>CM067322.1:23951623-25421623 GCA_034231615.1 Meghimatium bilineatum
GCAGCTAAAAAACTGCTGAACTCCAACTCTGACCTACATCCTGTGGTATTCCTGACAGATGCAAGGTCAGTGCTTCAAGCTCTCCAGTCTGGAAAACTAACAGACTTAAAAAACTACTTAGCGAATTCTCTTACCAGTATAGGGTAACCATGCATTGGATACCCTCTCACTGTGGAATACCAGGAAATGAAAAAGCAGACCAACTGGCTAAGGAGGGTGCTGCCGAAGACCAACCAGATATACCAATCACCTACCATCAGAAAAAACAGATGATCAAGTCAATAAGAAAGCCACAAACACCAACACAAGATGACTATCACATTATGAACAGATCAGAACAAGTTATAATTCTACGTCTCAGAACAGGGCACAACCGACTCCGCAGTCACATGTATACAAAGTTCAAGATTGGCAACACGGCCATGTGTACATGTGGACAGGCAGCACAGAGTGCCAAACATATACTTCAAGAGTGTTCTGAGCATGAAACGCTGAGGCAGCCATATTGGCCAGAGGAAACAACACTGGAATCAAAACTCTATGGGACACTGTATGAACTACAAAAGACAGTGAATTTTATTAAGGAGACAGAATTACAGATATAGACATGTTTCAAGTGAACGAAAGAAGAAGAAGAAGAAGATATGTATATAAGAGATGAGCTGTTAGTGAAGCCTTTCAGCGCAGTTTACGAAAATTTGAATTATTGAGTATTACAAAATCAACTGTTAACGACATTATGCACAAAGTATTGTGACTTAGTGATTAAAAGATTCCGCTAGTGTGGAAGTTACAGCTAAACGATAAGCCAGACTGACCAAGTTCGCATATTTTATGTCACTCCGATGATGTCAGTGAATGTCACAGGAAGTGATATGTCACCCGCATGATGTCAGTCAATTTCAAATGAAATACTATTTCACCCCATGATGTCAATGAATCTCAAATGAAATGATATGTCACCTCGATTATGACAAATGAATAAGTCAATCGAGTGGCATTCTCCTATGAAGCGACCTTTCACATTTGTGGCAAAGTTCACAGCTATAATTCTGTAGGGTATAGGGAAACGAAAATAAACATTCCTGAATGCAACATGAGTGAGACATTTCTAATATTAGCGTGTGATGTGCCTTAACCTCGAACTTTGTAATTTGGCTTTTGTCTTCGCCGAAGCCACAGATAGAGAAATAAAATAGCTAAACAGTCTGAAAATTTAGAGTTCATATGATACCAGAAGGATTCATATTCCAGCAAGATGGGTCACCTGCACACTATGACAGTAGAGCAAGAAACTCTCTCCTGATCGGATCCCGAGGTTGCCAGCTAACACTCTTTTAGATAACCCAAACAAGAAAGTAAGAAACTACCTTCATTAACAATTTCCAGATAGATTGATTGGAAGATTAATCCATTGAATGGTCACAAAAATTATGCAATTTGAATCACTTATCTTCCTCTCTATCAATCAATCAATTAATAAACCTATAACCCTTCAGGGTCGTAGGGGTACCACATTGGATGCCTCAGCGCACAGAGTCCTCCAGCGAATTCTATCCTCAGCGATGCGGATGAGTGTGGAAATATCTTGCCCTGGCCATTCCTTGATGTTGTCTGTCCATGTCTTTATTTGGCCTCCTCTGCTTCTTCCACCCTCGACAGTTCCCTGTAGTATTGTTTTTGACAAAGAATCGTGCCTGCATACATGTCCGAACCATGCTAGTTTTCGTCGTTTCACTATTGAAAGCAATGGCTCCTGAACACCTGCACACATCTCTACTTTATTTCTTACCTATACATTGGTCTTATGTTCCCTATAGGAAATTCGTAGAATTCGTGTGTAGCATTTGTATGGGGATTCTTCTTCTTCTTCTGCGCTCATTCTCAAACTCCTGCAGTTTAGCAGGATGTAGTCCGGAGAACGGAATGCGTTGTGTCATGGTTTACAGCATTGCTGCGATATTTGCGCCTTTCGGCCTGACTCATCCGACTTCAGCATGGCTTTGGGTCACTGAACCTATATGGGATGGGACAGCTAACTCCATCCCATAACCTCCTTAGTCGCTTTTTACGACATGCGTGGAAGGTAACATTTGCTATTCTTGTGTTGCTATTCTTTGCTCCCATTTCAGGCCCCGGCAACACACGGGCGGTATGGGGATTCATAAAAACGTATTTCTATCTAACCCCGGTGGGGGAACTGAATATTCTTCGGCAGCAAATAATTGATGCTCGTGCATCCGTTACTCATCTGAAGCGGCAAAAACACCTGAAGCTTGAATAGCATCGTGCTATTCTTTGGGCCATTAAATGCGTGTTCAGGTTGAAATCTACTGAAACCTGTTGAGTTTCATCTCACTGAAAACATAATTTCGCATAAATCACAACACGTAGGCAGGCACACACACCAACTCACCGCAAAGTAGATACATGCAACCACTGCATTGTGTTGGTTTTTATCTCAGAAACAACGCTATATAGCAAACAACATCAATCACAAACGTAGTAAAAAAAAAGTAAAGTAACCCATAACATTTATTAATGCCGTAGGGGTGTGAGATGTTAGCGATCTCACATTTCACAGGCTCTGCAAATGAGGGCGGTAGCCATCTCCTCTCCCTCGCAGTCTTTACTTCCCGGATTAATCCGGTACCCATTTAAGGCTGGGTCGACTTGGGAGCCGTTGCGATCTGAAAACATTTCCGCCTCAACTGGGGAATGAACCCAGGACCACTCATATGCGAAACCAGTGCCCTAACCACTGCGCTAACGCGGCTCCCAAACGTAGTATATCAACCCAAAAATAAATACAACCTGTCGGTTGTACAGAGTTTCTTACACAAAACAACATAATGTCCTACACACCATCATTAAAGACATACAACACCCGTCCCACACAGAAACAACGTATATGTACTGAATACATATTAGTGTATGAGTGCGTTCATGTTCGGATATTGATATTTCAAGAGTGTTCTGAGCATGAAACGCTGAGACAGACATATTGGCCAGAGGAAACAACACTAGAATCAAAGCTCTATGGGCCACTGTATGAACTACAAAAGACAGTGAGTTTTATTAAGGAGACAGAATTACAGATATAGACATGTTTCAAGTGAACGAAAGAAGAAGAAGAAGAAGAGTGTATTACAAATAAATTTACTGTTTATGTGGGAGAGTTGTTTAAGTGTATGAATGGAAGTTAAACAAACATACTTGCAGCTTTACTAAAGAAGATGATCAACCACAGACAATGAATAATGCTGTAAAATGGAATTTTACAAATGTAAATAGGTAGGGGACTTCCGGTAGTGACGTCCGTTGATGGAGGGTGTTTCTCTAATCAAGTCTGGGTCATTCCGTCGATCGTTGGATTAATCAACTAACATTGTAAAGTTCAGACCAATTTGTGTAATAGAAGTCAGTTCATTCCAATTCTTGTTCATTCAAACGAATTATTTTGTGACAAACTGTGTATTACAACATCGGATATTTACGATAGCACAAATGATTTCTCTTCGTCATCTTTGCGAGATTGTCGTACAGTGATCTAGTTACAATTGTTGTTCATTAAAACAAATTATCGTTGCCCTAGCATCAAGTGCATAACAGACTGTCTAACAGGAAGTCAAAGTCAATCAGCACACGCACGAAAAACGCGCTTATTTAATTCCTGCGTTATTTCAGTTGCTATCATATGGATGTGAGAGCTGGAAAAGCTCTTTATCTTCAGAAAAGAAATTACTGAGTTTCGAGAACAAATGTCTTCGTAGGATAACTAACACCCATTGGAGTGAATTCAAATCGAATAATAAAATCAGAGAAGAGACACATCAAAATTTCACACCGGGCAGATGGTGCTCGTAAATCCTGGTAGGCAAGCTGTCTAGGAGCAGGAAATCTCCAAAATGAAACCCCCCCTGCCCTGTGGGCAATCCTTGGATGGGTAAGGGCTAGGGAAACATATCCTGACCCACAAGTAAGATGGATGACGGAGACACAGGACCGAAAGGGTATAAAATAGTCCAGCCAGGACATGACTGCCAAGGCTGAAAATCAGTGTCACGCAATGACTTCACATGTTGATTGGTTGGCTGGTTGCTGATTCAGCGGTCCATGGGCTCATGCCCTTTGACCCAATGCTATTGTGTGATATATGTATGTGTTTGTGAACTGTTGTTTTGTTCCATATAATGTGTTCCATTTATCTGGCCCTGGAGGGAGACAAATTTTCCTGACACCATCCAGCGCTGGGCATTCGACGTTACATGTCAAATAAAAGGCACAGATGATTCGGTTTGGTACTTCATCTGTGCAATCCCGTCAGGCGGTGAAATGCCGGGCTCTAATCCTCTAAGGGGCCATCCTTCAGCGACTGGTGATACTCTGTCTCAATTTGTGAAGCCAGGAAGAGAGATAAGAGAAAAATAACTAGTGATTCAAGAAATATACATAAAGATCATGATGCAGACTCCAAAGACAAGAATAAGCACTTGAAAAGTATGCAGGTGTCTACAATAAAAAAGACTGCACTTACAAACCGATTACACAAAGAAGAAATTTATATAGCATTCATACAGGAAACACACCACACAAAAAAACAATAAATTCAACATCCGAGGATACCAAACATTTCGGAATGATAGGGAAAAGAGACACAGAGGAGGAGTACTTACACTGGTCAAAACAATATCGCTGCCTCAGAAATCCGAGAAAACACTGAAGAACAGGGTAAAATAATTGGAACCTGTTTAATCCTTCCAACTAAAGAGGTTACAGTGTATAACTATTACTGTCCACAAGACAAAAGCCTATCTCTGCACACAATTAACACAGAAAAATATAACCGTCTTGTGATTGGTGACTTTAATAGTCACTCACAGAGTTGGGGATATACAGAACAAGATAGTAGAGGAGAAGAAGTGGAAGACTGGCAGTGTGAGGTGAAACTTCAACTGCTGAATAAACAACCTAACTTTCTACTCTAGAAGATGGCACACCACCTCAACCCCAGATCTAGTCTTTGCAACAGATACTTAGGACGACACAGTACTTCTTTCAAACGATATAAAGGGATTGGAACAACTAATCAAGAACACAAAGAAATATAGCGAAGCACAAAATTTGTATTTAAACACGCAGAAAACAAAAATCATGTCAACAGATATAACAACACAACAACCAAAAATCAGAATAGACAATACCGAGATAGAATGTGTGGATAAATTTGAATACTTAGGAGCAAACATCAACGGTGCAGGAGACTGCATGGCAGAAATAAGGAAGAGATTGGCAATGGCATATTGCAAAATAACACGGCTGAAAAACATATGGAAAAACAACAAAATAGAAACGAAAGTGCTGATGTTACGAACTTTTATTTTTCCGGTTGCAACATACGGCTGTGAAACATGGACTCAAAGTAAAACAGCGGCAAAGAAGATCAACGCCTTCGAGCTGAAATGCTACAGAAAGATACTTAGAATATCATGGAAGGATAAAATCAGAAACTCAGATATTATAAACACACTGAATATTCCAGAGTGTTGGTTACTAAACACAATAACAAAAAGAAAACTACGCCTGTTTGGTCATATAAAGAGACATAACTGTTTAGAAAGACAAATAATGGAGGGAAGAGTACCTGGGTAGAGGAGAAGGGGCAGACCAAGAAGACGATGGACTGACGACATTAAAGATAATATGAATACATCGCTAGAAAATGCAAGCCACATCGCCCAAGACAGAGAGAGGTTCAGAGAGTTCATTGGGAAGACAACGTTCTGGAAGGAATACGTCACATGACACACACAACGTAAATGGAAGTGCTGGAGCAGCTTGGTGGAAGTTACCATCGTCATCTCAAACTCACCATTGACATTAACCACACCCCTGCTGGCCCCACAACCACACCCAGATGGAGCTTTAAGAAAGCAAACTGGAGTATGTATGCTGATCTGACAGACAAATTCACAAAAAGCCATAATCCAAGGATTAAAATGTGAACAAAACTGCACAACTCCTGCCTTCTGCACTTCTTCAAACATTCAAGCAAACCATAACAAGAGGTGCAAGAAAAAATTGCAAGCCCACTGGTCTCACGAACTCGATGAGTTGGTGACTCGAAAGAAGTGTCAAAGTAGAAAAAAACCCTATCCAAAGAAACCAACATATCACTAAAAGCTGCCACGGTCAAACTAAGAAAACCACAATTACAAACACAAGGAAAAGCTGACATGAAAAAACAGAAAATTTAAACTTCGATAAAGAGGGACGAAAACTGTGAAAAATAAAAATTCTCAGCAACGAACATAACAAAACAGTACCAGCGGCTATAGAGAATGGCGGAGATGTACTCACATGAAAGAAAGCTGCAAATCACTTTGTACATCATTACCAAATTACAAAATGCTCATAAATTGCTTGTCGAGTCACAACAGACATGTAATCTTTCTAACTCATGCAGTCGGTATTGCAGACAGTAAAAAATTCAACGACTACGAACATGAATTAACGTATGCATTGCTTTTTACACCTCAGCAGTACCACCAAAGAAACACTACTGCAGTGGATCCCTGGTCACTGTGACATACCTGGAAATGAAAAGGCTGATATCCTGGCAAGGAAATGTGAAATTTATTCTAGAACAAGTAGAAAGTGATAATACGTACTAAGAATGTTGGACTATTTTAAAAGCAGAATATAAGAAAAAGTGAAAACTGTTGCACACAACTGCAGAACCAAATGACCCCCTGCCATTAAATGTCACGCAAGGAACAAACCATCATCTTCAGACTACGAACTGGCCATAACAGACTGAGAAGTTACATGTTCTGAAGCTGAAGTTTGGCGATACAGACCATTGTAACTGTGGACTGAGCCCAGAGACTGCAGAACACATTCTTGATGACTGTCGACTCTACCAAGACGAGAGGCAGAAAATGTGGCCTACTGAAACGGCACTACTTCCAGACTCGAGGGGTTCCATGGATGACCTGAAGCAAATCATACAATTCATTTAAGTTATTGGCGCTGTAACCTGATATCTGACTGAAGAACGATGAAGAAGAAGACCATTGTCTGGTAGCATAAATAATAATAGATTATCGATTACCCATTATCGACTATAGAGGGAAAGAATGTATGAACTATTAACTATGCACATGTCTGAACATGCTTCATGTATCGATACTTATTAAATTTATGTCATACCACAACTATTTAATTTTTTAATACAACTAAAAATATATAAATAATAGGGCATCAACAACATAAATTTAACATAAAAAGAGGAGAGCGTAAAAAAAATGGAGAAAATATACAGTCATCCCTCAGTTATCGCGGTTAATAGGGACCAGAACCGGCCGCGATAAGTTAAAAACCGCGAAGTAGTGTCATCCTCTCATTTTTAACAAACGTACATTTTTTGTGTATGTATAATATGAATAAGTGTATATGAAACCATATAAGTGCATATGCTATCATTAGAACATTAAAGAATAGTTTCAAACATGTAAATAAAATATTAATAGTATAAATAACATACATAAAATAATGTATAAATAATATAAATATGATATGTGTGTGTATAACATACGTAGATGTAACTAAAGTATACATACTGTAAATATGTTTTTATAAATCCACGATGTACTGAGGCTGCGATAAATGAACCGCGAAGTAGCGAGGGATGACTGTATATGAAAAAAAAAGAGAAAACAATTTACAGTTATATGCTACAACCAACTGGCACACCAAGACAAGCGGCAATTGTCTACTGCATCTCCAGAACGAGAATGTTGCAACCAGACAACCCAGAACATCAAGGCCACCAATGAAAGTGAACCTACACGGTATCAGTCACAGAACAGGAAGAATAGATGGCCCAGCAAGTATAGAGAAACCAGGCTGGATGCATCAGAACAAGTATAAGGCGCCGTTCCAGGTCATCAAATAGATGACCACAGGCATGACAGTTACCTCCACGACACCAGCCAGACGAACACTCAACACCACGCCATAAAAGTCCTTCTAAGGATTACCCGAACAAAACTACACCTTAGTCCTTTACAGGAACAAAAACAGTACAGTTACTCTATAGTGCATTTAAGAATTATAGCTTGAAGCCACTGCTGCAACTCGGCTGGGTAGTAATATTCTAGCGCCAATGTATGCAATCGCGCCACAATAAACAAATGCCCACCTGATACAACCAAAAATAAATTCATTCCTGTAATGAAAAAAGTGCATCGACCAAATTAGGCGATTCCGCAAGTTAACAAACACTACAATCTACTGTAACATGTTGCGTTTCCAAACAGAAAATCAAACTCTGGTCCGTCTGCCGTTAACAATATAAAAATAAGGAGAGAATATTACAGGCTTTGGAGTACAAATGCTACAGACGAATTCTACCAATTTCCTACAGGGAACATAAGACCAATGTGTTCGTAAGAAATTAAGTAGAGATGTGTGCAGGTGTTCAGGAACCATTGCTTTCAATAGTGAATCGACGAAAACTAGCATGGTTTGGGCATGTATGCAGGCATGATTCCTTGTCCAAAACAATACTACAAGGAACTATCGAAGGGGGAAAAAGCAGAGGAGGACAAATAAAGGCATGGACAGACAACGTCAAGAAATGGACATGAATAGATATTTCCACTCATCCGCATCGCTGAGGATAGAATTCGCTTAGGGACTCTGTGTGCTGAAGCATCCAATGTGGTACCCCTACGAACCTGAAGGGTTACGGGTTTATTGATTGATTGAATAATATAAGAATTATTGACATTTGTTATTGGCAGTGTTTCTGTCGTGCACATATTATATCTACCTCACAAAATATATGACTGAATAGTGGCCTACATGACTGCACAAGGGGCATTCCCATAAATGTTTTACCTGCAATTCCGTTAGCCATCTAAAAGTATATAAGCTCAGTGTCCCAGTTAGCTGTGGGTTCTTTTGGTCTTTCCAGTGAGATCTTTCCACTTTCTCCACTCTCCCTTGGTCACTCCCATTTCTATCAATCTCTGAACACGTACATTATCTTTTTCGGCATCCTCTTCGTGATTGTGTAGTGTATTCATGAAATATATACAATAAATGTATATTGTCTGTTAGATCCTATCTATCAAATTTTAACATTACTCATTAATACATTTAGAAATTTAGCTTTGAGTTGAGTTGTCATGGACCTACGTACTAGCTAAATACATTGTATCCGGATCTGTGAAATGGTCTAGGAGCCTATAGCGAATATAGGGACAGACAAACGATTTTCTATATTTGGGTAAATATTAATAAAACAAAAACATTACAAATGCCTGGTAACTATAGAACCTAGCGATTTCAACAAATGTGGCATTGATGTGACAGAGATATCGCAATATACAAGATAATAATGGAAGACGATTACAACATATCTGCTAATAATTGTACATTAATTGCAACATTCCTGGCAATAATGGGACACATATATTGCAATAGACAGAGTAATAATGGGACAGAGAACTTACAACATTCCTGGTAATAATGGGACATAGAGAGTGCAACATAGCGTGACCGTTGACGGTAAGAAGACCTCTGTATACAATTAATTAGAACTTTATTTGTTACGTTTTTGATTACTGTAGTGGTTTTCGTTGTGGTCACTATTTATATACTCGGAGTCACATGCCAAAAAATAGCTATGGCGGACCAACGAATTGCACAGAAATAATCGCAAAATGCCTTTCGGGTCATGTTTATATTCTCTGTACACAGGTCTTTATATACTTGAGACAGGTCATGAATTGCATTACAATAATGGGGCAGAGAGGTTAATACACGCCTCGTGATAATGATAACGAGACATGAGTAAAACTAAGCAGGGGCGATAGGTGGATCCCTCCACTTTGAGAGTACCAAAAGCAATCAACAGAGCGACATAATCTAAATTATGTTAGTATAATGGAAACTAAGACATACACAGTTTCTGTGCTGTTGTGAGATTTCAACATATCAGATATACACACAGTTTCTGTGCTGTTGTGAAATTTCAACATGATATGCATACAGGCTATGTGCTTTGAGAGATTCCAACATATCAGATATACTTATAGTTTGTGTGCTGGTGTGAGATTCCAACATGATACACACAGTCTATGTGCCGTTGAGAGATTCCAATATATCGGATATATACAAAATGTGTGCTGGTGTGAGATTCCAACATATCGGATTATAAGAAGATTCGTGTAAGAGATTACAATACATCTGCTTATAATAAAATCTGGTTATAGAGAGATTATGTCAAATTTAGTTATCGTCAGAGCGAGAGATTACAGCATGTCTAGTTAAGAGATATTTTTTGAATATAGATAATAGTGGGACCACGAGATTAGAGAAAAAAGAGAAAAGTACTAATCCTCCTATCTTAATCTTGACAATATTTTCACATTTCAGTCCTAGTCCTCCTATCTTAATCTTGACAATATTTTCACACTTCAGTCCTGATCCTCCTATCTTAATCTTGACAATATTTTCACACTTCAGTCCTGATCCTCCCATCTTAATCTTGACAATATTTTCACATTTAAGTCCTAGTCCTCCTATCTTAATCTTGATAATATTTTCACATTTCAGTCCTAGTCCTCCTATCTTAATCTTGACAATATTTTCATATTTCAGTCCTGGTCCTCCTACCTTAATCTTGACAATGTTATCACATTTCAATTTTGACTATCATCGTCCAATCTTTATTATAGTGCCACATTTATTCTTGAATATCATATCTTAATCTTGACTTTATTTTTTTTCCATTTTATTTCTGATTTCCTTATATTAATTCAAAACTTTTCTACATTTTCACACTCAATGTGTTCTCTCTAACTCACTGATTTTTAACTTGATCGGCACGATCGCCCACCTTACAACAGAATTAATAAAGAATCCCCACCCCCTATTCGTTACGTTTATGCTCATTGTTGGATTTTCAGTTGTTTACTATATATATATTTATATATATATATATACCTAGGGTTGCCTTGTCTATTTTCTCATGTGATTTCAAATATATAAATAGTGACTAACCGAAATCAGAACAATAATCAAAAACGTAACGAATGGGCTCTTAATAAATTCAGTTGGAAGGTCTTTATTTGAGACGGTCACACACTCTTCCCCCTCCCTCCTGGGAACACAGAGATTTCCTTCAAAATGGGAAGAGTTGGAAATTATGTGATATAGTATGAGAGGGGGACATATGCCGATCTCGTGAGGAAGGGCACAGAAAGATAGCAGGTTGATATTAGATACGACATTTAGAAGTAAACATTGAAAAAATGCACACATTTGAAGACTACGTGGCCTGGAAGAGGGGGGGCATAGAGAAAACTCACTGAAAGGGGTCCAATTGGCAAAAAGGTGGTAAACCAATGGTCGAACGAGTCATATCTGTAGTTAAAAATATATCTCCTATCCCTTTCCGTTCTTTCCATTTTTCCTCTCTCTCTGTCTCTCTCTCTCTCTCTCTCTCTCTCTCTCTCTATATATATATATATATATATATATATATATATATATATATATATATATATATATATATATATATATATATATATATATATATGTCTTTCTTTCAACAGCCACATATTCCAAATATATTTGCACTTCACACAAAAATCACCATCCTCACGGACGCAGTATTCCGTTCCTGACCTGTCCATGAAATCACGTGGGTAAAACCCTGTAATAGTACCTC
The DNA here is from genome assembly GCA_034231615.1 of Meghimatium bilineatum. NCBI lineage: Eukaryota > Metazoa > Mollusca > Gastropoda > Stylommatophora > Philomycidae > Meghimatium > Meghimatium bilineatum. The sequence continues at coordinate 23,963,367 of CM067322.1, forward strand.
ACTTCTGTCTATCACAGGTAACAGCATCTGACACGCTCCACAGATCAAAGCTCAGTCTCTACAGGTACTACAGGCACGCCATGTTCTCGTTCCGGCTACAACATTTCTGCTCAACTCTTCAAAGACTCATGGCGACTAAATCACATGACATCATGATAGTACCCAAATTTGTTTCGAGATTAACTGCTTTTTCTTGGTGCAGACTACTTAACATTTCATCAATTTGTCTTTACGCTATGATTATCATTTTATAAAAGCTTCCAGACGTACCGGTTTACACGGGACAGATCCAGTTTCAAAATTCAGGTTAAGGTTAGTTGTCTCCGGGACAACTAAATGTCATAGTTTAGAGCTGGAAACAGAGGCGTATATAATGGGAGAAAAAACGTATATTATGGAAGAAAAACGTATATTTACATATTAAGGGAGAAAATGAAATCAAATACTAATGGGAAGTAATCAAAAAATATAATACTGTATGAAGATAACTCTTCTTTTTTGGCCACTTCATGAGACAGGCAGCTTTAGAGAACATAGTCACAACAGGCAAAATTGAAGGCAACAGAGACAGAGGGCGACAACGTGAGAAAATATTAGACAGTTTGACAACCTGTCACGGCAAGGAAAGAAGAACGACTTTGATACATAATACTGTAGACAGAGAGCTGTGGAGAGCCATGACCGCCTACGCCAGCCGGCATGGCAACTGATGATGATTATGATGATGATGTTGAAGATAACATAAATTAAATACACATACAGTATAACACTGAAGGCCACATATACTTACTGCAAATATAAAAGAAACTAAACATCACTTGAAATATAATACATCTCATTGACCATCTACGATTACAATGTAAGAATTAGAAATACGTGTGAGGACCGCATAGAAAATAATCACCAACGAGATAAATGACATCAAAAACAGTGGATATATTCCATCTGATTTACTCTGCCCAATGGGGTGCAAAGGGAACGCATTGCTCTAGGCGGACCTAGGGTTAGCAGATAACCAAGATCCCAAATGTACCTCCACGTGGTGCACCCTGGAAACAGAAATACAGCAGCTCGTGCTGATTCTGGCCAAATCATTTGGGGATCGTGTCCGAGAATGTGGAGGTAGCAGATGGAAAGAGATTTGACTACACAAGAGACAGACAATATCTCCGACAACACCAGCAGCACCACATATAGCGACACTGTCGACATACAGTGAAGCTAGTCAGCTCAGTCCGAACATTGGAGGGGCGAATAATGTAAAATGCACGTAAAGGTAGATGCATGGCGAGAGACAAATAGATTTCATACCGAGTACAATGAAACAATGAAAGGGCAGAACAGCGCTAGAGGGCAGCGCGAACTGCAAATAAAAATTGAAAAATTCCTAGGAAAGGGGAACTACAAGCTCCGTCAGCTCGAGACGAGCTTCTAGTTACTTGTGTTCCTTACAGGCAGAGACCCAGACCCATTCATTGGCGTTTGGCAAAGCAAGAAGACCTAATCCAACTCTAATGTCGAGCCTTCCTAAACCGGAAATATGCTCGCGAAGAGAAAGGGTTCCGTACTCGATGCGCTCAGGCACAAAAGGGACAACGATTTAGCCCTGCCCAACTCTACTGTCAGGTTTTCCTACACCGGAAATACACTTGAAGAGAGAAAGGGTTCAGTACCTGATGGGCTCAGGTGCTATTGGGACAAGGACGCTCAGCTCGAGAACGCCTTGCTCTCAAACGCGTGGTGTGAGACTCGAACTTGGACGAGGGGTACACGATGTTGGTGAATGACACCTCGGCTAAGAGGGCGAAAGAGCCAGGGTCCAACTCCTCTGTTGAGTTCTTCCCCTTAAGGAACCAGGCTCACGGATGAGAAACGGTTCGGTACCCAATGGGCACAGGCACAGCACGTCCAATTACACGAGGCAAGTTCATAGACAGTGGAACACCTCGTTCGAGTCAGACGAGAGCAAAAAATCGTCTGGGCGAAGAGGCTCCACTACGCGTGCCTGGAGACAGATATAGAGGCTGTCACAGGCTAAGGGTAGCCCACCCGAATTGTCAAGGCATGCCGAAATCGGATGTGCTAGGCCTACAAGGCGCATAACGGTGGCACAACGTAATCACGCTCCCGGGGGAAATCGCACGGATATCCGTGATGGTTACAATGGAGCGAACGAAAAACAAACAGAACAAACTGTGCCCAATACAGCAGAAATCTGATTATCAGAATCCTAATTAACCGAATCCCCAATTATCCGAATCGAATTTGGGGTGAAATAATTTTTAAGCGAGAGCGTTAGCGAACGCTAGAGAGGTCCAGGGGCAGTGCATAAGCGACGTTACTATGTAGTTTATTTGCAATACAAATATATATACATATATATAGTTTATCCAACAAATTCCGTTCATTTCAATGTATGATTGTATGTATGTACACTGTTTTGCGTCATTCCTGGACTATATCCAATTGTCCGAATTTTCGATTATCCGAACCGAATATATCCTAATTACTTCGGATAATCGGATTCTGTTGTATTTCTATCGTTGCAGAAGAAAGCCGGTACAGTAGATTATGAAGAACATTGAACAGTGTTATGAGACAGATGACCCAAGATTCGTCTTCTTCTTCTTTGTCAGTGTTCATTCTTAAACTCCGGCTGGTTCTCTCTTGTACCATTGCAATAATTCTACTAGATTTCCAGCAGAATGTGCACCAGAGATAGGAAATGTATTGTGTCGTCGTTTTATTTGCGACAATGGCCCTACACATCCGTCTTCGGTGGGGAGAAAGATCCTACTTCCTATTAACGAGACCAATGAGAGGAAAAGAGAGATATGCAGAAGAACAGTGTTGATTTGTGGAAAACTGGGACCACAGAATGGTTTAATATGAAGTTAACATAGTCCCGGTTTCACTCTGATTGTCCCGTTTTGGAATCACTGTTTAGGGGCCGGGCATAAATCACATCAACAATGAAATGTGGTAAGGGGGGGGGGTGTTGAAAACGTTTTATAGTTGTTGACAAGTGGAGGTGGATGGTTTATCAATAGTATAAAGTCAACAATAGTTTATCAATAGTATAAAGTCAACAATAGTTTATCAATAGTATAAAGTCAACAATAGTTTGTCAATAGTATAAAGTCAACAATAGTTTGTCAATAGTATAAAGTCAACACTAGTTTATCAATAGTTTATCAATAGTTCATCAATAGTTTATCAATAGTATAAAGTCAACAATAGTTTGTCAATAGTATAAAGTCAACAATAGTTTATCAATAGTATAAAGTCAACAATAGTTTATCAATAGTATAAAGTCAACAATAGTTTATCAATAGTATAAAGTCAACAATAGTTTATCAATAGTATAAAGTCAACAATAGTTTATCAATAGTATAAAGTCAACAATAGTTTGTCAATAGTATAAAGTCAACAATAGTTTGTCAATAGTATAAAGTCAACAATAGTTTATCAATAGTATAAAGTCAACAATAGTTTGTCAATAGTATAAAGTCAACAATAGTTTGTCAATAGTATAAAGTCAACAATAGTTTATCAATAGTATAAAGTCAACAATAGTTTATCAATAGTATAAAGTCAACAATAGTTTATCAATAGTATAAAGTCAACAATAGTTTATCAATAGTATAAAGTCAACAATAGTTTGTCAATAGTATAAAGTCAACAATAGTTTGTCAATAGTATAAAGTCAACAATAGTTTATCAATAGTATAAAGTCAACAATAGTTTGTCAATAGTATAAAGTCAACAATAGTTTGTCAATAGTATAAAGTCAACAATAGTTTATCAATAGTATAAAGTCAACAATAGTTTGTCAAAAGTATAAAGTCAACAATAGTTTGTCAATAGTATAAAGTCAACAATAGTTTGTCAATAGTATAAAGTCAACAATAGTTTATCAATAGTATAAAGTCAACAATAGTTTGTCAATAGTATCAAGTCAACAATAGTTTGTCAATAGTACAAAGTCAACAATAGTTTGTCAATAGTATCAAGTCAACAATAGTTTGTCAATTGTATAAAGTCAACAATAGTTTGTCAATAGTATCAAGTGAACAATAGTTTGTCAATAGTATAAAGTCAACAATAGTTTATATCAACAATTAAATGTTTGAATTTGAAAATAATTCAAAAACATTTAGAAAAAAACCCAACAATGTTTAGTACTTTTTCTGCTAAACATTTATAATGTCGAACAAAATTAATAAAGTTTTTTGGTAATAATTAAGTATGCTGTCCCTAAAGTTTTGACAATTTACAAGGGGGGGTGGGAGATGTGGTCCAAATTGGCAAAAAAAAATTGTTGAAGTAGTCTATGACCAATTTCAGACGCAGAAGAAGAAGAAGAGAAAACCAGAAAATTATAAAATAGTTGACCCATATGCATATGCTGCACTCTGGACACTAGGTTGGATGTGACGATCCTGGGATTTGCCCTGGAATTTCTTTCTTCGGCGACTAAACATGCATCAATAACTCCCCTCCCCCGAAACAACCGTACAGTTCAGGCAGCAAACCTTATGCATTTGAGTATCACCTTGTTTATTCAATAGTAGAATCAATGGTTTGTCAAAAAGTCTATGTACTGTAAAGAGTTTCTGCTAAGCGGAGTACACCATCATCATCATCATCATCATCATCATCATCATCATCATCATCATCATCCTCATCATCATCATCATCATCCTCATCATCCTCATCATCTTCATCCTCATCATCCGCATCATCATCATCTTCATCATCATCATCATCCTCATCATCATCATCATCCTCATCATCATCATCCTCATCATCATCATCCCCATCATCATCATCATCATCCTCAGCATCATCATCATCATCCTCATCATCCTCATCATCATCATCATTCTTATCCTCCTCATCATCATCCTCATCATCATCCTCGTCATCATCATCCTCATCATCATCATCATCATCATCATCATCATCCTCATCATCATCCTCATCATCATCTTCATCATCCTCATCATCATCATCATCATCATCATCATCATCATCCTCATCATCCTCATCATCTCCATCCTCATCATCCGCATCATCATCATCATCATCATCTTCATCCTCATCATCATCATCATCATCATCATCATCCTCATCATCATCATCATCCTCATCATCATCATCCTCATCATCATCATCCCCATCATCATCATCATCATCCTCAGCATCATCATCATCATCATCCTCATCATCCTCATCATCATCATCATTCTTATCCTCCTCATCATCATCCTCATCATCCTCGTCATCATCATCCTCATCATCATCATCATCATCCTCATCATCATCATCATCATCATCCTCATCATCATCATCATCCTCATCATCATCATCATCCTCATCATCATCATCATCCTCGTCATCATCATCATCCTCATCATCATCATCCTCAGCATCATCATCATCATCCTCATCATCCTCATCATCATCATCATCATTCTTATCCTCATCATCATCATCATCCTCATCATCATCCTCGTCATCATCATCCTCATCATCATCCTCATCATCATCCTCATCATCATCCTCATCATCACCATCATCCTCATCATCATCATCATCATACCTTGGCTACCTTCCCTAATTTCGATGCTGAATCTAACCACTCTTCCACATATCAATAAATGCCTCATTTATACTTATTTGTATTCATCTTTACGTTCTTCTTCTTCTATTGCCTTCATTCCGAGAATCATACTCGCTGACACATAATAAAGCAGTAAAACATCAATAATCCACAACACATACACAGCAAAGTGAAAGAAACAAATGGAAGAGGAATACGAACATGATGCAATACATCTCCTCCAAAGATATCAACAGACCACAATATTTCGCCTTAGAATAGGCCACTGCAGAATGTTGGGTCACCTTTACCGATTGAGGATCTCATACACAGATGAATGTCCATGTGGATCCGGAACCCAGACACCAGAACACATACTTCAGGACTGCACAACATACAAAGAGCAGAGACAGTAGACCTGGCCAGAGGATACAAACTTGAGGCACAAGCTATGGGGCAGCCGCTCTGACCTGGAGAAGACAGTGGACTTCGTCTTGACGACAGGCCTGCCGGTATAGCATGACCACAGATGTTGAACGCAGAAGCCTGCCGAAGACGGATGTGTGGGGTCACTGGCGCAAATAAAACGGCGACACAACGCATTTCCATTCTCTGGAATACATTCTGCTGGAAATCTAGTAGGACTGTGATCCTGCTGTAAGGGAGATCCAGCGGGAGTTTGAGAGTGAACGCTGAAGAAGAAGAAGAAGAAGAACGCAGAAGAAGAAGAGGTAAGCAGTAAAAAAACGGGATGCGTTGTGCCGTGGCTTACATCTTGGCTGCGATATCTGCCATTTTGACCTGATACATATGACTTCAGCATGACTTTGTTGTCACTGACCGATAGGATGGAACATCCACCCCTTATAACCATATGTTTTAGCCGCTTCTTCCTACATACGTGTCACTTTACCTATTCTTTGCTTCCTGTTTGGACCCTAGGCAACATATAAACGAACATATTTATAATTAATACAAAATTATGCCGTGATCTATTCTAGATAGCTCTTTATTTATGATGCATAAACCCCGACAGGAGATTTGTCATCACAGCTTACTCAATAATGGCATTCCGTGTTGCGTGTTGGGGGGAATAATGATGTCCATATAGGATTCGAACCCCCGTAAATTGCTGTCGTTACGTGAGATGTTATCTCGTTGCAAAAATCACAAGTGTCGTCATTTATTTTATCGTCCTTATTCATTCAATGTCCTCGAACTACGTAAAATTATACTCTGGTAGTTCTTCCTCTACTGCCTCTTCTTTCTCATTCTTTCTTCTTCTTTTCTTTTTCTTCTTCATCTTTTCTTCTTCTTCTTTCCTCTTCTCTGCTTTTTATTCTTTCTTGTGTCTTCTTCTTTTTCTGTACTTCTTCTGTTCTTCCTCTCCTTCTGTGTTAACTCACAAACTCATGCAAATTTGCAAGATATAGACTAAATAACGGAATTGGTTGCATTGTGGTTTACAGCTTTGCTGCAATTTCTGCGCCATTAAACTGACATTCGAATTCAGCATGACCTCTGGGTAACTATATGGAATGGGATATCCATCTCCATCCTGAGAAGACAGTGCATTTCGTCTGTACGACAGGCCTGACAATATAGCATGACCACGGATGCTGAACGCAGAAGAAGAAGAAGAAGAAAGTAATAGACAACACGAAGATTAAATGTTCCAGTGTATGGTAACAACCCTAACCAGGAAAAAGGTGACTGGAGTAACACACGGCAAATATCAAGATAAACAAAAATTGGTAGAATTGTTACCAAAATAAAACAAAACATTCTAACAACGAGATACAGGTATCTCCTGTATCTCGTCGTTGGGTTGTTTTATGTTTTATTTTGGTAGCACATCTACCTATTTTTGTTTATCTTAATAAACAACACGAGTTGTAGACATATACTGTTAAATAGAACCGTGGCAGGTGAAGTGGGTAAATAAATGTATTAAATTTGATGACAAGAAGGTGTAGATATGTACATTTCAATTATTTGTGGAAGGTGGTATGAGCAGGTTTGATTTAAAGGAATTCATGAATGGAGGTGTGAGTAGAGTTGATTCTAAAGGAATTCGTTGTGGGGAAAAGACACAATCATAACTGATTTATGAATGGAGGTTTGAACAGACATTGGTTTGACTGAATTCACAAACGTAGGTGTGAATATACACTATTCTCACCAAATGTTTGAATGTGCGAATAGATACAATATGACTCCGTTGAGTAAAAGATGTACGAATAGATACAATATGACTCCGTTGAGTAAAAGATGCGTGAATAGACACTGATCTGACTAAATTCTTTAATTGGCAAATTGGGAGGATGGTGTGAACAAGCGCAATTATGACTGAAAACATGAAAAAATGTGTGACAGAAAAGTTATTGAAGAATTCATAAAAAGAAGAGTTATCAAGCACAAATATGGTGATTTTCAGGAAAGAAGGTGTGAATAGTCACAATTATGACTGAATGCTCGAAGAGGGATATTATAGTCACAATTCCGATTGAATTCATATTGAGATGTGAATAGAAACTTATCTGATTAAATTCATGAATTGAGGTGTGAGGAAACACTTTTATAGCTGAATTCATGACTCGAAATGAAATTCGAAAATCATGGCATCTGCAGAGATGCCCCAGCGAACCCCTTTTCAGATGATGCAGGCAGTGATAGCATCTGTGTTGGACTATTGTTTAGGTTTATTGACGCTGTCGCAAACACAGGTGTTTAGATATCAAAATGAGGCCATGACAGCTGTCCTAGGATGCACAAGAGATACACCTATCGTGACCATGAGGTTTCTCCTAGACGTACTTAGCATCAAATCAAAACATAAAATAGCCCAGGTTAAAGAATACTTCAAGGTTGCCAATAATGATCATCACCTCTTACACCAATCTCTAGACAACACAAAAGGAAGGCGTATCAAGAGAGGAAGGTCCTGGATGGAAGAAGCAGAAGATACCCTACTCAGAGTTTGTAAGCAGAAGGAAGTGGGAAGAGGCTGTGAATGGTGACATTTGGCAAAGAGAGATAATTATTGACAACAGTGGTGATAGAGATGGGAAGAGAGTGCCGCGACTGGGCTGCCAACAGAGCAGAAGAAATGATCCAAGAATTCATACTGCAGCGCTCGAAGTCACACGATACAATAATTTACACAGACGGCTCAGTAACACAAGAAACAAACAGGTGTGGTTGGGGTTTTGTGGCCTACCAAAATGGCAAGAAATTAGCTGAGAAGTCAGCTGCGTACTCCACTACAACATCGAGTATGAGAAATAGAAGCGGTGACAGCAGCTCTCAATTGGATGACGACGCAACCACCAACAGACTAAGTGATTCTATCGAACTCTCAAAGTATGCTGCACAAGATAGAAAAGTGTATGATTAGAAATGAAGGGGTCACTCTTCTCAACAGTGCGCAGAGCATTACATTGATTTACTGTCCTGGTCATTCTGGGGTCAGGGGAAACGAAATAGTCGATGATAAAGATAATTTGGCTGATAAAGCTTTCGTGAACGGCACCGAGATAAGAAGAGACAGGATTGAATTGATTAGAGCAGTCACGGATACCCTACGAGAAGACGAGGAGGAAGTCGAACGTGACAATGTGCATATTCAGAGAATGGCAGAAATGTGAGTAACTAGGGGTGATCGGAGAAAGTGCTCCCTCTCCGGAAAGTTCAGAAGAACGCGTAATCAGCAACTGAGCGGGACACTGAGCTTATACACTTTTAGATGGTTGACGGAACGGCAAACAGAGCATATATAGGAATGCCCCTAAGTGCTGTGACGCTTGTTCCTAATCAAGAATCAAGAAGGAATTCATGAAGGGAAGTGTGAACATTCCTAATTCTGAGTAATTTCATGAGGGAAGTGCGATCATTCATAATTCTGATTGAATTCATGAAGCTAGGTATAACAGACACAATTATTACTGAATTAATGAAGGGAAGTTGAAATTAAAAAACACATTTCTGACTGAATTCATGAGAGGAATCGAGATGAGACATAATTCTGACTGAATTCATGAAGGAAGTTGTGATAATAGAATGCTAGCTGAATTAACAGTATGTCAGACTGTCACACAATTTTAACTGAACTACTGAATATTATTATTAAAAGTCAACAATTTTACAAATTTAGGCACCAATTTAGCTTTGGATGGAGACACATCAAAAGAAATTGTACACAGTATTGCCCTTGCAGCGGGTGATTTCAATAAATTACGTAACATCTGGACGTCAAACGCACTAAGAAACACCACAAAACTCAGATTATTTAATTTCAACATTATCCCTATTCTATCATATGTTGGAAAGCCACAAAAGCCACAGACAAGAGACTAAACGCCTTTGAAAGCAATATCCAAGAACTGAAAGACCTGGCAACACAAAGAAAGAAATGGAAAGATATGATTTCTGCCCTATGCGCCGCCTATGGCACTGGAGGAACATAACATAACTGAATATTGATTTGCATTTTTAGACTAATAGTTTTTTCCCCAATCTCTAGATATTTACTGTGTGGATATGTGATGTGTGGATATGTGTTGTGTGGAAATGTGCTGTGTGGATATGTGCTGTGTGGATATGTACTGTATGGACGTGTGTGTGTTTGTGTTCGTACATCACACGTCCATGACCGTTTTTTACATCCACTTTTGAAAATTCAGTTAGAATTATGACCATGCATAATAGTTCGTAAATGGCTAATGATCCCTATTCGAGCTGTTAATGTTCTTGGACAGTTCGGACATGGAATGACGACTGTAGACGGATTTTAGACTATCCGTGACTTTCTAGCTACTCTCCGCTATTGAACTGCAGCATTTATCCTCTTTTCACAAGATGATGCGCTCTTTTTTATTGTGGAGCGCCATGTAGATATATTTTGTGCAAATTTTCATCATGTGTCTTGGTCTATTTCAAACGCTTTCAGTGAGGTCTTTAACGAGTCCTTGCAGCGCTTCTTTTGACTCCCTTGAGATCGTTTACCCTCCTCCAGCTCACCATAGAGAAGTATCTTTGGCAGGTGATAGTCTGGCATACGTACCAAATGACCTGCCCAACGAATCTGTGTCTGCATCAGGTTAGTGTCAATGCTGTGGATACCAGATCTGTTAAGGACAGTGGTATCTGGAATCTTATCTTATCATCTGATGTTCATAACTTTTCTGAGACAATTTGTGTGAAAATGATTGTGTTTTTTTTCACAAGACGTCTACACACAGTCCATGTTTCACTAGTGTATATCAGCACTGGAAGTACCACTGCTCTGTAGACTTTCAGCTTAGTCTGTAGGTTAATGATATTTCTACCCCATACATTTTTGTACATTCTACTGAAAGTGCTGCTTGTCTTGGTGATTCTTGTATACACTTTATCATTAAATGTACGTGTACTGTGTGGATGCACTGAATGGCTGTGTGATGTGTGAATGTGCACTGTGTCATTCTGTACTGTATGCATGTGCACTATATGGATGTGAACTGTATGGATGTGTACTGTATTGGTGTGTACTGTATGGATGTGTACTGTATGGATGTGTACTGTATTGGTGTGTACTATGTGGATGTGTACTGTATGCATGTGCACTATATGGATGTGCACTATATGGATGTGTACTGTATGGATGTGTACTGTATTGGTATGTACTATGTGGATGTGTACTGTATTGGTATGTACTATGTGGATGTGTACTGTATGGATGTGTACTGTATGGATGTGTACTGTATGGATGTGTACTGTATGAGTGTGTACTGTATGAATGTGTACTGTATGAGTGTGTACTGTATGGATGTGAACTGTATGCATGTGCACTATATGGATGTGCACTATATGGATGTGTACTGTATGGATGTGTACTGTATTGGTATGTACTATGTGGATGTGTACTGTATTGGTATGTACTATGTGGATGTGTACTGTATGGATGTGTACTGTATTGGTATGTACTATGTGGATGTGTACTGTATTGGTATGTACTATGTGGATGTGTACTGTATGGATGTGTACTGTATGGATGTGTACTGTATGGATGTGTACTGTATGGATGTGTACTGTATGAGTGTGTACTGTATGGATGTGTACTGTATGGATGTGTACTGTATGGATGTGTACTGTATGGATGTGTACTGTTCGATTGTGTACTGTGTGCATGTGTACTATGTGTCATGTGTGTATGTGTACTTTGTGGATGTGTACTGTGTGATTGTGTATTGAATTATTGCTGAAATTAAATACGGCATGTTAAACATGAAGTTGACCCGAAATTAAATAGTTATTGTTCCATACATCTGATCTTTGTCCTGTGACTTACCTGGAGATGACGAATCCGAATGAACACTAGGGCAACTGAGGTCACGACCAGGCAATGCAGGTAACCCTGCTCCTATATCAGGATAAAACGCCCCGTTTGTATAAGTTGTGGGATGTCCCGTTTGGTACATATCTCCGTAAAGTCCCGGATGATAGTGACTTGTCCCATTCAGACTTCCCAAAGATGAGATTCTCATTTGTCTACAGTTGCTCAGATAGTCTCCACCAGCGAAAGAGTTGTAGGCCGACGCCTTGCTGTTCACGTGAAAAGGTGGCCCGAACTGAAGATTCGGGTATGCGGGCATGGAATAATTAGCATGCGAGATTAAAGATTCGTTTCCATAGCTTCCCCACCCGTTCTGACCAGATGCTGCAAGTGCTGACCTGGCCGCCACAGATTCATGGACTCCTGGACTAGATGATATTATACCGGACGAAGAGATGCTAGGATAAAGAGATCGGCTTGCTGGGTGAGACAAAAAGTTGGATGGTTCCATCATTTTCGTCTGTTAGTCCTGTATATATTTTAAAACGTGCTGTGATATATAGAAATTAACACATACAGAAGTGTACTGTCAGATTTGTCTTCTCCAAATCCTAAATTAAAATCGTTCATATGAATCTTTGAAACATTACACAAATACGAACGTGTTTCCAGTCAGGATAGAAACTGATTAAGTCATGAAATGTTTCACAAATGTACCCCACATCACAATGTCTCGTCTTCCAGAGTTTAATGTAAATACCAACAACCCACCTCGTCAAATCAACCAAATATGCTATTGACGTTAGATAGTGCTTTGGAGCAAAACAGTAATGATTGCTACGATTAAATCTTGATAATGTGGATTTATTTATCCACACATAATTTATTTACACAACTGCTTGGAATATGACTTTACTTGTAAACTCCTCCGAAGGTACTCTAAAACTTCAACCTGTTTGATTCTTTCTGAAAATTGACACGAAATTAGAACTTATTTGGGAAAGAGCGCCTGGAATGTTCAGCTTTTGAGTTATCCGGCAAGTATAATACTGTTCTTGTAGTTGACCTAACTTGCTTTGTTGATAGTTTTGCTGTATTCTTCTGTGTTTAAGTTCTTGTTTAATATCCATTTGCTAGATACAAAATTAAATACTGACTAGGGATAACATTGTAGATGTCTGAATTCTACAAGCTAATACTGTCGTGAAAGATGGAGAAAAAGTTGGGGGGAAAATACTGTAACAAGAATGAATGTTTAGGAAATACAACTTGCTCCATGACGCAATATACGGTCAAAACATGACACGTCATCTATTAAGAAAATAAAATGATGATAAAAGTCAAACCATGTCACACTAATAGCCTCCCAGTGGGAGATGAATCACACCTGAAGACAAGCAGCAAAGTTATCGATCTAATTATTTCACATTAAGAAGAAATCTTTCACTGATAAATAACATCGTCGTTTCGGTTGAAAATCTGCTCCTATAAACTTTCACAAGTAGATACAGATTCAAATGAGCCCTCAGTTTTAAAGATAATAAATTTTTCTTGGGCAATTGAAGACTGACTTAAATCTTCCAGCCAGTCTAGGTGATATGATCGATAAAGCAGCGTGGACAGCGAGTCTAGATGAGTGATCGATACAGTAGCTTGGACAGCGAGTCTAGATGAGTGATCGATACAGCAGCTTGGACAGCGAGTCTAGATGAGTGGTCGATACAGCAGCTTGGACAGCTTGTCTAGATGAGAGATCGATACAGTAGCTTGGCCAGCGAGTCTAGATGAGTGATCGATACAGTAGCTTGGACAGCGAGTCTAGATGATACGATTCAGCGTGTCTAGATGAGTGGTTGATACTGGCGTGGTGAGTTTCGTTGAGAATGTTAAAACTAGACTCTCAGACAATTTACAGTAGAGTAATCTGTGTCTTGATGATCTCTGCTAATGATGGTCGTGTCGATAAAATCTGAAAGCAGAGGAAGAAGTAGACACAGTGGTTAGTACAACTAAATTGTTGAATTTATGATTAAACAAGAAATCAAAATGATGAACGTACGCTATTCTTAAAGCACACATCTATCGTTATGGAAGCCATAAGCAAATCATAAATTCAATCTTCATACCAAACTTGTGTTATCAGTGTCAAGTGTGAATACAAATTAAAGAAAGGAGGAGAAATCTTACTTCGTATGTATGACATGTATAAGAAAAACAACAAACAGAAAAAAAACTCCTTGAAGTGGAGATGGGGCTTAGTCCAGACCAACAAACTAAGATTGGTCGGGTCATCCCTGAAATCAAGCAGTACCACAGTCCTGTCAAGCAATAACTGGTATTAAAGTCAGAGATACCAAGCTGAGAGGGACACCAGCAACCATTACATCAAGCAATATGACTAGATAGCATGTCTTCACAACACGAACTGTTGGAGCAACGTACGACTAGATAACATGACTTCACAACACGAACTGTTGAAACAACGTACGACTAGATAACATGTCTTCACAACACGAACTGTTGCAACAACGTATTTTGTCAAATATATTGAAATGAAACGGAGACTAAAATATTTCGGTCACTGTAACAATTGTACAATTCAGAACAGGACATGAATTAGTCCAGTCACATGTACATGTGACCACTTACCACAGACTGCTTAACATATTCTTCACGAATAATACAATAAACCAAGATTGTTGTAGCAGTTGTTGTAGTACTTATGGTAATAGTTGTTGTAATATTTGTTGTAATAGTTGTAATATTTGTTGTAATAGTTGTTATAATATTTATTGCAATAGTTGTTATAATAATTGTTTAAACAGTTGTTGTAACAGTTATTGTAATAGTTGTAACAGTTGTTATAATATTTGTTGTAACATTTGTAATAGTTGTTGTTATAATTGTTATAATAGTTGTAATAGTTGTTGTAATATTTGTTGTAACATGTTGTAATAGTTGTAACAGTTGTAATAGTTGCTGTAGTACTTGTTGTAACATTTGTTGTAATAGTTGTTGTAACAGTTGTTGTAATAGTTATAACAGTTGTAATATTTGTTGTAATAGTTGTTGTAACAGTTGTAATAATTGTTGTAATAATTGTTGTAACAGTTGTTGTAATATTTGTTGTAATAGTTGTTGTAACAGTTGTAATAATTGTTGTAATAATTGTTGTAACAGTTGTTGTAATATTTGTTGTAATAGTTGTTATAACAGTTGTAATATTTGTTGTAATAATTGTTGTAACAGTTGTTGTATTAATTGTAATATTTGTTGTCGTGATATTGCACTAGGTTCGAAGTCAAATAAATATAATATGTATCCCAGCACATGTCAAGATTGCAGGGAACGGTATATTTGATAAGGAAACCAAGAATAATATGAATACAATCAGAAGCAGGGAACGAACTATTCATTCCCGAATCCAAGAATATAATGAACGGTTAAAGAGATATCTATATTGCTCTAGGTAGATCAGATAATAAAGAGCATAATTAAGAAGAAACGATTAACAAGAAACGCTTAATTATTGGACAGACATATGAAAGAACAATACAAAAGGTAAACATACTCATGCACTTCTAAAGAAACAATTACCGCCATATCAAATCAAGGAGGAAATGAACACTGAAAAATAAAGTTTAAAAAATTGAAGAAACAAGGAATTGAAGAAACTGAGAAAAATGTTTTATGAAATTGGCTTCTCAAAACTGTCAACAAAAGACATACAGCAAAACATATTTTTGACAGATAAAAGACAAGCACGCAGATCAGAAGGTAGGGAGTTTGAAAATCAGAACTGCAGAAATTAGGCCATGGCATTTAGTACGAGGGAGCAAGCAATAAAAAGTGGATAAACCACCTGCAACACCCTTTTATGGTTATCCACAAACAAACACCAAAGTCTCACAAAATTGAAAGAATTGCCCACGAAAAGCAGAAAATGTTTGTTTATTTTTAATTTAAAGAAACATTAACTTTCCTTAATAGATAGCGACTCTATGGTGCAAAAAAAGACACAATGAGTTAGAAAGATTAATCATGGATGGAAAGATTATAATGGATGAAACGATTAATCATGAATAGAACGTTCAATCATGGATGGAACGATTGATCGTGGAGGGAATGATTAATTATGGATAGACAAATTAATAATGAATGAAATAAATTATCGATACAGAGGCAGACCAGGACTGTGAAAAACACGAGATATTCAAGACCCTGTGAATACGATTCTGAGAACTAGACTGCTTGTGCAGAACCAGGATGTTTGCGGAATGACAGTGAGGACAACGTTCTGCAAAGGTCATGTCATGCAGAATAAATCTAAAAATTGAAACAGTAAATTCTAGTAGTCGCTACAATTGAAACAGTAAGAAAGTGTAATTAACCCCTTTTTCTAGCATTCATTGCACTTGAAACAGTAAGGAAATGTAATCAACCCCTTTTTCTAGCATTCATTGCACTTGAAACAGTAAGGAAATGTAATCAACCCCTTTTTCTAGCATTCATTGCACTTGAAACAGTAAGAAAGTGTAATTAACCCCTTTTTCTAGTAGTCGCTACAATTGAAACAGTAAGAAAGTGTAATTAACCCCTTTTTCTAGCATTCATTGCACTTGAAACAGTAAGGAAATGTAATCAACCCCTTTTTCTAGCATTCATTGCACTTGAAACAGTAAGGAAATGTAATCAACCCCTTTTTCTAGCATTCATTGCACTTGAAACAGTAAGAAAGTGTAATTAACCCCTTTTTCTAGTAGTCGCTACAATTGAAACAGTAAGAAAGTGTAATTAACCCCTTTTTCTAGCATTCATTGCACTTGAAACAGTAAGGAAATGTAATCAACCCCTTTTTCTAGTAGTCGCTACAATTGAAACAGTAAGAAAGTGTAATTAACCCCTTTTTCTAGTAGTCGCTACAATTGAAACAGTAAGAAAGTGTAATTAACCCCTTTTTCTAGCATTCATTGCACTTGAAACAGTAAGGAAATGTAATCAACCCCTTTTTCTAGCATTCATTGCACTTGAAACAGTAAGGAAATGTAATCAACCCCTTTTTCTAGCATTCATTGCACTTGAAACAGTAAGGAAATGTAATCAACCCCTTTTTCTAGCATTCATTGCACTTGAAACAGTAAAGAAATGTAATCAACCCCTTTTTCTAGCATTCATTGCACTTGAAACAGTAAAGAAATGTAATCAACCCCTTTTTCTAGTAGTCGCTACAATTGAAACAGTAAGAAAGTGTAATCAACCCCTTTTTCTAGTAGTCGCTACAATTGAAACAGTAAGAAAGTGTAATTAACCCCTTTTTCTAGCATTCATTGCACTTGAAACAGTAAGGAAATGTAATCAACCCCTTTTTCTAGCATTCATTGCACTTGAAACAGTAAGGAAATGTAATCAACCCATTTTTCTAGCATTCATTGCACTTGAAACAGTAAGGAAATGTAATTAACCCCTTTTTCTAGCATTCATTGCACTTGAAACAGTAAGGAAATGTAATCAACCCCTTTTTCTAGCATTCATTGCACTTGAAACAGTAAGGAAATGTAATTAACCCCTTTTTCTAGCATTCATTGCACTTGAAACAGTAAGGAAATGTAATTAACCCTTTTTTCTAGCATTCATTGCACTTGAAACAGTAAGGAAATGTAATTAACCCTTTTTTCTAGCATTCATTGCACTTGAAACAGTAAGGAAATGTAATTAACCCTTTTTTCTAGCATTCATTGCACTTGAAACAGTAAGGAAATGTAATTAACCCCTTTTTCTAGCATTCATTGCACTTGAAACAGTAAGGAAATGTAATTAACCCTTTTTTCTAGCATTCATTGCACTTGAAACAGTAAAGAAATGTAATCAACCCCTTTTTCTAGCATTCATTGCACTTGAAACAGTAAGGAAATGTAATTAACCCCCTTTTCTAGCAGTCGTTACAATTGAAACAATAAAATAATTTTTTTTATATTCCATTTCTGGTAGTCAGTTGTAGAAGCTTCAGCATTGCGCAGTAACAGATGCATAAAGCTGTACTGGACAACCTCACTAATTGATATAATTATTCATGTCGTTATGAATATTCGCGGTGGTAACGGCTGCAGTTGAGGTTATAAGTTACAGTTTCAGTACAATGTATCCATAAAAAGGTAATACACAACACTTCGTTTCCTTGTCTCCTCATCCCGTGAACTCATAATCTGTCGTGACAAATCAAAGAAACGTTCATGTGTAATTTAAAAAGTCAAGTCTGTATTGCTAATTAGTAGCATATCTTCTTCTTCTTCTTCTGCGTTCGTTCTCAAACTCCTGCAGATCAGCAGGATGTAGTCCGGAGAACGAAATGCGTTGTGTCATGGTTTACAATATTGCTGTGATATCTGCGCCTATCGGCCTGACACATCCGACTTTAGCATGGCTTTGGGTCACTGACCCTTTATGGGATGGCGCAGCCAACTCATTCCATAACCTCCTTAGTCGCCTCGTACGACATGCTTGGAAGGTAAACAGTGTTGCTATTCTTTACTCCCCTTTCGGGCCCCGGCAACACACGAGCAGTGTGAGTAATATATGAATACATAAGTGAATATCGCTGAAGTCGGATATGTGGGGCCATTGCCACAAATAGAGCTGCGAAACAACGACTCTCCCTTCGCTAGATCACATTCTGCTGAATATCAAGTTAGCGTTTGCCCTGCTACAAGGGAGATCCAATGCGAGTATTAAAACAAACGCTAATTAACTAGGATATGTGTGAAAATTGCAATGTACCTCTTATTGAGGGAAACCCCTTTCATCCGCCGACGTTAGTCCAATTTGGTTATATCAGAGGTGTAAACATCAAAAATAATGTTGTCCCATCACGATATTCAAAGAACAATTGTATATATAATTTCAAGAATTCGCTTTTAGACTCATGCATTCTTAATCACACACGTCACTCTTCTTCTTCTTCTTCTTCTTTCGTTCACTTGAAACATGTCTATATCTGTAATTCTGTCTCCTTAATAAAACTCCCTGTCTTTTGTAGTTCATACAGTGTCCCATAGAGTTTTGATTCCAGTGTTGTTTCCTCTGGCCAATATGTCTGCCTCAGCGTTTCATGCTCAGAACACTCTTGAAGTACACGTCACTCTAAGTATGCTGTAGTTGGCATAATGTGGGAATGAAATGTGCTTATATCTGAAATTGTGTTTCTTCTAAAAACTTGTCCGTGTTTTGCAACTCGTACAGAGTACTTTAGAGTTTCTCTTCTAATGTTGTATTTCTGGGTCAATGTATTTGTCTCAGTATCTCATATTCCGAGCGTTGATGACTGCGGTGCCAGTCCACATGTACGCATTGCTGCATTGCCAAACTTGAACTCTGTATACACGTGGCTCTGGAGTACCTTGTGTCTTAGTCTGATGTCTGAGGTGCCAGTCCACATGGCTGCATTGCCAATCTTGAACTCTGTGTACACGTGGCTGTGGAGTAGGTTGTGTCGTGGTTTCATGCCTATAATGGCAACTTCTTCTGGTCTGTTCATAATTTGGTACTCATCTTATCGGGAGCCGCGTTAGCGCAGTGGTTAGCGCACTGGCTTCGCATATGAGTGGTCCTGGGTTCATTCCCCAGTTGAGGCGGAAATGTTTTCAGATCGCAACGGCTCCCAGGTCGACCCAGTCTTAAATGGGTACCGGATTAATCCCGGAGTAAAGACTGCGAGGGAGAGGAGATGGCTACCGCCCTCATTTGCAGAGCCTGTGAAATGTGAGATCGCTAACATCTCACACCCCTACGGCACTAATAAATGCTATGGGTTACTTTACTTTACTTTTACTCATCTTATAATGGCTTTTTAATTGCTTTGATCATGTTATTCTTGATGGTACATTATTGACACATCTGCTTGGTCATCAGCAGTTCACTCCTTATCCAGACCATCAGTTTTTTTTAATGTCCAGGTATTTGACAATGCGATGGTATTCACTGCATAATTACATTTAGCTGATTGCTTAGTCAGTAGCATTTTCAGGTCTTGCGGTTTTCAGAACTGGATCGCTTAGAGAATCAATCTTACATGTGTTAGG
Source organism: Meghimatium bilineatum (assembly GCA_034231615.1). Taxonomy (NCBI): domain Eukaryota; kingdom Metazoa; phylum Mollusca; class Gastropoda; order Stylommatophora; family Philomycidae; genus Meghimatium; species Meghimatium bilineatum. Next base: position 23,983,360 of record CM067322.1, read on the forward strand.
AATACCAAAACCGTGAACATATTTGACGCTCAGCAGGTTTTCAGTTGCTACCTTGATTGCATGGGTTTCTGCTTAAAAAAAGACAAGATCTTTTTATGTGTGCTGCTTGATGACTGTTTGTTAAAAGCTAAACAAAGAGGAACCGTACCCTTTTATTTACTTTGCAACTAAATGGTATACTTTTTTTTATAAATTGCGTCAGCAATCGGGTCGGGGTCGGCTCTGAAACAGTTTAGTAATTGCTGGCAAGAATACCATCGTGTCTTGGAATACATAGCAATCAGAAAGCAGATCGTACAGCTAATGTTTGTGGGGGGGGGGGGGGGTTGATAAACCAGGTGGGGGTAATAAAAAGTTGACGACAATAATACTGTTTATTTTTCACCATAATATGTAAATTCGTGATCATAACTAATAAAATCCATCAGGTAAATCCAGGAATAGTGTAATGAAGTTTTTCTACTCACTAAAGACACGTATAATGACGCATACAAATCAACCATAAAGGTCTTTTTGCGAAAAAATTAAAACAAAATTAAAATACACAACAGAAAACGGACAGTAAGGATAATGATGTTCCCATTTTCATGTGTAATTTAGATGACCGGAAGAGGTGAAACGACAACGGATAAGGAATATTCAAAAACGACATGTGTACACGAAACAAACAGAACATATGGAACAACTGGAATCATACATGAGACAGGCGATCATTGATGTCGTCGGGTTTAAGAGTGACATATTAGAAAATGCGACGGTTCTCAGGCGCAACAGATCATATGAATAGTGAGTATTTAGTTCAGATCTGTGTGACGTCAAGTCACAGAAGTTTTACAGACACCTTTATATAAAGTTTGACAGATAAAATAATAGGACATGGAATATTTTCTATTAGAAAATCTATTAGAAATCAAGATTAGTTGATGGTACTACTGATAACTTAGATAATTGAGGAATACTACAATTACATTGTAGTAAACTAACTTTATTCAGATCAAATAATATTTATGTGTCCCACCTTGAATGGGTTGCGTTTTAAAAAAAATATTAGCATCTGAAACATATCAAATATATCTCTTAGTTAACATGTCTACACAGTATGTTTGCTTTTCTTGTTGTTGTTTATTTCTTTGTTTTTTTTGGTGGGGGGGAGGGGATTCCTGAATATGAACGTTCTTCAAGCCTCCCATACAGCTTTCGGTGGTTGTCTGTATTTAATTTTTCTATTTTCTCATAGCTCTAATAAAGACAAGGTATAAATAACATAGGTTTAGAAAACATAATAAATATAATTGATTTTCATATAATTGTTAGAAAAAGTATAGATTTCCGGCAAGAAATAAAAACTGACAGTAGCTGCCAACAACAGATAAAAGATTCAGTATCATTTCTAGAAATGAAATCTATAATCAAAAGCTTCATAAATATAAAATTAAACTCAACTCACACACGTTACCAAAAAGATGATGCTACATTCACAAGCTTAGAAGAAAGGAATAATCATTTTAGATTGGTAATATTTGATATGTTAAATGATTTCACTTACTTAGGAAGTATTATATCGAGTGAAGGGAAAAACAGTAAAGAGATACAAAATAGATGCAACAAAACATACCAGATCCTAGGACAGATGACACGTATTTTCAAGAACAAAAATGTAAACATATACACTAAAGTTGTATCATACAAGACTATTATTATTCCGTCACTGTGCTACCAGTGCCAAACCTGGACAATGACAGCACAAGACAAAAGAAAAATAGTGACAACAGAAATGACATGTCTACGAAGAATACTCGGAGTGTCATTAAGAGATAGAATTAGAAACGATAACATCAGACAGATAACCAAAACAATTCCAGTATTGCAACAGATCAAAAAGACAACAAATCAAGTGGTTTTCACACGCTTCCAGACTACAGACAGATAGCATGACACAAATGGCCATGACACATAGACATAACGGTTATAAAGCCAGAGGCAGACCATGTAAAAGATGGATCACAGAAATCAAAGAAGCCACAGGAACAAGCTTACAAACAGCGCACAAGAACTCTTCCACCCCTGACGCCGCAAGGCAAACAAGGGACACAACGTATAGAAAGATAGATAGATAGAACATGTGATAAACAGACCTAGGCAACGTATGTACGGGAGGCGAGATTTTCTTTATTAATGAAATAATTAGGGAAACTGATTTATAAAGTATTATTAAAAAGTATAATTTCAGGAAATACTAAAAATATACATTTATAGAAATTGTAAACATTGTGAATATACAAATGTATACATAAAAAATAACTATTTTATATACATCGAGAAATTATTAGAAATAATATAGAGTTTGGAAATATTTGAAAAATTATCGAGTTAAGACTTATTATAAATAGCATGTTCATTGAAAAAAATTAGTAACGCAGGATTGATGAATGTTGGAAATAATATAGATTCTAGATTTAAGAAATGTTTGAAACAGCATATACTTTCGAAATATTAGAAATAACATAGTTTAAAATATTTTGAACTAGTATATCATTTGTTTTTCAATAATACAGAATTCGAAAATATTTTAAGTAATATAGATTAGATATATTAGGAAAAACACAGATAATTTTTTTTATCAAGAATTAGGAAATGATAATAAATAATATAGAGTTAGAAAATATAAAAAGTCTAGAATTAGGAAATGATATACGTATATCATATATCATCTAGACAGTGCAATCGATGGATTACGGAAATAAAAGAGTCAATGAAAACAAACATATAAAACACTCAAAAAAAGCTATAACCAGAGGAACTTTTCTATTCCTGACGCTGGATAAAGAAGGTACAAAGAGCAAGAAAAATAAGATAAATAATATAGAATTAGAAAATAGAAAAGTCTAGAATTAGGAAATGATATTTCAAGTTCAAAAATTGAAACAAATTAGAATTATAAAATAATATAAATAATATAGATTTCGAAAATAGACAAGTGTAGAATTAGGAAATTATATAAGTAATATAGAATTCGAAAATAGAAAATGCTAGAATAAGGAAACGATAAAAATAATATAGAGTTATAAAATAATAGAAATATTATAGACTTTAGATATGTTAGAAATAATACAGAGATAAAAAATGTTAGAAGTAGCATTAAGATTTAGTGAGATGTATTGATAAATATTGATTAATATCAACAGCTTTCATTTTGCAGGGATGATCTTATGGTCTATGGTGTTCAGTAATGCGCTTAAAGATTATCTCCTCGCTACAGATATAGACATGTTTCAAGTGAACGAAAGAAGAAGAATCTCCTCGCTACAGATATAGACATGTTTCAAGTGAACGAAAGAAGAAGAATCTCCTCGCTGTTCTATTGGACGAATTTAATTATTGAAATTGATGTTACCAGTTGCGTGTAATCTGATTATCAGCTATAGTATTCTTTATTAATATTTTCACCATTGTGTTGGCGAGGCCCAAAGGGGAGCAAAGAGTATCGGTACTATAGCCTGTGCTGCATGTCGTAAGAGATGATTCAGGAGGATTTGGAAGACTAGAACTGGCTGTCACATCGAAGAGCGAGTCAGGGACCCAGATAACATGCTTAAGTCAGATATGTCCAGTTGAAATGTAGTTTAATCCCTTCGTGGTAGAAATCATATATTATATATCTACAGGAGTTTAATCCCTTTGTGGTAGGAAATCATATATCTACAGGAGTTTAATCCCTTTGTGGTAGAAATCATATATCTACAGGAGTTTAATCCCTTTGTGGTAGGAAATCATATATCTACAGGAGTTGAATCCCTTATTGGTAGGAAATCATATATCATATATCTACAGGATTTATATATCTTATCCTTTTTTTGGTAGGAAATCACATATCTTCATGAGTTTAATCCCCTACATGGTAATAGTAGGAAGTTAATGAGTTTGCCTCTTTTGGAGATGCGTGTCTCTTTCAACCAGCGGACAAAGTCCAATTAGATTATATCAGGACACACTACCATAAAATATTAGAGGTAACACAAACCCCAAGATTTTTTTAATCTAATATCCCTACATGTAGGAAAGCATATATCATATATCTACAGGATGTCATATATCATATATCTAATTTCTTTACGGTAGGAAATCATATATCATATATCTACAGGAGTTTAATCCCTTCGTGGTAGAGAATCATTTATATATATATAATATATACATAAGTTTAAACCCGTTTTGGTAGGGAACCGCACATCGTATATATTATATATATATATATATATATATATATATATATATATATATATATATATATATATATATATATATATATATATATATAAATATATATATATATATATATATATATATATATATACAGGAGCTTAATCCCTTTATGATTGGGAATCGAGACTTTTAGCATTCTTGCTGCGACAAGCTAGAGGAAGCCACATTCTGTGTTAACTAAAACTAAATATTAAATAATACCATGAATACATAACAATAATACTTACATATAACACATGCTTTTGAGTTTCACTGGATGACAACTGACAGACTATCACAATAGGACTATGGATTGTTACCACGAAAAACTTACAAATAACAATACACAAGAGATTTTCAAAGTTTCGATGAATTAGGTATGTCAAGAGTATACAAGTCAAACAGAAATTTAAAAAAACATAAAAGCAGTAAAAACAATTGTGTTCTAGTCCCAGTGGCAAAATTATTTTTACTGTTTTTTTTCCACTTTTTTGTTGTATATTCTTGTTAAAACCTTACGGCTCGAAAAGTTGAAAATATTTTGTATATTCTTACTTGCATTTGTTCGTGTTTACACCCCATAGTCATTTAGTGACAGTCTGTCAGTTGTTATCCAGTTAATCTAAAAAAAACATGTGTTCTACGTAGTTACTATTGTTATTCAATTTCACAGCAGCATTACCTCTTATTAAATACAGAACACACATTAATAATACTGTAAATACAAAACATACATTAATTATGCCATGATTGCATGTGAAATTGTCAAATTCTCCCTATCTTCGTATGGCTAAAATGATCCATCTTCGGTGACTAATGTTAGTAAATCTTATGAAGTGTGAACTTCCGGCACATTGAATAGAAGGTATCAACACAATAGTGAGTATAATACCTGCCAATATATACAGTAGTAGCGTATACTCTGTTATATATGTAATAGGTTTAACTCAAACACTGTTTACTTTTTCCATGTATTCTTTGATTTATTTGCATTAAAATAATGTTAATCTTCTGAGAAATTAATTCCTAATTTTAATTTAAGCATTGTTCAACGGTGTTAAACCTCATTTCATACCTGCATCCAGTGGCGTAGTGTGGATCAATGGCATCCGGGGCGGAATCATAATTTTCCGCACTTGTGCCATGAAAAAAAAATTGTCAGAGATTGTGTAAGACTGGACGAAAATAAATTTGCCGCCCTCCCGATGATGCCGCCCGGGGCGGTCCGCACCTCCGCCCCCGCCTCGCTACGCCACTGCCTGTATCATACCTGGATTATAAGGAACATACACGTAATCCAGCTGCAGGTGTTTCTCGTGCACTAATAAAACACTTCTTTCTTGACTATTCGTTACAAAATTGACATATTTCTGTTCCACGAAATTAATCTGTGAAGGTTTTTCCCCTTTCTGTCAATCTGTTTCTTCACAAATTGATTTCGATTATTATTATTATTTGTTTCAAACCTCTTATTCCTATAACATGAACAGAGTTTATCAGTATCTCGGGTGTTTTTTTTAAATGTTAATAAAGGAAGCTCGGCGTGTGTTCTTTTTTAAGATTATCAAAATTTTATTTTTAGCAACCCTTAGTGTTCTCATAGTTTACTCTCAATCTCGTATTTGTGGTCTCTAAGAACTTTAGCAGCATGTTGTGTTCTCAGACTTTACTCTCAATCCTCGTCTCTGTGATCTCTAGAAATGTTGTTGTTTGCTGATTTATTGTTAATAGCTTTTTCCCCCATATGTCAATACTTATACTGTGCGGAACTGAAGATCTTTCCTTTCTTATCTCGTAGAGCAGTGCTGGTTTTTTTTCTAGAACTGAAATACTCTCTGATTTCCATTAGTATGTGTTAGTTCTTTGTAAAACTGAAAGACTCTGATCTCCCTGAGTATGTGTTGGTTCTTTGTAAAACTGAAAGACTCTGATCTCCTTTAGTATATGTTAGTTCTTTGTAAAACTGAAAGACTCTGATCTCCTTTAGTATATGTTGGTTCTTTGTAAAACTGAAAGACTCTGATCTCCCTTAGTATATGTTAGTTCTTTGTAAAACTGAAAGACTCTCTGATCTCCTTTAGTATGTGTTAGTTCTTTGTAAAACTGAAAGACTCTGATCTCCTTTAGTATATGTTAGTTCTTTGTAAAACTGAAAGACTCTGATCTCCTTTAGTATGTGTTAGTTCTTTGTAAAACTGAAAGACTCTGATCTCCCTTAGTATATGTTAGTTCTTTGTAAAACTGAAAGACTCTGATCTCCTTTAGTATGTGTTAGTTCTTTGTAAAACTGAAAGACTCTGATCTCCTTTAGTATGTGTTAGTTCTTTGTAAAACTGAAAGACTCTGATCTCCTTTAGTATGTGTTAGTTCTTTGTAAAACTGAAAGACTCTGATCTCCCTTAGTATATGTTAGTTCTTTGTAAAACTGAAAGACTCTGATATCCTTTAGTATGTGTTAGTTCTTTGTAAAACTGAAAGACTCTGATCTCCTTTAGTATGTGTTAGTTCTTTGTAAAACTGAAACTCTGATCTCCTTTAGTATGTGTTAGTTCTTTGTAAAACTGAAAGACTCTGATCTCCCTTAGTATATGTTAGTTCTTTGTAAAACTGAAAGACTCTGATCTCCTTTAGTATGTGTTGGTTCTGTGTAGCACTAAAAATCTCTCCGATCAACATACAAGATATCAGTTCTGGTTTGTATATGTAGCACTAAAAACTATCTTTCTGATCTCGATGTTTCAGTAATGATTCTTTTGTAGAACTCTCTTTCTAATTTCCATAAATCAATACTAGCACAATGTAGCACTGCAAAAAACTCGACCTCTTACGCCCATATGTCAATATTGGTTCTGAAAAGCACTGAAGAACTATCTTTCTGATTTTCATATTTCAGTACTGGCTCTTGTCTAATGTAACGTTAGACAACTCTTAACAAGACCAGACAAGTCCCACGTTACTGACTGCGTTCTGATACAACTGTGGTTTTAGAATACAATAGGACAACAAGCAAAAATTAAAGTAACAATGGAAAAGAGGACAACGACAGACACGATTTTTGATAGCTTACAATAGTGACATAATTTAATTTAGCGGTAAAACTGTTACACATTATAACAATGATTATTGTAAAGATTTGCTATCCCAGCCTTCAGAGCCATATAAGAATAATGATGATATATTTTACAAAATTATATTTTAATTTAATAAATTTAATAAATATTAGAAATTCGAAATAAATAAATGAAAATACTAAATAATATGTAAACATTTCAAGACAAGTAACTAATAGTTTAATTTTTTAAAATATAGATAGATTAAATTGTTGCATAGTTGAAATTGCAGATTCTCATCTATTTGGCATGTGTTGTGAAATGACAGTCAAATTAGAACAATAATCATCAAATAGGGAATAATATCTCCAGTCTATCAAAAATATGCAAGTAAGAGAAGATACCAAATGCAGCAATATGTTTATATATAAATAAAAACATAAACGATGCACATGTACTTAGAATTAATGAAATCAGACTGACACTACAGACAGTAAAATGGGTAAAAGATGGAAAAGAAAATAAGGACGACCAAGAAACACTCTTCGCATTACAACTATCAAATACGGTCTAAAAATATACAATAATTACATACAGTAGCATTACATAGCCCGAACTGGAGAGCTATTGTTTCTGCCCTACGCGCCGTGTTCGGCGCTGATGGAATAGATAGACAGACAGACAGACATATAGACAGATAGGTAGGTAGATAGATAGATACAGATAGATAGATAAACAGATAGATAGATAGACAGACAGACAGACAGATAAGATAAGATAAGATAAGATAAGATAAGATAAGATAAGATAAGATAAGATAAGATAAGATAAGATAAGATAAGATAGGTAGGTAGGTAGGTAGGTAGGTAGGTAGGTAGGTAGGTAGATAGGTAGATGGATGGATGGATGGATGGATGGCTGGCTGGATGGATGGATGGATGGATGGATGGATGGATGGATGGATGGATGGATGGATGGATGGATGGATGGATGGATGGATGGATAGATGGATAGATGGATAGATAGAATCTATATCAAACGGTCGATAACAATATTTGAGTCTGGTAAACTTACCTTTTTCTGTAATTCAAACTTTATACACACCACAATTAAGTACACTCAAAAAGAAATAATTGTGTCTGGCTTATGCACAGTGTAGCAGATAGGGGTGTTCAGTTTCGAAATCTCAGAAAACGCGTCATCATATGCTATTTATAGCCGTACGATTGGTCTGAAGCCATCATTCTATATGCTAATGCGGTAGATATTTATAGAACAACGTGTTTTCCAACTTCTGCTTTACCAGGCACTACGGAACGTTGTTTTTTTGTCCTATTGCATAATTATTTTTCAACGCCGAAGATTCTTTGCGCCAAACTTTCTGTTTGGCGTTCAGTGAATTTTTTCCAGATAGGTTTTCTATGCCCTGGTTTCAAAATGCAAGGCGGATAATTAGTGTTTTCCTCAATGGCGAATAGCTGTCAAATAATGAATAAACCAGCTATTATCATTATGTAATGTTTATAGCATAAAGATATTAATTTGTGTAGGCCACTTATTTTATTTAAAAAGAACGCCGAGCGTTATGACTTCTATTGAAGCTACGCCACTGGTCAATAGTAGACCTTGCCTTAAAGTTTGATAAAAACAAAGAGATAGATGAATAAGCAATAATAATCATAGAGGAAATAAATTAGAGGAAATTAATGCAAAGAATGAGGAAAACTAATAGATATATAGAGAATATTACAGAAATGTTTAATAAGCGTAGAGGGATGACTTCACTGTATTCTGGTTCCCCATAGCTGAATGAGGGGTAAATATTTCATCTAATGAAACACAAAAAGGACAAAACAAGAGTGTCGTAGTAAAATTGTTAGAAATTAAGGGAATGAAAATTCAGTTTAATTCAATCAGATATAACTATTTTTACAACAACATCCCTACTTTGTCTTTTTCTTGTTCTCCATGTGTACTGCGACAGACACTACAGAGTGACATGATCACCTGACACAATTACTACTCATAGCACGTAACTCCGTAGCTTCAAGTCATAATTCCTTGGTATCTTAATAAAGATATACACTTTCTAACAAGGTGTCACTTCCAGTGTCGAATCAAGGAGCTCTTGAAAACAAGACAAGACGTTACTCCCGGTGTCAAATCAATGAGCTCTTGAACATATGAGAAATAGCTTAGCAACTGTGACACTGAGTTTCTACAGAAATATTACAATAATAAAAGTTCCGATCTTACCAAGCGAAGAATAGTAAAAAAGTAAAGTAACCCATAGCATTTATTAATGCCGTAGGGGTGTGAGATGTTAGCGATCTCACATTTCACATGCTCTGCAAATGAGGGCGGTAGCCATCTCCTCTCCCTCGCAGTCTTTACTTCCCGGATTAATCCGGTACCCATTTACGGCTGGGTCGACCTGGGAGCCGTTGCGATCAGAAAACATTTCCACCTCAGCTGGGGAATGAACCCAGGACCACTCATATGCGAAGCCAGTGCGCTAACCACTGCGCTAACGCGGCTCCCAGCGAAGTATACTAGGAGACAAATGCACAGACACATTTACAGAAATATGACAATAGTAAAAAATCTGGTTTTCAAGCAAGAAGGAAGACCAGGAAACAAGTGAATAAACAAACATCAGATGTGATAAAGTGTCATCTCCACACTGATGGTACATGGTACTGGAACTCTAATTTCTAAATCTGAGTAACGGTAAATCTGAGTAAATCTATGTAATATAGTTTACCAATGTCATGCATGGTCACACGTAGCATAAGTCAAGGAAGAATCAGAAGAACCTCCGCCCCCCCCCCTTTCCTCACACGGAAATACTACAGGAATAATCACTAAGAATTAGTACAATATCATTATAACAAAAAAAATGAACTGAATAATTCATGAGGAGATATGAGACTCAGTAGTGTCCGTTAAATCTAGGGCAATACATTTTATAAAGTTTGGCATGCCCGGTTGGTTAGTCGCACCAAAACTTGTACATGTCATGTTAACACTAATAGTTGTATACGTTTATTATTATTCCAGAAAAGGCTGCTGGATATGGCTGCTTCGTATGCTTATATTTTCTTCTTACCTTCCGATATTATTGTCAACATAATATCATGTCCTTAAATGTGACCACTTTATTGTCTTTGTTGTACACAATATCTTTACTTTCATTCCTAATATTGTATTTGTTGTACACAATATCTTTACTTTCATTCCTAATATTGTCTTTGTTGTAAAAAGTATCTTTACTTTCATTCCTAATATTGTCTTTGTTGTACACAATATCTTTACTTTCATTCCTAATATTGTATTTGTTGTACATATATACTTTCATTCCTAATATTGTCTTTGTTGTACACAATATCTTTACTTGCATTCCTAATATTGTCTTTGTTGTAAAAAGTATCTTTACTTTCATTCTTAATATTGTCTTTGTTGTACACAATATCTTTACTTTCATTCCTAATATTGTCTTTGTTGTACACAATATCTATACTTTCATTCCTAATATTGTCTTTGTTGTACACAATATCTTTACTTTCATTCCTAATATTGTCTTTGTTGTACACAACATATATAACTTAATTCCTAATATAGAACAGTTTTGGATATGTACTCCCTATGATTATGCACATACGCTGAAAATTCCAGTATAACAACTTGGTCCGAACACAAAAATATTCATGTAATAACAGAAGTTCACTATATACAGTACAAATAATACTCAATACCAATAGCTGGCAGTTTTGACAAGTGCTGGTAAATAAGGAAATCCGTTATAAAAGGATGCGCTATAGAGGGTTCCGCTGTCCATACACAGGCCGTCCGAACATCTTTGCTCATGCATTGGGCTTATTACTCATTTACGAAAAGTACATAACAAACAGAATTTCATAAATTGGATATTACAAATGAACATCATCACTTGTGATTGATCAATAACATATTTGTTTCAATGTCCGTGACACCGGCCTTATTTTTCTCTAGATCCATATCTCTAGAATCTCCATTATCTTCTTTCATATCTCTAGAATCTCCATTATCTTCTTTCATATCTCTACTAGAATCTCCATTATCTTCTTTCATATCTCTACTAGAATCTCCATTATCTTCTTTCATATCTCTAGAATCTCCATTATTTTCTTTCATATCTCTACTAGAATCTCTATTATCTTCTTTCATATCTCTAGAATCTCCATTATTTTCTTTCATATCTCTAGAATCTCCATTATCTTCTTTCATATCTCTAGAATCTCCATTATCTTCTTTCAATACTTGATGACATGTTTCTACATGACACAGTTAACTAAAGTTATTCATAAAATTACATAAACAATAATGTGGTGTTTTTTTTGGGTGGGAATATTTTTACCATTCTCCCCCCTCCAAAAAATGTCAACAAGTGTCAAAGGTTCACTGTCTTAATTACAATATATCTACAAAAATTTCCTTTTCGAAAAATTTTAGACAAATATTAAGACAAAAATACATGTTTTATTTCCAATTTCTACAGTTTAAAAAATGTTCGAATCAGACAATTTTGTTGGTGTATAACAAAAGAGCAATGGCAAACTACTAATAGTATTTATATTGCCCAGAAAGTCACTACAGCCAAAAAAAACTGTGGGTTGATGGATGCGTCCTCAATAGGATACGATACCAATTTTTTTAACAACTTTTGTCAAACCACCCTTACCCCTTGTCAACAACTGAACAACTTTTCTAGAACACCCAGCCCACCCCCTATTATTGACGTACTTTATGGACAGCCAGTCTCAAAACTTCAAAAACTTGATCGCTGGAAAGTTGATATTTTCTTCTATGATGTTAACAATCTTCTTGGTTATACCTATTCTCTGTTTGAACTCAGTTGATCATCTTCTTAGGAATCTATGTGGCATAGTTGTTAAAACATTTGTTTTGTATTTAGAAGGTCGCAGGTTCGATATCTGGTCGTGACGTCTTGTTTTCCAGTGCAGTTTGGAGATAATTAGGGGTTATCGCTTGACGCTATAAAGTGGCGTGTTAGATGTGGGGGCTTGGCTAGCGGTGTGCCGCTCAGCTATCAAGGACTGAGTACATATGAAGAAACTCTAATAAAATAAAGTAAATCCTCTACTTCAAGTGAGCATGTTTTGCCCATCTTCAATCATATACTATTGTATGTCCAGGTCACAAATAACCTTCTTGATCAAGTACAATATTTCTTAATAAATTTAATGATCGTACTACAAATATATTCAACAAATATACCACACGACACTAACCACAGCAACAGACTGCCTACGACACCCTTCAACAAATGTAAACTTAAAACAATGTATTCACTCACCGACGAACAATAATTCCAATATACAATTAGTGATGACTCGCAGAAAAATGGTGGAAATTGCAATCCACACACAAAAATGGTCAATGGTTGATAAACAAGCCTAATTGAGGCTGTCGTCATTGCAGACAGCGAACACACAATGAAGGTCAAAATCCCAGACAGGTGACACGAGAGGTGGCTCTCAGCGATAAATTCCCAAATATTATCACATTTGTAATGTTTATAAAATTAGACTAGGTATTAATATATAAGGTGTAATATATGGCGGTGAAGCGGTGCAGAATTTGGCAAATAGTATGTGAGTTTTGTAACAGTTTTCGTATCTGCGCTCCTTGTCTGCTCGCAGGAACCATACCTTCTGGGCATCAATACTGAAGCGAGGACGCTGTGTAATTAACAATTTGGCCATTCTCCTGACAGTTGTCACTCCCAGTTCTCATTCACAAACAAAAGCAAAACGGAAACTGCAGTCATTTTTCATAGCAACCTTTTCTGTTTTGACGGTGATAGACGTCCCCACGTGACTGATACAGCCAATCGGGAGGTTGTGTAGTTACTGGGCAGTGAGGCACAACAAGAAGATATGGGACCTGCCAATACAAGCCGGGAACGAATGGGGGTTCTGGGTGTTCCACGTGCAAGCTTGGTGTGAGGTACTGACATGCGCGATATCATACACTAAGCTGACGACAGCCTGGCCAGGTAATGTCTGTCTTTTCTTATCGGATATTAATCAGCTGTCTCAAAATGTCTCCTGTCCAAGTCGAATAACCATCGAAACTATAATAGTGGAAGATTCCATTACAGAGGGGAGAAGAGTGTGCCTTTAAAAAAAAAAGTCACCTCGTTTTTTGTGTTCGATATTTGATAATTATTGTGTGTTGAAAACCATTGAGGAAAAACAAGGGTGGAGGTGACGGGGTACGTGTTACTTTTACTTTCTACTTCTTCTTCAGCGTACATTCTCAAACTCCTGCTGAATTATTTTGTAGCAGGACATGTCCTACTAGATTTCCAGCAGAATGTAGTCTAAAGAGTGGAAATGCGTTGTGTCGCCGTTTTATTTGCGCCAATGGCCTGACACATCCGTCTTCGGCGGAACTTTCTAGTACTAAATATTATGTTGTAATTTCCAAGGATAGGTATCTGAAGCCCACCCTCCCTCACGAACCCCTTATCTATTTCTTGATATGGGTCTACACTAATTGTTATGTTTGAGAAGAAGAATGGATAAGGATAATTTAATATAAAGATATAGATGGATTGAGTGGTTTAGTATATATAACTTTCAGGTTATGGTGACAGGACTACCTAAACCATGTTTACCTATTATTGATGGTCACAAGCTCTAACCACATTGGAATCTCGAACATGGGGGAAAGCAGCGTGCATCATGATGACCACAGGAGGTACTAATTTAATTACCATTAAATGACATGTGTGGGCTGTGTACTAGTCACTGACATGTGTGGGATGTGTACTAGTTACTGACATGTGTACTAGTTACTGACATGTGTGGGCTGTGTACTAGTCACTGACATGTGTGGGATGTGTATTAGTTACTGACATGTGTGGGCTGTGTACTAGTTACTGACATGTGTGTACTAGTGACTGACATGTGTGGACTTTTGAGCTAGTGACTGACGTGTGGGCTGTGCGCTAATGACTGACGTGTGGGCTGTGAGCTAATGACTGACGTGTGGGATGTGAACTAGTGACTGACGTGTGGGATGTGAGCTAGTGACTGACGTGTAGTCTGTTATCTAATAACTAACGTGTGGAGTGTGAGCTAGTGACTGACGTGTGGGATGTGAACTAGTGACTGACGTGTGGGATGTGAGCTAGTGACTGATAAGTTGGACTGTGTGCTAACAACTAATATGTGTGGACTGTGTACTACTTTTTACAGTGTATGAGTTAGTGACGAAATGTGTGGTCTGTGTACTACTTTTTACAGTGGATGTGTTGGTGACGGAATGTGTGGTCTGTGTACTACTTTTTACAGTGGATGTGTTGGTGACGGAATGTGTGGTCTGTGTATTACTTTTTACAGTGGATGTGTTGGTGACGGAATGTGTGGTTTGTGTACTACTTTTTACAGTGGATGTGTTGGTGACGGAATGTGTGGGTTGTGTACTACTTTTTACAGTGGATGTGTTGGTGACTGACGTGTGCGGGCTGTGTGAAGAATACATGAATCCACCACTACCTGCCACAAGAGGAGAAAGTGAAAACCCGCAAAACTCGGGTAGCTGATAAGTAAGTGAAGAGTAGAGTTCAACAAAAAAGAAAAAGGAAGTTTGAGGATTTCGATCGAGATATTATTTGACGTTGAATGTTAATCTTTTTTGTAACAAATCAATTTGTTACTCTTTGAAAAATTAAAGTTCGTCTACAAATATAATGAGATATTGAAGTATCGATATCAATTCTGTGGAAATATGTAAGAGGTGTTGGTTTCATGTTTGTAAAACCTGGAGTTTGCAATCGTGATTGTGAAAGGCCACACCTGAGTGCAGCTTGAAGTAAATACTTGAGGCTTATACACTAATTACGGGTGGAAGGCTTCGACATTAAATATTTGGACGAATCGTGGGTAAACGACATATAAAAAAAGAATGACATCATTTGACGAAATGGATAGCAGAAATGTTTCAAGTAGCCAAAACCATCTCATTATTCTAGAGCAGTGTTTTCCAACGTGGAGCCCATTTTGAACGTTCAGGGGATAGGGGGGATTCTAAATGTGTAAATATGCTTTATTTATGGATTAATTCAATTTATGAATATAATACAATATGTATATGTTACATAGGGAGGCATCAGAATTTTAGAAAGATTTATGTGGGGCAGGGTAAATAAAAAAGGTTTGGAAACACTATTTTAGAGCATGCTGGCAGTCAAGATAATATATCTAGTGTCTTTTCTCTACCTTCACTGTAAGGCTCGCAGGATTGAATGACTATCGGTTTTCGGGCTAAGACACGTTTTGTAGTTTGATATGCAGTAGCATTGTTGCGCCTCAGAAAGTTGATAACTCCTTAAATCCAGCTTCTTCTTGGTCTTTCTCTGTATCTTCCTGTTTCTATTTTCATGTTGTATGCTCTTGCTGCTATTCAATAAAGTTTCGTTCTCATTAGGTGGCTGAACCATTTTACCTCTGCTTTTCAATATAATTTAAACCACTGATGTTGTTACAACAGTTCTTGTGATCTCTTCTTTCCACACATGATCTCTTCTTGTTCTGTTTGCTGTTTTTCTTAGATATTTGTCATTTCACACGTTCTAAGCTTTCTCTCTTGATCTATTGTTAAGCTTACTATGTGTGAATGAGTTGTCTAAGAAAAGCAGCAAATAGAACAAGAAGAGATAATGTGAGAAATGATGAGATCACAAGAGACTGGACGTTTCAAAGAAGCAGAGCTTCGGTCAGAATCCGCAGACGATGCAGATTATTCAATTGCATGGACACGTTTTCAGAGGCTGTATAATGAATACTGTTCTCCATACATTGAACAAAACATCGTGTTTTAAAAATGGATAATGCATCGTTCCGTAATGTTGTCATTAAGGAAGGCAGTTATAACTCCGTCATAAACTAAACATCAAATTAGGACATCACTTGCAAAGGAAAACGTTCTGACGCGGACCTATCAGATTGACAGAATTATCGAATATTTTGGCCACACCACTCAATTGCCACCTTACCATTCACACCTTAATCCGACAGTTTGAATGTGCAGCGTTGTGAGACAATTTGCTAGAAAATCCCACCTTGAACATTTCTGATATCAAAACCTTCACACAAAATGCTCTATTAAAAAAATAATTGTGCATACTTTAAGAAAAGCGAAGAATATAAGCTACTCGAAGAACAAGAATACTGAGAGAAAACAGACGGACTACTTTATTCAGCACACAAAAGATGCCAGCCTTTAGGAGTTATCCGGTTCAGATTTAGAAATAATTCACACAAAGGACACTGTCAATAAACAACAACCACTCTATTCGTGATTGTATTATCGTATACACAAATTGTTATGTGCCTGATTTTCCTTTTGAAGTCCTGCTAAATCCAATAACATTGATAACGAAAGAAAACAAACAATAAAGACATACCTATACAACAGTTAGAACAATGGACGGGTATATGACTACTTGAAATCAACAGCTGCAAAACATACAATAGTATTTTCTCCTTACGATATCATTATATCGCTTCACAACTATCACTCTCGAGGTATCGAAATTCTCTGCTAATCGAATTGGTGTCAGCTGGACTGGCCTTGCTCACATCTCGTCTGCAACATTATGATTTTCTTCACAATTTCTCTTATGCTTTCTAATTATATTATTCACTTTCTGTGAAAGATGGAATATATTTCTTAAACAATCAGGTAGCAATATTCTTATTATGTCCTCTCATTCATATCCACTTATAAGAATAATAATAATAAGGAGAATAATATGAATAATAATAATAGCCCTCTATCGCAGTCCAATATGACAACAGTTTCAGACTTGTGTTATTGCATCTATCTGGTGTTTGTGACCGTCCATCGTAGTCCAATATGACAACAGTTTCAGGCTTGTGTTATTGCATCTACCTGGTGTTTGTGACCGTCCATCGCAGTCCAATATGACAACAGTTTCAGACTTATGGTATTGCATCTATCTGGTGTTTGTGACCGTCCATCGTAGTCGATAATGACAACAGTTTCAGACTTGTGTTATTGCATCTATCTGGTGTTTGTGACCGTCCATCGCAGTCCAATATGACAACAGTTTCAGGCTTGTGTTATTGCATCTATCTGGTGTTTGTGACCGTCCATCGCAGTCCAATATGACAACAGTTTCAGACTTATGTTGTTGCATCTATCTGGTAGAAAATACCCAACAATAATTTGTTTCTAAGCATTAAGAAGAAAACGATGGATTATATCAAACGTACTTAGAATGAATTAAAACATATTGCAACTACAAGCAATAAAATAAGTACCAGATGTTAAAAAGAAAAAGAGGAAGACCAACAGAGATTCTTCAGGGTATGACCATGGGTCTCAACAACATGCTAGAGTTACTCTACACACAGTGGCATTACAGATAGACGGAAAGACAGACGGACAGACAGACAGATAAACTGACAGACAGATAGATAGGTAAATAAATAGATAGATAGACAGACAGACAGATAGGTAGGTGGGTAGGTATGTAGATAGGTAGGAAGATAGGTAGATCGTTCGATCTATCGTTTTTTCCAAGGAAATAGCTTGATGTCTAAAATAACCAGAATAACTCCGTCTTTTTGTTGGTATCTTAACATCTTTATCAGTGCACCTCTCCCAATAGTTATCAATTCCTTCAATAGCTATGTGTACAATTCCTTCAATAGCTATGTGTACAATTCCTTCAATAGCTATGTGTACAATTCCTTCAACAGTAATGTGTACAATTACTTCAACAGTAATGTGTACAATTACTTCAAAAAACATGTGTACAATTCCTTCAAAAAATATATGTACAATTCCTTCCAAAAAAAAGTTTACAATTCCTTCAAAAGATATGTGTACAATTCCTCCAACAGCTATGTGTACAATTCCTTCAAAAAATATATGTACAATTCCTTCAAAAAATATGTGTACAATTCCTTCAAAAAATATGTGTACAATTCCTTCAAAAATTATGTGTACAATTTCCCCAACAGCTATATGTACAATTCCTTCAATATATATATGTACAATTCCTTCAAATAATATGTCTACAATATCTCCAACAGTTATGTGTACAATTCCTTCAAAACATATGTGTACAATTTCCCCAACAGCTATCTGTACAATTCCTCCAATAGTTATGTTTACATTTCCTTCATCAGCTATTTGTGCACTTCCTTCAATAAATATGTGTACAATTCCTTCAATAAATATGTGTACAATTCCTTCAATAAATATGTGAGCAATTCCTTCAATATTTATGTGTACAATTCCTTCAATAAATATGTGTACAATTCCTTCAATAAATATGTGTACAATTCCTTCCATAAATATGTGTACAATTCCTTCAATAAATATGTGTACAATTCCTTCAATAAATATGTGAGCAATTCCTTCATTATTTATGTGTACAATTCCTTCAATAAATATGTGTACAATTCCTTCAATAAATATGTGTACAATTCCTCCTATAGCTATGTATACTCCAACATGTTTTTTGCAGAGAAAGATATGCATCAACGTAACATGCATGTGACAACAAAAGAGATGAACAGCCGATGATAACACCAGCTATAAATATAATGCAATCATGTGATGTTGCACTATTTGCACTAACTGAATGCATTATTAATACACAGGATCGTAGATACAACATCGGGGTAGGAGGGACGGTTAGTTAAAACAAGACAGCTAACCACTTCGTGTTTGTAGGAATTTTAACTATCTCATTTTGCTTGTTGGTTGTTGTTTTTGTTTGTTTGTATTTATTTGGTGTAGAGGGGGATGCTGTAGGATATGGGTAGTTGTACTATTTCTATCATATTCCTTAGTATAACATGTCATTTTCGTTTTTCTAAGTGGCTTGTGGGACTTTGAACTAGGACCCGAAAGGGAAGCAAAGAATAGCGAAATTGTCATGCGCATCGTAAGAGGCGATTAATGATGCTTTTAAGAAAATAGTTGGCAGCCCCATCCCAGAGAGGGTCAATTGATCCTCCTTTTGTCTAAGTAGCTTGAGGTGCTTTGAACTAGGTTCCGAAAGGGGAGAAAAGAATTGCGACATTGCTACTCGTCATGCACATCGTAAGAGACGATTAATGATGCTTTAAAGGGAAGAGTTGGCAGCCCCATCCCAGAGAGGGTCAAGTGACCCAGAAACCATGCTTACGTCGGATGAATCAGAACGAAAGGCGCAGAAATCGAGCCAAGCTGTAATTGTAAATTTTCTAAAAACAATTATAGAAAAAGAAGATCCGTCAAACCCCATTTCCTTATATATGGCTCTGATCTTATCAGTATTTTATTACCTCTTTGCTAATTATTTCATCAGTTATTCAACATCTCTTCACAAATGAATTCATCATCTATTCATCATCTCTTCAACGATGAAGTAATCCTCTATTCGTCATATCTTAACTGATGTAATCATATCTTCACTAATGTAATCATATCTTCACTAATGTAATCATATCTTCACTGATGTAATCATATCTTCACTGATGTAATCATATCTTCACTGATGTAATCATATCTTCACTGATGTAATCATATCTTCACTGATGAAATCATATCTTCACTGATGAAATCATATCTTCACTAATGAAATCATATCTTCACTAATGAAATCATATCTTCACTAATGAAATCATATCTTCACTGATGTAATCATATCTTCACTGATGTAATCATATCTTCACTAATGAAATCATATCTTTACTAATGAAATCATATATTCACCAATGTAATCATATCTTCACTAATGAAATCTTATCTTCACTAATGAAATAATATCTTCACTAATGAAATCATATCTTCACTAATGAAATCATATCTTCACTAATTAAATCATATCTTCACTAATTAAATCATATCTTCACTAATTAAATCATATCTTCACTGATGTATCTATCTCAATATTTATGAAGTATCTATAGAACTACAACTGCCCCTCACCCCCAACACCTCCTATCTATTACCTCCTATCTATTAGATGCAAACCAATAATTATAATTATCAATTGCAAATACAGTCAAATCTTATTATATCTACATAATCCTGACCAACGATATTTGTATGTAATAACAGAAGTTCGCTGTGTACAGTACAAACAATAAAGTATTAAAATAATTAATGCCTTTTAAAAGTGCAAAATAGAGAAATTTATGATAAAAGCATACGCTATAGAGAGACTCCACTATATACCTAGATGAGATATACTAAACTGATAGATTCCACTATTTATCTAGATGAGATGTACTAAACTGATAGATTCCACTATTTATCTAGATGAGATGTACTAAACTGATAGATTCCACTATTTATCTAGATGAGATGGCGTGTTCAGTTTACGATAACAACCATCCATGCATATGAGATTTGGGGTTGACAAAACCGACATATGCTTACTGGACAGCATTTCAAAGAGAAGTGTAGACATGAGAAGCATTTATAATGGACAATCTCTGCAGTATAGTTTATTTTAGAAATCAATATCAATTCAAAAAAGGCTCAAAATACACGTTACAAAAGGCTCAGATTACGTTATTTTTAGAGATGAAGATTGGACAAATTCAGCAAAATGTATAGACTCACGTTGAAAGAGAATTGGTGTACGCCCATCTTCAGAAGAGTCATGCGCGTAGATCTTAAACCGCGTAACTTATCCTTGTTGATTGACGCTTACCTTACTCTTCATTGACTGAGGACACGAAGTATCCTCAAAGTGAACAATGATCACATAAGCCAAGATAAGTGATATTGTTTTGGATTCTATTCTATCCGGTTTATATTCATAGTAACTTGAAAATACAAACATTGAAAGTCTTGACTAATATGGCAATTTTTATAGAGATGCTGTATAGTGAAATAAAGAAAACGTGCTGACTGAATGTGTGAGACGAACAGGTGCCAGCCGTACGGACCTGGTTCTTCTTCCTTGGTGATCATCCCTCAACCAGGTTGGTGCTCCGGATTCTATGACATAGGCTGCTGTCTGTTTCGTTTCAGAGATTCCGCTTTGCCATACAGTTTATTTTCGAAGCGGATTAAGGATAAAACCATGTCTTTCTCCTCAGGTCTGCATACTGGAGACAGTCTTGTAAAATATATATTGCTGTCATATTCACCAACTTGCAATGGCCAATGGTAACTGCACCCACTTGAGACACAGCGCGATAACCTGGTACCTTTTGGATTGTTTGTAATACCCGTCACCTGCATTATATTTGTGGCGATCTTTTTTCAACCTGTCGCTGTAGTTACCTTTGTTGATGGTCTTCACTTCTTCGTAAATTACCAGAAAGTCTTCTCGGGACACATTCCTTCCTTCTTTGATCAGTATATCTGCAACTTCATTCCCTTCGATGTTACAGTGTGAATGCATCCACTGGACCACTACTCTCTTGAAATTATTATGCAGATTGGCAGGAACTTCCATCAGGTCATTTAGTTTTATGTTCCTGTGTAGCATCTATGTAGCTACATTGTTCAAATGCCGTCTATTGCTTTCTAATTTTTTTGGGAGTTTACGAGCACGATAATTCTGAAGAAAAAAAATGTGATTGCTGTCAGCTGAATTGACCTGGTATAAATCCCGTCTCCGCCGAAGATGGATGTGTCGGGCTATTGGCACAAATAAAACGGCGACACAACGCAGTTTCATTCTCTGGACTACATCCTGCTGGAAATCTAGTAGGATCATGATCCTGCTACAGGGGAAATCCAGCAGGAGTTTGAGAATTAAAGCTGAAGAAGAAGAAATCCCGTCTACTGCCTTCTGATTTATTCAATAATTCCAGCATTCTTCCATGTCTTGTCCTATCCATGTGTGCCGCTAGGCATCACGAGAGCCGAAGTCTTCTTTCTACTGCTAACTGCAATACCGCTGCCATAGTGCAACCTTGGTCTTCTAATATTTCTCTGAAGTCATATATCAAATTTCTTCTGGATCTTCCCCTGTTTCTCTTTTCAGATATATTTTATTGAAGACTATCTGGTTTGCGATCTGGTTTCATTCTGATTAGGTGGCCGAACCATTTGATCTTTTGTGTCTATGTATTCTTTGCACGATATTGTTTTCACCAGATTTCTTATAGTGCCATTGTTTACTCAATCTTTTTTTGTTTTGTTACCCCCAGTGTTGTTCACAGACACTTCATTTTGCATACCGCCAGAAGTAGGATTCTTCCTAGCAAAATCTATTCATCAACGGGTGAACGAAGAAGAGGAAGAACGCGAACTCGCATCCAATTAGTTTGCAGCCATGCGAAACGTGGACAGAGACGAACAATCATGAAGAATTCATTGATTTCACTTACACTTGATGATCTCCATGTGTCTAAAACGATCAATACGAGTGTCCGTACAGATAGATCGAATGTGTTCGACTTTGCCAACAATTGATCAGTTGGGTAACATTACTTGACAAATTGTTTCGAAAACAAATTCAGACAGCTCTCCGACGTGTTTCATGTTAATTAATCTAGTCAGGAATTTTAACACGTCCCGCTCAGGTTAATCCTATGCACTGATATCGCAACGGTTTAGATTGATGTCGTATTTGACTTTTCCCGTGATTTTCATTGGTTGTCGACACAAATTATACGCAAAGTAACCAATAAAAAATAAGTTATTATGGATGATGATTAGTATTGTTTAATCCCGATGTATATGGCTTTATTTTGCTATACAGTGACGTCGATTACAGTTTTGTGTTACCAACAGGAAGTGTACTATAATAATGTTCATCATCAGCAGGTGCCATGCCGGGTGGCGTAGGCGGTCATGGCTCTCCACAGCTCTCTGTCCACAGTATTATGTATCAAAGTCGTTGTTGTTTCTTTGCCGTGCCAGGTTGTCAAACTGTCTAATATTTTCTCACGTTGTCGCCCTCTGTCTCTGGTGCCTTCAATCTTGCATGTTGTGATTATGTTCTCTAAACCTGCCTGTCTCATGAAGTGGCCAAAAAAATAAGATTGCCTTTTTCTTATATTCTTGATTAAGGTCCGTTTCGCATTTAACTCTTTTAACACCTCTAAATTAGTTTTTCTGGCAGTCCATGGTATTCTCAGCATTCTTCTGTAAAACCACATCTCTGTTGCCTCCAATCTCCCACTTTCCAGTATGTTTATTGTCCAAGACTCGCACCCATATGTTAGTATAGGGGTTATAATAATGTTAGAAGATAAATTACATGGAACCCAGGGAGAAGAAGAAATCATGGAAAACGAGTGAAAACATGACGAAGAGAGACCACAAAGAATGTGACAGAGATGGGAATGACAAGAAATGAGGCTGAGAAAATATTCAAGAATAGAAAAAATGGTTATCCTTGTGACCGATGTTAACACACTACATTGGAGAACATGCTTGATTTATTGACTGAAGAGGATATGTTTAAATTAAATACTTATTGCTTTGCTGATGTAAATTTTGTGTGTGCTCCATTTTATTAGCGTTGCCATGAATTATTTTTTATGTTCTTCTTTTTTGGTAGCTGTTTACGAATTGAAGCTCACTCTGAGACATACCAGGAGAGTGTTCTTCATTTATCAGTCGCCCATGCTATGCAATATATATAGATATGTGAATTGTTTCAATGGATTCAGTCGTGAACAAACGGACATCACAGATGCCTCATTATTAATCTTGGCAATTTATCCACTGAGTCATGTTCTTTAGTATGCAGTCACCAAAGAAGTAAAGTAATGATGAGTAAATTATGTATACGACAAAGAAGTGAAGTGATGATAAGTAAAGTATGTAGTCGACAAAGAAGTAAAGTAATGATAAGTAAAGTATGTAGTCGACAAAGAAGTAAAGTAATGATAAGTAAAGTATGTAGTCGACAAAGAAGTAAAGTAATGATAAGTAAAGTATGTAGTCGACAAAGAAGTAAAGTGATGATAAGTAAAGTATGTAGTCGACAAAGAAGTAAAGTAATGATAAGTAAAGTATGTAGTCGACAAAGAAGTAAAGTAATGATAAGTAAAGTATGTAGTCGACAAAGAAGTAAAGTAATGATAAGTAAAGTATGTAGTCGACAAAGAAGTAAAGTAATGATAAGTAAAGTATGTAGTCGACAAAGAAGTAAAGTGATGATAAGTAAAGTATGTAGTCGACAAAGAAGTAAAGTAATGATAAGTAAAGTATGTAGTCGACAAAGAAGTAAAGTTATGATGAAAAGTGCTCGTAGTACGTAACTTCGTAGCTTCTAACAATAATCGATAAGAACAAAATGAACTTGTATGCAAACAAGGTTATACAATTGAATCTGAAACATCTTCAGAAAAAGACATATTTATTGTCAGGTGCATCATCACGAAGATACATAACTGAGCTCAAACAGAAAATAGATGTGGCCAATAGGACGTATAATGAACGAAAATATGAACCATCAAACAATTAATAATGAAAGTCATCAACTTCTGATAATATTCAGTGTTATTGTACGATGTAATGAATATACAATGTGACAATAGGATTGTAAAAGCAAAGGCTGTATGATTCAAAGATTGTTAGAAGCAAAGGATGTATGATTCAAAGATTGTTAGAAGCAAAGGCTGTATGATTCAAAGATTGTTAGAAGCAAAGTCTGTATGATTCAAAGATTGTAAGAAGCAAAGGCTGTATGATTCAAAGATTGTTAGAAGCAAAGGTTGTATGATTCAAAGATTGTTAGAAGCAAAGGCTGTATGATTCAAAGATTGTTAGAAGCAAAGGCTGTATGATTTAAAAGATTGTTAGAAGCAAAGGCTGTATGATTCAAAGATTGTTAGAAGCAAAGGCTGTATGATTCAAAGATTGTTAGAAGCAAAGGTTGTATGATTCAAAGATTGTTAGAAGCAAAGACTGTATGATTCAAAGATTGTTAGAAGCAAAGGCTGTATGATTTAAAAGATTGTTATAAGCAAAGGCTGTATGATTCAAAGATTGTTAGAAGCAAAGGTTGTATGCAGCAAAGATTGTAAGAAGTAAAAGCTGTATGTGCCAAAGATTTCAAGAAGCAAAGACTCTAAAAGCAATGATTGTAAGGAGTAATGACTGCAAGAAGCAAAGATTATCAGGAGCAAAAGCTGTAAGAAGCAAAGACTTTATGAAGCAAAGGTTGTAAAAAGCAAAGCCTGAAAGAAGTAAAGACTGAAAAAAGTAAAGACTGAATGAAGCAAATATTGTAAGAAGAACGACTGGCAGAAGCAAAGACTGAAAAAAGCAAAGATTGTAATAAGCAAAGACTATAAGAAGCAAGGCTGTTTGAAGCAAAAATTGTAAGAAGCAAAGGTTGAAAGAAGCAAAGACTTAACACATGCATACACGTACTCCCGCAACGGTAAATGTAATACTAGCACACTCATACACATGCAAAGTAAAAACAATAATCACACATTCATACTTAAATATATACATATACACAAAGAAACAGAACAATGTAACATCGATCCCGTATGAAAGGGGTTCCAACCCCCTTCCATCCCAACTGTAACAAGTCAAGTTAGAACATAACAATGAGTACTGTGAATCCAGCCAAATCAATCGGTTATCCGGAATAGTGGGGGGGGGGGTGGGTTGTTATAGCTTTCGTAGCTTTCGATTCTGGTTTTCTTCCAAAAAAGCTTTATTAAAAAAACTAAAAATAGTTTTTGTAGGTTAAGCCACCCTCCCGCTTCTCATTCCCGCCACTTTTCCATAATTATTACCAAATTGTGCCATACACAGGTAATGGTAAACACGCTCAGGTAAACACACATTGAAGCAAACACATAACACATATACTGCACATGTGCCGATCCTACATACAAACACAAATCACACATCTTTCACACACAAACCGAAAAACAGCACCCACATGCATAGGAAAAGACTCCGAAAAACATCAAAGAGGAATCTGGCGGTTAGAATGTAGGGTCAGACTACAATAAGAGTACTCTGACTAGCGGGTAGATTTGTGTCAAGATTCTGATCAATTTACTGCTCGATAATTTGTTAGTGTGGATTTTTTTGTTATTTTGTGTAAACAAGTAGAAAAGGGGGTGGGGGGTGGGGGTTGGCGCAGAGAAATCGAATGAAGATCGACTAGAATAAGAGTTAGTATGTGAGTGTTCAGAAACAGACAATATTGACAAATAACAAGAGTAGTAAGGAATTTCCGCCAAAATGACCGACGAAAATGAATTTATTTTCTTTACGACATCAAATTAACGATTTTTCTCCCGAAAGAAATGGCACCCTTCGGGTGTAAACTGCCTACAAATTCAGAATGGATACAATGATCAGTATCATATGTTTTCTGAGTGGCAACATGTGGATGCGAGATTTAGATTTTAAACAAGACAACATCCAAAAGAATAAATTAATTTGAAATTAAGTGCTACAGGAAGATCCTACGAATATCACGGACAGCGAAAAAGAAAAACATTGCAGTTTTGAAATTACTGAAACTAAATGAAGATGTGCTTCTAAATACCATCATAGGAAGGGAGCTACAGTATTTTGGACATTTAAAGCGACATGATAGTATCAAGAGGCTGATTATGGAGTGCAGAGTACAAAAAGAAGAGAAAGACCAAGAAGACGATGGATCAGCGACATCGAAGAATGTATACACGTGTCTCTGGCCAATGCAGGCCTGCTTGCTGAGAGGCGTTCAGAGTATCAACGACGACGACACCGTTCTAGAAAGAATGTCACTTGTTATTGATATGGTAAGGATTTCTGTTGAAGGAGCAGGTTATAGCTGTTACATCATAGCCACATCTGATCTTCTCATAACCATTTGAGTGTTTTCAAGCACATACTTTTGGCATAGCCTATGGTATATCTTGGTATGTCTGTTTTATAGATTTCATTGTTTGTATTCAAGTTAGATATAAACAACATACGAAGCGTTGATGATGCAGTTCTGATAGCCGAAAATAAATCACAGCTACAAGAAATTAGGAATATTATTGCACAAGAAAATCAAAAGAAAGGGATTAGTATGAATAGCAGAAAAATGAAGTAATGGTAATATCAAAGAATAAATGTCTACAGAAAGCAATATTAAAGTAGATGGAATCAGTCTGAAGCAAGTCAGCATGCTGTACTGACATATTTAGGTATATTAATAACATCACATGAAGATGAATTAAACAAGTGAAATGTACAATTTCTCAGACAACATAAAGATGAAGACCATCCTATGAAATATATATTTGTCAACTGAGGTAACAAAGATAATTATTAGAAGATTTATAGAACTAATTCTGGTGTATGGAAGTGAATGTTAGACGCTCAGCAGAACATAAAAAATTATATTGAGACAGCATTGATGTGGTTTTATAGAAGAATGTTAAGAACACCACGGACATATAAAAAAAAGTAATGAAGACATCTTGAAAGAAGTTAATTCAAAAAGAGAGCTGCTTACCTGCATCAGAAAGAGACAGCCTACATTTTTTTAACACAGAAGAGGAAAGATGGAGTACATTGTACCAACAGGCAAATTGAAGAGAAAGAGAAATAGGGGACAACCAAGAGATAAGATGCTTGACAACTTAGCATTGTGGCTCGGGAGAAAATCGATATCAGATATAATTAACAGTACACGAATTAGGAGGCTGTGGAAAGACGTGATAACCAACGCCACACGACATGGGCAATAAGACGATGAATCACGTTCAGATCTACATATGTGAGTTCGTTATTTAAACTGTCCACATTGGGGTGTATCCCAAACATGTAGGTGAAATATGTTAAAATATTTACATATAAACATCAATGTATGTTCAAGTTTTGAAATGCCCCCGGTTTTAGATAGCAATTGCTACAACTAAGTCCCATTGATCTTCAAGTTACAGAGAAAATATTGTTTGATGTCGATGTAGTTAGTATTATTTCTTTATATATGTGACCTGATAATTTAAACAAACGGCACCAATTTTAGCCTATCATGTCTAATTTGTTACCTATGCATATATATATATATATATATATATATATATATATATATAAAGAAATACAACTTTTTTGGAGTACTTTTGTGAAAGATATTCGCTGATTGTGCATCATTCAACCTATCGACTGTATCCATTTGGTCATTAACTTCTTGTGGTTACCTGAATTGTACTCACTTCATAACTCGTGAGGTCATGAAAGAGGTTACGGTCTAAGCAACATTTTTGACAATAACTCGTAACAGATTCATGAGAATCCCGTGTAACTTAATGAACCCCAAACCCCTTGACCATATTATTGAATGCCTATAAATATTGACGGTCCTCGAATAAATTCAGTTGAAGATTCAATGTACAAGAGTGGCCGTTCTCAGTGCAGAACAAAGGTTAAATTATCATTGGACGCTTACACACTGGATAATCACAAAATGTAGTGGCCCAACTATTTAAAGTGATTAGAAGCACGATTATTCGCCTTTGGTTGCGAGTTCAACAATCTGGCTCAGTGGGAGGTCAAACGAGAAGTGGAAGACCCAGAGTCACAACTCCTGGTGAAGACCGCGTCATACGGTTGCGTCACTTCAGGAATCGATTTGCATCTGCACCCTCCACACTCCAGTCAATACCAGCAGCTCGTCGAATTTTAGATCAAACGTTCAGGAATCGGCTGCACGACGCTGGCATTTTGGCTAGACGGCATTACAGATTTCCTGTCCTTACGGATTAGCATCGCCAGAACCGAATGCAGTAGGCGAACCAGCATCATCAATGGACCGTTGAGAATGATTGGAGATAGGTTTACTTTAGATTAAGTCTGAAAGCTTCTTCATGAAAACTTTTAAAAATTAATTCCCCCAAAAAACATTTCGGTACACGTTTGAAAATAAAACGTTGCATTTCTTCTTTTTTAACACATACATAAATATATATATATATCATTTTTTTCCTTTTAGCGCTGAAGTTAGCGCATGGAGGAAGAGGACAGATCTCTCAAATCCTGTCTGTTCAAAGCTATTCTGCGCAGTTCTTGAATAGTATAGATATTGATTGTTTACTTTCTCTAAGTATTGTTCTTCTGTTTCTTTTTGTCTACACCTGGCTCTTTTGCCTGTAGGTATCCATTCAAAAGAGCGGTTGTGTATTCTGTTAAAGTCTGCGCGTATGACATGCCCGATGTAGGACCAACGGCGTTTTCTGATAACATTATGATGAAATTTTGATGTGTCTCTTCTCTGATTTTATCGTTCGATTTGAATTCACTCCAATCGGTGTAGGTTATCCTACGAATACTATATATATATATATATATATATATATATATATATATATATATATATATATATATATATATATATATATATATATATATATATATATATATATATATATATATATATATATATATATATATATATATATATATAAGAAAGACATCAAGCGTCCATAGTTAATTTTATATTCCATACGGATTGTCCATATTAGCACTTGTTTCTATAATATTTGTCAGACCGTTTTGGTGTTCTTACTGACTTTTATTTTCATGAGTTTTTTATCTGATCTCCAAGTGTCCTTGATGATACTTATTTCTATAAAGTTTGTTAGACGTTTGATATATGTCCATATCAATATTTTTTCCTTTATTTTCTTATTACTTTGAATAGTGAAACGACGAAAGCTTGCATGGTTTGAATATGTGTACATACATGTTTCCATGTCAGAAACGACTTTGCGGGGACCAGTGCAAGGTGGAAGAAATAGAGGACTCAGATGAGGGTTTAGTTTGGACAGAAGTCATCAATAATTAGAAAGGTGAAGATTATTCCTAAATCGTCCACATCGTTGGTGACAGAATTCGCTGAAGGACAGCCAATGTGGTACCACTATACCCTAAAGGGTTTTGTGTTTATATATAAAGGTAGTTGACACTTATTTCTATGAGGTTTGTCAAACCATCGTGTGTCCATGTTGACACTTATTTCTGTGAGGTTTGTCAAACCATCGTGTGTCCATGTTGACACTTATTTCTATGAGGTTTGTCAAACCATCGTGTGTCCATGTTGACACTTATTCTATGAGGTTTGTCAAACCATCGTGTGTCCATGTTGACACTTATTTCTATGAGGTTTGCCAAACGATCATGTGTCCATGTTGGCACTTATTTCTATGACGTTTGTCAGACATTTATATGTCCACGTAGACAAATATTTCTAGATGGATTGTGGAAATTTCAAGTGTACATACTAACAACTATTTTTGTAAGGATTGTCGGCCTTTCATATTTTCATTTCTTTAAGATGTGTTAGTACATCACGGGTTCGTAATGACACATAATTTTATAACTTTTATGTAGCCTTAAAGTGTACTTATCGACACTTTTTTATATAACACTCTCCTAACCTTCACTTGTCCATATTGAGACATATTTCTATAAGGTTTGCCTCGAGCGTACTCTTCTAACCTACACTTGTCCATATTGAGACATATTTCTATAAGGTTTGCCTCGAGCTTAGCACCTAGTGGTACATTTTTAAAAGTAAGCTGTTGCTTTAGCTGCAATTGTAGTATGTATTTCAATAAGCTTTCAGATGCACCCATTGTCCCAGGCGACATATTTCTCTTTCAAATATACCAAAGCACCGAGCTGTATCAAATATATCAGAGCACCGAGCTGCATCAAATATATCAAAAGAACCCAGCTGGATCAAATAATTCTAGTAGAAATATACTCGAAGTAGTAATAATGAATTCACAAAATCGAATGTCTGAAGTGTCAGTGATTTAAGGCAATCTTCAAACAAATCAATATTTTCACGAGCACTTTGTTCCTATTGTGTGCTCATTGATTACCACCGTTATTTGTCAGAGTTTATCATTGATGCAGCCAGCGCTTGCACCGTTATGACGGGGTACAACGGGCCGACTGAGTCGTTAAAATTTCCAAGGAGTGACAAAAGAGTTCAAAATGGCCTCCAAACTGCTTCCGAGTTGTTGGATATCTCATTCACTAGAACGATAATGACTGTCTACCAATGACGGAGGCGGGAAGAAAATGCGAATGTGAAAAAATGGTTTTCTTCCCATGGTAGATAATGATATTTATAACATGGTAGATAATGACATTTATAAGTTGGTAGATAATGACATTTATACCTTGGTAGATAATGACATTTATAACATGGTAGATAATGATATCTATAACATGGTAGATAATGACATCTATAACATGGTAGATAATTGCATCTATAACATGGTAGATAATGACATTTATAACTTGGTAGATAATGACATCTATAACTTGGTAGATAATGACATCTATAACTTGCTAGATAATGACATCTATAACTTGGTAGATAATGACATCTATAACTTGCTAGATAATGACATCTATAACTTGGTAGATAATGACATCTATAACTTGGTAGATAATGACATTTATAACTTGGTAGATAATGACATTTATAACATGGTAGATAATGACATCTATAACTTGCTAGATAATGACATCTATAACTTGCTAGATAATGACATCTATAACTTGCTAGATAATGACATCTATAACTTGCTAGATAATGACATTTATAAACCTGAGCGTGAACAAGCATCATGATATGGCATCTGTTGAAGACCCTACGTGTAAGGCAAAGTCTAAGAGGCTCGTGTGTTGTATTTTACGGGGTCCGTAAGGGGATCAAAGAATAATTTTGCTGTTCCCTGTCAAATATGTCTTGAGAGGTGACTAGGGTGGTTTATGGAGGTTGGGATGGTTGTCTCATACCATATAGGGTAAAAGTAATACATGGGTCATTTATGAATTCGGATTTATCAGGCTGAAAGTTGACAATATCGCAGTCGAGCTGTAAATCATGACAACGCATTCTGGTCTATGGACTACATACTTTTAAACTACAGGAGTTTTGGAAAAAAGGCAGAAAGAAGAAACAGAAACAAACTATAACATTTAGCACTACAAAACATAATATCTTCTTCTTGATTCATGATTAGAAACTTGCCTCACAACAAGTGGGACATTCCCATAAGTGCTCCGCCCTCTGTTCCAGCAGCCATCAGACTCGATTGTGCTTCGAGTCTATGCCACTGAAACAAACGTCAACATCAGGGCGCAACTTTGGCTCTTGCGACAGGTTTCTTTGTTGTTCTGCCCACCCACACCGTGCCCTTAACTAGTTCAAGCACAACGTCGGCCTGTGGGAACAACATGGTAACTGTTATCGAAGGTTACGACTACGGGACTGTATAGATGACGTGCAATGAAGCTTCTATAAGAAGATAACCTCAATATAAAGGCATGTCATCTACTAAGGTTTTCTGTTGCATGGTTGGTTTGCCTAGTGAGCCTATGGTGAGACTCACTGACGCAACCGCATGCGTAAATCTTTATATTTAGTACTACAAAACATAATATTTAGCATAACAAAACATAATATTTATCATAACAAAACATAATATTTAGCATTACAAAACATAATATTTAGCATAACAAAACATAATATTTAGCATTACAAAACATAATATTTAGCATAAAAAACATAATATTTAGCATAACAAAACATAATATTTAGCATAACAAAACATAATATTTATCATAACAAAACATAATATTTAGCATAACAAAACATAATATTTATCATAACAAAACATAATATTTAGCATAACAAAACATAATATTTATCATAACAAAACATAATATTTAGCATTACAAAACATAATATTTAGCATAACAAAACATAATATTTAGCATTACAAAACATAATATTTAGCATAACAAAACATAATATTTAGCATAACAAAACATAATATTTAGCATAACACAACATAATATTTATCATAACAAAACATAATATTTAGCATTACAAAACATAATATTTATCATAACAAAACATAATATTTAGCATAACAAAACATAATATTTATCATAACAAAACATAATATTTAGCATAACAAAACATAATATTTATCATAACAAAACATAATATTTAGCATTACAAAACATAATATTTATCATAACAAAACATAATATTTATCATAACAAAACATAATATTTAGCATAACAAAACATAATATTTAGCATAACAAAACATAATATTTATCATAACAAAACATAATATTTATCATAACCGAACATAATATTTATCATAACAAAACATAATATTTATCATAACAAAACATAATATTTAGCATTACAAAACATAATATTTATCATAACAAAACATAATATTTAGCATAACAAAACATAATATTTATCATAACAAAACATAATATTTAGCATTACAAAACATAATATTTATCATAACAAAACATAATATTTATCATAACAAAACATAATATTTAGCATAACAAAACATAATATTTAGCATAACAAAACATAATATTTATCATAACAAAACATAATATTTATCATAACAAAACATAATATTTATCATAACAAAACATAATATTTATCATAACAAAACATAATATTTAGCATAACAAAACATAATATTTATCATAACAAAACATAATATTTATCATAACAAAACATAATATTTATCATAACAAAACATAATATTTATCATAACAAAACATAATATTTATCATAACAAAACATAATATTTAGCATAACAAAACATAATATTTATCATAACAAAACATAATATTTATCATAACAAAACATAATATTTAGCATAACAAAACATAATATTTATCATAACAAAACATAATATTTAGCATTACAAAACATAATATTTATCATAACAAAACATAATATTTAGCATAACAAAACATAATATTTAGCATAACAAAACATAATATTTATCATAACAAAACATAATATTTATCATAACCGAACATAATATTTATCATAACAAAACATAATATTTATCATAACAAAACATAATATTTAGCATTACAAAACATAATATTTATCATAACAAAACATAATATTTAGCATAACAAAACATAATATTTATCATAACAAAACATAATATTTAGCATTACAAAACATAATATTTATCATAACAAAACATAATATTTATCATAACAAAACATAATATTTAGCATAACAAAACATAATATTTAGCATAACAAAACATAATATTTATCATAACAAAACATAATATTTATCATAACAAAACATAATATTTATCATAACAAAACATAATATTTATCATAACAAAACATAATATTTAGCATTACAAAACATAATATTTATCATAACAAAACATAATATTTATCATAACAAAACATAATATTTAGCATAACAAAACATAATATTTATCATAATAAAACATAATATTTATCATAACAAAACATAATATTTAGCACTATAAAATATAATATTTAGCACTACAAAACAACTTTAAAATATAACATCTACTTTCCCATTCCACACCACTTTTTCTTACGGTTTTTCTTTCTTCGCCTTAAACGTCACAAAAACGAAGTCTTCTTTATTCTTCGTTAGTTCTCAAACTTCTGCAGATCAACATGAAGTAGTCTGGAGAACGGATTGTGTTGTATCGAGGTTTACAGCTCAGTATATTCGTGCCTTTTGACCTGATGCATCCGACTTATGCATGACAAATTACTCACTTTGTCCCTGTATGGAACTATATCCAACTCCACCCTCACAATCTACTTAGACTTCTCTTACAACATTCATGGCATGTAACAGTGTTGCTATTCCTGTTTTTCCACATTTTAGTCTAAACAACACGGGAGAACAGAAACGAAGTGAAAAGTCTTTTTTTTTAAAGAAGACCACTCTTTAGCATAATCTCATTCTTGTTCCATGATATTATTTTCTGTCAACTTTCTCCCTACCTCATCATCATGATCATCATCATCATGTAGCATATCCTGAACCTGTAGCAGTCATCACAGACTTTCGATATTTCTGCAGATCTTGATCCAGTCTTTCTGCTTCTGTCACTATCATTTTGAGATGGTCTTTGATGTCTTGCGTCCATCTTCCCCTTGTTATGCCTCCTGTTCGTCTCCCTGGCATCCTTCAATTATGATCTTCTCTATATTGTCATAACAGTTGAAATTGCCAAAATATTGTAGTTTTCTGGAAAGTACCATATTGTTTCACCATTTTTCTTTTATACTCCTTTCCCTCAGGATAACTATATTGATGATCATTTTGGCCCATGCTATTCTGAAGATGTTTCTGTAACATTTTGTTTCAAATGCTACTATTTAATTTTTCACTTTGGTGGTGATTATCCAGGATTCACACCCATATATTGCCACTTGGAATATACAAGCTTATAGGAATATTAGTTTTATTACTTAGTAGCAGCTCAGCCATAAGCTTTTCATTTGCACCAGCTTCTTCTACGCGTTATCCAACTTCTGACTTATTCATAGCAATCACTGTTACCGTTGATAAGAGAACCAAGGTATACAAAACTGTTGACTCCTAATTCGCTGTTGTTTCCCTACCTACCTATTGTAAATATAGATGTTCCAAGGTAACACATTCTAAATCTATATGATCTAAAGTAACACATTCAAATACGTTACTGTTCCCTCATACAAAATTGTAAATCTCTCAACGCACCGTAATAACCCTATGACACGGTGTAGTTATTTCTTTCAGAACAAACCGATTGTGTTTACTGTGCTAAGAGTTGTTTCCCTGTAAAGCTATAAGTTATTCAAAGGACCCCCTGAAATTATCAAGACGATAAATGATTTATGATATTATGTATGTATTTAAATTTGCAAAAGCAGTTTATGTCAACGAGTTGTGTAAATAAGTAAACATAGAAGGCATGATGTTAATCGCATGATTTCTAGGTATGCCTTTGGTCAATGAAAAATATGGACCTAATACCGTATTCTTTACTGCAACTCGGTGGTGTTGAGAGGGAAACTTGACTTACTATCTCCGAAGGTTAGTGGCCACGAATCTCAAAGAGTTTCTGTATCTTGCATGCGATCTATACTATGCTTAGCTCTAAATTGGAACCAAAATTTAAATCTCTTCCAAGTTCTATTTTAGAAACTTCACTGTCTGCACGTAGAAACTTCACTGTCTGCACGCGGAGAAAGTATCTTCACGCTGCCT
This sequence comes from Meghimatium bilineatum, assembly GCA_034231615.1. Lineage (NCBI taxonomy): Eukaryota > Metazoa > Mollusca > Gastropoda > Stylommatophora > Philomycidae > Meghimatium > Meghimatium bilineatum. The sequence continues at coordinate 24,019,719 of CM067322.1, forward strand.
GACTTATTTGATGATCGCGTTCAAAGTTAAGATCACGTGACGAAGATCTGAAGCCAACATTCACACCAGTCCTTTGATCATTCAACCATCAACACTCCCCACCTCACCACGACTACATTCACTCAAGAGGTATATTAATAGCATAACCGAATTTTGTTCCCAATTTTGGTGTAGTTCTGAATGGTAGCCTGTGAGACCGACAGAATATACGACTTAGATGTAGCATTATAATATGTACTGAAAACTGTCCACTTAATAATCATTGATGTGAAACAAGCATTTGTGAATGGTGAATTACTATTGATGTACAGTTGACACATTACCTATTGCACGGTGAATGGTGAATTACTATTGACGTACAGTGGACACATTACCTATTGCACGGTGAATGGTGAATTAGTATTGATGTACAGTGGACACTGATTAACTATTGCACGGTGAATGGTGAATTACTATTGAAGTACAGTGGACACTGATTAACTATTGCACGGTGAATGGTGAATTACTATTGAAGTACAGTGGACACTGATTAACTATTGCACGGTGAATGGTGAATTACTATTGAAGTACAGTGGATACTGATTAACTATTGCACGGTGAATGGTGAATTACTATTGAAGTACAGTGGACACTGATTAACTATTGCACAGTGAATGGTGAATTACTATTGAAGTACAGTGGACACTGATTAGCTATTGCACGGTGAATGTTGAATTACTATTGAAGTACAGTGGACACTGATTAACTATTGCACGGTGAATGGTGAATTACTATTGAAGTACAGTGGACACTGATTAACTATTGCATGGTGAATGGTGAATTACTATTGAAGTACAGTGGACACTGATTAACTATTGCACAGTGAATGGTGAATTACTATTGAAGTACAGTGGACACTGATTAGCTATTGCACGGTGAATGGTGAATTACTATTGAAGTACAGTGGACACTGATTAACTATTGCACGGTGAATGGTGAATTACTATTGAAGTACAGTGGACACTGATTAACTATTGCACAGTGAATGGTGAATTACTATTGAAGTACAGTGGACACTGATTAGCTATTGCACGGTGAATGGTGAATTACTATTGAAGTACAGTGGACACTGATTAACTATTGCACGGTGAATGGTGAATTACTATTGAAGTACAGTGGACACTGATTAGCTATTGCATGGTGAATGGTGAATTACTATTGAAGTACAGTGGACACTGATTAACTATTGCACGGTGAATGGTGAATTACTATTGAAGTACAGTGGACACTGATTAACTATTGCACAGTGAATGGTGAATTACTATTGAAGTACAGTGGACACTGATTAGCTATTGCACGGTGAATGTTGAATTACTATTGAAGTACAGTGGACACTGATTAACTATTGCACGGTGAATGGTGAATTACTATTGAAGTACAGTGGACACTGATTAACTATTGCACGGTGAATGGTGAATTACTATTGAAGTACAGTGGACACTGATTAGCTATTATACGGTGAATGACTAGTATACAAATAATTGCTATTGTACGGTGCACTGTGAATGACTATTGTACAGTGAACGTAAATGATTTATAGTATAAATTATGAATGAATATTGTAGTGTAAACGTTAAGTATATACAAGTTTACAGCAGTCTTACATATTATCCTTTATATAAAGGTGAATAACTATTGTAATATAAATTGCGTTTGATTATAAATTGTAAATAATGAATGAGTGTTAAGTGTAAATGATAAATGACTGTTGTACAGCAAATGGCGAATGACTATTGCTGTGTATATAGTAACCGACTATTTTACGGTCAATGCTGAATGGCAATTCTAGTGTAAATTGTAAATGACTATTCTAGTGTAAATGTTGAATGACTACTGTACAGTTGGTGGTGAATAACTTTTGACCCTGTACATGTGCATTATTTACGTTAAATAAGTTATAAGAGAATGCGCTTTAGAGGGATTCCAATGCATATATTTCGCCCTTATGTCTGAGACCACTCAATTCACTGCAGACCGTTGATAGTTTGGAACTTTTTGTTATAGAAGAAATATGCTCTGTAAAGACTGTAAAGATTATGAAAGCTTCGAAACAGATGACGGACAATGTGAACTTACAGAGTAAATGAAAAACAGAATATGTATTATTAAAAGCGTTTGCAACGAAATTATACAAATAATGACATCAAAACAACGCACATAAGTTCTAGAAATGAGAGTTATCAATAATTATCTGCATTCTATGTTATTCAGATCTGAAATGTGGACATTGCTGCGTAAGCTATGAAATTAAGAAGATATAATTAATGTCGAAGAGATCTGGATATACAGGAGAATTTCACGAGAAGGGAAGCGAAGAAATAAGGAGCTCCTGTTGAAATTTGAAGATAGAACTGCTACGAGAGATGGAAAGAACGACAAAACACACAATTTTTGGATATATTAAATAACCTTTTGCGTTATTGAAGATCTTTCAAGAAAGGAAGATTTAGGAGCCGTGAGTAAGAAAAAGAAAAGATGATAATTTGATGATAATGACGTGCTAATGAAAGATGTTGATGTTGATATAACCCGGGGGAGGGAGGGGGTACGAGTTTTGTCACATGATTCCTATACCATGGCGATTTATTTTCATCTTCCGATTTCTTTACCAGATGGTATCGTTATACTTTCATATTCAGATTCCTAGCTATACCTTCCTATTCCTAGTGTACAATGTTGTATAGTTAACGTTTTGCTGTAGGGTACAATGTTGATGTAGGGTACAACATTTTTGTAGTGTACAATACTGATGTTGGGAACAAAATTGCTGTAGTGTACAATGTTGATGCAGGGAACAATATTGCTGTAGTGTACAATGTTTTTATAGGGAAAATACTACTGTAGTGTACAATGTTGATGTAGTGTACAATGTTGATGTAGTGTACAATGTTGATGTAGTGTACAATGTTGATGTAGTGTACAATGTTGATGTAGTGTACAATGTTGATGTAGTGTACAATGTTGATGTAGTGTACAATGTTGATGTAGTGTACAATGTTGATGTAGGGAACAATGTTGATGTAGGGAACAATGTTGATGTAGTGTACAATGTTGATGTAGTGTACAATGTTGATGTAGGGAACAATGTTGATATAGTGTACAATGTTGATGTAGTGTACAATGTTGATGTAGTGTACAATGTTGATGTAGTGTACAATGTTGATATAGTGTACAATGTTGATATAGTGTACAATGTTGATGTAGTGTACAATGTTGATGTAGTGTACAATGTTGATGTAGTGTACAATGTTGATGTAGGGAACAATGTTGATATAGTGTACAATGTTGATGTAGTGTACAATGTTGATGTAGTGTACAATGTTGATATAGTGTACAATGTTGATATAGTGTACAATGTTGATGTAGGATGTAATGCCACAAGTTAAATGCCACAACTCCACAATGTCACAAGTAATCTACTTCAGGGGAGAGGAGGAATTTGCCTAAATATTAGTTCAATTTTGAATCATTCTCAAGATAAAAGGATTTATTCTCTCCCATTAATTAATGTATTGGTCTTATATAGGCTTCATCACAACGATGGTCATGGACGGGGACAGTAAGCTACACCCTTCCTTAATAGTTTCTCATGTCAGGTCACTGTCCTTCTTGAGATTAACACAAGGACAAAGTTGTAGATATAGTGGGAAGGAAATTCCGAAAATAGATGTTCTGTGCCAATTGAAAATAACGCAGCTCTGCCATAAGACTAGCAGCATGCGCAGAACGTAATCCAAGCTCTCGGTCTCACATTACACGAATTCTCGGCTGATTATTGGAAAGCTAGCGCACAAGTTTTGGGATGGTAATATTACGACATTAACAACATGAGATTTGTGCCAAATGGGGAAGAGAAACAGGTAAAGATCTATTGTAGTCAACAGTCGTTGCAGAGACAGTATATTCTCTGATCTAAGTAATTCCCACATATGTACCTATGGCTGGATCGTCAAACTGGCAAACAACGTGTTAAACTCTAAATACCGTCATTGGCGAACACAGAAATACTCATATTTAAGGCCTTGATCAGGAGATGAAATAGGAATTTAGAACACAGACACGCCCGTGTTTTGCCGTAGCCCGAAAGGGGAGCAAAGAATATCAACACTGTTTACTTTCAATGCATGTCGTAAGAGGCGAATAAGGAGGTTATGAGATGGAGCTGGCTATCTCATCCCATATAGAGTCAGTGAGCCAAAGCCATGCTGAAGTCGGATGTGTCAGGCCGAAAGGCGCAGATATCGCAGTAATGATGTAAACCATGACACAACGCATTCCGTTCTCCGGACTACATCATGTCAATCTGCAGGAGTTTGAGAACGAACGCAGAAGAAGAAGAAGAAGAAGAACACAGACAAAAGAGCATAACTTCATCGCCTTTTTTTGTATACATGTAGATACGATACTAGGTCTAGTCATGATGATATTTATCCTATCCTACCATTATTTATTGTCACAGTTGTAGATACGCTCGCGAAGATGCATGTGATGTCCACTTATCAGCAAAAGGAAATAGCCATACCTAAGGAAACGTTTTGAAATGAGTTGATTGGTGATGTATATAAATAATAGGGTCTAGATTCAATTTTAGGACGTACATCTATTGCGAAATGACATAATATCGAACACATGATTGTGAAATATGGTTAGATCCCTCTAGGGACAAATGCATCGTTCTTGCGTAAGGTTATCGGAGAATTATGGCGGATGTTGGATCAGCGAAACAGATCATGGCTTTCATGATGAAGCTTTCCAGGGGCCACTGGTCAAGCAGGATAAAAGATCACGTTAGAAGAAGTTAGATCAGATGGTTAGTTTAGTTCAAAGACAAAAACTTGTCATCAGGCAATCATCTTAGTTTTAGAGGGTTTCTTGATTCTTGATTAGAACCTGACATCACAGCACGTGGGGCATCCCCATAAGTGCTCCTCCCCCTTTTTCTGCAGCCATTCACTCAATGGTGTTTCGAGTCTAATGCCGCCGAAACAGACGTCGACATCAGGGCACATCTCTGGCCCCTGCGACAGGTTTCATTGTTATTCCGCCCACCCACGCCGTGCCCATAACTAGAGGGTAAACTTTGCAAGAGGTCCATGCTCAGTTTAGATCTGAAAACTTTACAAGAGGGAATAAAGTGAGTTGTAGATCGGATTTGGTAAGGAGAAGGCAAAAGAACGGTTGCCTGCTAAACTGTAGTAGAAATAGGAGATTTTCATATGACTTGAAAACGTATAAAGATACGCTTGGGTTGAATGTGATCAGCACTTGAATACGAAGCCGAAGTTATTGTGAGGTATGACATTTATGACTTAGGAACAGTGTAGATTTTTTACCCTAGCGTAGTGGTTAAGCTGGTCGCTTTTTTGTTCAAGAGGTCATGGATTCGAATCCGACCCGTGTCGTCTTGTGTACAAGGTGGATTTTTCGGAGATGCCTGTGGATTGTCACTTGAAGATACGGAGTTACGTGCTATGAGTGGTACTCTCTGCAAGCAGCGTGCTGCTTTGTTGATAGTGACCGACTACATATGGGAAACCGTGTACAGTGAAGTAAATCCTCTACGTCTTTTGAACCCTTTTGTAGATTTAATACATGAACATAGTAGAATTCCATGACGAAATCATTACACCTGAGAGCAATCAATATGAACTGAGGGTATCCTCGAACTTGTTAGTTAGTAATAGAACTAGATCAGGGATCGGGAACCCATAGCTCGCGAGCCAGATGTGGCTCTATTGATGGCTGCATCTGGCTCGCAGACAAATATTCGATTATAAAAAAAATGTTTCTCTAGACTCCTTTGATCTACATATTAATTGCATATCCATATTTCATTCTACAAATGAGTTAAAGTCTACTGCAGCTCAGCATCACAAATCGCATTAATGGTAAGAAATACTCATTATTGATTAGCAACAGCATAACAATGTTATTAAAAAGAATTCAGAGACATAATTATTGTACTTTTAGTGTTGAAATTACACAAAATGTACACATTTACTTGAATTTTTAGTTTTAAACATAATGTATGGCTCTCACAGAATTACATTTCAGAATATGTGGTGCCCATGGCTCTCTCAGAGAAAAAGGTTCCCGATATCTGAACTAGATTTTCAACGTAGTTAAACTATAATTACATAGATATTTTCAATGTTGTGCCAGTGATAAATGTGAATTTCTTTGTTGCCAATTTTCTAGTTATAAATAAATATATATATATAGATGTTGTCACTCCATCTGTCTTAACTTAAGAGCACGTGGCACATGCTGAGTGACGGAGGGGAAGGTAATCATCTTTACAACTTTCGTATTCGTTTACAAGTGTCACTTAATTATTCATTACTGTCTTGTTCTGTTCTACTTAGTTTTGAAACTGGGAACATTCTATTCGAACAAGTAGATTATTATTTAGTTTCTTATTTATTTGGGTTTTTTTTTACAAATAATACTCGTTTTTGACTTCTCTTCTTATCTTTTTTACATTACTTTTTCTTCTATCTCTTCTTACCCACTCTCCTTTATTATTTACTTTTACTGTTCTTATCGCCTGCTATCATACTATGTGTCTCAATGTGTAATATTCATTTTTGGTTTGGTTTTTTTTTTATCCCCATGAAGACTTTTTTAACTAGAAACGTCGTCTGTTTTTTGGGGTTGTGTTTAGTATGTTGTGTACTTAAATATTGGCACCACTCCTTGACAATCTCCGGTTATTTCCTTATATTGCGAAGTGTTGCCACATCCCTCACATCTCGAATACGTTGTATTGTTCCCCGACACTGGATTCCCCCCTTATCCTTCTGTTTACCACACATTCTAATACCACACATTCTCCATTCTCCAACAATCTCCAAAATACTCCTACACTCTCTTATGTTCCATTTTTTTCGCAGACTCCAATATTGTTCAATTCCTAATCTCCAACATTCTTCATTATCATACACTTGCCTATCCAATAAACTCTCCAACGGGTCAAATTTTCTCTAGTGTTGCGAGACCTCTAGTCTCAAAATATTTTCGTCCTAAACAGATTATAAAAATAGTACCACAAGAAATATGTCAGATTGTCAAGTTCCGGTTTTACTCTGCCAAGTTTACACATTTCATGACTATACTCTAGCCTTCAAACCCTTCCTAATCGAACCATCTTTCTCCGGTGCCCCCCTCACACTCTAACCTGATCAACAATAAACTTCAGAAATGCCTATGACATTTTTATGACAATAATTCGTGTCATCTCATGAAATCACTTCAGCAGTATACAAATGGGGACAACGTCACTTTTTGAAGAGGAAGTGAAACGTGGTTAGGGGAAGGTGTACGGAGACCCAGTATAGGTATGGCCATGTTTAGTGAGAGAATTGGAGTTCAGGAGAAGTAAGACAGGGAGTATAGGAGGATTGTGTTGTTTTATGCCCGAATGTTATCAGAGCTCAAAAAGGAAGCAAGGAAGTACATCAATGTGACCTGTCGTGACTGTTAATTCGTCTTCTTCTTGTAGTTCGCAGTTTAACATGTCTACACAGCAAATTTACATTTCTTGATAAATTCTGGAGAATTTTAAGCTCATCAAGACTCAAATACAGTTTATCATGCCTACACAGAAAGTCTAGTTTAACATGCCTACACAGAAAGTCTAGTTTAACATGCCTACACAGAAAGTCTAGTTTAACATGCCTACACAGAAAGTCTAGTTTAACATGCCTACACAGAAAGTCTAGTTTAACATGCCTACACAGAAAGTCTAGTTTAACATGCCTACACAGAAAGTCTAGTTTTCTTGATAAATGTTACTTTATTTGAATACTCATCAAGACCCCGTTACAGCTTTCTGTGGATGTATGTCTGTGGATGTATGTCTCTGTAGATGTATGCCTCTGTGGATTTATGTCTCTGGACGTACGGTTCTGTGGATGCATGCCTCTGTGGATGCATGCCTCTGTGGATGAATTTCTCTGTAGATGTACGTCTCTGTGGATGTATTTCTCTGTGGATGTATGTCTCTGTGGATGCATGTCTCTGTAGATGTATGTCTCTGTGGATGTATGTCTCTGTGGATGCATGTCTCTGTGGATGTATGTCTCTGTGGATGTATTTCTCTGTGGATGTATGTCTCTGTGGATGTATGTCTCTGTGGATGCATGTCTCTGTGGATGTATGTCTCTGTAGATGTATGTCTCTGTGGATGCATGTCTCTGTGGATGTATGTCTCTGTGAATGTATGACTATGTGGATGTATGTCTCTGTGGATGCATGTCTCTGTGGATGTATGTCTCTGTGGATGTATGTCTCTGTGGACGTACGGCTCTGTGGATGCATGTCTCTGTGGATGTATGCCTCTGTGGATGTAAGCCTCTGTGGATGTATGTCTCTGTGGATGTATGCCTCTGTGGACGTATGTCGTAGATGTATGTCTCTGTGGATGTATGTCTCTGTGGATGTATGTCGTAGATGTATGTCTCTGTAGATGTATGTCTCTGTGGATGTATGCCGTAGATGTGTGTCTCTGTAGATGTATGTCTCTGTGGATGTATGTCTCTGTGGACGTACGGCTCTGTGGATGTATGTCTCTGTGGATGTATGTCTCTGTGGACGTACGGCTCTGTGGATGTATGTCTCTGTAGATGTATGTCTCTGTGGATGTATGTCTCTGTGGACGTACGGCTCTGTGGATGTATGTCTCTGTAGATGTATGTCTCTGTGAATGTATGTCTCTGTGGACGTACGGCTCTGTGGATGCATGTCTCTGTGGATGTAAGCCTCTGTGGATGTATGTCTCTGTGGATGTATGCCTCTGTGGATGTATGTCTCTGTGGATGTATGTCGTAGATGTATGTCTCTGTGGATGTATGTCTCTGTGGATGTATGTCTCTGTGAATGTATGTCTCTGTGGATGTATGTCTCTGTGGATGTATGTCTCTGTGGATGTATGTCTCTGTGGATGTGTCTCTGTGGATGTATGTCGTAGATGTATGTCTCTGTGGATGTATGTCTCTGTGGATGTATGTCTCTGTGGATGTATGTCTCTGTGGATGTATGTCTCTGTGGATGTATGTCTCTGTGGATGTGTCTCTGTGGATGTATGTCGTAGATGTATGTCTCTGTGGATGTATGTCTCTGTGGATGTATGTCTCTGTGAATGTATGTCTCTGTGGATGTATGTCTCTGTGGATGTATGTCTCTGTGGATGTATGTCTCTGTGGATGTGTCTCTGTGGATGTATGTCGTAGATGTATGTCTCTGTGGATGTATGTCTCTGTGGATGTATGTCTCTGTGGATGTATGTCTCTGTGGATGTATGTCTCTGTGGATGTATGTCTCTGTGGATGTATGTCTCTGTGGATGTATGTCTCTGTGGATGTGTCTCTGTGGATGTATGTCGTAGATGTATGTCTCTGTGGATGTATGTCTCTGTGGATGTATGTCTCTGTGGATGTATGTCTCTGTGGAACAGCGCGAAGCCCTCAACTGGTTTAGTGTACGATCATGCTTGTCTAGAGAGTCTCAATATGAGATATTTGGTTTTGAATTAGTTATTCATCCTATTGAGAATCAAAATGACACAAGCTGTGCTGAAGTTGGATATGTCTGGTCATAAGGAGAAGATAGAGCAGCTGATTTGTAAATTATTACACAACAATTTCCATTCTCTGGACTACATCCTGATAATCTATTGAAGTTTGAGGAGAAACATTCAACCTGCTAATCTATTGAAGTTTGAGGAGAAACAGAAGAAATGTGATCACTCAAATTTGTATCTGTATCTGTGTACTTGTCCTTGTACATGTCTTGTCTCAGTCTCTATGTTTGTCTATGGTCGTCTTAATCGATAAGGATCTCTGTATGTGTCTTAGTCTGTTGCTACTCATGTTTTAAATATCTCAAATTGTATGTATATATTTGTAAGCTCCATTATTTATTGTTCTTATTTCACTAGTGTATGTCTATAGATGTTGTCATTATTCTTAGATTCCATGTTGTCTGTCTATAGCTGTTGTCATTCTTCTTCTTCTATGTTCACTCTCTGATAGCGAACCCGAAATTTTCGGGGGGGGGGGGGGTGGTTGTCCATAAAAAACAACAATTAGAGAGGGTCGAGAAAAGTGTGACTGTTGTTGAGGAAACTGGGAGGTATGGTTAACAAAGGTTGGTGCCATCGTTTACACCAATTAAATTGTTTGTGAATTTGAAAAAGAAAATTAAAATTTGACATATTTAATCGTTTTTTCGAACTTATTAGGCAAAAAAAAGGGTATTTACGATTTGGGAGGTGGTGGGCATTTGACATACCTAAGCAGATGGCATCTCTGAATTTTTTTATTAATTGTTGACAATTAATTAAACTTGTTGATAGAACCTGTTTACTTGAGCTGCTAGGCGGTTCGGAGTCGATAGAATGGAACTGGTTCAATTCCTGTCAGGTGTAAGAATTAAATATAAATGTGACACCCTCCAACTTCAACCTCTCCATAGACCTCTCTTCATCCTCTCAAATGTCAACCTCTCCATAGACCTCTCTTCATCCACTCCAATGTCAACCTCTCCATAGACCTCTCTTCATCCACTCCAATGTCAACCTCTCCATAGACCTCTCTTCATCCTCTCCAATGTCAACCTCCATAGATCTCTTCAACCTCTCAACTTTACCCTCTCCATAGACCTCTTCAACCTCTCCAAATTTAACCTCTCCATAGACCTCTCTTCAACCTCTCCATAGACCACTCTTCAACCTCTCCAACTTAAACCTCTCCATAGACCTCTCGTAAACCTATGCAACTTCAATCTCTTTAGACCTCTTCAATCTCTCCACCTTCAACCTCCCAATAGACCTCTCTTCAACCTCTCCATAGACCTCTCTTGAACCTCTCCATAGACCACTCTTCTATCTCTGCAACTTCAACCTCTCCATAGACCTCTCTTAAACCTATGCAACTTCAATCTCTCCATAGACCTCTTCAACCTCTCCAACTTCAACCTCTCCATAGACCTATCTTCAACCTCTCCATAGACCTCTCTTGAACCTCTCCATAGACCACTCTTCAACCTCTCCAACTTCAACCTCTCCACAGCATCGAACAACTGTTCACAAATATAACCGGCATGTATTTTTCTGAGTATGCTCATTGAGTCGCTGAGAACGCAGACATGAGTTTCACTTTGTGTGCCCTTCTAGTATAAAACCCTGGTCACTGTCATAATTTCCATTGCCACACGATTTGTAGTCACATAATTAATCTCCACTCTTATTGTTCAGCTAAAATGGCTTACTTTCTCCCAAGCTGTCTTTGCAATGGTTTTCGTGTCTATCTGCGCAAGTTTGTTCATAAGACACCCCCAAGAAGTTAGGAAACAAGATATTGACCGATCTGTATTCTGGTACATCAAGCGCATGTTTCCCCATTTGTTCCGAGCTGTTTCATGGCACAACTACAACCCTCGAATACAGGCACACGTGCTGAGTTAGGGTTGGTGCTGTCGTTTGACATATATTTCTATTCTACGGCAGACTCAAATTTTAAAAGAAAAAGTAACAGCTAGAGTTAAGTTGCGCTTGATTTCGTTCTGAATAAGATCCTAGGTTCTCGCAGTCTTTGATGTTATTGTTCGTCGAACCGGGTCAAAAGGCCCGGTTTTGAAATCCTCTTTTAACCCCATCATAGGGCGACAAACTCCGTGGTTAGAAATGCCATAAAGAAGTGTATAGAATGTGCTCAGCGAACTGATGTACACATTTGTCAACGTTTAAGCGAACAACCTGGTGTAAGCACATCAACTGCGTTAAGTGCAAGCGTTTCTACCAGGTCTCTATGGTGCAGAAGCATGTATAAGTGACAGCAGATAGATGACTCGTTTGAAGTCTTTGAGGTGCTGAATTACAGAAGAATTGTGCCGTATTTTATGCAAACAATAGAAAGAAAATAAAAGAAGGTCTGGGGAGCAATTATTGATGAAAAGTGAGTGTTTGAATAAGATCAAAAATAGGCAAATCAAATTTTTTGGTTACAAAAAGAGACGCGAAAATTTTGAAAACAATAGTGTATGGAATCATTGAGAGTAACCATGCTATGAGAAAATAGCGATAGAAGTTTGAGATGAAAAGATTAATAGGATAAAAACAATCTAGAGACTAGCATTAAGTTCAGATATATTCAATTAAAATGTTGAAAATGTATCGAAGCTGATATTCAATATAGACATTTTACATTATTTGTAGGTTTGATCTCGGCAAGCTGGTTATGTTCGGTTCGATCACATAAGAAAGGGTAGCTTGCACTCTTTGACTTTGGTGAAACACAGGGATGGACGTGATTACTTATTGTTTATTACTTGGGTGCTTCAAATGACAACATTAAAAATGTGATAGAAATTGAAATAAATGAGGTATTGTCGAGTAGTCTGCCAATATTCCTTGTTAAATATGCTGAGAAAACCATGTACTTGTCATTCCATCATCATCATCATCATCAAGTGTCGTCTCCGGAACGAAGGTTGGCTGCAGTAGATCTAAAACATCCCCTGTCTCTTGCTTTGGTGGTGCACTCTGCTAGACTGCAACCTGTCCATCTTGTGATGTTACTCTCCCACTTTTTCTCGGTTAAAAACTGGCCCCACAGAGCGTGGGGCATTCCCATAAATGTTCCGCCCTATTTTCCAGCAGCCATTCGACTCGATGGTGTTTCGAGTCTAATGCTGCCAAACAGACGTCGACATCAGGGCACAACTCTGGCCCTTGCGACAGGTTTCGTGGTTGTTTCGCCCACCAACGCAGTGCCCGTAACTATTTCAAGCACAACGTCGGCCTGTCGCAACAACATGGTAACTGTTATCGAAGATTACGACTACGGGATTGTATAGATGACGTGCCATGAAGCTTCTATAAAAAGATAACCTCAATATAGAGGTATGTCATCTACTAAGGTTTTCTGTTGCATGGGTGGTTTGTCTAGCGAGCCATTGGTGAGACCCACAGACGCAGTCGCACGATTCTCCAACTTTTATCTCTGTCTACCTCTTGCTCGCGTCTTCTTGACTTTACCCTCAGGTGTTTTAGCAACTCTTTATTTGTTTTCTTCCCTTTCCATTATGTTCTCAATATTCTTCTATATACCCACATCTCAAATGAATCAATTCTGTCTTCTTATTGTCTATTTATTTACTTGTCCTCTATGTGTAGACATATTACGCGCATGCGGTTGCGTCTGTGGGTCTCACCAATGGCTCACTAGACAAACCAACCATGCAACAAAAAACATTACTAGATGACGTGCCTTTATAATGAGGTTATCTTCTTATAGAAGCTTCATGGCATGTCATCTATACAATCCCGTAGTCGTAATCTTCGATAACAGTTACCATGTTGTTCCGACAGGCTGACGTTGTGCTTGAAATAGTTACGGGCACTGTGTGGGTGGGCGGAACAACAAAGAAACCTGTCGCAAGGATCAGAGGTGTGCCCTGATGTCGACGTCTGTTTCAGCGGCATTAGACTCGAAACAGCATCGAGTCGGATGGCTGATGGAACAGATGGCGGAGCACTTATGGGAATGCCCCACGTGCTGTGAGGCCAGTTTCTAATCAAGAATCAATTGTAGACATTTCATGTGACGTCATGACAGCAGTTTAAATATGGTCGCCGGACATTTGACATGCACCAATGAGAAGAAAAGTACTGTTATTCCATTTGTGTTTGTTCATCAGTGATTGGATGAAGACTACAGAAATTCATCCGCGAAAGAAGATCCAATATGGTGATGCGTGCCTGCCAATCTCACAAGTGTATGAGAAGATAAAGTAGTTACAAAACGAAGTCGGATATGCTGGTATCGAACATTTCATCGCAGAACTTGAAGCATTGAAGCCAGTACAAGATCTCAACAACAAAAATGAACAACAAGAAAATCTTACTCGTAGACCAATCATCAAAGAGTATATGATGACATTGTCTCCACAACATGCAAGGAGCTACATACATCATCATCACATCGCCCCAGTTAGAGATCTCTTGATTGTGATCGATGCTCTGTATTGTGAGCTGAAGGAAGTGTCTGAAGGAAGTGTCTGAAGGAAGTGTTACAATATCGTTATTGATTAATTTCATAACATATTGTTACTAGGCGAAAAGGAGAGCAAAGAATAGTGATACTATTACCTGTCAAGTATGTTGTAAGAGGCGATTAAGGAGAATTTGGGAATGAGTTGGCTAGCTCAACTCAAAGATGCGCAGAAGAATATTCTGAAGTTGGATGTATCAGGCAGAGACATCCTGCAGTTAATTATCTAACAAAGACGTTCGTGTGTTGCCGGGGCCCCGAAAGGGGAGCAAAGAATAGCAAAACTGTTTACCTTCCACACATATCGTAAAAGGCGACTAAGGAGGTTATGGGATGGAGTTGGCTGTTCCATCCCATATAGGGTTAGTGACCCAAAGCCATGCTGAAGTCGGATGTGTCAGGCCGAACGGCGCAGATATCGCAGCAATGCTGTAAACCGTGACACAACGCATTCCGTTCTCCGGACTACATCCTGCTGATCTGCAGGAGTTCGAGAAAGAGCATAGAAGAAGACAAATTGTATAAATTAGATAATCAGTGTCTTTAATAATTTGACATCAAATTCTTTACAAGGCTTAGTGTGACGGACCACACCGGACTACACGAGAAGGCAATACAACTTAACATCGTGCAGACACTCGCTCATACAATAACTTTCTTGACATATATCTGAACTACTACAGAAACACAACACAACCTATTGTGTGTTATTTCATAATGCTACTCGCGTGTTCCCAATCAATGCAAGGAACGGGGTAGCATCTCCTAGTTACCAAATATGGGAGATTTGTTGTGGGTGCTGTTGTCGATATATCAAGAAAGGCTTCCGTTAGATGATTTTTTGCAATATTATTGACTCGTCTGGTTTACAGTTTGCTTTGACTAGTTTGCATAAACAAGTTGTGGGGGGGGGGGGGAGGAGGAACCCAAGAAGACATAAAACAAGAAGCTTACAAAATTGTGCTAAACAAATTGTGGAGGGGGGGGGGGGGGGAGGGGAGGAACTCAAGATGACATAAAACAAGAATCTTACAAAATTATGCTAAACAAGTTGTGGGGGAACCCAAGATGACATAAAACAAACAGTTGTGTACATGACCAATATTGTACCTGATGTTTAACAATGTAGGGTAGAAGAAGAAGTGCATGTAATCACAATATTTCTATCAATAAACAAGTGTTATTATTGTCAATGCTAAACGAAGAAAAAAAAACATGATTAATGCAGTGATAGGAAATGAAAAAGGAGTTGCGGGGGGGGGGGTAGAATCCAGCACCACAGATGGAGTCCAATATCCCAGATGTTGTGAAAAATTCCAGCTGTGGCATCACAGATAGTATTCCTACCGGAAAAATGGCGTAGATTGAGGCCACATATTCCAGGTGTTGTGAAAAAAAGCAGTTCTTGCATTAATGATAGTATGTCGACCGGAGAAATGGCACCACAGATGGAGACCCAATATCACAAATGTAGAGGGGAAAAAACCCAGCTGTGGCATCACTGATAGAATGTCGACATCAGAAATGGCACAACAGATGGACGTCCAATATCTTACATATTGTTTTTTTTTTAAATTCAGCTGTGGCATCATTGATAGTATTTCTTTCTTCTTCTTCTTTTCACTTTATACGCCTTTGCGCCTTGCAGCGTCAGGGTTCTCCAAGAGTTCTCCAGAGGCTTTTTTGTGTGCCTCATAAATATTTGCTTTCGTTGATCCTTTTATTTCTGTAATCCATCTTTTGCATGGTCTGCCCTGACTTTATATCCGTCGTGTCTTTATGGTTATGCTTTTTGAGTGGCACTAACTGATGGTAGTCTGGAAGCGTGTGAAAACCACTTAATCTGCTGTCTTCTGATGTAATCCAGGATGAGCTTTGTGTTTGTTAGCCGTTTGACGTTTTCATTTCTGATACTGTCTCCTATTGTTATTCCAACTATTCTATGTAGACATATCATTTCTGTTGTTACAAGTTTTCTTGTTTGTCTTTTGTTGTTAGTATCCACGTTTGACATTGGTAGCATAGTGATGGTATGATGATCATTTTATATAGTGCAATTTTAGTATTATGCCCACATGCTTTAAAAAAAAATTAATTAACATCTGTCCTAAGAGCTGGTATGGTATATTGCTTCTGTGTTGGATCTCTTTTGTGTTTTTTTTTCTATGTGATATGATGCTTCCAATGTAAGGAAATTCTTTTACATGTGCAAGTTGTTGATCATCAATGAAAATAGTATTTCTTTCTGTTTTTGCGATTGACATTACCTCCGTTTTTGTGTGTGTGTTTATTGTCATATTAAAGTTCCTACATTTACTGTGGAGTCTATTTATATGTTGTAGTAGTTTTTCCTCTGATGTTGATATTATTGTTTGATCATCTGTAAAAAATAAGTTCGCTCAGAATGTCTTATTTTATGTCTTCTTCATTAATTTTAACAATTTTACATATACATTCAATATATGTAATGAACAACAAAGGAGAAAGAACACATCCTTGTCGCACTCCAGAGTGTATGTGGAATTTGTCTGAAAGACTAGCACTCGTTTTAACTGCACATTGTCTTCCCGTGTAAAATACTCCTGCACAGGTTGACTAGGTGTTGTGGGACTCCGTATTTTGATAGTATTTTCCATAGTTTTTGTCTGTCTACTCTGTCGCATGATATTTCTTGGTCGACAAGCGCGCTATACAGTTCTTAGTTGTTTTCCATTGTTGTTTTCTTCCAGTTGTCTTGGAGTAAAAATTGCGCCTGTACAGCTATTCTTACGTATTCTGTATTCCGGCAGGAGAAAAACTAGAGTAAAAAGTGAAATAGGTTAATCTTTTTTGTGTTTTTTATTCACAGACATATGCAGAATATCAAGGCGTAGTCCAGAGAATGGAATGCTTTGTATCATGGTCTGCAGCTTTGTGTTATACCTACACCTTTTAGCGGGACACATCCGACTTCAGCATAGCTTGTGTCACTTTCACATTCTATGGAATGGGACAGCCAAATCCACACCCCCCTCCCTCATCTAAACCATCCTTCATCGCCTATATTGACGTACATGGCAGGTAACAGTGTAGCTAGTATTTACTCTCTGTGACGGCGCAACAACACACGGCCGGGTGGAATTATTTGACTACTGTCAGTCTGAATGTACGAAATGCTGGCTAATAGAGAATACAGACTTCTTACTGACTTGTATGCTTATTTCCGCGTTCTTCATTGTCATTATTATTATACTTGGTCTACTTTGATTGTTTAGTCTGTTGTGTCATGGTGTGGAAGATAATAACATGCTAAGCTCTGTCAAGATAGTGATAGCTTGGGTGGTCGACTTTCCTGATAGCTGTGATGAGGGGTTCTCTTTTATTTTGGTTAGTGATTTTTTTGTCTATTTTTTTTTGTTAAATGATTTTTTGGTCTATTTTTTTTGTTAAATGATTTTTTGGTCTATTTTTTGTTAAGTGATTTTTTTGGTCTATTTGTTCCCGTGTTACTCCCATATTTTGTCAGCATATCTGCCTCTTCATTTCTTAGTATGCAACACTGGCTTGATATCTACTGTAGTACAATCCTTCTTTGGATGCTCACTTCTAGTATGGATTCTCAGGGAAGTTTATCGCTGTCAAAGGTTTGTAGGACAGATATAAGAAACACTACATTTTGATATTGGCCTGTGTTTTTAATTATTTATGTAGCAATGTTTAGGGCATGTACTTCTGTCGAATAGTTGGATCAGAAGATTCCAGTTCGTGAACATGTAGATTCGTTGTTTTTTTCTCTGGATATTTTATGCAAACTCCAGCACCTCCATTCTTCACTACTCTGGTTGCTGATCCTTCGGTATATACGAGCTTGCACTAAACCGTTCTTTACGGTAGGAACACTGGCTCACAGAGGCTGTTATCTACAGAAAGCTGTATGGAAGTATTGAGGAGCTTTCAAATACAGCAGCATACATAAAGAAAACCGGACTTGCTGTGTAGATATGTCAAACCGAACTTGATGTGTAGACAAGTCAAACCGGACTTTTTGTGTAGACATGTCAAACCGGACTTACTGTGTAGACATATCAAACCGGACTTGCTGTGTAGACATGTCAAACCGGACTTGCTGTGTAGACAAGTCAAACCGGATTTGTTGTGTAGACATGTCAAACAACGAACGAGAAGAATACTATACTTTGTTTTATGAAAACCAATGAAAATCAAAGGAATTGTTGAATGAGTCATTTTAGATTGCTTCATTTCCAAATAACCAGTAGGTCTTATAAAGTAGACGGTCATGACTCAACTCCTGTCTTGGACATCAAAAGAACGGCCGCCGCCAATCAAAGAGGGGCAATCATTTCGTAACTGTCAGATGACCGTGGGGAGCCGTTACGGGCAGAATGAAGCAGTTAAAACGCGTTCGCTAGTCACGTGATCGCTACAGACGAGCGCATCGTTCGTCCGTCTTTAATGCTTGTGGAAAATAAAAATACATTGGTTCTGCAGACAAGCGTATTTTCTTCCTATTGTTTTTTCTACATTTATTCTCAAACTCCCGACTGCTAGTTGGATGTAGTCCAGAGGACGGAATGCACTGTGCCATACCTTGAAATGTCAAGCGAGTGACAGCATATCCTCTCCGGAGTCAAATATTGTCCAACACTTGACATTTTTTCTATGTTACAATATTGTCAACTGAGGGAAGTGGTTATATCTTAGTTACCATTTATTTATCGTTATCTTTATAGCTACATCCAAAAATTTGAGAAATTAATACAACGTTAATATCCAACAATGTGAGAAATTAATACAACGTTAATATCCAACAATGTGAGAAATTAATACAACGTTAATATCCAACAATGTGAGAAATTAATACAACGTTAATATCCAACAATGTAAGAAATTAATACAACATTAATATCCAACAATGTAAGAAATTAATACAACGTTAATATCCAACAATGTAAGAAATTAATACAACATTAATATCCAACAATGTAAGAAATTAATACAACGTTAATATCCAACAATGTGATAAATTAATACACCGTTAATATCCAACAATGTAAGAAATTAATACAACGTTAATATCCAACAATTTGAGAAATTAATACAACGTTAATATCCAACAATTTGAGAAATTAATACAACGTTAATATCCAACAATGTGAGAATTTGGCTCATCACTAACATTCAACAATATGAGAGCTTATTGTAACGTTAACATTCAAGAATATACGAACTTAATAGAGTGTTGAGCAAAGTAAAAAAAAAGGGAAACTCAGATATTACAAACACATTGAAGATTCCAGTGTTAGTTACTAAACACAATAGCAAAAAGAAAACTACGCCTGTTTGGTCATATAAAGAAACGCAACTGTTTAGAGAGACATATAATGGAGGGCAGATCCCCTGGGAGGAGAAAGGGCTTAACAAGAAGACGATGGACTGACGACATTTAAGATAACATGAATACGTCGTTGGAAAATGCAAGCCGCATCACCAAAGGCAGAGAAGGGAGTTCATTGCGAAGACCGCGTTATGGACATATACGTCACATAACACACAATAGAGTGTTAACACCCAACAGTAAGAAAATTTAATTAAACGCTAACATGTCACAAAATGAAAACTTAATGCAGCGTTAACGTTCTACAATATGACAAATTACTGCAACCTTAATATTCAACAATATTATAGCTTGATACAATGTTAACATCCAACAATATCAGAGCTAATCACAACTTAAGCATTCAACAATGTATCCTAGATATTAACATACTCAAGCACTTTCACGTTAGCTGTATCACCTTCGTTAGATACTCTACATCCATTGGTGGGATAAAATACAAGATATTTTTTTGTTTTTTGTTTTGTTTTTTCGTTCGCTCCATTGTAACCATCACGGATATCCGTGCGATTTCCGCCGGGAGCGTGATTACGTTGTGTCACCGTTATGCGCCTTGTAGGCCTAGTACATCCGATTTTGGCATGCCTGTGCCTGTTCTCTTTCGCCCTCTTAGCCGAGGTGTCATTCACCGACATAGTGTACCCCTTGTCCAAGTTCGAGTCTCACACCACGCGTTTGAGAGCAAGGCGTTCTCGAGCTGAGCGTCCTTGTCCCAATATCGCCTGAGCCCATCAGGTACTGAACCCTTTCTCTCTTCAAGTGTATTTCCGGTGTAGGAAAACCTGACAGTAGAGTTTGGCCAGGGCTAAATCGTTGTCCCTTTTGTGCTTGAGCCCATCGGGTACGGAACCCTTTCTCTCTGTAAGTGCGCTTCCGGTATAGGAAACCTTGACAGTAAAGTTGGGCCAGGACTACCATCGTTGTCCCTTTCTTGCCTAAGCCCATCGGGTACAGAACCCTTTCTCTTCGCGAGCATATTTCCTGTTTAGGAAGGCTCGACATTAAAGATGGATTAGGTCTTCTTGCTTTACCAAACGCCAATGAATGGGTCTGGGTCTCTGCCTGTAAGAGACACAGCTATCTAGAAGCTCGTCTCGAGCTGACTAAGCTTGTAGTTCCCCTTTCCTAGGGACTTTTCACTTTCTATTTGCAGTTCGCGCTGCCATCTAGTGCTGTTCTGCCCTTTCATTGTTTCATTGTACTCGGTATGAAATATATTTGTCTCTCGCCATGCATCTACCTTTACGTGCATTTTACATTGGCCGCCCCTCCAATGTTCGGACTGGACTGACTAGCTTCACTGTATGTCAACAGTGTCGTTATATGTGGTGATGCTGGTGGTGTCGGAGATATTGTCTGTCTCTTGTGCAGTCAAATCTCTTTCTATCTGCTACCTCCACATTCTCGGACACGTTCCCCAAATGATTTGGCGAGGATCAGCTCGAGCTGCTGTGTTTCTGTTTCCAGGGTGCACCGCGTGGAGGTACATTTGGGATCTTGGTTATCTGCTAACCCTGGGTCCTCCTAGAGCAATGCGTTCCCTTTGCACCCCATGCAAGATAGTGAAGTAAGGTTGAAATCTAAGTATGTAAGCATAAACATAATGTTGATGAAGACGCTGCCACGCTGAACAAGGTACATGGTTCCCATGAAAGATTTTCGTCTACCAAATAAAAGTTTTTATATGGAGAACTCCAGACTGGCTCCCACAAGGCCAGATGATAGAAGAAGCGTTTTAAAAGACACTCTTAAGACATCACTGATCCACTTCAAAATACACGCAAATTCATGGGAGAATCTTGCACAAGAAAGATCCGATTGGCGTCGCAAAATAAAATGGTGCAGCAGCTGCAGAGAACCTCAGACAACTCAGCTGCACAATAAAAACGCGCTAGAAGAAAGGCATAAGCTGCTCAATGTCTCACAGACTCCTCTCATACGTGTTCAGAGTATGGTAGACAATTCCAAACACGCATAGGACTCATTAATCACAGCCGGACACACCGCAGACATCATCTTCATTATCATCATTCCAGCTGAGCTGAAAGGTCATCGTCCAATCGACGCACTAACAACAACATACATTAATACGAAATAGATATAAACATACAGCAGTATGTATATATATATATTCAGCATATCCTATTCAGAATGTAGCTGTCAACCCAGCATTTTTGGCTGTAGTGATTTTCGATGCAATTTAAATACGTTCAGTAGTTTGCCAGTGCTTTCTGGACGGTCCGGATGCACAATTGCCTCTGGCGGGGATCGAACTCGGTACATACTCGGTAAATATATACATATATTACGTGCATTCTCAAACTCCCACATTATATTTGTTATAACAGGGCATTAGCTCTAATAGATTTCCAGCAGGAAGTAGGAAGTAGTTCAGAGAACGGAAATGCGTTGTGTCGCTACTTTATTTCCGCCAATGACTCGAAAAATCCGATTTTAGTGAAAAATCCGATCGGTGTTGGTGATATCTTTATATATTTGACTTTTCTATGGTGTTCTTTGGAAGATGACACACAAAAATCAGCATTTGCATCTGCCATGATAAGCGAGGCTGTGTGAGATCAGAACACAGGGCTGTTTTGAAGGACTTCGTAAATACAGTGCACGAAATTATAGCTGTTTATAGTAACAGCCGATTCTTTCTGACACTATTTACAATTCCGTGACATATCGTTTTCATGGTCTAGATGTCCCTGGTTTAAGGGACAGGTAAGAAGGGTGTATACTCAGCGAACTATAGTAACCATCAGCATGCCTACTCTTTGCCACATGCTTACTCTTTCACAATGCTTACTCTTTTCCACAATGCTTACTCTTTTCCACAATGCTTACTCTTTTCCACATGCTTACTCTTTGCCACATGTTTACTCTTTGCCACATGCTTACTCTTTTCCACATGCTTACTCTTTTCCACATGCTTACTCTTTTCCACATGCTTACTCTTTGCCACATGCTTACTATTCGCCACAAGCTCAAAGAAATCGAACAGATATGGGTTTTTTCAAGGTGCATCAACGTCGTTTCAGAATAGTGAAATGTCTTTGCTATCAGGCAGATAATGCTCATCCCGTACAATTATCGATTTACGAACTGCTAAAGAGTGTTACTATACATTACATGCACATGGGGACCCAGAGTTTATTGATTGACCTACATAATAATAGACACTTCACATCGTATTCTTACAACGAGCACAGTGAACTAATTGGAAATAGTCCTTCAAACGCAAAGCCATTTTACTGTTCCCGTATTTTCATTGGTCACTTTGTGTACTTTGACAACATTTTCAAACTCATTTCGATACAAACTCTGTAGTCCAGATGTTGTTTTTTCGATACAAACTCTGTAGTCCAGATGTTTTTTCGATACAAACTCTGTAGTCCAAATGTTGTTTTTTTATTGTGGTTGGTAGCTTTGTGAAATTAGTAGGATGTAGGAGGGTGTGATGTTTTCTTGTCGTGGCTGATAGCTGTGTAGAATTAGTAGGATGTAGTCCAGATAGAGGAATATTTTGTGCCGTGGCTGATAGCTTATCGGCATTTGCGACTCTCAGCACAGAATATACGATTTCAGCATGACATATCGTATCGGTCTACCAGGGAATGATACGTCAAATCTCATACCCAGCATTCCTTCGTTATCTCTTAAGAATTATTTGCACAGTAGATCTGTATTACGTTTAATTATCCCTCATTTTGGAACTTGAAAATACCGCATATGACACAAGGAAAATTAAATTTTCTGTAACCTCTAAGAAATCATAATGGGTGGTTAAGAAGAAAATAGATCGTAAATCTGTCTATCACGTAAGTGAAACAAAGCAGTCTTTCTTTTAAACCAGATATTGTTAAGAATCAGTGTTACACATATACAAAACAAGTAGCTTGAAGTTTTACTAATCACTTATAACACACATGACGGCAGACAAAAATTGACGCTTCGACTAAAATGTCTTTGGCTAGAACACAAGACGATGAAGAAATAACACTCTTCACGTTCACATAATAATGGCTCGAGGGCATAATCTGGGTGTAAGTAAGTAAAGTAACCCATAGCATTTATTAATGTCGTAAGGGTGTGAGGTGTTAGCGGTCTCACATTTCAGTGGCTCTGCAAATGAAGGCGGTAGCCATCTCCTCTCCCTCGCAGTTTTTACTTACCGGATTAATCCGGTACCCATTTAAGGCTGGGTCCACCAGGGAGCCGTTGCGATCTGAACAAAATTTCCGCCTCTACTGAGGAATGAACCCAGGACCACTCATATGCGAACCAGTCCACTAACCACTGCACTACGCGGTTCCTTAATCTTGGTGGGTTATAATAGATCCCCCGGTAAACGGTAATAAAATCATAGGTATAAAGTCACTGTTAAAAAGTTACAATCTTATTGACTATGAAAACGAGTCATAGTTAAAAAGTCACGGTAAAAAGTTAGTCTTATTGACTATGAAAACAGGTCATAGTTAAAAAGTCTCGATAAAAAGTTACAACCTTATTGACTATGAAAACGAGTCAAGGGTAAAAAAAAAAACAGTTTATGGTGGTAGTTAGAAGAGTCATAGAACCCCCATGTCACAGACATAAGATATTTCTGTACAATCTTAATTTTAAATATATGTACAAGACATTAAGCATTAAAAGGTAATACAATTATCCCCCCCCCCACTCCACTGTCAACCGTCCCTTAATGGTTTTTCCAATAAGGAATTCAAAACATCACACACAAAAAGAGATTTGCGCAGGAAAAGAAGTGAATGATCTTTTTTTAAGAACTCTTACACAAGACGTATCAACTAATATAAGAATACAACATTAATATCTAAGACCAGGTGTTGAGATACCTGGACAACTTTTACCCCTACACCCCTTTCCTCTCTCTCCAGTCTAATTGGTGATATGTTCCCATCAAATCCACGTGCCACTGTTATCGCACCGGGGGGGAATAGGACACCCACAATGTTACGGTGGACACGTAAGTGACAGGACGCCCTCTTGTACCAGTCGCTTTAATAGGTGGGCCCATTACTCAGGTTTCCCTGTACGGCCTCGTAAATCTTGTAGAACCGTTGGTTAGCCAACAAAAACTTCTAAATTTGAACAGATTCCAAGAAAATAATTTGCTCTACAACACGGAGTTAAACATCTCCGACGATGTTTCCTCTCTTCAATTTACATCTCAGGTGATGTTTTCCCTCTTGAAGTTACGTCTCAGATGATGTTTTCTCTCTTGAATTTACTTCTTATATGATTTTTTTTCTAGTCTATTCGTAACATATTATTATTCGCTAACCGACTGTTCTATGTTTAGACGTAATGGGGCGTGAAAGTTTTATCTACAATTGAACCTCTAGGTTTAGGCGTTATGAGGCGGGACAGTAATAATGTTTACAAATGAATCACTAGTTTCGAAAAAAAGAACCTTGTAAACAAGACAACACGCTCCGGAGTTAACCCCATGACCTCTTGGACTCAAGGTGAACAGTTTAACCACTACACTAGAGAGATACCCTCTAGGGATGTTTTCGGAGATCCCTGTAGATTATTGCTTGAAGCTTCGGAGCTACGTGCTGTACGTGGTACTCTTGGCAGACGGCGTGCCGCTTCAGTGAGAGTAACGGAGTATATATGGGAAACCGAGTATAGTGACCTGAATCCTCTAAAACTTTTGAACCCTCTTTTTAAACCTTTTGAATCACTAGCTTAGAAACCTCAAAAAATACTGAAAGACAAAGAGGATTGACTTCACTGTACTCGGCCATATGTATATATATTATGTCCCTCTCAACGAAGCGATACGCCGTCTGAAGAGAGTACCAGTAATAGCACGTAACTCCGTAGCTCAAGTTATAATCCTCAGGGAGTTCCGAAAAAAAAATCAAGTTATAAAGAAGACGTCGAGAACGAGATATGAACCACCGTCCTCTTTAACTCAACGCGAATGGTTTAACCACTACGCCATGGAGATTCCAAAATATTGTAGAAACGTCAAAGCGGAGAAAAGTATTGATCTACTCGTCTCCTATAATGCGTCTCGCCTGAGGGACACCTCCCTTCTTTCTGCCCTCAAACGCACTGCTCCGCTGGCAAGATCAGACGAGGAAATGTGTGGTCATAAAATCCTAACTAGAGAAAGGGAACTTCACATCAAAGACAAGTCGACACAATTACTCGAGATTAAGGACCGATTGCACCAAATGGCGATCGAACGGGGTAGGGCGTGAAAGGAATATCCGAACATTGAGGTAATCTCATCGACCATTCACTGTGTGAACATACCGCTGATACACATTTTATTATAATTTGAGGTGGCAGATAAAAATGTGAAGTGCGTTGGGAAATAAGGTGTGCTTGACCGTCAAACGGTAAGCAGTGGCTACCAGAACAAATATGGAAGATAAGAGCAAGAACACTTTACAGCAGGCAAGCCCGAAGACACACACCCCCCGATCCTGTTAGGAAATCAGAACACTAAATCTAACACTAATGTAGTACTAGGAAGCAAGCCATAGTAAAAGGGTAGCTCCCACCCCCACCGCCCCCCTTCCTTTTCAAAATGGTTTTCTTAAATAAAATAAAAAACAAACCCCCTCCCTTTGTGACGGCGAGATACATAGCGATTATGTGACGGCCAATGAATCAGGTTCAATACATAGAATTGAAAATCCTGTATTAAAATCAGAAAGCAATGATAAACTATATATATCAAGTGGCATATTCTTTCCAGAACGTTGTCTTCGTTGTGGATACTCTGAACGCCTCTCTGTTCCGGGCAAGCAGACCTGCATTGGCGAAAGATATGTGCATACATTCTTCGATGTCGCTGGTCCATCATCTTCTTGGTCTTCCCCTTCTTCTCCGACACGGCACTCTGCCCTCTATAATCAATCTTTCGATACCATCGTGTCGCTTTAAGTGTCCAAAATACTGTAGCTTCCTTCTAATGATGGTATTTGACAAACTCCCAAGAAAATTACTACGCCAAAAAAATGATTGTTTTAGTGCGACATCCTGATTCTGATATGCTACCAGTTCTTCTCCCCCCCCCCCCGGCCCTCTTTACCGAGACGTATCTACGGCCATGACTGCAAGATAACAAAGCTTTCTTTACAAGATACTGTTGGATCTTACAGCAACGAAGTGGAAGATATAACAGATATCTCAACTCTATTTGAATCGCGGGAATAGATGAGCGCCCGTGTGCTAGCATGGTCCGAAAGGGAAGCTAAGAATATTGACACTGTTACCTGTCATGCATGTTGTAAGCGGCAACAAATGAGGTTTTTGGGGTGGTGTTAGTTACTCTATCCAATAGAGGGTCAAAGTGACACAGAAATCATGCTGACGTTGGATGTGGCAGGTGAAAGGTGTAGCTATCACAGACAAGCTGTAAACCAAAACACAACGAATTCCGTTTTCTGTACCATTTCCTACTAATCTTCAGGACTTTGAAAACGAACACAGAATAAGAAGTAGAAGCAGGTGCATTATTGTTTACAAAAATACTACAGGTATTAACGTTAGGTTTACTGCTACTAGATGTGATATGCTACTCTGTGTTGACACAATAACATTTTCTGAAATTCCCGTTAACAAATTCTCCTTCGCGAGAACTCCCTAAAACTTAGAGTTTTACAACACTCCCTACAACAGATGACCGGATTATTAAGTATATATTCTCGGTGTGTATGTGTTCCTTCTGCGTCAAATGCGGTGCATGGGCACTGCTCGCCGGTTCAAACTATGTGATACTACGGTATTTAATTCTTGTATGTTGTTGAGACCCATAGTCATACCTCTTTGATGGTTGTTCTGCAAAGAGTGTTCCTTGGTCTTTCTCTTTTTCTTGGGCAATCTAGTAACCATTTTAATGCTTGTCGTGGCAGTCTGTTTTCATTAATTCTAAGAACATATCCGCAAGGACGTGCCGTGTTGTGATGCCGTCCTTCTAGTTGCACTGGAATGCAGAGGGGGTTAACAACAATAGATCTAGACAACACCTTGCTCCAGAAAGAGATTAGTATTTGCAGTGGGAGACTTTAACAGCCACTCCCAAAGATACAGATAGAACAAATTAGGCAGAAGGGAGAAGATAGAAAGCTGGCAAAATGACAGCAACCTACTGTTAATGAATAATTCTGTCTATTCATAAAGATGGCATATCACCTCCACCCCAGACCTTTCATTTCACACCCAGAACTGGCTAGTATATTTAAAAGAACAATAAGTGAACAACTTGGTGACAATCATCGACTAGTCATCATCCAAGTCAATAAAATTATAATTGCAAGATAACTAATCCAAGATGGAACTACAAAAAAGCAAACTGGCACCTTTATAAGCACAGCAAATGTACTCACAAAAGACATGCATTTACAGGCAGAGATATCAACATAATTGTCAGAGATAATAAATAAAGGTATACTTCTGGGAACAAAGGGGACAATGCCAAGATCGAAGAAGAATGATCTATCATATTGGACCAACACACTCCATAAACTACAGGAAGAACTAACTGAAGCAAGTAATATGGCAGAGACGCAACCATGCGAACAGAACCACATCACACTACACACAATCAAAGCAAAGTTCACCGAAGAAAATATAGAAACTCAGAAAAGCTGGAGGGGAAATTCCAGAAATTAAATTTTGAAAAGGCAGGGAGAAAATTTTGGAAACTAACCAAGAAAATAAATGATAATAGCAGCTCCCAGCGACAAACAATTACACTTGAAAAATTCAGGTGAACTCTACTCTGTCAAGCAAGCAGCAGACATTTTCGCAGAATCCTACAGAAAAATAAATTACGCTCGCCATTAATACACGTAGACAACGAAATATTCGTCAAGAAATAAACAATGATAAAAACAACACAAACTGTACCGATGTCATGCCTCAACCATTAACACTAGAAGAACTAAAAGAATCTATAAGAAAATTAAAGGATATAAAACCAACATGACCGTATGGCATCACCAATGAAATGCTTAAGAACCTAGGACATGCAGCAATGTATATATTACTACAGATATACAACTACAGTTTGGGTACAGGAAATGTTCCACAGTAGTTGAGAGAGGCGCTCACGTGTCCTATCAAAAATAAAGGCAAGGACAAACAGGAGCCTGACAGACCAATACGTCTAACTAGCTGTGTCTGTAAGACAATTTATAGGTTAGTCAAGCCTGAAATGATACTTGGAATCAGAGAAGCTACTAGTGCCAGAACAAGTTGGATTTAGAGAGTGCAACAGTACAGAAGACCAAATAACATTCCTGTCCCGGATTATGGAAGATGCATTTCACGAAAAAAAGAAAGCTTTCACCCTATGGACAGACCTTCAAAGAGCCTTCGACAGGCTCTGAAACGTTAGTCTGATAGTAAAGTTGCAAGAGGGTTACATGAGTAAGATCCTTCCTACATAATTGGAAAGTAAGATTCACTAAGGAAAGTCACAACAGCAAGAGTTCTCCTAAAAAAATGGAGTTCCGAAATGTTCAGTACTGTCTCCAACTCAGTTTCTTGTGTTCATAAGTGATCTAATCTGCGAACTGCCACAAGGTGTAAGAGCTGCTATGTATGCTGATAACTTGGTGATGTCGTGTGTAGAAGAACATCTAAAGGTTTGCAAACAAGAAAATAAAATACAAAAGGCAGCAGACAACATAGCAGCATGGACAGAGAAATGGATGGTAAAGGTCAATGCTGAAAAATCTTCAACAATAATCTTCACACTCTCAAATAAAGACAAAGTAGGAGAGGTAAAACTTAGAAATATAAGTATTAAATAAAAGTGGAGACAGTGTACTTGGACACCATACTAGATAGAAAACTGACATGGAAGGCAAAGGCAAGAAAGAAACTTGCGATCCTGAGGAAATTGGAAGGAATACGCTGGTGGGCCAATGAGGAACTTAATAAAGGGTATATAAAGGTACAATTAGACCAGTACAATAATACGGATCAACAATATGGACTTCAGTTGGGAAATCCCCAGCTACAAGGTCTGGACAAGGTAGAATATCAAGCACTTCGCCGTATCACGTGTGTCATAAAGATCTCTTTCATAAATGAAATGGAAACAAATACAGGCATCACCCACTTACCATACAAACGGGATACTAAGATCATGATAAATGCAGAACAGTACAAGAGCATGCCAGCACACCCAATAAAGACCAGATTCAGTGGCCTAGCAACTGGAGGGCTGACAAGAAGCAGTTTTATTCAGATTCAAAAAGCTGAACAGGAAATATAAGAACGAACTACCAGACACAACAAAAGAAATGACACTAACATTTTTTTCCAGTTCCGTGGAAACAATATACAAAAAATCATCTATCAGAACCATCATTAAAAACGACGCCATGAGAGAATTGAATAATCTTCAAAACAAAACAATAGTTTTCAACATGATTGAAGATATGTACCCTAGAGAAGCAAGGATACGGGTATATACCGATAGATCAGCAACCAGAGCAGTGAATAATGGAGTTGGTGCAGTTTACATAAAGTATCTAGAAAAAGAAAATGAATCCACATGTTCACCAACTGAAATATTCTGCATCAACCATTCTGCAGAAGTGCAGGCCCTAAATATCGCTGCAGAAATAATTAAAAAAGACAATAAGACAATGTCAACAGGTGGGTTTCTTACTGATTCAATGTCTGTCCTACAAGACATTGACAGCGATAAATTGCCAGATCTGAAGGAAGCCATAAAGAACTGAGGATAGAAGAAGGATAGTACATCGAGGATACAATTCCACTGTAATATACCAGGAAATGAGAAGGCGCGTATGCTGGTAATGGATGGAGCAACACAAGAACAAAAATACCAAGGAATAACCTACAAAGAAAAGAGGACTTCATCACTGCTATGAAGATAGTCGACCCCCCACCCCCACAAAAAAGACAACTATCAATATCCTGACACATTAGAACAGGTTATTATCTTCAGTATCAGAACTGGACACAACAGACTAAACAGCCGCTTACATAGACTAAAATGTGTTCAATCACCTGTGTCAATGTGGACAGGCAGCACAGACAGCGAAACATATCCTGCAGGGCTGCATTACACTAAACCAGTTAAGGAAGGAACACTGGTCCACAGAGACGGATATCCACAGGAAGCTGTATAAATACAGCTGCATACATTAAGTAAATCGAACTTGCTATGTAGACATGTCAAACTGCGAATGTGAAGAAGAAGAATAGTCATAGTTTTATATATTTACTTATTGCTTTTTTTAAATTTCCAGATGCTTGTTAGGTAGCTGGTGCACTTGATGTTAATGCAATACTGGTCGAAATCTATTTTGTTGTATCCTCATTGTGTACCATTTCTGCCTAAATAGGAAACGCTATGAACTGTTTGAAACGCTTCTCTGTTGAGAATGATGTTAAAATTAGTTAGTAAAATTCATGATCTTAGTCTTGGAAGTGTTGACTTGAAAGCCAATTTGCTCCGAAAGATGACAAAGTCGATTCAACATATCTTTGTGCCTTACAAGGAGTTGGACTTATTAACGCCGAGTCATCTGCATAATCAAGATATGTAATACGCTGAACTTAGTTTATGCAAACGGTGTCAGGCGGTGCTTTTAATGGCTTATATATCATTTGTGATGTGAATATGATATACGGTGTGCACGAGCTGAATTTCTTAGGCCGGTAACTTGATGTTGATGCTCTTTCATCGACATTTGTTTCATCCACTTTTAGTAATTCAGTTGGACGTCAGTTTTATTTGAGTCAAAGATGGTGCATATGAGTGGGTGGGGGTAATAATTTATTTCCATATTGAGTGTCGTAGTGCAAGTTGCTGTAGTTCTTGTGCATTGATTATGCCCGATATTAGGTTTCTTCGTTGATTGTTCTGCGAAAGTTTCTTTTGTGCAACCTACTTCTCTTTTGACCACTGCCTTCCACACGAGGTCTTGTTTGGAAAACCTGTTTTCATTCATTTTAACTACACCACACGAGGGTTTGTTTGGAAAGCCTGTTTTCATTCATTTTAACTACACCACACGAGGGTTTGTTTGGAAAGCCTGTTTTCATTCATTTTAACTACACCACACGAGGGTTTGTTTGGAAAGCCTGTTTTCATTCATTTTAACTACACCACACGAGGGTTTGTTTGGAAAGCCTGTTTTCATTCATTTTAACTATATGGTCGATGTCATTTCAAGTCCTTCTTATAAAACGTGATACTAATTCTTGGTTTCTTCCTTCACTCAGTGAATTAAATTGGTCTAAATTCTTTCCATTTTCTGTTCAATATTCCTCCAATGAACTTTTTTTCAAAAGTGACAGAGACAAGATAGAATTTATTACTTGTGTGAATTTCGAGATGTCGCATCCATATTCTCTATCCATATCCATAGACAGTAACTATGTTCTGCTTATTTTATCGCGGATATTTGCTAAATCCTTTAGATGACTCCAACATTTCTGGACAGTTGTTAATGAATTATGTTGAAGTTGTATCTGCCTCTAGCTTCCTGGCCAATATCATCAGATGAGCTGTTTAATTTATTGTTATTTCGAATTTATTTTTGAATGCAGAGCGACAAACTAGCTTTGTTCTGTACAAAGTCATCTCCCGTGTCATATTAACAGTAAATTCAAGATCCCATTTCCACGCTGTAAAGTGTATAGGGTATACGGTCTTAGGTCCGTAGTTTTCTTTGACGTAATTCACAACTAGGTATATGGTCAGCAAGATTTCTTCTTCTTCTTTCGTTCACTTGAAACATGTCTATATCTGTAATTCTGTCTCCTTAATAAAACTCACTGTCTTTTGTAGTTCATACAGTGTCCCATAGAGTTTTGATTCCAGTGGTCAGCAAGATGAATGTTTTCTTTCACAAGATACCGAATATCCATTTAATTTCTCAGATTTGGTAGTCTTAAAAAGCCGTTGTAGTCTTAAAAATACTTCCATTTAAACTTTATATTGAACCTCAACTTACTGGGCTAGGAAGCCAGTTCACTATCTACTGATATACCGTGGTCCCCAAGCTTATTTGCTACTTCAATATTTACTTCTATTGTTAGTTTACGTCACGGCATCATATGTAGTACGTTGGATATCGTTGGTTCATTTTGTGTTTCCTTATGTGTTTCCTTATCGTTATCTTGATGAAGATTTGCTGGTTGAAACATATTTATTAACGTAAAACTACAGTTTAACCCATTTTATTTCTTATATTTATTTACTCTCCTTAAAGCACTCCTATCTAAGGACATTGTTACTTTTCATTTAATAATTCTGAAAGTGACACAGACCTGCCCCTTCATTTAACCTATGCATTACATATTCAGGAAAGACAACACAGCCATCGTTAATTCAAGGTGAGAAATTCCCTGAACACTTTGATCAGCGATGGCGCCAACCTGCTGCATTAAATGTGCCAATTGTTTCATGCTCTAATTCCAGTGTGTCAATCGATTCATGTAACCACATTAAGTTCTTGGAAAATATGCTCATAAGGACATATGCAGTATTGCTATACAACATTTATTTCACTGAATAAGATCATGTTATTTGAATCCCTCTCTAAATGCATTAATAGATAATTGTATAATGTTATTCTTTCTTTGTTATTAGCAGGCGCGTAGATAGGGGGGGTTTGAGAGTACAACTTTCCCTCCCCTCCCCTTAGCGAATCGATCATGACTTTTATCACTAAACTTAACCAAATGTGGATTTTTTTAAACCCCTCCCTTAGGGAGTTTTGGTAAAAAGGTTTTCAAATTTCCCGTCAAACAGTGAAATTTACATACGAAAAATGAAGAATAATCTATTTTTAGGGATCACCCCTCTCCTTAAAGCACTCCTATATAAGGACTTGGTTATTAGTGCGTATGTGTAATGGCCATATATAATCCAGTTATATGTCAATGTTCGAGAACGAACCATGGGTTGGCCACCCCTGACCTTGACGAAGGTGATAAATCCATTACTTTTATGAGATTAAGCCAATTTACAAGAAATCTGAACAATATCTGTTTTCAATCGATCGCGTCTTCACTGATTGATTTTGATCGAGTTGCGAAAGTACAAGTAGGTCCCTATCAACCTGTACTTGATGTAGAGATACCTGGCCAAACTATCTTACGGGAAACATGTAGCCTAGCTGGACAGCAACACACTTCAGCGACACTGTTGAACGTGGTAGTTTATGGTTGACCGAAGATTGACATTCACAAAAGACTGTCTGCTAGGGAAAGGACAAAGAGTTCAAAGGTTTGTATGATTGACTAAACATGGTGTGACTTCAGAAATCTATGTATGTTCTACAAACTTTAAGATTATCCCACTTCACGGCAGACTATGTTTGGTGTTACAGACTTCACAATAATTGTTTTTTAAATGTTCGGTTCATTTTTATGAAAAATTGTTCGTCACTAACTTATTTTTTTAAAATGACTTTTCGCACCGAAGTCGGAAGGCCTGGTGTAACGTCGTTTAGTTTGTGAAGCAAACTATGGATCAAGTTGACGGCGTTAGAACCACTTGACAGCGACAAAAGTCTGTAATCGACATACTTTCTCGTTAACCGGGAAGTGAAATATAGGCCTACACCTCAATGTTAGGAAGCCAGTGGACTACTTACTTGACCCTGTCACCGCAGTAATATTTTAACGATGTTAATACGAAATGATCCCATGGATCTACAAAAAAAATGAAATCACGCACCAGGATCAAATCTCGAACCCATTGCATACTAGACAAACGACTTTGGATCACTACTAAGTATACCTTCAAGTTAGTTATTTCTTTGTTATTTTTTATTAGCTATGCCATGATGACTTTCATGATAGGTTTGGAGAACATAGTCACAACAGGTAAAATTGAAGGCAACAGAGACAGAGGACGACAACGAGAGAAAATATTAGTTTGACAACCTGGCACGGCAAGGAAACAACAACGACCTTGATACATAATACTGTGGACAGAGAGCTGTGGAGAGCCATGACGCATATGCCAGCCGGCATGCCATCTGATGATGATGGTGTCATGATACTACTGCCCCGCTAGAATGCATTTAAAAATCATTATTTAAAAAGATGGATGTATGGACTTACCGGTAACTGGAGAACATTAACTGGAGGCAGCTTCCTCAGACCCACATAACTCACAGCTTCAAGGAAGTAAAATCTCTGCTAAAACAATCTATGTGACTTCAGTGCATAGAACTAAATGGAAACTATAGTCCCCGAACAAGACAACATTAACAAATGGAACAGAAATGAACAATTCACGATATTTCGAATGAGAAAATGACAAAAATCCGTCTAAAATCACACTAAACACCGAACCGGTATCAGCGACTTGCAGCTTCGGGGTAGCATCACAGGCACCAGAACATATACTTTAGGATTGTGCTAATTTTACAGTACACAGAACGACAAATGGAGCGCATGGCCGTGTGGTTAGAATGTCGTTCTCAGGCCCTTGACGTCCCGGATTCAATCACGGTTGGGACTGGATTTATTATTTCAGAGGTACAATCAAAATCCGTCATGTACATGTTGCGGAGTATGCTATAGCAAAGTGGCCTTTACTTTCACTGCTCATAAAAAGCCTCCCTGCACTCCTTCACAAGAGAAAATGCGTTAACGAAAGATACAACGACAATCTGGCCTACAAAAGCTTCTCTGTAAATCAAGCTGTGTGGAATCAAATACCTAAAAACAAACCGCTCTTACACATGACCAATATTGGACTGAATGTTTAATATTTGATCGCACAAGAAGTAGTTGGAGTATGTGGTATATTTTCATATCAATACATGGTTTCTTCCAATTTGGTGGCCTAACTACTGCAGAGGTTAACTGAATTGTTTCAATTTTGTACTGTCATTTTTTTCCAGGGCATCAAAACTCTCTTATTTCCAGTTCGGTGGTCAGGTAGATAGATACTGCAACTAGTGGGTAGTTAAGATTTGACAACCAAATTAAATATATAATATGATTAGCTAAACTAGTCTTTGTCTTTGGCAGGACGAAACAACTAACATTCAAACAAATCACAAACTAAACTGTGACATTGTAAATGTTACATATTCAATGTGAATGTATGGTTCCAACACATGGATGCTGAACAGCTAGAGATATAATTAATGCCTTTAAGATTGTGAATAACAGCCCAAAACACACAACTGGACTGTCGGAAAAATCAAAGCTGTACATATGAAATCTTCGCCGTCATACAACTTCAAGAAAGAGCGACAGAACATAACCAAGACTTACATTTGGCTTTCGTAGACCGAGAGAAAGCTGTTGCGAAATTGGATAGAGTACAGTTATGGATAACACTACAGATATATAGAGTTTCCCAACATCTGATAAACATATGTCCGAGCATATACAACAATAGTCAATGCGTAGTAAGAACGAGCACAGGTATATCCGATAATTTCGATATTTATTCGGGAGTGAGACAGGGATGTGTACTATCCCCCTCCCTCTTATTGTTCATAGCATACATAGCATACATGTCATGCTTACGCAGAATCCTAGGAATATCGCTAAGAGACAAAGTAAGAAATGAGGACATTCGAAAAAAAACAGGCGCCACCCCAATCTTGGAACATATTAAGAGACAACAGATCAAATAGTTCGCACACATCAGCAGACTACCATCAGACAGCATACCATAGCAAGCTATGCTACACAAATACAGTGAAGGCAGACCTAGAGGCCGACCACGAAGACGATGGACCACGGAAATAAAAGAGACAACAAATTTCACAATAAATTCATCACACACGAGGGTCATCTCCAGAAAACTCTTCTATCACTGACACTGAAATGTAATAACGGGTTTAGTGAATAGATAGAAGACGTGGGTGCATAAACCCATAAAGAGAACTTCATGGAAAGTAAAGAAAACAAAGAGGTTCCTAAAACCCGAGCGTATGAGAAAATAATGATTAAAGGAAATGAAAATAAAATAAAATATTTTATATTTTTTTTTAAAATACATATTTTTAAAGATCTCGATGGTAAAGTCAAAAGTCAGCTAGCAAGAGGTAGACATAAATACAATTAAGAGGACAACATTGTGAGAAGAATACGATACAGACTTTCAGCATGCACCATCCATGATAAAGAAAACGGATGCTGGAGGTTTGCTACAGCGAACCTGCGATGTGGAGACACTACATAATCAACCAGGAAAACCATCATGTCTTAGGTTGTCTAGCGCACTGAAGCAGGACATTATTTTACCAGGTAAAACCTCACGATTGACTTCTCAGATCAGATCTTACAGATATACCAAGGAGATTATACTTATTCTTTTCCACCGCTTGAAGTCAAATCATAGAAGAGATTGTGGTCACTTAGGACGGTCAGCACCTCACACCAAACGGTCAAAGTGTATGGTCTAAGAGTATTTGCCGCGAGCAGGTGTTGATTATTCGATATCAAAATATATCAAATACAATACTGACGAAACTAGCAGGTCCATAAAGAAAACTACGAGATACAATTCAGCCTTTTATCTTGTAAAGTAGGACTTTGGGAATGTTAACGTACCCCCATTAGGGAGTGTTACAATGCGAACCTAGATTTTGCGTGGTGTATTCATAGCGCTACGGTATTCAGAGACCCCCGTGTCCGCAAGAAAGGTCACACGCTCAATTAGGTTAAGGTATATATTTAGAATTAGGTATATTGAATATCGACCTTTCACACCGGACATCTACATATGTGCTCCTATCTCCACTTCAGTAAAACTCTCATTGTATAGTGGTTGATGGTTCCGGTTCTGTGTTGGTTGACCAAAGCTCACCTAGGCGTGTGTATCATCTCCGATTGTGTAAAAACACGCAATTCTGACAAACTGTTAATTCTCTGTATATCAAAATAACTGAGCGATCCAGACATGCTGATATTGTTCAAGATTACGATGTTCGTAAACTAATTTCGATCACAGGCTTTCGAATACATATGCTATAAACGAATTCTACGAATCTGCTATAGAGAATAAGACAAATGTGTACGTAAGAAATAAATAGAGAAGTATGCAGGTTTACAAGAACCATTGATTTCAATAGTGAAACAACGGGGTGCAAAGGGAACGCATTGCTCTAGGCGGACCCAGGGTTAGCAGATAACCAAGATTCCAAATGTACCTCCACGCGGTGCACCATGGAAACAGAAATACAGCAGCGCGTCCTGATTCTGGCCAAATCATTTGGGGATCGTGTCCGAGAATGTGGAGGTAGCAGATGGAAAGAGATTTGACTGCACAAGAGACAGACAATATCTCCGACACCACCAGCAGCACCACATATAGCGACACTGTCGACACACAGTGAAGCTAGTCAGCCCAGTCCGAACATTGGAGGGGCGGCCAATGTAAAATGCACGTAAAGGTAGATGCATGGCGAGAGACAAATAGATTTCATACCGAGTACAATGAAACAATGAAAGGGCAGAACAGCGCTAGAGGGCAGCGCGAACTGCAAATAGAAAATGAAAAGTTCCTAGGAAAGGGGAACTACAAGCTCCGTCAGCTCGAGTCGAGCTAGTTACCTATGTTCCTTACAGGCAGAGTCCCAGACCCATTCATTGGCGTTTGGTAAAGCAAGAAGACCTAATCCAACTCTAATGTCGAGCCTTCCTAAACCGGAAATATGCTCGCGAAGAGAAAGGGTTACGTACTCGATGCGCTCAGGCACAAAAGGGACAACGATTTAGCCCTGGCCCAACTCTACTGTCAGGCTTTCCTACACCGGAAATACACCTGAAGAGAGAAAGGGTTCAGTACCTGATGGGCTCAGGCGCTATTGGGACAAGGACGCTCAGCTCGAGAACGCCTTGCTCTCAAACGTGTGGTGTGAGACTCGAACTTGGACAAGGGGTACACGATGTCGGTGAATGACACCTCGGCTAAGAGGGCGAAAGAGCCAGGGTCCAACTCCTCTGTTGAGTTCTTCCCCTTAAGGAACCAGGCTCACGGATAAGAAACGGTCCAGTACCCAATGGGCACAGGCACAGCACGTCCAATTACACGAGGCAAGTTCATAGACAGTGGAACACCTCGTTCGAGTCAGACGAGAGCAAAAAATCGCCTGGGCGAAGAGGCTCCACTACGCGTGCCTGGAGACAGATATAGAGGCTGTCACAGGCTAAGGGTAGCCCACCCGAATTGTCAAGGCATGCCGAAATCGGATGTGCTTGGCCTACAAGGCGCATAACGGTGGCACAACGTAATCACGCTCCCGGCGGAAATCGCACATATAGCATGGTTTGGACATGTATGCAGACATGATTCCATGTCAAAAACCAAACTGCAGGGAACCGTCGAAGGGGATTTGGAAGCAGAGGAGGGAAAATAAAGGCATGGACAGACAACATCAAGGAATGGACAGAACAAGATTTTTTCCTCACTCATCCGCATCGTTGAAGATTGAAATCGCTGGAGGACTCTGTGTGCTGAAGTATTCAGTGTGGTACCCCTACGACTTTAACGGGATATGGTTTATAGATATAGGTGTATAAACTAATCTCATTTCTCTACCACATATTTTATAACTGCCTATTTGTTAGTATATTTTAGTTTCCTTCTGGCCATTTAGGCGATTTCCTTTTTGGCCATTTTTTCATGCCTTGTTCCCTCACCCCACATTCCCTCACCCTCAACGTCCTTCGTCTTTTGAAACTTCTATCTTATATGTTCTTCCTCTATTCCTCTTTCTTGCCATTTGTCATCTTTCCGCTTATCATTTTTTTACGCCCGTGTGTTGCCGGGGCCTGAAAGAATAGCAACACTATTTACCTTCCACGCATGGCGTAAAAGGCGACTAAGGAGGTTATGGAACGGAGTTAGCTGTCCCATCCCATATAGGGTCAGTGACCCAAAGCCGTACTGAAGTCGGATGTGTCAGGCTGAAAGGCGCAGACATCGCAGCAATGTTGTAAACCATGATACAACGCATTCCGTTCTCCGGACTACATCCTGCTAATCTGCAGGAGTTTGAGAACGAACGCAGAAGAAGAGGAAGAAAGTTCTTTTTTTTTTTAAATTTACCCCTCTATTGCAGTAGTGGGCAAAATACAGCACGCGGTTCAAATCCACCAAGCCATTTATTCTGGCCCACCTCTGTCATAAATACTTACCTATGGACAACAACATGGCACCAAACTACCCTACTGCGTGTTGCTACGAGTAGCTACTTACGTGTCGCTAGTTAATGAAAAGAGCGGGGTAGCCTCTCCTAGTGACATGAATAAGAAAGAACGCGTGTCTGTTTCTATCAATAGGTAGTAAATAAGGTCTCCGCAGATCGGATGTTTACAGTTACCTGTTATGATGACATATTATAGGAAGGCGTGATCTACCCTTCCCTAATGATACTTACGTAAAACACACAAGTTTTAAGAACGTTCCACTTAGACGCAAAGGAATATCACTGAAACTAGGGGTTATTTACCGTATATTGATTTATTTTTTTTAAATTTAAAAGCCGTAGAAGATTGGCTTCACTGTACTCGGTTTCCCATATGTAATTCGTCCCTCTAAACGAAGCGGCACGCCGCCTGCCGAGAGTACCACTCATAGCACGTAACTCCGTAGCTTCAAGTGATAATCCACAGGGATCTCCGAAAAAAATTCACCTTATAAACCGGATTCGAACCCGTGACCTCTTGAACACATAGAGATCCCCCCGTATATCGATTGTCCTATCCTAATGATAAACTCGAAGATCTGTTATAGCCCGACCTGAACATAGAAGCAGAATTAGATCGAATGAAGGTGGCAAGCTAACGACAACTCTCCACAGATACCAGCAGAGAGAACTGAGATATATCTTGCCTTCACGACACATTTATCTTCCTATATCCGTGGTCGACATCCAATCTGATAAACAGTTTGTATCTGTGTAAACAAATACGTTTGTATTCTTCACTTAAAGAATGCAGGGATTTTGTAAATACTGCTACTTAGGAAACCGGAACAAAAGTTTGCAGACAAGAAGATGAACAGGTAGCTATGCTCGGTTGCTCTTCCATCCTCTAGGGATCGTATCAATATGTTTACATCCCTTCAGCCAAGCGAATTTTGGAGGGGGGCTCTATTATTCCTGTTTTATTGCGTTTGTCCGCTGCTGATAAAAGTGTGGTTTAACAACCGGATAGTTTATGGAGCGAGGGGTGCGGGAAGAGTTCGTTTCATACAAGGTGTGTGGTCCGATACAACATAGCGGTTTGCAGTTACGCTGCACATTCGGGGAAGTCAAAACAATTCATCACTATGACGGAGGTTTATATGGAAAACATTCATACTTCAGGACATTACGTATGAAAAATCTTCAGACATCAAAATATGTATGAAACTTTCCAAGTCATCACACATAACGTATCCGAGAAATCAAATTATATCTATGTCAGATTGTTAGATATTCACTTGGTATCTATGAAAATATCCTGGCATCATGATGATGTCCATAAAAGATATGAAAACGTCAATATATATAACAAATCTAGTATGGTATTATAACAGATATTCAAACATCACGATGGTTTTCCGTGAAAGATATTCATACATTAAGATGTTATCCACGGTATCCATGCCTATTGTAATTTAATATAAGATGACATCTCTGAAAGATGTCCAGACATCAATATGGTACCTATTGTCATCTGGTATAAGATGTTCAAACATCAGGATAGTACCTATAGGCATCTGTTATATGATGATATCTCTCAAAGATTCTTAAACTTCTGCTAGTGAGAAAATATTGTCTGAAGAAGTGAATATGCTGCTATATGATTTACATCTTGGATGCGGTGTCTGCGCTTTTCAGCATTACTCTTCAACATTACTTTTCAACATTACTTTTCAGTATTACACTTCAGCATTACTCTTCAGCATTACTTTTTAGCATTACTTTTTAGCATTACTTTCAGCATTACTTTTCAGCATTATTTTTTAGCATTAATTTTAGATAACTTTCATATCTAAAATGGTACGCTAACTCCACCTTCAAACTGCCCTTCCTTAGAAGTTTCTAGCGGCATTCATAACGTATAACCATTTTGCTAAATGGATTTCTCCCGTTTCTAACGGTAACTCAACAGAGTCAAGAGAGAAATGAAGGGCGTGGAATACCATATAAGAACACCACGATATACAAAAATAGGTAGGTGTTTTACCAAAATAAAACATAAAACAATTTAACAACGAGATACAGGGACAGACGACGTTTCGATTATAAAGCCTTCATCAGGACATACCCTACCTATTTTTGTATATCTTGACATTTTGCCCAGTGTTACGCCAGCCACCTACTTCCTGTTTAGGGTTCACACCCTACACTGGAGGATTTATCCCTTCATATAAGAACACCACCAATATCAACTGCATACTAACGAGGAAACACAACAACGACTATGATTCTGAAGTGAAATATAGTTTGACATCAACAACAAACTGGGCTACTTCTACTTGTGTCCCCGCGAATCCCAATTGGTTATGAGCTGCTTTATAATGTTTTTTTAATTAATGCTTAGTGTTACAAAATTAGTGCAGGAAACAATACAACCCAATATACTAGATTCAAAGTCCGTGTATCTAAGGAAAGTCGGAAAGTAAAGCAAAGATTAGCATCACCCTTTAACTATTACGCATTTCAAAAGAGACAACTAAGAAGGTTACGGGGTAGAATTCGCTGTTCAATCTCAATTAGAACCAGAGTGTTCCAGCAACCATGCTGAAGTTGGATGTCTCAGACATAAAGATGCAGATAGCGCATCACAGCTGTAAACCATGATATCACTTAATCCGTTCTCTGGACTAAACCCTGCGAATTTGCAGGAGTTCGAGAACGAGTGAAGAAGAAGAAGAGGAACTCGATTTAAAACGTTATCCAAAATGCAATATGTGAATGGAAAAACATAAGAGGCAGAGAAAAGCCAAGAGGAAGATAGATTGAAGAAGTTACCAGCGTTTTGAGGCTTCACAATATTACTGCATATCAAACCACCAACGCATGTGGTTGCGTCTATGGGTTTCATCAATGGCCCACTAGGCATACCACCCATGCAACAGAAAACCTTAGTAGATGACATGCCGTTATATTGAGGTTATCTTCTTATAGAAGCTTCATGGCATGTTATCTATACAATTATGCTCCTTGTGCTGTTATTTTG
Source organism: Meghimatium bilineatum (assembly GCA_034231615.1). NCBI lineage: Eukaryota > Metazoa > Mollusca > Gastropoda > Stylommatophora > Philomycidae > Meghimatium > Meghimatium bilineatum. Next base: position 24,062,394 of record CM067322.1, read on the forward strand.
TTGTTGAATTGTGCTTCATGTTTACTTGAATATATGTATACACCCTCTGTGGTTGGGAGGGAGCCAGAGATGTACTGTGCAGCACTGGGGAGGAGGAAACTGACAGCATTGTTTTTTCCTATGGCTGAGACCCATCATAGAGGCATAGTGACTCAGGACGTTACAATCCTTTTGACTTGATCATTTGGTTGCATGCCTAGAGCAATAGAGAAGTTCGGCATAACCTGTAGTCATTTGGTGGCGGGAAATGAGCACAGTTAACTCTATCTTGGCTACAGTGGCTCGTAGCAGTGTATAGGTTGAAACCTACCTTCCTGGAGGTGTGATAGTTATTCTCTGGTTCTATCCCGGGGTGGGCCAAAAATCCACAGACTTGCCAGCAATATAATACCATTTAATGGCATTGGGTCAAAGGACATGGACTCATAGACCGCTGGATCAGCAACCAACCAACCATCAAACAACCAATGGTGTCTAAGCACGAAAACTGTTCGCCATTCAATCTTGTAAAGCTAAACAGCAAACACATAGAAAAGACACTAGATAGATACGTCCAAAATGCGACATCAGTGTAGAATCATACTGCAATGGATTCCATCCCATGATGTGACAGTAAACAATGAGGAGACTAATGGACTAGCCAAAAAAATGTGCAGTAAAATAAAATAGCAGGTTGTATCAATGTATTATAATGTAATAAAATAAAATAGCAGGTTGTATCAATGTATTATAATGTATCAAAATAAAATAGCAGGTTGTATCAATGTATTATAATGTATTAAAATAAAATAGCAGGTTGTATCAATGTATTATAATGTATTAAAATAAAATAGCAGGTTGTATCAATGTATTATAATGTATTAAAATAAAATAGCAGGTTGTATCATTGTATTATAATGTATTAAAATAAAATAGCAGGTTGTATCAATGTGCTATAACAAAAAGAAAGCTATAATAAATGTTAAGAGAAAATCTTAACTTAACTTCACATGATGGCCACCGTCGGTTGGACAAACAAGAACATATTAATTGTCAACTCCGAACTGGACACAATGGACTACAGAGCCGACCATAAACTACGTCAACAATTGTCTGCAAGTTTTGACCTCAGGGGGATACACCCTCGTCAAAAACTGTCATAAACTCAGGATCCACTTGCTTAATGACCTCCCCATACCTCCCACCAATGCTTTTGCAGAAAAAGTATGGAAAAATATGTAGTTTGTATCACATTTAAAGATACAATTTTCGAATGCTAACAATTTAATTAGTGTATAAAGAAGAGTAATGTTGCTGTGGAGACGTCGTAGAGAGCGTGTCCGTGACGACCAAGGTACAAGGTTCGATTTCCGCCACTGGCAATTGTACAGGTAATTCGGATCGTTCAGAAAGCAATGGAAAACTGCTGAGGGTATTCATATTGTCTACAAAATCGCTACAGCGAACAAATAATGGGTTGATTGCTACGTCCTGAATTTGATACACTAACAATTTTACCAATGTTGACGTCAACTTTTGTAAAACCCACCTTCTTGGCAGCTACTGGCAAGCTCTCCGCATTTTGTGGCATGCGACATTCTAATATCAATGATACTAACACACTGATATTGTTTTAGTTTATAGATGGTTTGGATTTTATGCATCTGCGAATTCTTTTGATGTTTTTTTGGATCATTGCAAATAAGTGTAGTAAATTGTAGATTTTGTGTTGCTTAGGTGTTTTTTTTTTCTTGCTACATCATCCAACTTGAGACTACAGTCTACTGATACAACTTGAGACTACAGTCTACTGATACAACTTGAGATTACCTCCCACTGATACAACTTGAGATTACCTCCCACTGATACAACTTGAGATTACCTCCCACTGATACACCTTGAGATTACCTCCCACTGATACACCTTGAGATTACCTCCCACTGATACAACTTGAGATTACCTCCCACTGATACACCTTGAGATTACCTCCCACTGATACACCTTGAGATTACCTCCCACTGATACACCTTGAGATTACCTCCCACTGATACAACTTGAGATTACCTCCTACTGATACACCTTGAGATTACCTCCCACTGATACACCTTGAGATTACCTCCTACTGATACACCTTGAGATTACCTCCCACTGATACACCTTGAGATTACCTCCCACTGATACACCTTGAGATTACCTCCCACTGATACCCTTGAGATTACCTCCCACTGATACACCTTGAGATTACCTCCCACTGATACAACTTGAGATTACCTCCTACTGATACACCTTGAGATTACCTCCCACTGATACAACTTGAGATTACCTCCTACTGATACAACTTGAGATTACAGCCTACTAATAATGTTAATCCTGTTAGCATACCAGAATATTTATGTGTTTTCCATTAATCACTGCGGTTTCCACAGCACACATCGCATTGACCAAAGAAAAACACAGAAATGTTCCTGACAAAAGTAGTGACATAGTCAGTTTGCCGCGAAATCTTAAGTAACTGAACTAAACGAAAATTCCGCGCTTATGAAGATTGTTCAATCCCCTCCCTGCAACGCCTGAACTGGTAAAATGCAGTATTGACAGTTTACAGTTTTTATGAAGATTGTTATTTTCCAGTCTCTATAGGTAGATTTAATACACCTAGAAATCGAGAATAGTAATTTTGGAGGCACATTTCCTTACCAAATATGCGTCTGTGCGTGTATATATATATATATATATATATATATATATATATATATATATATATATATATATATATAAACAATATATATACAAATATATATATATAAACAAGATATATACAAATATATATATAAACAAGACAACTGTTTACTGTAGAAAATGTTCTATTGTGTACAAATACTTATAATTTATAGATTTATTGATAATAATATAAATCACTAATTACAATATAGATCACCATTCCCCCCCCCCCACCCAGCTCTATCTTTAAACCGGTATTTTATAAACAACAAAATAATCAAAATTTCAACAAACGAAAGTGACTAGCTACGCTGTTAAGAGTAATAAACTAATAAACACTCGCATTTATTTTTCTTTAACCAAAAGTCTTATATACGACACTGAATCATATACATACATTGGTAGCAATATTAACAAAGTGGAACAAACAGATAAAAACACAGATAGCAAGTAGAAACTTCACTGCATTAGAATATAAATTTTTATAATTTTGTATGTATAAATCAAAAGAAATTTTTTCATATTTAAAAAAATACGCATATTTCAGGTAAATATTAAATCGGCAATTGTTGGGAAATATGGGGAGATAAAAGTGAGAATCAGAAAATTATAAACATTCATCAATTGATGCCAGCGGGAAATAGAAGGTTTCAAACGGTATGGAAAAGAACTAAACACACTCTAGTGTCGGAAGAACTAAGAAAACTGCGATGGCTTGGTTAAGAAGTGCAAAATGAAGACTGACGCGAGACATTTCTCTTCTTCTTTAAAGTTTGTTCTGAAATTTTTGCAGATTGTAGGATGTAGTCCGAAAAGTGGAATAATTGTGTCCTTGTTTACAAACTTGTGATATTTGTGCGGCTCGTCCTGACACATCCGACTTCAGCATGGCTTTCGTTCACTTTGACCCTATATGTGATTATCCCGTCGGGACCTGTTATATTATTGTATTGTCCTTAGTCACCTCTTTCGGCACACATTGAAGGTAAACAGTATTGCTATTCTTTGTTCCCCTCTCGGAGCTAGCTAGCACACAGGCGTCGAAATGCATTGAATGATATGCATTGCTCTGGAACCTCGAGGAAAAGAGAAAAAGAAGAGGACCTAGAAATATTTGGAAGAGAAAAAATAGATGCAAAAACACAAGTACTCACCAGTACATACAAATATCTGGACGCCATATGTAAAGATAAGATAAGATAAGATGATTGTTGGGAACATCTAAAGATAAGATAAAATTATTGTTGGGAACATCTAAAGATAAGATAAAATTATTGTTGGGAACATCTAAAGATAAGATAAGATGATTGTTGGAACATCTAAAGATAAGATAAGATGATTGTTGGAACATCTAAAGATACGATAAGATTATTGTTGGGAACGTGTGCTCTTCGTGGAGATAACGTGCATAGATAGAAAAACTGCCTTGCAATTGGGGATGTTCATTATACTAAAAAATACGGGTATATTAATTTAGGATGTCCATTATACAAGGTATTACTGGTACATTTATTAATTTAGGATATCCATGACACTAGATATTACTGGTATATTTATTTATGATGTCCATTATACTAGATAATACTGGCACATGATTTCATCATTAGCATATCACCTCACTTGAAGCGGTATCACACATCCACCATTGTGTTTTGTTTCTTTTTTCGAATATTTTATTTTTATATTGTGTGTTTCAGATTAAATTCCTGAAGGTAAGCAAGAGATAGTCCAGAGAGCGAGATGCGTTATGTTATGGTTAATAGCTTATCGGTAATATCTGCTGCTAACAGTCTTGACACATCCGACTTCTGCATAGATTCTAGGTCTTATGATATATGTGGCTATTCTTTGATTCTCTTTCAGACCCATGCGCCAATACACGGGCGCAGATTAGGTTTATTTCTTTCCATTCTTGTTGCACGTAGTTGTTGGTGTTTCGCGTAGTCTACCTGCAATAATCCCTCTATAGCACATTCTGATATAACAAATTTCCCTATACAACAACATTTTTCAATATCCCCAATTATATTTATTATGTATTGTTTGTACTGTGTATAGCGAATTTCTGTGATTACATACAAATTTTGTCGGTCCGGAGGAAGTTGTTATAACGGGATTTCATTGTATGTATAATCATAGTATGGATTTCATAGTAGGGGTCCTAAGCTATAGCTTGTTTAGCTTATATTTAAATCCGGCACTGCCAGCCACCCATTTCCAGTTTCGGGTTGTTCCCCGACACCGGAGCTTTTATCTCTTGTAGCTCCTATGGAAGCTGAAAGGTACATAGATAGAATAACAAGAAATTATAACTGTCCACGACGTTAGTTTTTTTTCAACAATAACAACAGAGACAATAACAACAGAGATAATAACAACAGAGATAATAACAACAGAGATAATAATAACAGAGATAATAACAACAGAGATAATAACAACAGAGATAATAACAACAGAGATAATAACAACAGAGATAATAACAATAGTCGTACCATCTATGTAGATACAGTAACACGACATTTATCGCTGGGGGGGGGAGAGATGAGGGAAGTCATAAGTTCTAGTAAACATTCCCCTTCTGTTTATATTAGTGTCCGCCTCCCCTACAAAATACGTTCACAAAAATTTGACGAACATTCTTCAACTGCTAACAAAGAGGAGAACATTTTTTTTTTTTTTTTTTTTTTTTAATAATACTCCTCCCCGTTATCGAAGACATACATACGACTCAGATGTAGCTGACGTTAGATATGTTGACCATTGGCGTCTCACATAAAACTGTGAAACCTATCCGGACCACATCCTCTTAGATATATAGTAGGACCACTGTTCCCCCTTCAAGAGAGATCCACATGGCGTTTGCGAACGAATAAAATAAAAGTATATAGATTATTTGTGCATCTCCACTAGAAGCAAGACGTACTTATAGCAAATAATGTGCATGTCAATAGAGAAATATTGGAGAGATCAATTATTGACATTGTTTTCAATGATTAAATACTCAAATATAAATAATGGAGAGATCAATTATTAACAGCACTATTTTCAATGATTAAATAATCAAATATAAATAATGGAGAGATCAATTATTGACAGCACTGTTTTCAATTATGAAATTTTCAAACACAAATACTAGTATTCTAACATGTCGCTGGAGACTTGCCAGGACACGAAAGGGGTATACAAGAATAGCGGCACTGTGATCTGTCATGTATATCACCAGAGACAACTAACTGAGGTTTCTAATGTAGGGTTGGCATATACAATTGTCTAATGTACTAAGTTGTAATTTATAAAAGAATCAATAAATGGGATATATAATGAAATACAGAGAATAAATAAATGAACAACGAACTCAGTGAACTGCTTTTCGCTGAGGATCAAAGCATCAAAATGATGTCGTAGAAAAATTGCAAGCTCACATCAACTCACAATCAAAAATATACAATAAGTGTAACTTGCGGATGAACACACAAAAGACAGAAACTGTGCAAATAACGAGATCAACAGATAATTTAAGCATCCAAATAGAGAACACAAAAATAAAATAAGTCAAAGAGTTCAAGTACCTAGTAAGTGTATTCACAGAAGACGGAATACTCGTCAGAGAGATAGAAACAAGATTTCAAAATCAAAATACTCTCACATACAGCTTTCACCTTTGATATCGTACCCAAAAATCTACATGTAAGTAAAAAAAACAACCAAATGATTAAGAGCATCTTTATACTATGTCACCAATGCCAGACTTGGCAACTTACATCTACGCATAATAGAAAGATAGAAACTTGCGAAATGAAATGTCTAAGGAAAGTTATTGGAGACACCATTCTCGACAAACTACGAAATAAGAACATCAGAAAGGTAATATATATCACGGCATTGAATATATAGAGAAACAGCAGATAAAATTAATTGGGCATGAAGATAAACGATCAACTTCCCATAAGAGCTCATAAATAGATGGAATCAGGATACAGAGCCAAGTTCTGACCTAGGAAAAGATGGATAGACAACATCAAGACCATCCTGAATAAACATGACTACACCTCAACCAGAGCAGCACACCTGACTACATCTTCTTCACAAACCTCTACGCTTAATGACAAGTATGGAAACCACGACAACACCACCTGTGGATAGACAATATGCATAATATGTAGCAGTGGGAGGATGAATACAGAAGGGGTAGAAAAACAACACGCAACAGATGTGTACAAAATGGAGTTAGATTTGCTTAAATGTCATTATCTCCTAAGAAGATTATCATTAAATAGCACATCCCTATGCTACTTGTAGGATGTAGCAGTGGGAGGATGAATACAGAAGGGGTAGAAAAACAACACGCAACAGATGTGTACAAAATGGAGTTAGATTTGCTTAAATGTCATTATCTCCTAAGAAGATTATCATTAAATAGCACATCCCTATGCTACTTGTAGGATGTAGCAGTGGGAGGATGAATATAGAAGGGGTAGAAAAACAACACGCAACAGATGTGTACAAAATGGAGTTAGATTTGCTTAAATGTCATTATCTCCTAAGAAGATTATCATTAAATAGCACATCCCTATGCTACTTGTAGGATGTAGCAGTGGGAGGATGAATACAGAAGGGGTAGAAAAACAACACGCAACAGATGTGTACAAAATGGAGTTAGATTTGCTTAAATGTCATTATCTCCTAAGAAGATTATCATTAAATAGCACATCCCTATGCTACTTGTAGGATGTAGCAGTGGGAGGATGAATACAGAAGGGGTAGAAAAACAACACGCAACAGATGTGTACAAAATGGAGTTAGATTTGCTTAAATGTCATTATCTCCTAAGAAGATTATCATTAAATAGCACATCCCTATGCTACTTGTAGGATGTAGCAGTCATCACAGTCTGTCGGAATTCCTACCACACTTTACTGACCAAAATCAATGGGGGTTGAATTTCCATTATATACCCTTGATGATTAACTTCAATCAAAACCATTATGAAACTTCAGAAATGTGGTAATAGCATAATCTTTAGGCTAGGTTAGCCGATAGGTCCGTCATTCTTATACAAAAATATCCTGTTATGTTTACATTTGCTTTTGAAATTCAATTAGAGTTATATCCTTGACTATGAGTTTGTAGATGGCTAGTAAGACATCTAGTTATTTTTCTATTTTGTTTTGTCGATAACCTGTTGCATTGTGTCAATGTTCTGTGGTTTTATTTTTTGTTGGTTTTTTTAACATCTTTTTTTTCATAATATAATCCTTCTATAATCCTATATAGGATAAATACTTCTAGTTTTTACATCATTCACACTATTCGGACTTCTGATATTTATTCCATCTGGCCATTTTGAGTAGAACTTAGTTCCGATCCATACTCCTTGGGTGTTATATTACGCCATTTATTGAGGCTTTTTGATAGAAACGTCGATTTGTGTGTGTGTTTTCTTGTGTGTTACCTTCGATTATTAAAAATTAATAAACATTTTCTCCAAGTTTCGCCTTTCTGTTCGTTAGATCCAATATTTTCTGTAGTAGTGTTGTGGTACTCCATTAATACACTAAAACTTTGGAACAACAATCTATGATTATCATCAGGAAGCACATCAGGTGGTCAGTTGAAATGCTGTTTGATTTATTGCTTCCATATTTCCTGTAATTTTGTTTCGCATTTTATTAGCGACTGTCCATGATTTACAATCATTTACAAACATGCAACCTGAAATATACAAGATCTAAGGTAAATTATTTTGTTATGTTATTGCAACCCAGACATATTTTCATAACTTATATTTTTATCAGTGTATTTCATGCAATGGTCAATCTGGGTCTCACTTCTTCATAGCAATCCTAGTTGTTGATTTGAAACTGGTAATTCGTTCTAATTATCTTTTATTGATACGATATTGAGATGATTGATTTGATATTGAATGTTTATGATAAATTCTGGTCATAGATAAAGAGCATAGATTTGAATATTTAGAAGTGGACATATTCAATGCCGTCTTAACGCATAGGCCCGTTGGGCATTTGCCCGGGGGCCCACGAGCATAGGGGCCCCATGCGAATATGTCTGTAGGGTTTCGGAAAACACGTATAAAATTTAGTATTATATTATAAAAATCTCATAATTTTGTATTTATATGCGAACGGGCCCTTCGAGTTTATCAATCACTTCCAACCTTGAACCATGTCTATAAAACATGTAAATAAAATCTCTTTTCTCTTTTTTTCATGTTTACTGTTGATTATAGTTGCAGCTGTACAGCATGTTTTAACAACAATTTTTTTGAAATTAGTATAGTGACAATAAAATAAATAATACATTATTTTTAATATTATCAACCATTTATTTTTTATTCCTGCGGACAGGGGGGGGGCACTCTTTCTTTGCCCAGGATCCCAACACTATTTCTTTGCCCAGGGGGGCCAAATTGGTGCAAAGACGGCTCTGGACATATTCAGTTCATGGAGCGAACAACGTAAGTGGACATATTCAGTTCATGGAGCGAACAACGTAAGTGGACATATTCAGTTCATGGAGCGAACAACGTAAGTGGACATATTCAGTTCATGGAGCGAACAACGTAAGTGGACATATTCAGTTCATGGAGCGAACAACGTAAGTGGACATATTTAGTTCATGGAGCGAACAACGTAAGTGGACATATTCAGTTCATGGAGCGAACAACGTAAGTGGACATATTCAGTTCATGGAGCGAACAACGTAAGTGGACATATTCAGTTCATGGAGCGAACAACGTAAGTGGACATATTCAGTTCATGGAGCGAACAACTCAAGTGACAATTTGCAATAGTTGCATGAGAACTAGTGCGAATTAGAAATCTTTGGTAAGACACAATCATAAGAAGTAAAATGCAAAATTACATTTGATTCAAGCATACTCCCAGTGCAATTTGTAGCTATGAATACTGGACACTTAATTGAACTGTGAAAAATATAATTACTTCTTTATAAATGAGATGTTACAAAGAGATGCCGAGATCAACGCATTCAGCGACAAAGACAGATCAAAAAGTGATACCAACATTAACAGAGGAAATTTGTTCTCACAAAAACAACATTGCAACAAGAATAAATAACAACCAAACTGTGAGAGGATATCTGACAAGGTGGACAGCACCGCGGCAACAAAAATAGAAAGCGATAACAACTATGATAGTGTATTATTGTGACTGATTATTAATATAACTAAGAAATAGACAAAAATAATGTCAATACCAAATAAAAACTAAGAAACAAGGACATTTTTCCACGTTGCTACCAAATAAATCATAGAAAGGTGGCATAAGTACTTTAAAGAATTGCTAAATGTAAAAGACGAAGCGGACGACAACATAGAAACAATCTGAGGGAAATTTAGAACACAACATATTACTAGCTAAAATAAAAAAATGTCATACAAGCAGCGCCATCAAAGTCCCAGGTTTCGATAACTTACACGTTGAATTAATCAAGGCAACGGAAGATATAGGAATAAAATTGTTACATTTGCAGTTAAACATAATATAGAATATCGAAGAAACACTAGAAGATTGGAACAATTATGTAATAATACTTTTATGGAAGAAAACAGACAGCAGAAGAGATTGTACCCAATACAGCGATATTTTACTTCTAATTCACGCAGGAAATATTTTCAACAGAATTCTAGAAAGAATATTACGAGCATTCATTCAACCGCAGAATAAAAACACTCAAATGAGATTCAGTAAGAATAAGAGCTGTACAAAATGCCATTTTTACACTCAGACAGCTTGCAGAAAAAACAACTGGAAACAACCAAGAATTGTATATAGCGATTGTCGATCAAAAAACCCCCTCGACAGAGAAAACATACAACTATAGAAAATACTATCAAAATACGGGGTTTCACAAAATCAAAATGTACAAGAGTAGTTACACGGTTAGTCATCGTGCAGTTAAAATGAGTGTAGGGCTTTCAGACAAATTCCACAAAAAACTCTGGCGTGCGACAAGGATAAGTTCTATCTCCCTTGCTGTTCATCACATATATCGATTGTATATTTAAAACTGCCAACACCAATGAAAAAGACAACCCAAACAACCCCAGGAGCAAATTTCTTTGTGCAGACGATCAAGCATTAATTTCAACATAAAAATAACAAGTACAACACATAAATAAACTTCACACAAAATATACTAACTTCAATATGAAGATAACACATTAAAAAACCCGTGTTAATGTCGATCGCAAAAACAGAAACACTACTATTTTAATCTATGACCAACAACTTAAATAGGTGAACAAATTAACTTATCTTGAACGCAACATATCATCAAATGTGAAAAAACAACAAAGAAATCCTACATAGGTGTAACATAGCATACCACATCTTAGGGTAGATTTCTATTTTATAAAACAAAAACAGGTGAACATTAACACTAAAACTGCACTATACACAACGATCATCACACCATCACTATGCTACCAATGTCAAACGTTTGAACTAACAGCAAAAGCAAAATTCTTACAACAGAAATGATTTGTCTACATAGAATTCATGGAGTAACAATAAGACACAGAAAAAGAAATGAAAACATCAGAAGACTAAAAATCATAATGCTAATCCTGGATTACATCAGAAGACAACATATTATGTGGTTTTCACATGTTTCCAGACTTTGATAGCCGCCCGCTTCTCCCCCCCCCCCATCCTCCTTCCACAAAAAAGCTATTGCTATACAGGCACGATGAATGCGAAGCCATGGACAGACAATACAAAAGATGGATTACAGAAATAAAAGAGTTCAGGAAATCAAACATATATGAAGCACACAAAAAGATGGTCTCCAGAGAGCTCTTGTACTCCTGATGCTGCAAGAGAGAGAGAGAGAGAGAGATAGAGAGAGAGAGAGAGAGAGAGAGAAGACTATCCATTAAGAAGCTTTATCAATAAACAACGTTAACGAACTAGACATACATTCACAAAACTAACAACAATGAAATGCTCTTACAACCACGTCTCATTGTATTGACATTTTCTTCTTTATTTCTAGTTCGCTTTTTTAAACAAGAGAAATAAGAAATGTTTTCTTTCAATAAAGAGACATAACATCGTGGACAACTTAGTAATAGATGGTAGATAGTGGCGGATTAAAGGGTCGTCTCAGATGCTTACGGACAGGATACATCTCAGCGTTAAAACGTGTCTTGGTTGGAGAGAATAGGTCTCCTGAACTATGAAGATTAGAAGTAAAGAATAGAGTAGATTAGACGCAAGCAAGTTGTAACGTTATATACAACAAATTGTTATAGTTGCAAGTTAAATTATTCTTTGCTGATACAGTTAACATGTCGATGCTGGGAAATTAACAAACAGCACAATATACGGACGTTACATTAATGTGGGGTTTTTTAAAGAAAAATATATATAATGCGTAATATAACAGTTTTATGTCAAGCAAATACAAGATGAAATATATCGACGTTTCGGCAATAAGATCTTATCAAGATGGGGATGAACAAACACAGAACACCAATATATCACTTCAAATATTTTAGTTGTTTTTCTTGTTTAAATCTTTTTCATGCTTCTATTTCCATTTTTGTTAGTTTACATTAGACCACATAAATTTATGCACTCCCCTGCTATATTGATATTCTGTTTGTCACTTTCTTGATAAAGAACTTTTGGACAAGACGTCGATATATTCCATCTTGTATTTTCTGTACATGAAGCTGTTATTTAACCTTGTTTCTATTTTTGTTACATATATTTACCACGTGGTACACAGTTTCATGTTTGAAATGGTGAGGTTTAAAATGAGATGATGATGAACCCATAATGGTCAGCAGCAAGGACATACCACATGATAATGGAAATACCCAGATACAAACAAAGACTAAGGAGAAGGTGATTTGAAGGAATTACCAACGTTCTAATGCGCCATAATATTACTGCATATCAGGTGACCAAACGTACCATAGCCCGCAAACCGAACGCCATTCAATATATAGATGAAAATAAATAGATGTATGTTTGTTTGTTTGTTTGTTTGTTTAAAACCACAGAAATTGGAAGTGATTAACTCTTACTTTCTATGCTCAGTTTGGTGGTTTTTCTCAGCTTTCATTCCCAGAAGACTTTAGTTTTCGGCTTAGTGCAATGCCTATTGAAGGAGCCTTATACTCAGAGGGGGTCTACAATAAATAGATATACAGTAGTCACAGTTTTACTTCACTCCACCCATTCATTTAAATGGATGTGGTTTTGTAAATGTGATGCCATTACAATGGACCGCACGAAACAGAATATTGATGCGATGGAATAAATCAACAATCTCAATATCAACATCTCAGGATCAACTTATGCCATCATTTTCGGAAAATCTTTAGAAACGAGTTATAGTGAGTGGAGTGGTGGAGTGGGAGAGAACATATGGGCGAAATAGGTTTTTTTTAAATTGAATACAACAGTAATGATGACATTAACTCAACTGGAAAAAAAAACCTGAGATAGAACTGTTTCTGTAGCTTGTGATAGCGTTAGTCTTGTAAATATGTCATATATAATTTATGTAAATAAATTTGCAGAAGTGGAAGAGTGTTTGCTACAGAAGAGTGTTTGCTCCTGAAGAGTGTTGGATCCTAAACAGCAACTTGACAATACGATTGAGGTTTCAATGTATACAGTATACAATATACCGTACATTTTTAAATGTAAATATGTAGTAATGTATTTATTTTGTCTTTGTAAATTTGAAGTAGTGTTTTTAATGTACATTTGTAATAGTACTGTTAGTGTTGTTTATATAAATACATAGTATAGAGTACAGTTATTTATGTCAATCTGCAGTTAGTATTGTTAATGTAAATTTGCAGTACTAATAGTATTGTTATTAGTGTAAATATGTAGCATACTTATCTATGTAAATTTAAAATAGTACTAGATATCTAAATTTGCAGTAGTATGGCGGATGTAAATTTATTTCTATGTTGTATTTGTAAATATGTAGTATTGTTGTTTATGTAAATATTAAGTACAGTTGTGTATGTAATTTTGTAGTGGTATTGTTTATGTAAATTTGCAACTATGTTCTTTACGTAAATATGTAGTAATTTATCTTTAATATGCAATACTATTGTTTACATAAATATGTCGCACTATTGTTTATGTAAAACTGTAGTAATGTTATTTATGTAAATTTGAACATTGCTGTTCATTTTAGTTTTAAATATTTATATGTAAATTGGTGATTGTGTTGTCTATGGAAATATGTGACAGCAGTTGTGGAAATGTATGGTCGCCTGTGACAGAGCTAGCAAAGTACATATGATATTGATACAGAATTATGGAGGGACTGATTCCATTACCTGACAATTTAACAGTAGCAGAAGTTACGTGTTAGAGACGATACATCATGTAAAAGCAAAATATTAGAAGTTCCTATAAAATACTTACTAAATCTTGCTTGTAATACCGTGGTAACTTAATGAATGTCTTGGCGGCACGATGTTTCAGAATAGAATGTTAATCAGTAGGTCCTTATGCTACACAGTTATATTTTCCTTAAATGACACATCTCCGTAAAAAATTTTTCGATTTGTCGTCTAGTACGAGAATGTAAGGGTCAGTTCTACATTGCATGTCGCTATAAATATGGTTAATTACATTGTCAAAGGTAAAATCTACAAGGGAGATGATAATGTCTGCATCAGCAATTGATTGCACATGAATCCAATGTTTACCTGATTTGTGATTTGTCTGTATATGTATAGCACACCCGACACGTTTGTGTCATAAAAAATCCATTGATCTCTTTCAAAGTTCAGACATAACGCCACAAGAATTATAGTCTTTGCTGTGTATACAGCTCTAAACTACACACACGAGATATTAATATTTCTATTTTGGTAAGATGGCTGGCCGTCAGATTGAAAACTGTGTTTCCAAAAGTAGAACATATACAATCTGGACTTGATTCTTTCAAATGAAGAAAGCCATATGAAAAATCACATTCAAAATGGCGGATGCCCTACTGACGAGTGTGTCTTAGAAATTAGTCCTATGTCTGAAACGAGCCTGCACACCCCCTTACCCAAGACTTTTTCCATCTCCCCTCTCAGCGTTTATGGTGTGTTTTATGCTGCGATAAAGACACGACTCGCATTTCAATGCAGAAATCATGTTGATTGTATTGTGCTTTTATCGATCGGAATGCTCGTGTGCAGCGCCGTTGGGAAGATGTACGTGAGATGTGTAGTGCTGTGGCCACAACTTCCACACAAAAATAAAATAAAGCAAAAATATAATGTAATATTCTCATTTCTAAAATTCATCTTAAAATTTATTGAAGCTATCAGCTCACAAGAATGTTCTTTTTTTTTTTAAGACGCGTAATAATCGATAACGAACGTTCAGGCGCTGACATCCGCAGACGGGAAAAAGGCGCGGCTTTAGCTCAAGCAAACGATCGAGGGGGAAAATGGGAGGAGCTTCACCTGACGTCGGTCACGCCTCTCTGCCAACGCTGGTTAACATTCACGTAGATTACAAGGACAAAACAATCAACAATGTGAAAAATCTCGTGGAAATAGATATCTATGGTGCTTGGTATCTGAAATAACATCGGTCATCTTGATGTTAATTATTTTGTAAATAACAATACATCTGGAGTTGTATTCAGTTCCGTCATTATTGGCCTACACAAGAAAAATGATAACCTGCATTCATTTAACAGGAGTGTTAGCTAATAATAAAATGCGTGAACTGGAGAAATGATGGATCGGATAAACAATAACGCCGTATCAAAAATACAACAAATATATAACTATTTAAATGCACGAATGAAAGATGTTTGTCCTGATTTTTTGTGGTAACAGAAAACAGAATGGTGAGAGATAGAAGCTAATGGAGAGTATAATCTAGGGATTGACAAATATGATCAGCAGCCTCTTCGTTACTAGCTCATGCAGATACAAGGTTTAAGCTTCTTGTTCTGATTTCTTGGGCTTGACATGTGCCTATATTTGTAATAGTGTCTCTTCTTTTGCACATTTCAATAATTTTTGTGTAGTTTATACAATGGTTCTTATAGCTTTGAGGATAACTGCGTGTTGATAAGGGAAGTTTCGGAGAGAAGATGGGCGCCACTGAAATGCTACCATTATACTATTTGCACAAATATGGATCATGTCTTTTTATGTTCATGTCTTCAATGTGACACCCCTACGACCCTGTCATGTTATGGATCACGTTTTCTAATGTCGATTTCTCCAATGTGACGACCCTTGCAGATTATGGACCTTATTTTTATATTATTTGTTATAGTTTTGTTATAGTATAGATTTCTCAGACAAAGGAAGAGCCGCAGATGACACGCCACAGTGAAGAGACATGATCATACAACTTATTTTACATGAATTTTTTCAATGAATTTTCATGGCATTGTCGTTAACACATTTGTCTTGTGTATTTATGATAAGTTACTAGATGGTCTTATATCGTGGCACGGTAGAAGCTCACCAACCGAGCTTATTGACAACACAAGAGACATAGAGCCGTGGAGAAACATGATCGCCTACGCCAGTTGGCATGACACTTGATTGATTTATATGATTGTAGGTTTGTTCTTGAACCGAGACTTCAGCATCACATGTGCAATTTTCAAGTTCATGGAAGCTGTTGAACTACGGAGTTACGTACTGTCAACGATGCTCTTTTCAGGCAGATGGGATCGACAGTACATATTTGGAAACTCAAGTAAAATTAGGTCAGTCGTGCAACCTTTTTTTTTTCCTTTGTTATGTTTTTCTTGTGCTACAACCTTTTAAAGGTCTAATCTTACATTTTTGTCGCCAGCAGATGGAAGATGTGTTACCTGGGCCATTTATATGACTTTGAAAATGGTGGCTAGGCAGTGGTGTTTAACTTAAACAAAACAAAATTAATCACCCTGTTTTTGTGGTATATTTTATGATCACTATGTGAAACCGTAAAATGAAAGGTACATTACCTACGTTTTTTTTACTCACTTCCTAGTGCTAATGTCATGACATATTTTCATTAAAACGGAGGAGGGAACATACATGAGCGTTACAAACCCCCATCCTTCACCCAAAATAGAGGGATTGCCTATAAAAGAAGTGAAAAATAAAATAGACGAAGCAAGATGAATATTTTATGTAGGCCTAATCTACTGTTGTCATGTGAGAAAAGAAAGACAATTAATACTCGTATGTGTATCTGATGTGCAGAAATCGTCGGTACAGTACAAGTAGACGCCACCTCAAGTTTAATTATTTTCCTTGCCCGTCTATGTTTGTAAATTTCATGTTTATCATTTAATAATTGAAATATTTATTTATTTAGTGTTGGGATTAGGGTTAGTTATGTAACACACAACTATCCTAACCTTAAAACCCTACAATAAATTAATATTTAAATTATTAAATGATGAACATGAAATTTACAAACATAAATAAGGGAGGAAATAACTCGACTATGTGGTGGTGTCTACTTGTTCTGTACCAATTCTTCGTCTTATTCACAGTTTAATTTATTTACACTGTAAGTCTGGTTTTCTTGATAAATGTTATTATATTTGAAAGCTCCAGCTCTATGGAGGTGTGGTACAGTGTATGTCTGTGTTGGCCAAGATTGATACGAAGGTCTGAATCCCATCGCAGGCAATTGTGTATCAGGCCCGTTCAGAAAACAGCGGCAAACTACTAAACGAATTTATATTGCGTGGAACATTATTTCACGGATGAGAGTGTATGCAGGAAGACAATTAACAATTAGTGAACATTGCATGAGAAAAGATGATATAAATAAAAAATGACAGGTAACCATTCATCGTTTGAGGACAGGACACAACCGACTGAATAAACACATGCACAGGATGCAACTGTGTGCCACATCACTGTGCACTTGTGGAATAGATGAACACACCTCTGAATATATTCTCTAGAATTGTCCCCAGTATGAACAGTTGAGAGAGACGTAATGGCCATACTGCGCAGCCCTGCAAGCAAAGATATATGGAACCCAAAAAGGGCTTCAGACGACGATGGAGTTCATCCACAACAATTATCTGACCGTGTAGGCATCATGTAGCGAACTCAAGAAAGAAACACTTCAGCCAAACAATACTGGGTTGATTGCTACATCCTGAATAGGGTATGAAATACTGGACTGATGGCTAAATCCTGAATAGGTATGAAATACTGGGCTGATGGCTAAATCCTGAATAGAGTATGAAATACTGGGTTGATTGCTAAATCCTGAATAGGGTATGAAATACTGGGTTGATTGCTTCATCCTGAATAGGGTATGAAATACTGGGTTGATGGCTAAATCCTGAATAGGGTATGAAATACTGGGTTGATTGCTAAATCCTGAATAGGGTATGAAATACTGGACTGATGGTTAAATCCTGAATAGGGTATGAAATACTGGGTGGATTGCTAAATCCTGAATAAGGTATGAAATACTGGGTTGATTGCTTCATCCTGAATAAGGTATGAAATACTGGGTTGATTGCTACATCCTGAATAGGGTATGAAATACTGGGTTGATGGCTAAATCCTGAATAGGATATGAAATACTGGGTTGATGGCTGATACCTGAATAGGGTACGAAGTACTGGGTTGATGACTAAATCCTAAATATTATGTGAAATACTGGGTTGATGGCTGATACCTGAATAGGGTACGAAGTACTGGGTTGATGACTAAATCCTAAATATTATGTGAAATACTGGGTTGATGGCTAAATCCTGAATAGGGTATGCTACCAATTTGTTTTTATTTGAATACTCGTCAAGACTACCATACAGTTTTCCGTAGATGTCTGTCTCTGTGGTGCCAGTGCTCCGCCCTCAACTGGTTTAGTGTATTTGGTCTTGCAAAATATGTTCTGCAGTGTGCGCTGTCTGTCCACATGAGCACATAGATGGTGGAACACTGTATAGAAGTGAATCATGGACAATAAGTAAATTAGCAAGAATGTGCGTTGAAGTGGTAAAAATGTAGTTTTATTGAAGAATGATACGAACAACATGGACAGATAGAATAGATATATGAATATGCATTGATAAAAGTGAACTCAAAAACAGAGATGCAAACCTGCACCAAAAGAAGATAGTCTACATTCTTTGAACAAATCACGAGAAGAGTAAACGTTTAGTACATCATTACAGCGGGCAAGATTGAGAATTTCTCAATTGCAAACCTCCAGCAATTGTAGAGTTCTAACATACACTGATGATATCCTACTATACTACATGGGCAGGAACAGACCAGATATCGCTGATAGTGTACAGAGTGGACTATATCAATTGTAGTTATGGTGCAAAATATACAACGCTGTGATCAATCCCTCGAAAGCAAAGGTCGTCTGGTACTCCTTAAATAATAATATAGTCAATGACACAATGCTAACTGTTAGTTGCATGGGCTCATTCATTGAAAGAGAACAGGACTTTAAATATCTTGGGATACTCTGTGATAGAAATCTCTCATTCAACAAACACGTCACAAATATGATTCAGAAGGCTAAAAGAGGGCTCAGTGTTATAAAGGTTATGGCGATCTTCGACATGCAGCAATGGGTACTTTTTCTGCTTCTGCAAGTGATGATGCTATCTGTCTTAGATTATGGCCTCGGCCTACTAACACTGTCACAGACACAAGTCGATAGATTGGAAAAAGTTCAAAATGAGGCAATGAGAGCGGTACTGGGGTGTACTTGAGATACACCAATCTCTGCTATGAGATTTCTGCTTGATTTCCCTAGCATTAGAGTGCGACATCAGGTAGTACAAGTTAGGTCGTTCCTTAAAGTGACAGAATACAACCACCACCCATTACACCAACGTCTAGATGAGTCAAAGGGAAAACGAACAAGCGTGGCAGATCATTGATCAATCATCAATCAATCAATAAACCCGTAACCCTTCAGGGTCGTAGGGGTAACACATTGGATTCCTCAGCACACAGTCCTCCATCGAATTCTATCCTCAGCGATGCGGATGAGTGTGGAAATATATTTCCCTATCCATTCCTTGATGTTGTCTGCCCATGCCTTTATTTACCCTCCTCTGCTTCTTCTACCCTTGACAGTTCCCTGCGGTATTGTTTTTGATAAGGAATCATGCCAGCATACACGTTCGAACCATGCTAGTTTGCTAGATCATGGATGGCAGAGGTCGAAGACATACTGCGAAGAGTATGTGAATTTGAAGAAATAGGAAAGAGCAGTGAATGGGTGGATTTAGAGTAAAGTAATAATACAATTAGATAAAGAGTGTCGAAAATGGACAGACGTCATGGCTCAGGATACAGTGCATTACTCGCCCAACAGCACTCGAAACCACACGACATAATTATATATACAGATGGCTCTGTTAACAGAAACACAAATAAAAGCGGTTGGGGATTTGTTGCATACAGAAACGGCGTGAAGTTAAGGTTCAGAAATCTTCAACATATTCCACTATCACATCGAGCATGAGGATGGATATAGAGGGAGTTACTGCAGTACTTGATTGGTTGATAACTGATACGTCGACACACTTGGTAATACTCACAGACTCTCAAAGCCTGTTGCGAAAAATTCGTGCTAAGAAAAGAATGGTGGGACTTATTGAGCAACTCAGCTGTCCAGAGCATTACATGGATATACTGCCCTGGTCATGCTGGGGAAGAGGAAACGAGAGAGCCGACTTTGGCAGGTAATGCGGCGATAGACGGCACATTGCTAAGAGATAAAGCAGACTTAATGAAGGCAGTAATAAATTCATTTCAAGATGAAGATGTTAATGAGGCTGAAAACGTACACATACAGAGAATGTTAGCAATGGGAGCATCTAGAGGTGATGGAAGGAAAAGGAAATATTTTGGAAAGTCTCGAAGATCACACAATCAACACCTGGCCGGGAGTCTACATACACTGGGATGGCTGCTGGAGCGGAGGGCAGAGCACTTATGGGAATGTCCCGCATGCCGTGAAACCCGTTTCTAATCAAGAATCAAGAAGCGGGCAAGATGGGTAACATTGTTGTTTGTGGGGAGGGGAAACTGTATCGAATATAATTGAAACTACTTCCGAAAGATGTGGACAAACAGACAATCAAGTGTTATGCCGAGCGGCGTAGGCGATAATGTTTCACCACAACTTTCTATCTCTTATGTTGTCAATAAGTTCATTTGAATATATTCTCTCGTGTAACAATGACAACCCATCCAACAACTTCTTTTTATGTTCTCTTCTGACTCTTCTTCTTTTGATTATTCCGGTGGCTAGTAAATCTTCAAGTTTTTATCTTCTATTCACATGCCCTAAAAATCTTGACCGTCTCTTGTGCATCTTTGCTATAATTAGTCCTTTTACTCCATAAACTGTGAAGGTTTATATGTTAGCATATTTTGTTATATCTGGTATTTTCACCATTCTTCTCAAAATCTAATTCTCAGTAGTCTTTATTTCACTTGTAGCCTTTTTGGCTTACAGTCCATGCTTCACATAAATAGAAAATAATTGTTTAGTTATAATAAAATGAAAAAAGGGTTGATGGGCTAAAGCTTCCAGTGTCTTACAGACTTCGTTAGGAATTAAAAGCTTGGGAAACACCGATGTAAACATATGTTTTTCCTAGTTTGTACTCACATTTCATTAATAGAGACGGCATGCCAATGAACCTAAACAACACGCAGCAATTGAAAGACCTGGCAACACACAGGCAGAAATAGAAAGCTATGGTTTCTGCCCTATGCGCCGCCTATGGCCCCGGAGGAACATAACATAACACAACACACATTTCCCATATTCATCAGTCTATACATAATTGTACTCTGCCTCTATGAATCCAATCAGCAGTACAATATTCTTGCAGGTGTCTCACAGTTTGTCTTTCTACTTAATCTCCTGGTCTGTCAAGGATATGTCGCGTTCCAGCTCTACTTGTACAGTGGTACAATAATTCCAGAGAAGTACAATTCAATGGAAACTAAGACACTGCAGGATTCCTAGAAATAATACAGCAGGCACAATTGCTCACAGAAATGTGGTCATGCAACAATATTTTTTGATGATCAACTAAAGGTTTTGGGGAAAACTGGCCGTTGATCGTGATTCATGAAGTACTGCGCTGCGCCGTGGCATCCAATCATCTGAGGGAGATCAGAGGGAGAAGACAGAAGCCAAGTGATGCAGAAACAATGCACATACATTTTTAAACAGTAAACTGTACAGATAAGGTTTAGATATACAGATAGGTTTAGTTATGTAGATAAGGTTTAGTTATACAGGTAAGGTTTAGTTATATAGATAAGGTTTAGATATGCAGATAAGGTTTAGTTATACAGCTAAGGTTTAGCTATGCAGAAAAGGTTTAGTTATGCAGATCAGGTTTAGTTATATAGATAAGGTTTAGATATGCAGATAAGGTTTAGGTATACAGAAAAGGTTTAGTTATATAGATAAGGTTTAGATATGCAGATAAGATTTAGTTATACAGATAAGGTTTAGCTATGCAGAAAAGGTTTAGTTATGCAGATAAGGTTTAGTTAAGCAGATAATGTTTAGTTATGCAGATAATGTTTGCTTATTCAGATAAGGTTTAGTTGTGCAGATAAGGTTACTTAGTTAATTAGTTTGCTCTTCTTCTTCTTTAGCATTCATTCTTAAAATCCCGCTGGATCTCCTTATAGCAGGACTAGGGTCCTACGAGATTTCCAGCAGTATGTAGTTCATAGAATGAAAATGCGTTGTTTCGTCGTTTTATTTGCGCCAATGGCTCGACACATCCGTTTTCGACGGATTAATTTGCTCATTGGTATATCTTCCTTACTGTACATATGATTATCTGTGCATAAATTGCTCGGATCTTCTACTTACGATATGCATCAGCGTGTAGCTAATGAAACCTCCACCTTGCGTTGGTTTACTAATCTTATCTGGTTGCCTCCTACGTCTTGGCTAGGTACCACCACCCTTTACATCATGTTCTTGCAGACTGCGAAAGATTGCAGAATAACAAGTATTATTTAGATCTTTCACTTGTCATAGCTCCATAAGAACATTAAAAACACCAGCTCGTATGTTGCTTGTTCATACCACATGGTCACCGTACCATCAAGTCTATTGCTTGTTTCTAGCTCGTAGTTCTCGTACCATCAAGTCTATTGCTTGTTTCTAGCTCGTAGTTCCCATACCATCAAGTCTATTGCTTGTTTATAGCTCGTAGTTCCCGTACCATCAAGTCTATTGCTTGTTTGTAGCTCGTAGTTCTCGTACCATCAAGTCTATTGCTTGTTTCTAGCTCGTAGTTCCCGTACCATCAAGTCTATTGCTTGTTTCTAGCTCGTAGTTCTCGTACCATCAAGTCTATTGCTTGTTTCTAGCTCGTAGTTCTCGTACCATCAAGTCTATTTGAACATTTTGTAAGATACCTCACATACGGTAAGCTTGTACATATAAGATGGGCATAATACAAATAAGATGAGACTTGTACAGATAAGGTGGGACTTGTACAGATAAGGTGGGACTTGTACAGATAAGGTGGGACTTGTACAGATAAGGTGGGACTTGTACAGATAAGGTATGACTTATACAGATAAGGTGTTACTTTATAGATACGGTGGGACTTGTAAAGATAAAGTGAGACTTGTTCAGATAAGCTTGACATTCTACAGATAAGGTGGGCCTGGTACAAATAAATTGAGACGTGTACAGATAAGGTAGACCTATTACAGATATGATGTACCTTGTACATATAAGGTGAGATTGTACAGATAAGGTGCGCTTTATATAGATAAGGTGAACCTTGTACAGATAAGATAGAATAGAACTTGTCTTCCCCCCTCCGCACCGCCCTCCCCCAACTGTTGATATAATTTATGAACAGCCCCCATACCTGTTTTTTCGACTTACCTGATTACTGCAATCTATGACCCCTTATTGTGAATAGAACAACATCTACACAATTTGAGAGTCCCTCAAATTTCTAGTAAGACTTTCTACGTGCATATATGAAATAGTTATAGGTAGACGATGTAACATAGTTTTACTACTCAACCCATGGGCGTTGATTTTACGGAAATTTTCTGTGCTGCCATATTGACACTAGTGATTTCCCATCACTTACCTCATTCAACACTCTTTTTCTCCCAACACTCTCTTCATGACCCTCTCCTCCAACTCCTACCGTAGATTGCAAGTCGCAGAACTTGAAAGACGTCACTTGATTCATTCCTCAACTTGAACGATCACAGCCAAAACTCTCTTTTAGACTCATTTATTGCCGTTTGATGTCTCCACGCAAGGGAAGTCAGCACTAAGACCGGAATGAAAGACGGGCGCCATTTTTGCAAAGGTTATAGAGTACTCAAATCTTTCTTGGGGGACCCTATATTTAGCTTAACTCTAAATAACCTTCGCACTGCATACTTGAGCACTTACAGAAATACAAATATGAATAAATATGTAGTATATTAATAGGCATAGTTTTCACGTAGTCCGTCGTTATATTACCTAACGACAGATTTCGTGTTCTGACATTAAGGATAGCTAGTAAAATACTACGAGAAAATAAATCTTATAATAAGAAATATAAAAGAAACTTATAGCTTGTAATATCAATTTCGTCGTTACGGCCAAAGATCATTTATCAAGAAATAAACCACATGAACATTTGTTGAATAAAAATATTAAAAGATAGAAGAATTAATAGAAGTATATATTGCAATATCAATAGTTGAACTCCGATGTTGTCTATTATCTCCGTAACTAATGAGAGTATAGCTTCATATTTTGCACAAAAAAGCATTATTTCATAAACACGTTAATGATTTATGATAAATTATGATCAAGACGAAACGGATTTATCACAGCCGCCGCTACGAATGTTGTTTTTAAGATAACAATACTTGTTTCTTGATAGCCATAAAGGTAGACGGGTTTACAATAATAATTAACTTATTTTCTGTCAATGAGGGAACTGTTTATTTATTTATTGTTTTTTTTTATTTCTCTCCAACTCTTCATTGGCTGTTAGGCAATATATAAATATACTGGCCAATTAAAAGCGAGATAAAATAAGAAGACATCATCAATAATTCAATTATATTGCCGTGAAATGCTTTTTGTACGCACAAAATCGTTCGATCTTGGAACGAATTTACATTTTTTTTCATGCGTGCGAAATTCAGTAAGAGTTTAATTTAGGGCTTCGGAAATTAACGATTAATTAATGGATTAATCGTTATAAAATGTAATCTTTTCAAATTAATTTCATTGATTAGAACTTTAAAAAATATTTTAAATACTTTTTTTTAGTTTATTAATAATTTTTATTTTTTTGTTACTTACTTTTCCCGCGTATTATTATTATCTATTTAGACGTGCAGCTGTAAACATAAATGACGACTAATGAAAGGACAATTTGAATTTTAAATTAACAAGAATGTAAATAATTCTACAATTTCATAAAGTTTAACTGGTAACTTTATATCTCGTTGCATATAATCTCAAAACAGCGAAAGAAAATTATTACATTCTAAATACTTCATTTTTACCCATAGAACAACAAATAAACGATACGCCTATACCAATAATTACTGTAAAAATTTTTTCCAAATAAAATAAAATCATTACTATCTTAAAAACAACATTCGTAACGACTGCTGCAATACATCCGTTCAGTCTAGATAATAATTAATCATAAATCTTTAACGTGGTTACGAACTAATACACTCATGCAAACCGATACGTTCAGCAGTTACGGAGATAATAGGCAATATCTGTGTTCAAATATTGATTAATTGACCACTATATAGTTAATTCGTTCCTTTTGTGCCAAATATGATACATAAAGCAGTAGTGATTTATTCCTATGTTGTGTCCCTCGTTGAAAGGTTCTGTAGTTATTGTGTACTGCTTATGCCCAACATTGATCTTTCTCTGTTGATTGTTCTGGGCAGTTTCTTTTGAGCGTCTCACTTTTCTTTTGCTATTTAACTTTCACATCTGGGCGTAATCACAACATATTTGTCTTATAAAACAACATAATAATTCTTAGTTTGTTTTCTCCATCGGTGAATCGCTTATTGCATTATGTACACATTCATTATTATGTTTTCTTATTACATTTATTTTTCTCGTAACATATCACTACTTATTCTGGGGTGCAAAGGGAACGCATTGCTCTAGGCGGACTCAGGGTTAGCAGATAACCAAGATCCCAAATGTACCTCCACGCGGTCGACCCTGGAAACAGAAATACAGCAGCTCGAGCTGATTCTGGCCAAATCATTTGGGGATCGTGTCCGAGAATGTGGAGGTAGCAGATGGAAAGAGATTTGACTGCACAAGAGACAGACAATATCTCCGACACCACCAGCATTACCACATATAGCAAAACTGTCGACATACAGTGAAGCTAGTCAGTCCAGTCCGAACATTGGAGGGGCGGCCAACGTAAAATGCACGTAAAGGTAGATGCATGGCGAGAGACAAATAGATTTCATACCGAGTACAATGAAACAATGAAAGGGCAGAACAGCGCTAGAGGGCAGCGCGAACTGCAAATAGAAAGTGAAAAGTCTCTAGGAAAGGGGAACTACAAGCTCCGTCAGCTCGAGACGAGCATCTAGTTACCTGAGTTCCTTACAGGCAGAGACCCAGACCCATTCATTGGCGTTTGGTAAAGCAAGAAGACCTAATCCAACTCTAATGTCGAGCCTTCCTAAACCGGAAATATGCTCGCGAAGAGAAAGGGTTCTGTACCCGATGGGCTTAGGCAAGAAAGGGACAACGATGGTAGTCCTGGTCCAACTCTACTGTCAAGGTTTCCTATACCGGAAGTACACTTGCAGAGAGAAAGTGTTCCGTACCCGATGGGCTCAAGCACAAAAGGGACAACTATTTAGCCCTGGCCCAACTCTACTGTCAGGTTTTCCTACACCGGAAATACACTTGAAGAGAGAAAGTGTTCAGTACCTGATGGGTTCAGGCGCTATTGGGACAAGGACGATCAGCTCGAGAACGCCTTGCTCTCAAACGCGTGGTGTGAGACTCGAACGTGGACAAGGGGTACACGATGTCAGTGAATGACACCTCGTCTAAGAGGGCGAAAGAGCCAGGGCCCAACTCCTCTGTTTTCTTCCCCTTAAGGAACCAGGCTCACGGATGAGAAACGGTTCAGTACCCAATGGGCACAGGCACAGCACGTCCAATTACACGAAGCAAGTTCATAAACAGTGGAACACCTCGTACGAGTCAGACGAGAGCAAAAATCGTCTGGTCGAAGAGTCGCCACTACGCGTGCTTGGAGTCAGATATAGAGGCTGTCACAGGCTAAGGGTAGCCCACCCGAATTGTCAAGGCATGCCGAAATCGGATGTGCTAGGCCTACAAGGCGCATAACGGTGGCACAACATAATCACGCTCCCGGCGGAAATCGCACGGATATCGGTGATGGTTACAATGGAGCGAACGCAAAACAAACAAAACAAACAAACAAACTACTTATTCTTAATCACTGCACTTTCCATTTGCGTTATTCTGTCCTTCTCCTTCTATTAGATGCCCATTAGTTCCTTCGTTATTATATATTTGTGTGTTCGTTAAAGAATCTAAACGTAGTGTGTGTAACAAAACTATGGTACCTGGATATGATCATATATCACATATCAGGAAAATGATCATAATATAGTAAACGGGATTTGAACCAGGTTCGCCAAGTACTCGCTTCGCAAATTAGGCCAAATTTTTTCCCGTATTCGATCACACAGTATTCAAAGACAAGACGCAATTTTGGTCAACACTTACAACTTGTATTCAATATACACTGAATATGGACCGGTATATCGATATGCAGGCAAAATAACAACATAAGAGTGTATGTAAATTTCTCGAGAACCACAAACATTTAACATTAGAAATTACCAGAAGTTCTCAGTACTGCAAGGATCAATTAGGCCTACTTTTAAATATAAATAACAAATAAACATCAACAAATGTGCTTATATCCCGTAGCAGGGGATAGTGCAGCATAAATCACGAAAGGAATTTCATCAGCAAATCAATACTAGCTTAAATGAAAAATCTTTGACAAGGCGCCAGCAGTAAAGCTAAACTATATCTAATCAGAGCTGCATATTCCCAGTAGTAATGTATGATGTAAAACATGGACAGGTAATAAAATTGCGGAAAAGAGCATTTCCTATTTCTAGATTAAATGCTACATACGAATATTGAGCATATTAAATGTATAGTAAATACAATAATAAGATTGCTGCGGTTTTTCTGGACAATAGCAACATGGAAAAACTAGTATTGGAAGGCATGGTTTCTGGTAACAGGGAATATGATCGTCCAAGACGGCGATGGACAAAAGATATTTCTGAGTATTTAAAAATGTCCCTGGCTGCTGCATATTTTTTTTATTCTTCTGCGATCGGTTGTTAAACATCCAGTCTAGTATTGTTCATGTAAAGAGTGGTTTGGTTTAGACAATCTTGGGTTCTTCACAACTTGCTTCACAGATATATTGTCGTTACGTGAACAGCGAAACCGGGACACACTGTAACCGCACTCTTGAACGTCATATTGACGACTTTCCTTATGGTGAATGAAGTTAATTGTGTAGCACAAACGTCATCTTTCAAGCTCCGTGTCTTATGGGCCGACGTCTTACGACTTCTATGGCGAGGAAGTATCTTATGGTACCGATCCCGGTATCTTGATTCTTGATTAGGGAACAAGCGTCACAGAACTGGGGGGAGGAGGCGCAAACCCATATATGCTCTACTTGCTGTTCAGTCAGCCATCTAAAAGTGTATAAGTTCAGTGTCGCAGTCAGTTTCTGATTACACGTTCTTCTGATCTTTCCGGAGAGGGAGCACTTTCTCCGGACTCCTATAGTACCTCCCATTTCTACCATTCTCTGAATATGTACATTGTCTCTTCGACATGATCCTCGTCGTATCGTAGGGTATCCATGACTACTCTAATTAATTACATTCTGTCTTTTCTTCTTCACTGTGCCATTCATTAAAGCTTTACCCGCCAACACATCGGCTCTTCCGTTTATCCTGACGCCAGCATGGCCTGAGCAGTAGATCCATTTAATGCTCTGCAAATTATTGAGAAATATGACCCACTCATTTCTGATCATACACTTTTCTAGCTTGTACAGCATACTTTCAGAGTATACCGACCACGGTATCTGAAAGCGATAACACGTTATCATATGTGTTATCGCTTCTTAATTGTGTTACTGCTGCACTCTCCCCTTTGCCTGACATTTTGAATATTATTTATACATAAATAAATTGACTTGAATCTGATGCTCTTAAAATGGTTTATAATTCCTTACCATCGTTTAATATATATGTTTGACATTTAATTAAGCATGTTTTCAATTGTGTGTTCCTGGTTACACTTGATACGCGATGGTACTTTCAGTATAATTGTAGCAATACTAATATACAAGTACATTGACAAATGTTGAACTTACTAAACCATTGTGTCTTTTTATATGTCCAAAATAGGTTTGCTTCAACTTCTTTTTTTTGGGGTTCTTAAACTCCTGCAGATTAGCAGGCTGTAGTAAAAGGGAACGCAATGCGTTGTATCAGGGTTTATAGCTTTGCTGCGATATCTTCTTATTTCGGCTAGACACATTCAACTTCAGCATATCTATTGATCACTTTAACCCTATATGGAATGGGACAGTCAACTCGACACCACAACCTCCCTAGTAGACACAGATGTCGTGATAGGTAACAGTGTCTCTATTCTTTGCTCCATTTTCGGGGCCCCGCAACACGACGGGCTTGTCAGCATTACTGAATCCAAATAGCATTAAATTAATCAAGGAAGTATAATTTCTCTCTCACAGCCTTACATAATTTCAAAGTTAAAGGAAACACATCTTTGTGTTATAAACTTTGGGGTATTTGTTACCTATAATATTGTGTGATAGTGTGTCCTGATATAACCTAATTGGACTTTGTTGTCCGCTGGTTGAAAGGGCACGCCTCTCCAATAGAGAGGCAAACTCATTAACTAACTACCTACTTCTTTGTGCTGTCGACGACAAAAGTGCAATATTACACTGACTATTTTTTTTTAGTTTCACAATCTTGTTTGTATCTGTTGATCAAAGCATTCAAAGATTCGCGTGGTTAAATGTGTGCTTAAGTTAAAAGGAAACTCACTTCTTTGTGCTGTCTACGACAAAAGTGCAATATTAATATCTTATTTCATTCCAAGCTGGAGAATGAAGGTTTGGGAGTCCCTTCCTCCCACAACATCCGAAATAAAAATGCATCGGAAGATGTATATGTCACTTTACAGTTATGTCCATGTGAACATACTTTTATATTTGAACTAGAGTGGGAATAAATTGGCGCATTTGAACCAGAGTGTGAACACGTTTACGTATGGGAATTAGAGTGTGAACAAATTGACGGATGCGTACTAGAGTGTTAAGAAATTTATGTATTTTAATTAGACTGAATAAATTTACGCATTGGAACTAAAATGTAAACAAATTGGCGGACTTGAATTAGAGTGTTAACAAATTGACGTATTTGACTTAGAGTATGACAAATGGGAGTATCTGAACTAGAGTGTGAAGGCATTGGCCATATTTGAATATGAGTGAACACGTTGACGCATGTGAAGTAGAATGTGAACAAAATGACCATATTTAAATTAGATTGTGAACAAATTGGAGGATTGAATTAAAGTGTGAACACATTGGCGCATTTGAAATATAGTGTGAACAAATTGACGTATTTTAATAAGAGTGTGAACAATTTGACGTACTTAAACTAGAGTGTATACAATTTGGTGCAGTGAATTGAAAGGTTTGGCCAATACTGCTCAAGACACTAAATTACTATATTTTTTTTAAAAATCTAACAAAATCTCCTGAGAGTACAATGCACACGTTTTAACTGACAATGTTTCAGCAGTACAATTAGTTGACAAATTTATTCTAATGATGTCTAATATATTACAATTAGTTGACAAATATAATGTAGCGATGTCTAAGATATTATAATTAGTTGACAAATGTAATATATTGATGTCTCAGGCAGTACAATTAGTTGACACATTTAATTTAACTGTGTCTAAGACAGTCCAATTTAACTGTGTCTAAGACAGTCCAATTAGCTGACAAATTTAAGCTAACGATGTCTAAGACAGTACTATTACTTGACAAATTTAATCTATCGATGTCTAAGACAGTACTATTACTTGACAAATTTAATCTATCGATGTCTAAGACAGTACTATTACTTGACAAATTTAATCTATCGATGTCTAAGACAGTACTATTACTTGACAAATTTAATCTATCGATGTCTAAGACAGTACTATTACTTGACAAATTTAATCTATCGATGTCTAAGACAGTACTATTACTTGACAAATTTAATCTATCGATGTCTAAGACAGTACTATTACTTGACAAATTTAATCTATCGATGTCTAAGACAGTACTTTTACTTGACAAATTTAATCTATCGATGTCTAAGACAGTACTATTACTTGACAAATTTAATCTATCGATGTCTAAGACAGTACTATTACTTGACAAATTTAATCTATCGATGTCTAAGACAGTACTATTACTTGACAAATTTAATCTATCGATGTCTAAGACAGTACTATTACCTGACAAATATAATCTGACGATGTTTAAGGCAGTCCAATTAGCTGTAAAATTTAATTTAACAATATCTCAGACAGTATAATTACTCAATAGCATCGATCTTATTATATTTATAGACAGTACGATTATTTAAAACAATGAATCTATGTTTTGTAGGCAGCACACTTAATCAGATATCTCTGAGGATGTTTCCATACATCACACTTAGTCAGATTTCTCTGAGGATGTTTCCATACATCACACTTAGTCAGATTTCTCTGAGGATGTTTCCATACATCACACTTAGTCAGATTTCTCTGAGGATGTTTCCATACATCACACTTAGTCATATATCTCTGAGGATGTTTCCATACATCACACTTAGTCAGATATCTCTGAGGATGTTTCCATACATCACACTTAGTCAGATTTCTCTGAGGATGTTTCCATACATCACACTTAGTCAGATATCTCTGAGGATGTTTCCATACATCACACTTAATCAGATTTCTCTGAGGATGCTTCCATACATCACACTTAATAAGATATCTCTGAGGATGTTTCCATACATCACACTTAATCAGATTTCTCTTTTATTATGTATCCAGACCTGCTAAATACACTTTATTTTGTTGTGCTTCAATATAGAACATTTAATTGATCCATCAAGACATCACAATTAATAATGATGTATACAGACAGTACAATTAATTAATAATGATGTATACAGACAGTACAATTAATTAATAATGATGTATACAGACAGTACAATTAATTAATAATGATGTATACAGACAGTACAATTAATTAATAATGATGTATAGAGACAGTACAATTACTGAATGTGTCTAATGAAATATAATGTGTATAATAATATACAATGTGTCTAGTGTTGTATCTACAAGTACAAGTCCATTCGTATTGAACCACAGTCATTTATTAAGGTCATGATAGGGCTTTACAAAAAGAGTCGGTTATCGCGAAATCGTTCGTATCCCTTCCTTGAACTATATTTTCACGAAGAATGGCTGGAGAATGACCGAATGACTATTCTGGAGAAGGACTTGTTAAATATTTTACGAGAGACTCCTGCTATTTTTGGTATCAACCGACTGTTTTTGTGACGCCATATCACAACTTCGCATGTAAAACATATGAACATGATTGAACACAGTTTCAGCAAAAAGTGTAAATAATTATTAGGTAAAAAAGATTGGTAATGTCAATTATACATAACTTTAATGGAGAGAAGGGGGTGCAACGGGTATCGCATTGCTCTCGGTGGACACAGGGTTAGCAGATAACCAAGATCCTGAAAGTACCTCCCGTGGTGCACCATGGATATAGAAAAACTGTCGCTCTTGCTGTCATTCCGGCAACAATTTTAGACTCGTGTCTTTGGAGGCTATGGATGGAATGAGAATTGCCAGCAAAGAGACAAGAAATATCTCCCAGATCTCTACACCAACACACCATCAGCGATGTCGGCAAACAGTGACGAAAGGCATCTGTGCTTTGTGTCTTGTAAAGCAGAAAATGCAGCAAATTTGAAAGGGCAGCCAATATCAATGCCCGATATGAGTAGATCCCGCTTCAACGTGGTGATCCTATGAGTACACAATGCATGTGGAAAAGGCAACACGTGCTAGAGAGAGAACAGCGTTGTGTGTGTGAATCAATGTAGTGGCAACGAAGCTACAACTGTCCAGCACAAGACCGACTGGCGGAAGTGCTGTTCATGTTAGAGAACACAAAGAAACAACACGTCCAATCACAATAGACCCCATTCAAAGTAGGAGTCATGACTCGGGTAATGGATGCGCCAATTGAACATGTATCCCTGGGAGCGAAAGAAAGCTTTGAGTACAACTTTCCATTGCACATATGACAAGCATTGAACAAATCTCTGGGATCAATTTCTTCAGGACTTCTGTCCAAAGCAGTGTTGGGACTCCCAACAGCGAAGCAAGACCCTTTCTTTAGACACTGAAACTTATCCCAATTCAACTGGCGCCGATGTCGAACACGGTTCATACAGAGAGAATTGGGTTCAGTATGCAAGTGCTGACTGCGAAACTCCACCGAGATAGGCGTTCTCTACCTACTTCATTGGGTAATA
The DNA here is from genome assembly GCA_034231615.1 of Meghimatium bilineatum. Lineage (NCBI taxonomy): Eukaryota > Metazoa > Mollusca > Gastropoda > Stylommatophora > Philomycidae > Meghimatium > Meghimatium bilineatum. The sequence continues at coordinate 24,095,863 of CM067322.1, forward strand.
AACGCAATGACGAAGAGTCAAAATACACAGGTGATGGATTGGAAGGCCATTACAAACGGACGAGGCGAGTGCGTGAGAAATGCACAGGTCAAATCCCTCACCCACATCTAGGAAGGTGTATCTACCATGTGTCTAATTCGACTGTCGCCTTTACCGAACACGGCTCATACGGAAGAAATTAGATCTTTGACCTAGGGACACAAAATGTGGTAATGGAATAGTCTTCCTACGCGAGACACAGCTCGCTGGCTTATGCGATAAGTAAGCACAATCTCTAACACTAATGAGGCTTTTAAATGATAAGTGAGTACAATCTATAACACTAATGAGTCTTTTAAATGATAAGTGAGTACAATCTCTAACAATAATGAGGCTTTTAAATGATAAGTGAGTACAATCTCTAACAATAATGAGGCTTTTAAATGATAAGTGAGTACAATCTCTAACAATAATGAGGCTTTTAAATGATAAGTGAGCACAATCTCTAACACTAATGAGTCTTTTAAATGATAAGTGAGTACAATCTCTAACACTAATGAGTCTTTTAAATGATAAGTGAGTACAATCTCTTTAATATCATTGAGGTGTTTATGTGATAAGTGAGTACAATCTCTTTAATATCATTGAGGTGTTTATGTGATAAGTGAGTACAATCTCTTTAAAACTATTGAGACTCTTATGTGATAAGTAAGTACAATCTCTTTAATATCATTGAGGTGTTTATGTGATAAGTGAGTACAATCTCTTTGACACCATTGATGTGATACTTGGACACGATCTCTTTGACACTATTAATGCGTTTGAGGCATACATAGTTTACCCTGGCATACCTTTTTTCTCGATGATTCATTGGAGTGATCATTTCTACACAATAACGGATACTATTATTTGGATAGATGTGTTCTGGCCACGATTTCCAGAGATTGTGTCCATCATGAAGTTATTTGTGCTCGAGGAAAGGTGTTTAGCTGAATATGTCGTAGACGGCCGGAGTAGGATACTAATGCACTAACACTGTTCCACATTGAATACTTCTTGTAATGTAACATTTCTGTAATGGGTGTTCAATTTTGTTCATGATCTACCGTTGCTTTTATCTATAATTTCTTCGTACACAATCTATCCACATATAGGGGCGTATATACGTACACAATCTGTCCAACATATAGGGGTGTTTATACGTACACAATCTATCCACATATAGGGGCGTATATACGTACACAATCTGTCCAACATATAGGGGCGTATATACGTACACAATCTGTCCAACATATAGGGGCGTATATACGTACACAATCTATCCACATATAGGGGCGTATATACGTACACAATCTGTCCAACATATAGGGGCGTATATACGTACACAATCTGTCCAACATATAGGGGCGTATATACGTACACAACATATCCACATATAGGGGCGTATATAAGTACACAACATATCCACATATAGGGGCGTATATACGTACACAATCTGTCCAACATATAGGGGCGTATATAAGTACACAATATATCCACATATAGGGGCGTATATACGTACACAATATATCCACATATAGGGGCGTATATACGTACACAATATATCCACATATAGGGGCGTATATACGTACACAATATATCCACATATAGGGGCGTATATACGTACACATTCTGTCCAACATATAGGGGCGTATATACGTACACAATCTATCCAACATATAAGGGCGTATATACGTACACAATCTATCCACATATAGGGGTGTATATACGTACACAATCTGTCCAACATAAAGGGGCGTATATACGTACACAATATATCCACATATAGGGGCGTATATACGTACACAATCTGCCCAATATTTAGGGACGTATATACGTACACAATCTATCCACATATAGGGACGTATATACGTACACAATCAATCCACATATAGGGGTGTATATACGTACACAATCTGTCCAATATGTAAGGGCGTATATACGTACATAATCTATCCACATATAGGGGTGTATATACGATTTTGATCAAAGGAAAAGTTGTGTGTGTGGGGGGGGGATGTGTCCTCAAGACATAAAACACATCGGTTTTGGATGCAGGGTGATTATGGGTTGTTGTTTTTTTTGGGGTGGGGGGGGGGTGATGGTATGTCCGCTAACGAGCATGGGAGTAGTCATACCTTCTCTTTGACTTGTTTTTAAGCATTAAATGTATTATTTTATTTTCCTAAACGGAAAAGGGGGGATTGAACCCTGCAAACCTCTGTATCTACGGTGTTTTCATAACATGAGATTCCTAGAAATTATATGAATTATCAAGTGGCTCTTTGAGCGAGATTCACACTGGCTCACTCGCAGACATAAATACAGAGTGTACATATTTCGAAACACCTCCCTTCCTTAAATTGCACAATTATACATCTTGGGAAGTTAAGCTTTGGCCTGGTCTACCTCAACGTGTGAGGCTCTACACTAACGATCTTCGCAGGCAAACCTGGTAAGACGTCCGCGGGCTTGTCGAATCTTTAACTTTTGATTCTGAGAAAGTCTACAAACGACGCGTTAAACTGCTGAAAGATGAGAGGAAATCTTGTTCAAGGAAGTACGTGCTGGAGACGTAACGAATTTGAAAAGAATTGCGTGAAAGATGGTAAATTGATTCCGTATTACATCAAAGAATCACGAATCAAGACTAAGACATATTTTCAAAACTTCCAATATTGTTTGAAGAGTTTTTGACAGAATCTCAAAGTTTCAAGCAGCAAAGGTAGACATTTTAAGTGAGTTATGTAGCGTCTTCAGAGAGGTGGCTTGATCTGGGAATGTCCTAACTTGCCCTCTGTCTGCAGTATTTATGTTAAATAAGGCTACGGTACCTAGGATTCAATTATACGTTATTTATGTATCCCTTGTCTACAATGGTATACTACTATATAAGCTACCAATACTACAACATACATAATCAATACTACTACATAAATTACCAATACTACTTTCTAAAAAATTAAAAAGCTTCGGCCCTATGGCGAAGTGGTACAGAGCGCGTCGTGACGGCCACGTTGTTGAGTTTTACCCATCCACAGGCATTTGAGCATCCAGGCCGTTTAGAAAGCAATGGAAAACTATTGAATGTATTTATACTGTCTAGACAATCACTGCAGCCAATAAAAGCTGGGTTGCTGGCTACGTCCTGAAAAGGATATGGTACGAAAAATTATATAAACTACCAATACTGCTATATAAACTATCAATACTACACTACTAACAACAATACTACTATATAAACTATCAATACTACTACATAAACTAACAAAACTACTACATAAACCACGAATACTAAAATATAAACTACCAATCCTAGTACAGAAACTACCAATACTATAAACTACCAATACTACTATATAAACTACCAATACTACTATATAAACTACCAATACTACTATATAAACTACCAATACTACTACATAAACTGCGAATACAAAAATATAAACTATCATTACTACTTCAGAAACTGCCAGTACTAAAATATAAACTACCAATACTATAAACTACCAATACTGCTACAGAAATTGCCAGTACAAAAATATAAACTACCAATACTATAAACTACCAATACTGCTATATAAACTACAAATACTACTTTATAAACAACCAATACTGCTATATAAACTACCAATACTATAAACTAGCAATACTACTATATAAACTACTAATACTACTATATAAACTACTAATACTACTATATAAACTACTAATACTACTATATAAACTACTAATACTACTATATAAACTACTAATACTACTATATAAACTACTAATACTACTATATAAACTACTAATACTACTATATAAACTACCAATACTGCTATATAAACTACCAATACTACTACAGAAGCTATCAAAACTACTAAACAAACTACCAATACAGAAATATAAACTACCAATACTGAAATTTAAACTACCAATACTATAAACTACCAATGCTACTTTATAAGCTACCAATACTACTATGTAAACTACCAATACTGAAATTTAAACTACCAATACTATAAACTACCAATGCTACTTTATAAGCTACCAATACTACTATATACATTACCAATACTAGTATATAAACTACCAATACTACTATATAATTTACCAGTACTACTATATAAATTACCAATACTACTATATAAATTACCAGTACTACTATATAAATTACCAATACTACTTTATAAACTACCACTACTACTATATAAACTACTAATCATCATAATCATCAGGTGCCATGCCGGCTGGCGTAGGCGGTCATGGCTCTCCACAGCTTTCTGTCCACAGTATTATATATCAAGGTCGTTGTTGTTTCACTGCCGTGCCAGGTTGTCAAACTGTCTAATATTTTGTCACGTTGTCGCCCTCTGTCTCTGCTGCCTTCAATTTTGCCTGTTGTGACTATGTTCTCTAAACCTGCCTGTCTCATGAAGTGGCCACAAAAAAAGGAGATTGCCTTTTTCTTATATTGTTGATCAAGGTCCGCTTCATATTTGACTCCCTCAACACCTCTATATTAGCTTTTCTGGCAGTCCATGGTATTCTCAGCATTCTTCTGTAGAACCACATCTCTGTTGCCTCTAATTTCCCACTTTCCAGTTTGTTTATGTCCAAGATTCGCACACATATGTTATCAAAGGGGTTATATAGCACTGCAGAACTATCTTTCTCACCTCTAATGACAAGTCCATATTACACAGTATATTTTTCATTTTTCTGAATGCTGTTTTATGCTACATAAATTACCAATACTGCTACATAAACTACTAATACTGTTATATAAACTACCAATACTGCTACATAAACTACTAATACTGTTATATAAACTACCAATACTGCTACATAAGCTCCCAATACTACTATATAAGCTCCCTATACTAATATATAAACTACAATATTGCTACATAAACTACCAATACTACTATATGAACTATCAATATTACTACATAAATTAGCAATACTGTAACAGGGTGAAAGGGGAGGAGTCTATAGACCAGCCGTGTTTGATGTTCTGCGGTATGACAGACAGACCTTCCTTTAACCTCTCACTCGTGAGTGAATAAATATAGTGCTTTTACTTGGTCATTGTAATTGGCATGAACTTAGCACCTACCGAAGTAGCGCAGGTAGTTACTGTTCAGATGGTCAGTGTTATGACAGAAGAATAACAAGCCGATTTTACTGTCTAGACAATTAGGAACCATTGGAATCCAAGTGGTTGATGATCGGATCAGTAAAAATATTTATCTAGATCGCCATAAAGCAATATACCATTGACCAATGGGACATCGAAAATAATGAATCATAGAAAAATGTTGAATTGTGTGAAGCTACTTGCATCAAATTATTATTAGGGACGGAAAAAACTGGTTCACACCTACCTGAGTCATTGTTACATCGAGGTGTTGATCCATTTAGGTGCATAAGGAAATGGTCACTGACAATTATTATTATTTATTATTATACTCCTATGTCGCCATCACAAATGCAACTGCTATTTTTTATTGCATGTCCTTTAGTTTGATTACTTCGAAGTAAATATTTTATTGTAGCTATTATTTAGAGTTGGAGAAAGTTGAATGTCAGACGTGTGAAAATATGGAAATGAAAATATTTCAAATTTAATTGTATAAAGTATAAGGCCTGGAATATAATGCGATCACGTGCATTATATTAGGAACTAGTATAAATGCTGAAACATATTCGGTCACGGGAATTTAGGGATTCCATCGATTGTCCAATCGGCAGTTGTCCATCAACACTGAGTAGAGCTCTGCCGGATTACCAAAGAAAATAACTAGTTTTGAAACATCGAGAAAACATCTCGAATTCGAAGTATGAGGATTAGTTTAGAAACTTCGAAAATACGATTTAATTCTGAGTGTGTGGATTAGTTAAAAACAATTGAAACTAATGCTAACATTACTAATTACCGCTAATAAGCAACAAAAATTAGTGCTAAAATCACTATATAAGCCAGAAAATGTTACCAAAAATACTCGATAAACCAAGTAAGCTGCGACATAAAATTCTTTCTTTCTTATTTTCTTGTGTCTGCTTGATATCTAAACCGTCTTCAGTTCTTTGGTTGCAAGGTTGAATCATTGAGCAGCACATCCACAGGGCTAGATACTAAATCATACAATACCAAGGAATTACGTTCGATGGAAGCTTCTTATTTCTTCGAAACATTGTCGGCATTGTCATTCAGGAAGATAACAAGTGCATCAGTGTTTTCAGAGTCATGGATTCTCAGAAATGCAACAGATGACTCTTTTTCTGTTGATGTAGGCAGTAGTACATCTGTGATGGTTAATGGTTTAAAAGTACTCACGCTGTCGCAACACAGTTTGATTGGCAGGAGAGAGTCCAGAATGAGACAGTGAGGGCAGTTTTGGATGTACTAGAGATACACCCATCGCTGCAATGAGATTTATTTTGTACATTGTCAGCTTCAAGTGCCGTGTCTACTAGTGTAGACGATCGTGGATCATTCTTGATTCTTGATTCGAAACTGGCCTCACAGCACCTGAGACAATCCGCCTCTGTTACAGCAGCCATCCAACTCGATGGTGTTTCGAGTCTAATGCCGAAACAGACGTCGACATCAGGGCACAACTCTGGCAGTTACGACAGGTTTCTTTGTTGTTCCGTCCACCAATGCCGCGCCCGTAACTAATTCAAGCACAACGTCGGCCTGTCGGAACAACATGGTAACTGTTATCGAAGGTTACGACTACGGGATTGTATATATGACGTACCATGAACCTTCTATAAGAAGATAACCTCAATATAAAGGCATGTGATTGTGAATCATAACACCTCCATTTCAAGTGTCTTTTATCGGAATCTGTGTTGATTCTTTGCCATACCACAATGTCAGAGTATCTAATATTTTCTAACGCTGTCTTCTTCGATCTCTCTTGCCTTCTATCTTACCCGTTGTAACTATTTTCTCCAGAACTCTGTGTCACAATATTTCCAAAATAAAAATAAAACGTTCTTATTGATATTAAGTAACCCCCATTTCACACTTGACTCAGCACTCTTTATTAGTTTAGCTGTCCATGGTAACTTCAGCATTCCCCTATGGAACCACATCTATGCTGCCTCTACTTTACAATTACCCTCTTTATTTATTACCTAAGACTCATCCATATGTTGGAATCGATGCTGATTAATATTGAAAAAATCTCTATCTCTATTTACCAGAAGATATTGCACAGTATATTCTTCATTTTTTAAGGATGTTGCCTTTGTCTACCCTATTGTGCTTCTTATGTCTGTTGAACTTTCATTTGAAGTCATCGTTATTGCTAAAAACTTGAATGTATGGGCATGTTAGAGTATTGAGTCATTCACTTTCATCTTGCACGCTAGAAGATTTTGTTTATTTTTGTGCATTGAGTCATTCACTTTCATCTTGCGCGCTGGAAGATTTTGATTATGCTAGTGTCTTGAGTCATTCACTTTGATATTGCACGCTGGAAGATTTTGATTATGCTAGTGTCTTGAGTCATTCACTTTGATATTGCACGCTGGAAGATTTTGATTATGCTAGTGTCTTGAGTCATTCACTTTGATATTACACGCTGGAAGATTTTGATTATGCTAGTGTCTTGAGTCATTCACTTTGATATTGCACGCTGGAAGATTTTGATTATGCTAGTGTCTTGACTCATTCACTTTGATATTGCACGCTGGAAGATTTTGTTACTTACATGCAAAAACCACTTCTGTTTACTTGTTTTTTTAAATAAGGACATTTGTTTTTGTAATATCAAGTCAAGACATCCATTAGCGCTGATGAAAGAATACTTTAAAGTCACCAGCAATGAACACCACCCTTTACATCAACCTCCAAACAGCACAAAGGAAGGCGCATTAAACGAGGAAGGTCTTGGATGGCAGAAGACACCCTACTCAGAGTCAGCGATTTGGAAAATTTAGGAAGAGCTTGTGAATGGGTGATACTAACTAAAAAGATGCATTCCTTGACAAATGTGGTACAGCAAGGATGACAGTTTCTCGATTAAACTGCAACAAAGACAGAAGGAATTATACAAGAACGCATCCAACAGTACTCAAAACCACAAGACATAAATATGTGCACAGTAAGCTCAGCAATAAGAGAAATAAGCAGTAGGGGTTTGGGTTGTCTACTGAAATGGTAATATATTTTAGACAAATCTGCTTCCTATTCCACAACAACATTCAGCATGAGAATGCAAATAGGCAATAATAGCGACTCTCACTAGGCAGATGATGCAATCACCAGAATCCACAGTTATTCTACCAGACTCCCAAAGTAAACTGGGCTACATGAGGAAATTAGTCATAAGAAAGGAGTGAGCTACTTTAATTAAAAAAAACAACAAAGCATTACAGCGATCTACTTTGCAGGTCATGTGGGATTCAGAGTAAAGAAAAGAGCTGATTCGTTGGCTGGTAAAGTTCTAGTGGATGAGAGAAAGACAGGAAGAGACAGTCCTGATGTAATTACAGCAGTCATTGATACACTATAAAACACAGAAGAAGATGTCGAAAGACATTTGCAGAGAATAATAAAAATGGGAGTGACCGGGCAGGAGGGAAAGACATGTGTCCTCTCTGGAAAGACCACTGGAACATACAACAACTGACTTTTACATTTTTGTTGCAAACGTGTACTGCTAGTAATAAACATTTGATTTTTAAAAAAAAACATAATAAAATAAATAGGAGGAAAACGTTTTGACGTTTCGATATATGATCTTCGTATTAACAGACATATAATATTAAGAAGAAAAAACCCAGAATAATATAGAAACGATTATTCATCTAAAAACTTGTTTTTTCTTCTTTTTTTTAAATTATAAAAATAACAGTCCGTGTAACGGTACAGCGAAGGAAGGTATGCATTATTGTATGACGTATTGCACATAATTTGTGTAATACTTTCAAGAAATAGGCACCATAAATAAATTACACACTATAAAGAAATGTTGAAGACTAATACAATAACTCAGGAAGATATCAAACACATGCGACAGAGATACTACAATAGAATACTACACCATAGATGCAAGATGTAGTTAATTGAGGGGAAACAGACAACACAGCAGATACAACACCAAAATATTCTTTTACGTTCGTTCTCAAACTCCTGCAGGTTAGCACGATGTGACCCGGAAAATGAAATACGCTATATAATGGTTTACAGTGTTGATCTGTCCGTTTCCGCCTGACACACCCAACTACAGCATTGTTTCTGGTCAGTTGACCGTATATGGGATGGGATAGCCAAATCCTCCCCAAAATCTCATTAGTCGCCTCTTACGAATTGCATGGAAGGTGAACAGTGTTGGTATTCTTTATTCCTTTTCTGGGACTCGGCAACACAGGGAAAATAGACTGAAGTAGCATTCATATCAAACGCATAAGAGTCATGATCATCATCAAGTGCCGTCTCCGCAACGAAGGTTGGCTGCAACGAATCTCCAACATCTCCTGTTTCTTGTCTTGGTGGTGCACTCTGCTAGACTGTAACATGTCCATCGTGTAATGTTACTCTCCCACTTGTATCTCTGCCTACCTCTTGCTCGCTTCCCTTTGACTTTACCCTCAAGTAAGGTCTTCAATAGGGTGTCATGTCTTTTAATGTGTCCAAAGTATTTTATTTGCCTGATCTTTATTTCTCTTAGTAGTTCTTTCTTCATATTAAGTGTCTTTAGCACCTCTTTATTTGTTTTATTCTCTTTCCATGATGTTCTCCCTATTCTTCTATATACCCACATCTCAAAGGCATCAATTTTGTCTTCTAATTGTTTATTTAGTGTCCATGTTTCTGAGCCATACGTTAATATGGAATAGATGTAGCATTTTATAATTCTCATTTTTAACTTGTTTGTAATTTGTTTAGATATTAATAATTTCCTCATGTCATTGAAACTACTTTTAGCCATTCATATTCTCCTTTTAACTTCTGTTTCACATCTGCCATCATTTGTGACTATGTGTCCAAGATATTGATACTGTTTTACTTGTTGTAGTTTCTCTCCCTGTATGTTTATGTTTACCTCCTGTTCTTCTGTGTCTTTGCTGATTATCATGGTTTTTGTTTTTTGAATGTTTATATCCAGTCCATATTCATTACTTGATTTATTGACTTGATCTATTAGTCTTTGTAGTTCATGTTCACTTTCTGCTAAAAGAACAGTGTCATCTGCATATCTAATGTTGTTTATTATTTTCCCATTGATCTTGAGTAATGGTATTTCTTCTATATTTTTAAAGATATTCTCTGTGTAGATATTAAATAGGCTTGGTGATAAAATGCATCCTTGTCTTACCCCTCTTCTTATTTCTATGTATGGATAGTAGCTGTTTTCACACCTTATTGATGCAGTTTGTTCCCAATATATATTTCTAATCAGCCTGATGTCTTTTCCATCTATGTCTATTATAAGAGTCAGACATCAACAACTATACCATAAACACAAGTCCAAAGAAATAACTGTACCAAACACAAAAATAACAAGAAGACACATAAACTACAGACACGAATACAAGTATAAACAAAGAGATCGAGACAACATTTATACCACAGATAGAGCAAAGACAACAGACCAAAAGAACTGTCTACAAGATAATCACAACAATACAATAAATACAATAAAACACATGGCCGCATAGAGGTCCACAGTATGTGGGAAAAGGAAGGATCTTTCCTAAACACATTAGGGTATTCGCCCATTACGGTAGCAGTTTCGTCTTTTTTATTCAATCTCGGATGACCGTTTTTGAGCAAGAATTCGTTATAGCGGGAAGAGTTTCACACCTTATGACTTGTTTACTAGTACTAAAAGTCCTGCTGTTATTCATAAGGAGCGGGAGGGGACGGTGAGCCCTCAGTCACCCCCCCCCCTCTTACTTTTATGGCATTATAGTGCTGGGAAGACTGAGGATTTTCGACCCCCCCCCCCAATAACTATCACACCACCAGGAAGAAAGGTTTCTACCTATACACTATTCCCAGCCACTGCAGTCAAGATAGGGTTCACTGCGCTCTTTCCCCGCCACCATTTGCTAATTGGTTATGACGAACTTGTCTATGGTTCCAGGTATACAATCAAATGTTCAAGACAAAAGGTTTGTAACGTCCTGAGTCACTGTGCCCTTATGATGGGCCTCAGCCATTGGAAAATAGTGCAATCAATTCCCTCCACCCCTCCCCAGTGCTGTACAATACATCTCCAGTTGCCTCACAAATACAGAGGTTGCATGCATATGTACAAATAAGAGTAAATATTTAAAAAAAAACACAAGTGCAATAAACAACAAATGAAAAACATAATAGTATTGATGCTGCATGCTACAAAGCTTCCATAAGAGAGCCTCAATATTACGGCATTGTTTGGCTGTAGTTATTTTCTAGGCAATATAAATGCGTTCAGTAGTTTGCCATTAATGAATACTATATAACTACTAAAATATAACTATTACTAAGAAATATTACTGATTCACAAATTACTACTAATACTTAGGTACCGCGAAGCGTAGTGGTTAGCGCACTGGCTTCGCATATGAGTGACCCTTGGTTCATTCCCCAGTTGAGGCGGAAAAATTTTTCAGATCGCAACGGCTCCTATGTCGACACAGCCTTAAATGGGTACTGGATTAATCCGGGAAGTAAAGACTGCGAAGGAGAGGAGATGGCTACCGCCCTCATTTGCAGAGCCCCTGAAATGTGAGATCGCTAACATCTCACACCCCTACGACATTAATAAATGCTCTGGGTTACTTTATGTTTACTTTACTAAAACTTCTACTACTACAATTTCATAGAGTAGATCCAGAAACGCGGTTTAGAATCCGGATTGCGACGAGATGTCTAAACTGTGTGCATTTCCAATATCTCATGAGATGATCGCTTCACGCTAAGATGCTGCATGCTATTAGTGGTACTTTTAGCAGGCGGTATACCACACTGTGTTAAGAGTGGCGGAGTATACCTTGGATAATACAGTACGATAACGTCAATCCTCTACGCCTCTTCAACTTTCTAGCCTTACTTCATAGTAAAGCACTATAATACTACTAAAAATATCTATTAGTGCAAAAACATATCCACAACAAAAACTACTACAAAATTACTATAATCACCATAACATAAATTACTACAAACATTACTACAATTAAAATAACACAAATTACTATAAAAATTGTTACAATTAGCACAACATAAAGTACAATAACTACTACAAAAATTACTTAAAACAATATCCACAGCATTAACTACTAAAACAATCATCACAACATAAAGTACTACAAAAATTATTATAATTGCCACAACATAAGCTACTACAAAAACTACTACAGTTGACAAATCATAAGCTACTACAAAAACTACTACAGTTGACAAATCATAAGCTACTACAAAAACTACTACAGTTGACAAATCATAAGCTACTACAAAAACTACTACAGTTGACAAATCATAAGCTACTACAAAAACTACTACAGTTGACACATCATAAGCTACTACAAAAGCTACTACAGTTAACAAATCATAAGCTACTACAAAAACTACTACAGTTAACAAATCATAAGCTACTACAAAAACTACTACAGTTGACAAATCATAAGCTACTAGAAATATTAATGCAACTACTGAACAAAACCTCTTACAAAAATTACCGTTGTTGTTATTCGTCCATCACATGTGATAATGACCATTTGTTACATCTACTTTAGAAAATTCAATTAGAACTATGTTCTTTGTTTTGAGTTTGTAATGGCCAATAAACTTTAGTAGGGTCTCAAATATCCTTGGGTAGTTTGCGCATGAAATGACCACCTAGACTGGTTTTTATTTGTCTATCGGTGACTTTCTAGCAATTTACACTGTTGAGCTGCAGCCCTTCTCTTTATTTAAGTTCTCCATACAAGTTCTTTATGTAAGTTCTTCATACAAGTTCTTTATGTAAGTTCTTCATACAAGTTCTTTATGTTAGTTCTTCATACAAGTTCTTTATGTAAGTTCTTTATACAAGTTCTTTATGTAAGTTCTTTATACAAGTTCTTTATGTAAGTTCTTTATACAAGTTCTTCATACAAGTTCTTTATGTAAGTTCTTCATACAAGTTCTTTATGTAAGTTCTTTATACAAGTTCTTTATGTAAGTTCTTTATACACGTTCTTTATGTAAGTTCTTTATACAAGTTCTTTATGTAAGTTCTTTATACAAGTTATTTATGTAAGTTCTTTATACAAGTTCTTTATGTAAGTTCTTTAATCATGTAATCTTTCATCTTTAATTTTTAATGATTTAATCTTTAATAATCTTTAATGATTAATCTTTAATCATGTAAGTTCTTTAATCATGTAAGTTCTTTATGTAAGTTCTTTATGTAAGTTCTTTATGTAAGTTCTTCATATAAGTTCTTCATGTAAGTTCTTTAAGAGCAGATGACAATGTATCTCTATTTTGTGTAAGTTCTTCACATGTATCTTGTTCTTTTTGAAAATCTGGGGTGTAAAGGGAACGCATTGCTCTTTGAGGACCCAGGGTTAACAAATAACCAAGATCCCAAAAGTGCCTCCTCGTGGCGCACCCTGGTAACAGAAATACAGCGGCTCGTGCGGATTCTGGCTAAACCTTTTGGGGATCGTGTCTGTGAATGTGAAGGTAGATGGAAAGAGATTTGACCGCAAAAAAGACAGGCAATATCTCTGACACCTCTGTGCCAACACATGCAGCAACACTGTCGAATCATTCTCTCCATATTCCGCTGTCCTGATATGTTGCCACTGTCTCCCTATATTCTCACTGTCTCCCTATATTCTAAGTCTCCCTATATTCTTACTGTCTCCCTATATTCTCACTGTCTTCCTATATTCTAAGTCTCCCTATATTCTTACTGTCTCCCTATATTCTCACTGTCTCCCTATAGTCTCAATATTCAGTTTCCCTATATTCTTACTGTCTCCCTATATTCTCATTGTCTCCCTATATTCTCACTGTCTCCCTATAATCTCACTGTCTCCCTATATTCTCATTCTCCCTATATTCTTACTGTCTCCCTATATTCTCACTGTCTCCCTATATTCTCACTGTCTCCCTATAATCTCACTGTCTCCCTATATTCTCATTCTCCCTATATTCTTACTGTCTCCCTATATTCTTACTGTATCCCTATATTCCCAATGTCTATGTTACAAATGTCTCTCTATGTTTTGACTATCTGTTTCTAGTCTTAATTTCTCTAAAGGTCCACTTCTCTCTCTGGTCTTTGTAGCTCCAAGATAACTCTATATCTCTTTCTCTCTCTCTCTCTCTCTCTCTCTCTCTCTCTCTCTGTTCTGACTGTCTCTGCAACTCCACTTATTTTGCGTTGGTTTCACTACCCCTGCAACTCCACTTCTCTCTCTCTCTCTCTGTTCCCACTTTCTCTGTAGTTCCGCGGTCTCCCTCTCTCTGTTCTCACTGTCTCTCTAGTTCCGTGATCTCTCTCTCTCTCTCTCTGTTATCACCATCTCTGTAGTTCCGCGGTCTTTCTGTTCACACTGTTTCTGCAACCCCGCTTCTCTCTCTGGTCTCACTGTCTCTGTAGTTCCACATTTTCCACCTTACTTGAGAGTAGAGTAAATGGGAGACGAGTACGAGGTAGGCAAAGATACAAGTGGGAGAGAAATATCACGAAATTGGCAGGTTACAGTCTAGCAGAGTGCACCACCAAAGCAAGAGATAGCAGATGTTGGAGCTCGGTTACAGCCAACCTCAGTTACGAATACGGCTCTTCATGATGGTGTGTCTCTGACTCTTTCCTATCTGTTTCGTCGTTCCTTTCTCTAACTCTCACGCTTTATTCATAAGATCCTTCTCTCTCTCTCATTCCTTACATAACTCACTCATTGCCCATACCCCCACTATTCCCTTTCTTTTCACTCCTCCACGCCCGGAGTTAAAGCATTGGAAGATCAGTTGAATTTAATCTCCTGCTATGGCATGTTTTTATGATTTCTCCGAACTCAAGGATCGTTCCTCTCGCTCCTGCGGAAGACTCTTGAATAGGTACTAAAATCTTGGTCAAACAGAGGACGGTGCAGGCGGCTTTAGCGGAGAGAGGGGGAAGGGGGTTGGGAAAAGGATTCTGAACTGGATTACGAGGTGCGATGTTAATGACTGGAGAGACACTTTGAAGATCGGAGAGCAAAGGATGAAATGTTGTAGCGAGAATTGCGGATGTGTTCAGGAGTCGTCGCAAATATAGATGATGTATTGAAGGTGTGCAGCAGTGTTGCCAAAAAGTTGGCACTGTTTATTTGATAAATTGTAAGTAAAATATAGTTGAAAAGTTAGCCAGTTTCTGAACTGTGTACAAACTAAAGAGGACATAATAAACGAGGTTAAACTGAGTCAAATTAAATCATTTAGTTCTGATACGAATACTCGTAATTAACATCTACAAAATTAAGTTCCATTCTCCTTCTTGACTGAGTTTAAACAACAATTACGAGATAAATAATGCTACTAAGAACTACATAAATTTCTGACGTGACTAGCTTAAAAATTATTTACAAATTTAAACAATAAAATATGTAAAATATTAATACATCTTAAAATTGGTTATAACAATAAAAATGGTCAATACATAATTTTAATGGGCATTAACATTTTAAACTTGTAAAATTGACTGTGAAGGGATCAATGTGGCAACCCTGATGTACAGACCCAGACTTGAGAAACGAGCTCTGTTTAGTTGTTAGATATCCGGATTTTAATGAGGCAAAAGTTCTGAGAAACGCAGAATCTTATCTTTGATGTCCATATGCAGATTTTGTTCCCGAGAGCAGAATTTCTCTGAGGCACGTTAGAAAAGTCAGTGATGACAGCTTTTTTAATGTCACAACAATAAATTTGGCAAACGTTGAAATAAAAACCACAATGGATGCTAACCCATAGAGAGTAATGAGGAAGGCAACACAGAAAATGAATGAAAGCAAACGGGAAGTCCAAAAAGAGATAAAACAAATATTCTAGCAGTTTCCCTAGCCTGGGTTTATGTCCTTCCTCAAAAGCGCAATACTAAATATCGGCAAAAACGCGAATAAACTGGGGAAATCCATGATCTTGTGTCTTCGACCTTTCTGTTGGCCCATCTGCCGACTAAGACGCTGTTCCGACTGACGGTTTTACAGCTTACAAGGGATGGATATGAAGAGTTGGTCAAATCATGCAGGAAATTGTTCTCACATTTGGTAGTTTGTAACCCTGCAGTGCTAGAGAGCACCACCAGAGATATCTCCCACGGATTTATGTGATTGATCAGTCACGAATGAATCGTTTCTAGAAATATTGGCGTTTCCTAATATGTAAAAAATTATGTTGTTGATACTTTCTTGTTCCGTGATGCATAATGTCTCCAAACGTCACACTCAATCTTCGAGTACGTAGTTATTAGAATAGGAGGGGGGATGGGTGTCTGTAAGGTTAAAATGCCCACCCATCCTCCCCGAAAGAAAACATTACATGCAATTTCGTAGTTAAACATGCAAGATAAGGGTAAGATTACACTTCAATTTCGTAGTAAAACATGCAAGATAAGGATAAGATTACACTTCAATTTCGTAGTAAAACATGCAAGATAAGGATAAGATTACACTTCAATTTCGTATTAAAACATGCAAGATAAGGATAAGATTACACTTCAATTTCGTAGTAAAACATGCAAGATAAGGATAAGATTACACTTCAATTTCGTAGTTAAACATGCAAGATAAGGATAAGATTACACTTCAATTTCGTAGTAAAACATGCAAGATAAGGATAAGATTACACTTCAATTTCGTAGTTAAACATGCAAGATGAGGATAAGGATACACTTCAATTTCGTAGTTAAACATGCAAGATAAGGATAAGATTACACTTCAATTTCGTAGTTAAACATGCAAGATAAGGATAAGATTACACTTCAATTTCGTATTAAAACATGCAAGATAAGGATAAGATTACACTTCAATTTCGTAGTAAAACATGCAAGATAAGGATAAGATTACACTTCAATTTCGTAGTAAAACATGCAAGATAAGGATAAGATTACACTTCAATTTCGTAGTAAAACATGCAAGATAAGGATAAGATTACACTTCAATTTCGTAGTAAAACATGCAAGATAAGGATAAGATTACACTTCAATTTCGTAGTTAAACATGCAAGATAAGGATAAGATTACACTTCAATTTCGTAGTAAAACATGCAAGATAAGGATAAGATTACACTTCAATTTCGTAGTAAAACATGCAAGATAAGGATAAGATTACACTTCAATTTCGTAGTTAAACATGCAAGATAAGGATAAGATTACACTTCAATTTCGTATTAAAACATGCAAGATAAGGATAAGATTACACTTCAATTTCGTAGTAAAACATGCAAGATAAGGATAAGATTACACTTCAATTTCGTAGTTAAACATGCAAGATAAGGATAAGATTACACTTCAATTTCGTAGTAAAACATGCAAGATAAGGATAAGATTACACTTCAATTTCGTAGTAAAACATGCAAGATGAGGATAAGGATACACTTCAATTTCGTAGTTAAACATGCAAGATAAGGATAAGATTACACTTCAATTTCGTAGTAAAACATGCAAGATGAGGATAAGGATACACTTCAATTTCGTAGTTAAACATGCAAGATAAGGATAAGATTACACTTCAATTTCGTAGTAAAACATGCAAGATAAGGATAAGATTACACTTCAATTTCGTAGCTAAACATGCAAGATGAGGATAAGGATACACTTCAATTTCGTAGTTAAACATGCAAGATAAGGATAAGATTACACTTCAATTTCGTAGTAAAACGTGCAAGATGAGGGTAACACCACCCCTTGATTTTAGAGGTTTACACAAAAATATGAACAAACTCCTCAAAATCGAAATGGAAAGCTTAATTTCCAAGAAACCTTCTCTTCCCAGAAATCAAGTTAGTTTCTATGGTAATGTAAATATTTGTTGTACAAGCTGCATTATGAAAAGTGTTGGTCATCTTTACAGCTGTATACGATTGGGATGTCCATAATTTACCTCCATAATTTGGGAGAGTGGGTATGAACAAGTTTGACATTTGTTGACAAGGAGGATAGAGGTGGTTTGACAAAAGTCGTGAATAATATTGTTTTTATACGCTAATTTAATTGTGTGAATTCGAACATTATTTAAATGTGAAACAATACGTATATTTTGGGGTTACAATTTATTTAAAGAGGATTGTGACATAATTAAAAAAAGGGGAGTCCCTGATTTATTGCCAGTTATCGATTAGAAAATTGAAAAAAGGGGGGGGGGGGAATTGTTGACGTAATTTATGGAGACCCCTGAGCTCTGTGAAATCTTTAGTTTACAGAAAATAAATATGATGTGGAATTTTACATTGAATGAAATGTCTCGTATTTTTGGTTTAACCCCTGTACTACAATTTATATTCTTCTTCTTCATCGTTCATTCTCAAACTCCTGCTGGATCTCTCTTGTAGTAGGGTCATGTATTAGATTTCCAGCAGGATGTAGTCCAGAGAATGGAAATGCGTTGTGTCGCCGTTTCATTTGCGCCAATGGCCCGACACATCCGTCTTCGGTTGACAATTCATATAAGATTATATATCCACCTGACATTTGGTCTTCCTCATGTTCCAATTATATATACACATACACACACATCTTTGGTCTTCCTCATGTTCCAATTATATATACACATACACACACATCTTTGGACTTCCTCATGTTCCAATTATATATACACATACATCTTTGGTCTTCCTCATGTTCCAATTATATATACACATACACACACATCTTTGGTCTTCCTCATGTTCCTGTTTTATATATATATATACAGACACACATCTCGTGTGCCTAGATGGATGATGAAATTAGAAGAATGAATATCTATCTTTAATAGGGAAGTTCCTGTATAACAATGAAAGTAAGTCAATTATGGTTACATGAGAACGTTTCAACGTTAAACAAATGGTTGACTTATGAATAGACCGTTTGCGTGACAGTTGTTGTTGTGATTCTAAGTGTTGTACAAAATGTTGGAGTCTCGTATATGGAAAGTTGATTTCTATGATTAGGATTCGTGATACTATACGCCATTTTGGACGCCCGTAGTTGGTTTCCAAGGGTCGGGATTGGTGTTGTTATTCGCCATGTTTGAACTCAGTGTGTATGAGGTTTTGGTTTCAATGATGGTGATTGGTTTTTGAATTTTTTAGCTACTTCAAGAGAATCATTGAAGCGTTTCTATGTCCATCGGTCTTTGACTTGCATTTGGTGATATTTCAAATGACAATAAACAACAAAACAGCAAAAGCAAGGCTTTTACTTGCCAGGTGAGAGGGCATCGTCACGGTCTATAGATGATCGCTAATTAATTCAGAGTCGTTTGATCTTGTCGGGAGACGAGAGTCTCTGTTCGTTAATAGAAGCGACATACAGAAGTCATAAAAGCAAAAACTTAAAACACGCCCAAAGGGAGGTACTCCTTTAATGTGCACTCTTTTACTCGAGTTTTTGTACTCAGATACATAGATACAGGGGATTGGGGGGGGGGGGGGGGAACGTTTACCTAAACAAACAAGAAGTTAATTCGCCCATTTTTTTAGTGAAATTCTATTTGTTTAATTTTTGGATGAAATTCCCTCTTTTTAATGAGAGATTTGATGACCTTTTCGTGGAATATGGTTGGATAAAATTCATTGAATACCCCAAACTCCCCATCCAGCTTATCTACGGGCTCGCCTGCAGTCTTTAAATAAAGATTTCTTTTTTTTTTTTTTGTAGCTTATGGTTGTGTTCCAACAAAACGAATGTTCCAAATAAATATAGAGCTGTTAGTGTCGCCATAAATAGAGAAGTAGATTCGAATTTAGTAAGGAGAGTATTATTCCAATTACAAAATGCTAATAACTTCATTACTGTATAATATTTTCTGTGGATCTTCTTCTGCGTTCGTTCGCTGATAATCAATAGAAGAGTTCGTGGGATTTCCATTGGGGAGCGGGATGTACGTTGTTCTGATTGTTTTACAACGGATCTGCGTTATTTTGCGTCTTCCAGCCGTTTTCGGAATGTGTTCTGTGGATAAAACAGCCAAGGTTTGTTTTACCTTCTGAGTCAGTAGTTACTTATTACTAAATGGGCTTTATTTTCTTAATGAAGGGGTTTGAACCTTTTTGATTTAGTAAACTGTAACTTTGATGAGATATTTTCTGTAAACACCGGAGGTAAGTCTAATTTGGTTATATCGAGCCTGTCAATCATATAAAAATACTGAGGGGTCGCAGTTCTGGTAATATAATTAGTGCTGTTATACGTTAATAAAATATGGACTGTGTATCGACGTCATGTGAGAAAACTCAATCACTACACACAACTTTTCTCAGAAACGTTATGAATATCAGATGGCAAGACAAGATTCCAGATATCACTGTCCTTGACAGATCTGGTATCCCCAGCATTGACACTACCCTGGTGCAGACACAGACACAGCTCATTTGGTATGTATTCCAGACATCACCTGTCAGAGATACTTCTCTATGGTGAGCTGGAGAAGGTACACGATCTCAAGGTGGCCAAAAGAAGCGCTACAAGGACTCGTTAACCTCACTGAGGACCTAGGGGTGCAAAGGGAACGCATTGCTCTAGGCGGACCCAGGGTTAGCAGATAACCAAGATCCCAAATGTACCTCCACGTGGTGCACCCTGGAAACAGAAATACAGCAGCTCGTGCTGATTCTGGCCAAATCATTTGGGGATCGTGTCCGAGAATGTGGAGGTAGCAGATGGAAAGAGATTTGACTGCACAAGAGACAGACAATATCTCCGACACCACCATTATCACCACATATAGCGACACTGTTGACATACAGTGAAGCTAGTCAGTCGAGTCCGAACATTGGAGGGGCGGCCAATGTAAAATGCATGTAAAGGTAAATGCATGGCGAGAGACAAATATGTTTCATATAGAGTACAATGAAAGGGCAGAACAGCGCTAGATGGCAGCGCGAACTGCAATTAGAAAGTGAAAAGTCCCTAGGAAAGGGAACTACAAGCTCAGTCAGCTCGAGACGGGCTTCTAGTTACCAGAGTTCCTAACAGGCAGAGACCCAGACCCATCCATCGGCGTTTGGTAAAGCAAAAGACCTAACCCAACTCTAATGTCGAGCCTTCCTAAACCGGAAATATGCTTGCAAAGAGAAAGGGTTCTGTACCCGATGGGTGTAGGCAAGAAAGGGACAACGATGGCAGTCCTGGCCCAACTCTACTGTCAAGGTTTCCTATACCGGAAGTAACTTGCAGAGAGAAAGGGTTCCGTACTCGATTCGCTCAGGCACAAAAGGGACAACGATTTAGCCCTGGCCCAACTCTACCGTCAGGTTTTCCTACACCGGAAATACACTTGAAGAGAGAAAGGGTTCAGTACCTGATGGGCTCAGGCGCTATTGGGACAAGGACGCTCAGCTCGAGAACGCCTTGCTCTCAAACGCGTGGTGTGAGACTCGAACTTGGACAAGGGGTACACGATGTCGGTGAATGACACCTCGGCTAAGAGGGCGAAAGAGCCAGGGTCCAACTCCTCTGTTGAGTTCTTCCTCTTAAGGAACCAGGCTCATGGATGAGAAACGGTTCAGTACCCAATGGGCACAGGCACAGCACGTCCAATTACACGAGGCAAGTTCATAGACAGTGGAACACCTCGTTCGAGTGAGACGAGAGCAAGAAAATCGTCTGGGCGAAGAGTCTTCACTACGCGTGCCTGGAGACAGATATAGAGGCTGTCACAGGCTAAGGGTAGCCCACCCGAATTGTCAAGGCATGCCGAAATCGGATGTGCTAGGCCTACAAGGCGCATAACGGTTGCACAACGTAATCACGCTCCCGGCGGAAATCGCACGGATATCCGTGATGGTTACAATGGAGCGAACGAAAAACAAACAAACAAACTGAGGACCTTTGAAATAGACCACGATGCATGGGAGGAACTTGCACAAAATAGATCTACATGGTGTTATACAGTCAAAAAGAGCGCATCATCTTGTGAAAAGAGGAGAAATACAGCAGCTCAACAACGGAGAGTAGCTAGAAAGTCACGGATATACCAAAATCTGTCTACAGTGGTCATTCCTGCATCGCCTGCCAAAGATACTTCTCTATGGTGATCTGGAGAAGGGTAAACCATGAAATAGTAATTCCATGCCTGAACTGTCCAAGGACATTTACAGCTCGAATGTGGCTCATTAGCCATCTACGAAGTATTAGGTATGGTCATAATTCTAATTTAATTTTCAAAAGTGGATGTAAAAATGGTCATCATCACTTGTGATGGACGAACACACACAATATAGTCACTAAGACCAACGAAGTTATTATACGTAAGGAATTTCAACCTCTTAAAACCACCACTTATCACTTTGGTCTACAGGTAACCAGTGCTTTTTTTGGAGTGTATGCCATACAACCCCCACCCTTTCCCTCGTCCCACCTTTTCGGATCCCAAACCTGTGGAATCACGAATATTTTTGTTGATATTTTGTTATTTTAACTCTGTGCCAACCTAAAGAAATCTCACGTTCATAAGAACAAGAATTTTTAATATGAAAAAAAATTCAAAAACTTATTTCATATGTTTAAAAACTCAAAAAGTATATTTTATACATTTTCGGCCAGTTTCTCTGATAATCTTAAATGCTTAGATACCATTCTTCATCTGATGATCCATGATGTGTGCCGTTGGTCATCATGTTTTTTCCACAGCCTTCTAATTCGTTTGCTGTCAATCACTTTCGACACCGATGTTCTCCCATGCCACTTTGCTACTTTGTCAAGCACTCTCTCTCTCTTGCTTTAGATAATATGACCTCATACATACCACAACCAGTAACAAAAAAATATAAAACCAAAGACATTCATCCGCTTCCCCCCCCCCCACCTTTTCCCCCTTTTAAAAAGACCTAGTAAACTATTGAGAGGGATAAAATATGGCCTACTGAGATGTCACTACTTCCAGACCTCAGGGGTTCCATTGATGACCTGAAGCGAATCACACAATTCATTGACGCTATAACCTGATATCTGACTGAAGAACCATGAAGAAGAAGAATATTCCTATCCCCTATCTGGGGAGCCGTGTAGCTCAGTGGTTAGTGCACTGGCTTCGCATATGAGTGATCCTGTGTTAATTCCCCAGCCTTAATTGGGTACCGGATTGGTCCGGGAAGTAACGACTGCGTGGGGGAGGAGATGGCTACCGCCCTCATATAGCGAAGCCACTGAAATATGAGATCGTTAACATTTCACACTCCTGCAGCGTTAATAAATGCTATGGGTTAACTTTACTTTACTTTACACTTTTACCCGGACCTACTTTTGTTTCTAGAAAAAAACAATGTACACAAGTACATTCTGAAATCTATTGTTCTTTTCTTCGAGGCTCTTCAACTGTTTATTGTATCTCTTTATGTTTGTTTGCTTCCTTACTCTTCGCTTTCAATTGTCGGTTAGTTGACTTTTTCTTCAGTGTTCGTTCTCAAACTCCCGCTAGATCTCTCTTGTAGCAGGACAATGCTCCTACTAGATTTTCAACAGAAGGTAGTCAAAAGAATGGAAATACGATGTACAGCAATTTTATTTGCGCAAATTGGCCCGACACATTCGTCTTCATTATTGGCTAGTTGTATGCCTGATAGTGTTGTGAGAATGTTAGGTGTATGTCCGGTTGTATTGTGATGTTGTTAGTTGTATGCCTAGTTGTGTTCATAGGTTATTAGTTGTATGCCTGTTTGTGTTGTGAGGTTGTTATGTGTATGTTGATTGTATTGTTAGGTTGGTAGGTGTATGCCTAGTTTTTGTGAGGTTGTTAGATATATGTCTGATTGTACTGTGATGTTTTTATTGTGTTAATCATCATATTCATTTCTTCCTTTCATTTGAAGCTTTATGTTGTTGGCTTCCATTATCCTATATTTATTTTAACACAGTTTGGCGCAGTGCTAAACGGCGAAGATGTACTTGTTCTGAAATTCAAGCCAACTTAAACCGAGGCAAACTACCAGTATTGTATTTGTTCTGATATTCAAGAGGTGTTACACCGCCCTAACTAACCAAAATGTATGTATTCTGATATTCACGCAACCTGGCACCGAGCCAACCAGTCAACATGTACAGTGGAATCCTTCTATAGCAGGGGTAGGGAACCCATGGCTCGCGAGCCAGAAGTGGCTCTATTGATGGACGCATCTGGCTCGCAGACAAATATTCGATTATAAAAAAAAAAAAAATTATTTAGTCTCCTTTGATCTACATATTAATTGCATATCAATATTTCATTCTACAAATGAGCTAAAGTCTACTGCAGTTCAACATCAGAATCGCATTAATGGTAAGAAATACTCATTATTGATTAGCAACAGCATAACAATGTTATTAAAAAGAATTCAGAGACATAATTATTGTACTTTTAGTGTTGAAATTATACAAAATCCACAATTTACTTGAATTTTTAGTTTTCAACATAATGTATAGCTCTCACAGAATTACTTTTCAAAATATGTGGTGTCCATGGCTCTCAGACAAAAAGTTCCCGACCTCTGGTCTATAGAGTGTTTCATTATAACAGAATTCCACTGTTTAACATTACTTTTCAAAATCTTTAATTTGTTTATTCCTGAATATAAATAGCAAAATATATTGCGAATTGTTTTTATTACATGCATTTGTTCCAGCCCAATTTATCAAATTGTAATCTTGGGATTCAACTGTGCATATACGCAAGCACTGGGTAGAATACTTCACATATGATTCATTATCTGTTGTGATGCATACTGTTGTGATGCATACTGTTGTGAAGCATACTGTTGTGATGTAGCTTGATATCTGATGGTAGTCTGCTGATGTTTGCAAACCATTATATCTTTTGACTCTTAATATATTCAAAGATTGGGATGGTGCCGGTTCTTTGTCTAATGTCCTCATTCCTGACTCTGCCTCTTGGCTATATGCCTTGGATTCTGCGTAAGCATATCATTTCAGCTGTCACAAGTTTACATTTTTCTTGTGCTGTCGTTGTCCATGTTTGGTATTAGTAACACAGCGTTGGTATAATAGTTGTATTGAATAGTTGTTTTTTGTGTGTTTATATATGACATAACACTATTCAAATAAAACAGCGACACAACGCATACCATTCTCTGGACTTCATTCTGTTGGAAATCTAGTATGACAATTGTTCTGCTACAATAGAGATCCAGTGGGAGTATGAAAATTAAAGCTGAAGAAGAAGAATAGTGTTATTTTGATGTTTAAATCTTCATTTTTGTTTCTGAAGATTGGTGTCATTTCCCCTAGGGCTTGGTATGCTTTATTACATCTGTTTGTATATCTTTGCTGCTCTTGCCGTCTGTTGTTAAATTGCTTCCTACGTACCTAAATTATGTCACTTGGTTAAGTCTGTTATTTCCAATATATATATATATTGGTATTTCTTTCTGTTCTTCCTATCTTTATTACTTCGGTCTTTTCTATATTTAACTTCATGTTAAAGGTTTAGCATATTTGATGTAAACTGTCTATTTGTCTTTTTAGTTGATCTTCTGATGATGCTATTAGTGCTGGTTGTCTGCAAATATCAATTCGTTTAAGTTATCCTTAAGGTTGTTTTTTTTTCGTTGCCTTTGCTACTTTGCAGATGTGATCTATGTATGTTATGAACAATAGGGTGGATAGTACACATCACTGTCTCATTCTCGACGGAATTTGCAAAATTATCGGATGAACATGTGCTCGTTCTTACTGCGCATTGACTATTGTCGTATATGCTCTGACATAGTCTTCTCAGATGGGAACTACATATATCTGTAGTGTTATCCATAGCTGTGCTCTACTCACTCTGTCTAAAGCTTTCTATTGATGCACGAAAGCCAAATATAAATTTTGGTTTTGTTATGTTGCTATTTTTGAAAGTTGTTTGATGGCGAAAATTGCATCTGTACAGCTTTTATTTTTCCGAAAACCAAATTTTGTATTTTTGAGCGGTGGTTCTCTTTATGCACGCATCCTTCTCTCTAGTATCTTGTTAAAGATTATTCATATGCGGCTGAAGAGTGATATGCTCCTATACTTAGTACAGTTCATCTTACTGCCTTTTTTGTTCCAGATGGGAACAATCACCGCTGTATTCCACTCCTGTGGTGTCTTTTGTGTCCAATAACATTGAAGTCTGTCTAGCCACTTTATACCTGTCACTGTTAGCATATTTACTAGCTCTATATCTATGCCATCAATTCCTGATGCTTTGTTATTTGGTGCATTTTTAACTGCGTCTTCAATTTTCTTAAAATGGCGGAAGTGACAGCTGTGTTGTTTCTTGTGACCACAAATGGAAGACCAGTTCAATGTTTTAGGACTATTCGCATGGGGTGTATGTATTAGTATGTATATCTTTTTTATGGTTTTTTTTCTGTATGTATTAGTTGGAGATCGTGGTGTAGCCGTGTGAATGTCCTGATACAACATTGAGACAGGCATAACAAAACGTCAGTGAGAACACAATGGCTCGTAGTAAAATGAAGAGTTTTCTGAAGACAACTACTAGTAATATTAAACAATGAAGAGTTTTCTGAAGACTACGACTAGTAATATTAAACAATGAAGAGAAAAAAACATATAAATATATATATAAATATATAGATATATTAAAGCATATAATATACAGGATGTAGCCATTAATCCAGCATTTGTTTAATATGTATTGATTTTATACATAATATTTACGACAGTATAGTCCAACCCAATTATAACAACTTGGTCCGTAACCACATAACGTGCATCAAATAACTGAAATTAGCTATATACAGTACACTTCAGGGTGCCGGATGTGCACTCATCCCTATGAAACTGTTGACCACCACCTTTCTGAATGCCCAGAGCTGGATGACATCAGGAAAATGCTTCTCCCTCCAGGGCCGGATAAATGGAACACATTATAGGAACAAAACAACAGCAAACAAACACATACATATGTCACACAATGGTATTGGGTCAAAGGCATTGAGCCCATAGACCGCTGGATCAGCAACCAACCAACAAGCTATAAACAGTCTATCTATTGCCGTTTCCACAAGTTCTGTTAGGTGTCGTGTGGAATTGATGTTTCCTGTCTTTGGCCATTATTATTGCGCTTACCATGGTTCGGTTAGACAGTGATTTATAACAATCTCTCTGACAGAATCTTCCTATCTTGTTCTTGGTTTCCTCCTGCTTTATAGCCGTTCTTTCTGCTGTTGTATGCCTGTTTGGCTGGTTGCAATGGTTCCATTCGCAAAATGTGACCGAAGCAGTTGATATGTTGTCTCTATATGTTCTATATATATGTTCTTCTTCTTCAGCGTTCATTTTCAAAGTGCTACTGATTATCTCTTTTTGCAGGACAATAGTCCTACTAGATTACCAGCAGGATGTAGTCCAGAGAATGGAAATGCATTGTGTAGCAGTTTTATTTCTATCAATGGTCCGACACATCCGTCTTTACACACACACACACACACATATATATATATATATATATATATATATACAGTATAGCACATAAAGAATAAATACAGGTATAATTGGGAATTTTGAAAAGTGTCGTTAAAAAGGAAAATAGCCCGGGTTTTGACGTGGCGAGCAAAGAATAGCAACACTATTGACCCTCCATGCATGACGTTAGAGGCGAATAAGTAGGTTATGATGTGGAATTGGCTGTCCCATTCCACATAGGGTCACATTGATCAAAAGCCACTCTGACGTCGGATGTGTCATTCCGAAAGGCGCAGATATCTCATCAATGCTCTGAACCATGACAGATCGCATACCGCTCACAGGATTACATCCTGCTAATATGCAGGAGTTTGAGAACGAACGCAGAAAAAGAAGAAAAGTTATGTGATTAGTTGTCTACTCTCCTAATTTCTCCTTTGTTGTATGGCTGCCTACTCTTCTACTCTATCATACTTTTGTGAGAAATGAATTGCCTACTTCGACACTTTCTCCGTAGTTTAGTGGATGCTGCCTACTCTTCCACTCTATCCTACTTCTGTGAGAAATTATTTGCCTACTTCGAAACTTTCTCCGTAGTTTAGTGGATGCTGCATATTTTTCCAACCTCTCCTACTTCTGTGATTAGTTATCTACACTCTCAACTTTCTCCTCAATCTTGTGGCTATGACATAAGACATACTCAAGCAATAATAATGAAATGTTAACTAGCCAACGTGGAAAATAATGAGACCTCACCATGTACATCCCAAAGTCAAGCAACGGACCAACACCACTTGAAGATTAGAAAGAAACATCTTAGAATAGGCACATGAAGCGTTACAACACTACACAAGGCAGGAAAGCTAAAAAACTTAATATTAGCGGAAGAAGCTTTAAAATGATGATATTTTAGGATTATCAGAGACTAGATGGAAAAATGCTGGTGACAGACGAAAGGAAGAGTTTAGCTTCATATATTCAGGAGGAGATTATGATGAATAAATTGGTTAGCAATATTGATCAAGAATGTTATATATATATATATATATATATATATATATATATATATATATATATATATATATATATATATATATATATATATATATTATATATATATATAATATATATATATATATATATATATAAAATTTTCAATTTAAAAAAACGGATATTTCTAATAATCTTGTTACGTATTTCTCATTGAACTGATAAGATCATTATCCCTATGTAAATTGTGCAATCATTTAAATGTCTTTTCTTATACGGTTTGACAAGATTTCACTTTTTTACTTCCATAAATGACTCTGAAATAGATAGCAGTCAATCACAGGCTCCGACCAGTGCCATAGAGTTTTTCATGAAAGGAGACACGACATGGACACGTGCCTATGTGTTCTTCATCACATATTGGACAGGTCTGTAACAAGTGTTCGGTTATCATAGAGTTACTATACATATGAACAGATCTGTTGTCGATCTTGTATTTGTAACGTAAGTGTTGACACAATCTGTTATGTCCTAAGAGCAGGTAGAAAATGATTACTTCGTCCCGTCTGAAGAGCTGATAGTAAGTAGCATTTTAAAAATATTTGATCACTTGCCCACTTTAATTTAATGACTGTAATTGTTGATTTGGCTACCTCCTACATGGTTAATATATCACTGCTGGAATGCCTCCACCTTCTTTAGCGAGTATCTTTGCTGATATGTTTCCCAGAATGTTGAACTATGCTCCTTGGAGTTCTTCTTCTTCTTCTGCGATCAGTTTCATATGCTCATAAGTCTATACAGGGAAGTGGGCCGCTTCCACGAATTCAGTTGGCAGCAGAAGCTTTACCTTCAGATCTGTCTCTTGGGGTCATATTTTAGTTCTCACGTCATCAAAGAGTGGGCATGTCTGCAGAATATGTTCTGGGGTCGGGGGATCCTTTTGACACGGTCATTGGTCAGTTTGGACAGCCTTAATTTTGTGGAGATGTGCTTGTAGTCTGCAGTGTCCTGTGCAAAGTCTAAAAATTGTGGTTTGTTGTGACCTACTTAGCTTTAGAATAGGGTCATGTGGAAAGTTACTGCCTGTTCCTTGGAGTGACTACCGACAACTACCAGGAGTGTCCACAGGTGGAGGATAGTGGAAATGACTCTAGATATAGTAATCAGCTACGATATAAGCCATAATTTCTCTGGATGAATAAGCAGTCACCAACCAAACCAATCAGGCGGCTCTGATATCCCCTCTGAAATACCTCATGCGTGCAGTGATGGTCAGTATCAAGCGAGTGTGAGCCGCTATAAGTTC
Organism: Meghimatium bilineatum; assembly: GCA_034231615.1. Lineage (NCBI taxonomy): Eukaryota > Metazoa > Mollusca > Gastropoda > Stylommatophora > Philomycidae > Meghimatium > Meghimatium bilineatum. The sequence continues at coordinate 24,125,737 of CM067322.1, forward strand.
ATGTTTCTGACATGGGGTTACTGATACCACTCCAGGAACGTGCCAAGGGGGTGTGGGAGGGAGGCTTTGGTTGGTTCGTTGCTGATCCAGGGTCCATGGGCTCATGCCCTTTGACCTAATGCCATTAAATGATATTATATTGCTGGGAAGTCTGTGGATTTTCGGCGCACCCCGGGACAGAGCCGGGATGAAGCTTTTCTAAGAAGATTACCTCAATATAACGGCATGTCATCCATTAAGGTTTCTGTTGCATGGGTGGTATATCTAGTGGGCCATTGGTGAGACACACAGACGCAACCACATGCGTGGAGGCTTTGGTAAGAATAGGGAGGTTGGGCAGGGTTAGAGAGAAATCACGGATAGTGGAATGACAGAGAATAAGGAAGAATAATGAATCAAGGGCAACAATTATCTCAGAAAAGGGAACTCTGACATCAAACCCCAGGCAGATGGTGTTCGTTGTCCCTGGTTGGCTAGGTGAAGCTGAATACACACCTGGAAAACACAAAAGTGACAAGAGTCACATAAAAACTCTTGAAACAGAACGGTAACCCTGATAAACATACCACACTGCTGTCTTGTAGGAACCACAAGGATGTTGAAAGGATATGGATAAAAAAATAAGACAGAAAATACATACTGACCCGCCGCACATGGAGATTATCAGCCTACGGGCCTTTAGGCCATCCAAAGTAACCAGTGCTTCGCTAACATTACGATCAGTAAAAGGCAGAGTAGGACTACTGACCAATAAAATTCCTCTAGATGAAATGGCATCAAAGTGGCCCACTGGAATGTAGATAGAGTGAGGAACAAGAAACTAGAACTCGAAGAATTCATCAGAAAAGCCAACATAGGCGTAGTATGCATACAAGAAGCTCATCTAACAGACACAAAGATTCTTCATTCGGGAACATTAATCTTTCTGGCTTCATTGGAAAACAAGAATCAAGGATGGAATCTTAACACTTGTGAAAACAGAAATACCAGCAGTAGAGACCAGCAGATCTGGAGAGACCGACCTAGCGCAGATTACAGTAAAACTACCGTTGCGCAGTGGAGACATGACGATTACAAATTGCTACAGCCCTCCACAAACCACCGTAGAATTACAAAAGTAAAAATTTAGGATTCACGACATCTCATGTTGGAGAATTCAACAGTCACTCACCAAGCTGGAGTTATGAATCAATCGACCATAAAGGGGATGAGAGAGAAGACTGAATAATAGAAAATAGCATCACATTTATAATCCATCCACACAATCAAACAACTTGTTATTCAAGAGCATCGAAAAACAAAACAAAAATACGCCAGATCTGGCCATGGCAACAGACAACATTCACCACCTAACATCGATAGCAGTAAATAACTAACATGGAGGGAGTGTCCATGTCCCAGTTACACTGCACATCTCAGAGACATATAATACAATATCATAAAATTATAAAATATACAAGTATAATACCTGATACTTTATTATAAAATAGACCAGTAAAATACCTGATATTTTATTATAAAATACACCAGTAAAATACCTGATATTTTATTACAGACCAGTAGTATACTTGATATCTGAGGATAAAAAAAACGTAAAAATACATGACATCTGCTGATGAAATAGACGGAGTAAATATATGACAATCAATAACATGTAATACATATAGTAATTAAAAGGAGTAAATATACTAATGCATCAGCAAAAATACACATCTCATGGTCAAATATCTAGCTATTTATGTGACGTGTTCTATACAAAAATGTGTCATTACTGTCATTCTGTAAGCTGATGGGTTCTATGCAAGCTGTCCAACCTCTTTCAGTGTCATGTCCAGAAGATCTTTGATATCCTGTATCGATTAGCCTTTGTCTGCATCTTGTTCTTTTCCGTCCATGATTAATCTTTCTACACCATTGTGTCTTTTAATGTATAAAATATGTTAGCTTTCTTTTTAAAAATATTTTTGAAGAGCCAGTCTGCGTCAGTTCTTATTTCTGTTCATGACATTCTTAGGACTCTCTATCTTCTTCTTCTTTCTGTCCTCATGTACCTTTCGGTGTTGAGGGGAGAGTGAGTGTACGGTCTTTTGCTCTTCTATTTGCCTCCTCTGCTTTTATATTTCCGAGTGTCTCTAATACACTATCTATCCACCTTTTACGAGGGCGTCCAATAGGTCTCCTGTTTTCGTATCGTTTGTTAAGTATTATTTGGATAATACTTTGCTCTTTCTGTCTGGTTATGTGGCCGTACCATTTAACTTGTTGTTTCTGTATGTATTCTATTGTTGGCTTGATCCCTAATTGTTTCCTTAGTGCTTCATTCCTGATTTTGTCTCTCAAGCTAACTCCATACGTCTCACACATTTCATTTCAGTGGTGTTAATCTTATGTATTGTTCTAGAATCTAATGTCCAAGTTTGACACTGATAACACAATGTTGGTAAGAAAATAGTGTTGAAAAGCGCTTTCTTTGTTTCTAGTGTAATATCTTTGTTACTTGGTAAAGGTGTTAATTGACCAATGATCTGACAGGCCTTATTACATCTTGCGTTTATTTCTGCTTCTTGTTTGTTGTCATATCTCAATGTGCTGCCCAGATATTTGAATTCATCTACTTGTTTTAGTTGTTTATTATTTATCTGTATATTGATGTTCTCGTTTTCTCTTGCAATATTCATTACTTCTGTTTTGTCTATGTTGATTTTCATTCCAAATTGCTTACCTGCTGTGTCTATTATGCTTAGGTGGTCTTGCAGGTTTTTAATGCTGTTGTGGAATAAAACCTGGTCATCTGTAAAAAACAGTTCATTTGCTTCATTAGAATTTGCTGTTTTGTTTATATGGTCCATGTATGTAATAAAAAGTAGTGGGGATAATACACATCCCTGCTTTACTCCTGTGCTAATCACAAAGTCCTCTCTATCACATCACATTTCGAATTTCGATATTGTTTTTTTTCCATAAACAACCTGATATGATGCTGTTACAAGTGTCATTGACCACGTCTTACAACCATATAATGATGAAATAAGAGTTAAAAAAAATACCGGAAATATAATGATGAAATAACAATTATAATGGTGCAATAAATCAGTTAGAAATGATGAAATACAAAACTAATAATTCCTTTTATCTGATTATGAAATAAACTAATAAAAACGATGACATAAAGCAGTAAAAATAAAACAAAACAGGAAAAATTAAGCAATAAATAAGTAAAATTATCGAATGTTAAATCAGCAAAACCATGAAATAAACCAGTAAAAATGATGATGAAATTTATCAATTTAAATATCTGGCATGTGATAATGAAAGAAAACGTTAAGAGATTCATGGCATTGGTTGATTACATTGCAGCAGTAAAAATACCCTGTGAAACGAGAAATTGCTGTTTTGTACACATTTCTCTGTATCGCAGGGTAAGTTCACGGCCTTAACCCCATGTGAAATGTACGTCTCTGCTTAACAGTTAGGCAATATGGCTGTTGAGGATTTCTCGAAATGTAATACCTATGTATTTCTCGTCTTCCTCTGTTGTTGTTATTGAAAATGCTAGCTGTGACAGCCTGCAAACACTTAACTAACAAACAAACACATGACTAGCAAACAAACACATGGCTAGCAAACACACATATGACTAGCAGACACACATATGACTAGCAAACACAAATAGGACTAGCAGACAAACACATGACTAGCAAACAAACACATGGCTAGCAAACACACATAGGAATAGCAGACAAACACATGACTAGCAAACACACATATAACGAGAGGACAAACACATGACTAGACAACACACATAGGACTAGCAGACAAACACATGACTAGCAAACACACATATGGCTAGCAAACAAACACATGACTAGCAAACACACATAGGACTAGCAGACAAACACATGACTAGCAAACACACATATGGCTAGCAAACAAACACATGACTAGCAAATACACAAAGGACTAGCAGACAAACACATGACTAGCAAATACACATAGGACTAGCAGACAAACACATGACTAGCAAACACACATATGGCTAGCAAATAAACACATGGCTAGCAAACAGACATATGACTAGCAGACACACATAGGACTAGCAGACACACATATGACTAGCAGACACACATATGACTAGCAGACACACATATGACTAGCAAACACACATAGGACTAGCAAACACACATATGACTAGCAAACACACATATGACTAGCAGACACACATATGACTAGCAGACACACATATGACTAGCAGACACACATATGACTAGCAAACACACATATGACTAGCAAACACACATATGACTAGCAGACAACCACATGACTAGCAGACACACATATGACTAGCAGACACACATATGACTAGCAGACACACATATGACTAGCAGACACACATATGACTAGCAAACACACATATGACTAGCAGACACACATATGACTAGCAAACACACATATGACTAGCAGACACACAATGGCTAGCAAACACGCATATGACTAGCAGACACACATATGACTAGCAAACACACATATGACTAGCAAACACACATATGACTAGCAAACACACATATGACTAGCAGACACACATATGACTAGCAAACACACATATGACTAGCAGACACACAATGGATAGCAGACACACATATGACTAGCAGACACACATATGACTAGCAAACACACATATGACTAGCAGACAACCACATCACTAGCAGACACACATATGACTAGCAGACACACATATGACTAGCAGACACACATATGACTAGCAAACACACATATGACTAGCAGACAACCACATGACTAGCAGACACACATATGACTAGCAGACACACATATGACTAGCAAACACACATATGACTAGCAGACACACATATGACTAGCAGACAACCACAAGATTAGCAAGCGAACACTTGACTAGCAAACAAATACATAACTACCCAACCAATATATGATTAGTCAACAAAAACACGACAAGCCAAGTAACCACATGACTAACCAAAAAACACATGACTAACCAATAAAACGTATGACTAAACAACAAACACGACTAATCAATAAAACGTATGACTAAACAACAAACACACGACTGGCCAATAAATCGTATGACTAAACAACAAACACATGACTAATCAATAAAACGTATGACTAAACAACAAACATGACTAACCAATAAAATGTATGACGAAACAACATACACAAGACTAACCAATAAAACGCATGACTAAACAACAAACACATGACTAACCAACAAACACATAACTAGTAAACGAAACAGCACACCACTAGCCAAAAAATGCATGCGTAACTAACAAACACATGCCTAGCCACGAAACACTTGACTATCGAGACACACACAACTAGTCTGCCAAGGTGGATCCATCTTCAGGAAATGGGTGCCAGGTCTCATGAGACAGTAAATGTGACAGGAGTGATGCTGACCACATCATTCCCAATGTATGTCGTTGGTCAATGAAAAATACGGTTCAAGTTCAAAAATTAAAGCTCCCCCATTACATCTCAAAGGTGTACAGAAGGAATGCATCCCATTACATCTTAAAGGTGCGCAGAAGGAATGTCCTCCCATTACATCTCAAAGGTGTGCAGAAGGAATGTCCTCCCATTACATCTTAAAGGTGCGCAGAAGGAATGTCCTCCCATTACATCTTAAAGGTGCGCAGAAGGAATGTCCTCCCATTACATCTTAAAGGTGCGCAGAAGGAATGTCCTCCCATTACATCTCAAAGGTGTGCAGAAGGAATGTCCTCCCATTACATCTTTTTGTTTCCATAGGGATAGATGTGTGTTTCAAGATTGGTGTAAGTTCTATAAATAACGTATACTGTTTTAATAAACATCCATATGTATACACTCTCATACAACAACTTAATCACGTGAAACCTCATACAACTGAACCCTGGTGTGAAATCTCATACAACTGAACCCTGGTGTGAAATCTCATACAACTGAACCCTGGTGTGAAATCTCATACAACTGAACCCTGGTGTGAAATCTCATACAACTGAAGCCTGGTGTGAAATCTCATACAACTGAACCCTGGTGTGAAATCTCATACAACTGAACCCTGGTGTGAAATCTCATACAACTGAACCCTGGTGTGAAATCTCATACAACTGAACCCTGGTGTGAAATCTCATACAACTGAACCCTGGTGTGAAATATCATACAACTGAACCCTGGTGTGAAACCTCATACAACAACTGATCTGTATAAAACCTCATATAACTGAACCGTGTGAAAGCTCATACAACAACTGAACTGTGTGAAATCTCATATAACTGACCCGTGTGAAAATCATATAACTGAACCGTGTGAAAACTCATATAACTGAACCATGTGAAACTTCATACAACTGAACCGTGTGAAACCTCTTGCAACTGAACCGTGTGAAATCTCATACAACAACTCAGTTGCTATTTAAAAGATACATGTAATACGAATATGTCACAATACGTTATCGAAGTGGAGACACCCAAACACAAAATAAATGTCTTAATAACTAACGCTCATGCATCACAAGAAGCACACCAATACATACACCACTTAAGCAACGTCACCACCCATACACCAACTGAATCGTAACGAGACATACATTACCTACGCCATATCAAAACTCATACACTTATTGAATCATTTCAACACATACAACACTCCAACGATCGCAATACATACGAAACTGGAGCCAAATCAACACTCATGCACCAGCTGAACTATGTCAATATACACAAGAATCTCCTAGGTACCAACACTCTTGCACCAGCTGAACTATGATACAACACATACATATACAACAATTAAGCCAAGTCACAACACATACAATAATTGAACCATGTCAACGCTGATACAACAGGTAATCCACATACAATAACTGAAAGTTGCCATCTCATACCTGAATTGAATAATGTCAACGAACATTAAAAAGCTGAATTGTGATAACATGTGAAATAACGTAACCATAGAAACTTCCATACAACAGCTGGAGTACAACAAGACATACAGTAACTGAAGCACAACAACACAAACAATAACTGAAACACACCACAAACAATAACCGAAGAACAACAAATCTCACACAACTACTGTTTTAATATCAACGCTCATTAATTAGCTGAACCACAACAATACATACAACAACTGTACCATGTCAATATTTAAACAACTGTACCATTTCAATATTTATACACATGTACCATGTCAATATTTATACAAATGTACCATGTCAATATTTATACAACTGTACCATGTCACTATTTATACAAATGTATCATGTCAATATTTATACAAATGTACCATGTCAATATTTATACAAATGTACCATGTCAATACCCATACAACAACTGTACCATGTCAATATTTATACAAATGTACCATGTCAATATTTATACAAATGTACCATGTCAATATTTATACAAATATACATGTCAATATTTATACAAATGTACCATGTCAATATTTATACAAATATACATGTCAATATTTATACAAATGTACCATGTCAATATTTATACAAATATACATGTCAATATTTATACAAATGTACCATGTCAATATTTATACAAATGTACCATGTCAATATTTATACAAATGTACCATGTCAACACTCATACAACAGTTGTACCATGACAATTCCCATGCAACAACTGAAACATGTCGCTTCCAATGCAATATTTCAGTTATATAAACGCTCATACAACTAATTATGATCACCGTGATAAGAAATGAGCCTTGCCAACTCTTATACAACAACTGAAGCGTGTCAAATATACAACGATTGATCCATGTAAACTATTATACAGATATTGAACCTTGTAAACTATCATAAATAATCCAACCATGTCAATACTTTTTATAACAATCGAATCGTGTCAACATCTACACTGTAATTGAAATATATCGCATCTTCTACATTAATTGAAACGTGTCAGCAACTATACAATAAGTGAAACATGTCAACCCTCATACAATAATTGAAACGTGTCAGCAACTATACAATAAGTGAAACATGTCAACCCTCATACAATAATTGAAACGTGTCAGCAACTATACAATAAGTGAAACATGTCAACCCTCATACAATCATTGAAACGTGTCAGCAACTATACAATAAGTGAAACATGTCAACCCTCATACAATAATTGAAACGTGTCAGCAACTATACAATAAGTGGAACATGTCAACCCTCATACAATAATTGAAACGTGTCAGCAACTATACAATAAGTGAAACATGTCAACCGTCATACAATAATTGAAACGTGTCAGCAACTATACAATAAGTGAAACATGTCAACCCTCATACAATAATTGAAACGTGTCAGCAACTATACAATAAGTGAAACATGTCAACCCTCATACAATAATTGAAACGTGTCAGCAACTATACAATAAGTGAAACATGTCAACCCTCATACAATAATTGAAACGTGTCAGCAACTATACAATAAGTGAAACATGTCAACCCTCATACAATAATTGAAACGTGTCAGCAACTATACAATAAGTGAAACATGTCAACCCTCATACAATAATTGAAACGTGTCAGCAACTATACAATAAGTGAAACATGTCAACCCTCATACAATAATTGAAACGTGTCAGCAACAATACAATAAGTGAAACATGTCAACCCTCATACAATAATTGAAACGTGTCAGCAACTATACAATAAGTGAAACATGTCAACCGTCATACAATAATTGAAACGTGTCAGCAACTATACAATAAGTGAAACATGTCAACCCTCATACAATAATTGAAACGTGTCAGCAACTATACAATAAGTGAAACATGTCAACCCTCATACAATAATTGAAACGTGTCAGCAACTATACAATAAGTGAAACATGTCAACACTCATACAATAATTGAAACGTGTCAGCAACTATACAATAAGTGAAACATATCAACCCTCATACAATAATTGAGCTATGTCATCTCTCATAACACAATCGAACCATGTCAATTCTCAAATAATTATTGGGCCATGTCAACCCGTATACAATAATTGAGCAATGTCAACATTTATACAACATGTGAACCATGTCGATTCTTATACAACAATTAGACCATGTCGACTCTTACACAACATGTAAATTATCAAATCTTATACAACATGTGAATCATGTCAACTCTTATACAACATGTGAATCATGCCAACTCTTACACAACATTTAAATTATCAGATCTTATACAACATGTGAATCATAGCAACTCTTATACAACATGTGAACAGTGTCAACTATTATACAACATGTGAACAGTGTCAACTCTTATACAACATGTGAACAGTGTCAACTCTTATACAACATGTGAACAGTGTCAACTCTTATACAACATGTGAACAGTGTCAACTATTATACAAAATGTGAACAGTGTCAACTCTTATACAACATGTGAACAGTGTCAACTATTATACAACATGTGAACAGTGTCAACTCTTATACAACATGTGAACAGTGTCAACTATTATACAAAATGTGAACAGTGTCAACTCTTGTACAAAATGTGAACAGTGCCAACTCTTATACAACATGTGAATCATGTCAACTCTTATACAACATGTGAACAGTGTCAACTCTTATACATGTCAACAGTGTCAACTCTTATACAACATGTGAACAGTGTCAACTCTTATACAATATGTGAATCATGTCAACTCTTATACAACATGTGAATCATGTCAACTCTTATACAATATGTGAATCATGTCAACTCTTATACAACATGTGAATCATGTCAACTCTTATACAACATGTGAACAGTGTCAACTCTTATACAACATGTGAATCATGTCAACTCTTATACAACATGTGAATCATGTCAACTCTTATACAACATGTGAACAGTGTCAACTCTTATACAATATGTGAATCATGTCAACTCGTATACAACATGTACATTATCAAATTATCAAATCTTATACAACATGCCGACAGTGTCAACTTTTATAGAACATATAAATTATGTCAAATCCTATACAAAAATCAATTCTGTCAATTTTTATACAACAGCAACATGTGATCCGTGTCAACTCTTATACAACAGTTGAATCATAGCAACACTTTTGTAACATGTGAACCATAACAAAACTTAGACAACAATTGAACCATGTCAACACTTATACAAAAATTGAACCATAAAAACATGTATGCGACAATCGAACCATAACACTTATACAACAATTGAACCATTGCAACATTTATACAACAGTTGAACTATAAGAACACTTATACAACAATTGAACCATTGCAACATTTATACAACAGTTGAACTATAAGAACACTTATATAACAATTGAACCATTGCAACATTTATACAACAGTTGAACTATAAGAACACTTATATAACAATTGAACCATTGCAACATTTATACAACAGTTGAACTATAAGAACACTTATATAACAATTGAACCATTGCAACATTTATACAACAGTTGAACTATAAGAACACTTATATAACAATTGAATCATTGCAACATTTATACAACAGTTGAACTATAAGAACACTTATATAACAATTGAACCATTGCAACATTTATACAACAGTTGAACTATAATAACACTTATATAACAATTGAACCATTGCAACATTTATACAACAGTTGAACTATAAGAACACTTATACAACAATTGAACCATTGCAACATTTATACAACAGTTGAACTATAAGAACACTTATATAACAATTGAACCATTGCAACATTTATACAACAGTTGAACTATAAGAACACTTATATAACAATTGAACCATTGCAACATTTATACAACAGTTGAACTATAAGAACACTTATATAACAATTGAACCATTGCAACATTTATACAACAGTTGAACTATAAGAACACTTATATAACAATTGAACCATTGCAACATTTATACAACAGTTGAACTATAAGAACACTTATATAACAATTGAACCATTGCAACATTTATACAACAGTTGAACTATAAGAACACTTATATAACAATTGAACCATTGCAACATTTATACAACAGTTGAACTATAAGAACACTTATATAACAATTGAACCATTGCAACATTTATACAACAGTTGAACTATAAGAACACTTATATAACAATTGAACCATATCATCTCTCATACGACAACTGAACCATAACAACCCTTATACAACAACAGAATCAGGCCAACTCATATACATCAATTTAACAGTGCCAACTCTTAAACAACAATTAACTAGTCTCAATTCATAAACAACAATTGACTAGTCTCAATTCATAAACAACAATTGACTAGTCTCAATTCATAAACAACAATTGACTAGTCTCAATTCATAAACAACAATTGACTAGTCTCAATTCATAAACAACAATTGAACCTCCCCTTTTTTGCCAATAAAAACGTAATGGTTTTTAAAGACTGTGATTCAAATAAGAAACTATACCAGCACAATGTCCTGTAGCATCCAGCGTAAACAATGACTAATGAGCATCACAATGATATCCCACTATTCACATTCTAAACTGGTTTCACTTGTATCAAATAATTTTACACATCTATTGTTTACTCATGCTTAGTTACAAAATATAACATTTTACTAATTGAAATATCTCTTTAGCAGAAAAACACTTAGCAGATGGTCGCAGCCTAATGTAACCACTGCGACCGTGCTTAGACGTTTGTGACATTCGCTTTGTAAAATAGTATTTTCCACTGTGTGGATTTCACAAACAAGTTGGTTTTATATTGAGCAGTGGGAATCGAACACCTCTACATGGAATATAGTGTCATTTTTCTATTTTAAGATAAAGCAAATATTGTGCCGACCAAATAGAAATTACTTGAGTGTAGGCCTACTAGTACACATAATGTTTATAATATTGTAAACACTGCTGGTCTATTTCCGTGATGGAGAGGTCCAGGACGCCCCTCGTACCGCCAAGGTGTCATTCTCAATTCTGTAGGATGCAGTTTTACTGAACGTTCGGAAAGCAATGGTAATGAACACGATATAAGATATTGCATTGAAAATCACCCAGTCAAACAAATGATGGGTTTATTGCAACATCCTGAATAGTATGTGCTACCAACTTTTCCAAGTGATCACTGTATCAAGTTAAATTTGCGCAGCAGATAGTGATTCATCTAAACAGTTCAGAAAGCAATGACAATCTGCTGAAAATACTAGAGAATTAATATTCAAAACATGTTAGGTTTATCGCTTAATATATACTACAAACTTTTAAAAAATAGAATTGAAGAAACGAAAATAAACGTCGCTGAACTCATCACAATCGACATTATCCATTAATTCTGAATAAGAAATATAGTATAATAAATGGTTTAGGCTTTTTAGACACTAACCTAAGAGATAAGTATAATACCTAAAATATTTGAAGATCCTAATCAGAGCCTCAGATTGGCGAAGATCTGGTTATTCTAGTCTTTCGATGGAGATCGGAACGAACATGTGTTGAGCGACTGAAAGCTCCGACAAGATATAAGGTGGGCTGGACAATCTAGAGAGAGGCCTTACAAAATCTAGGTCACATCACTCATTTGCATGGTTAAAATCTAACTGGCGAACCCTTGATATGCAATATCTACATCACAGTGTTTTAGACATTCAGATGTACTTGTTAAGTAAGAATAGATCTGTCGCTGGTTGGTTGCTGATCTAGCGGTCCATGTGCTCATGTCCTTTGACCCAATGCCACTGTGATATATGCATGTGTTTGTGAGCTGTTATTTTGTTCCATATAATGTGTTCCACTTATCTGGCCCTGGAGAGATAAGCACTTTCCTGATGTCATCCAGCGCTGAGCATTCACAAAGGTGGCGGTCAACAGTTTCATAGGGATGAGTACACAGCCGGCACCTTGGAGTGTGATGTGGTTGTATTCTGTTCAGGTGTTTGTTAAGCAGTGCATGTTTTGTGCGCAGTCGGAAGATGTTTCTCTGGTCTTTCCTTCCCAGGAGGTTGATGTCTTTAGGATTTGGGCTAGTCATATATTTATAGATTTCCCTCCCAGTGTTTCCCATGACCCATTTGTTCATCAAATTTTCTTTGTTCACAGATTTCAACATCATTGTAACTGTGCGCATGGTTGTTTGTGTATATGACTGTTCTTACTGTGCTCCCTTCTTTGCTAGTCTGTCTGCCTTGTTTTTGCCAGGTGTGTTTGAGTGGACAGGAATCTACTGCATAACAATGCTGACTTCATAAGATGTAAGCAGCTGGTTGGCATGGTGATATATTTCAACTAGTTCAGGCTTATAATGTCCATCACATTCTAGTGCGTGAAGAGCGGACACAGAGTATGTAAATACCACAATGTTTTGGACTTTTGATGGAAAGGCATCAAATGTGATCTTCAGGTGGTACAAGGCAACTTCGAGTGCTGTTATTTCGGCTTTAGTTAGAACATATCTTCCCACAGGCATTAAACAACTCACTGATGTTTTGTATGGATATTCTATATAAACGATAACCTGCTATGATAGTGTCTTTAAAAGCAGACCCATCAGTATAGACATTGATCCATTGTTCTGGGTAGGTGTCGATTGTTTTCTGTTCCATTTTCATAAGACTTATTTGGTCGGAACTTTTCATGGTATTATTTCTTAATTGTGTCTTGATTTCCGGCAATTTAACACCTTCGTGTAGTGGTAAACATTTTTCTACGCTTTGCAGTTCTTGTCTCTTGTCTTGGAGGTGATAACTGTCTTTTATTTCATTGACATGGCTGAGTACGGACTTGTGTTTTATTCTGTGGTTTAGTTGCCAGTTTTCTACAAATTGTTTGTTTGGGTGGTCGTTAATTCTTTTGCTTCTTTCATAAGCCTCCATTGCAGCCATGCCTCTCCGTATCTCAAGGGGTTCTACATCTGTATGTATTTCACATTAAGCAATTGGTGTAGATCTAATTGCTCCACTAATATGGCATAGGACATTGTTCTGTACTCTGTCTAGAGATTCTACATTTGTCATGGAAGATATTGTCATGAGTGATCTGTTGTATTCTAAAGCAGAACGTGTGTAACCAAGATATAGTCCTCTGAAGTTATCATTATCTGATTCCAAAGATGTGCCAGTGAGTAGTTTCATTAGCTATAACCATTTAAGTACTTTATTTTTGACATTTTGTACATGCTTCTTGAGGGTGAACTGCCGATCAATCGTGTCTCCAAGATATGTGCGGTGTTCTTCTGACAATTTCTGTGTATCCAACAAAAGCCTGATATTTTCTGTGGCTACTTTATGACTCTTGGTAAAGATGGTATAGACAGTTTATTTTCAGTTTCTATGTTAGACAGTACTCGTGTAGTCTTCTTAAATATATATTTAGTCTTTTCGCTGTACTATCAACATTCTCATGGCTTTACAATATTGTTAGGTCATCAGCATAGAGGGCTGATTCTCAACTCTACCCGGAAGTAAGATCCTCAACAACTTACATGAATTGTAATGTAAAAATGCATGATTCATTTGATTTTTAGTTCCTTTAATTATTACTTTTTTTTCATATGAAATGTTGTGAGAACTTCGTTATTCGATCTCTTTCCACGAAGTTCTTCATATTCTTGTATATATCCACAGTGGTTAACGCACTGGCTTCGCATATGAGTGGTCCTAGGTTCATTCCCCAGTTGAGGCGGAAATGTTTTTCAGATCGCAACGGCTCTCGGGTCGACCCAGCCTTATATGGGTACCGGATTAATCCGGGAAGTAAATACTGCGAGGGAGAGGAGTTGGCTACCACCCTCATTTGCAGAGCCTGTGAAATGTGAAGATCGCTAACATCTCACTTTATATATCCACATCTCAAAGATATCAATTATGTCTTCTAGTTGTTTGTTCATTATCCATGTTTTTGAACAATACATTCCACCGAAGACGGATGTGTCGGGTCATTGGCGCAAATAAAACGGCGACACAACGCATTTTCATTCTCTGGACTATATCCTGCTGGAAATCTAATAGGGCCATTGTCCTACTGCAATAGAGATCCGGCAGGAGTTTGAGAATGAACGCTGAAGAAGAAGAAGAAGAACAATACATTAATATGAAATAAAAATATGAAATAGAAGTAGTATTTTATATTTCTAGTTTTTGGTGATTTTGTGTGTGTATTGGTTTAGATGTTAATATTTTCCTCGTTTCGTTTAAAGTACTTTTAGCAATTCCTAATTTTTTTTAAACCACTTTTGTTTCACATCTTCCATCATTTGAGATTATGTGTCCTAAAACATTTACATGAACATTCTCAGTTGATATCAACACTCCCAGAGCAATCAACAGCTTACTCCAACATTATTCAAGCACATCACAATCCAAATGGAACAATCTTCTAGTCCACACACAAGTCTTCTTGCCCACCCGAAGTATTTTGAAGCCCACCCGTACTCAAAACTTTCTGTGACGGTCGAACTAACAGTGGCGTAGTGCCCTCCGCTGCGTAGGGCAATTTGACATACATACTTAACTTCAGCCGGACTCATCCAATGAAAGTCAAGCCAAACGAAAGCGCACGCAATCTGGAGCTCTTGGGAAAAAACTTAGCACGTAATTGGAAAATTCTCTGACAACTTTTCTCGCTTTTCGTTCGGTACTTGGATTGCCGTGCCTTTGTATGTGTCCATTTTAATGCGTTAGGAAAACCGAGGCTCAAAGGCAAACTAGCTGTTCTCCGCATGTATCTCCGAGATCAAGGCGTTCGTATCTACAGAGAATCAACGCGTCCAGGTGGAGATACCAGATCGACAGTTTATCTGTCGGCCGATCAAAAAGCGTCCAAAAGTTCAGTGGCTGGAAAGAAAATGATGAAGATGTGGCTTGAAAGTATCCTTGTAAAACACATCAGAGCGAGTGATGTTGTTATATCAAAGATTCTCCCGTGTGGAAACCAAGGTTCAAACAGCACTCAAAAAGTGGAGAATATTGATTTCATTGTTGGCCTTGTTTTCCCATATTCCCCTGGAGCGCCATCTGTTTAGAGCACCGACTATAGCACGCAACTCCGTAGCTCCAAGTGATAATTATCAGATATCTCCGAAACAAACATTTTTAAACACAACGGCAGGACCTGAGATCAAACCTCCAACCACTTGAGTACAAGACATATGGCTTAACAACTGCACAAAAGAGATCGCATTGACAGTGCCGGAATAAAGAGCAAATAATAGAAAACTGTGTCCTGGCATGCCTGTCACAAGATGAATCTAAAGACTTTGAGGTGGTTAGCAATCCACGAAAATCAGTGTACAAACGACATCGCAGCCAAGATGTAAACCATGACACAACATCTACCGTTCTCACGACATCCTGCTAAACAGAAAAGTGTGTATGCCACACAGGCCCGTAGATAAAGGGGAGTTTGGGGTGTTCAAACGCCCCATTAACTTCCAATTTAGTACTAAGATCTTTAAAAAAAGGTCAATAAACCCCCAGCCATGGCGAATTATTCACAAATAGGTCTTCAAATTTCACGTCAAACAATTAAATTTACGTACCGAAACTGACGAAGTTTTATATAAGGTAAAACTCCCTCCTTAAAATAATCATATCTACGACCCTGATGCCAACCAGAAAACAATATGCTATATTGGTTTAAAGACGTACGATTATCCCTGATAAAATTCTACATTGCATATGTTCAAGTAAACTGCTTATTCGTCCAATGTTCATCTTGTATCAGTAATGTGAATCTTCTGTGGCAAACTGCTTCATTAAAAAAAAATCATATTGCGCAAGATAGGAAAATGCAGATAAGAAAAGAGCGTGCCACAATTTTAAGACGGTATGGGTGAGGGGGTATTAATTGTTTTTATTATTTTAACTTTATATTTTTTAAATTATTATTTTATTTTTTTAAATAATTATTAAACTATTTTTTAAATTAAAATTTATATATATATATATATATATATATATATATATATATATATATATATATATATATATATATATATATATATATATATATATATATTAAAGAAATTTATCAATATATATTATATAAATCCCTCTCAGAAAAATGCATTGATAATTAATCTTCTATACTTTCCAAGTGTTGGTAATAGGCAATCGTTTGTTTACATAAACGCATTATGTAATGTATTATTACAACTGACTCTTGCATTACCCACATAAACTTATCTCTTGTATTACACACATAGACTTGTCTCCAGTATTACCCACATAGACTCGTCTCCAGTATTACCCACATAGATTTGTCTTCTTGTATTACCCACAAAGATTTGTCTTTTGCATTACCCACATAGAATTGTCTCTTGTATTTCCCACATATACTTGTATTTTCCACATAGACTTGTCTCTTGTATTACCCAACATAAACTTGGCTACCATATTGCTTTTTAGACCTAGTTAGTCCATTTTTCTAGACCTTCAAGGACTTGTCTCTTGTATTACATAGATATGTCTCTTGTATTACTTATATAGACTTGTCTCTTGCATTACCCACATAGACTTGTCTTTTGTATTACTCACATAGATTTGTCGCTTGTATTACTCGCATAAACTTGTTTCTTGTATTATCAACAGAAACTGCACACACTAAACAAGTTTGTTTCAAATATATAGTGGATATAAATAATATGTAGGAAGCTTTGAAGAATCGTGGATGCACAATCAAAACATCAATTGATGCAAGATAGAAACATTAGTGGCTGCACAATAAACATTAAACAAAGCAAGATAAAAACATTAGTGGATACAATATAGAAACATCAGTGGATGCCAGATATAGAAACAACAGTGGATGTAAGATAAAGAAACGACCAGTGGCGTAGCGTGGGTCAATTGCACCCCTTCCTATTTTCCGCCCAATCATAATTTTCCGCCCTTGTGACATTAAATAAATATGTCAGTGATTGTGAAGACTGGACGAAAATAAATTTGCCGCCCTCCCGATGATGCCGCCAGGGGCGGTTCGCCCCCCTTCCCGCTACGCCACTGGAACCGACAGTGGATGTAAGATTTGGAAACAACAGTGGAAGCAAGATAAGAAACAACAGTGGATGTAAGATAAGAAACAACAGTGGATGTAAGATAAGAAACAACAGCGGATGTAAGATAAGAAACAACAGTGGATGTAAGATAAGAAACAACAGTGGATGCAAGATATAGAAACAACAGTGGATGCAAGATATAGAAACAACATTGGATGCCAGATATAGAAACAACAGTGGATGTAAGATATAGAAACAACAGTGGATGTAAGATAAGAAACAACAGTGGATGTAAGATAAGAAACAACAGTGGATGCAAGATATAGAAACAACAGTGGATGCAAGATATAGAAACAACATTGGATGCCAGATATAGAAACAACAGTGGATGTAAGATATAGAAACAACATTGGATGCCAGATATAGAAACAACAGTGGATGCAAGATATAGAAACAACAGTGGATGCAAGATATAGAAACAACAGTGGATGCAAGATATAGAAACAACAGTGGATGCAAGATATAGAAACAACAGTGGATGGAAGATAAGAAACAACAGTGGATGTAAGATAAGAAACAACTGTGGATGGAAGAAGAAAGATTTAAATACATATCTCCTTATTCCTCGAAATTATCTCCTTTCACCCTCACCTCCGCCCCAATCTGAATAACAATAGCATGATTAGTTTTACCTTAGATGTCCCAGATGACTTTCTGCTAGCAAGCTGTTACCTGTCGTAGAAACGTAAAGGTGATTCTTTTATTTGAAAGATGGCGGAGGGAATGGGGGAATGTGGAAAACGTATGTGTGGTGAGGGGGTTAAGTAGAGGCTTACTTTTAGTTTCATATGATTTGAAAAGATCATAGACAGCCGCAACACCGGTTGATATTAGATTTACGTTTAATGACGAGTAAAAAAATAATGATACAAAAGAGAACAGGTGTGAGGTACGCAGGTGAGACGTACAATGAATGTATAGTGACTTAGTAATTAGGTAGTTAGGAACAATACTAACATACCCGGAGAAGACATTATGAAGCCACTTCTACTTTCTTACCAAAAATATTGTACACACTGCTACTGATAAAACATTTAATACTGCTGATACTAATACCACTACCACTACTATTACTACTGTCACTGTCAGCATCACCAGTACTACTACCTCCAACATCACTGCTATTACGAATTCTACTACTACTACTACTACTACTAATGTTTCTACTACTACTACTACTACTACTACAGCTGCTACAACTGCTACTACTACTACTACCACAAGTAATACTATTATTTCTACTACAACTACTGCTAATACTTCTACTGCAACTACCAGCACCACCACCACCGCTACTACGATTTCTACTACTCCTCTCCTACTACTACTACTATTTGTACTTCTATTACTACTACTACTACTACTACTACAACTACTATTTGTACTTCTACTACTACTACTACTACTATTACTACTACTACTACTACTACTACTACTATTTGTACTTCTACTACTACTACTACTACTACTACTACTATTTCTGCTACCACTACTATTACTACTACTACTACTGCTACTACTATTACTACCATTACTACTACTACTACTACTGCTACTACTACTACTACTACTACTATATTACTACTATTACTACTACTATTGCTACTACTATTGATACTACTACTACTGCTATTACTACTACTACTACTACTACTACTATTTCTGCTACCACTACTATTACTACTACTACTACTGCTACTACTATTACTACCATTACTACTACTACTACTACTGCTACTACTACTACTACTACTACTACTATATTACTACTATTACTACTACTATTGCTACTACTATTGATACTACTACTACTGCTATTACTACTACTACTACTACTACTACTACTACTACTACTACTGGTATTGCTACTACTAAAATACTACTGCTTTTAGTACTGCTACTAGGAAAGCAAGTGTCAAGCTGATCTAGTTGACGTAGGAGATTAGAAATCTTCACAGCTTTCTATCATCATGTGTTGGCAATTTGTTCCCTTGCTAAGTCTATTCATTAAAAATGTTTGTCTTGTCTATCTTCTGTCAACTAGTCATGAAGTAAAATATCTTGTCTGTCAACTAGGCTTGCAGTAAAATATCTTGTCTGTCAACTAGACATGCAGTAAAATATCTTGTCTGTCAACTAGTCATGCAGTAAAATATATTGACTGTCAATTAGTCATGCAGTAAAATGTCTTGTATGTCAACTAGACATGCAGTAAAATGTCTTGTCTGTCAACTAAACATCCAGTAAATTGTTTTGTCTATCTATTGTCAACTAGTCATGCAGTAAAATGTCTTGTCTATCTACTGTGAACTAGTCATGCAGTAAAATGTCCAATGGAAAGTCTTATACTTGGATTGATTGGATTCTGCTGGAAGGTCTTTTATCGTATTTTGTCACACTTTGACACTATGTACTATGTAAAATAAGCATAAGAGCGACCCATAGTCCTTACAGTCCCGAAGACTAAGGGAAACCCCAGTACTCCCCGAGAAAGGGGGTAGGTGTTTTGGTTAGTGACCTATTAACAGTAACAGACCTCTGAACTACCCGTATTACGTGTCATTGCGAGAAGCCACACTATGGTTTGTATTGACTATAGTTCAATACATGAGCTCAATAGTAGTAATAATAGTAAATCTTAATTATTTTTAAAATTATCCTGGCGTGAAAAATACACATACTTATACAAGCACAGCTGCGTTATTAAATTGCACATGTAACAGTCATACACGTGTACATGAATGCACACGTACATTCCACGGTAACACACACACCCACACAAATACTAACAAGACATACCAACAGGCATTGACCGTAAAAAAACATATATAATTAACGTGCATACAGAAACGCAGTAGCATATTGCATGAGCAGATAAAGAGCTGTAATCCCTTGATCACGTACTCTGTGCTAGGTCCACTGTTTCCATAAACATCTGCCAACTAATAATTAATAAGGATATACTTCAGAGTTTTTTCAGAGTGTCACTAAAGTTGCATTATACAAGACTATTATTATTCCATCACTATGCTACAAGTGCCAAACCTGGACAATGACAGCCCAAGACAAAAGAAAAATAGTGACAACAGAAATGACATGTCTACGAAGAATACTCGGAGTGTCATTAAGAGATAGAATTAGAAACGATAACATCAGACAGATAACCAAAACAATACCAGTATTAGAACACATCAAAAGACAGCAGATCAAGTGGTTTTCACACGCTTCCAGACTACCGACATATAGCATGCCACAAATGGCCATGACACATAGACATAACGGTTATTAAGCCAGAGGAAGACCATGTAAAAGATGGATCACAGAAATCAAAGAAGCCACAGGAACAAGCTTACAAACAGCGCACAAGAAGGCCATCTCGAGAGAACTCTTCCACCCCTGACGCTGCAAGGCAAACAAGGGACACATCGTATGTATAGATAGATAGATACTTCTCACATAATTTCAATTTCAGAACAGTATTGAGAATCGTTTGTTAAGTGTTTTTTCAGAAAGAGCAAAGTATTATCCAAAAAATACTTAACAAACGATACGAAAACAGGAGACCTATTGGACGCCCTCGTAAAAGGTGGATAGATAGTGTATTAGAGACACTCGGAAATATAACAGCAGAGGAGGCAAATAGAAGGGCAAAAGACCGTACACTCACTCTCCCCTCAACACCGACAGGTGCATGAGGACAGAAAGAAGAAGAAGAAGAAGAACAGTATTAACGCTAAGGAAGTGTGGGTATGTTCTGACAATTATTTGGTGTAAAACGTGATCCAAGAAAAATGTACATACAACAAGCCACTTCAAATTTCAGGGTGGTCTTGTCTCCATCGTTTAATAACCCGCAGAAGATCGTGAAAGATTTTATTTTATGACCTTCTCACTCTGTGCGGTAAATTAAGTACCGGAAGACTGGAAAATAAAGCCAGAATGTAGTGTGGACTATGGCTTTGATAAACGGTGCACGGTAGGGACTTTTTAAAATGTTCAGAAGGGAAAGGGTGATGCCAGAGAGGAAATTGAAATAAAATTAAGATGGAAAGAAAATGATGAGATTGTACTTTTCTCCAGAATTTGCGCTTTATCAACTGACACGAAATATTCAGGCAACATCAGCATTTAAAGAAGTTTCAGGTAGTTTCCAAGTAACAGTGTTGCCGATTTGTATAAAAAATAAGGTAATCATAAATAGTCTAACCAGTTGTTCCTAATCTGAAGATGATGTCCCAACTTTGCAGGCGAAGATGAACATGGCATGAAAAATAGTAAAAATATGAGACGAAAAACGACGAAGAAGCAAAATATTGATGTTTGTTTATTTTGGTATACGTTTGTGAGTTCGTAGATGACAGAGTAGTCCGATTCGTGTCTGGAAAGATTTATTGCAGTACGTGCATGAGTGCAGAGTGTCCCGAGTTGGATAGTTTTCAGATCTTTCATTCCATGAGTGTAGAGTGTCCCGAGTAGAAGCGTTTTCAGATCTTTCATTCCATGAGTGCAGAGTGTCCCGAGTAGGATAGTTTTCAGATCTTTCCTTCCATGAGTGCAGAGTGTCCTGAGTAGGATAGTTTTCAGATCTTTCATTCCATGAGTGCAGAGTGTCCCGAGTAGGATAGTTTTCAGATCTTTCATTCCATAAGTGCAGAGTGTCCCGAGTAGGATAGTTTTCAGATCTTTCATTCCATAAGTGCAGAGTGTCCCGAGTAAGGTAGTTTTCAGATCTTTCATTCCATGAATGCAGAATGTCCCGAGTAGGGTAGTTTTCAGATCTGTCATTCCATTTCTGTCTCTTGTAGATTGCCCGCAGTTTTCTTTCTTGTTGAAATTTTGTGATGTCAGCGGTGATCTGAGTATGGCAAGCTGAACGATCAAGATCTGTAGTCTCCCCGAGGCTGGAATCAATGCTACAGTGTTTGAGGGAATTCTTTACGTAATCATTGATGCGATCTTCTTCTATCCGCTTGAACGTTTACTATCGCACAGCTCCCTATAGAACAAGCTCTTTGGAAGGCGCTTGTCTGACATACGGACGATGTGGCCGGACAAGCAAAGTTGGGACCTAGTCAACAGGATATGGATGCTTTGCATAAGGGACTTTTGAAGATTTTCCTTATCTGGCATTTGATCCTTCCAAGGAACTCCCATGAGATTTCTAAGGCACCGAATATGGAAAGAATTAAGCTGTCGATCGTGTCTCGCATAGACAGTTGAGGATGACGTAGCATTAAGCATTGGTGGTAGGACCACATGCGGTAGACGTAACAAATTTTTTGTCAAACTTAAACCACGTCTGATCCAGACGTTGGCACAAAATATCTTGAAAGCCGCACAGGCGCGAACAATACGTAGGTCAACATCCTCGTCAATTCTCGCAGTTTGCGTTAGGGTGTTACCGAAATATGCAAACCTATCAGCAGTATTAAGTTTCTGTCCTTTCTCTGTGATTACTGGTTCTGTGTAGGGAACATTGTAATATGTAAGTTATAACGATGTAGACCAGGGGTTCTCAACGTTTTCAAACCATGAGAACCGCCGGCATGTAACACGCGTATGTGAGCACCATAGCATATTATATCATGAAAGGGAAGTTGAAAGCGAAAGTAAAAGAACGTGACAATTTGAGACATAATCTTCTTCACTGCCAAATCTTCTCAATCATGTCCCCCATAAACGTGGAGTATTTTTTCCGGTCTGTACAACAAATTATGAATTGTAAAAGTAACTCATATTTTTGTTAGTGCTGAAGAGCACTTTTTAACTCCCTCACGAGCAGCACATGCCATTATAAGGGTACCATGGTGCTCGCGAGCACGAGGCTGAGAACGTATGATCTAAACAATAGCAAGAAATATATCGTATTATACGTTATACGAGCTATGTATACGTAATAGTGTCTTCTTCCATTCGGTATCGACACCGTATTTTGAGGTCACTTTGATTTTCTGTGGTTAGGGTTGCAAAACCACTCTCAATCCTCCAGTCGCTTAGTCGTTTTTCACGCCAACATGGCAACAACATTACGCCAAAATGATGGTGTAAATAGATATTGAGGTGATATAACTTAAAATTGACATTGAGATGGGATAGATGTGTAAATTGGTATTGGTCCTTGCATAAATTATTAGTAAGAGGAGATAGCTGCGTAAATGGATACTGAGGTGAGATAACTCCGAATGGTATAACCCAATTCATATTTCAAGAATTATCTCCTCTAATGTAATATTTCTATTATATTTGAACATTAAATAAAGTCATAACATGAAACATAAAAAGAAACTTTACTTCCGATAAGTAATATGTAAAATTGGTTACTGTATAAGATTGAATGATGCCACTCTAAGGCCGAAGACAAAACTAATTATTTATGTATTAATATTTATATAACAGATAATATCTACAATTTGTATAACTACACTCTGCTACCAATGTCAGACATGGTCTTTAACAGCCTCGCAGCAGAAGAAAAACGTTACATGTGAAATGAATTGTCTGAGAAAAGTTGCAATGGTTACCAATTTAGATAAAAATAAAAAATGAGAAAATTAGGAAAAGAGTTGGTATAATTTTACGTATTGAACATATTGAAAGATAGTAGGCAAAATGGTTTGGTGACCTTTGGAGAATGAACCCAAACCCAATACCAATAAGAACATATAACAAAAGAATATCCGGGCGTAAAGACAAAGGTAGACCAAGAAAACGGTGGATAGAAAACATCAAGATAACCTTGAACAAACATGGACTAAATGCAATTACGGCGGCACATCTGGCCTTGGAACAACAGCTTAAGTTCCCACCCCTACGCTTAACGGCAAGTTTGAACACCACCAACCATGTTTCACCCGGAGACAATATATGTATATATAATTATTTTAAAAATGTAATTAATATTTTTTTTTTGGGGGGGGGGGGGATAATGAGGGCGCGATCCTTTTTGAAAGGATTGGGAGGGGAGGATGTTTGTGTTCACATGATTTGATACCTTCTTGCATTCTAGCACTGTTATGTACTAATTTTCGGGGGGGGGAGGGGGTTTAGGAAGAAGAAGTCCTGCGGAAGAAGAAGTCCTGGGGGGGAGGAGGAAGTCCTGCGAGTAGAATCAAAACAAAACTTTAACAGCTTTTTACGTCGTGTTTTTCGATTATTATTATTCGCCTGAATTTCGTTAGTCGCGGTGGCTGGCGACACAAATTCTATAATTAGTGACAAACAAAAACCTAAGCAATAATGGACAATTTTACGTAAAAAGACAGATTCTGCTTTGAATTGATTCTGTTGTTAGGCCTTATTTGGATTGGTCACAGTTGAAATTTCCCCGCCGACTTATCTCTTGCCTAACCCTCCAACTTTCTCGTCATTGTCACTTCACATTGATTCGCTGTCACCAAAAAATGATATGTTGTTTATACCAACAGCTCTCTCTCTCTCTCTCTCTTTCTCTTTCTCTCTCTCTCTCTCTCTCACTGTCTTATATTCAGCCAATGAGCTGTTGTTTACACCAAGTAACTCTCATACATTCAGCCAATGAGCTGTTGTTTATATCAACTCTCTCTCATACATTCAGCCAATGAACTGTTGTTTACACCAACTCTCTCTCCCATATATTCAGCCAATGAGCTGTTGTTTACACCAAGTAACTATCATACATTCAGCCAATGAGCTGTTGTTTACACCAACTCTCTTTCATACATTCAACCAATGAGCTGTTGTTTATACCAACTCTCTTTCATACATTCAGCCAATGAACTGTTGTTTACATCAACTCTCTCTCTCTCCCTCTCTCCTCTCTCATAAATTCAGCTACTTAACTGTTATTTATACCAAATCTTTCTTATTCAGTCAGTGAATTGTTGTTTATTCCAGCTCTCTCTCATACATACATTCAGTTGACGAACTGTTGTTTATCCCAATTCTCTCATAGTCATTTAATGAATTGTTGTTTATGTCTATGTCAACAAAACTCTTTCATGCATTCAGTTCATTTCAATATTATATTCATTTTATATTTACGTCAGGAGCACTGGCAACCAATCTCTGAAGAGCACGATGATGAACCCAGGAATAAAATTTGCGAGTGAACAAAAAAAAAAGTGATGGGATGTTCATATATTACATCAACAGGAGGTGTGAAAGATCTCCTAAACAGTTTGACAGTTGTTGACAAGGATGAAAGGGTTGCCAAAAGTTGATGTCAACAATACTGTTTTCATTCATCAACTAAATTATTTGAAAATTGTTCTCAAAATATGAAAAAGACAAGTTGTTTTAACGTACTTTTTCAGCTAAAACATTTTTTTTAATGTGGAAACGGGAGGGGGGGGGGTATCCTATATATAATTACAAATTACGCAAAGGGGGAGGAGTTTTAAGATTGACATAATTAACCACGGAACTTTGAAATTCTGACAGTTGTGACAGGGGTAAAAGAAATGATGAAAAATATATGCTGTAATTTCTGGACATCTTCTGGAGGAATATCTCGAACCGGATGCAGCACTACAGCGGCTCCCACATTAAATGTCCGCTTTTTAAAATTGTGCCTAACCTAATACAATGACGTGAGCTTATTCAATGACGCACAATACACATTTTTGGAGCACTTGCGCTGAGTAAATCTTTTAAACTTTATAGTTTGTGAAATGTTGTTCAGAGAATGTATAGATAATTGCACGTTACTCAGTGTTGATACCCTTGTTTGGATGTCGACTACTTCCGGGTGCGTATTAATATGCAAATAAGGTTAGATTCTAGACAGAATTTGTCACAGCCAATAGGGGTTTAAGTCACAGCCACCGAACAAAGGACAAGACACGGAGACGATGAGTTGTTGAAAAGATTGTCAGAATGCTGCACGCGCAGATCAAATAGATCTGGTAATTGAATGACAAGAGAAGTGCAGACTACGGAAATGTGAATCACTGATCACAGACGTTCAGCAAACCGTGGCTTAGTTCCGCCATTTTGTGTCCGCTGTTGTATTGTTTGCTTATTTTGTTTTGTTAATTTGTTTAGCAAATAAGTCACGTGATCGATGATTGGTGGATAGAAAGATAGATACCCGTAGAGAGGTACACGTATGAAGTTGGTGTAAATAAACTATAAGGATCTGATTTTTCTTAACAAGTAGAGGTATTATAGATAATTTTAGCAAAATCTGAAATCGGTGCCATTCACACTATGTAGTAGAGGTAGTGAAAGTGGAATAGTGTGTAATCAGATCTGTAGTATGTGATAAATTAGAGATGGTGGGTTGATAAGCATGTAGATCTGTAGTATGTGATAAATTAGAGATGGTGGGTTGGTAAGCATGAAGATAATAGGGGGTGGAGTGGTTGTGTTAACCCCCTCCCCTCCCTCACTAATCCCTTTAGGCAAATATAATAAGACAATTAGTACTAGGAAATAAGTAAAAGTTAGAATAACCCAACTTTTTAAAAACAACAACGGTTCCCCCTAACACGAATTTTGTTTGTTTGTTTAATGGGGGATTAAAGCCTCTTAGCTGAGGCACGACCCTTTCAACCGAAGATAGAAGTCTATGTTGGTTATATCAGGCCGTATTAGCTTTTATCTAAATGTGACCTAATGGTCTGGGTGTTTGGAAAGCCGTGCGTGCTATTGCTATGAATTTTTTATATTGCTAGGTGGAGTTGATGTTTATTTGTGGCCAAGATGCCTTTATCTACGTGTGACCCTATGGTCTAGGCGAATTGAGAACCGTGCGCGTTGTTATTGCAAAAGAATGTTATGTTGCTAGTTGTATGAAGCTGTTTACTTCCGGCGATATTGCTTTTTATTTAATAGTGACACTAATGTCTGGGGGAGTTTTGAAAGCCATGCGTGCGATTATGCCTAAAATTGTCCATATTGCCAGTCGTATCCTGTGGTGAGAGTTCCTCAGTTGTATTTGTTGAAAGCTGTGGAGAGAGACCTGTAGAAAAACTGACGACAAACACTGACTTACTTTGTTTTGACTTGGTTAGATTTTTAAATTAGAGCTTTAGTCCTAGTTATAAATTGTTTAATTATTTTTAGTCTATCTGATGGTACATCATGGCCAAGAACCTTTTCTAATTTATATGGTATTTTATTGTTTATATAGTCTTGTGTTTGTTTGTGGAGGAAGAGAATGTCGAGAAGCTGTGTTGTCACAAATTATAACATTTTTAAATGTCGATGGCCATGAAATATATTATTTTTATCATTTTTTTAATAGAATATATTTTGTCTGTTTTTCAAATGTATTAAAAGTTATGAGTTTTGTCATATTTTTTATTTGGAGTTTCACTATATTCAATTTCTACTATCTGGCAACCCTGACAGAATTAGGTCAAGATGAGAAAAAGCGGAGGATAGAAAGAAGGAGCAAATAATTAACTGAAATAAAAAGTTGAATAAATCGGACACAAAGGAGGATGTAGGAGTAAGTGAAGCATACAACTTCAAGGACTAACAATTTCACAGAGCTACAACTGCGTATTTGTGAACTACGAGAACATGTTCGTACATAGAACATCAGCTATATTAAACTATAACTATAGGGGACTACAGTGAAAGGGAACTACATTTGAGCTAAAACTATAGGGAACCACAGTGAAAGGGAACTACATTTGAGCTAAAACTATAGGGAACCACAGAGAAAGGGAACTACATTTGAGCTAAAACTATAGGGAACCACAGAGAAAGGGAACTACATTTGAGCTAAAACTATAGGGAACCACAGAGAAAGGGAACTACATTTGAGCTAAAACTATAGGGAACCACAGTGAAAGGGAACTACATTTGAGCTAAAACTATAGGGAACCACAGAGAAAGGGAACTACATTTGAGCTAAAACTATAGGGAACCACAGAGAAAGGGAACTACATTTGAGCTAAAACTATAGGGAACCACAGAGAAAGGGAACTACATTTGAGCTAAAACTATAGGGAACCACAGTGAAAGGGAACTACATTTGAGCTAAAACTATAGGGAACCACAGTGAAAGGGAACTACATTTGAGCTAAAACTATAGGGAACTACAGTGAAAGAGAACTACATTTGAGCTAATACTATAGGGAACTACAATGAAAGGGAACTACATTTGAGCTAAAACTATAGGGAACCACAGTGAAAGGGAACTATATTTGAGCTAAAACTATAGGGAACCACAGTGAAAGGGAACTACATTTGAGCTAAAACTATAGGGAACTACAGTGAAAGGGAACTACATTTGAGCTAAAACTATAGGGAACCACAGTGAAAGGGAACTACATTTGAGCTAAAACTATAGGGAACCACAGTGAAAGGGAACTACATTTGAGCTAAAACTATAGGGAACCACAGTTAAAGGGAACTACATTTGAGCTAAAACTATAGGGAACTACAGTTAAAGGAAACAACATCTGGAACTACGGCTATAGGAAGCTACAGTGAAAGGAAATCAGAGCTAAATTGTACTACAACTATCTATAGGGAACTAAAGTGAAAGTCAACAACAACATTAATCTATAACTTTCGTAGACTAACGTGAAAACAAACAACAACATTAATCTATAACTTTGAGGCACTACAGTAAAAGGGAACTATGACTACACTGAACTATAATTGTAGGGAACGACAGTGAAAGGGAATTACATCAAGAACTACAAAAAGCTGAGGCTTGAACTACCAAAGACAACCTCCTTTTATTTATGGATTTGAAAGAAAAGGAACTACATATGAAACAATAGTTGCATGGGCAAGGTTTGCATGTTCTTACGCAAGGATGAACTAGTTCTGTAATTTGCTTCACTCACAAAAAACTAAACGTATTCTAGACATGCTACCTTCATATAACTGATATAGTCTATAGATCTGCTTATAGTCTCAATGCCAGAAGGGTTACTTACACATAACTAATTAGAGACTCAATGTCAGACTAGATACTTACATATAACTTACATTGTTGTTGTTCGTTCATCACAAGTGATGATGATCATTTGTTTTCAAAAGTTGATGTAAAAATGATCGACCTAATGGACGAACACTCTAACACTTGATGGTGGAGTCGAGGACGGAGAGCAAGAGGTAAGCATGTATATAAGTGGGGAATGTATCATCAGTTGGACAGGTTACAGTATTGCAGAGTGCACTATCAAGACAAGAGGCAGATTTTGGAGGTTTGTTGCAGCGAACCTTCGAATGCGAAGACAGCATGTCATAACGATGCAATTCACATTTAAATGGTCGACAACCCATGATACTTTGATTCTGCGAAACAAAGCAAGTAAAGTCCCTTTTCAAACTTTTTTAATACCTCGGGAAACTGGTTTGTGGTTAGCTGGGAGAGCAGTACAAACTCTTTTTGGTAGTGCAGGCCGGCGTTCAGTCGTGACCCCCATGCCCTAGTCCTACCTAATACATTACTCAGGTTTTTCCATGATACATTCCATCCATCTACTCTGACACATAGCTCTGTCAATCAAGTGACATATTCTTTCCAGAACGTTGTCTTCGTCGTGATAGGCCTACTCTGAGCATCTCTCTGTCCCGGACAGTCATGCATTGGTCAGAGACTTGTGCATACATTCTTCGATGTCGCTGGTCCATCGTCGTCTTGGTCTTCCTCTTCTTCTTTTTCTCGGTACTCTGCCTCTAGAATCAGACTTTCGATGCCATCATGTCGCTTTAAGTGTCCAAAATACTGTAGCTTCCTTTTTATGATGGTATTCAGAAGCCACCCTTCGTTTAGTTTCAGTAATTTCACAATTTCAATGTTCTTCTTTTCCTATGTCCATGATATTCGTAGGATCTTTCTGTAGTACTTCATTTCAAATGAATTTATTCATTTGGATATTTTCTAGTTTAAAGTCTAAGTCTTGCATCCATATGTTGCCACTGGGAAAACACATGATCTTAACATGGTTAATCTAGTGTCATTATTAGCGTACTATTTTGCCATAGCTTTCTCATTTGTATTAATTTGAGTGTTGTAATTGCGAGTCTTATTCTAATCTCGACTGAACAATCTCCGGAACTGTTTATATTTGCTCCCAGATATTCGAATTTGTTTACACATTCTAGTTTTATATTGTCTACGTTGATTATTGGTTTGATCTTTGTTTTGTCTGTTGTCATAATAATACCTAGCCCAGTATCTACTTTGAAACCGTGCCCTGCTCCTACACTGTTACATTACCAATATTTTACTATTATATATTGTTATGGTTCACTCCCATATGATAAAAGGGGAGGGGGGAGGGGTATTTGACATTTATTGGCAAAACCTTTATCATACACCAATATAATATATGAAATCCTTTTTGTTTTTCTAATCTGAAAAACAAATCGTGTAGTTTTGTTTTATTTTCCTTTTTTTTGCGGAATTTTTTTTTAAGGGGGAGAGTCTAAATTTGTTGGCATAAATAAGCAGGGTAGACGGTCCCTGAATTCTTTACAGTCTGTTGACAAAAGCGAGGAGAGGGTTAAAAGCTTAAAAAAAGGTTGACGTATTGATGGACAGCTCCTGTGCATACATTTTTCCAACATGACTCAGAAGTGAGATGCGTAGTTACCATTTACCTTTTTGAAAGAGTCCTGTTCCAAAGAAAAATAAAAGCACAGAAATACCCAGCTCATATTAAAGCTGGGCTTTTGTTGACTTTTTATTTCTTCAAACAGGGGCTCTTTTTTTTTAAATTTGAGTGGTAACTGATTATGTAACAGATTGTCGTAAAATCACAGATTGCAATCGTGTAATGGATTTTTGTATGTACTCTTTTGGTTTTAAAAAAGGATATAGCCTAGACCCACCCCTACTACCTCTTTATATATGCCTAATAAATATGGGAATTTGCTATAGTTTGTATAACATCATTTAATTATATGACACCGGTTGATTAGAACTTTACTTTAAAAAAAACAGGTCATTGTCTATTCCGACGGACGAATAACAATAACTAAAATTACTACTAACTACTATTACTAGATTTAGTCAGTAATTTAGATAGGCCTATGTTTACATGTATGTTATTTTGATAATTTTGCTTTTGCCATTGTGAGTCACTGTTATTTATGGTATCTGATCGCCGTCTTCCAGTAATGAGTAATGTCTATGTCCGGTTGTTACCCGACACTGAAGTTTTTTTTTCTTTTGATATAGCTATTTTTTTTTTAAAAATATAGGGGGGGGGGCTATCAATCTAGTTAGTAACATGTAGTGGTAGTATTACTACACTGTGTAGTAATACTACACTACTAGTACTACACATGTACTCGAGAAAGGATTGAGTCAGAAGTTAGATTTTACTTAGTACTTTGGTACAATTTAATGATTTAATTCTCTCTTAACTCTTTAGCGGACCCAGTACGATTGGCCACTATTTATTGATCAACTCCTTTTTAGGACATGATCCATTGCTTAATTACCGGGTATTCTATATAGGGCCTATATATCATAAGGCCCTAGTAGAAAGTAAAGTAGTCTAGTGCTATCATGTTTCTCCTGAGCAGAGGATTTCTTATTTCACCTGGTGGCATTTTAACTGTAACTTCAGATATTTAAAAAAAACACACATTCTAGGCTAACAAGAAATAATTTGAGATGATCAAATCAAATCAAATCTAGGTAGCTGGTTGACTTGTCTTGTTGATCATACACAACTTGGCCTAATTAAATCAGATGACCTGCTCAACCAGCAACAGCACAACTCTACTCTACACTCTACTACAGGTAAAGAAGTTGTTAACAGTTAAGCTAATTGATATTATACACTATATAGTCTGTACGTGTCCTATCAATGTGTGCCACTAGGTGTCAGGGCAGCCGAAGTCTTCTTTCTTTAGCTAACAGTGATGCCTCTGCCATAGGCAGTGTTGTTGTTCTAGTACATCTTTGATGTGATCTATCCATCTTAGTCTAGGTTTTCCCCTATTTATCTTTTCAGATGATCATTTATTGAAGGTTATAAATGGAATGTGAGCTGGTTCCATTCTGATTAAGTGGCCAAACCATTTGATCCTTTGTGTCTATGTATTCTTTGCAGGATATTGTTTCCACCAGATTTCGTATAGTGTAATTGTTTATTCTATCTCTTTTTGTTACCCCCAGTTCTGTTCACAATCTCTTTTTGTTACCCCCAGTTCTGTTCACAATCTCTTTTTGTTACCCCCAGTTCAGTTCACAATTTTTTGTTCTAGTTTCTCCCTGTAAATCTCCAGGTCTGGCATTGGTAGCACAGTATCAGCATGAACAATGTGTTTATTAACATTCTTCTGGAGATCATGTCAATGTTCTGATGTTTAAGCAGTGGTGCTAATTCATATGAAAGTGCATTTGTTTTCTGACATCTTGTCTCTATTTCTCTATCTAATCTCCCGTCTTCTGAGAACACGTTGCCTAGATACTTAAATTTCTTTACTTGGTTGAGTTTTGTGCCATCTATGTATATTTCTAGTGGGGATTGATTTTTGCATATCTTCAGTGTTTCAGATTTTGGTTTGTTGATTCTCTGTCTATATTTCTATCTATTCGCTAAACCCATTATTGCCTTTCAGCATCAGCAAAAAGTTGATTTCTTTGTTGATTCTCATGCTGTTAATTTCGCAATGAGTATTTAATGCATTTAGGTGTTTTTTGTAGCTCAGATATATCATATATCAATGCCTGATTGTCTGCAAATAGCAATTTATTTATGATGTTACTGTATTTTTTTCTGTTCTCTTGTTTAGGTTGGTTTTCTTGTTCTATTGCTTTTACGGTTTCTTTGATTATTTTATCTATATAGATGTTGAATAGGAGCGGGGATAATATGCATCCCTATCCCTGTCTGATTTCAGATGTTATTATGAATGTGTCTGTCATTCCTTCTGGTGTTCTCTTGCTTTGCATCTCTGATATAGTGCTCTGGATTTTTTTAGGTGTTGGCTGTGGATCCCGTATTCTTCTAAGTAGGTCCACAGTTTGTCTCTGTTAACCCTGTCAAATGCCTTTTCTTGGTTGATTAATGTGATTTTCATTTGATTTGTGTATTCTATTGTCTGTTCGCTCAGTCGTCTAAGTTTGAATAGGGTTTCCGTGCAGCCCTTGCCCCTCCTAAATCCAACTTGATTTCTACTTATTTGGGGGTCTATGCTAAACCGTAGTCTATTTTTACATTTATTCCTTTAATTTCACATCTAATTAATTCTTTTTGAATTTCACATGTATACTTAGTTCTAAGTATGGAATTTAATTGCAATGTTTTACTCATTCTTGCTTGCAAAGCATTTTGAAAGAGCTTTCTTTTTCTAGGCTGTTTGAGCTTTTGCCTTTGCAGCCACCATATTGGTCAGACTGTATTGGTATAGTAGGCCTATATGTTTTAAAAGTTTTTTTTAGTATTGAATTTATTGGGTACTATGATCACAGGCACACCCCCATTTTCGTTCTTGTTTCCCATTAGTGC
This sequence comes from Meghimatium bilineatum, assembly GCA_034231615.1. Classification (NCBI taxonomy): domain Eukaryota; kingdom Metazoa; phylum Mollusca; class Gastropoda; order Stylommatophora; family Philomycidae; genus Meghimatium; species Meghimatium bilineatum. The sequence continues at coordinate 24,160,151 of CM067322.1, forward strand.
ATACCTACATATTTTGTGGTTAAATGATCTAAATATTATTCATTCATTAGGTGCCATGCCGACTGGCGTAGGTGATCATGGCTCTCCACAGCTATCGATCTCCAGTATTATGTATTAATATCGTTATGTTTCCCTGTCGTATCAGGTTGTCAAACTGTCTAATATTTTCTCATGTTGTCACCCTCTGTCTCTGTTGCCTTAAATCTTGCCTGTTGTGACTATGCTCTCCAAACCTCCTTATCTCATAATGTTGCCAAAAAATTAAGATTGTGCTTTTCTTATATTATTGCTTAAACTCTGTTTTGCATTTGATTCTTTCAACACTTCCACATTAGTTTTCCTGGCAGCCCATGGTATTCTCATCATTCTTCTGTAGAACCACATCTCTATTATTGCCTCTAATTTCCCACTTTTCTGTTTGTTTATTGCCCAAAACTCACATCCATATGTTAGTATAGGGGTTATATAGCACTGCAGAATTCTCTTCCTCACCTCTAATAACAAGGTCATATTACACAATATATTTTCCTTTTTTTTAAATGTTGTTTTTGCCTGCCCTATTCTGCTTTTTTACTTCTGTTGAACTCTTCCATCTGCTGTATTCGTTGTACCTACATATTTGAATTGGCGGACCTGTTTTAAGATGTGCTATTTTGTTTCTTTGAAATAGCCTAACTATTACTTCTGGTTTTTTTTATATTTAGGAAAAGAAATATTATATCAATAAATAATCAATAATTAATTGAAATATTCATTTGTTAGGGTTAGTTGTGTTATACAGAACTAATCTTAACTTTAAATATAATTATATTTAAATTAATAAATGATAAACATAAACTAATAAACATAGGCAAGGGAAATAATCACACAGGTAGGCACTAATTGGCACAACGATGGTTGGACAGCAACATAGTACCATTTATCATATAGACTACAAAATGAAAATTATAGCACTTTAGAAAGTAGTATTTGATATAAAATTTAATGTCTGAATGAATGGATTAACAGAAGTCAAGGTCTTCACATCATGTAGGCTAAGCGTAAGGCATGCATAGGCCCTATCAAGGCTTATCCATCCATAAACCCCTAATCTGCCAGTCATAGTGATACCACATTGAATGCTTTAAGACAGTCTTCCAGCAGTTTCTCTCTTCAACGAGGCTAATTGGGGGAAAATCTTGACCTGTCCAACCCTTAATATCATCTGCCTATGATTTTTTGTGTGCATCCTTGGCTTCTTCAATTGTTTCCCACACGATCATTTTGACAGGGAATCATGTTGGCATATATGTAATTTAAGCATTTGTGATAAATATTGCAGTGATAACTCAGCTTAGTGTGTAAGTTAAGAGTGATCTGATATTGAAACAGATTAAAGGTACCTATTTGATATATTTAAATAGAGATTAAAGGTACCTATTTGATATTAAACATAGATTAAAGGTACCTATTTGATATGTTTAAATGGAGATTAAAGGTACCTATTTGATATTAAACATAGATTAAAGGTACCTATTTGATATGTTTAAATGGAGATTAAAGGTACCTATTTGATATTAAACATAGATTAAAGGTACCTATTTGATATGATTACACATAGATTAAAGGTACCTATTTGATATGATTAAACATAGATTAAAGGTACCTATTTGATATGTTTAAAACAGATGAAGATTTGATATGCTACACAGGTGAGATTTCATATATAACTGAAAGATTTAATACGGAATTGGGCGAGAAATTTGTATAAATAACATTGTTGATAGAGATTTTATGTGACTTAGATAATAGAGATTTGATGCTTGATTTAGTCTGTAGTATTATAGGCTATATAGACTGATAAATCTAGTCATTTAATCTGTTTTTTGGCAGGCAGGAATGAGAGAATAAAGATAAAGAAATGGAGAACACATTGAATAATGAAGCAGATTATAATATCAGAGATGTGGATATGGTCAGTGAACCTATTGCTTATGATAGTTCATATGTTGAGATCCCACAGAAGGAACATACAGCTTTTCTGGCAGTGAGGTACAATGATCTCACAACACTTGGAAGATGTCTACATGATGGGATGGATGTTGACATGAGACATATTGGTGAGTTGTTAGTCGAGTCAATACAATTATTGAGTGAGTCCTTAGTCAAGTTAATTAAATGTCATCAGTCAAATTAATTGAATGTTTGAGTTGTCAGTCAAGTTAATGAAATGTTTAGGTTAATGAAATGTTTAGGTTTTCACATTCTGGCAAACCCGTATGTTCTCAGTCTCTGCCAGCACACGATGAAGAGTATGCATGGTAATGGTTTCTATAACTCGCTGGTTACACGCACAATTTAGATGCCCCTCAGTTCTGTTCGCTCCAGGAGTAATTCTTTAAGTAGCATCATCATATCACTATTCAGTCTAGTGTTCTCATTTAGAAAAAATTCTTGTTTAGAATTTCAGTCTTTGTTTAGAATTTAGAAAAAATTCTTGTTTAGAATTTCAGCCTTTGTTTAGAATTTGTTTAGAATTTAGAATTTGTTTAGAATTTATTTAGAGTTTAGAATTTAAAGTTTAGAATTTATAATTTAGAGTTTGGAATTTAGAGTTTAGAATTTATAATTTGTTTAGAATATAGAAAAAAAATTCTTGTTTAGAATTTCAGTCTTTGTTCAGAATTTGTTTAGAATTTAGAAAAAAATTCTTGTTTAGAATTTCAGTCTAGTGTTCTCATTTAGAAAAAATTCATTTAGAAAAAATATCTCATTCTTGTCCATAACTAATTCTCTTAATATTGGTACTTTTGATGTTAATATGTTGGCTTTTTCATTGCTGCGGAACCCCATCTCCAGGAGGATAAATCCACATAATTCTCGGCAGAATAGAATATGTACTCCATACACTCATGTCGAAGTCACCTATTCTCGATCTTCCTAAGCATGGACTGAGAGTCTGTGACTAACTCTCAATCTTTTTGTGCTGGAAATCTATTTTAGTGCTGCCATAACTGCCTCACACTCTGTGCTAGATGTTGCAGTGTAAGCTCCATTCTGCTCCTTTACAGTTTTATCCCCCACCCTGACTTTTTACCAGAATTCACAGAACTGTCAGTGTATATAACACAATATCTTCTGTGGTGTTATCACAGAACCGTCAGTGTATATAACACAATATCTTCTGTGGTGTTATCACAGAACAACTATTGTATTTCACGTTCCACTTTCACATTGTACCATGATCTGCACTGCCTGCCCAGAGTAATAATGACGTGCATCTAGTTTACCATGTCCTCCCCAGTGTTTATCCACTCCTATCTTCTAACTAAAGAATCAGTTGTGGTAACCAGTGAAATAGTTGCTTCTATTCAGGGGCCATAGATATATTTTTAAGAAGGGGGATTTACCTAATATTGAAGATGTTTTTGTGAAAAATTGCTACGGGAAGAGTTTTTACCAATCTTATGCTTAAGTTCCTAGTACTAAAAATCATTTTCAGATTTTCTAAGTACAGGGTTTGAACCCACTCTTATATACGGGCCTGCTTTTACTTGGGCCATCCATTACATTCCCCTCTTAAGTCTAGAACCCTTGAAATCCATAATTTTTTCTGCGGAGTTGGTGTTTAATGTCACTGTGAACTCGCGTGTATGTCTTGGCCTGGACAACAAATGTGACAATTTAATTGATTCTAGTCCTAGCATGTAACTTATTACTACGATGAGGGTACCTCTTGTACATCCCAGGACTACTCACATTCCTTCATTCTGTATGCACATCAACTGCCAGCATTGTGTGTTGGACAGCATTAGAAGTCCCAGACCACAGTAAACTGATTAAAGAGTAGGGCAAGTAGTCACTAGTCTAGATAGCATTTTTTTGGAGAGATTCCAGATCCTGTTTGTTTCTCAGTATCACATGATCAGCATGAAACATATATTACAGGCTTTAGTTGAATGTCACACTCCTCCCAGCCCCTTAATATTTTATTCTATCACTCCTTACAATGTGTTGACCATTGAAGGTGAAATTTGATGTACCGAGTATCAGTTCTGTACTTTTAAGTTATTTAAATAACATCCCATCAAACTTGTTTGTTTTGGTTAACCTGTGCCCTTGTGTTATGACACCATCTAGAAGTGGTCAGTAATGTCTCCTGGAAGAAGTATGTAAGGTATCAGCTAAGTTAATGAAACATGGGAGTCTTCAGTCAAGTTAATGAAATATGGAACTTTTCAGTCAAGTTAATGAAACATGGGAGTCTTCAGTCAAGTTAATGAAATATGGAACTTTTCAGTCAAGTTAATGAAACATGGGAGTCTTCAGTCAAGTTAATGAAACATGGTAGTCTTCAGTCAAGTTAATGAAACATGGGAGTCTTCGGTCAAGTTAATGAAACATGGGAGTCTTCAGTAAAGTTATTGAAATATGGAACTTTTCAGTCAAGTTAATGAAACATGGGAGTCTTCAGTCAAGTTAATGAAATATGGAACTTTTCAGTCAAGTTAATGAAACATGGGAGTCTTCAGTAAAGTTATTGAAATATGGAACTTTTCAGTCAAGTTAATGAAACATGGGAGTCTTCAGTCAAGTTAATGAAATATGGAACTTTTCAGTCAAGTTAATGAAACATGGGAGTCTTCAGTCAAGTTAATGAAATATGGAACTTTTCAGTCAAGTTAATGAAACATGGGAGTCTTCAGTAAAGTTATTGAAATATGGAACTTTTCAGTCAAGTTAATGAAACATGGGAGTCTTCAGTAAAGTTATTGAAATATGGAACTTTTCAGTCAAGTTAATGAAACATGGGAGTCTTCAGTAAAGTTATTGAAATATTGAACTTTTCAGTCAAGTTAATGAAACATGGGAGTCTTCAGTCAAGTTAATGAAATATGGAACTTTTCAGTCAAGTTAATGAAACATGGGAGTCTTCAGTCAAGTTAATGAAATATGGAACTTTTCAGTCAAGTTAATGAAACATGGGAGTCTTCAGTAAAGTTATTGAAATATGGAACTTTTCAGTCAAGTTAATGAAACATGGGAGTCTTCAGTAAAGTTATTGAAATATGGAAATTTTCAGTCAAGTTAATGAAACATGGGAGTCTTCAGTCAAGTTAATGAAATATGGAACTTTTCAGTCAAGTTAATGAAACATGGGAGTCTTCAGTCAAGTTATTGAAATATGGAACTTTTCAGTCAAGTTAATGAAACATGGGAGTCTTCAGTCAAGTTAATGAAATATGGAACTTTTCAGTCAAGTTAATGAAACATGGGAGTCTTCAGTCAAGTTAATGAAATATGGAACTTTTCAGTCAAGTTAATGAAACATGGGAGTCTTCAGTAAAGTTATTGAAATATGGAACTTTTCAGTCAAGTTAATGAAACATGGGAGTCTTCAGTAAAGTTATTGAAATATGGAACATTTCAGTCAAGTTAATGAAATATATGAGTCGTCAGTCAAGTTAACTATTTATGTACATGCCATCAGAGTGTTGAAACATGTTTATAGGCTACTTTTACATTGTCAACAGGTAAAGCTTGAAACAGGGTAATGAATTGTTGCTAATCACTGGAAACATATAATAACACACACAAATTGACATTTTGACCGAAAGACCTTTATCAAGACTACATACACACACAAATGACAAGCAAGAATGATATAGTTGGCATTCACATGACCAAGTTAAGTGTAATGTGGAGATGATCCGGAAGCTGAAACTAGGTCAGAGGTAAAATGACACAAACAACAAATATACAAAACACAGCCACAAACATGTGAAACAAGACAAAGAAATGAAGTAACAAAATAATCTAATTCATACACTGAATGAAGTTTTGCTAATCACTGGAAATAAATAATAGCACACATAAATCAACATTTCAACCAAAAATATTAGACATATTATTGATTTTACATTGTCAGATTTACTTGTAACAGATGCAGTTCATTTGGTCATATATCATTATTTGTAACTCAAACATATTTTATATATCAAACTGTTCAGAATTAGCAATCAATCTTCTGGTGTATATAATATCTGTTACTAAACAATTATTTGAATAATTTTTCCGAAGATCTGAGACTAGGCAATGATTTGTGTGATTTATCTCAGATCTGTGGCAAACCTGTCATTCAGCCGATGTATCTCAGATTTGTGACAAGTCGGTCATTCAGCTGATGTATCTAAGATCTGTGACAAGTCTGTCTTTCAACTGATGTATCTAAGATCTGTGACAAGCCTGTCATACAGCTGATGTATCTAAGATCTGTGGCAAGTCTGTCATTCAGCTGATGTATCTAAGATCTGTGGCAAGTCTGTCATTCAGCCGATGTATCTAAGATCTGTGACAAGTCTGTCATTCAGCTGCAGTATCTCAGATCTGTGACAAGTCTGTCATTCAGCTGATGTATCTAAGATCTGTGACAAGCCTGTCATACAGCTGATGTATCTAAGATCTGTGGCAAGTCTATCATTCAGCCGATGTATTCAAGATCTGTGCCAAGCTTGTCATTCAGCTGATGTATCTCAGATCTGTGGCAAGCCTGTCATTCCGCTGACTTTTCTCAGATTTGTGGCAAGCCTGTTATTTAACTGACGTATTCAAGATCTGAAACTAGGCAATTATTTGTTGTATTTATTTCAGATCTGTAATAAGACAATAAATCAAATGATGTAGTTATAATCTGTATATGTTTTGTGTTGCTTGTCTCAGAAGAAGCTGATGATGTAGTGTACACAATCAAAGACTTGTCACGAATGGTGAGAGAGTTACGACTGAAACAGTACACACTACTTCATGTAGCAGTCTTACATGGGGAAATAGAGGTATGTGTGCATGTCGATTTAAGGTATTTATGAAGGTATAGTGGTTATGTGTGCAGATAGATTTAAAATGTTTATGCAGGTATTATGAGATTAGGTGTGCAGATATTTATGAGGTTTGTTTCCTGTATGTGTGTAAGTAAAATGAAGGTATAGGGTGCCCATACATTCACTGTGCACTAACGTCACACAGAGTCACAGTAAATCCTCACAATTCATATGACGTAGGGTCATCACCAATGTAAATGAGTGCACTGTGACTTTGTTAGCAACTAGTATTTATGCATACACCAAGATGGTATATGCCAATGTAGAGGAAGGGTATGCAGGTACAGTGGAGATCTTCTTTTTCTACTGCAGTCATTATCAAATTGGTTCAGATTATGAGGATGTGGTCCGAAGAATAGAATGTGTTGTCAGGCTTACAGTTTGGCTGTGATCTGAGTATTTTAGTCTGACACATTCAACTTCAACATAGATTTTGGGTTAGTTTGACACTCTTAAGAAGTGGGACAACCAAGTGTACTCCAAAAAGCTCCTTAGTCACCTCTTACAACATGAATGGCAGTAACGATGTCACTATTCTTTGTTTTCCTTTTACGGCCAATGGTGAATATATATAGAATGAAGATATCTACACAAGTACAATGAAGGTAAATATTCCGTTAAATTTATAGTAATTTATATAGATGTGTGGATAGGTACAACAGTGGTATATGTGCAGGTACCGGTATGTTGTAGGTAAGCATGCAGGTAGTTGAAGTGTGTATCAAAGTAAGATACAAACATTTGTCATTTTCAGTGAATGTTGTAGAATAATAAGTTTACTGGTTGAAATGTCTATCTATCTATCTATCTATTGTCTTTTTCACTTATTCCGTTAAGGGGGGGGGCGGGGGTTGAAGTTGTCTGTCTTTGGCCATTTGAGTTGCAGTGGCCATCATCAGTCCGTGTCTATTTAAGGCCCCTTTGATTGTCTCCGCCGATCTAGTTCTTAGTCTTCCTCATGCCTGGTCTTCTGCTGTTGTAATGTATTTAGTGAAATAATATGACAAAAATCACAATGATAACATAAATAAATTCTGCAAGAATTTGCTTATGTGACAGCTACTACAGGGAGATATCAAGGAGGAATGTGGTAAATTGATGACATTATTGAGGAATGTATGCTAGTAAATTTGTGGTTTTATTTTAAGCATTCGTTCTCAAACTCATGCTGGATCTCATGTAGCAGGACAGCGGGCCTACAAAGTTTCCAGCAGGATGTAGTCCAGGGAATGGAAATGTGTTGTGTGGGAGTGACATTATAGAGGATTGTGGGATGATAAACTTAAGGTATCGTGCTGGAATCAGTGATGGTAAATTTAAGGTATCGTGGTGGAATCAGTGATGGTAAATTTAAGGTATCGTGTTGGAATCTGCAGTAGTAGGTTGAAGTATTGTCAAGAAATTTGTTAAGGTAAATAGGAGATATTGTTTTGGAATATGTGGTGGTTAAATAGGAGATATCTGGTAATATATGGTGGTTAAATAGGAGATATCTGGTAATATGTGGTGGTTAAATAGGAGATATCTGGGAATATGTGGTGGTTAAATAGTGGATATCTGGGAATATGTGGTGGTTAAATAGTGGATATCTGGGAATATGTGGTGGTTAAATAGTGGATATCTGGAAATATGTGGTGGTTAAATAGGAGACATCTGGTAATATGTGGTGGTCAAATAGTGGATATCTGGGAAAATGTGGTGGTTAAATAGTGGATATCTGGGAATATGTGTGGTGATTAAATAGTGGATATCTGGGAATATGTGGTGGTTAAATAGGAGATATCTGGGAATATGTGGTGGTTAAATAGTGGATATCTGGGAATATGTGGTGGTTAAATAGGAGATATCTGGGAATATGTGGTGGTTAAATAGGAGACATCTGGTATTATGTGGTGGTTAAATAGGAGATATCTGGGAATATGTGGTGGTTAAATAGGAGATATCTGGGAATATGTGGTGGTTAAATAGGAGATATCTGGGAATATGTGGTGATTAAATAGGAGATATCTGGGAATATGTGGTGGTAAATTGGAATCAAGTTTTATTTTTGTCTTGCTCCCTCAGACAATTCAATTTCTCCTGTCACATGGTGCCTCTGTGAATGTGACTGACCAGAACTTTGTGTCTCCACTATCACTGGCGATTGCCATACACCGACCAGATGTTGTAAAACTTCTGATTCAAAAAGGTAAGGTTTGTTCTGTGTGTTTATTGTAATTCACAAGTCACAGAATTGGTGATTGGTTGAACTGACGTTCATTGCAATACATAAACCTGTAGATGCTTCGTTGCTCAAGAATAAGAATGGTGTTCATGCTAGTCATGAGAAATTTCTGTTGCTCCCTGGTTGAAAACTATTTTTTTTAAACTATTCCCTAAAGCTTTGCAGTCGTACTTGTACCACACGATGGTCTAGTAGTGGACCACACTTAAAAGACTTTAATCCTCTACCTCTTAACTACTCGAGAGTGAGAGGTGATTCAGTAAAATGTCAGTGACCCCTGAGAACAGGCACATAAATAATGGGGAGTACCTCTCATAGGCAGATCAGAACAAGACTTTTAGTATTAGCCGATTCAGCACACACCTCCCCTCTTCTGTGTTTTTTTTACAAAAAAAGCTATCCAATTTTTGTTCCATACACAGATTTAGAATTGCCATATGGAAAATAACACATTACTTTTTAAAAAAAACAATATTTGTTACATTAAACCAATTAATGTACATTAAACCCCCCCCCCCCCCCCCAGGTAATATATATATATATGTTGTAGGTTCACTTTAGTAGATGTGGTAATGCTTAGTGCTATCAATATAAAAATTTAGATAGTAAACTTGGACATCGGACATGCAACAAGTAAACTTGGACATCGGACATGCAATGTATACATATGTTAAACTTGGACATCGGACATGCAATGTGTACATATGTTAATCTTGGACATCGGACATGCAATGTGTACATATGTTAAACTTGGACATCGGACATGCAATGTATACATATGTTAAACTTGGACATCGGACATGCAATGTATACATACGTTAAACTTGGACATCGGACATGCAATGTATACATATGTTAAACTTGGACATCGGACATGCAACAAGTGCATATGTTAAACTAGGACATCGGACATGCAACAAGTGCATATGTTAAACTTGGACATCGGACATGCAATGTATACATATGTTAAACTTGCACATCGGACATGCAATGTATACATATGTTAAACTTGCACATCTGACATGCAGCAAGTGCATATGTTAAACTTGGACATCGGACATGCAATGTATACATATGTTAAACTTGCACATCTGACATGCAACAAGTGCATATGTTAAACTAGGACATCGGACATGCAACAAGTGCATATGTTAAACTTGGACATCTGACATGCAACAAGTGCATATGTTAAACTTGGACATCTGACATGCAACAAGTGCATATGTTAAACTTGGACATATCACATGCAACAAGTGCATATGTTAAACTTGGACATCTGACATGCAACAAGTGCATATGTTAAAGAATACTTGACTCAAAAGGTGTAGAGGATTGAAATCATAGTACTTGGGGTACCCTATATGTACTCTGTTTCTCTCAAGAAAGCAGCACACTGTCTCCACTCACAGCACGTAACTTCATATTTTCAACAATAATCCCCAGTGATCTTAGAAAAGAATTTATTTTATAAACAAGATGTCATGGGGAGGATTTCTTCTTCAGCGTTCATTCTCAAACTCCCACTGGATCTCTCTTGTAGCAGGACCATGGTCCTACTAGATTTCCAGCAGGATGTAGTCCAGAGAATGGAAATGCATTGTGTCTCCGTTTTATTTGTGCCAATGGCCGGACACATCTGTCTTTGGTAGGATGGGGAGAATTTGAATCCTCAACCTCCTTGAGCACAAAATGAATGGCTTAACCCCACACATGGAGATCTCCGGAAATCCCTTATCATTTTAAGATTGATTGAGTTATGAATCAGCATCATAGCATGTGGTTGTACCCATAGGCGCTCAGCTACCTCGCTATTGCTTGATTGAATGAAGTGACATAGTGATTCTAACACAAATACCAACTCCAAATGTTTCCTTGCTAACTTCTGACAGGCGCTGATGTGAATGTCCAGAGTGTGAGTGGCAGAACTCCACTTATACTTGCTGTAGAGAACAACAGTTTGAGCACAGTGAAACTTCTGATTGATGCTGGAGCTGACCTTGATCTAGCTGACATGAAGGGCACTACACCATTACTAACTTTTATATCACTATTTTCCTACATGTCCTCCACCATTTCTGACAAGAAAATTGGCAACCTGAACATATTGAGAACCTTAGTCGAAGGTAAGCAAATCTAGTAAATCAAGGTATAATAGACTAACTGAAACACTGCCTGATAATGGGAGCCTACCCGATCATGTTAGATAGCAATGGGGATGGTAACCTTCACCAACATCATGTACCATATCCATCAATTTTATGTTATATGTATTTTCATCTTTTTGAAAAATATATATTTATCGTCATGAATAGCCTTTACGCCAGGGGTCGGGAACCTATGGCTCATGAGCCAGATGTGGCTTTATTGATGGCTGCATTTGGCTCGCAGACAAATGTTCGACTATTACAAAAATGTTTTTTTTAGACTCCTTTGGTCTACATATTAATTGCATATCAATATTTCATTCTACAAATGTGCTTCTTCTTCTTCTTTCGTTCACTTGAAACATGTCTATATCTGTAATTCTGTCTCCTTAATAAAACTCACTGTCTTTTGTAGTTCATACAGTGTCCCATAGAGCTTTGATTCCAGTGTTGTTTCCTCTGGCCAATATGTCTGCCTCAGCGTTTCATGCTCAGAACACTCTTGAAGTATATGTTTGGCACTCTGTGCTGCCTGTCCACATGTACACATGGCCGTGTGGCCAATCTTGAACTTTGTATACATGTGACTGCGGAGTCGGTTGTGTCCTGTTCTGAGATGTAGAATTATAACTTGTTCTGGTCTGTTCATAATGTGATAGTCATCTTGTGTTGGTGTTTCTGGCTTTCTTATTGACTTGATCATCTGTTTTTTCTGATGGTAGGTGATTGGTATATCTGGTTGGTCTTCGGCAGCACCTTCTTTAGCCAGTTGGTCTGCTTTTTCATTTCCTGGTATTCCACAGTGAGAGGGTATCCACTGCATGGTTACCCTATACTGGTAAGACAATTCACTAAGTAGTTTTTTTAAGTCTGTTAGTTTTCCAGACTGGAGAGCTTGAAGCACTGACCTTGCATCTGTCAGGAATACCACAGGCTGTAGGCCAGAGTTGGAGTTACAAATGTGCTAAAGTCTACTGCAGCTCAGCATCAGAAGTGGTAAAGAAGATAAACTCCGCTGACCTAAAAGACAGAAAAATAGCAACCCTGCATTCATTGCAAACAGTTTTAAACATAATGTATGGCTCTCACAGAATTACTTTTCAAAATATGTGGTGTATATTGCTCTCTCAGACAAAAAGGTTCCCGACCCCTGCTTTACGTTATACATTCCAAACTTCACACTAACATCAGACAGTCTGCATCTTCTATGAGATACATAGTCTTCTGACTCCCATCAGAAATCTCATATGAGATACATAGACTTCTGACTCCCATCAGAAATCTCATATGAGATACATAGACTTCTGACTCCCATCAGAAATCTCATATGAGATACATAGACTTCTGACTCACATCAGAAATCTCATATGAGATACATAGACTTCTGACTCCCATCAGAAATCTCATATGAGATTCATAGACTTCTGACTCCCATCAGAAATCTCATATGAGATACATAGACTTCTGACTCCCATCAGAAATCTCATGAGATACATAGACTTCTGACTCCCATCAGAAATCTCATATGAGATTCATAGACTTCTGACTCCCATCAGAAATCTCATATGAGATACATAGACTGAATCCCATCAGAAATCTCCTATGAGATACATAGACTTCTGACTCCCATCAGAAATCTCCTATGAGATACATAGTCTTCTGACTCCCATCAGAAATCTCATATGAGATACATAGACTTCTGACTCCCATCAGAAATCTCCTATGAGATACATAGTCTTCTGACTCCCATCAGAAATCTCATATGAGATACATAGACTTCTGACTCCCATCAGAAATCTCATATGAGATACATAGACTTCTGACTCCCATCAGAAATCTCATATGAGATACATAGACTTCTGACTCCCATCAGAAATCTCTTGTATCCCTAAAGTTGTTGAAGAGCAAAAACACGTAACAATAACTGAATAAGAAGTAAAGATAATTACGTACGTGTGATGTCTAAGGATCTGAAAGGAAAAGTGTCTTATAAATCCCAGGGTTTAGAATGGTTCTAGCACCTCTGTGTCCATGTGGTCAGGCATCACAGACAACAGAACATATCCTGCAAGACTGCATTACACTGAACCAGTTAAGGGAGGAACACTGGCCCACAGAGATGGATATCAACAGAAAGTTGTATGGGAGCACTGAGTAGCTTTCAAATAAACAGCATTTATTAAGAAAATCAGACATGCTGTGTTGACATGTCAAACTGCGAACAAAAAGAAGAATAAGATCCCAGGGTTAGATGACAAACCAAGACCCTAATGAACCTATGTGGTCACATTGGAAACAGACAAACCAGAAACTCTTATTTTTCTTGCTTGTTGAATGTAGTGGGATAAATGTTTGTATCACAGACAAATAACATCCTATGCACTCCACCCCCCAAAATAATTCAACTCATGGATCATCAAAGAGCCATGTTGCGACAGTCCTCCTCCTCCTATGTTGTCTTAATCACCTGTTTCATTGGTGACTCTGCTCAAAAGGGAAGCAAAGAATAGCAACTTGACTTACCATGCATGTAAAAAGAGGAAATTAAAGAGTTTAAAGTTGTCTGTCTTGTTGTCTCCTTGCTATATTTCAATGAGACCAAAAATTAATGCTTACATCAGTTTTGTCAGACCACAAGATGCAGCTCAGCTGTTAACCATGACACAGTGATTAATTTTATTACAGAACATCATGAAATTATTGATCAAACAGTCTATATTCATAGTGACTTGAAAATCCAGTTGCCGCATATTAGAACCTTCCTTGGCGAGTTGATCAGCTCTCTCATTTCCTGCTATTCCACAGTGTGATGGAATCAATTTCAGTATAATTCTACACCTATTTTGCACTATGGACAATACCTCTTTTAACTCTGGTAGTTTATTGGATTGTAGTGCCTCTAGTACTGATCTTGCATCTGTAAGTATTACAATAGGGTGTAAGGTCCTGTCCGATGTTAACAGTTTTTCTGTAGCTACACAAATAGCTTTTACTTCAGATTCATAGTTGTTACAGTAATTCCCCGTTGGTGTATATGTGGTATCAGTGGTGCCATCTGGGTATTTCACATATAAACCACTTCCCCATTTCTTACTGCATTCTGTGCTGATCCATCTGTATGCACTCTAGTCCATAGATCACTTGGGTGTCATCAAGGAAGCTGAGAACTGCTACCCTTTTCTGCACATTATTCTGCTGTTCATTCCCATACACATGATCTGTATCTCCATATCTCTAATGATGGATGAAAAAAATTCCTAATATTCAGGACTTTCACAGGCAATTCTGTTCAGTACTTCTGGAAAAAGATTTTCTTAGCCATCTTAGTACTACTCCTGCTATTCACCTTTTAGCTGTGTATGGTATGAAGCACAGGTCTTCAACAAACCTTTCTTGAGGATTCAAATGTCTGTCCATGGTATTCTCAACATTCTTATATAAAACCATGCCTCTATCAATATTGCGTACATAATTTTAATCTAGAGAGAGGCATTCGAAATGAAGTGCTATAGATGAGTCCTGAGAATTCCGTGGACAGAAAAAAAGACCTACCAAGACGTGCTAAGAAAAATCAGCATTCAAGAAGGCTGGCTTTTAAACACCATATTAAGAAAGAAGTTAGGTTTTTTTTCAGCTATGTGAAGGCACGATGACATGGAAAGAGATTCAGGAATGCAGCACATGGCGTTAGAGGAAGCAGGACAACTTGCCAGAGACCGTGGGGATTTCAGGAGATTCATAAGGAAGACTACGTTCTGGAAAGAATACGTCACATGACAACAATTTTCAGTGGAACAGAAAAATAATTGTATTTTTACTAGAAGAAATACTGAAATATTAATAGTGTTACTGCATGTACTATTGCTCTCAGGTGGCTGTACAGTAGACCTGCCCAACAAGCAAGGAGCAACACCTCTAATGCTGGCTATTGGTATGGGTAGAATTGATGCTGCCAAGGTCCTGCTGAAGGCTGGTGCCAACATTAACTTGGTATGTTAGTCTCATGTAGCTGTAATTTAGTTTTAGTTTTGTGCTTTTCTGGTCATCTTTGTTATAGTCTTGTTCTTTCCTGGTGGTCTTTGTTATATTCTTGTGCTTTCCTGGTCGTCTTTGTTATAGTCTTGTGCTTTCCTGGTGGTCTTTGTTATATTCTTGTGCTTTCCTGGTGGTTTTTGTTATAGTCTTGTGCTTTCCTGGTTGTTATTGATTGTTTAATGGATAATTTTATTGAAGCTTGTATCAAATGACTATCCCTGTAGATATTGATGCCAGATATTAATACAGGGACAAACATTAAATGGGTATAAAACAAACAATAAATAAATACATAATTTATTGTTTCTTTTTTGTCTATTTAATGTCTGTTCCTGTATATTGTTCTCTTAATCTAATATTTATCCATATATCTATTCTCATTTAATGTTTATCCTTGTATATTTTGTTCTTAATCTAATATTTATCCATATATCTATTTCCATTTAATGTTTGTCTCCGTATATTTTTTTTCTAATTTAATATTTATCCATATATCAATTTCCATTTAATGTTCGTCCCTGTATATTATGTTGTTAATCTTCTTTTGTTCGATTGGAACATGCTTATATCTGAAGTTTTGTTTCTTCAATAAACTTGAATGTGTTCTGTAACTCGTACAGACGTCCGTAGAGTTTTTCTTCCACTGTTGTTTCTCTGGGCCAGTGTATTTGCCTCAGCATTTCATATTCCTGGTATACCTTAAGAATATGCTCTGCTATCTGAGGTGCCTGTACACATGGTCGTGTTGCCAATCTTGAACTTATATAAATGTGGCTGCGGAGTCAGTTGTGTCCTGTTCTGAGGCACAAAATTACAACTTTTTCTGATCTGTTCATAATTTGGTAGTCATCTTGTGTTGGAGTTGGCTTTCTAATTATTTTGATCATCTATTTCTTTTGATGCTACATTATTGGCACATCTGGTTGATCATCATTTATCCATATATCTATTTCCATTTTATGTCACTAAAATCAACCAAAAAAATGCTTGGTTGATGGCTATCTGAAACCAATTGCTTATTATTATCTTACCTGTTTTTTCTCTCCCAGTCAATATTAATTTCTGTTACTTCTCTCCCAGTCAATATTAATTTCTGTTACTTCTCTCCCAGTCAATATTAATTTCTGTTACTTCTCTCCCAGTCAATATTAATTTCTGTTACTTCTCTCCCAGTCAATATTAATTTCTGTTACTTCTCTCCCAGTCAATATTAATTTCTGTTACTTCTCTCCCAGTCAATATTAATTTCTGTTACTTCTCTCCCAGTCAATATTAATTTCTGTTACTTCTCTCCCAGTCAATATTAATTTCTGTTACTTCTCTCCCAGTCAATATTAATTTCTGTTACTTCTCTCCCAGTCAATATTAATTTCTGTTACTTGTCTCCTAGTCAATATTAATTTCTGTTACTTCTCTCCCAGTCAATATTAATTTCTGTTACTTCTCTCCCAGTCAATATTAATTTCTGTTACTTGTCTCCTAGTCAATATTAATTTCTGTTACTTCTCTCCCAGTCAATATTAATTTCTGTTACTTCTCTCCCAGTCAATATTAATTTCTGTTACTTGTCTCCTAGTCAATATTAATTTCTGTTACTTCTCTCCCAGTCAATATTAATTTCTGTTACTTGTCTCCTAGTCAATATTAATTTCTGTTACTTCTCTCCCAGTCAATATTAATTTCTGTTACTTGTCTCCTAGTCAATATTAATTTCTGTTACTTCTCTCCCAGTCAATATTAATTTCTGTTACTTCTCTCCCAGTCAATATTAATTTCTGTTACTTCTCTCCCAGTCAATATTAATTTCTGTTACTTGTCTCCTAGCCAATATTAATGTCTATTGAAGTTACCTGTCTCCCTGTCTTCAACATATTTTATTTCTGCCATCCATTTACATGTTTCTCAATCACTTGTATTGTTGTCATCCATTTGTGTTTCATCTACCTGTGTGTCTTGGTCATTAATCTGTGCTCCTGTCATATACCTATGTTTATCGGTCATTATGCCATATCTCTGCCATCTAGATGTATGTCTCAGTCATTCATCTGTGCCCCTGCCATCTACCTGTGTTTATCAGTCATCGAGCCATATTTCTTCCATCTACCTGTGCATCTCAGTCATTCACCTCTATTTCTCAGTCATCTACCTGTTTGTCTCCTAAATTACCCTTAGTTCTAACAAAGTACATAATTTTGTTACACAGGTAGATAAAGCAGGCAAGAATGTCTTCCACATGGCAGTGGGTGTGAATACAGCTCTCTTTCTAATCAACGAAGGAGCCGCATGTGACTCTCCAGATAAAAATGGTTAATGTTTTTTTTTGTATAGCTTGTATGCAGCCACAATCCATTAGTTGTAAGATCATCACATGCTAAGTCAGGCCGAAAGGTGCAGATATTGCAGCTGAGCTGTAAACCATGATACGATGCATTCTATTCTCCTGACTAAATCCTACTAATCTGCAGAAGTTTGAGAATTAGCACAGAAGATCACCATCATTGCATGTCTGATCACCATCATTGCACCCTGGCCTAGTTCATAGATGCTCTAATCTCTTATCCAGTTAGTTAGTTAATCATTGGATCATCATCACTGGACTCTGAACAAGTCCATAGGTGCTCAGATCTCTCCTTGCGTATATCCGCCATTACATGTTGACTGATGGTCCCTGTACGCTGTTGGTTGACCATCATTCTTTCTTACCCATAAAACGCTCCTTTCTAGCGACACCACATTTCAAACCAAGCTCCCTTATTCTAGTCATGGAACAAGAGTCATCGTCACTTATACAATCATTTTTGTGTGTGTTTTCCCATAGGGCGTTCAAAATATCTGCCTGAGTTATTCATTGCTCTGTCAACAGCCGTAGTAGATGCGTGTGCTGCCAACCTATCTGCTGTCTTATTACCCTAGACTCCTGCATGTCCCAGCACAAAAATAAAAGTCACTCTTATTCAATATGTCAATCAGCGCAAATCTGATTTTTTCATTTCTCCGAACACTTGTATGTCTGGGAATGAAAATGAAAGCAACTCTATTCAGCAGAAATTGCAGTATTGACTCTAGCCACTGTTGGCATAGATGGCCAGACTGGATCTTTTTTAGCGTACTCATAGAATCAGTCAGAAAACATACATTTGTAACACTCTCTAACTTCTATTGATATGCAGCCTCTCATGGATACCTCACAAAAATTGATCAATATATCTAGTATTAGCTGTGGTCATACACAAATCTGCTTAGATTGACTAGTGACCGTATATACTAGATCAAATACATCCACATAAATGTAACCATCCATTTGCCAAGTCATTTTGAACCCAAGACATATAAAACTTTAAGGATTTAGTTCTCAAGTACAAGTAAGTTAGTTTGTTCCTTTCATGCCACAGGCAGCACATAGGGCAGAGGTTTTGATTCTCCATGTGTTGCGGTCCGCTGCCTGCAGTTTTAGTTCTTATATGGTCTTGGAGCTTGTTATTTCCCCTTCTTTAAGTATAGTGTTTTAGGGTCTGCGTTTTCTCATGAAGTTTGAAATGTATTCTTGGTGTGTTTTGTTTCTTAAATCACTATTTGTGATGAAATCGCTCCATTTTATGCTCATCGGTTTCCAGAGACATTTGTTTTCGAAGCTGTTTAAATTTTGGTCTGTTGCTTGAGTTGTTTTCCAGCTTTCACTTCCATATGTTAATACTGAGACAATACAGGAGTTTAATAGCTTTAGCTTGGTGTTTCTTCCTAGATCTTTTCACTTTCAGATATTAGTTAGTTTAGTGAATGTGCTAGCTGCAACTGCTATGCATGTATTTATTTCTTTCATTGAGTCTCCGTCAACAAACATTCGGCTGCCCAAGTAGTTAAAAGTTGGAGACTTTTTTCAGTATTTGGTTGTTTACTGAGATGTTATTTGTTGAACTGTTAAGTTCTATGAGTTTTGATTTGGATGTATTAATCTGGAGACCAAGTACAGTATGATTAACAATCTCATAAAGGCAACTTATCTATAGTTGTGAAACATGAGCTTTAGATTGTTTTTGCCTGCCGAAGATGGACGTGTCGGACCACTGGTGCACAAAAAATGGTGACACAACGCATTTTCATTCTCTGGATGACATTCTGCTGGAAATCTAGTAAGACACGACGATTGTCCTGCTACAATAGAGATCCAGTGGAAGTTTGAGAATGAACACATAAGAAGAATGGTTTGGATTAAACTATAACTTTGGCAGGTAACTTTTTTTGCGTGTGTCTAGGGCCATTTGTAAATTTACAACATCATTCATGGGTCATACAAAATTATCAACTTAAGATTAGCATGCAATTTTTTTAATCTCTTGGCACACATAATTTTCGGGTTGTTTCTAGTAGAAATTAAGAGTTTGACAAAATACTTCACAATTTGTGGCTATCTCTGCCTCCCTCACTGTTTGGCAATATTTATATGGTCTTCAGCATCTAACATCTGCCACTAATGAATGAATTATATGTGATTTACTGATTACAAGCATTAGTTATTATTGTCGTGATGTATCAACCTAGCGAATGATCATCGGCAGTAGGATCAACAGGATCAACAATGTTCTTGATATCTCAAATGTGTCCAACATCAGTCACTGCATTACATGAGCTAGATAAGGTGCAAAAATCAGGCAATTTAGGATCACATCACAGAGGCAATAAAATCAAAACCCATTGTAGAGATTGAGAAAATGCGGCAGATACAAACACTAAGTGAACGCTGAGAACAAATGTGTTAATTCATTTAGAAAAGTTGCGCTGTAAGCCAAGTCATCCAATAAAAGACAGATTTCAAATCTTAGCAGTGGGGCGACTGAAAAGAAGCAGCTTTATCCATCAGACTAAATGACTCCATAGAAAAATCTCAGAGATGCCTGAAGTTGACAGCCCCCTAAAGTCTGTACCAAAACACATCCCTTGGAGAGAGAATATGGATTATCTATTCATATCCAGACTGAGGTCAAAAGAGAATGACTGTGAGAATGAATGGAATAATATACTTCTTCTTTCCTTCCTCTTTTACCCTTTACGGGTGTCGAGGGAGATACAATGTTCTTGTTCTCACTTTTCTGGCAGCTTCAGATGTTATTTGGTGTTCGTGTAATGTCTCTTTGATGTTGTCGATCCAGCGTACTCTAGGTCTACCCTTGGCTCTTCTTTCTGCTTATCCTCTTTTCGTATATGCTTTATAAACTAATAAATCACACGGCATTCTTTCCAGATGACCAAACCATTGTATCTGTTGGTTTTGTATGTATTGTAGAATTGATATGACACCCACTCTTTCTCTTATGACATCGTTTCTAATTCTGTGTTTTCTGGTCACTCTTGTGACTTTTCTCAGACATCTCATCTCTGTTGTAACCAGTTTTCTCTTATGTTTTGTTGTTAAGGACCATGTTTGACATTGGTAGCACAGGGTTGGAATGAAGATACTTTGGATAAGATGTTTTTTTGTTGACATTGGTAGCATTTTGTGTTACAGTAAAGGGGATAATTGACCCAGTATTTGATTCGCTTTGCTACAACGAATGTTTATTTCGGTGTCCATCTTTGCAATATACAATAATATACATGTGAGAAAGTTACACTCACCTGAATGATGAATATCCACAAGATATATGGATCAGAGTATATACAGATGGGTCAGCAGAGAATGCAGATATATATATATATATATATATATATATATATATATATATATATATATATATATATATATATATATAGAGAGAGAGAGAGAGAGAGAGAGTACCCACACAATGTTAAGGATACAATCAAAATACCAACGGGTAAATTCTGTCATAATTGTGATGCACAAATCCAGGCATTCAAGGTGGCAGCTGAAAAACTGATGAACTCCTATCTTGGTCCACAGCCTGTAGTATTCCTAACAGATGCAAGATCAGCACTCCAAACACTGCAGTTCAGAAAACTACCAGACCTGCAAATACTACTCACTGGACTAAGAAATCAGGATAAAGTAGCTATACAGTGGATACAATCGCATTGTGGAATACCTGAAAATGATAAATCAGATCATCTGACTAAGGAGGAAGCTGCAAATCAAGCAGATGTGTCCATAACATACCATCAAAAGAAACAGTGCATCAAAGCAATTAGAAAGCCAACTCCAACACAAGATGACTACCAAATTATGAATAGTTGGGGCAACAAGTTGTTATTCAGCGCTTCTACTACTTCTTTTTCTTGAGCGTTCATTCTCAAACTCCCGCTGGATCTCTTTTGTAGCAGGACCATGGTCCTATTAGATCTCCACCTGGATGTAGTCCAGAGAATGGAAATGCGTTGTGTCGCCGTTGTATTTGTGCCAATGGCCCGACACATCTCTTTTTGGCGGGTTTCAGCGCTTCAAAAGAGGAGGCAATCGACTCCACAGCCTCATGTATACAAATCTCAAGATTGGCAACATAGCCATGTGGTCAGGCACCTCTGACAGCAGAGCATATTCTTCAGAAATGTTCTGAATATGAAATGCTGAGGCAAGTACACTGGATAAGAGAAACAACAGTGGAAGAAAAACTCTATGGACCTCTGTACCAATTACAAAACAGTAAAGTTTATAGAGGAGACAAAACTTATATATAAGTACATTCCAAGCAAACAAAAGAAGATTTATGGCAATAGAATCAACAATGTTCTTGATGTCTCATCCTAGCAGATGATTTATGACAATAGAATCAACAATGTTCTTGATGTCTCATCCTAGCAGATGATTTATGGCAATAGAATCAACAATGTTCTGAATGTGTCAACATTGATGATGAAGTAATCTCTTTAGCTGTACACAGGTAGCCCTTGACAGTTCATAGCCTTTTTGACAAAAACATAGGTCCTCCTCATTTGAGTAACTAGGGGTGACACCCGTACTTGCATACGGTTTGCTGTCTCAAATGTATGGTTGTGTTATGGGAAGTTTATGGATGCAGGTTTAGTCTCTAAAGGATGACATTCCAGTGCAGCAGCATCCCAGGATTATTATGTCTAGGCTAGTTAGTTCATCATTCTTCTATCAAACCTGTTGACCCATCTGCAGTGGTAGAAGACCTAACATTTCCCACCACGTAAGGAGTCTGCCACAATGGACAAATTTTGCTTATCTGCATCCCTTTGTCATCCATGGAGACCATTTGATGGATGACCAAAGTTATAAGAAATCAAACAGGACATGCAGTGACAATGAATATTTTACAGGTTACAGGCTGTTAGTCAATCCCCAACTTTCCTTAGTTGCCTCCTACAGCATGCCAGGCAAGAAGAATATTCTTTGTATCCTTAACTAGTAGTCCAGACCCCAGTGTGACACACAGCAACAGTTATAATAGTATTAATGTTTTTTGTGTGCTTCTTTGATGTCTCAATAATATATTAGCAATCATTTTATTAGGAATAATTTCATTAGAAACAATTTCATTAGCAATCATTTTATTAGGAATAATTTCATTAGAAACAATTTCATTAGCAATAATTTTATTAGCAATAATTTCATTAGAAACAATTTCATTAGTAATCATTTTATTAGGAATAATTTCATTAGAAACAATTTCATTAGCAATAATTTCATTAGTAATAATTTTATTAGCAATAATTTCATTAGAAACAATTTCATTAGTAATCATTTTATTAGGAATAATTTCATTAGAAACAATTTCATTAGCAATAATTTTATTAGCAATAATTTCATTAGAAACAATTTCATTAGTAATCATTTTATTAGGAATAATTTCATTAGAAACAATTTCATTAGCAATAATTTCATTAGTAATAATTTCATTAGAAACAATTTCATTAGCAATAATTTTATTAGCAATAATTTCATTAGAAACAATTTCATTAGCAATAATTTTATTAGCAATAATTTCATTAGAAACAATTTCATTAGTAATAATTTTATTAGCAATAATTTCATTAGAAACAATTTCATTAGTAATAATTTTATTAGCAATAATTTCATTAGAAACAATTTCATTAGTAATCATTTTATTAGGAATAATTTCATTAGAAACAATTTCATTAGCAATAATTTTATTAGCAATAATTTCATTAGAAACAATTTCATTAGCAATAATTTTATTAGCAATAATTTCATTAGAAACAATTTCATTAGCAATAATTTTATTAGCAATAATTTCATTAGAAACAATTTCATTAGTAATAATTTTATTAACAACAATTTCATTAACTGCAATTTCATTAATAGCCACTCTAATTTAGCTTCAAACATACACTCTCTTATAGGCATACGACCAATTGACCGAGCAGCTAATGTTGGCCATATTGGAATGATGCGTTTATTACTTAGCTGTGATTGCCGTCGAACACCTGCAATAATGGACATACCAAGAGTTATCCAATCTCGGCGGAGTCTGCCAGTTTTTGACCATTGGCTACAACAGGAAATCTACAGTCCAAGAGAATTGAAAAGACTTTGCAGACAGACTATCAGGCAGTGCCTTGGTTCCATGAATACAGTCAATATAGACCAGCTGCCAGTTCCCAGGTTGATGAAGGATTTTTTATTGGCAAAACATCTTGACTTGACTTTTGATAATGTAGTTATAGATCATGTACCTAACATGGTTCCGGTCTCCATAGAGAATATTAGTCATCGCTTGCCCAGATAGTGATCTCGATTTTATATTTTCTTGATAAGGCTTTGAAGAGGTATTCCTGTTAACTCGATGCTAAACAACAGCTCTTGCAGGGTTACAGAACAATATGTCAGGTCCGATTAGATAAAAGTTGCAACAAGAAATGACATATAGTGATTGCAGCACACAATGGCATATATTGATTGCAACACTAAATGACATGTTAGTGATTGCAGCAATAAATTACAAATGGTAGTGATTACAGCACTAAATGGCATATGAGTGATTGCAGCAATAAATTACATATGGTAGTGATTACAGCACTAAATGACAATGATAATGATTGCAGCAATAAATGACAGCTTTTGCAGGGCTTTAGGACTGAACTAAGTTCTGATTAGATAAAAGTTGCAAGAAAAAAGTCACTGCAGAGATTGAAGGACAAAATAACATATGACAGGGATTGCTGTACTAAATGATATGGTAGAAATTGCTAAACTAAATTATATTTGGTTGATTGCAGCACTAAATGACAATTATAAATGACACTATCAAATCCCACTTATGATATGAAAATTTCATGAAATTGAACAGCTTCCAAATGCTGTTACATAATTACATGACATGATGGTTATCACATGAATAAATGACGTGACAGATGTCACATGACTATCACGTCTGTGACTTGTAAATATTTATCGAGAAGGTGTTAAATTTTGTGCTCGGCACTTTCTAAATTTGGTGTGCATCGGAGGAACCATAGAGGAAACATTAGTTATAAAAAGAAATCGGATTCTGATTGGCAGGATTCATGCCTGTTGTTCAGATTTCACTGGACCATTGATTTCACCAGAAACAAAATGAGCCACGAAATATCACTCATCATCATGTGCTGTCTCCGAATCGAAGGTTGACTGCAACAGACAAACAACATACTGTTTGCCATTATAATGTGAGAAAACTTGTCCTTTCATGTTTTTTAACACTTATTTCTGCCCCAGCTGTAATATTTTGTTTTTATTTATAATAAAAAATGTATATGTTAGTATTTCAGTGTTGTCTTAAATAAGATTGGTTTTTTTTGGTGGGATTCTGACTCTCAAGATTCATAGTTGACTACTAGCAGGCAGAGTTATGGAACCCAGTACCAGATCTGTCAGAATTGTACTTTAGTGGTGAATAGTATATATATATATATATATACAAATAAGACCATAAATATATATATATATATTTATGGTCTTATTTGTCTTGACAGAGGGTCTGAGGCAAGCCTGAATCAGGTGGAGTTAAGTGGGCATGAGTTTAATATGTTTTCTCATAGCTAATTCTGGTGATCTATGATCTATATTTGTTCTGTTGCAGATGAAGCTTTTGAACATGTCATCGTTGGACAGTTATATCTTGTGTCTGAGCCTTCGTTCTTCTGCTCTGCACATTATTTAATTATCAAATGTCATGTCATAACTAAGTATGATTGTTCTCCTTTAGATGCAATCTTCTGCCAGTTTTTCCCTGTTGTCAGAGGCGATAACAAATTCATTCATTGATAATATGTATATATCTTTGTATCTCAACTTTGATCTGCCTCTTCTTCTAGCACTCTGTGAGAGTTCTGCCTCTTCTTCTAGCACCCTATGAGAGATCTGACTCTTCTTCTAGCACCATGTAAGAATTCTGCCTCTTCTTCTAGCACTCTGTGAGTGATCTGCCTCTTCTTCTAGCACCCTGTAAGAGTTCTGCCTCTTCTTCTAGCACCCTGTAAGAGTTCTGCCTCTTCTTCTAGCACTCTGTGAGTGATCTGCCTCTTCTTCTAGCACCCTATAAGAGATCTGACTCTTCTTCTAGCACCCTGTAAGAATTCTGCCTCTTCTTCTAGCACCCTGTGAGAGTTCTGCCTCTTCTTCTAGCACTCTGTGAGTGATCTGCCTCTTCTTCTAGCACCCTATAAGAGATCTGACTCTTCTTCTAGCACCCTGTAAGAATTCTGCCTCTTCTTCTAGCACCCTGTGAGAGTTCTGCCTCTTCTTCTAGCACCCTGTGAGAGTTCCCTGTACAGTATTTTTTTTTGTATGCTACTGTTGCTCATCTTTTGAATAAGGCCAAGCCACCGACTCATATTTAGTACTTCGCTACGTTGTTGATTGTCCATCACAAGCGATGATGACCATTTGTTACATCCACTTTTGAAATTCAGTTTTAAAACCTTGGCTATGAGTTTGTTGATGGTTAATAGCCCTTTGTCCTTGGAAAGTTTGGGAATGGGATGACCACTGTAGATTATTTCTGATCTATCCGTGACTTTCTAGCTTCTCTCCACTGTTGAGCTGCTGAATTTCTACTCTTTTCATTGAGAACACTTATTCTTCATTTCATCATAAGTAAATTTTGGAAGACATTAATTTGGCATAGGTCTATGTAACATATGACCTGCCCAATAGTTTTGTGGTGATGTGCCTTTTTTTGGCCGACGTATCTCTTTTGTGCAAGTTCTTCCTATGTATATTGGTCTATTTCAAAGGCTTTCAGCAAGGTCATTAACAAGTCCTTGTAGTGCTTCTTTTGGCTACCTTGAGAACATATGCCCTTCTGCAACTTACCATAAAAAAATACCTTTCACAGTCAATGATTTGACATACATATCACATGATCTTTGCAACGAATCTGTCTGCATCAGAATAGTGTCAATGCTAGAGATACCAGATCTTGCAAGGACAGTGGTATCTGGAATCTTGTCTTGCCATAAGAGGTTCATATGTTTCTAAGAAAAATACTGACTTTGCTAAATTTCATCGTACTACTACCTGTTTCCACTACCATTCTATTTCAAGAAAAAATAAATAGAACGCAGTAAATTGGATTTGAACAAAGCCCATTTAGCTGGCACCTAGATGCGGTGTGGCTCAAGTTGTGAGGTGAATAAGTGCCAGCTGAACAGACCTGGTTCAGATCATGTCTGCTGCATTCTTAATTTTTGCCCCAGAACTCCTCCGCTTCTTCTTTATGTAGTTATTTTTCAAGTGGTAAACAAGATATGTTCTAAGACAAAATGCACAATTTTATTTCCATACCTATTGTTAAAACTTGTCCAGGAAGGAACTGCAGGCAAAATGCTACAGCGGATCACAAGCTATCTCAATGAATGACATGCAAGAGTTAAACTACTGAGATGAAAGCAAAATGGTTAACATAACAGAGGGTGTCCCCCCACACTCTTCAGTATTTTTATAGATGACCTGCCAAAGTTATTCACTCCATACATACATATGGCGCTCCATGCAGATGATCTGGAACCAATCAGAATACAGGAGGCAATAAACAGAGTTGAAGAGTGAGCAAAAACCTGGGGTGTTCAAATCGAACAGTAAGAGCTTACCCCTACTACTCCCAGTTCATAGTTTTTAAACATTTTGCGTCCGTAAATTTTTTTATTGCAGGGGAAGTAATAAATGACTATAGCAAGAACACACTTGTTTGCCTCCCTCACCACAAAGGGGTGGGACATGTACTAGTGTTAGATTTATTGTAAACACTATGCCTAACCCTGGCCACATCCTAGGGTCCTTACAATCTAGCAGTATCCTTAGTAATTATGACGTAATTTCTTAGACTACAATAAAATGAAAACATTGCACAAACCATCATACACTACCAATGAACTTGTGCATTGAATCTTGTATTGTTCACATCTGCTATAATAACAAAATATAGGGGGTATGCTTTGCGATTAAAGAACCGTTCAAATAAATCAAAGTAATACTGTTACTACACTCATAACACTTTCCACTTTAACAACCGAACATTATACTCTCACACTAGACAATACCGCATTCCCAAAAGAAAATGACCCAGTCTACACAGACTACAACTAATAAAAAAAACTATCTGGGACAGATTGGGAAGCCAACATAAAAACCATAAGACACATCTACATAGGTCATATTTGTCCAACTCTAGAATATGGATTTATCACATATGGAACAGCAGCAATCTCCAGAAGCTGGACAAAATTCAGAATGCAGGTCTCCAAATGATTACAAGAGGACTAAGGAGCACACCAATAAAGACAATGAAAAAAAACAGCAGGATTACCAAATTTATCAGACCCAGGGATAAATAAAAATCACAACAATGACTTGAAAAATTTAGAGGCTTTAAACAACACCCTATGCATGAAAAAAACAAATGAACTAATAAAAAAAATCAACTTAAAAGACCAAGCTTCAATCACATAGAAAAAAAGTTTATAAAACCCAATGAAATAACCAGCAACAACCTTGAGGAATGAGAACAGCTAGAGCATATTGCAACATCTCAAAAAAAAGGTACTAGCAATAATTACAATCCAAGGCATTGAGAGCAGAACTATGGTAACTCCTGCTCTCAAAGTAAAAACACTTGATCACCTAGACACCCAATACACCAGCTCACAGTGGATTAATGTCCTCACAGATAAATCATCACAGGATGCAATAAAGAAAGGAACTTCTCTTGGATACAAAATGTGTATACCAAATACCCAAAAATATGATTCAATTGCTACTGGCAAATTATCAACAAATACACAGGGCAGAGTTACAAGCAATCTTATAAGCATCAAAGGCACTAGAGGAACAGATACTCAAAGAGGAAAACATAGTTATCTTGTGTGACTGCATGCCAGTTCTCCTGAATGAACCTAAAATCTCCTAACACAAACAATTGTAGAACTTTTAAATCAACTGTCTACTAACAACAGAGTGGTGCTGCAGTGGATTCCTGTGAAATTACAAGAAATGAGGCAGCTGACAAAAGCAGGTACAAAAACAGAAATACTTTATCACAATATCGCTAACGGAAACAAAAACTCTCATCAAAATAAAAACAAACACACTTGTTAGTCAGGCAAGGAAAGCTCTTTTAAAATAAAAACATGTCAAAATCTGATGTGCTGGGCTGAAAGTTGCAAATAACGCAGCTCCGCCATCAAACAACATATTTAACTTTCCAGTTCAAATTCATGAGCATTCTGCTGATTATTTGAGAGCAAAAACAGATGATGAATATATATACATACATTACATATATATATATATATATATATATATATATATATATATATATATATATATATATATATATATATATATATATATTATATATATATATATAAAATAAATTGGTCCAGACCAGATGAAATATCTATCTATCTATATGCTGTATCCCGTGTTTGCCTTGCAGCATCAGGGGTAGAAGAGTTCTCTGCAGATGGCCTTCCTGTGTGCTGCTTGTTAAGCTTGTTCCTGTGGCTTCTTTGATTTCTGTGATCTATCTTTTACATGGTCTGCCTCTTTGGCTTTATAGCCGTTATGTCTATGTGTCATGGCATGCTGTCTGTTTGTAGTATGGAAGTGTGTGAAAACCACTTGATCTATTGTCTTTTGATGTGTTCTAATACTAGTATTGTTTTGGTTATGTCTGATGTTATCATTTCTAATTCTATCTCTTAATGACACTCCAAGTATTCTTCGCAGACATCTCATTTCTGTTGTCACTATTTTTCTTTTGTCTTTTGCTGTCATTGTCCAGGTTTGGCACCAGATAATGCAACTTTAGTGTCTATGTTTACATTTTTGTTCTTAAAAATATCTCATCTGTCCTAGGATCTGGTATGTTTTGTTGCATCTATTTTGTATCTCTATTTTATTTTTTCATTCACTCGATAAAATGCTTCCTAAGTAAGTGAACACCATTACCTGTTTAAGTATTTATTATCGATGGAGATAGTGATATTTCTTTCTTTCTTTGCTATTGCCATTATTTCGGTCTTTTCAATATTAATCTTCATGTTGAATTTTTGACGTGTAGAATGGAATCTGTTCATATGTTCTTGCAATTGTTCTTCTGATGTCGCTATTGTACTTGGTCGTCTGCAAAGAGTAGTTCATTTCAATCTGTCCTTCATGTTATCTTCTTCATTGATACTTGTTAGTTTACAGATTTGGTCGATATATATTATAAAAAGTAGAGGCATAGGACACACTCCTGGTGAACTCCCGATTGGATTGAAACTAATTTGACACTCCTGCATTTTCTCTTACTTCACATTGGTTATTAGTATAAATGCACTTGCATATTTTGATTAAATGAAATATTTATATTATAAACCAAATTTCATTATATACAATCAAGTATAAACTAATTAGGGATTGTGAACAGTAATGTTAAATAGACAATTTTGTTATACATATATGTTATAAAGGGATTCAACTGTATTATTTGAAAGGCAAGTTCACTTTATTCATTAGTAGAAACACTTTTGTTATTCAGAGTTAGTTTTCACGTAAGACAAGTACATCAACTCTTGCACAACACAGTTCAAAAGTCTTTCATCATCACCTGGAACAAGTTAAACTTCATTCATGAATAATGATCTGATTTACATCAAATGTACAAGAATTACAATATTCATTCTGAAGAAAAGAGTCCAATGGAATCGTGCATTTTTGTTTGTCAATCTGCACTCTGCCTTCTTTTGGTGTCAGGAATATGAAAGTTGAACAATATTGGACAGTATATAAAGTTATTTCCTAGGAGTTGGACCTATATTTCACACTATTTAGGAAATCTGTGCCGATCCAAATTTTTAGTCACTCTTACATTCATAGTTACAAAATGGCTGCCATAATTGTGCTTCAACTAATAAATTTGTTATTACCGTTGCATGAAGTGTTCCTAAATGCAATGGAAAATAATCAATAAAAACATGAAGAATACAAATTTATTCTCCCATTTCTATTATATTTTGCTATCTTTCACTTCACATCCTAGAAAATATGTAGGCCCTGCTCGTAGGAAAGAACTGTATATACACTACGTCTACACATCTGGCCTATAAAAAGTCAATCAGACTTCAGCTGGACACTTCAATGTTTTCATCCTATCAAAGTGATGGTCAACATTTGCTGCAATGATATTAAAATTCAGTTATAGGTATGTCCTTGTCTATGAGTTTGTAGATCCACCATCTACAATTTGTTGATAAGCCTTATGTTGGCATTAACCTTCAGAACTTTTGTCACTGTTTTAATGCAACAAGTGCCACATATCCATAAACAGCTGTCATTGCATTCATGCACCCATTTCTATAGTCTCATGTAGTCACAAAAACTATACAGCGTATAAGGTTCAAGTGAGCAAGACTTTATGCCACCTACGCTAGCTGTATTTCACTTTCTTTTCCCACTTACTTTTGAAAGAGGTAGTAGATCAAAGTTGTAACTTTAATTTTTAGACATCTGTCCCGATCAAAACGAATGAAGTTAAAATGGAAGTAATTTTCAGTGACATTATTATGGATTGTGATTCTGATGAGGAATTCTTGGAAATTACATCTGTTTTCAAAGAAAATATTAGTAACGCATTAATTTTGTTATGAAATGATTTAGGAAAGAATAGGCCGAATATATTGATGTTGTGGACTACTAACACTAGACCTAGGCCTAGAAAAATGGATGTGACAAGGTTAGCGACAACTACAAGTTTGATTTGTTTTCTTCTTCTTTCCTTCCTCTTTTACCCTTTACGGGTGTCGAGGGAGATACAGTGTTCTTGTTCTCGCTTTTCTGGCAGCTTCAGATAATGTTATTTGGTGTTCGTGTAATGTCTCTTTGATGTTGTTGATCCAGCGTACTCTAGGTCTACCCTTGGCTCTTCTTTCTCTTGGATCTCTTCATATAAGCATTATAAACTAATGAATCACACTGCATTCTTTCCAGATGACCGAACCATTGTATCTGTGGTTTTTGTATGTATTGTAGAAATGATATGACACCCACTCATTCTCTTATGGCAATTGTTTTCTAAATCTGTGTCTTCTGCGTATTTGTTTTCACAGACCATATATAAGCATATTAATGTGGCTAAGAAACAACATTATAAATACAATAGCCTAGATATGTAGGAAGAATTTTACCAGGGATGCCACAAATCGGTCAAGTATAGGCAAGTCAATATTATTTTATTTTCAATTTTTTACAAATATTTGATCTTCACCACACTTTTCTCATACCACATATTATATATACTTCCATAAACAAATAGGCCCTATATACAGATATCTAAAAATAAAAAAAGTTATTGTGTTTTTCCAAACACACCCACCACAAATAAAGCAAATTGTCAGCAAAAATAATTTAGCGGCAAGGGGAAATTTAATGTAATTTTAATGCGGAGCAATAAAGGTTAAAGGTCTTTGGACAGATTAGTCATGAAATTGTGTGTATCATAACAAATCATAATAAACACCAAAATCTCAGAGGAACAGGCATTAAATCTAAAAATTCATGGAGAGAGATACTACATTGGTGTCAACTAGTATGGATTTTCCATATTGATACAGATTCCGGGCCCAACAAAAATAAATTTATTATTTTTAAAAAGATCATTTGGCATTCAATTTCAGTAATTATTACTAATGTTTTTTTAAAATCTCGCACACACGTATTGAAAGTATTAATGAACCAAAAAAAGAAAAATAAGGGTCTTTTGGTGCTAAATACGGAGGTTTTAAAAAAATTAAAATATTCAAATTAAAATATGAATTTATGAAAAAATAAGCTGACAGCTATGGATACAATAACAACTAATTCATTACTAATATCTTGAATACAATCAAAAATGGATAGTAGACGTGAAACAGAAGCCTAAAAGGAGAAGAGAAATGTCTAAAAGTACATTCAATGACATGAGGAAAATATTAACATCTACTAAACAAATCACAAAGTAAAAATTAAAATTATAAAACGCTACAACCATTCTACATTATTGTATGGCTCAAAAACATAGACAACGGCAACATATCTAGAAAACAATTGATGAACAATTGAAAAACAAAGAAAACTTGAGATTTGGATATATAGAAGAATAGGGAGAACTTTATGGAAAGAAGAAATGAACAAAGAGGTTCTAACATAGAAAATATTTTGTACACATTAAGACATAACACCTTGTTGAAGACATCACTTGAATGTGGCGGTGAGCAAGAGTTAGACAGAGATACAAGTTGGAAGGAAACATTAACTAGACAGGATACAGTCTAGCTGAGTGCACTACCATGGCAAAAGATAAGATATTGGTAGTCTGTTCCTGTCAACCTTTGCTGTGGAGACGGAACTTGATAATAATGATATGTGTATCTGCCTGTCTCTTTCTAGCTACTCTCTGCTATTGAGTTGGCGCATTTCCCTCTTTTCCCCCACAAGATGCCTTGCTGATTTTTAATGCAAAGCACCATACAGCATCTTCCCAGGTATCATGGTATATGTCAAAGACTTTCAGTGTGATCTTATATAAGTTCAAGTGGTGATTATTTTGGCTACATTGAGAACACATCCTTCATTTCATGTTAAAGTAAATTTTGGTACCGGTGATTTGGCATATGTCTATGTAACATGGCCTGCGCAATAGATTTGTGAATGCATCAATACAATGTTATTGCTAGATATACCAAACACATAGATTTCTATTGACACAGACTTAATCTAATTAAAGTGTGGACAATACATCTTCTTTACAAACTTGTAGTATCTAAAATGTTAAATTGTAGATGGGAAGACAATTAAGAACAAGAGCAGCAATCACTATACTATTTATTCATACTTACTACAGGCTCTTATATCTAAACAATCTCTAATTTCCAAAACCTAATGAAAGACTCATATCTAAACAATCTCTAATTTCCAAAACCTAATGAAAGACTCATATCTAAACAATCTCTAATTTCCAAAACCTAATGAAAGATAGTGTCTTATATTTGAGTCACTGGTTATTAATTTAATCAGGCAAACCCATGTGCTCAGTACCCAGCAGCAGATGCCATAGTGTATGCATAAAGAAAATCTGATTCCTTTGAAGTTTCTAATCTAATACTGCTTTTAAAATTCTCTCAAATCCATTTTCAACAGAAACCGCAGGTCATGGTAACTGGATTACCAGAACTTCTATTTTTTTAATATGGTTAAAAATTCGGATATAACCAAATTGAACTACGTCCACAGTTTAAAAGGATGTGCCTCACCATAAGAGATAACTTTAAGAAAATGGAACAGGAATATTTGATTTGTGTATATAGTGGAATTCTCCTATAACACATCCTTATGTAATACATTTCCCTATATAACAACACTTTCCCTATATAACAACACTTTCCCTATATAACAACACTTTCCCTATATAACAACACTAACCCTATATAACAACACTAACCCTATATAACAACACTTTCCCTATATAACAACACTTTCCCTATATAACAACACTAACCCTATATAACAACACTAACCCTATATAACAACACTTTCCCTATATAACAACACTTTCCCTATATAACAACACTTTCCCTATATAACAACACTTTCCCTATATAACAACACTTTCCCTATATAACAACACTAACCCTATATAAAAACACTTTCCCTATATAACAACACTAACCCTATATAACAACACTAACCCTATATAACAACACTTTCCCTATATAACAACACTAACCCTATATAACAACACTAACCCTATATAACAACACTTTCCCTATATAACAACACTTTCCCTATTTAACAACACTTTTCAAAATCCCCAATTACATTTATTCTTTATTGTTTGTACTATACATTCATGCAAAGAATTTCTGTTATTATGTACATATATCATCAGTCTAAACCAAGTTGTTATAATGAAATTTGATTGTATTGACTTGAGGTTTGTCTCTCCTACAATGGTAATATATATATATATATATATATATATATATATATATATATATATATATATATATATACATATATATATATATGTTGTCCCATGACCTTGTTTAAAGTTGTATTAGATCCCACAGTATGTTGTATCATCAATTAACACAACAAAGCAAAATGTTCAATAACCACAGCTGATAGACATGCAGCAATATTGTTCAGTAATCCCAGCTGAGGTCATGCAACAAAGCCATTCAATGACTACAGTTTCTGGACATGCAGCAATTATGTTCAGCAGCAATCACGCAGCAATGGAACTGATAAGTTTTTTCTTGAGCCAGCCACGTTCTGAATCAGATTTGTACTTAATGATAGACAGTCCCCTAAGGACATTAGGAATCTCAATATCTGTGTCTATCATGACTGGGATGATGTTTCTCTTCCTGGAATCTGCAAGAAAAAATCAATTAATCATTGGTTAATACAGCTAGTGATTTATTAATGCCTACAGTCAGTGATTTATTAACTCTCTATGTCCACCGATCCGCTAATATCTACATTTTGGAGACCCTCTATGCCGAAAAGCCGCTCAAATCTACATTTTAATATGAATTTACTATCGTGTTCGGCGTAGCAGGAACACCGTACGGAGACAAAGAGTTAATGGCAAGTTATTAACTGTCTGTTACAATTAATGATATATTGGTGATAACGGTCAGTTCCTCATTCATTGGTGGATGCAACTGGTGATTTACCAGTATCTACAGTAATTCACCAAAAGTATCAGAAACAATGAAGACCTAAGAAAAATTGAAATAAAACGCAAGACATGGAAATTTATGACATCTGCCCTATGTGCCGTCTTTGGCCTTAGAGGAATAACTAACTAAAAGTAATTGTGTCAAAAATCAGTGACTTACTAGTGTCAACAGTTAGAATAAGTCTATACTAATAATATACATATGTCTAATCAGTGATTTACTATATCAACAATCAGTGACATACTGTATAGTGATTTACTATGTCAACAATCAGTGACATACTGTTTAGTGATTTACTATGTCAACAATCAGTGACATACTGTTTAGTGACTTACTATGTCAACAATCAGTGATATACTGTTTAGCGATTTATTCTGAAAAGTTTTAGTGATTTGGTAGGTAGGTGGTTAATGAATTTGTCTCTCCTCTGGAGAGATGCGCTCATTTCAACCAGCGGACAACAAAGTCAAATTAGGTTATATCAGGACGCACTACCATAAAATATTAGAGGCAACAAAAATTTAGTAAATTATTGGTGTCAACAATCAGTGATTTAATGGTGTCTATAGTGATCTTCTGGTGTCAACAATTAGTGATTTATTGTGACTTTAATCACTTCCATCCCATTGGTAGTACAATCATTGGTACTAATCCCATTTTTTAACATCCCAGAACTTCACAGATGTCAACTTTTTGAAAGCTCAATCTGTATTTCTGCCAAGTATTATCTGTATTTTCACCTCAAAATTGTGAATTAATTTTTGCTGCCTAAAAAATAATTACAATTGTCCCCCTTTGCAAATTTTCACATCCTAAAATTTGTTGCAGTTGTTCCTCTTTGCATAAAGATCAACAATAAACATGGTGGAAACAAACATTTAATCATACTAACCAACACATATACTCTTGAAGAATTAAATGACTCACTGTACTCACATTGACCAATAATTATAAAGAACAATCTTTCGAATAGACTTGCAAAATACACAAATTATATAAGCCCTACACGTTATAATTCTCACAATTTTATATCAATTCTTCAGCCTGAGCCGATTTGCCGAGGTTATTATCTTGGGGTCTTTGTTACCTCTAATATTTTATGGTAGTGAGTCCTGATATAACCCAATCGGTTTTTGTTGTCTGCTGGTTGAAAGTGGCACACCTCTCCAAAAGATAAGTAAAATCATTAACTACTACCAGCTGATTTGCCCATCTCTACATTATAGGCAACATGCACTCTTTGCTCTTTTCACAAGAGTCATGGGTCTCAAAATTTAGACTAAATGTGTCAGTATTAATTTTACACTGTAAAAATGATGTTACAGTGTCTGAATTGAAGGATTTGCGGCAGTCCGTATGTAGGTTAATGAGTTTGCCTCTCTTTTGGAGAGGCGTGCCCCTTTCAACTAGAGGACAAAGTCCAATTAGGCTATATCAGGACACACTACCATAAAATATTAGAGGTAACAAAGACCTCTAAGTGAAGTATGAGTCCGTAAGATGGGTAGTTAATGAGTTTGCCTCTCTTTTGGAGAGGTGTGCCGCTTTCAACCAGCAGACAGTCCAATTAGGTTATATCAGGACACACTACCATAAAATATTAGAGGTAACAAAGACCCCAAATTGAAATTTTATATTCATTCCGTATTAATTTTTTTATCACAGAAAAGGACCTTTCACAGTCAGCATTACTATGTGGTAATGTGTGGATACAGATATAGACATGTTTCAAGTGAACGAAAGAAGAAGAAGAATGTGGTAATGTGTTCAATCTTTGGATCACAAGTGACACAGTAGGATATCGAATATCACGAGTAGCAGTCTTCTGCTTGAGAATGTCAATTCAATAGCTATAAAAATTTCTTGTGTGACCAGTGTATGTTATAATAGGAAGACAGTCATCAGACATTAAATAGTAGACATCATAGTCATCTTTGATAGCCTCCCCCGATCAAGATGTGAAACAAAAGTGTTTGCTAATCTGCAGATTTAAGTATACTACAGATTATTTCTCAAAGTAGGATCCAAGACTTTCAGATCTTTGAGAAATTGATTATTAAACTATTATTGTTCATAAAATTTTACTGGAAACCATTCAAAGTTACTAACTAATACACTGCAGTTAACTTTATGATTCCAATTTTGAAGATGTTAATATTTCAATTCAAATTTTTAGCAGATATTATTATTTCAAACATATTTTTCCTGTTGTTTACTTTCACCATCTTGAATTGATCTGTGATCTGACATTACACTGATCTCAAATAATAAAGCAAGTTATTACCGGTAGTATAAATTTGATGTTAACCTTGGCAAACAGACTCTAAGAGTTATAAGTTCTGTCACTTGTTGAAATGTTGTTTCCAATATATATATATATATTGGTGTTTCTGTTCTTCATATCTTCATTACTACTTTGGCCTTTTCTATGTTTATCTTCATGTTAATGGTTTGGCATATTTGATGTAATCTGTCTTTGTAATTGCTCTTCTGATGATGCTACTGGTGCTTGGCCGCATGCAAATAGCAATTCGTTCAAGTTATTCTTCAGATTGTTTTCTTTTGTTGTCTTTGCAGATGTGATCTATGTATGTTATGAACAATAGGGAGATACTAAACATCCCTGTCTCACTCCTGAGTGGATATGAAAATTATCTGATGTGCCTGTGCTCGTTCTTACTAAGCATTGACTATTGGCATATATGCTTTCACATAGACTTATTAGATGTTGTGGAACTCCATATAACTGTAGTGTTATGATAATTGTGCTCTATCCACTCTGTCGGGTTGGTTGGTTGGTTGCTGATCCAGCGGTCCATGGGATCATGCCCTTTGACCCAATGCCATTGTGTGATATATGCATGTGTTTGTGAGTTGTTGTTTTGTTCCATATAATGTGTTCCATTTATCTGGCCCTGGAGGGAGAAGCATTTTCCTGATGTCATCCAGCGCTGGACATTCAAAAAGGTGGTGGTCAACAGTTTCATATGGATGAGTGCACAGCTGGCATCCTGGAGTGTGTTGTGGTTGTATTCTGTTCAGGTGATTGTTAAGCTGTACATGTTGTGTGCGCAGTCGGAATATGATACTCTGGTCTTTTCTTTCCAGGAGGTTGATATTGTCTTTATGGTTTGGGTTGGTCATATATTTATAGATTTCCCTCCCAGTGTTTCCCATGGCCCATCTGTTCATCCAATTTTCTTTGTTCACAGATTTCAGAATCATTTTAACTGTGTGCAATGTTGTTTCTGTATAAGGCTGTTCTTGTTGTGCTCCCCTCTTTGCTAGTCTGTCTGCCTTATCATTACCAGGTGTGTTTGAGTGGCCAGGAATCCACTGCATAACAATGTTGACATCATAAGATGTGAGCAGCTGGTTTGCATGATCCATTCCGTCAAAAGCTTTCTCTTGGTCCACAAAAGCCAAATATAAATCTTGGTTATGATCTGTCACTTTTTTAAAAAGTTGTTTGAGGGCGAAGATTGCATCTGTACAGTTTTTATTTTTTTGAATGCCCATTTGTGTGTTGTTGAGCTGTGGTTCTATATATGCGCTCATCCTTCTCTCTAGTATCTTGCTAAATATTTTTCCTATGTGGCTTAAGAGTAATATGCCTCTATACTTAGTGCAGTCCCTCTTACTGCCTTTTTTCTTCCAGATGGGAATAATCACAGCTGTATTCCACTAAAAAGTCACGGAGAGACCAAAATCCGTCAACACTGATCATTCCATGCCTGAACTGTCTAAGGACATTTACAGCTCGAATAGGACCCATTAGCCATCCACGAACTATTAGGCATGGACATAATTCTAACTGAATTTTTAAAAGTGCATGTAAAAAATGATCATCATCAGTTGTGATAGATGAACACACACATAATTCTGCCAGTTTATGAAATTTCTAGTAGACAAGCAAATTGATGAGAGAGGCAGTTGGAAAACAGTCAGTACAAGGAATTGAAGAAAAGAAGAACAGTTAAGCCTCTGTAGCGGACAGGAGAAAACATACAGAAACCAATAGTTCTTAGAAAGTCTGAGATTGCAGAGTAATCTACATATCAAGTTTACATCTTCATATAAAGAGAAATCTATTCTTTATTAATTGTTATAGGAGAGGTTAATTTGTTATGCCTCTATCATTTTGTTAGGTATCATGACTTAACTTGATGTCAACATTCTATGGAGAATTACATTCTTTATGAATTGCAATATGAAATATGAACTTGATATGCCTCTATCAGTTTGTTGGGTATTGTGCCCCAACTTGCTGAGGATGTTATCTGATGAATTATTTTGAACCTGTACAGAAGGAGAGAGAGTCGCTGTGGTCGTCACCCAACTGTTTTAAAAGAGTTGGGGGTAGTTCAACAACTCTCCATGGGCCTACTGATTTAACGATTTATTACAGTCGCTGTGTTTGCCGTGTCATTACGAACAGGAGGACGGTAGGAAATTTATTAATTATGTTCACAGATAATAAAGTACTACTATAGATGTAAGAAATGTTATGTATTTTGAAGTTAAGAGTTAGATTGTTTATGTTTGATGCTCCGAAGACCAATTAATAAAGCAGTTAGATATCTATGTTACTTCAAAGATTTGCAGAGAGAAAAGTTATTAATTCTAACAGACAGGTAATTTAAACAAAGAAGATATTACATTACCACTGTTGATTTGTTACAATACAACATTTATACATGATCTTGCATATTAAAATGTCAACAGCATCAATGATTGGACTATGCTTCCTGTCTTGTGTATAATGCTCCGGGGCATGTAAATGTTAAGAGTTTAAGAGTTAATGCACATACTAAGAAATCAGAAGAAATATAAGCTGAAATAAGAATTAAACTGGTGACAGTTACCTGGGTCTAATGTTCTGGCAAAGTAAGTCATGAACAAACATTCTTCAGAATTTCCATAGTTTCGTGATAAAATCACAATGATCTTTCCATTACACCTAAGACAAAAGGATATTAGTAGTAGATTGTGTTTGTGCAGGTATTCTTGTTATATGTGGTGTGGTAGGAGAATTTGTGGTAGGTTGTTTGTGTTTGTGAAGTATTAGAAACAGTTGATGAGTGTGTATGGATATTATTTTGTGTGAGGTGTTAGTTATAAATGGCGTGCATAAAGAGAGATTGCTGGTATTACATGATTTAGATACATACACCAATGTGTATGTAAGAAATAAAGTAGAGATGTGTGCAGGTGTTCAGTAGCCAGTGCTTTCAATAGAGAAACGATGAAAACTAGCATGGTTCGGACATGTATGCAGGCACGATTCCTTGTCAAAAACAATACTGCAGGGAACTGTCGAGGGTGGAAGAAGCAGAGGAGGCCAAATAAAGACATGGACAGACAAAATCAAGGAATGGCCAGGGCAAGATATTTCCACACTCATCCGCATCACTGAGGATAGAATTCGCTGGAGGACTCTGTGTGCTGAAGCATCCAATGTGGTACCCCTACGAACCTGAAGGGTTATGGGTTTATTGATTGATTGATGTTTTAGATATCTGGGATGACATTATTTATTGTTGGTATTACATGTTTTAGATATCTTTGATGACTTTATTGTTGGTATTACATGTTTTAGATATCTTTGATGACTTTATTGTTGGTATTACATGTTTTAGATATCTGTGATGACATTATTTATATGTGAGGAATTTGTGTTAGGTCATAGTTTAATTATGATATAATCATTTAGCTGTGAGCAAGTAGCTCATGACACATGATGATGATGATATAATCCCTTTAGCTGTTATCAAGTAGCTCTTGACACATGATGATGATGTAATTCTATTAGCTGTGAGCAGGTATCTCTTGTTAGCCCATAGCCTTTCTGACAAAATCACAGGTCTTCCTCAGTTGGTAACTAAGGCAACACCCTGACTCATACACGATTTGTTGTCTTAAAGACAAGGTTGTGTTAGGTGGGTTTATGGATGCATGTTTGGTTCCTGAAGGAAGGCATTCCAGTGGAGGAGTATATCAGGATTATCACATCCTGCTAGGAGTGTAACATATACTTCTGAATCAACTATCTCATCATTCTTCTGTCAGATTTGACCCATCTGTAATGACAGATGACACATCTCGTATTCCCCGCCACCTAGGGGCCTGTGACCAAAAGAACAAAATATTAACAATGTTCGCTGACCTGCATCTCTGCATTACCCATGGTGATCATTTTATAAAAGACAATAGTAAGAAATTGTGTGACAAGACATGCAGTGACAATGATGATTTTTATAACAGCACTCTAACCACTTGAATATTTGATCTCTCACACCACTTTACATAATTACTCTAACCACTTGACTATATTATCTTTCAAACTACTTTACACCAACATTCTAACCACTTGACTGCATGATCTTTACACCAGCACTATAACCATTTTACTACACCAGCTCCCTAATCTGCTGGATATTTCAGCCTATAATGGTGGAACATGAAATTGATTAGATATACTGACATATAAGACCAAGCTAAAAGTGTGGACAGATGATAATAAAAAAGATGAGACCGCTGTTAGGAGAGTCATCAAGATGCTGTGAAGACATACCTTTCCTCAAGCCACCTTGTCATGTTGTCATATGTTGGACCTGTCAACTCCAAATCTCTTGGAGAAAAGAAGATGCGAAAGCCCCATTTTTCTAACTCTCTATGGAAGTTTATACCAAATGGTATTAAATCATCAGGTGCGCAGCAAAGGTAGGCTACGTAGTACAGTCGGAAGGGGTTGTAACAATCACCTATTGAGAGATAAAGGGGTTGTTACATTAAACTGTCAGGAATATGAGTAAGAAGGTTCTTAACATCACCTGTCAGGAATTATTGTGTATGTACAGGGTTTGTTACAGCCACCTGTCAGGAATTATAGTGTATGTACAGGGTTTGTTACAGCCATCTGTTAGGAATTATAGTGCATGTACAGGGTTTGTTGCAGCCATCTGTTAGGAATTATTGTGCATGTACAGGGTTTGTTACAGCCATCTGTTAGGAATTATAGTGCATGTACAGGGTTTGTTACAGCCATCTGTTAGGAATTATAGTGCATGTACAGGGTTTGTTACAGCCATCTGTCAGGAATTATAGTGCATGTACAGGGTTTGTTACAGCCATCTGTTAGGAATTATAGTGCATGTACAGGGTTTGTTACAGCCATCTGTTAGGAATTATAGTGCATATACAGGGTTTGTTAAAGTCATCTGCAAGTCATTACAATGCAGTTATAGGAAGTGACTAAAGAGGTTTTGGGATGGGGTTGGCTGTCCCTTCCCACAGAAGGTCAAAGTGACTCAGAAACCATATTAAAATCTGATGCATCAGGTCAAAAGACACAGATATTCAAGCCAAGCTGTAGACCAATTTTTTTATGACACAATTTATTCCGGTGTCCCGACTAACTCCTGCTAATTTGCAGGGGTGTGAGAATAAACTCACAAGAATTAAAAGAAGAGTAGTAGCAAGGTTGTCGATCATCTATCAGGAATTAGGCAAGTTAAATGAACACTTTATATGGAACAAAACAACAGCTCATAAACACATGCGTATATCACATAATGGCATCGAGTCAAAGGGCATAAGCCCATGGACTGCTGCATCAGCAACCAATAAACCAACCATGAGGAGTTAGATAAATAGGATTATTACAGTTATGCCCAAGCTAGCTTCTGTGACTGGCTTTGCGAACCGATAGAAGTATTTGTGCGCAAACATATTTCATGGAGCAAGCCATTTGGCTTTTCATTGTGTTTTCGTTAGAAACCTGGTCTCTCTCATCTACACATTACAGAAAGATAGTGACATGTGAGATGAAATGCTTGAGGAAAGCTGTCGGGATCACCAGGCATGACAGATTGCGAAATGAATATATCAGGGAAAGTATAGGTATAACATCTTGTACAGATTACATAGAGAGAGAACAGATCAAGTGGTTTGGCCACATTATGAGAATGCATCATGAAAATTTGCCCATACAAGCATATAACCAAATGAGATCAGGATACAAAGTCAGAGGAAGACCACGGAAAAGATGGATAGAAAACGTCAGGGACATCCTGTACAGACACAGTCATAGCACAGCTGAGGCCACACATCTGGCTTTAGAACGCAAGCTAGAGCTCCAGTCACCCCTATGCTTAATGGCAAGAGTGGATTACAAACCACCTGGGGAAAGACAATAGACAACAATTATAATATCTGGTTGCTAGTCACCTGCAAGGAATAAGAATTATAATATTAGGTTATGGCTGACAGTGAGAAATAACTTCAAGAATAATAAATTTGAAAATACTTGCAAAACTTATGGTATGGAAATAAACATTGAAAAAAGTAAGATAATGGCCCAAAAAAATTTGACAACATACCACTGTTAATATCTGGGTGAATGGACAGAAACTAGAAGTTAAAATCTTTAAATACTTAGATCTTACAAGAAGTGATGGAAACACTAACAGAGAAATAAAGACTAAGCTTGAAATAGCCTAGGCTGCAATGTCCAGATGAAGTAACATACGGAAGAGCATATGAAGTACAGAAGTCTTCTTTTCTTTTGCGTTCGTTATCAAACTCCTGAAGATTAGCAGGATGTAGTCAGGAGAACGGAATGCGTTGTGCCATGGTTTACAGCAATGCTGCGATAACTAAACCTGTTGGCCTGACACATCCGACTTCAGCATGGCTTTGGGTCACTGACCCTATATGGGATGGGACAGCCGACTCCATCCCATAACCTCCTTAGTCTCCTTTTACGACATGCATGGAAGGTAAACAGTGTTGCTATTCTTTGCTCCCCTTTTGGGCCCCAGAAATACATGGGCGTAGTACAGCAGTGAAGATAAAATCTGTATAAATCTCTAATAACTATTCTTTTGTATGGTTGTGAGAGTTGGACAATTACAGCAAAAACAAATTTTATAGATGAGTATTGGGAATTCATTATACAGAACATATAACCAATGTATAGGGGACTCTGAGAAA
Source organism: Meghimatium bilineatum (assembly GCA_034231615.1). NCBI lineage: Eukaryota > Metazoa > Mollusca > Gastropoda > Stylommatophora > Philomycidae > Meghimatium > Meghimatium bilineatum. The sequence goes on from CM067322.1 coordinate 24,204,526, forward strand.
CTCTAGGGGAAACATTTGCTCTTGTAGGTCAACAAGAGCATCTCATGGCAGTGGTGAAATGTCGCAAACCATTTGTGTGGTTTGGCCGTGTGATAAAGTATGGTTTTCCAAAACTGTCCTACAGGGAGCAGTTGAGAGTGGAAGAAGAAGAGGAGGACAAAAGAAAGTATGAATTGATAATGTTAAAGACTGGAAAGAATTACGATTCTCCACTCTTAAACAAGGAACTGAGAACAGGAAGGCATGGCAAGACTTTTGTGCTGATGTTGAGTGGCACCCCTACGACACTCCGGGGTTATGTGTTTGGCGATGATTGCTGTACCAACTGGCCTGTCTGCACATCCATTTCCTCAGAAACCATCATGTCCATGCACAAATTTTAAGCTGATTCTTGTCAGTTTAGCCCACACATACTGCAACCACTACTTTTGTGCCCAACCCCTCTCCATCTTTCTTATTATTTGCTCATTGAGAAACATAAGGAGTGTATGGTTGAGATTCTAACCAAACCACTACCCTTGTTAATGCTATGGTCTCCATGGTATTGTAGTCATGAAAAAAAACACCATCATCTTCTCTCACAATTATATTTCCAATATGTGCCATGAGCCGCAAAGATTCTGAACAATAAATCCACCTGTGTTAATTATTATTATATCTCCCTCATATGAATTCTTATCAATCAAGGCTTACCTTGACCATCAAGCAATTCCATATCCGACATGCTCTGCCAAGACTGATGTGTACGAAAAGACATTATGTAGTTCTGATGACACTTTATCCCGTTCTACATCAGCATCTAAGTCCACAGGCGAACATATTAAATAATACTCATCACCTGACCCATCAAAAAAAGTTTTCTGTTAAACCCACTTCCATTTATTTTTATATCTCTGTGCAGAGGATGATTTATGACTACATTAACTCAGAGAAAAAAAAACATGCTTGGCCGAACCTTACTCTGTTCTCCATGGTTGAAAAATCAAGGAGGTAGTGCATCGCTACACATGGTTTCTATATTTTATCCAAGTATGATGCCCATTTCCTCGTTCTGCACCCTCTCCAGCCTTTCTATTTGCATGTGGCTGAAAGTTAGGACTGCCAGAACATTTTCAATAACAGAAAGGACCAGAACCTGGTAATAGAGAATAAGGTGGTGCTGCTCACATTTTGCTGCAGCCCTCACTGTACTCTGACATTTCCAGGCTTTATTTAACACCTAGTGTATGTGTACTCAGCACATTATTTACCACCTATGTACTGTATTTTCCACCTAGTGTATGTTCTCAGAATATTATTTACCACCTATGTACTTTATTTACCATTTAGTGTATGTACCGGGTACTCAGTAATTTATTTACCATTTAGTGTATGTACTCAGTAATTTATTTACCATCTATTGTATGTTCTCAATAATTTATTTACCACCTAATGTATGTAATCATTGAAAGAAAGATTTCTGTCAAACGACACTTATAAATATTTCATTATGTAATCATTGAAAGAAAGATTTCTGTCAAACGACACTTATAAATATTTCATTATGTAATCATTGAAAGAAAGATTTCTGTCAAATGACACTTATAAATATTTCATTATGTAATCATTGAAAGAAAGATTTCTGTCAAACGACACTTATAAATATTTCATTATGTAATCATTGAAAGAAAGATTTCTGTCAAACGACACTTATAAATATTTCATTATGTAATCATTGAAAGAAAGATTTCTGTCAAACGACACTTATAAATATTTCATTATGTAATCATTGAAAGAAAGATTTCTGTCAAACGACACTTATAAATATTTCATTATGTAATCATTGAAAGAAAGATTTCTGTCAAACGACACTTATAAATATTTCATTATGTAATCATTGAAAGAAAGATTTCTGTCAAACGACACTTATAAATATTTCATTATGTAATCATTGAAAGAAAGATTTCTGTCAAACGACACTTATAAATATTTCATTATGTAATCATTGAAAGAAAGATTTCTGTCAAACGACACTTATAAATATTTCATTATGTAATCATTGAAAGAAAGATTTCTGTCAAACGACACTTATAAATATTTCATTATGTAATCATTGAAAGAAAGATTTCTGTCAAACGACACTTATAAATATTTCATTATGTAATCATTGAAAGAAAGATTTCTGTCAAACGACACTTATAAATATTTCATTATGTAATCATTGAAAGAAAGATTTCTGTCAAACGACACTTATAAATATTTCATTATGTAATCATTGAAAGAAAGATTTCTGTCAAACGACACTTATAAATATTTCATTATGTGTTCTTGCAATGACCTTAGCACATAATTCCACCATTGGTGTTGGTGTGTTAATGCAACTGTTCAGCACATAATTCCACCATTGGTGTTGGAGTGCAAACTGTGGGGCAAACAAACTGTATCTTGTCTATGTGAGATCAGTAATGGATTATAGTCTACCTCTCCAGACCATTGTGAGCAATACTGCTATATAGGGTGCAGAACCAACCTCAGACTAATCTGTGGAGGGATGCTATCAACACCAACAACAGTATATGAGACAGATGCAAATGTAGAGCCGCTGGATATCAGATGGAAAGGAACACTGATGGAAGCTGTATAAAGGTACAAGAGACACAAGAATGACAATCCAAATAAAATACTTATTGACACTTGGAAACAAACAACAAGACTCAAAAACTGTCTCTACTTGATATATCCGGAGAGGAAGATGACAAATAACATCTACCGCAAGAGAGAGAACTAGACAACATATGCCTTGGACCACCCCTTTGGGAGAACTTGCACCAACCAATTATCCAAACAAAATTACTTGATAAAACAGCCAATAAGGGAACACTATCAACAATCCTGAGGACATGTGCCCTAGAAACTATAAACAGCTACCCATATTCTGCCATCAAGGCCTACACTGATGGATCAGCTTTCAAGGCCACCTGTTTTGCAGGATATGGCATCCATATACAATACCCTGATGGATTTCCCTGTGAGTTATGTGTCTCCTGTGGTGAAAATAGTTCAAATTATGAAGCAGAGGCTGAGGGCATCAAGATAGCATTTAGTTAATACACCAACAGTTTTATCTCATGGAACAAAAACCATCAGACACAGTCATTTTTACAGACTCTATGTCATTTTTGGAAGCACTTAAACATACCCCATATGAAAATCAAGATATTCTCCACATAGCAAAAGCAATCACATAAACATTTAATTAACATTGATAAATCACATAATCATTTAGTTAACACTGATCATGTTAATGCATGGTCTTATCTCTGCATATCCATATAGTGTGATCATGCAATGGATCCCTGGACATAGCAATATAGCAGGAGACAAAGTAGAGAATAGACTTGCAAAAAGAGGCACCTCAAAACAACAAAAGCAAAGACCTTGTAGTATAGGAACAGTCAGACAGATTCTCAGAAACAATACTGGGGAAATCTGGCTGAACAGAGGGGCAAATGGGCTGACTAGTCAAAATGTATTTAGTGAAATGACATGGCCAAAGGACAATGACAACATAAACAAACTCTGCAGGAGAAACCAATCTCTTATCTTTCAGTTTTTAACAGGACATGCAAGGATCAATAATCATTTAAACTGTATTAAAATCCAGCAACTACTCACTTGTAGACACTGCTCTCATCCCAATGAAAAAGTGGAACACCTTATTGACTGCCGTTACCATTCAACTTCCAGGAAAAACTTCTACAGACATCCTTAACAGTGACTAACTTACTATATGGATTACTAAATCAACTTCAGAAGACCTACAATTTTTAAAGAATGGAATTGTGCTGACAAGAGTAGAATTACTCATCAGAATTTGGATATCGACAAGAACATAACAACAACAACCTGCTCCTTAATAAACTATTCATACTGTTGTGCAGTCTCAAGAGAAGTTACAGAGATCTGTCATCGATTATCTTCTCACATCACTGTGCCCGTCTCTCAGTCTTAACTGTCCTAGTTAGTGATTTCAAATGTACAACTTCCTTGTCCACGTGAATAACATTTTGTGATGAGATTGAGTTTGGCTGTTCTATTGTTTTGCCACTCTCTCACAGCTTCCTCATATCTAGCTATGCCCTTTTCATAGTTCCACCAGGGTGGTTGTTCACAATTCTTGAGACAACGGGAATTGAACCAGTCCGTTCAATGGCACCAAATCGCCTAGCAACTATTGAACACAAGTTCTTCCGTACTTGACTAACCACATCTCCAATAAAAGACGCGATTTCGTCAAGTCATTCAAACCGTGCACACAAAGTCACCAGAACGGTTGTTCACAAGAGTTCTTTCTGCCATTGTGGGTTTTGTATTTTTCCTGTCATAACTTACAGACAATATCCAATTGAGAAATGTCTTTACTATACATTAATGACAACTTTTGACCTGTGTTCTTGGCTTTTAATCTTTTCCATCAATATCAAACAAGTGCAGAATTGTACCTCAGTCAGTCAGTTCCTCTTTTGCCAAGTTCAGCGCATAGGGCGAATGTTATAGTTCTCCATGCCTGTTGGTCAGTTGTCAAGGATTGCAGGTCTTGTGCTTTTATGTCTGTTGATTTTAATTCATTCATAAATGTTCTTCTGAGCGTTGTTTTTGGTCTTCCCTGTTTTCTTTTCCCATCTGGTGTCCACATGAAGGCTTGCAGTGGAATTCTGTCTTCCTTTGTTCTAAGTATGTGGCCGATGTATGTACCTATATAAACAAAATAATTACAGAGGATTTCAATTATGATGCTGAAATTTAATCTAGGATCTCAGTGGACTAAACAGTACTCATAGAGAAACTGATTGAAAATAATTCTGAACAGTCAATTATCAACTCTCCCTATGATTTTTATAATGTTGTAAATACAAAAATGAAACAACACATTAAAGCAAATAAATTCTACCTTCAGATCTGGTTCTGTCATCAGTTCTAATATCAGAAATTATGTCATGTGTGACTCCAACATCAGAAATTATGTCATGTGTGACTCCAATATCAGATATTCTGTCAGGTGTGACTCCAATATCAGATATTCTGTCAGGTGTGACTACAATGTCAGATCTTCTGCCAGGTGTGGCTCCAGTATTAAATATTCTATCAGGTGTGGCTACAATGTCAGGTCTTCTGTCAGATGTGGCTCCAGTACTACATATTCTATCAGGTGTGGCTACAATGTCAGGTCTTCTGTCAGATGTGGCTCCAGTATTAAATATTCTGTGAGGTGTGACTCTAATGTCAGATCTTCTGTCAGTAGCAACTCCAATGTCAGATATTCCACCAGATGTCTCTCTAATATCAGATATTCTATCAGATACGGCTCCAATGTTAGATATTCTGTCAGGTGTGACCACAATGTCAGATTTTCTGCCAAATGTGTCTCCAATATCAGATAATATGTCAGGTGTGGCTCTAATACCAGATATTATGTCAGATTGTATTTCATTATGGCATCTATCTCCATTGCTAAAATTATCATCACATTTGTTATCTTCAAAAGATGCACCAGTTATGTCTCTCCCTTGCTGACTTTTGTTTCTTGTATCATTTTGATCACACTGATTATTTTCTACTTGTTGCTTATCCTTTCTAACAGGAAGTGCACAATATGAGCTCTTCCATTTTTTGGAACATGAATGCTGTTCTTTGCTAGTTTTCACAAAAGTCAGCGCAGTGGTTGTTTGACTGTCATGATTAGATCCTACTTCATATTCAGCTTCTCCACATTTTCTACTGCAAACAGAATTATCAAATATTGCATTCTCAAGTTTACTTTTCATGAAGATACCTGATGTGCTCTCATCTCTGCTGTTGCCATTAAATTCACCTGTGTCTATTCCTCGAATTTCACTCTCAGCAATCTGTTGACTCTGAATAATATTTTGACATAGACTATATGATTGTCCTCCAAATTTGTGAGTTGAATGAAGTGTCTCCATGTGTAATCCATAACCCTCTGTAGCAATATCACAGTTATTGAGTTCTCCAATTGTCCCTGACAAAATACTGCTTATATCATTATGGCAAGATCCCATCTCAGAGTGACTATTTGTACTAATTTGTTGTGCACTGTTTCCTTGGCAACTGGTACAAGGATGTGTTTTGTTGTCTTTGTAACTGGAACAATAATGTTGTACTTGGATATGTTGAGAACTGGTACAAAGATGTTGTACTTGGTTGGTTTTGCAACTAGTACAAGGATGCTGTGTAGGGTTGTCACTTGTATTGTACACATCATTGGTATTATCATCCTCAAGAAGGAAGCAATCTTCAGTTGGTTTCACCTTCATTGACTCAGTAAATGAAGGGTGCCAAGTATCGCATGAAGAATGACTGTTGATGGCTAGACTTGGTCTTGGTGTAAAAGAATTTGTTTCAGCAGCATGGTGTTGTGACATTAAGCTACAAAATTCACAAACTGGACCAACGTTACCGAAATTTGATGTCAAACATGATCCAACAGTAGTGTCACATAATTCGCAGTTGGAAACATAAATCTTTGATCTGGGCAGAGATAACTGAAGGCAACTATCTGATATGGCAGATATTTTTGTTAGATGTGACAGCTCTTGAGAACTTTTGTTTTGAGATTGATGTTCAAGAGGTATCTGTGGGCTGCATATACAAAGATCCTTAATATCAGAATTTCTATGTTCACTTTGGTTGAAAGAATCAAACAGTCCAGAAGATACATCACACATAACTTCAGGTCTAAAATCTAGATTGCTCTCGTACTTGCATTCCCTTGAACCAACATTAAAGAAGGAATTTGTTCCAAAAGACATGCTACTTGCATTATAGTAATGATCACCAATGTTGGAGTGAATTTTATGTGCTGGAGAGAATGCTTCCGCTTCTGAATTATTTGAAATTTCTTCTCCGTTAAAAGAACTTAAAACCATGGGCTGATAGTCTGGTGGTTTTGGGTCAAGGTAAACTTGAGATTGACATGTTTCAGAAATATTGTTGTTGATACGTCTATGAGGAAATGTGTGGGCACCACTATGAACAATCAACTCAAAGTTTCTATTTCTGGCAGCTCTAGAAGTGTCCAGAGGTTCTAACTGCTCAGTCTCACCTTGATTCTCACTCTGGACATTTCCGAGTCTAGTTATCATCATATCTTCATATTTCTGTTTGTAGGTCTGAGAAACAAATGTCCTACCCCTCTCTTTCAATTCCTCTACATTACACATGAACTCAGAACTCTGGTTAGTCTCAGGTTTCATTGAAGCATACTGTCTCATTGATAAATTAAAGTCTAATTCATCAATTGACTTGGATGTGGTATCTTCACTACTAGATGAGATCATATTCTCAACAGTATGATTACTAATACAATCACTCAATAGTTTCCCCGTAGTCAGGAAATCATTCTGCAGATGATGTTGAAGTATTTTAGAGCTTTCTCTAACGTTAATTGTGTTGTGATTATTGCAGATGTCATTGCTACCATCTACTTGAAATGTGTGCTGTAGAGAGTTGTTACTGTTGTCTGTGTCCCAGCCACTAGTTTGATGTTGGTGGTGCAGAACATACTGAGAAGAAAAATGAGATGAAAGTCTCATGTCATTTTTGTTTTGTTCCTGGTTGTTGTTTTCTTGATGTCTAAGATGCTCCTGCCTGTTTGTGATCCTGACTTGGTCAGACTTCTTGCTTGTAGTAACTCTACTGTTTTGGATATGAGACACTGTATCATCATGAGCTGAATTGTGGTTCCTTCTGGACGCAGGAACACCAGGTGAGTCTAAGCATGGTCTAACTGGTCTCTTTATGACTGAAGCTATCGGGCATGGGGAAAGTGCTAAATAGGTTTTGTTTTCTGTAAACAATAAAGAAAACAATATAGAATGATACTGACAAATGTGTATTGAAAAGTGAAATTATTATTCAAACAATCTTAAGCAAATAGTTATATGATTTATCAATGTTAACTAAATGGTTATGTGATTTATCAAATTTAACTACCATAACTGATTATGAGATAGATCAATGTTAACTAAATGGTTATGTGATTTATCAATGCAAAAAATTTTTCTTTTAGTGATTGATCATTATTAACCAGATGGTTATGAGATATATGAATGTTAACCAGTTAGTTAGTTATTCTTCTTCATCATTACTAGTTCATAAAATCATGTTATCTCTCTTGTAAAGGCGGAGGACGGTCTCAGACTTGTTGTATTGCCATAGTCTTGGAGCACATGTTCTACTATCTCTTTTTTTCCACAACATGTGCACAGGTCTAAGTCTCAGAAAATTGTATATATGGTTATTAAGTCTATAGTGACTCAAGCAGTGAAGAAATGGCTACATGATCAGAACAGAACCTAGTATGTGCAAGACATACATGTTGGATTAAAAAGCCATACAAGTAAACAGGGATTATATTGAGTGATATATATATTTATATGAAGCTGCGTTAGGGAGCCGCGTTAGCGCACTGGCTTCGCATATGAGTGGTCCTGGGTTCATTCCCCAGTTGAGGCGGAAATGTTTTAAGATCGCAACGGCTCCCAGGTCGACCCAGCCTTAAATGGTTACCGGATTAATCCGGGAAGTAAAGACTGCGAGGGAGAGGAGATGGCTACCGCCCTCATTTGCAGAGTCTGTGAAATGTGAGATCGCTAACATCTCACACCCCTACGGCATTAACAAATGCTATGGGTTACTTTACTTACTTTTACTATATTTATATGACATATCGGTCTACTACGTACATTGTGTAAACATTTCTTACCGGGTTCTTTTGGATTAGAAGTTATAGTGAAAATTAATGTGGTACATTATTTTATCACCTCCCCTTATAACAACAAAATATATCTTGCAATGAAATATATATGACAAAAATATGTCAATAGTCCATACACCATAATTAAAATAGAACATACAAGATAACTGCCTAAAAATATAATACCTGGCATAACTTACAATAGGTCCTATAACATAACTAACTATAGAAATATAACATAACTTACAATAGAATATACAGCATAACTGGCTAGAAAATATAATATACCTCACAAAAGAACAAAGCCCCCTACAGCATAATTGACTAGAACATAGGTACAATCCCAATATAAGGGTATACCATTACATTTTTTTATAAAATCTGCGCTGATCTGACATTTTGCAATTTTAGGACATTACTGACTACAGGTTCAGCCCTGGATACAAAATCGCTACCGTTAGTTTGTTGAATTTTTTTCTATGACTGATAAATGTACATGCAAATATGTGCACGTTATTAAATTAGAGGACCACCTGTACAACCGTCCTTAATATCTTCTCCTCCCCCACATTTCTTGTCGTTGCAGGATAAGTGTCAAGGGAAGTAATCCATGATTTAATGAAGAACACACTTTTCCCCTTCCCACTTTTATACTGTATTTCATTTCGCAAAAAAAGGAGACCCTTATTTTGGGATTGTACCCATAATATAATTCTCAATACAACAAAGCCCCTACAATAAACCTAACTAGAAAATATAATATAACTCACAATAGAGCATACAACATTACTGACTATCATCATCATGTGACATATTCTTTCCAGAACATGGTCTCCCTTATGGATTCTCTGAACACTCTGTGATTCTGGGCGAGTTGACCTGCAAAAGCTAGAGACATGTTTAAACAATCTTATATATCACTGCACCATTGTCATCTTGAGTCGCCTCTTCCCCTGTTACCTTTAGTTCTGCCTTCAGCTATTAATCTTTCCATGTTGTTATGTCTCTTTATTTGACAAAAAAAACACAGCATTCTTGTTAAGATATTGTTAAGGAGCCAGCCCTATTCGACGTTTATTGATCTTAACACTTCTTGATTTGTCAATTGAGCTGTTCATGAGATACATGAAATTCTTTTGTAGTATCTATTTTCGAAAGCAGTTATTCTCTTTGTTACTATTTTATTTAATCTCCATGCCTCACAATCATATATTGTCACTGGAAATTTGCATGTTCTGATCATACATAGTCTGGCAATGCTGCTGGTGCCTTGCCGAAGATTTTTCATTTGAGCAAGTTTCAATCCCGCCATTGCAATTTTTCTCTTGACATGTACAGCACAAATTCCTGAGCTATTTATGTTTGTACCTAAATACTGGAAATCTGTGACATTCGAAATTGTCAATTATGATCTTTGGTTGCACTTTCATTTTATCCGTTGTCATAATTATTATTTTCTTCACATTGAACAGGTTTTGGGCTACTGCCTATAGAAAATACTACTGAAAATATAATACAGTATAACTCACAGTAGAGCATTACAACAAACATGAAAATAGATAGCGTAACATACCTGAAAATAAACTGGACTGAGTAGTCCCCATTTTAAGTGGAGCTGAAATCAAATATAAGCTAACATCATTAAATGTTACCAAACAAAAACATCACAAACCCCACATGTCATGGTCAACCATACACAAACATCATGAATTCCACACATAACGAGTCTCACACAATCAAGATTCTCTCTACACTGTGCAGGTGCACACCTTAAAGACTACCACATATGGATTTGGCAATCTGACACAAAAAATGTAAAACCGATGACCTAAGAAAAATATCTATAAGTGTCACTACAGGAATAGTTTGAACACACTGATATGATGATATCTTTGTTGAGAAAACTTAGCATACAACAATGCAAACTTCACACACACTATCATAAACTTATTATGATAAGTTTACAAAATTACCACACACAAAATTATTAACATCAAACACATAAGGGACCTCCATCACATCATGAAATCAAAATAATCATCAATCACACACATTTCATCAAACACATGCAAAACACCATCAATCTACATATCAAACTCATGTAAAACAACATCAATCACACACATTTCATCAAACACATGCAAAACACCATCAATCTACATATCAAACTCATGTAAAACAACATCAATCACACACATTTCATCAAACTCATGCAAAACACCATCAATCTATACAAATATCAAATTCATGCAAAACACCATCAATCTATACAAATATCAAATTCATGCAAAACACCATCAATCTACACAAATATCAAACTCATGTAAAACTACATCAATCACACACATTTCATCAAACACATGCAAAATACCAGCAATCTACATATCAAACTCATGTAAAACAACATCAATCACACACATTTCATCAAACTCATGCAAAACACCATCAATCTATACAAATATCAAACTCATGCAAAACACCATCAATCTATACAAATATCAAACTCATGTAAAACAACATCAATCACACACATTTCATCAAACACATGCAAAACACCATCAATCTACATATCAAACACATGCAAAACAACATCAATCTACACACATAAACCAACACTAACATCAAATAGCCTACACAACATCTACTTTATATAAGCTATTATCATTCATGCCACACACAAACAACTGTAAAATAAACTCTCAATACTGCATTTTTCCTACTAGGGAGATATAGGAAGGTTGTGAGTGGTTTGTGGGATAAAGCCACATGGCCTTGCTATTGCCACATCATGTACAGGGTGAGTACACAAACGAAAACAACATCACAAAAAAGAATAGCAACATAAGCAACAAAGTAAACATTATTCACATCCCAAAACACTATCACTTTTGTACTGCCATTTCCTGAATGGGGAGAAAAGAACACAGTGGATTCCCTCTATAACAAATCGGTCAATAAAGCAATTACTTTTGCTGACGAAGAACTTTCATAAGGACCAGATAAACTATCTGGCGTGTCTGTACTTCCATGCCAGGGCTGATCAATTATGTATGGAATAAACAATATTCTATACGCCACAAACAATTATATACATTAAAGAGTATACTAATAAGTGACACTTTTAAGAAGTGGAGTTTATATTAAATATATAAAAAAATATGGAATTTTGTTATAAATGTATGCGCTATAAAGGAATACCACTGTAACAACATTATTACCAGCTATGCATGTCATAAGACGCAACAAAGGATGTTTGAGAGATGGAGTAGGCTACTCCATAGATGGAGTAGGCTACTCCATCTCATAGATGGTCAAAGATGACCCATAGGTCATGCTGAAGTTGAATTGCCAGATCAGAAGACGCAGATATCACAGCCGAGCTGTAAACCATGATAACACATTCTGATCTCTGGATTACATTCTGCTAATGTGTAGATGTTTGAGAATTAACACAGAAGAGAAAAACACAATCAAAACAAATAACCTAATCTCTTTATTACATAGGAGTCTATAGAGTACCTTTAACATTGCATTCATATTACATAGGAGTCTATAGAGTACCTTTAACATTGCACTTCTACTACATAGGGGTCTATGAAGTATTTGTAACATTGCACTTCTACTACATAGGGGTCTATGAAGTATTTGTAACATTGCACTCAAATTACATAGGGGCCTATGGAATATCTTTAACATTGCACTCTATTACATAGGAGTCTATAGAGTACCTTTAACATTGCACTCATATTACATAGGAGTCTATAGAGTATCTTTAACATTGCACTCCCATCCATGTCTTACTCATTTATCTAATTTCCTGTAAACTCTACAAACACCTCCACCAACAAACCCATCTCATCTCCCTCCTATACTTTCTCCCCTGCTATTAGAGTGATAACCATATTAGATACAAGTAATAGCTACCAGGACATTAATTATGAAAAAGTGTACAAATTGTACAAATTATGAAACTGTGTACACAATGGTAAATATGCAAATTACGAAACTGCGTACACATTGGCAAATGTGCAAATTATGTAACTGTGTACACATTGGTAAATGTACAAATTATGTAACTGTACAAATTGGTAAATGTACAAATTATTAAACTGTGTACACATTGGCAAATGTACAAATTATGTAACTGTGTACACATTGGTAAATGATAAATTTAAAAAAAAAACAGGTTACAGTGCATAGGCCTATTTGTATCCTTTTGCAAAACTACATTTCTTCAACTTAATAAAAAAATATTTGCTGTCCAGTTCACATGCACTAAATCTCTAGTTATCTCTGCATATTTCTTCCTTTAATGATTCACTTCCTCACATTCCAGGAGACTGATTCAGTTGTGGAATTTCATTTATTGATAACCTTCAAGTCTGAACTAACACCCTACTCTTGTCTTGTGACCCGTATCTGTAACTATTAAGTATCTGTAACTATCTGCATAACGGGTAGAAATACTATGGAGCAAGTTTCACAGTTTCATAATTTGTACATTTACCAATTTGTACAGTTACATAATTTGCACATTTGCCAATGTGTACGCAGTTTCATAATTTACATATCTGTAACTATCTGTAACTATTTCTACCCGTAGGAAACTATTAAAATTTGAGAAATCACAAATTAAAAATGAGAATTATAAAATACTACTTCTTCTCTACATTAATGTAGGCATCTATGGCTCAGATACATGGGTAATGCACAAGCAACTAGAAGACAAGAATTTATGCTTTTAAGATGTGAATGTATAGAAAAATACGGATAATTTCTTAGAAATGAGATGAAACAACAAGGTTCTGACAACACTAATAATAATCGTTCCTATGTTCACTGCCAAAAAGGGGAGCTAAGAATAGTAGAACTATTACCTGTCAAGCATGTCATACAAGGCAAAAAAGAAGGTTTTGGGGTGGAGTTGGCTTTCCTATTCCATAAGGTCAAAGTGACCTAGAAGACAATTGAAATCAGATATGTCAGACCGAAAGGCTCAGAATTCACAGCTAAGCTGTAAGCCTAAACCATGAGACAACACAATCTTTTATCCAGACTACATCCTTCAGACTGCATTCTTCTGATTACATCCTTCTGATTTGCAGTTTGAGAAAGAATAAAGAAGAAAAGGAAATTTAATAATAAATACCATTTGGACATGACACCATGTTGAAGACTACTTGAAGGTATAATTGAACAGAAGAAAGCAAAAGGCTAGAAGAGATACAAGTGGGAGTAAAATAACATGAGATCATCTAGATACAGTTTATTAGAGTACACCACCAAGGCAAGAAACTGAAAGTTGCATATTGCAGGCACACTGCATACACGGAGATGGCACTTCATGATAATTCCTTTTTTTTTCCCACTTCCCTCTGATGTTACTCTAATTTCTTACTCTGCAGTAAAGATGCATTGATTTCAAATAAAGGCAAATACAAGTTACAGTAAAGTCAAATACAAGTTACAGTAAAGTCAAATACAAGTTACAGTAAAGTCAAATACAAGTTACAGTAAAGTCAAATACAAGTTGCAGGAAAGTCAAATACAAGTTACAGTAAAGTCAAATACAAGTTGCAGTAAAGTCAAATACAGTAAAGTCATATACAAGTTACAGTAAAGTCAAATACAAGTTGCAGTAAAGTCAAATACAAGTTATAGTAAAGTCAAAGATAAGTTACAGTAAAGTCGCATACAGTAAAGTCAAATTACAGTAAAGTCAAATACATCAAAGTCAAATTACAGTAAAGTAACATACAAGTTATAATAAAGTCAAATACAGTAAAGTCAAAAGAAGTAAAGTCAAATACAGTAAAGTCAAATACAAGTTACAGTAATAAAGTCAACTACTCAACTACTCTGCCGATGTACAGAACCTAAACATTGCTGAAGAAATAATTTAAAATACAACAAGCCAATTTCAATAATTGGTGCTTCTTACGGGTGTAATATCTGCCCTACATGCTCTTGACAATGATAAACTCCCAGACCTGAAGAAAGCCATAGAAGAAGTGAATATGCAAAGAAGGATAGTACTACAGTGGATCACATCCGCTGTGGCATACCAGAAAATGAAGAGGCAGATATGCTGGCACAGATGGAGCTTCATAGGAACAAAAATACCAACCAAGAATTCACCTACCAAATAAAGAGGACGCTCATTAAAGCTATTAGGAAAGTCGACCACCAAAAGACAACTAGCACTATTTTGACAGAGCTGAGCAGAGTATTATCTTCCGCCCCATAACAGGACAAAACAGTCAAATAGACTAAGACTGGTTCCATCATCTCTGTGCACATGTGGGATGGCAGCACAGACAGCGAAACATATCCTGCAAGAATGCATAACACTAAACCAGTTAAAGTAGGAACACTGGCCCAATAAAGAGGCGAATAGGAGCACTGAGGAGTTTTCCAATACAGCAGCATTCATTAAGAAAACCAGACTTGCTGCATAGACATGTCAAACTGCAAGTAAGAAGAAGAAGATTAACTATGTATAGCTTAATATAGATATTTTATAGGCCCCTGTAGGTAGATAAATATAAAAGTATAAAATTGTTTAAAAATAAGTTTTATGTAGTCTACAAAAAAGAACAAACCTATTTTTTCATCACAAGGGCTAGAATATCTGACTCTTTCTGTCTGACACATCTGGCTTCAGCATGACATTATTGATTATAGTTACTTTACTTTGACTCCTTATGAGATGGGAAAGTCGAGTCCATCCTCAAAACTTCTGTCAACTCTTATGACGTGACAGTGTCAGTATTTTTTGCTTCAGTTTCTAACCCCAGCAACAACACATTTTAATTGGTTCTATAGACCTATCACCTAGGAGTATAGGCCTATGTGTGCATGCAATCAAGGAAGGTCTATGTGTGCATGCAATCAAGGAAGGTCTATGTGTGCATGCAATCAAATGTGTTTTTAGTGAATGAAGGAATTGTTTGCTAGCTGATTATTTGAGTTAGCAATAATTACTGGTTGTCAAGACACACAACAATAAAGAGAAACACATCAGTAACAGCTTGCATATAACACACAAGGACACAACAATATTTCAAGTAGGCACATGTGCATGGTTTAATAAATACCTTTCATTTTCCAAGAAAGTGTTGAAATTAGTGAAAATACTGAAGTAGACCTGGTCAGACTGAAGGTTGGAGTGTGGATGAAAGATTATCACAGAGTAACGGAGTGTGGTTGGATGGAAGACAGTCACACAGTAACAGAGTAGGTTTTACAGTTACACAATAGGCATGCTTAAAGCTTAAGGAACAAGTGAGATGCTTAAAGCTTCTGATGATAACACACTACAAAACTTGCTGTCTCTTATGAATGATGTCTGGTGCAATGAAAATCCACCTCAACAATGGAAAGACGGTATCATCATCAAACTCCCTAAGAAAGGAGACCCCTCAGACTGCAACAACTGGCGGGGTATCACCCTATTATCAGTCATAGGCAAGGTCTTCCTAAGCATCATATTGGAAAGATTAAAGAATGCTGTTGATAAACTACTTAGAGAAGAACAAGCAGGCTTTAGATCAGCTCGCTCCTGCACAGACAACATATTTTCTCTTCGCATCATCATTGAAGAATCACTCGAATTTCAATCCCCGCTCATAATCAACTTTGTTGACTTTGAAAAAGCATTTGATAGTCTTCATCGGCCTACGTTATGGAATATTCTACAGCAATACGGTTTTCCTACTAAAATAATCAATGTTATAAAGGCATTTTACACCACCTCACATTGCTGTGTTCAAACAAACACTGAGAAGTCAGAATGGTTCCAAGTTGTTACGGGTGTTAAACAAGGATGCATCATGTCCCCATTACTTTTCTGCGTCGCTATTGATTGGGTCATGAGAAAGAGCACTGAAAATGAGCTGACAGGAATAAAATGGATTAATAATACCGTTCTCGAAGATCTTGACTACGCAGATGACCTGGCCCTTTTGAGCGCAAACCACACAGATGCTCAATCTAAGTTTGACAATCTCCAACACTATTCAAATCAGATAGGGTTGAAAATCAACACATCAAAAACTCATATACTAGATTTTACGAGATCCAACGACAACATAGAAATTCAAAATGTTCCATTATTAAAAGTCAACAATTTTACATATTTAGGCAATAAATCTAGCATTGGATGGAGACTCATCAAAAGAAATTTTACACCGTATTGCCCTTGCAGCGGGTGCTTTCAATAAACTACGCAACATATGGACGTCAAACACACTAAGAAACACCACAAAACTCAAGTTGTTTAACTCCAACATCATCCCTATTCTATCATATGGGTGCGAAAGTTGGAAAGCCACAAAAGCCACAGATAAAAGACTCGACTCCTTTGAAAACAAATGCCTACGTACCATTCTGAACGTTAAGTGGAGTGACTTTAAATCTAACACTACTATAAGAGAGGAAAGCAAACAAACCTATATATCTTCCTTCATTAGACAAAGGCGTTGGACTTACATCGGCCATGTTCTCAGAATGAACAGCCTAAGAATTCCCCAGCAATCACTATATTGGGTGCCACCTGGAGTAAGAAGAAGAGGGAGACCTAGAGAAACTCTACGAAGAACCATTAATAGAGAAGGCATGTCAATGAACCTAAACAACACGCAACAATTGAAAGACCTGGCAACACAAAGACAGAAATGGAAAGCTATGGTTTCTGCCCTATGCGCCGCCTATGGCCCTGGAGGAACATAACATAACATAACAATAGGCATAATCATTATATAATAATGGAGTGGAGTTGTAAGATATTAGATAGTCACACAATAATAGAGTCTTGAGTGGAGTTATAAGACAGTCACGCAATAATGAATTAATTATAATGAAGTGAGGTTGTAGATAGTCACACAATAATGAAGTGCGGTTGTAGATAGTCACACAATAATGAAGTGGGGTTGTAGATAGTCACACAATAATGAAGTGGGGCTGGAAGAAAAACAGACAAGAATTCTTGTAGCCACTGTTATTAATTACTGTATCAAGTCTGTCGGCAACATTATTTGTTACCGAATATGTTTTGCACTCTCCTATTCGCAAATAATACTGACTATATAAACATAGAAAAAAATAATAATATCACACTGTGATTCACGGGTATACGATGACACTCAACTAAGCTACATCAAATGATAAAAATAAAGATTCCCCCAAAAGTAATAAAATAATTCAAACTGTCAGACAACATTATTGAACCCTAAAATAACTCAAATGCTTATCATTTATGAAATGATTTAGTGATTAGTGACTTACGTGTCGCTCAAACGACACACGAAGTATCCATTGTTGAAACGTGAACTACTGCCTGGCTGTACTGTCATTTTAAAAATATTTTACTTTAGCTGTGTACTTGTAGAACACTTTTTCCTGAGTTATACACGACTCCACAGTCAACTCCGAACTGTGTAACATTAATAATAAACATGTTGAATTGTTGAGAGCATGCCGTGACATTTAATTCTAATACACTTCCGCTACCTTTTATTTCACGTTCGAAATCACTTGAACCACTTTTACATATTTTTTAAAGACAACAATGTACGGTGTATGAAAATATCATTGTAATATTTCTTTGAGATGGTAATAACTGATTTAGTATTTAATTTTCTATTCTTCATTAATCATTTTCTAACTACTTTTAGCTAGCAATCACCCAGAAAGTCACACTGTTACGCTCCTGAACCCCCTGTTGGAACAAGTTTTCTTTCATAACCCCCCCCCTCCCTGTGACTACAAACATCGTCCCTATGGCCTATAGGTTGTTTGATATTTATATAATATTATCTAGTATCTTTTCTGTGCATGTTGTCCATAAATTACGTCAACACTAGTTTGCCAATTTGTGGACCCCCCCCCCCCCTTTTCCCCTTTGTTTCGTCCTTACTTGTCAACAATTGCCACGAATTTAAGTAGGCCCATGCACTTCAGGGTCGTATATATTTTTCCAATAAGGAGGGTGTTTTACATTGAACAAAAGGTCATTAGCCCGTTCTTGTGTGACATTCCATTTTTTTGGATGAAAAATTGTTATGGCAGAAATTTTACCAATCTTTTGACTATAGGCCCTATTCATAGTACTAAAAGTAATGTTCTTTGAGGGAGGGGGGGGGGTGAATCTACCACCTACGGGCTTGACATAACCTGCTTAAGTTATCAACAAATATCCCCAGTTCCCCAAACCTACAATCGTCTAAGAAAAAATAGCTGAAAAAGTACAACACAACTACATGATTTTTTATTCTATTTTTAAATAGGCCTATGCTTCAAATTTAAACAATTTTATTGGTGTATTAAAAACAGTGTTGTTGACGTCACTTTTGTCAACCCCCTCCTGTCAAAATGTCAAAAGTTTTTCAAACCTCTTCCAATTGTTGACATAATTCATGGACAGACCTGCGGTAGTCTACTTACGTCTATCGTCTTTCCCCATTTGAATGATGGTTGATCGCATTTACACTTGCCTTTAAGCGTAGTGGTGGAAGCTTAAGCTGTCATTCCAATGCCAGAGTTAGGTCTATGGCACAAAATTTCCAAATGAAGAGTCGAGGTCGAATAATAAAACGATGCGATCAGCAGGAAAGTCATATGGCTAATTGAGAAATACTGGATTAGCCGAATGTAGTGTGAGTACGGATGTAGTGTGAGTACGGATGTAGTGTGAAAACGGATGCAATGTGAGAACGGATGTAGTGTGAGAACGGATGCAATGTGAGAACAGATGCAATGTGAGTACGGATGTAGTGTGAGAACAGATGCAATGTGAGAACGGATGTAGTGTGAGAACAGATGCAATGTGAGAACGGATGTAGTGTGAGAACGGATGCAATGTGAGAACAGATGCAATGTGAGAACGGATGTAGTGTGAGAACAGATGCAATGTGAGAACGGATGTAGTGTGAGAACGGAAATTGCTGCGCAGTAGTTTACAATTTAGATGCAATAAATGCGCCTTTCAACGATACATCCGATGGAGGGAACTAGCAACATCATACTAAGCTATTTCTCTAGACATTCTTATTTACCAGCGAATATTGCAGTTTCTACCCCTGTACTCGCAAATGTTCTTCTTTTTTGACGCATACTTATCTCAGTTATATATCAATTAGGGCAGTTGATATGTATTTATTAAGGGGGTGGGTGGGGTTACTGTTAAAAATGACATTCATCACATACGTAGACAAATGCAATTTTCTCTGGTTCATGAGAAACTTGATGCACTTTTAGTGGAATTTTTATAGGGGGGGGGGGGTCAAATTTTGGGGTTTTGGCTGATTACCCACCCTTTGGCTAAATTCCTAATCATGTTCTGATTTTCTAAAGAGTGCATGGACTGGTATTTTTCTTCTAACTGGTCCTACTTCTTGATTGCAATCGAAACTGTCCAATTAAAATTGAGAACCAGTGTATAAACTAAAATAAAAAAACCAAAAATATTTTTCAATGTGCTTTTGTAAATTACGGGAATTCGCAACATCGTTTACATACCTACAATAGAAGTTATTGTAGTACTTCTACTATAGAAGTCAAATTGAGATCTAACTGTTAAATGTGGGGAAAAAAATGTTCTGCAAGAGCATGCCCGAAGTAAAAACGTATGCATAAAAACGTGTTCAAGTCGTCATTTAATGGTATTAAATTTTACAAATATATGCTAGGAATGGAGGTGATATCACTGTAAACACAGTGTTTAGAATCGTGTGTCTTCTCTCTTTTCGATTTATACCCCTTTAAGACTTGCAGCATCAGTGGTAAAGAGTTCTCTGGAGATGGATTTTGTGTGTGCTTCATATATATTTGTTTTCGCTGCTTCTTATTTCTGTAATCCATCGCTTGCAAGGTCTGCCCCTGGCTGTGTATCTATCGTGTCTGTATAGTAATGCTTAGAGAATCGTGTGTAGCACGTGTAATGTCGCCAGCGTGCTACATGTACACAACCAAACATGTTTCATACAATACTCTGAGATATTACACAAAGTTGATGACCTACATAATTAGCAACATTCGACATAAGAATACCATGAAAAAGATGGATCACAGAAATCAAAGAAGCCACAGGAACAAGCTTACAAACCACACTAGAAGGCCATCTCCAGATAACATTTCTACCCCTGGCGCCGCAAGACAAACAATGGATACAGCGTATAGACAGACAGACATAAGAATATTGTTTTTATCAGGAAAATACTCAAGAGTGAATTATGAATATCACGTCGTCATCTGCACATATTTCATTCTTCGATTGAATTGTACTTTTTACAGAAGACGCTTTGAAGCATTTTCTTTCTTATCAGTTTCTTGATATTCCTATACACTAATACCAGCACGACTACTTTTCAGTATGCAATCCGGAGATCTACATTGCGCTCCCTACAATCCCACATATAGGGTAGTTGGGGGTGTTCACCCCCACCTCATACCATTAAGAAATAATAACACGATTTTCAGTTCAAGGAATTTAGTCAACCGTTGAGTAACCCCTCTCCCCACCATTTGTTTAAAAATAGGAGAATTAATTTCGAACGAAAAGTATGGAATCACACACGATGACAGATGTGTGATCTTTATAGGTAACCACCACCATCCTTAATAATGCGCTTCTACTGCCCTGGCTCGCGTAATTAGTCGAAAAATTGAATATTGACAATATAGTTGAGACTGATGAACACATCTTTAAAAATATCTTTAAAAATATAGAAGAAATACCAGGACTCAAGATCAATGGGAAAATAATAAACAACATTAGATATGCAGATGACACTGTTCTTTTAGCAGAAAGTGAACATGAACTACAAAGACTAATAGATCAAGTCAACAAATCAAGTAATGAATATGGACTGGATATAAACATTCAAAAAACAAAAACCATGATAATCAGCAAAAACACAGAAGAACAGGAGGTAAACATAAACATACAGGGAGAGAAACTACAACAAGTAAAACAGTATCAATATCTTGGACACATAGTCAGAAATGATGGCAGATGTGAAACAGAAGTTAAAAGGAGAATAGGAATGGCTAAAAGTACCTTCAATGACATGAGGAAATTATTAATATCTAAACAAATTACAAACAAGTTAAAAATGAGAATTATAAAATGCTACATCTATTCCATATTAATGTATGACTCAGAAACATGGACACTAAATAAACAATTAGAAGACAAAATTGATGCCTTTGAGATGTGGGTATATAGAAGAATAGGGAGAACATCATGGAAAGAGAAGAAAACAAATAAAGTGGTGCTAAAGACACTTAATATGAAGAAAGAACTACTAAGAGAAATAAAGATCAGGTAAATAAAATATTTTGGACACACTAAAAGACATGACAACCTATTGAAGACCTTACTTGAGGGTAAAGTCAAAGGGAAGCGAGCAAGAGGTAGGCAGAGATACAAGTGGGAGAGTAACATTACACGATGGACAGGTTACAGTCTAGCAGAGTGCACCACCAAGACAAGAGACAGGAGATGTTGGAGATACGTTGCAGCCAACCTTCGTTGCGGAGACGGCACTTGATGATGATGATGAACGCATCTTCTACGTCGATCGCTGCAACCGCAGTTTCTCTTTTGTTTGGAATCTGTCGTAGACTTCTATATGACGTATCCTGTGCATAACATTGTTCTCACTGCCATTCAATAAGACTCTCAGCACTGTGCAAGCTCTCTAGCCTCTTCAAGTATGATATTCAGAAAGTCTTCGATATTCTGTGTCAATCGTATTCTTATTCTGCCTCTGTTTCTCTTTCTGGAACTTTTCCCTCTATAACTGGTTCTTCTAAACTATTATTTAAAAAAAAATATATGTTCTTCTTCTTCTTCTGCGTTCAGCATGTGGTCATGCTATACCGTCAGACCCGTCATCAAGACGAAGCCCACTGTCTTCTCCAGGTCAGAGCGGCTGCCCCATAGATTTTGCCTCAAGTGTGTATCCCCTGGCCAGGTCTGCTGTCTCTGCTCTTTGTATGTTGGGCAGTCCTGAAGTATGTGTTCTGGAGTCTGGGTTCCGGATCCACATGGACATTCATCTGTGTATGAGATCCATAATCGATAAAGGTGACCCAACATTCTGCAGTGGCCTGTTCTAAGGCGAAATATTGTGGTCTGTTGATATCTCAAATATGTTCAAAATATGTTAATGTGCATATTTTTATATTTATATTTTGTGATGATGATAATAATGAAATAATACTTTTAGCTTTGAGCACGTAGCTCGTGACAGCTCGTAGCTTTTCTGACAAAAGCACAGATCTTCAATTGAGTAAACAGCTGGAATTATATAAGGTTTGTTGTCTCAAAGGCATATTTACACTAAGGAGGTTTATGTGTGCATTTTTAGTCCCCGAAGGGTAGCATTTCCGTGCAGTAGTACCCAGGATTATCCCCTCTTGTTATGAGCATTGTATACATTTATGATTTCTGAGTTAACAAGTTCATCATTCTTCTGTCAGAACAGTTGACCCATCTCATCATGTACACTGGTACACCAAGCATTCTCCGTCACCTAGAAGTCTGTCTTAAAAATGAACAAAATTGCAATGTCCACTGGCATTCACATGAGAAAAAACAAAAGTGGAAGTCGGACAAAAAATACATTGACGAATTTTTTTTACAGGTGACAGGTTGTCAGCATATCTCTAACCTTCCTTAATCGACTCCTACAACATACCTAGAAAACAGACAGTGGCCTTATTCTTTGCACTCTAACCTAGAAGTTCAGGTCTCGGTTGCTACATGGGCGGATAGTTTTGAGGATCTAGTCTTCTTCTATGTTCAGGTCTTTATGGACGTCTGCATCGAATTATCTTATTGTCCATGATATTTTAGGTTTTTCATTTCAAATGTTGATCTTATTTTCCTCACAGATGTCATTTCCCAAGTATTGTTACAATGTTGCCACTTAAATAAAAAATATAGCTTTCATTATAAGTTGTAATTGTGCTTTCTAATTGTCCATTGCTACAGATGTTTCATCTACGATGTTTTTTGTGTGTGTGTGTTTGTAATCATATTCTAACTTCCTTCTGGTCTTTGCTAAACTAAATAATCAACAATGATGTTCATGGTTGACACAGATATTCACAGTTGTAGATATTGTCTAAAACTGTCAATGACTATTGTAGGCGTGATTCACAGACGTTATGCACAAGAATTGCTGCATTCTTGATTGCATCGCTTCCAAATCTGTAAGCCTGTGCACATAGAGTGTCTGGTAGCTCATATTTGATTCCAAGACCAATGGCTGCACGTCTAGTGATACTTTTCTATAGAAACTTACCTTATAACTTTGTATCGTAGTAATACCACACTCCTTTAGGTCAGTGGTTTAAAAATGCGGTAACTGCAGTCACTCATCATGAACCAACCATGTCTTCAAACTCGTGCTGTGATCGTCTGTAATATTTATTAGTAATTCTTCTCCGATGTCTTTAAGCACGATGTACCTTACGTGTTTCTTGATTTGTCATCGCCTTCTCTTGCTGTCAAGAAGAACACTTGACAGGAGGGTAGCTTCATAGCAATTATAGTCCACTGATTCTTAGGTATCAGCTGCCAGTCTTCTTCTGGTTCGAATTATGACGTCTACACAGCAGTCTAGTTTTCTTAATGAATGCTGCTGTATTTGAGAGATCCTCGGTGGGTACAGCTTTCTGTGGATATCCATCTCTGTGGGCCAGTGTTCTTCCTTTAACTGGTTTAGTGGAATATAGTCTTGCTGGATATGTTACGATGTCTGTGCTGCCTGTCCACATAAACACAGAGGTCATGGAACCAGTCTTAATCTGTGTGCCCTGTCCTGATGATAGTTGCTGGTGAATCGCTGACCATAACAGACAATGATGTGATCTATTAGCCAGTAATTTATTAAAATGTTATTTCGGTATACCATACTTATAAAAAACTTTCTATACTTGCGAGATTTCCGGAAATTCTAATTATAGCTTGTAATGTGCTTATGCTTAGCCACTTCGATGGTTTACCATCGTGATTTGTGTAGACATTATACATTACTCCAGTAGCTCACCACTTATTATTTTAATGGTATAATACATTAGAGTATGATTAGAGCAGCGTCTCTAAACAACACAAATAAGTTCAGATGGCATAGTATCTTCATCACGAGTGCTGAGCAGGCCCGTAGATAAGGAAATCGTTTGGGCTAGATCATCGGCAGTTAGAGACTGTGATGGTTTGGGGTGTTCAAACCCGTACATTAGAAAATTTTAATATTAATTTTATTACTAGAAACTGAACAAAAAGGTCGAGAAAAAACCCTTTATTAGCGGTTTTGCACAAAACAGTCTTCAAAGTTAGGTTTAAAAAAACACACACCTTAGGGTAATCATATCTACGCCCTGGTGCTGGATTAAACCGTATGAAAGCCCCTAGATACAGACATGTAGCACCTTATTTTATAGAACAAGTGACCCGCGACCACAATACACTTTAAATATATTAAAATTTAAAATGTTACCGCTTGAGAAAAGCCACAGCAACAGCACAATTTCAGTATATTATGCTATATAATTCTAAAGTACGGCATACAAGCTGTCCATAAATTACTACAGCTGTTAGAAGGAGGTGGGGGCGGAGAGGTCTGAATGACAGTTGTCAAGTCCGTAGATAAGTAGTAGGTGGGGGTTTCTTACAAATTTTCATAATTAAACAAGGGGGGGGGTCCCTGAAGTCTTGACAATTGTTTACAGGGGTAGTTGTGTCCACACTTGCCAAAATGTTGGGGGAATAATTTATGGGCAGCCCCTTAGCAGAATGTATCTAGGGAAGATTTTTTTAAAGAATTCGAGTGGGTACAGCGTTTTTTTAGCTGTTTCAGAAAATCATCTAGATCTACTGCAATACTGATTGCTGCGCTTTGACAGCCATTTGTTCCCCGGTCATTTTCTTCAAAAGAAGCTGTGCGGTTGTAAAGCACGGGACTCTTGTTACATCGACAAGGATCCCAGTAACTTTTCTTTCTGTTGATATTCATGAATAACGATATTCATGAATTTCCATAAAATTAGGAAAGCTTCATAGCAACGATGTTTGCAACTCTTTCTAATGCAGTGGCAATATGCCGTACACCACTAGATTGTGAAAGGTATAGGGCAAAAACCTTAATATTGCCACTGGTGGTCCTTGATTCATTCCCCAGTTGGAGTGTAAATATTTTTCTGTTAGCGACGGCTCCTCGGTCGACCCAGACTAAATTGGGTACCGGATTAATCCGGGAAGTAGAGGCAACAAGGGAGAGGAGATGGCTACCGCCCTCATATAGCAGATCCACTGAAATGTGAGATCGCAAACATATAACACCCCTACGGGATTAATAAATGCTGTGGGTTAACTTTTCTTTGCTTGTTTCTCCTTGTCAACAGTTGCCCCACATTTTTCACTCCCACCCCCAACTCTCCAGCGTTTTTGTTGCATTTTATGGATATTCCCTTTCTACACAGCATTCTTTCATACAAAAGACAGAAACTGTGGTCAGTATGACAGCTTCGAATAAAAAATCGCTTACTCAAAGATGCTCTGTGTGCATGTATCTACATCATATTTCATTCCATCTAAATATCTTCTTCTTCTTCTTCATTCATTCTCAAACTCCTGCAGATTAGCAGGATGTAGTCCGGAGAACGGAATGAGTTGTGTATGGTTTACATCATTGCTGCGATATCTGCACCTTTCAGCCTGACATATCCGACTTCAGCATGGCTTTGGGTCACTGACCCTATATGGGATGGGACAGCCAACTCCATCCCATAACCTCCTTAGTCGCCTTTTACGACATGCGTGGAAGGTAAACATTGTTGCTATTCTTTGCTCCCCTTTCGGGCCCCGTCAACACAAGGGCGAAGCACGGTACAGTGAAATAGAGACAAAGATGGACAGGCCTTGATTAGTATTTTTCAGGAATGTAGTTACTCCACTAATGGTTGGAAGACACTATCCAGGAAATCAGAAATGTTTTCAGTAGGACAGGAACAAGCAGAGACAATGGGTCTGTCCAGGATGAAGGGCTTGTGGATTTTGGGCAGTGTAAATAATGCAGGCCTACCCACGATGCATTCATTGAGACATACAGCGGCAGGTGGGGTGGGCAGGAGGTTGTCAGCTATTAAACCCTTAATAGTGGTAAAGACTGTATAGTTGTGGGCAACAATCGGGTCTTTCTTGCACGTATTTTTCCTATAGAACAAGGGATTAGATAGCTGAGCCAGACCCTCTGCTAGATAGAGGTCCTTGCGCCAGACGAAAACATCGCACCCCTTGTCGGTCGGGTTGATGACGATGTCGTCACGGCTGCGAAGTTGCTTAAGAACACGGGACTGGGCCGGGGAAATGTTGGTACACTTGATGCGGGCGAAGTGGAGACGTTTGATATCAGGTATGTGTCATTGATGTAGCCGTCCAGGGTTCGGGATGCGCCAGACTTACGAGTCCAGTCATGCGTGTAAGAAGCATACTGGGAGAATATGTCATCGAACTGTTCAGACGGTTCACTGTCCTTGAAATGGATCCGTAGGCGCAAGCGGTGATGGAACTGATGAACGTTCTGCATAAGAGTGTAGTGGTCATATGCGGACAGAGAGGTATAAACTGAAGCCCTTGCTGAGGATAGAAATCTCACTGTCAGAAATATCAAAATCAGGAGGGATGCAAACAACATGATGCAAACAACATGATGCAAACAACATGAGTGTTAGATTGGTTCTGATGTACAGAGTCAGCAGGGGGAGAAGGTTGAGTTTATGGTTGTGATGAGTACACATGAAGTCATAAAGTTGTCTGCAGAGAGTGTAGACGATGAGGCGGATGTGGGAGAAAAGAAAAGAGTTGTCAGAGGTAAGATTATGAAAATATGGTCTTGATTGAAAAGTTCAGATTTAGATAAGTCAAGCTCAGATATAAGGAGGGAGTAGTTAGTAGCGACAATATGCATAATTGAGAGAGGCAGATTTAGTGTTGCTCACGTGGGTAATCTTACCCGCTGAAGGGCGAAAGTTGGAGGCGAAGTCTTTACTGGAAGTTAAAACAGATGAAAACAGCTATACTGGAAGTATCACGGTAACTATACAGTAAGAGATAAAAAGAAAAGTAGAGAAAGAAAGAAATATACGTAAAGATAATCATGAACCATTATAGCTAAAAGTAACAGTCTACGAAATATATAACAGAATCACACAAGACATGGGGGAAAAATTGAAAGGTGGAGGAAGAGGGATCTCCGCAGTATTCTTTCATAGCCACAATTCTCAGATACAGGTAGTACTTTGAGAGGAAACCTGCTGCTCAAACTGGCATGTTTTTATGTAGAAGACACATTCCACAATTTTCTTTGAACATGCTTAAACAGAAAAAAATAATGCAACCAAATTGCGGTATAAATGTTGACCGCTCTTGACACATTTTCATCAAAAGCCATTAAGTTACCAAACATAACATCAAATTGAAACTTTTAACCTAGACATCACAGCTATAAAGCCAGAGGCAGACCATGTAAAAGATGGACCACATAAATCGAAGAAGCCACAGGAATAAGCTTAGGAACAGCACACACAAAATTTCATCTCCAGATACCTCTTCTACCCCTAACGCCGCAGGGCAAATAAGGGCCTCATCGGATATATAAAACCTTCTGTACCTTGGCTGTCACAGACACCTGCTGAACCACGGCATTTTAAAGGGAAATCTGTTGGCAGATAAAACAACTGTTAAAATTGTGAACACAAAAATGATACAGATATATGAGTGGAATTTTTATTGTTGTAAAAATAACACTTACACTGTGTAATGTAGGGTTAAGTATAGTATTATCATTACTGCTAATTTAAAGAATAAATTATAGGACATGTACACTAGTGTTTGTACCAGTGTTTGTCAATCCAGATCAAACTGAAGTCGGATATACTTTGCCGACTGGTGTAGATATCGCAACCAGGTTTTATTTCAATATACATTTCAAAGATAAACACAGAAGTCCACGTTCGGCCTAGGTTCGGAAAACGGAACGAAAAATGTCAAAATTGTTCTTCTCCTTCTTCTGCGTTTAGCAACTGCGGTCATGCTATATTGTCAGGCCCGTCGTCAAGACGAAGTCCACCGTCTTCTCCAGGTCATAGCGGCTGCCCCATAGCTTTTGCCTCAAGTCTGTATTCTCTGGCAATGTCTACTGTCTCTGCTCTTTTTTATGTTGAGCAGTTGAGGGAGACTACAGCACTTGAAAGCTCAGCCTGGCACACCCAGATCACTGCTGGCATCACGAAATTTGAAAAAGAAAGAAAACTGCGGGCAATCCACAAGCGCAAGAAACCGAAGAACAAATCCGTAAATTCTCCTACCCCGAACCTTCAGCACTCCTGCATGCACTGCAATAGAACTTTCCGTGCACGAATCGGACTCATCGGGCATCTACGAACTCACAAACCAAATTAGTTAATTACCAATTTTAATTATTATATATTAATTTTTATTTCATCGCATTTAATGTTGGTTATGGTATGCTCATCTTCGCTTGCGAAGGAGGAACATCAACATCATCATCATCATGTTGAGCAGTCCTGAAGTATGTGTTCCGTAGTCTGGGTTCCGGATCCACATGGACATTCAGTCAAAACTGTGACTTGCCATACCGTGCATTTCATAAGAGGAAATTAGGGAGATTTTATAAGGTAGAGTCCACCCAACACATCAAATAACCCAAACGTTATGCTGAATTTGGGCGTGTTAGGCTGAAAGACGCAAATATCGCAGATGCCAACACTGACATACCGCATTTTTTGAATATCATCCTGCTAACTAGTACGGTTTGGAGAGTGAACTCTGAAGACGAATTGAAAGAACGAACTTGTAATATTTAGAGAGTGAACTCTGAAGAAGAATTGAAAGAACGAACTTGGAATATTTAGAGAGTGAACTCTGAAGACGAATTGAAAGAATGAACTTGGAATATTTAGAGAGTGAACTCTGAAGAAGAATTGAAAGAACGAACTTAGAATATTTAGAGAGTGAACTCTGAAGAAGAATTGAAAGAACGAACGTATAATATGATTCACATCAAATCAAATACTTTGCCATATTAGATGTACTTTACCTTTGTCCTCAAGTTATAGGAGCGACTAGTGTTGCAGTGAGTGTATGCATGTCAAGTGTTTATTCATGTCATATCTTTGATGTTGTTAGTGAATGAAAGAAAGAAACGAGAACTGTCATGCATGATTTCCGTACCAGTGAATGAGAGAAATCACCGGAAGAGTGGTTGTGTATGTCAGATATTTCCTTGTTATTCTACGTATGTTCTTACTCTAACATACCATCATTATGACTAGTACATAAAACGTACATAAAACGGAAATCGCTGTTTATTTCTTTTTATCTTGATAAAAGCATTTTGTTCGAAACGCTGATTCTGTATAATTGTCTTATTTGTAAGCTAAATTTAACATCTTTTAAAGAATAAAAACACTTTTAATTTGCATTAGTGATGCTTGGTGTGGTTTGATTAAATAAAATTCACCTTCTGTAGTAATTTACCTCAGTAATTGGTTTTTTTGTCATCTTAGATCTAATAATAAATTATTTTGTTAGATTCTCACAGATTTTGTTTGGCTTCCCTCCTATCATATTTTCTATATTTAATTAAATATGATTGTGTATTGTGTGAATTTCTTACATTCTGTTAGATAGTGTGATATTATGTTGTTTTTGTTACGTTCCACAGATTTGGTTAATCCAATTGAAACTACTTAATCTAAGTAGTTTGATGGTAGTTTTAGGTTGTATTTTATTTTGACTTCTAGTTGGCATTTTCATATGTTTATATGCGTGTTTACCTATTACTATTTGTTCAATTATGCACGCATTCTTATTTCTACAGTTCTTATCTTGGTTTCTAATTCAATATAAACTTATTTCAACTTAATTAATTGAATCTAACTGTGTTTCTTCCTGCGTTGACTATTTTATCAGACAATTCATTTCCAGATTTCCAATTACCCTGATTTGTGATGGAACCCACATAAGTGTAACTTGACTTTATATATTGTTTAGTTTTGTGATTGTATGTAGAATTTCTTCAGCCATATTAGGTCTTTGATTTGATTCTGAGTACCATATAGTATAGCTTGTATAGCTGTCAGTAAGAATAGTTATACTTATTGGAGAGTGCTCAGTTATTAGTTACTAGTAACTCCAAGATGGAAACTAATTCAGCTGTGTAAACATATAGGCTACGTTTTAAAAAGTATTTTTTTAAACGTCTTGATATTTTTCAATCAGGGGTTGCAACACCTGACCCAGCCCTCCTGTCGTCAGTTTTTGAAGTGTCTGTGAACACTTTTACGTTATTTTGTGTGTGATTATCTATATTAGTGTTAATTTTTGTTTTTATGGTAAGTTTGTTCTTGTATTGTCGTACAGTGTCTAGATTGAAAGTATCAAACATTAGCTTTGATAATGCTCATGGTGATGTAACTGGCTTATATGGCTTGTTTCTGAGTATAGTTTTATTTATATTTTTTCAATAATATATACTCACTACGCAAGTACATGTGCAAGTATAGACACGCGAACACCAGTTGTGTCGTCCCTACTTGTTTTTAGATGTATACATATATGTAACCTTGACAAAGACCGTTTGGTCGGAACGCCGATTTGTGTGTGTGGTTACGTGTCTTTCTAATTATTCGCAGAACTTCACTACACAGTTTCAAGTTTTATATTTTTAATACTACTAAATTCAATTTGGGTTCTCCACCCAATATTTTGTTAATATTTGTTGTTGATTTAACGTTATTAATATCTAGTGTGAAATTTGCATGAGCTAGGTGAGTTAATCTTTGTGTATTTTAGCCAAGTTGTCATTTCTCATTTCATTTCTTCGAAGGGTGATATTGGTTATGTATGTCAGATATTTCCTTTTTATTCTACTTTCGTTCTTACTCTAACATATCATCCTTAGGACTCGTGCATAAAATGGAATGCGCTGTTTCTTTCTCATCATGATAAAGGCATTGTGTTCGAAACGCTGATTATGTATATTTGTCTTATTCGAATTTATACCAAATGATACTTCCAACGTTTCGGAAGATGTTGATCGGCACGCTCCAAATATCGTGCACAAAGCTTGATGTTGGATTGCGTCCAGCTTCACAACGTTTGAAAAGCCGTTGACTCACAAAGTACACTAAACTATACTCGCAAACACACACACACACACACGCGCACGCACACAACACACACACACACACACACACACACTATATATATATATATATATATATATATATATATATATAGTATATATATATATATATATATATATATATATATATATATATATATATATATATATATATATATATATATATATATATATATATATATATATATATATATATATATATATATATATATATATATATATATATATATATATGTATATATATATATATATATATATATATATATATATATACACACACATTTTTCCATAATAAAGGATTTAATTGAAAAAGACGTCATTATTTTAGTTGATACGCTCCATGTGTTTCCTCTAACATGTTTAGCAATTTTCTACTTTCGTTTATCGTTTAATTTATTAAAGTTTTCTTGTTTTTCATTGTGTTTAATGTTCTAATACTTTTTTCTTTGAAATAATAAAATAATAGACATTTAATAGAGAAACCCTTACAAATAAAAGATGAAATTTGGAACAGGGTAATGAAGTCTTGCTAGCACTGAAAACACACATACTTCGAAGTTTCGACCAAAGAACCTTTATCAAGAATACATTTACAACAAAAACTAGTTTGTTCACCTTTTAAAATTTTGTCTTTGTTTGTTGTTGTTGCAACTATGAAAGTTTTACAAAACCAATAGACATTTAAATTGTGTAGTGTGAACTGTGTAATGAGATGTGCAACAACATTCATGAAAATTATTAATTTTGTTTGTTCTGTCTCAATTATTTATCTATTACTACAAGAATTTGTTGGATTTTATATGAATTTTATAGGGTTTTTGTTCATGTGTATGCCATGTTTATTTGTATGTCTATTTTGTCTATATTATGTCTATTTTATGCTACCAATAGATTGTATGCCACATAAAGCTATGACACATAGACACCACGGCTATAAAGCCAGAGGAAAACCATGTAAAAGATAGACCACATAAATCAAAGATGCTACGTAAACAAGTTTACAAATAGCACACAGAGAGGCCATCTCCAGAGAACTCTTGTACCCCTGACACCGCGAGACACAAGGAGTCACAGCGTATAGATATATTTTATCAGAGGTTAGATCAGAACATTACAATCATAAACAATAATAGAAGTCGAGGTTCTGGTAATCCAGTCTCACGACGCCATAGTTCAAAACGTATTATGGATGAGGTTGTCGTGATGTGTCAATCCTTGTAGAATATAAGGGCATTCATGTTTCTCTAACTGCACAGTTGTATATTATAGAGGTAGCCTCCCTTTGTTTGGGAAAAAAAGAACGTGATAATTTATCACAAAGAGGCAAACGTAGATGAACTGTTTTACAGGAGACCCCTGATCCGCGTCCTCCAATAATCTTAGTTGATCTTATACTCTTTTATAACCAAGATGGTTTCATCAAGAAGAGGGTGGACTCCCTTATCCACTAACCACTAGAAGGCGATAAATAAAGTTTGATTTATTAGCACTGCTAATGACACCCTCCTCCAACATTTCCAGAATTGAGTTTTATACAAATTCGTTTTAACGTCTGTTTCTTTCCCCTATGAAATACAAACAGAGAATACAAATACATTCAGTGGCATGCACATTGCGAAGATATATTGTTTACTAAGAATTGTATGTCCCAATAAAAGGAAACATTCAGTGTGTGTTCATGCACAGTGAAACGTCTTATTTTGTTTGTGCTCAAAGAGACATCTCAATTGTTTGTGCACAAAGAGACATCTCAATTGTTTGTGCACAAAGAGACATCTCAATTGTTTGTGCACAAAGAGACATCTCAATTGTTTGTGTACATAGAAACGTCGTATTTGTTTGACCAATTAGAATCACCGGCCAGAAACTGAAGTTCTAACGTAAATATGTAGATATATAAATATAATATAAAAATACACGAAGAGTACAACATTCCATGTAGTTCTCAGCTTATTCTTTCTTCGAGTCTGTATATGCGTTCTAATTTTCATGAAATCCTTGAATCCCTTTGGTCGCTCTGTCTTATTTTTATTCTTTGCATAAGTGTTGTCTATCCTACTATATATATTACTTAAAACAAAATAGAAACAGAGGTTCATGAGGTAAAGGCTGGTTACAAATTAGGCAGAGGCACAAGAGAACATATATTCAACATGAGAATTATAATAGAGAGATGTACATGAGAATTATAATAGAAAGATGTAGATGAGAATTATAATAGAGAGATGTAGATGAGAATTATAATAGAGAGATGTAGATGAGAATTATAATAGAGAGATGTACATGAGAATTATAATAGAGAGATGTACATGAGAATTATAATAGAGAGATGTACATGAGAATTATAATAGAGAGATGTAGAGAATTCAATATAGATCTGCACGCATGTTTCATTGATTACATCAAGGCTTTCGATTGTGTACAACGTCACCAAATGTGGAAAATTTTGAGCAATATGTGTTTTCTAAAAATATCTAGCGCATCTGCACGCGATGATGTATCAAGAACATGATGTAGCCGTAAAAGTAGGTGGAAACACATCAGAGTTGTTTAGAATACAGAAAGGAGTTAGACAGGGATGTATACTATCCCGGTACCTGTTTAACATATATTCAGAAAACATAATGAGATAATATAATATAAAACATAATTGTAAAGGAAGATATTACACAGATTTTCAACCTCTAACCATCGGATGTCAGCAGCTCCCAGAAATCAGATACACAGACGATACAGTTCTCTTAACAACACACGAAGAAGATCTAAGACAAATGATTCTATAAACTAAAACACAGCGAAGCTAAAAATCTGTTTCTAAAATGAGGAGAATTAAAACTATGACAACTAATAAAGTACAATCTCAACCAAAACCAATAATTGATACCTATGAACTTGAAGACGTGTCAAATGTCGATTATTTGGGTACAAACATAAATAGTTCAGGGAACTGAGCAGTAGAAATTAAGAGAAGAATGGCAATGGCGTTTTCGAAATTCGTACAAATGAAAAATCTCTGGAAAGGTGTCAGTAGCAAAATAAAACTGTGTATGATAAGAATATACGTATTCCTTGTGGAAATATACGGCTGTGAGGCTTGAAATTGCCGCTTTCGAATTGAGATGTTACAGAAAAATGTTGCATGTACCATAGACAGTGAAAAAACAACAACAAAGAAGTATTACAATCATTAAATTTCGAAGAGAGTTGGCCAGTTTTTTGGTCATCTAAAGAGACATAACAGCATAGAAATACTAATAGCAAAAGACAGAGAAAACGGCAGTAGAGGAAGAGGCCGACCAAAACAACGATAGACAAATGATATATCTGATTGTTTCAACATGTCCTTGGAGGAGGCAGGTCAACTCTCCCAAGATCGCGAGATGTCAGTAGATTCATAAAGACGACTACGTTATAGAAAGAATATGTCACATGATGATGATATATATTACTTGATATATGTTTATCATATAGTACACAGTCACCTATTCATCAGTACACAGTCACCTATTCATTAGTACACAGTCACCTATTCATTAGCACAGTCACCTATTCATTAGCACACAGTCACCTATTCATTAGCACACAGTCACCTATTCATTAGTACACTGTCACCTATTCATTAGTACACAGTCACCTATTCATTAGTACACAGTCACCTATTCATTAGTACACAGTCACCTATTCATTAGTACACAGTCACCTATTCATTAGTACACAGTCACCTATTCATTAGTACACTGTCACCTATTCATTAGTACACAGTCACCTATTCATTAGTACACAGTCACCTATTCATTAGTACACAGTCACCTATTCATTAGTACACAGTCACCTATTCATTAGTACACAGTCACCTATTCATTAGTACACAGTCACCTATTCATTAGTACACAGTCACCTATTCATTAGTACACAGTCACCTATTCATTCAACACATTTACTTTCTTACGACACAGATAATAATGATGACATACATCATACTGCAGATCTGTTCAACATATCACAAATCTACTCAACATACCACACATCTACTCAACATACCACACATCTACTCAGCAACATACATCCACTCAACATACCACACATCTACTCAACATACTACACATCTACTCAGCATTACATACATCCACTCAACATACTACACATCTACTCAACATACCACACATCTACTCAACATACTAAACATCTACTCAGCATGACATACTTCCACTCAACATACCACACATCTACTCAACATACCACATATATATTCAGCATGTTATACATTCACTCAACATACCACACATCTACTCAACATACCACACATCTACTCAACATACCACACATTTACTCAACATGCCATACATTTATTCAACATACCACACATCTACTCAACCTGCCATACATTCACACAACATACCACATATCTACTCAACATGCAATACATTCACACAACATACCACACATCTACTCAACATACCACACATCTACTCAACATACCACACATCTACTCAACATGCCATACATTTATTCAACATACCACACATCTACTCAACCTGCCATACATTCACACAACATACCACATATCTACTCAACATGCAATACATTCACACAACATACCACATATCTACTCAACATACCACACATCTACTCAACATACCACACATCTACTCAACATGCCATACATGTATTCAACATACCACATATCTACTTAACATGCCATACATTCACACAACATATCACATATCTACTCAACATGCCATACATTCATTCAAAATTCTACACATCTACTCAACATGCCATACATTCACTCAACATACAACACATATTTTCAACATACCACACATATATTCAGCATGTCATACATTCACTCAACATACCACACATCTACTCAACATACCACACATCTATTCAATATGCCACATATTCACTCAACATACCACACATCTACTCAACATACAACGCATCTTCTCATCATAACACACATCTACTCAAAGACCAAATATCTACTCAACGTACCACACAAGTATTGAACGTAACACACCTACTTATCATATCACCCATCTACTCATCATCATTAAGTGCCGTCTCCGCAACGAAGGTTGGCTGCAACGTATCTCCAACATCTCCTGTCTCTTGTCTTGGTGGTGCACTCTGCTAGACTGTAACCTGTCCATCGTGTAATGTTACTCTTCCACTTGTATCTCTGCCTACCTCTTGCTCGCTTCCCTTTGACTTTACCCTCAAGTAAGGTCTTCAATAAGGTGTCATGTCTTTTAATGTGTCCAAAGTATTTTATTTGCCTGATCTTTATTTCTCTTACTACTCATCATACTACTTTTATGTTAATCACCAGACGCACTCATCATAAGCCACACAAGAAAACTAATATTATAAGGTGTCTAAGAAGTCGCAGTGCACACTACGATCACACAAATCAGCACTAAATACTCACAATTCACATGGCATAGTGTCACACAGATCTGCACAATTCTTATGACGTAGTGTCGCCATCAATGAGTGCACGATGTAGTCATCATGTACACATACGTGTAGGCGTGTCACAAAATTTAAAAAAACAACAACAATGGCTACTGATATAATAACAAAAACAATGATAATAAAGACAATACAAATTAACGTTTCGGACAAATACCATCATGAGAAAAAGTAACGATATAATATAAGAAACAAGGCTCAATTTATCTCACCAACATATTCCCTTTATTTGAAAACAAGTTTCAATTTATTTAAAAACTAGTTTATCCACGCAATAATCCCCAGAC
Source organism: Meghimatium bilineatum (assembly GCA_034231615.1). NCBI lineage: Eukaryota > Metazoa > Mollusca > Gastropoda > Stylommatophora > Philomycidae > Meghimatium > Meghimatium bilineatum. Next base: position 24,242,283 of record CM067322.1, read on the forward strand.
TATATATATACACATAAAATGCAGCAATATTCTCCATAGAAAACACACAAATATGGAACCAACGTTTCCTGAACAAAGCTTTCATCAGGAAACACGATATACAGAAAAGTAACATTACGATTATAGGATATGAGATCACGTTGACGAAAGCCATGAGCTGCCTCCGTTATAAATACCTTTGTACAGATGACCCGAAAGGCCGATTTTGATAATTTCCGTTCGTTTCGTTGACCGGGGTTGGCTATTTTTGTCAAGTGACTGCAAGTATATAAATATTGATCATAGGGGAACACGACAATAATCACAGTCGTAACGTATGAATGCTTGTTTACTTTCTGTGCGGAGGTCTCTTACAGCCGACGTGATCACCGAAAACCAACCGTCGATACTTGCTGTGTGATAAACAGATATTCGATACTTGACATGTAATCAACAATCATATGTAATCACGAGACATTAAATGATTATATTTTATATTTTATCAACGTTATTTGATACTGATGTCTAACGAACATTTAACCGATTCTTGATGTGTAATGAACGTTTAATCAATTCTTGATGTGTAATTTGCATTCATTCGATGCTTGATGTGTAATTTGCATTCATTCGATGCTTGATGTGTAATGAACATTTTTATCCATGCATTATGTGTAATAAATATTTCATAGATGTTTAATGTGTACTGAAGTTATTAGATACCTGATATATAATGAAAGGGTATTCAATACTTGATGTGTAGTGAGTAGGTAGTGTAATAAATTAATTGAACTTGATGTTTAGTGAATGAATTGATAGTTGATGGGTAATGAACATATAATCGTCAGTTGATGTGTAATGAAATGCTATTCGATACTTGATTTGTAGTGAGTATACATGTGAAACGCGAAGTGCAAGTACTTGCATATCAGTGATACGTGAAGTGCAAGTTCTTGCATATCAGTGATACAATACTCTATCCGTACAGGGATGATCTGATGGATAATTAGTGGTCCAGAGACTAGCTACCACGGAGCACAACCCTAATATATGATATTATTATAGCGTATGTCCAGTTTCGTGACGGAGAGGTGCAGCGCACGTCTGTGATCTCCAAGGTACCGGGTTGAAATCCCGCCGCAGGCAATTGGGCAACCGGACAGTGCAGAAAGCAATGACAAACTACTGAACGCATTTATATTGCATAAAAAACAAAACTGTCAAGATGCTAGGATTATGGCGACGTCCTGAATAAGGTAAGTTCCAAATATAGTGAGTATGCTCTTAGATAAGGGAAGGGGAGGTTTTGGTGTGTACCCCCCCCCCCCCTCGCGTTAACAAATCAGAACATAACTTCTAGTACTAGAAACCTGGTTAAAAGTCAGAAAACCTTCTCTCCCCGTAGCTATTTTTCACAAGAAATGTCTTCATATTCGAAACAGATGATCAGAGACAAATAAACGGCAGGAATGATCGTATTATTTTTTAGGTACCCCCGTGAGGAAAATATGTCTACGACTCTGAAATTGAGCATTTGGTATTGTTGAATCAAAACATGACTTTATATATATATACAATTACATTTGGTATCGTTGACATGACTTCATCTATACAATCACATTTGGTATTGTTGAATCACCATATCATTTCATATATATATATACAATCACATTTGGTGCTGCTGAATCACCAGATGACTTAATCTATAAAATCACATTTGGTGTTGTTGAATCACCACATGACTTCAACTATATAATCACATTTGGTGTTGATGAATCACCACATGACTTCAACTATATAATCACATTTGGTGTTGTTGAATCACCACATGACTTCAACTATATAATCACATTTGGTGTTGTTGACCTGACGTCGTCTACACAATCACATGTGGTACTGTTGAATCACCATATCATTTCATATATATACAATCACATTTGGTATTGTTGAATCACCACATAACTTAATCTATAAAATCGCATTTAGTATTGTTGAATCACAGCATGACTTCATCTATACAATCACATTTGGTGTTGTTGATTTGTGTATTATGTAGAATGAAAGAAATAGTTGTGTTATTTTCAAGAATGTGTGTGCCTGGTAATGGTTAGGGAATTAATCAGATGTTATGAAGTTGCATATAAATATGTATGAATTAAATTGGACGAAGATCAAGTCTAGGGACTTGGTATAGGACTATGGAGAATTATTTACAGAAGCAAATGATCTACAATGTACCACTAGGACGATGCACGAGCTATGGAATGTGATTCGGAACTTCTATTAGAAGAAATCAAATGTTTTCGTCATGACGGTAGACATCGATTGATCACTGCCCGATTATAAAATTGACTACGACCATGCCGAGATACGATTGAAGGGTCGATAACAGCAGATAGAAATATCAAGTCTGACCATAGCATCAAAAGGCCAACCCTGGTTTTAGATGACTGTGGACAGATGCGAGAGGTCGACCACATTTTCAATATGGTATCACTTAGACTACACCACGTATTTGCAGCCATTAGGGCTGATGGAACTTAATGAGGCTTGTGGATTAGGAGGTACACACAGAAGAGGATGGCGACCCTCTGCTTCAAGACAACTACAAGCTTCCATAGATAACTATCAGTTACGACTAGAAGAAAGACAACTACAAGCTTCCCACAAATAACATTCACCTGCGACCACAAGACAATTACAACCTTCCTACAGTATCATATAAATGTGACCAGAAGAAAACTACACAGATCACGTCAACTTGTGACCAGAAGAAAACTACACAGATCACTTCAACCTGTGACCAGAAGAAAACTACACAGATCACGTCAACCTGTGACCAGAAGAAAACTACATGCTTTCAACAGATCACAGATAAGTTACGACATACACAAGTCCACAGTTTTCATAGATAAAAAAATTGTACTTATTCTATCCGTATTTGATTCAAAGCAACCATCAGCTGCCGACCTGCTAATGAACGAGTGAATTGTAAACACAGATGATGAGGTTTTACAAATCACTAAATGAATTTCAGAAAATACATACAATCGACGTTTTGACATAAAGGACTTTAATTATAGCTAAACATAACACACGAAGAGTAGAGTATGACAACGCTTACAAATACATCACTTTTTGGTAATGCAAATATTTTGTGAGCGTGTGTAAAGAACCATCATGAGATTGATGAATTTAGATATCAAAAATATCTCTGACTGTACGAGTAATAGAAGCATTCAACATGGACAATATGTGACATTGTTTGTGTGATTTCTATGAGATCAAAGGCTGTAGCCACAATATGTCTGAGTGAGTTTGAGATCAACGGTTGTAGTCATAAAATGTCTTACTGAACGTGAGATCAAAGGCTGAGGCCATTATAACAATGTGTGACCTGTTGTGGGAGCACGGGTTACGGTCATTATGGCAACCTCGTGTGTGATCACAAATTGTAGCCATCATAACAAAGCGAGACCTCATGTGAAATCAAAGAATGTAGCCATCTTGACAATATGTGAACTCGTGTAAGATCAAATATTTCTATCATCATAACAATGTGTGAACTCGTGTAAAATTAAAGATTGCAGTCATCATAACAATGTGTGAACTCGTGTAAGACGAAAGATTGCAATCATCATAACAATGTGTGAACTCGTGTAAGACGAAAGATTGCAATCATCATAACAATGTGTGAACTCGTGTAAGACGAAAGAATGTAGCCATCTTGACAATATGTGAACTCGTGTAAGACCAAATAATGTAGCCATAATGACAATATGTGAACTCGTGTAAGACCAAATAATGTAGCCATCATGACAATGTGTGTACTCGTGTGGGATCATAGATTATTGCCACGATGACAAAGTGTCACCTTGTGTAGGTGCAAAACAAACATACAATAATATAAACATTACCAACTCTGTAATTTATCTGCCTTTAAACTGCAACAAATAAACATATCCATCAACACCAAAAGTAAACAATGTTCACAACGATGGTGTAAAAATAATATTAGTTTTAAATCACATAAAATACACAAACATAATGACAAACCCCAGTTTGTACAGCCATGAACACGCGTATTCAAAACCCCAGTTTGTACAGCCATGAACACGCGTATTCAAAACCCCAGTTTGTACAGCCATGAACACGCGTATTCAAAACCCCAGTTTGTACAGCCATGAACACGCGTATTCAAAACCCCAGTTTGTACAGCCATGAACACGCGTATTCAAAACAAATTAAGCATCATCCATAAATTATTAACATCTCTCTCATATTTCTCCCGCTCCTGTGTTAACGGAGATCAAAGGGGGAGCAATAGTAGCACATCTGTCAGATGTCATGCAAGTAGTAAGAGTCAACTACGAGGCTGGGTGTGGGTTGACTACCTTACCCACAAGATCTCCACTGTGATGAAGTCTGCTGACAACGAATGCGTGGATGGTGAGAGAGATTTAACCATTCTATCCACATCGACATTTGCCAGAAAATTTTGCCATCAGAAAGTATACAAGAGAAACTTCAATCTGGTGGTTTCTTAAATTATTGCAAACAACTAAGAGTTGGAATCTTCTGCTCTTCGTCTATAAAAGTAAGCTCTGGAGACTCCCCCATCCCCCTTTTTTCGCAATTGCACATAGTAAATACGACCTTAATCACTAATAATTTCATGTGAATGAAACAAAGAACGACGAATCTGAGGCTGAAGTAATATTTCGTTGATTACGTCACTTCTCATCACCAGTGACGCAATGCTACTTCCTGTGCTTTAATCAGTATCCTCTTCATAGTCCACCATCTTACACCAACAATATGTATCCGTATTTTGTACTAACATTATCTCTTTCATCTTACACCAACAATATGTATCCTCATTTTGTACTAACATTATCTCCTTTATCTTACACCAGCAATATGTATCCTCATTTTGTACTAACATTATCTCCTTTATCTTACACCAACAATATGTATCCGTATTTTGTACTAACATTATCTCCTTTATCTTACACCAACAATATGTATCCTCATTTTGTACTAACATTATCTCCTTTATCTTACACCAGCAATATGTATCCTCATTTTGTACTAACATTATCTCCTTTATCTTACACCAACAATATGTATCCTCATTTTGTACTAACATTATCTCCTTTATCTTACACCAACAATATGTATCCTCATTTTGTACTAACATTATCTCCTTTATCTTACACCACCAATATGTATCCGTATTTTGTACTAGCAATTACCTCTTTTACCGTAACTAACATTTACTCCTAATCTTGAAACAAAAATTATCTCCTCGCCATGATTATCTAAAATATGAATCCCTTCTTGACCAGCAACTTTCTTCTTACCGGTTTATATCAACACAATCTTCCAACTCAATATTCTAAGTATGTTATTGTTTTCTAACAAATCACTTTACAACTGGATATCAGTAATCATGGAAAATATTGCCTTTTTTCAGAAGATCATGAACAAAACTTGGACACTGATATCCAAACAATGTATAGTCCGGAGAATAAATTTTGAATACATTATTCAATTCATTGGCAGTAACTTGACTGTAAAGTTTAGACAGTTCCTTCTGCGGCACTAGTTTTGTGTCTGTGATGTATGGCGATTTAATTAATTTTGAAGCTTTCAGATGTTCTAACACGGATTTAGTATCCTTTTCGACCGTTTCAAAATTTCCAACAAAGTCGTAATCAACAAGACACGGGTGACACTGCTTGTAGTATTGCCCCCAATGTTCATTAAGAGCTTCCGCCCCTGTATGTTCGTTGTCTATTATGAATTTTACAAATTCATTAAACTTTACACTGCTACCTTCTTTTATCTCCGCCGCTGAAGCTTTTTTTCTGTATTTTTTAATAATCAATGACCCGTAGGCTCGATGGAAGTACTTGGAGCCTTTGCTCATAAGCTTGGTCCTATATGCAATCACGAGTCTCTCCAGCGGGTCTCGTACAAATATAACTTTATAATACGTTTTCAACATGTTCGTTCGTTCTTTATCTCCATATTCGTCCAATCTTTTAGGAAGTTTAGCGTATTTTCCGTAAACATCCCCACCTGATATGTCGTCTATTTTGGTGACGTTAACGACGCCGCTGAGAATCAGAATAATCTTGCGCCATTCGTTAATGGCGACACCAGGTATTTGACAAAATAATAATTTGTGACGCTCATCCACGAGAATTGAGTTGAGTTTTTTTTTAGGAACTTTATCGTACGGTGTTTTCTTAGGATGTTGTTGTTTGCACCAGTAGCGCAGTGTTGAAAGTCTTGTGTCCAGTACTGATGGTAGCAACGACACAGATTTCGTTGTTAACACTTGAGAGTCCTGATTGAGGCTGATATTCTGAACATGTACTTGATTAGATTCTGCTATAAGTATTCCTGGAACCGAACTCTCTACACCAGGGACCTAGTGAAAGACATTTATAAAATACGAGTATATTAACTGTTGCCATAGCTAAAACAGACTTATTTTTGTAGAATGGACATGTTTTTGATTTATTATAAGACGCAATATTGATAACAGATGCAGTGATATTGTGCAATGATATTGTTGGTAGATGTAGTAATATTGTGCAATGATATTGTTGGTAGATGTAGTAATATTGTGCAATGATATTGTTGGTAGATTTAGTAATATTGTGCAATGATATTGTTGGTAGATTTAGTAATATTGTGCAATGATATTGTTGGTAGATTTAGTAATATTGTGCAATGATATTGTTGGTAGATTTAGTAATATTGTGCAATGATATTGTTGGTAGATTTAGTAATATTGTGCAATGATATTGTTGGTAGATTTAGTAATATTGTGCAATGATATTGTTGGTAGATTTAGTAATATTGTGCAATGATGTTGTTGGTAGATGTAGTGATATTGTGCAATGATATTGTCGGTAGATGTAGTGATATTGTGCAATGATATTGTTGGTAGATTTAGTAATATTGTGCAATGATATTGTTGACATATGTAGTAATATTGTGCAATGATATTATTGACATATGTAGTAATATTGTGCAATGATATTATTGACATATGTAGTAATATTGTGCAATGATATTATTGACATATGTAGTAATATTGTGCAATGATATTATTGACATATGTAGTGATATTGTGCAATGATATTATTGACATATGTAGTGATATTGTGCAATGATATTATTGACATATGTAGTGATATTGTGCAATGATATTATTGACATATGTAGTAATATTGTGCAATGATATTATTGACATATGTAGTGATATTGTGCAATGATGTATTTGGTAGGTGTAATAATGTTATTATTGGTATGTAAGGATATTGGTAAACGTAGCTGTATTGTTTGTTAATGTCACAACGGTGTTCTTTGTAAATGTGTCGATTATTTGTCTATAAATGTTACAATAATTTTTTTGGTAGATGTGGCAATTATTTGTCTGTAAATGTCACAATGATGTTCTAGTAGATAAGCCAATGATTTTATTGTAAATGTCACAGTGATGTTCTTAGTAGATTCGCCAATGATTTTCCTGTAAATGTCACAATGATGTTCTTAGTAGATTCGCCAATGATTTTCTTGTAAATGTCACAATTGTGTTCTTGGTAGGTGCACCGATGATCTGTTTGTGCATGTCACAATGCTACTCTTGGCAGAGATGCCAATGATTTGCGTGTAAATGTTACAGTGCTGTTTTTTTGTAGATGCAACATTTATTTATTTGTACATGTTGCGAACTGGACATTGAAGATATTCAGAAAGAAGTAATAGATGTCGTGCACTATGACATTGAAGGTATGTATTATGAAGTAACAGATGACCGTAACTATGACGTTGAAGTTATGTAGGAAGAAATAACATGTCATGCAATATGGCATTGAAGTTATGCTGAAAGAAGTAACAGCTGACATGCATAAGTTATGAAGGAATAAGTAATAGAAGATACGCACTAAGACATTGAAGTTATGAAGGAATAAGTAACAGCAGACACGAACTAAGACATTGGCGTTATGAGGGAATAAGTAACAGCAGACACGAACTAAGACATTGGCGTTATGAAGGAATAAGTAATAGCAGACACGCACTAAGCCATTGTAGTTATGAAGAAAGAAGTAACATGTCATGCACTAAGACATTAAAGTTATTAAGGAAGAAATTATACCACATTCAATAATAACTGACCAATTTTGCATTCTGAATAATTGCTGTGCTGAGGTTGCTTGGCGATCCTGCAAATATCAAGAAAGAGGATAGAGTTATTTATATTTTTCAACGGACATATTTCAGGCAATACGTGAAATAAATATGAACACACAATATTGACAAAATGACGTATATAAACACATACGCATACACAAGAAGGCAATAGTACAGATAAAAAAATCAACACACATACTAGTACATAGACAGACACACATGTAATTTACACTCATTCATAAACAACAAGTAGTTTACATTCTGTCATATACACTTAGTAATTACACTCAGTAATGTACACTGAGCCATGTGCAATCAGTCATTATATTCGCTCATGTACACTCAGCCATTACACTCGATCATGTACAATCAGCCAGGTACATTCATTAAACTCGGTCATGTACACTCAGCCAAGTGCAATCAGTCATTACACTCGATCATGTACAATCAGCCATTACACTCGATCATGTACAATCAGCCAGGTACATTCACTACACTCGGTCATGTACACTCAGCCAAGTGCAATCAGTCATTATACTCGGTCATGTACAATCAGTCAGTATACATTTCAACACATCAATATTTACATCTTAACATCCGATATCAAATCATTACATCTCCATCTCGACATGAGAAAATATATCTCCATGTACACATCTCCACATACATATCTCCAACATCCCTTTATAAATAACAGTATTTAAATATCCTTCTCATCTTATTCTCCTTTACATCGCACCGAAAACAACAATTTCTTCATTTCACTCTCAAAATATCCCATGTACCTCCGACATAATAAATAATTTCTTCCATCTTTCTCTCAATATCTCTTACACGTTTACTCATAATAAATCATTCCTTTCATCTTCCTCCCAACATACCTTGTAATCTTCCTCCCATAATACCATTCCTGCCATCTGCCTCCTCCTTCAGTTCTCTCATTACGATAAGATGAGAATTTGCATACCTTGATGTGGGATCGCTTGTTTCAAACACTCGCCAATGACCTGGGACAAACAATATTTAATAAAATCAGTGAGACAATAGTGTGCCGTTGGCTGAGTTAGAAAAATGAGTTTGTGTCAAATCACTGGCGGTTGGTGCTTCGTCGACGTATCCGATTCTTGTATGTAATCTTTATCATTTTCAAATTGTAGGTCATGATACATAAGGAAATTCTTGGCACAACACTCATGTAGTATGCCATTGATTTCAGGAGGAACATCAGAATATCTATGACCTTATGAGAACACATACGTTCTTTTCGCCATCATCCGGAAGTCCAGTTCTCATTCGTCATCTTGGTCCGGAAGTCCAGTTCTCATGCGTCATCTTGGTCCGGAAGTCCAGTTCTCATTCGTCATCTTGATCCGGAAGTCCAGTTCTCATTCTCCATCTTGGTCCGGAAGTCCAGTTCTCATTCGTCATCTTGGTCCGGAAGTCCAGTTCTCATTCGTCATCTTGGTCCGGAAGTCCAGTTCTCATTCGCCATCTTGGTCCGGAAGTCCAGTTCTCATTCGTCATCTTGATCCGGAAGTCCAGTTCTCATTCGCCATCTTGGTCCGGAAGTCCAGTTCTCATTCGCCATCTTGGTCCGGAAGTCCAGTTCTCATTCGACATCTGGGTCCGGAAGTCCAGTAACGACAGTCAACATAGTGAAAACTTGGCCTAGAATTAGTTTTGATAACAGTATTTTAGAAGAAGCGACAAATTACGAATATCTAAGAGCTAACAGACAATGCAGGAGACTATGCAGTTAAGATCATGGGAGAGCCGAAATAGCGATGTCCTCATTAAAACAACTGAAAAAAGGTGGCACGGTGCTAACACGGGAACAAAGGTATGTGTGTTACGTACATGTGTCATGTATCACGAAACACGGTCATGATTCATTTTTCCATCTTGTGAATCTTCTAGTTTGTTTGATTGAATATTTCAGTCTAGTTTGTTTGAGTGAATCATATGCCCATATGCTTGGGATGCATCGTATCCCAATATAAATATTATTTGTGCGTCGTATAACAATATACATATTATTTGTGCGCCGTTTCCCAATATAAATATTACTTGTGAGTCCTGTCACAATAAAAATATTATTTGTGTGGCTTGTCCCAATATAAATATTATTTTTGCGTCGTGTCCCAATATAAATATTATTTGTGCGCCTTTTTCCAATAATAATCATTATTTGTGTGGCTTGTCCAAATATAATTATTATTTGTGTGGCTTGTCCCAATATAATTATTATTTGTGTGCCGTGTTCCAATATGTACAATATTTTGTTTTGAAATACGAACTGCTTAATCTAAACATCAAATGAACATGTTCCACTGTTAGTTAAACAAGCTTATGTTGCTGATAACTTCGCTATTGAAAACAAAATCCAGCTAATATGTACGGGGAAAGAATCCATGAAATAATGAACAAGAACTAATGAACCGACAAGTACTTCATCATCAGAACTTCAAAGACTTTCATACAAATGTAGGTAGATAAAAGAGACAGTTAGAAATGAGATGTTTATCAGAGAACAACAAAGACATCTCAAGATTGCTAGATATCACAGACCGTATGAAGCTAACTCACGGTTGGTTACCCCAGTAAAGAAGGTGTGGTGCAACAGAGGTGCTCGTGCACTTGCTGTGCACTTTATGTCTAACTAGTTCTTATGTGTAAGTTTGATATGGAAACTCATAGAAGCCAGAGTGTCAGATAAGTCTCATGATTGAATCTCCTACTGAACATTCTCTGTCGAAGCTGGATAGTATTGTATCTAGACATGCATACTTATCACAGCAATAGATGCCGGAAAAGACGATTCTGACTTGTCAAAAATATTTGTATGTAATATTTCCAGCGATTTCAATCTTCAGATATACGGACGATGTTGTCTGTCCATATGAGTAATTACTCATGTGTCATATGCTATCTTTCATACAGGGAGATATATCAAGTATATAGCAAGAACACATTAGTAGTGCGAAGTATCACTGAAGAAATATCTGCTTGTTGTGTGATGTTGTCCTGATATGCTGTCCATGATAATAATGTCAAATTCGTTCTCGTTGGAACACGTCCTTACGATCTTATTTTAGAGATAACTAATCTATATATATTATATCAATAGTTAATCAACAATTAATTTCAATATTAATTATTTTAGAGTTAGGGTTAGAAGAGTTGTGTTTTATATAACTAAGCCTAACCTTAACCCTGAATAAATTTATATTTAAGCTAATAAATGATAAACATAAACTGATAAATATAGCAAAGGGAAATAATCAAATATGTAGGCACGTGAAGGCACCATAAAATTTGATGTATGGTCAGTAATTTCTCAGCGGTTCATTTGTGAATTGTCTACCATATTGTGTCCTATTTCATAAACCAGTTATTCAATCCAAGAGGGCTACGTTGCAGAGTGATCCAACGTAACGTTTGCGGTTGAATACGCCACCTGCTTCATCTGAAAGATCACATTTCAGAAGCGCTGAGAAGAAGATTCCGAAGATGGTAGGGTTTAGAACACACTATATATATATATATATATACATGAACAGTGCAGAAGAGTCAAAAACAGTGCTTCACAGTCGAGATCAAAAGGAGAACAGCAATAGCGATGTTAAAATTTAAAAAAACCTGAGACACTCTGCAATACGGGAACTAAGGTTTGTTTGTTATGTACAGGTGTGTTCCTTACGGCTACCTACGTAGTGGCAACCTACGGCTACGAAACATGGACAATAAATAAATTACAGTATAAGAGAATAGAGGCTTTCGAAATGAAATGTTATAGAAGAGTCCCGAGAATACCATGGACAACAAGGAAGAGCAACCAGAACGTGCTGAGAAAAATTAACGTTCAACAATACTGGCTTTAAAAAACACCATATTAAGAAAGAAGTTGGGGTTTTTTTCGGCCATGTGAAGAGACACGATGCTATGTAAAGATTGTTGTTGGAAAGGGCGATAGAAGCCACATGAGACAAAAGGCGACTACGACGTCGCTTGACAAGAGATATTCAGGAATGCATACACATGTTGCTAGAGGAGGAGGCGGGACAACTTGCCAGAGACCGTGCGAAGTTCAGAATATTCACAAGGAAGACTACGTTCTGGAAAGAATACCTCACATGACACACAATACCCTGCATATATATATATATATTTCAATTAATGTCCAGCACACTTGGTATCTTGGAAAGGTGGCAATAATATTTTAAAGAAATAGTTGTATTGCTAAATCTAAAAGACGGAGGAGACAACATAGTAAACAATATAAATGAATAGTTCGAACCAAACATATTGCTAGCAGAAATAGAAAATGCAATACAAATAGCCCAATCAAACAAAACCTCCCAGGATCCGATAACATACAGGTCGAATTCATCAAGGCAGCAGCAGATGTAGGGATAAAATGGTTACATAAGTTGTTTAATATAATATGGAATACACAAGAAACACTAGAAGACTGGGAAAATGCTGTAATATCACCGATTTCGAAGAAAAAAGTCAGCAAAAGAAACTGTACAAAATACAGATGCATTTCACTAAACAACACTGGACAAATTTTAGACAGAATTCTAGAAAGAATATTGTGAACATTCACCAAACCACATTTTATCAACACTCAAATAGGATTCCGCAATAACAAGAGCTGTACAGATGCGATTTTTTACCCTCAGACAACAAGCAGAAATATAACTGAAAACAAACAAGAATTGTATAGCGGCATTTGTGCACCACGAAAAAGCCTTCAACAGAGTAGACAGATAACAATAACAGAAAATACTATCAAAATATGAGTTTCCACGCCAAATCAATCTCTGCAGAAGTAGTTATACTGGTAGCTAATGTGCAGTTAGAACGTACCGCATACACTCTGACGTGCGACAAGAATGTGTTCTGTCCCACTTGTTATTCAGCTCTGATATCGATTGTATATGTAAAATTGCCAACACAAATGTAAAAAGACAACCTAAACAACCTCCTGAGTAAACTTCTTTTACAGACGATCAAGCAATAATAGCAACATCAGAAGAAAAACTACAACAGCATATAAATAGATTCAACACCACATTTAAGGAATTTAACATGAAGGAAAACATATTTTAAAAACCGAATGTTTGTCAATTGCAAATATAGAAAGTTTCACCACTATTCTCATTGATGACAGACAACTTAAACAGGTGAAAAAAATTATCTTATCTTAGAAGCATCATATCAAATGGGAAAAACACCAAAGAAATTCAACAGATGAAGCATAACATACAAGATCTAAACGTAGACACTAACAACAAAAGCCAAATATAAAACTTGTCACAACAGAAATGACTTGTCTACATAGAATTCTCGGAGTAACAATACGAGATAAAATCAGATATGAAAACATAAGAAGGCTAACAAACACAATGCCAATCCTATATTACACGAGAAGACAACAGATTAAGTGGTTTTCACATGCTTCCAGACTACCATCAGACAGCTCTTCTTAAAATACACTACTATATAGACACGATGGATACAAAGCCAGTGGAAGACCATGCAAACAGCGGATTACATAAATAAAAGATTCAACGAAAACAAACATTTATGAAGCACACAAAAAAGCATTTTCTAGAGAACATTTCTACCTCTGACACAACAAGGCATAAAAGGGTATAAACGAAAAAGAAAAAGAAAAACACTTGATATCACTAAAATGTGCTTGCTGTTATTGTTTAAGGTAAGCGACACACAAATAAAGAAATAAAATCACGGATGTGTTCCCGGCATGTAAAACTTCAAAGAAGTCATAGCTAATGATAGTAAGAGTGACGTCGTCCGTGAAGGCATGCCCGATCTCACAAACGGTGTTTCTTTGATATTGATAAGGTAAGTGAAGAGACGAAGTAATAAAATGGGTGCGAACATTCTTGCCATTTCAAGTAATGACATTTACCATCACATCTATAGCAAGTTTCACATGCTGTGCCCAATTTCAAAATGAGAAGTTTGCTGACAAGGAAGTGGTGAGAGGTTTGCTGACAAGTAAGTGGTGAGAAGTTTGCTGACACGAAAGTGGTGAGAGGTTTGCTGACAAGAAAGTGGTGAAAAGTTTGCGGACAAGAAAGTAGTGAGAAGTTTGCTGACAAGGAAGTGGTGAGAAGTTTGCTGACAAGGAAGTGGTGAGAGGTTTTCTGACAAGAAAGTGGTGAGAAGTTTGCTGACAAGAAAGTGGTGAGAAGTCTGCTGACAAGAAAGTGGTGAGAAGTTTGCTGACAAGGAAGTCGTGAGAAGTTTGCTGACAAGGACGTTGTGAGAAGTTTTCTGACAAGAAAGTGGTGAGAAATTTGCTGACAAGGAAGTGGTGAGACGTTTGCTGACAAGGAAGTGGTGATACGTTTGCTGACAAGGAAGTGGTGAGTAGTTTGATTAAAAGGAAGTGATGAGAAGTGTATTGTCAAGGAATGGGTGAGGTGATAAAAATATGATGAAATTTTGTTTAACGTAATGTATGGATAGTTTCATAGTTTTATTGTGTGGTTATGCTGTTTGCATCAAGTGTGATTTGTGTGTGTATTATGTGTGGCTGGTGTGCGTATTATATGTGGTTGGTATGTATTATGTGTGGTTGGTGTGTGTATTATGTGTGGTTCACGTGTGTATTATGTATGGTTGATGTTTATTATGTGTGGTTGATGTGTATTATGTACGATTGGTATGTGTATTATGTGCGGTTGGTATGTGTATTATGTGCGGTTGGTATGTGCATTATGTATGGTTGGTGTGTGCATTATCTGTGGATGGTGTGTATTATGTGTCATTGGTGTGTGGTTTAAGTGTGCCCGGTGTGTGTATTATGCGAGATTTAAGTGTATTATATGTGGCTCGTATGTGTATTATGTGTGGTTTGTGTGTAATATGTGTGGTTCGTGTACTATATGTGGTTAGTGTGTGTATTATGTAAGTTTTATGTGTTGGTGGTGTGTGTATTGTGTGGTGTTGGTATGTCTAATGTGTGTGATTGGTATGTGTATTCTCTGTAGTTGATATGTGTACTGTGTGTGGTTAATATGTATTATGCGTGGTTTTTATATGTATTATTCGTGTGATGTGTATATAATATTTTAAGCTGTGATGTGTGTGTTGTATGTGTGTAACTTGTATATGCCGGTTGTTGTTTGTATTAAGTGAAGTATGTAGGTTATGTGCGTCTCGTGTGTATAAAATAATATATATATAATAAGTCGACCGCTCTGTTGATGTAATATATAATAAGAAGTATATAATATATATATAATAAGTCGACCGCTGTGACGACTATTGTATGGATAGGCTTTGTGTAATGTCTAACGTCAGCTTTAGAAAGAAGGATACATGCCTTTAAAAATAAGTGCTATAGACAGATTCAACAGATTTCTGAAGAGTGATAATATACCAAACGAATATGTCAGAAGAAAAATAAACATATACATGCAAGAATTTAAAAAATATCAATAGTTCAACAAGGGAATATAATGTAGTTTTGGCATATCCCTTGACACGACTCCTTGTCTAAATGAATTTCTGAGGAAATAGTGGAGGGAAGAAAAAGCAGTGTGGGGCAGAGAAAATAATGGATTGACAATATCAAGAAATGGGTATGACTTAAATTCAACATACTCGTTCTCACTGCACGCGACGGAAGAAAATGTAGATCTCTATCTGCTGACGTACCATCATTAGTATCTCAACGACCACAGAGAGGGGGTCTGACGTAACCATCGGTGATATAATCATTAGTATCTCAACGACCACAGAGAGGGGGTCTGACGTAACCATCGGTGATATAATCATTAGTATCTCAACGACCAAAGAGAGGGGGTCTGACGTAACCATCGGTGATATAATCATTAGTATCTCAACGACCATTGTCTGACGTAACCATCGGTGATATAATCATTAGTATCTCAACGACCACAGAGAGGGGGTCTGACGTAACCATCGGTGATATAATCATTAGTATCTCAACGACCACAGAGAGGGGGTCTGACGTAACCATCGGTGATATAATCATTAGTATCTCAACGACAACAGAGAGGGGGTCTGACGTAACCATCGGTGATATAATCATTAGTATCTCAACGGCCATTGTCTGACGTAACCATCGGTGATATAAGTTATGTAGGATAAATTTGGAATCATACATCTAACGTGACGTATTTAACTTTTCGCGTAATTTTCATTGATTTCGACACAGAATAGGCAAAGTCACCAATGAAAATTATGGGGACAGTCAAATATGTCATTTTAGAACAATGATTCCCAATGAGCCAGCAGGACTGTATAATAAACATGTTTCAGGAATATATATTCTCGTAATATTACTATATGGGAAGAATTCAAGTCAAATATGCAAGTAAGAGAAGACATCAAACAGCAATATGTTTCTACAACAATAAGAAGAAAAGGATATACTTTATTTCCATGAATAATACTATTGAAGATTAGATTACTTGCACGCTGAGTTGTTGTGTGAGTGTGTGTTCTCATCAATATTTCAGTGTGTATAACAGCCGCCCGTCTTCGGTGGTAAATGTTCAATTTTCTTTCCAGGAATGAAATATAATTTAGAAAGACAGTGCCGTAAGAATTAAATGATTATATATGTGTAACCCTGTCACATGACAACACATCTAACATGATTAACAGTCTCTTCACGCAGGTTGACTGTGATATTGACAAACGTACACACCAATGGCATATAACTAGAAATAACATTCTTTCTCTATTCCGGTTAATGTGGCTGGTGACTGAATTATATTAGCACTTATTCTGGACAATAAATGCTTGATTTATATTGGGTACATGTTTCAGAGCGCGTCACCGTCATATAGAATCTAAAATATGTTTATATTTGTACCGCGACCATACTCTCATTGAGTACATGATTGCATACCACCCACTAAACAAATTCTGTTCTTTCAATTACATACCCCGACATCATGGTTTGTATTAACTGGCTTACAGTCATTACCGGTATTCAATGAGTTTAAGTCGAAGCAATAAAGACGGCGGAGAAACGGTGTGTTTTATCAGTCGTTAAAAGTGCAGGTAGAATAGAAAGACTAATAAGTCAAACTGTGATAATTTTATAACGTCTTAAAATAAACGTCTAAGACAGTATTGAAGAAATTCTTTGCTTGTCAATTTATGTAATGTTTCAGTGATGAATATTGCATTATTTCTTACATATTAACATCCTACTTCTAAACCAATTCTCTGGTTGGTTCTCAGCCACTCAATATATTCTGAAAGCCTTCAACTGAAATTGTATTTCACTGACATAATATAGAAAACGTCAGGGACATCTTGTACAGACACGGTCATAGCACGGCCGAGGCCACACATCTGGGTTTAGAACGCAAGCTCGAGCTCCAATCACCCCTACGCTTAACGTCAAGAGTGGATCATAAACCATTTGGGAATAGACAATAGACTGAGGTAATAAATATACCACAAAGTATTCACCAAAAGTCATAGAATTACGTCACAATTAAAACGGGTTATATCTGGAGATTACGTTTTTCAGTATCTCTAGTAATCGGAAATTACGTTTTTCAGTATCTCTTGTAATCGGAGATTACGTTTTTCAGTCGAGTAATAACCTTTATTACAAATAAGTTATTGGATAAACAGTTAGCATTGGTTAGGTCAAGGACGGGTGAGCATTTGGTAAAATACTGTGTGTTGCCGGGATGGAACGGACTGCAAAGAATAGCGACACTTTTAAATGTCATTTTCGTTGTAATAGACGACTAAGGAGATTTTGAGGATGGAATTCCATCCCATATATGGTAAGAGTGATCTGAAGTCATGCAGATGTCGGATGTATCACGCCGAAAGGCGCTGATATCGCAGCAAAACTGTTAACCATGAAAACGCATAACGTTCTATGGACTACATCCTGATAATCTGCAGAAATATGAAAACGACCGCAGAAGAAGATTTTGTGAAAATGTACATATTATTCAGTAATGAAATAAACAGCAACTGTCCCCATCAATTCTGTTCCCACTCAAGATTTTATGACAGCTGCTGAATTATTTGAAAACAGTGCTTCCTTTATAAACATCTACAATGTTTCTGCCTGCGGAGAGAACGCAGAAGGAAAAGGAATATACGGTGAGAAATTCAACTCGTGATGCAGAGTGTGAAGTTGCCATTAAATAAATATTTAAATAAGTAATGGTGGCACATGGAGTGAAATCACCATTAAATAAATAACTAATGGTGGCAAATTGAGTAAAATCACCAGTAAATAAAGAACTAGTGGTGATACATGGAGTGAAATCACCATTAAATATACGATTGGAAACCCAACTGGTGATACAGAGTGTGAAATCACCAATAAATAAATAACTAAAGGTAACACGTAGAGTGAAATTACCAGTAAATAAATAACTAGTGGTGGCACATGGAGTGAAATGGCCATTAAATAAATAACTAGTGGTGGCACATTGAGTGAAATCACCAGTAAATAAATAATTAATGGTGACACAGGAAATACAATCACTATTAAATAAATAATTAGCGGTGGTATAGGGTCGGTTATTTATTTAATGGTAATTGTAGTCCCTGTATAACTAATTAGTGTGATAACTAGTGGTGACACAGGGACATATAGAATTCTACAGAACTATCTTATTCGCTTCACATACCTTCGACAGAGTTTAATAGTAAAGAATTTCACCCAGTCGTACAAGTCATGTTAAAAATTAATATGAAATATTAATTATGTTAAAAATTAATATGAAATATTAATTCAATGGAAATAGACATAAATTGGGGGTGGGGGGGGGTGTGGCGGTAAGACTAATTAGAAATATATATTGGGAGTACAATGCATCAATAAAGTGTGAAAACATCTACTCACCACACATATAAATAAAAATAAGAGTAAGACAAGGATGGTTTTTTAAAGTTAGTCTATATGCATGTATATTTGTATGTCTCGTGTTATGTGATATTATATTTCAAAGGCTGGTTTTATGTGATAAAATTTGTTCACGACTGATACTGTATGACATAATATATACATATAGTAAGATTAAATATACTTCTTCTTTACTAAATTCTTCCTTTTCTTTCACCATCTAACCAAACATATTTTTAAACATAAAGAAGAAAGGCAAGTGGGAAAACAATAAGTAATCTGCGATATGCAGATGTCAAGTCCTCTTAGAAAGTGAACAGGCGTTACACACTAATAGATCAGTCGATAAATCAAGTAAAGAATATGAAATAAATATAAGCATAAAAAAATAAACAGTAATAATCAGCAACATCACAGAAGAGCAGGCGCTAAACATAAAAATACGAACAAGAACGATATAAAACAGAAGTTAAAAGGAGAATAGGAATGACTGAAAGTACTTTCAATGACATGAAGAAATTATTAACATCTAAACAAATTACAAACAAGCTAAAAATCAGAAATATTATATGGTACATCTATTTTATATTAATGTATTGCTCATAAACATGGATAATAAACAGCCAACTAAGAAGACAGGATTGGTGTCTTTTAGATGTGGATATATAGAAGAATAGGGAAAATAATTTATCTTCTTTTGTTCTTGTTCTATTTCGTGATCTTATTTTCGTGCTCTACTTCTACTTTATATCTTGATCTTATCCTTGTGTTATAATTTTTGTTCTATTTCTTGATCTTATCATTGTGTTATAATTTTTGTTCTATTTCTTTATCTTATCTTTGTGTTATAATTTTTGTTCTATTTCTTGATCTTATCCTTGTGTTATAATTTTTGTTCTATTTCTTGATCTTATCCTTGTGTTATAATTTTTGTTTTATTTCTTGATCTTATCCTTGTGTTATAATTTTTGTTCTATTTCTTTATCTTATCATTGTGTTATAATTTTTGTTCTATTTCTTTATCTTATCCTTGTGTTATAATTTTTGTTCTATTTCTTTATCTTATCCTTGTGTTATAATTTTTGTTCTATTTATTATTCTACTAGTTAACAGTATATTTGTTGCTAGTGGGACACTGTGGTAAATGTGGCGATAGTGGGGCACTGTGGTAAATGTGGTAATAGTGGGGCATTGTGGTAAATGTGGTGATAGTGGGGCATTGTGGTAGATAAGGTTCTAGTAAGACACTGTAGTAAATGTTTTGATAGTGTGACATTGTAGTAAATGTTTTGATAGTGTGACATTGTAGTAAATGTTTTGATAGTGTGACATTGTAGTAAATGTTTTGATAGTGTGACAATGTTGTAAATGTTTTGAAATGTGACATTGTAGTAAATGTTTTGATAGTGTGACATTGTAGTAAATGTTTTGATAGTGTGACATTGTAGTAAATGTTTTGATAGTGTGACAATGTTGTAAATGCGTGAAAGTTGAAGACTGTGGTAGATTTCGCGATAGTGAGACACTGTAGTATATGATATCGTAATGGGACTATGTCTGGGACTATTTCTCGATAGTGACAACATTATGGTAGTTACTCACCTAGAGATACGACTAAAACGACTGCTAGTACCCAGATGTTAAGGAAAACCAGGGTGACCTTGGCAAGGGTCACAATAGACCTGAACATAGTCCTTATTATTGGCCGATGGATGCGTCTACATATCCCACAATTCTCTGTGGTAAAAAAACCAAAAACATTAGTGATAGATGCAAAGAAAACATGAGATTACATATAGACACAGACGTGTACACACTGATACACATATGGGACATATATATTACTACTCACATAGACGGATTCACACTCAGGGGTATATATATATTACACTCAGATAGACTAGCTAATTCCCATTTAGGGAAACAGCTGTAAACACCGGTACGCTAACTTACATTTAGGGAAACAGCTGTAAACACCGGTACGCTAACTTACATTTAGGGAAACAGCTGTAAACACCGGTATGCTAACTCACATTTAGGGAAACAGCTGTAAACACCGGTACGCTAACTCACATTTAGGGAAACAGCTGTAAACACCGGTACGCTAACTCACATTTAGGGAAACAGCTGTAAACACTGGTACGCTAACTCACACTTAGAAACATATGTATAACACCAGTAGCCTATTTTGGGACATATATATTAACACCGGTGGCCTATCTTGGCAATGCTAGATAGGTTTTCTACTTAAAGTGACCTCTAGTTTTTAACTCTTTCCACTTGCATTGAAAACCCAACTATTATACATATGCACAACGACAGTTATGTTGCTGGACTAAAATATTTGAGCTAAATTCTGTATATTTTCATTTACAGGCGTCAGTTGAAGATCAGATCTAGTCTTCTGTCGGTTAGCAGAAATTTTATTTTGAGGGATTTGTCAAATGTATTCTAAATTCAAGCTTACTCCTTGTAATAGCATTTCACAATGGGGGATGGAGGCGGTGGTACGAGGTTACTCCTGAGAGAACACATGTTTTAATAAAACAAAACGCAAACACAATGTATAGGCCCGATCTCCAACCCAGATCTGTCCAAACACAATGTGCAATGTACAGACCCGATCTCTAACCTAGTTCTGTGCAAACACAATGTACAATGTACAGACCCGATCTCCAACCCAGTTCTGTGCAAACACAATGTACAATGTACAGACCCGATCTCCAACCAAGTTCTGTGCAAACACAATGTGCAATGTACAGGTCCGATCTCCAACCAAGATCTTTCCAAACACAATGTGCAATGTACAGACCCGATCTCCAACCAAGTTCTGTGCAAACACAATGTACAATGTACAGACCCGATCTCCAACCCAGTTCTTTCCAAACACAATGTACAAAACCTATATCCGATATAGCTCTGTCCACAATATGAAATTCAATTAATTATAGCTTCAGAACAAAGAAGAATTATTGAACAGAAAAGTAACTGACGTTATTAACTTATGTTTCCGAACCCACAAGAATAACATTCGACGAAAATTACCAAATGCGATAACCATCAAAGCAGTGCGTTGAATGTAGGATTTCTTTGCCCTCTGAGATTTCATACTTCTCGGTGATGTAAGCACTTTTGCTGGTCTTTCTTCTGTCAAAGGTTCAGTCATTTTTTCTTGAGGAGCTCATCATACATCTGTGGTTTCGGGATGTGTTTATCAGGCAGGTGGACACCATTTATTAACACATCTATATACTGTCTTACACTTAGGGACATTTATTAACACTTAAACATGCTGACTCATACATCGAGACACAGGTATTAACACTTAAACATACTGACTCATACATCGAGACACAGGTATTAACACTTAAACATGCTGACTCATACTTCGAGACACAGGTATTAACACTTAAACATACTGACTCATACATCGAGACACAGGTATTAACACTTAAACATACTGACTCATACTTCGAGACACAGGTATTAACACTTAAACATACTGACTCATACATCGAGACACAGGTATTAACACTTAACCATACTTAATCACAGTTAGGAACATACACATTAACACTAAAATTTTCTGACTCGCACTTACATACACTAATTCATACTTACATACACTGACTCACACATACATACACTAACTCACACTTACATACAGTGACTCACACTTACATACACTAACTCACACATACACTGACTCACGGCTAGAGACATATATTAATATTGAAATGTAAGGGCTCACACTTTGAGACGGATATATTAACACTTAAATATATTGATTGGCACTTAGGGACGGACATATTAACACACATATTGACACACTTAGTTAGTTATTCCTCTAGGGTCAAAGATGGCACATAGGGCGGATGTCATAGATTTAAATGTCTCTCATTTCTGCAATTTGCTTTAGGTCTTCATTGTTTCTGATACCAATGGTGAATAGTTCTACGTAAAGTTTCTTTTGGCCCCCCGCGTTTTCCCTTGCCCCCCCCCCCCCCGACGACCGCATCAGAGCCCGACAGGGGAGTCTTTCAGTATCCATTTGTAGCGCGTGTCCGATGTACTCGTAATTCCAGCGACGTTTTATAATATAGTTGGAAACATATTCTTGTTTTGATTATTGTCTGACAAATGTGTTTGATTTGAAGTCTGACCAATGTATGTTCAGCAGCATTCTAAGACATTTATTTTCAAATGTGTTTAGTCTCTGTTCAAATACCAGGACTCAAGATCAATGTGAACATAATAAACAACATTAGATATGCAGATTACACTGTTCTTTTGGCAGAAAGTGAACATGAACTACAAAGACTAATAGATCAAGTCAATAAATCAAGTAATGAATATGGACTGGATATAAACATTCAAAAAACAAAAACCATGATAATCAGCAAAGACACAGAAGAACAGGAGGTAAACATAAACATACAGGGAGTGAAACTACAACAAGTAAAACAGTATCAATATCTTGGACACATAGTCACAAATGATGGCAGATGTGAAACAGAAGTTAAAAGGAGAATAGGAATGGCTAAAAGTACCTTCAATGACATGAGGAAATTATTAATATCTAAACAAATTACAAACAAGTTAAAAATGAGAATTATAAAATGCTACATCTATTCTATGTTAATGTATGACTCAGAAACATGGACACTAAATAAACAATTAGAAGACAAAATTGATGCCTTTGAGATGTTGGTATATAGAAGAATAGGGAGAACATCATGGAAAGAGAAGAAAACAAATAAAGAGGTGCCAAAGACACTTAATATGAAAAAAAGAACTACTAAGAGAAATAAAGATCAGGCAAATAAAATACTTTGGACACATTAAAAGACATGACACCTTATTGAAGACCTTACTTGAGAGTAAAGTCAAAGGGAAGCGAGCAAGAGGTAGGCAGAGATACAAGTGGGAGAGTAACATTACACGATGGACACGTTACAGTCTAGCAGAGTGCACCACCAAGACAAGAGACAGGAGATGTTGAAGATACGTTGCAGCCAACCTTCGTTGCGGAGACGGCACTTGATGATGATGATGAGTCTCTGTTCTAAGTTTGATGTTGCTTTCCAACCCTCGCATCCATATGTTAATGTTGGAATTATGCAGGAGATGAAGATGCCGAATTATGTGTTATTTCTCAGTTTCTTTGAATGCCAGATATCTGATAGTTCACCGAATGAGTTAGCAGCCAATGCAAACACGGTTCGATATTTCTGCCGATGAATCTCCTGCCGTTGATAGCCCGCTGACAAGGCATATGAAGCCGTTGACCCTCTCAAGATTCCGTTGGTCTGTTGGTAAGGGCAAATATTTTTGTTTTGGATGTGGTGACTTCAAGCCCAAGTTGTGTAGAGAATAATTGAAAACTGTTTTTTCTTGGGCATCTTCTTGAGATTAGCTAAGTAACGCTATGTCGTCTGCAAAGTCGATATCTTCCAGACTTTTATTTCCGAACCATTCGACACCACGATCTTTATCTGCTGTACAATTTGGCATGACCCAATCCATTGTAACACCAAATAACATCGGTGAAATGACACATACTTGCTTCACTCCTGTATTTACTGGAAACTATTCAGATCTTCTAGCTTCTGTTCTTACACAGCATCGTGAGTTATCATAAAATGCCTTTATAATGTTCTTTATAATGCGTCTTTATTCTTTTTGTTCCGTCATTTACTCATCTTTTTGTTCGTTTCGTTTCCACATATATTTACGTTTTTATGTACTTTCTGACCTTCCGGCATATCATTTCCATATTTCCGTTGGACGTTGTGATAATTTTTCTATTCGTCGTCTTTTAATGTTTTGTTTGTGTCTTGATAAAGACCTTTTGGTTGAAACGTTGAATATGATTTGTGTATTGTAATTTTTATGTTTTCTTGTGTGCTCATCATTGCCCATCATTACCCACTAGTTTTAGATATAGTCTGTGGTGTCCCATTGAGACGATATATAAACCTGTGTTTTACGTAAGTCTAATTGTTGTTACGTTTCACGCAGTTACCTTGTATTGATTGTTTTATAATGTTCATGTATTTCTGTTGGAATCCATTACCTCAAGAATGTTCCAGAGTGAAGCACACTTAGGGACATATATATTAACCACCTACATATATTGATATACTAAGTGACAGATATATTCACGCATATGTTAACTCACACTAAGGAACATATATATTAATACTTACATATATTAACTCACACTAAGGAACAAATATATTAATACTTACATATATTAACTCACACTAAGGAACATATATATTAATACTTACATATATTAACTCACACTAAGGAACAAATTATATTAATACTTACATATATTAACTCACACTAAGGAACATATATATTAATACTTACATATATTAACTCACACTAAGAAACAAATATATTAATACTTACATATATGACACACTTAGGGACACGTATATTAATACAAAAATTATTAAGGGTATCGTTGATTTTTAAATTCTCAGTTCTTGTTTTCCTACAATATGATGGTTACTGGAGCGAATCCAAGACATTTAAAGCATCCCTGGAGCAATTTGCTTAGAGAGAGGACGTAAAACTAGAACTGTAACGGATAAATTTGCAATTTTGGGACCCTATATGATCTCCTTTTTAAATATTTATTTATTTGACTGTAGTACACTGGGCGTTACCACTGTGCCAGCCAATAAGCATATGAAATGAATGTGATCAAATATGTTAATAAAAAATTGCATTGCAACAAAAGAACACAGCGCAAGTTCAATAGGAAAACATAAGTAAGAAAAGGCTGCCTGGAGAGTGAAGGTGTGACGTCTGGCGTAAGTAATATGTTCCCGACTGTTGACGTGATGTCTGCTGAAACGTGTTATTGTATTCAACCTCGTCTTACAACTGTAAAAGTTCGCGGCAAATATAAACAGAACAATTTAATGTTTTTTTTAAAGTGGGCGGTAAGCAAATACAACATAATTTATAATACACCAGAGGTGACATCAAAGAAGACACTAAGTGGGAAAATACGATATCTAGTTGGGGACAGGATACACCAATGATTACATCACATTTCAAACAATAGTTAATTTTTTACCACTTGATATCCTGCAGACCTGCACGAAAAACAAGTCAGCTTTGCACGATTTCTAGACATGCACTAAAAAAGGATAAATTTGTAATTAACACTAGACAGCTGCGCACGAAAAATCAAAACAACGGTACACAATAGCTAGAAATAAACGTCTATTACTGGTGGAGAACAGAAGGTGATCCACAAATGACAAATACATACATTATCAAAATATGGATAATTAATGGAATATATGATTTAGTCCCATCTGGATATTAAGAGAGACTAACAGATCAACAAGAAATATATATTGTCTAGAGGTAGTACCAAATTCACATCTAAGGTTCACTTTAACAGATGGTTGGTGGCTGGTTGGCTGCGGATAGTAATATGCATATAGAGGCCACGAAGATGTGCTGGGTTTCACAGAATAACATTTCCATACATACCACGGAGATGTGCAGGGTTTTACAGAGTAATATTTTCAAACTGGGAGGTAACAGACTCATCGATGGAGACCACATGAAAGTAACTACTTGAAAGAAAAATACTAAAATCTATAGCGATATAGTGTGCATGTGTACAGGCATCTCAAACAGCAGAGAATATTCTTCAAGAATATGAAATGCTACGGCAAAAACATGGATCAGATTAACAACATTTGATGCAAAACTCTACGGATCTCTGTACAAGTTACAGAACAGTCAAGTTTCTAGATGTGACAAAACTTCAGATATAAGAACATTCCTACAGATCTCTGTGCAAGTTACAAAACAGTTAAGTTTATACAAGTGACAAAACTTCAGATATAAGAACATTCCTGCAGATCTCTGCTAATCAATAAAATGTAGAACAGAAGGAAAATAATACTCACGTGAGAGAGAGGTAATGGAGTTCTACTTGATGACTGACACACTATCATTGTCGGATGCCTACATGAATTAATATTTATACACAACAAAACACAGAATATAATCATGACACAGGACATAATCGACGTTTCGGTGATAAGGCCTTTGTCAAGATACTAACATAAAAATACCACAAGTAGAAATGATACATCACAACAAGCGTGTCCAAGTGAAATATGGTAGTGAAATACCGGAAGGATACGAACAGGAAGTACACAAAGACGATAATATAGGTGGAACGAGAAGAACAAAACGATGACTAAAATGACGGCACAAAATGAATAAAGACAAAGACCGATCTGACCGAGAACTAGGCAAAAGAGTTGTAGGAATTGAGTCCAAATGGCTTGATGGTACCCAACTCAAAAATGAGACGATTTTCTAGGGCGTACCTAGATCTATCATCGGTGTGCAGGATCTGATGACAGTGACCTGAATGTCAAGGACACCATGGTAGCCATTGCTGTTGAAGTGATTAGCCATAGGAGTGGGTGTTCTGTGTTTAATGGCATGCAGGTGGTTACAGAAACGGTCGCTCAATCTAAGGCCAGTCTCACCAATATATTGCTTGCCACAGCGTTTACATATGATCACGTAAATAACATTACGGGATTCACATGTAAATGCCTCATTGATGGAGAAAGTGGCCTTGGGAAATGAGATAGAGCGCACCTGAACCACATAAGGACATGTGTAGCAACGACCGCGTGAGCTACGAACGGCACCGAAATGGTCTGGTGCAGAAGACCTGAGGTGGCTGTAGACCAAGATGCCCTTCAGTTTTTTTGTCGCGCCTATAGGCCACCAGAGGTAAGTTGTGGAAAGCTGCACTGGTGTCAGAATCAGATTGGAGAAAAGAATAATGTTTAAGCAGGATGCGACGGACAGTCGAATTATGGGGATGGAAGGTAAGAACAAGTTTAACCCTATCAGAGAAGGAGGAAGAACCCAGGGAATTATTCAAGGTATCAAGGCGAGATAGCTACGTACACGGAGCCAAGCCAATGAAAGAATGCTGTCGGTGAACGAACGTCTACGGAAGAACTCGATCATCTCAGAGGATTTGTCGAGAAAGTCACCGTCATCGCTACATAAGCGACGAAGTTGTGAGTAGAGTAGAGAGTTGCGACAGGCAGGAGGATGAGAAGAAGTGTAGAGCAGAAAGCAATGTGCATCAGTGGGTTTGTAGTAGACTGATGTGCTGAGGTAAGGGGGATGAATAGTAACAATGATGTCCAGGAAATGGACAGAGGTGGTGGAAATGGTAAATGTGAATTTAATAGCGGCGTTGAAATTATTGATGGAGCGAGACAGTTCTGTTTCTATCATGTCAGTAATGCCTATCCCATCATCAATGTATCTGTGGAAAACAGATGGGAATGGGAAATTGTAGGTCGACAAAACTAGATGTTCTAGATGCCCCATGAAAAGACAAGCATAGCTAGGTCCCATCTTGGTGCCCATAGCAACACCACTGATCTGATCAAAAAAATGCCAATCGAATTCAAAAGAGTTGAGTGTGAGCACCACTTCAGCCTATAGGAGGAGGAGCAAGAACCCTGGGAATTATTCAGGTATCAAGGCGAGATAGCTGGCGTACACGGAGCCAAGCCAATGAAAGAATGCTGTCGGGGAACGAACGTCTGCCGTCATTTTAGTCATCGTTTTGTTCTTCTTGTTCCACCTATATTATCGTCTTTGTGTACTTCCTGTTCGTATCCTTCCGGTATTTCACTACCATATTTCACTCGGACACGCTTGTCGTGGTGTATTAATTTATACTTTTGGTATTTTTATGTTTGTATCTTGACAAAGGCCTTTTGGACCGAAACGTCGATTATGTCCTGTGCATTGTCATTTGTATGATTATATTCTGTGTTTTGTTGAAATAACAGGATAGTTAGCTGAAATCTAAGAAATCTGGGCTGAAATAACAGGATACTTAGATAGCGTGTAAGAAAAATGGGTTTCCCATGTCAAGATTTCCTAGATTCCTCATGCTTAATAACGTCAAAATGTTGAATCTTATTGTTTTTAGAATGTACCCGACAGCTTTTGCCTCAAATTAATCATCTGTCTTTTTTTCAATCGTTTAGAACCACTTCTACCGAGTACATCAATGACGTTATGTTTAACCATATCAAACTCATACAAGTAATTTTTTTATAGAACAGCATACGAGCGTAGCCCATCTATGATGAATGTTTGTCTGATGGGATGGCTTACATATGTTTTACCTGAATAGATTACATACAGCACGGGTTTGTACATGACATACTTGTCAATTTCAATGCTAGTATATTTTAATAGGATGAATGTGAGCGTCCCAAACGTGCTGGATTCGAATTTGTCTGTAACTTATTGGAGAAAATGTTTTTACGAATATCAGGGATCACAAAACATATTTGGCATATGGGGTATGATGTCATTTTGTATTTGCACAAGAATTCCTGCGGTCGAGCCAGTCATCCTGAACTGGATATAATGATGTATGCCATTTCTCGTCATTATAATGGCATGCATTCTTGATTCTTGTTTCTAGTTTCTAATCAAGATTATCATAGCATGCATTCTTGATTCTTGTTTCTAGATTCTAATCAAGATTATCATGGCATGCATTCTTGATTCTTGTTTCCAGTCTCGAATCAAGATTATCATGGCATGCATTCTTGATTCTTGTTTCTAGTTTCTAATCAAGATTGGCATGCATTCTTGATTCTTGTTTCTAGTTTCTAATCAAGATTATCATGGCATGAATTCTTGATTCTTGTTTCTAGTTTCTAATCAAGATTATCATGGCATGCATTCTTGATTCTTGTTTCTAGTTTGTAATCAAGATTATCATGGCATGCATTCTTGATTCTTGTTTCTAGTTTCTAATCAAGATTATCATGGCATGTATTCTTGATTATTGTTTCTAGTTTCTAATCAAGATTATCATGGAATGCATTCTTGATTCTTGTTTCTAGTTTCTAATCAAGATTATCATGGCATGAATTCTTGATTCTTGTTTCTAGTTTCTAATCAAGATTATCATGGCATGCATTCTTCATTCTTGTTTCTAGTTTCTAATCAATATTATCATGGCATGAATTCTTGATTCTTGTTTCTAGTTTCTAATCAAGATTATCATGGTATGCATTTTTTATTCTTGTTTCCAGTCTCGAATCAAGATTATCATGGCAAGCATTCTTGATTCATGTTTCTAGTTTCTAATCAAGAGTATCATGGCATGCATTCTTTATTCCTGTTTCTAGTTTCTAATCAAGATTATCATGGCATGCATTCTTGATTCTTGTTTCTAGTTTCTAATCAAGATTATCATGGCATGCATTCTTGATTCTTGTTTCTAGTTTCTAATCAAGATTATCATGGCATGCATTCTTGATTCTTGTTTCTAGTTTCTAATCAAGATTATCATGGCATGTATTCTTGATTATTGTTTCTAGTTTCTAATCAAGATTATCATGGCATGCATTCTTGATTCTAGTTTCTAATCAAGATTATCATGGCATGAATTCTTGATTCTTGTTTCTAGTTTCTAATCAAGATTATCATGGCATGAATTCTTGATTCTTGTTTCTAGTTTCTAATCAAGATTGGCATGCATTTTTTATTCTTGTTTCCAGTCTCGAATCAAGATTATCATGGCATGCATTCTTGATTCATGTTTCTAGTTTCTAATCAAGATTATCATGGCATGCATTCTTGATTCATGTTTCTAGTTTCTAATCAAGATTATCATGGCATGCATTCTTTATTCCTGTTTCTAGTTTCTAATCAAGAATCAAGAATGCATTCCATGATATTGACGAGAAATTGCACCATTGCTATGATGCAGATGTTGAAGACTATACTATCCTCTTGTCAATTTCTAATCGAAAGAAGGCCTAGATCCTTTTAATTTCCCCATCCCATTCTAGCTCACGTTTGGCTCTTACTCTCTGCTTGTGTACGACAACGCCATCCATCGGATAACAGCTTTGGCTAGCTGGTGCAACCACACAAAAATTCGAATAGAGGGATGTCCCACCCAACCAGTACGCAGATTCAACAGAGGAGAACGCGGATTATCGAATTTGTTCGACAACGGCTTCGAATTAGATTTACTTTATGCTCTAAATAAATTCACTGATTACTTTTGTAAATTACTTTTCTTCAAATATTTACTTTTAATATATTAGTCCAATATAAACAGAGCTTGTCATCATCAACATCATTTTCCTCTTGTGTAAAGCTTGGCACACAGAGCAGATGTCATAGCTCTCCATGCTTGTCGTCAAGCTTGGCACATAGAGCAGATGTCATAGCTCTCCATGCTTGTCGTCAAGCTTGGCACATAGAGCAGATGTCATAGCTCTCCATGCTTGTCGTCAAGCTTGGCACACAGAGCAGATGTCATAGCTCTCCATGCTTGTCGTCAAGCTTGGCACATAGAGCAGATGTCATAGCTCTCCATGCTTGTCGATCAATAGCCAGTTGTTCCAGATCGCTAATTTTCATACCAATTGTCGTGACTTCTTTTTCCATAGTTCTTTTCAGTTTTGTTTTTAGTCTTCCCCTTTTTCTCTTGCCACTAGGTGACCATGTAAAGACTTGACGTGGTATTCTGTCTTCATTCATTCTGAGTACATGACCGAAGTATGCCCAATGCCTTTTTCTAATAACGTCTGTGACGTATTATTGTTTTGTCTCTGTTCTTAGTGTCTCATTTGACCTAAAGTCTTTCCAGTTTGTGTTTGTGATTTTCCTGAAACATTTGCTTTCGAAATCATTTAGTTTGTTTTCTGAAGATGTTGTTGATTTCCAGCGATCACGCCCGCAAACAACGTCAAAACCGAAATAACACATTTGTTGAACAGTCGAAGCTGTGTATTAATGCTGAGTTTTTTTTAAATCTCCAAATGGTTGATAGTGAATTTAATATATTTGATGACAGAGTGATTCTGGACATAATTTCTGTACTTGAGTCTCCATTTACTGTTATTTTGCTTCCCAAATAAGTGAAATGTTTTAATTTTTCTATTATATTGTTATTTATTTGTATCACATTGTTTACATTAGCAAAGTCCATAATTGTTGTTTTGGATACGTTTATTTGCAGGTCTATTTGTTCTGAAAAATATTGTAGTCTTGTTGTCTTTTCCTGCAAGTCTGTATGCGTTGAACTCAGTAGTGCAATGTTGTCTGAGAAATCCAGATCTTTTAAAGTTCCGCTGCTAATCCATTTTATGCCTAGTTGTTTTTGTCCTATGCACTTTCGCATTACTCAATCAAGCACGAAGATGAACAGTATTGGTGACATAACACATTTCTGCTTTACTCCAGTTTCTACTGGGAACAATTCAGTAACCCCAATATTTGTCTTCACGCAGAATTTTTAATATACACAGAAAGCGTTGATGACGTTTATATATTTTTCTGGAGAGCCATAAAATGTGAGAATCTCTCAAAGTTATGGTCTATGGAGACTATCAAAAACATTTTGGAAATCTACGAAATTTATAATAAGATTTGATTGTATCTCTGTGGACTATTCAATAATCATTATCAATGTGAAGATTTGATCTATTGTTGAGCTGTGTGGTCCAAAACCCGCCTGCTCCTCTCTGAGTCTCTCATCCACGGATGATTTTATCCTTTCTAATATGATGTTAAGAAAAAAATTCCGGTGATGGATAATAACGTGATGCCACGCCAGGAGTTACAGACTGTTAAGTCACCGTTTTTCGGCAGTTTAACAAAGGTTCCATTTTTCCACTGCTTCGGTGGTATCTCGGCATGCCATATGTCTCTGAATAAAGATAGTAGGTATTGCAAGATGATGTCATTTGCAACTTTCAGCATTTCTCCTGCAATATCATCATCTCCTGTTGCTTTACCGAAATTTTTTTATATAGCAATCGTGACCTCATTGAGTGTAATGTCTGAGCAAGAAGCATTTAATGTTTGTATCTGAGCCTCGTGTGCTATTATAGGAAAATGATTATGGGGCGGTATATTTAATGTGTCTCTAAAGTGCTCGGCCCATCTTTGTTTTTGTTGCCCTCCTTGTGTCAGTGTTTTACCACACTTGTCTTTTAATGGTACATCGGTTATTGTTGCTTTGTTGAATAGTTGTTTCATGGTGTTGAACAGCATCCTACTATTACCAGATGTTGATGTATTTTCTACTTCTGTTTGGTAGGAATTCAATTTATCTTTCGACAAATAGTGAAAGTTATTGAATGCAGGAGAAAGTAAAGTAGGTGACTCATACACATGGTCTGTTCTGAAATCTGGTCAATTGTGGAAATATATTTTATATTGTGTTTTGAATTTGTTTACTTATGTAAATGTGGAATTGTTTTGCAAATATGGAATTGTTATGTAAATATGGAATTATTCTGTAAATATGGAATTTTTACGTAAATATTAAATTGTTACGTAAATGTGGAATTGTTATGCAGATATGAAATTGTTAAGTAAATATGGAATTGTTATGTAAATATGTAACTGTTATGTAACTATTAAATTGTTACGTAAATATAGGAATGTTATGTAAATATGGAATTGTTATGTAAATGGGGAATTGTTATGTAAATATGAAATTGTTGTGTAAGGATGTGATTGTTATGTACATATTGATGCAAATACTTATTTACAAAATAAACAAAAAAAAGCTACAGAGAAAATACAGTATTCTGATCTATGGTTCCCTCAGATCCTCCACAAGCTACATTTTTTGTTCTTACCTGTGTCAAACCGTGTCCGTTTTGTTTGCATATCCCGTTAGTATTTATTACACTGTAAATCTAGGACAAATTACAGGTAGCGGAGACAGGTACACACGTGTACTGATTCAACAATCAAGCAAGGAGCCCCTCCTATTTCCCTGTGTTCAACAATGGATCTCACTACCCACGTCCGGTATTCAAATAAGCGCCGCACCTTTAATTAAACAAATACAAAATGCTATCTTTCAAATAAGAAATTTGTTTGGGGGTTTGGGAAAATTCTTGTTTGGAAAATAATGTTTATCGAAGCATGGTATCTGGGAGTCATGAAAATACGCAGCAGCTTCAGGCAGAGGGAAGTCGAGGTTGAAATTAGTCACATTAATTTACATATCTGACCATGCAAGTGTTCGGGGAAATGAGAGAGCGGACAGTCTGGTGGGATGTCGAGGTTGAAATTAATCACATTTATTTACATATATGGTCATGCAAGTGCTTGGGGCAATGAGAGAGCGGACAGTCTGGTGGGATGTCGAGGTTGAAATTAATCACATTTATTTACATATATGGTCATGCAAGTGCTTGGGGCAATGAGAGAGAGCGGACAGTCTGGTGGGATGTCGAGGTTGAAATTAATCACATTTATTTACATATATGGTCATGCAAGTGCTTGGGGCAATGAGAGAGCGGACAGTCTGGTGGGATGTCGAGGTTGAAATTAATCACATTTATTTACATATATGGTCACGCACGTGCTTGGGGCAATGAGAGAGCTGACAATTTGGTGAATTATACCACTTTCTCGAACGGTATAGCATGGTACCCGGGCTGAGATAACGAGATTGTCGTTTACGAGAAACAGCGAGAGAAGCACTCGTGAATATGTCTTGTAGGAAATAATGATATGACGTCTAGTTAATTATCCGAGAGCCAGGCATGACGGAGAGCGAAAGAGATAGCAGGACGAGGAAAGATCAAGCTAAGGGAATAAATGATAGATGTAACAATGCAGATTAATCTACAATTTAATCAAGAAAATAGAGAATACAGAGGAAACAGTGAATGATAGAAGTGGATAAAGCAATGATTAACAGATATAACATGGCAGATAATTCAGAAATTGAAAGAATAAAAGGGAGATTGCAGAGGAAATAATGAATGATAGATATATAGACAGAACTGAGAGTACAAAAGAAGTTACTTAAGAGAGTTTACTTGCGTGTGAACAGTGAATAAATTAATTGAAAGAGGTACGAAGAAAGTCACTAATGAGTGTTTGCCTGTGTGATGAACAGTAAATGAAATCAATTAATCTAGAGAGGTACAGAGGGAGTTCTTAAAGAGGGATACCTGCGTGATGAGCAGTGAATCGATTAATCGAGAGAGGTACAAAGTAAGTCACTAACGATTTTTCACAGAAACTATGAATGACTATGAATGAGAAATGTAAGAGAAAGTCGTTAAACATAGTTTATAGAGAGACGAACAGTGACAGAAATGAATAAGAGAGGTACAGAGGAATTCACTAATGAAAGATCACAGAGAGATGAACAGTAGCAGCCACGGATTGGAGACGTAAGAAAAAGCCACTAAACAGAGGTCACAGAGAGATGAACAGTAGCAGCCAAGGATTGGAGACGTAAGAAAAAGCCACTAAACAGAGGTCACAGAGAGATGAACAGTAGCAGCCACGGATTAAAGACGTAAGAAAAAGCCACTAAACAGAGGTCACAGAGAGATGAACAGTAGCAGCCACGGATTGGAGACGTAAGAGAAATCCACTAAACAGAGGCCCCAGAGAGATGAACAGTGGCACAATGGAAGCCATTTCTGATAGATCCCAGCGTGACGACAGTCACAACGATGAATAAGATATTTAATAGAAAGCCACTAAACTGAGGTCACAAAAAGATGAATAGTAATATCCACAAATGATAGAAAGCCACTAAACTGAGGTCACAAAAAGATGAATAGTAATATCCACAAATGATAGAAAGCCACTAAACTGAGGTCACAAAAAGATGAATAGTAATATCCACAAAAGATAGAAAGCCACTAAACTGAGGTCACAAAAAGATGAATAGTAATATCCACAAATGATAGAAAGCCACAAAACTGAGGTCACAAAAAGATGAATAGTAATATCCACAAAAGATAGAAAGCCACTAAACTGAGGTCACAAAAAGATGAATAGTAATATCCACAAATGATAGAAAGCCACTAAACTGAGGTCACAAAAAGATGAATAGTAATATCCATAAATGATAGAAAGCCACTAAACTGAGGTCACAAAAAGATGAATAGTAATATCCACAAATGATAGAAAGCCACTAAAAAAAGATCACAGAGAGACGAACTGTGAGAGCCATAAAAGAAAAGATAGAATAGATGGACTAGAAAAGTAAAGGCATAGATGACGCAATGAAAGAGCGAGGCACGCAGGAAACTAAAATTTGATTGTAGACGGAGTTCATGTTTGTGAGAGCACCTCGGTACACGATACATAGACGTGATGCTGGTAGTTTGTGAACGGAAAAATCCTTTGAGAGCTATGAGAGTTGCAGTCAATGTCTAAAATATTTTTTTAAAAATTATTAGGGAAAAAACTGTTGAGAAATATTAAATGAAAGTATATTCATAGTCTAAGACTACTTAACCGAAACATCCACGTTCAGAATGACATTTTGGGTCACTCTGAGTGACATCATCACAGGGTGACCCCAAATTTAAAACAATATTAAAAATAGTCACTGCAAATACAACCACAATTTTTTAACCTTTAATAAAAAATATGATCTAGATGTGGTAACTGCTAATAGTGCCAACAGTAAACAAGATCATAAAATTTCTAATAATTTACTCAATTTACATGCATGAGTGGCACCACATGAAGCTGTTCATAAATTACGCCGACAATTGGAGGGAGGTGGTGGTGGAAAAAAATGGTCTGACAGTTGTTGACAATAGGTAGCGAAGATTTTGACAAAAGTTGAAGTCAACAATACTGTTTTTACAACCAAATTAAATTAATTGAAACACTTCACAAAATGTAAAACAAAACATGTATTTTATTTGCGTACTTCTTACGTTCAACGTTTAGTACGAGAGAGCGAGGTAAAATAATTGACATAATTCGGAAGGGGAGGAGTGTCCGAGGAATCTTGACAATTATTGAGATGTCGGGAGGGGGTACAAAAATTGACATGAAAGTGTAGACGTAATTGTGGACAGCCGTAAAATTATCCGGTTCTATCACATATCCCGTGCCTAACTTCCTCTCTTGATGATTTCCTTTATTGAACTCTTACGACAAGCATGTTACTATTCCTGAATCCACTCTCAAGCGGAGGTAACACACAGTAAAGTGAGAAATGATAGACCTGCAGAGTAATGTTAGAGGAGTATTTTACGACAGTCCATGAAAACCATAAGCATGACTTTATTCCGGCATCAGTTGGTTGAAATTGTGGGTTTGACCCTATGGAATTGTGGGGAGCGCAATAATACTGATACATAACCAAAACTACTCTCGTAAACAAGTTAATAATAATACGTGCAATATGAGATGAAAAACTAGTTGATAAATGAGAACATAAAATACTTGACATATGAGATGAAAAACTAGTTGATAAATGAGAACATAAAATACTTGACATATGAGATGAAAAACAAGTTGATAAATGAGAACATAAAATACTTGACATATGAGATGAAAAACTAGTTGATAAATGAGAACATAAAATACTTGACATATGAGATGAAAAACTAGTTGATAAATGAGAACATAAAATACTTGACATATGAGATGAAAAACAAGTTGATAAATGAGAACATAAAATACTTGACATATGAGATGAAAAACTAGTTGATAAATGAGAACATAAAATACTTGACATATGAGATGAAAAACAAGTTGATAAATGAGAACATAAAATACTTGACATATGAGATGAAAAACTAGTTGATAAATGAGAACATAAAATACTTGACATATGAGATGAAAAACTAGTTGATAAATGAGAACATAAAATATTTGACATATGAGATGAGAATGAGAAATTAGCAACGAAAGTTTACTTGATATATGTGATGAAAAATATTTGAGAAATGAGAGGATACAATACTTGATGTAAGGGATGATAAAATATTTGAGAAATGAGAGGATAGAAAATGAACAAGAAGTGAGAAATACGATATATTTATGTGCTAGAGGAAGAAATGAATGATAGTTGTCCAGGTTGAGTAGCAATTGAGTAAATGGCAGATGTGAAAGTTGAAACTGAGGAAATGGCAGATGTGAAAGCTGAAATTGTGTAAATGACAGATGTGAAAGCTGAAATTGTGTAAATGACCTATGTGAAAGCTGAAATTGTGTAAATGACCTATGTGAAAGCTGAAATTGTGTAAATGACAGATGTGAAAGCTGAAATTGTGTAAATGACAGATGTGAAAGCTGAAATTGCGTAAATGACAGATGTGAAAGCTGAAATTGTGTAAATGACCTATGTGAAAGCTGAAATTGTGTAAATGACAGATGTGAAAGCTGAAATTGTGTAAATGACAGATGTGAAAGTTGAAATTGTGTAAATGACAGATGTGAAAGAAGTTCAAACTGAATAAATGACAAGCTTGAAAGGAAGTTGAGTCTAAATGACAGGTTTGAAAGGAAGGTGAGACTAAATGACAGGTTTGAAAGGAAGTGAGACTAAATGACAGGTTTTAAAGGAAGGTGAGACTAAATGACAGATTGAAAAGTTGAAACGGAGTAACTAGAAATCATAGATGGAAAAAAAGTTTTTGTGTGGCAAAAAAATCACAAATGATTTTCCAATTTTATATTTATAAAATATTGATATACATTATAGAAATTATAACAGAAATACATTAAAGATGTTTTGTCAACGATATACTCTAAAGAAGAATGATACACTCTAGATGCCGGTATTGCTATACTACGTCTGAAATAATACACAACCTAAATGAATGAAATAATACACTACAGAAATGACTGTAATGATACACAATAGGAATGAATTAAAAATATACACTACAGAAATGTCTTTAATGATACACAACATAAGTGACTGAAATGATACACAGTATAAATGACTGAAATGATATACATCATAAATGAGTGATACACAGTATAATTGACTGAAATGATACACAGTATAAATGACTGAAATGATAGTATAAATGACTGAAATGATATACATCATAAATGAGTGAAATAATACACAGTATACATGACTGAAATGATACACAGTATAAATGACTGATACACAGTATAAATGACTGAAATGATACACAGTATAAATGACTGAAATGATACACAGTATAAATGACTGATACGCAGTATAAATGACTGAAATGATACACAGTATAAATAACTGAAATGATACACAGTATAAATAACTGTAATGATACACAGTATAAATGACTGAAATGATACACAGTATAAATGACTGAAATGATACACAGTATAAATGACTGATACACAGTATAAATTACTGAAATGATACACAGTATAAATAACTGAAATGATACACAGTATACATAACTGAAATGATACACAGTATAAATGACTGAAATGATACACAGTATAAATGACTGAAATGATATACATCATAAATGAGTGAAATGATACAAAACATATGACTGAAATGATACACTACAGAAATGTGTGTAATGATACACAAAATAAGTGGCTGAAATGATACGCAATATAAATGACTGCCATGATACACTACAGAAAATAGGGAAATGATCACGCCTGTAGATAGGAGATGTCTATGGTTCACTCTCCCATCCCCCACACTTAGCATATCAGAACATGACTTATAGTACTGGGAATGTTTACAAAAGGTGAGTAAAACTACACTTGCGATTTTTCGTAATGAGGGTCATCACAATTCACATCAAAAAGTGGGAGCTACGAGCGAAAACGAGGGTTAGCCGTTTTACTCTACAAATATGAGATAAATAATACACTACACAAATGTATGAAATAATACAATACAGAAATACCTGGAATGATACATTACACAAATGAGTAAATGATACACTACACAAATGAGGGAAATGATACATTGTAGAAATTTATAAAATGATACACCACAGAAATGTGTGTGTGTGCGTGCGTGCGAATGTGTATGTGTGTGCGTGTGTGTGTGAGAGAGAGAGAGAGGGAATACAATACAGAAATGGATGAAATAATACTCTATAGAAATATCTGTAATGTTAAAAAGCAATTATACATGGAATAATACAATACATAATTGTCTGCCATGATACTCAACACACACACACACACACACACACACACACACACACACACACACACACACACACACACAGATATATATATATATTACACTAATGAAACACTACATTACAAGAAAGATGGGCACGTTAAAGTTCGGACATTTGCGGATTAACGTACTAAGAAAATAAAAATAATGATACACGGATACACTCCAGAGATTATAAAAATTAGACATTCTGGAGGTGATGATAATAGGTATTAGACACTCTGGAGATGATGATAATAGGTATTAGACATTCTGGGGGTGATGATATTAGGTATTAGACACTCTGGAGATGATGATAATAGGTATTAGACACTCTGGAGATGATGATAATAGGTATTAGACACTCTGGAGATGATGATAATAGGTATTAGACACTCTGAAAATGATGATATACGAGAATGTATTAGACTTAGACACTCTGGAAATGAGAGGGATGAAACAAACCCGAGAGGACAAGAACTATAGAATCTACGGATGAAAGGAATGATACACTATACAGATGAAAGGAATGATACACTATACAGATGAAAGGAATGATACACTATACAGATGAAAGGAATGATACACTACACAGATGAAAGGAATGATACACTGCACAGATGAAAGGAATGAAACATTTTACAAATGAAAGTAATGAAACATTTTACAAATGAAAGTAATGAAACATTTTACAAATAAAAGTAATGAAACATTTTACAAATGAAAGTAATGAAACATTTTACAAATGAAAGTAATGAAACATTTTACAAATGAAAGCAATGAAACATTTTACAAATGAAAGTAATGAAACATTTTACAAATGAAAGTAGTGAAACATTTTACAAATGAAAGTAATGAAACATTTTACAAATGAAAGTAATGAAACATTTTACAAATAAAAGAAATGAAACATTTTACAAATGAAAGTAATGAAACATTTTACAAATGAAAGTAATGAAACATTTTACAAACATTTTACAAATGAAAGTAATGAAACATTTTACAAATAAAAGTAATGAAACATTTAACAAATAAAAGTAATGAAACATTTTACAAATGAAAGTAATGAAACATTTTACAAATAAAAGTAATGAAACATTTTACAAATGAAAGTAATGAAACATTTTACAAATGAAAGTAATGAAACATTTTACAAATGAAAGTAATGAAACATTTTACAAATAAAAGTAATGAAACATTTTACAAATGAAAGTAATGAAACATTCTGGAGATGAGAGACAGTATATACTATATAGATGATGTAATTTAACGGTAATGAAACAATAATAGTAATAAAAAACTCTAGACATCAGAGAAATGAAAAACTCTAGATGTGGGGGAAATTATACACTGTAGAGATGTGACGAATTATACACTCTAGGGGTGGGAGGAATTATACATTCTAGAGATGGGAGGAATTATACATTCTAGAGATGGGAGGAATTATACACTCTAGAGATGGGAAGAATTATATATTCTAGAGGTGGGAGGAATTATACACTCTAGAGGTGGGAGGAATTATTACACTATAGAGGCAACGAGGAATTTTTACATTCCAGAGATGAGAGGAATTTTACATTCTAGATATGGGAGGAGCGAAACGCTGTATGTAGAGATTAAATGAGTTATATACTGTAGAGGTGAAATGAGTTACATACTGTAGAGGTGAAATGAGTTATACACTGTAGAGGTGAGAGAAATGAGACATTCCAAATGTGATAGACATAATCATTGAAACACAGTTCAGTCTTAAAAACGTCGATGAGTATTGACCTTATTGTATTCGTATTTTCCTACATCTACTCCGTACATCTCATGGAAGCGACACGCTGTCTGCTAAGAGTAGCGCTTCTTTTACATAACTCCTAAATTTCGATTGATAATCCGCAGGGATCTTCGAAACAACAATCACTTTGTAAACAACAAGATGTCACGAAACAAATAAGAATCCGTATCTCTTTGACACCAAGGCAAATGGTTTAACCATCACGGCAGGAATTTTTGATATAGTAAAATACTACAGAAAATACAGAATTGTATTACCTGTAGCGAAAACACGTCTCTGTGAAGAAGATTATTTTACCAGGGGTTAATAATCACCTGGACGACAGGTTGTTGTGTGGTCCAACAAAATATCTTCAGTCATAGTCGCATATAAATTGGAAGTACACTCCAGTGATTAACGGATATTCCAGTCCACCGACAGCAGTCGTCACGTCTCATAGCAGGTATGAAGCCAGGTGTGACTTTAGTTTAACAGCAACGTGATATGTACGCATTCGAATTTGTTTCCTCCACCCAATACATGCACACACAAACGCACACACTTCAGCGTACCCTCGACCCGGAATCTCGCTCATTGCAATAATAAATTTAGTTATGACGTTCGAAGTCGAGTCAACATAGAAGTGGGTAAAGAGGTTAATGTAAAATTCAAATAGACTGGGTCGACATATCCTCTCCGAGTCAACATCGAATATGTTAATATGAAATCCATGAGGACTGGGTCGACGTTTCATCTCCGATTCAACACCGCAGTCAGAAACGATCTTAATGTGAAATCTAGATAGACTGGGTCACCAATTCCTCTACGAGTCCACATTGAAGTGGATAAATAGGTTAATGAGAAATGCAGTAAACTGGGTCGACAGTACATCTTTGATTTCACATCACTGTGGGCAAATAGCTTCATGTGAAATCCGTATAGACTGGGTCGACATTGCGTCTCCAAATGGTTGATTGATTGGTTGCTGATCCAGCGGGCTATAGGATCACAC
Source organism: Meghimatium bilineatum (assembly GCA_034231615.1). NCBI lineage: Eukaryota > Metazoa > Mollusca > Gastropoda > Stylommatophora > Philomycidae > Meghimatium > Meghimatium bilineatum. The sequence continues at coordinate 24,285,133 of CM067322.1, forward strand.
CCTTTGACCCAATGTCATTGTGTGATAAATGCATGATTTTGTGAAATGTTGTTTTGTTCCGTAATGTGTTCCATTTATCCGGTCGTGGAGGGAGAAGCAGTTTCCTGACGTCATCCAGCGCTGGACATTCAAAAAGGTGGTGGTCAACAGTTTCATAGGGATGAGTGCACAGCCGGCACCCTGGAGTGTGTTGGGGTTGTATTCTATTCAGGTGTTTGTTAAGCTGTTCATGTTTTTTGCGAAGTCGGGAAAATGATACTCTGGTCTTTCCTTCCCAGGATTTTTGATATTGTCTTTAGGTATTGGGCTGGTCATATATGTATAGATTTACCTCCCAGTGTTTCTCATGGCCCATCTCTTCATCCAATTCTATTTGTTCACAGATTTCAACATCATTTTAACTGTGTGCATAGTCGTTTGTGTATAAGGCTGTTCTTGTTGTGCTCCCTTCTTTGCTAGTCTGTCTGCCTTGTCATTGCCAGGTGTGTTTGAGTGGCCAGGAATCCAATGCATAATAATGCTGGCTTCATAAGTTGTTAGCAGCGGGTTGGCATGGCGATAAATTTCAACTAGGTCAGGTTTACAATGACCATCCCATTCTAGCGCTTGAAGAGTGGACACCGAGTCTATGTGGACTATGAAGCTAAAATAAAGGACTAGAAGTTACCTTGTACCATTTTTACAATCACAATGTTGTGGACTTTTGATGGAAAGGCGTCAAATATGGTCTTCTGATGGTACAAGGCAACTTCTAGCGCTTTTATTTAAGCTTCAGTTAGAACGTATCTCCCCACTCATCAGATGTTTTGTCTGGATATTCTATATAGACAGCATAACATGCTTTGATAATGGCTTTGAAGTCAGATCCATCAGTATAGATATGAATCCATTGTTCTGGGTAAGATGTCTATCGTATTCTGTGTTGCTTTCATAAGACTTACTGGGTCAGAACTTTTCGTTGCATTATGTCTTAATTGTGTCTTGACTACTGGCAATTTAAAACATATGTGTGGTGGTAAACATTTTTCTACTCTTTGCAGTTTTTGCAGTGCTATATAACCCCAATACTAACATATGGGTGTGAGTTTTGGACAATAAACAAACTGGAAAGTGGGAAATTAGAGGCAACAGATACGTGGTTCTACAGAAGAATGCTGATAATACTATGGACTGCCAGAAAAACTAATGTAGAGGTGTTGAAAGAGTCAAATGCGAAACGGACCTTAACCAACAATATAAGAAAAAGGCAATCTTCTTTTTTTGGCCACTTCATGAGACAGGAAGGTTTAGAGAACAAAGTCACAGCAGGCAAAATTGAAGGCAACAGAGACAGAGGGCGACAACGTGAGAAAATATTAGAGAGTTATACAACCTGGCACGGCAAGGAAACAACAACGACTTTGATACATAATACTGTGGACAGAGAGCTGTGGAGAGCCATGACCGCCTACGTCAGCCGGCATGGCACCTGATGATGATGAGTTAGACCAAGTCGACATTGCTAGTGCATATCCAAATCAACTTCAAAGTATGAATTTAAAGCGGTTAATATAGAAGCCAATTAGACTAAGTTGACATTGTTATTGCCTCTATAAATCGACTAGAAACAAATTACTTATTAGACATTGCTATTGCTTATATGAATCGACTAAAAGTCATTTAGACTGAGTGGACATTCCTATTACCTCTCTGAATGGACTAGAAGTCAGACTGAATGAACATTGCTATTATCTCTATGAGTCGACGAGAAGCCAATTAAGCCGAAACGTCATTGCTAATACCTCTCAGAATCGAGTTTAATGTGTGTATATAAATTGACAAATATAGAACATTGGAGACTGTCTATAAATTGCGTCATCAATAATGTGGCAATTTTGGACAGCGACCCCCCCCCCACCCCAACCCCTTTTTTGTGTCCCTTGTCAATAAACTATAAATAATTCCGGGACTCCTTCCCTCTTTTATTATGTCAAAAAATCCCAATCTTTACAAAAAATATTCACAGAGAAAGTACGGAAAAACAAAATGTTTTTCTCCCTACATTTTTAGAACACATTTTCAAATCCGTGCAACGTGTTTGGTATATAAAAACAGTTTTGCTAACAAAAATATTCTAAACTCCTCCTCCCTTTGTCAGCAACTGTAACTAGCAACCATTTAAAACGCATGGGAAAAGTTACTTGTTTTCACGCTTAAAATATTAATGTACGTTAGCGATTCTTCAGCCCAGAACGCGTGCAAGTGATGAAATTCGTGCAGTCTCATTGTTTTGTTGATGTGATGTTTCTTTCGCATTTTTCGTGCTTCGCTTTCAAAACAGGGAAAATACAAATTTAGGCTATTAAGTCAAAACAGGTTGAAATTTGGCACATCAAGAAAAAGATATTATCTGGTTTGTAACGAAAGAAGGTCTATTACTGCCTTTTTCAGGTCTCGATTGACGTTACAGAAGCAATGGAAACCTGCTGGTATGCTTGTCAGTGGAATTGAGACCAAAGAAAAGGCCAGATATTTCAGTTGGGACCAGTTCACTATAGTAAGTTTGCACCAACGATTCCTGGCAACAGGTACTACCGACGAGCCCGTTAGACCAGATCAAGATGTGCAAAAAACATTGTTGCAGATAATTTTAATTCAACACGTACAGCGTCTCATGTAAAAACATGCTGATGCGTTTTTAATGGTTAATAGTATATTACAACTTATCTGCCTCCCTTCGTCCCCTAATTGTTGACATAATTTATGGAAAACCCCTTTTAAGTATGATATAGGTGAAACCCCATGCAAGTATGATCTAGATCAGGGGTGGGCAAACTTTTTGTGCAGAACCGCCGCATTGAAAATTGTAAAGCTATTGGAGGGCCGCATATAATATTATGTATATTTGGCAATATATATATATAAATATTTAAATGATGTTAAATTGGGAAAAACTATTGTATATATAATATATAAGAAAGTCGAATTAAAATTCCAATGGATTTCTGTGTAATGTTAATGGGGAAAAATCATTTTTGACGATCGTCCGTTTATTTAAAAATGTGTTTGAGGGCCGCAAAATATCCAATGGCTGGCCGCATGCGTCCCGTGGGCCGTAGTTTGCCCACCCCTGATCTAGATGAAACCCCTTGCAAGTATGATCTATTTTAGATGAAACCCCTTGAATGCATGATCTAGGTGAAAGACTTTGCAAGCATAATCTAGATTTTTTCTTCTTTCGTTCGCTAATAATGTGTATATCTGCAGTGTTGCTTCTTGTATAAATTGGACAGTTTTTCCATTTCTTGTTTTGTACCATAAAGTTTAACATTCATATGTGTATCTGGAGGCCAGTATGTGCACATTAATGTGTCATTGTTTGCACATTCTTGAAGGATATGTTCTGAAGTCTGGTTGGCTTGCCCACATGTACACTTTGCTGTTGTACCAGTTTTAAATTTTGTATACATATGGCTGTTTAGTCTATTGTATCCAGTTCTCAGTCGAAATACGATGACCTATTCTTGTCTGTTAAGTAGGCGGTAGTCGTCATGTGGAGGTAATTAAGTTTTCGTTGTGCCTTTATCATGATTTCTATTGGTGATATCTGATTGGTGCATCCGGCTGCTACATGTTAGCACCTTCCTTGGCCGGTTGATTAGCTCTCTCATTTCGTGCTATTTCACAGTGTGATGGAATCCATTGCAGTATAATTCTACACCTATTTTGCACTATGAATAATGCTTCTTTTAAATTTGGTAGTTTATTTAATTGTAGTGCCTCTAGTATTGATCTTGCAATGATCTAGATAAAACCCCTTGCAAGTATGACCTAGATAAAACCCCTTGCAAGTATGATCTAGATAAAACCCCTTGCAAGTATGATCTTTCTAGATAAAACTCCTTGCAAGTATGATCTAAATTTGATGAATATGTCAGTGAATACTACGATTTCCTATGTTTCTACGCCTACATATTACATTATAGCACATACATTTCTATGCCTACATCTTACAATATAGCTCATACTTTTATGTGCCTACATCTTAAATTATATCACATACTTTTCTATGCCAGGATTTTACAACATAGCCCATTCCTTTCATTACCTACATCTTATAACCCAAGATACACATATATTTTCTGTGACTACTCTAGACAATGTATACAAGAAGCAAAATCCTGATTGATCTTCGTTCCAAGCTTTCTTCATTTGTCAGTCAAGTTAAGAGCCAAGGTGCACATTTATAAAGGCAAAGAAACTATGATAATATAACTGTAGCAAGAATGTGAACTGGATAAAACTCCAGTAATAGGTAAGTAGTTAAACTCAGGTAATAGGTAGGTAGGTAAAGTCAAGTAATAGGTAGGTAAAGTCAAGTAATAGGTAGGTAAACTCAAGTTATAGGTAGGTAAACTCAAGTTATAGTAGGTAAGTAAATTCTGCTAATAGATAGGTTGGTAATCTCAAGTAATAGGTAGGTAGGTAAGCTCAAATTATAGGTATGTAGATAAACTCAAGTAATGGGTATGTAGGTAGACTCAAGTAATAGGTAGGTAGGTAAGCTCAAGTAATAGGTAGGTAGGTAAACTCAAGTAATAGGTAGGTAGGTAGGTAAGCTCAAGTAATAGGTAGGTAGGTAGGTAAACTCAAGTAATAGGTAGGTTGGAAACTCAAGTAAAAGGTAGGTAGGCAAACTCAAGTAATAGGCAGGTAGGTAAACTCAAGTAATAGGTAGGTAGGTAGGTAGGTAGGTAAACTCAAGTAATAGGTAGGTTGGTAAACTCAATTAATTTCTGCTCAATCTGGTTTATATATGGGGAGATGAATTATATCACACTTTAACATCATTCATAATCTGAAACATGCCTCCCATGAGAACTTCCTAGAAATATCTATAGCTATTCAAGCCTGGTTTTTATATGGGGACATACATTTTCTCATACTTTGCTAACATCGTTCATAATATGAGATATCTACCTGACATGTGAACTTCCTAGGAATATCAATAACTACTTGACCCTGGCTTTTATATGGGGCCATGAATTTTATGAAACCTTGATAATATTTATTCAAACAAAATGTGCCTTTCATGGTGAGGTGCACACCTTTCAAGCTTGGGCGTTATTCCAATTATTTTATAATAGAGATTTAACCACAAAAATAGTGGTGGTTGCAGTTCTGGTAATCCATCCATCACGACCTTAAGAGTTAGTATAAGTTTGCTAGCATCATTTATAATCTTAGATCTATATCCCATGTAAACTCCTAGAAATATCAGTAACTATCCAACCTTCCTGAGTTAACAGAAATATCAGTAACTATCCAACCTTCCTGAGTTAGCAGAAATATCAGTAACTATCCAACCTTCCTGAGTTAGCAGAAATATCAGTAACTATCCAACCTTCCTGAGTTAGCAGAAATGTCAGTAACTATCCAACCTTCCTGAGTTAGCAGAAATGTCAGTAACTATCCAACCTTCCTGAGTTAGCAGAAATATCAGTAACTATCCAACCTTCCTGAGTTAGCAGAAATGTCAGTAACTATCCAACCTTCCTGAGTTAGCAGAAATATCAGTAACTATCCAACCTTCCTGAGTTAGCAGAAATATCAGTAACTATCCAACCTTCCTGAGTTAACAGAAATATCAGTAACTATCCAACCTTCCTGAGTTAGCAGAAATATCAGTAACTATCCAACCTTCCTGAGTTAGCAGAAATGTCAGTAACTATCCAACATTCCTGAGTTAGCAGAAATATCAGTAACTATCCAACCTTCCTGAGTTAGCACAAATATCAGTAACTATCCAACCTTCCTGAGTTAGCAGAAATATCAGTAACTATCCAACCTTCCTGAGTTAGCAGAAATATCAGTAACTATCCAACCTTCATGAGTTAGCAGAAATATCAGTAACTATCCAACCTTCCTGAGTTAGTATATTTCATTAGACTACAAGTCGACATGTGTTCATAGATTTATCCACTAAACGCCATGCATGTAGCGAATCCTAATCATTCTCTTAATGTTTCCATATGCGTCGTCTGTGTAGTGAGGTAGCGAATTTTCTAGACAAAGCCCACGACATAATGGACTTATTCTGATGACACTTTTACCCTGATATGAACTTCAGGATTTCGCTACTTTGAGCTGCTATTTCTTAAGCCAGACACTATCAAGGACACTCATATGACTTCCTCCACGAACTAGCTGATACTTGTCCTTATCTTCGACCCGTAATGTTCCACTGTCCGTGATCCACTGTTCCAGCACCTTTATCTTTGTCAGTTCTGTTTCAGCACCTACCTCTTTGTCAGGCCCCTGTTCCAGGACATTCATCTTCGTCAGGCCCCTGTTCCAGCACATTCATCTTCCTCAGTCTGGTCCCCGAACTCGTACATTGTTCTGTTCCTCCTTCTGGTTGCTTTGAGATGTTGCAAGAATCTCAGTGGTATCTTAGTCTACAGTCATCTCAAGCCTGATTGCTCGAATTCTTCTTCTTCTTTCGTTCACTTGAAACATGTCTATATTTGTAATTCTGTCTCCTGAATAAAAATCACTGTCTTTTGTAGTTCATACAGTGGTCCATAGAGCTCATTGTTTAAGAGCACCAAACAAGCAGGGAGCTGAAGACGGATGCAACCAGTCATGAGACGCACAATCAATCAGGATATCACGCACAAAACACAACATTGCTCGACTCAATTTGTCACCATCATCTAATGTATGGCATCCTTGTGCCTTTGTCCATCACATTATCTAAAGCGACTTTCACATTTAAGCTTAAGAGGGCTTCACATGTTCCATAATGTAATATGTGCCATCAATTGCAAAAGTTGCACCATGACGTACATTTGGGAGACTGATAAGAGGCACGGAGACCAATTCTGTCAACATCTGCATACTATCAAGTACCAGTCTGGGACGCTTGTCGCAACAGTATCAAGTATCAGCCCGGGACTCTTGTCGCTAACAACTTCAATAGTGTCGACCATAGCATTGAACAGGTACATTCCATCAATTTGGTACAGTGGAATATTCTGGAATTAATATCCATCATTCCTAAATAGATATTGTGTTATTTTCTATCTTTTCTTTAATTTTAAATTAAAGTGATTTTCATTACTTTTCGTGTATTATGTTGTGTTCGTGAAAAAGGTCTTTTGGTCGAAACGTCTTTTAATTGCTAGCTCGCGTGTTTCTAGTGAGTAGAGTATCTTCATTACCATTTTGCCTTGTTCCAACTAAATCATTCAGTTGATTTTAAAGAGTATGACCTTGGTGAAATATATTAACTCACGAGCATGTGTTTTGGTTCTCCCTATCTTCTTCAGGGTTCGCTCCCTTATAACCACAACCAGGAAATCGTGTGATTTCCGCCGGGTAAAATGTACTGCTAGTTCCACAGTTGAACTGTGTTATTTTCACTTCTGTTGGTTCACTCTCTGGTCCAGACATCCGAGGCATAGAACATCCTTTTTCGTCATGCCTTTATTTCGGATAGTGGGCTTCCCTAGCCTGTGCCTGCCTATATGTCGACGGGCGCGCGGGTGAGTATTGACTCTTCGCCGAGACCGTTGTAGATTCTCGTTATAATGGGGAAGAAGAAAAAACTGGAGCAATTTGGGTTGAAATGTTTGACGATTGCTGTCCTTAAAATACATTAAAAATAACATTTAATGAACTGATCTCACTACTTGAAAATGTCATGAGAATTGACATCTCTACTCGATGAAATTTTATGTTGACTTGACCTCGCCACTGATAAAAATTCATATTCAATCGGCGCGCTACTAGATAAAAGTGTATGCTGACTTGACCTCGCTACCAGAATGATAAATATTTTATGTTGATTTGACACGCTACTAGACACAAGTTTATTTTGGCCTGGTCACAATACAAGATAAATATTTATGCTTACTTGGCTTCGCTACTAGACAAAAAAAGGTAATTTGAATTGCTCCTGCTTGCAACACAGTAGCGTAAGTGGTCAGGACTAGAAAGAACACAGTGACTAGACCTCACCACAGGACAAAAACTAACAATGACTTGAACTATCTAATGAACAAAAGCGTTAGTTGTCCTGCTACTGAACAAACATTTACGGTGAGTTAGCCTCGCGCCAGTGGCGAAGCGTGGGTCAATGGCGCCCGTGGCGGAATCATATTTTCAGCCCTTTTACCTTTAAAAAAATATGTCAGTGATTGTGAAAGACTGAACGAAAATAAATTTGCCTTTCTCCTGATGATGCCGACTGGGTGATCCGTACCTCCGCCCCCCCCCCTCGCTACGCCACTGCCTCGCGTAACAGAAATGCATAATTTGACTTGATTTGCTATACGGCAAAAGCGTAAAGTTGACTAGACCTACGTTACAAGATAAAAACATAAAGCTGGCAACATCATTACAAGACAAAAGCTAATGTTAACTTGATTTGTTACAAGACAAAAGCTAATGTTAACTTGATTTGTTACAAGACAAAAGCTAATGTTAACTTGATTTGTTACAAAACAAAAGCGTAAAGTTGACTAGACCTCGTTTCAAATCAAAAGCGTAATATTGACTAGACCTCGTTCTAAGACAAAAGCTAATATTGGCTTGACCTCGCTACTGATTAAAAACATATGTTGAGATAGCCTCGCTACAACAAAAAACCGTAATGTGACTTGATCTCCCTTCAAGACAACAGCGTAAGTTGACTAGGCCTCGCCATATACAAGACAAATTCTATGTTAAGTTGCGCTTGCTACAATCAAATTCAAAAGTTGACTTGTTCTCATTATACAACAAAAGCTTATATTGTCTTGGCCTCGCTACAGGAAAATAAAAACGAACAAGCAGTATCAAAGTCCTTGATCTATCTTCCAACCGATCCTGGCAGTCAAGTATGATGGCATATGTTTTCGACATTGATTCTACCGCTATCTTAACTGCTGCTCCAGTTTTGTCGATTACTTCCCACGAGGAAAAACAAGAGTGCTCGGCAAAGATTAGGTTGGTTTTTAAAAAAAATGGTTGTAGACATATATTTTCTATCTGTTATTTTTTAAATGTCTAGCGTTTTTGTTGCTCCCGAAATTACCCTCTCTTCTTATTTCTGTTATATTTGTGTACATATTTACTTTCATCTTCGTGTATCTGCCCCCTCTGATTATGAGCCAAGCTGTACTTCTCGCAAACACAGCGGGTTAGTTAATTTGATAATAGCAACTTCAGATTCTCAAGCGCTCTTCCATATCTTGAGTTAAGAAACTGAAATTGTAAATTGTCAGTCAATGTGACCTTATCAGGGTTATAGTAATTTTTGTATGGAAAACAGGAACACAGAGACTTTCGGTATATTATTCCCCCTCCCCTTGCCTCCATAGCCAATGCAAACAAACACAGAGCCATAATCTGGATGCGTGACAATGTAAACATTGCAACATCAACGTTGTTTGCTAGTTATATGCGTATGCATGCATAATTGTTATGTATATGGGCATAAGTGTTATGTATGTAGACATACGTGTTATGTATGTAGGCATATGTGTTCGTGTTATGTATGTAGGCATATGTATTATGTATGTATGCAAACAAATGTATTATATATGTATGTAGGCATATGTATTATGTATGTATGCAAATAAATGTATTATATATGTATGTAGGCATATGCATTTTGTATGTATGCATAGGCCTATGTATTATGTATGAAGTCATCAGTGGCGTGGGGTAAAGTTTTAGAGTGGAAAAGCCGAGTGACCTTCTTTATAGTAGGTAGATAGCTCTCCATTACCCCCGTCCCTTTTCTCACCAAAACACGTTTTACAGCTCTATATAAAATAGTAACTAGTTGTAAAATTCATACCCAATATAGGCCCTACCGTTAAAAACGAAACGCAATATTATTGCAGTGCTAATGGACACCAAATTTCAAACGTGTACTAACATTTTATTTTACGTAATTAATATTTTAACCTAGGCATGAAGAACCTTTCAGACTTTAACAATGAAATGATGTTCATTACCTTATTGAAGACCTTACTTGAAGGTAAAATTAAAGGGACGCGAGCAAGAGGTAGATAGAGATACAAGTGGGAGCATACATCACAAGATGGACAGGTTACAGTCTAGCAGAGTGCACCACCAAAACAAGAGTCAGGGGATGTTGGAGATTGGTTGCAGCCAACCTTCGTTGCGAAGACGGCACTTGATGATGATGATGTTCAATAAATTTGGTTTGGACTTTCAATCTTCGCGACTGCGGCCTCCGTTTCGGTAACGTGTATGGCCTTCTCTTGCCTCTATCAGAGAATGACATCTCCATGACATGGATTCGATTAGCCATTGGATCGTTTGTGAGATGACTGCCCACTCTTCCCGCAGAGGAAGAGGCAACTGTTGGAGATTGGCTGGAGTCACTTATCGCTGTCGGGGTCGTCTGTCGAGTTCATCACATAAGGGTTTTACGAGGTTCATGTCTGTTGACAATGATGGCCACATAATGGTCTGGACGTTGTTGTCAGCGGGGAATTGTGTGGTGAGTTGTGCCACATGAGGTGGGACGTTATCCGGCTAAAAATTCTACCCTCGTACATACACAATTGGAAGGACGCTAGGACGAACAATGTCAGCGACGTATCGTTTGGCATTCAGGCGTCCTTCAATTTGCACAAGGTCACTTCTTCAAACGAAGTTGATCGTCCCCCCCCCCCTTTATATCATTACACTTCCACCACCATGTGAAGAAACCTCATCAGCGCTGTTTTGGGCGTAACTCTCACGGACTCTGCGGTAAACGTTTCTTCGTCTACCGTGTCATCATCACCATCATCAAGTGCCTTCTCCACAACGAAGGTTGGCTGCAACAGATCTCCAACATGCCATGTCTCTTGATTTGGTGCTGCACTCTGCTAGACCGTAATCTGTCCATCTTGTGATGTTACTCTCCCACTTATATCGCTGTCTACCTCTTGCTCGTTTCCCTTTGACTTTAGCCTCTCGTAAGGTGTTCATTAAGGTTTCATGTCTTTTAATATGTCCAACATATTTTATTTGCCTGATATTTATTTCTCTTAGTAATCCTTTCTTCATATTAAGTGTTTTAGCACCTCTTTATTTATTTGTTTAATTATCTTTCCATGATGTTCTCCCTATTCTTCTATATACCCACATCTCAAAGGCATCAATTCTGTCTTCTATATATATCTGTGTATCTTAGAAGATGTGATATCTCACTCAGATGGAATCTATCTGTGTATCTTAGAATATTTGACATCCTACTCAATTGGAATCTATCTGTGTATCTTAGAAGATGTGACATCTCACTCAGATAGAATCTATCTGTGTATCTTAAAAGATGTGACATTCCACTGAAATGGAATCTATCTGTGTATCTTAGAAGATGTGACACTATTTTTGTATACACACATCCGTAGACAACACACTACATGTGTTATGATTAAATAACTTCAATGCAATAACATTAAAATCATCCAGAATATTTAATATTGAAATGCCCACACTAAAGTAAAATAATATTAGTACCAGGGTTGCCATAATGACTTTCTAATGGACAAATTTGACAATTTAGCAATGTTCAAATGACGAAGGCATAAAACAAAAATATGTTTTAGCCATGTTTTTGACTTTTTTTTGTCAATTTAAGAACGTATAAAAATATTTTCTTGCTTCAATTTATAAAAAATAAGAAAAGGCTGGTAAAATTAAGAAGCAATGTGTTTGTTGACAAAATAGCTTCTCTTTTAACTGTTGTCAAGGGGTGAAAAGGGAACGCATTGCTCTAGGCGGACCCAGGGTTAGCAGATAACCAAGATCCCAAATGTATCTCCACGCGGTGCCCCTGGAAACAGAAATACAGCAGCTCGAGCTGATTCTGGCCAAATCATTTGGGGATCGTGTCCGAGCATGTGGAGGTAGCAGATGGAAAGAGATTTGACTGCACAAGAGACAGACCATATCTCCGACACCACCAGCATCACCACATATAGCGACACTGTCGACATGCAGTGAAGCTAGTCAGTCCAGTCCGAACATTGGAGGGGCGGCCAAAATAAAATGCACGTAAAGGTAGATGCATGGCGAGAGACACATAGATTTCATACTGAGTACAATGAAACAATGAAAGGGCAGAACAGCGCTAGAGGGCAGCGCGAACTGCAAATAGAAAGTGAAAAGTCCCTAGGAATGGGGAACTACAAGCTCCGTCAGCTCGAGACGAGCTTCTAGTTACCTGTGTTCCTTACAGGCAGAGACCCAGACCCATTCATTGGCGTTTGGTAAAGCAAGAAGACCTAATCCAACTCTAATGTTAGCCTTCCTAAACCAGAAATATGCTCGTGAAGAGAAAGGGTTCTGTACCCGATGGGCTTAGGCAAGACAGGGACAACGATGGTAGTCCTGGCCCAACTCTACTGTCAAGGTTTCCTATACCGGAAGTACACTTGCAGAGAGAAATGGTTCCGTACCCGATGGGCTCAGGCACAAAAGGGACAACGATTTAGCCCTGGCCCAACTCTACTGTCAGGTTTTCCTACACCGGAAATACACTTGAAGAGAGAAAGGGTTCAGTACCTGATGGGCTCAGGCGCTATTGGGACAATGACGCTCAGCTCGAGAACGCCTTACTCTCAAACGCGTGGTGTGAGACTCGAACTTAGACAAGGGGTACACGATGTCGGTGAATGACACCTCGGCTAAGAGGGCGAAAGAGCCAGGGTCCAACTCCTCTGTTGAGTTCTTTCCCTTAAGGAACCAGGCTCACGGATGAGAAACGGTTCAGTACCCAATGGGCACAGGCACAGCACGTCCAATTACACGAGGCAAGTTCATAGACAGTGGAACACCTCGTGTGAGTCAGACGAGAGCAAAAATCGTCTGGGCGAAGAGTCGCCACTACGCGTGCCTGGAGACAGATATAGAGGCTGTCACAGGCTAAGGGTAGCCCACCCTAATTGTCAAGGCATGTCGAAATCAGATGTGCTAGGCCTACAAGGCGCATAACGGTGGCACAACGTAATCACGCTCCCGGCGGAAACCGCATGGATATCCGAGATGGTTACAATGGAGCGAACGCAAAACAAACAAACAAAACTGTTGTAAAAACTAGGCAGAGAAAAATATATATAATTTGTCTCCTAAATCTAGTGATTAAAAATATATTTTTTTAGTTTAATTTCATTGAAGTTAGCTTGACATATGATTTTTTTTTAAATGTAATTTTTAATAGTATATAATTTAGAAATTTAGATATTGTTTACTTAACATTTTGTCACAAACATTTCCAACTAGCTCGCAACTTTGACTATAACTTTGTTCACTCTAAGAATGAAGTGAGTCAAACCACACCCCCACATTACTCCGCTACAACAGGTGATTTTTAATAGCTGATGACATGTAAGAACATTATTATTTAATCATTTAAAAACAATTTTAAAAAATATTTAAACGTTTTAAAAAAACTTTTAAAAACGAAATTTAAAAACAATATTATAGGGCACTTAAAGATTGATTAATGCTTTCTGCTTCCAACAACCAATCAGAAGCACTGACCCACTTCCTTCTTAGAATGAACAAAGCATATTATAATAGTAACCGCACACGGGACTCGTACAATTCGCGCCTAAATAAAAAAACAAACTAGTTTTATATTGAAGAAATATTTCAAGCATTGGTTCCACTACATCATCATCATCATCAAGTGCCGTCTCCGCAACGAAGGTTGGCTGCAACGTATCTCCAACATCTCCTGTCTCTTGTCTTGGTGGTGCACTCTGCTAGTCTGTAACCTGTCCATCGTGTAATGTTACTCTCCCACTTGTATCTCTGCCTACCTCTTGCTCGCTTCCCTTTGACTTTACCCTCAAGTAAGGTCTTCAATAGGGTGTCATGTCTTTTAATGTGTCCAAAGTATTTTATTTGCCTGATCTTTATTTCTCTTAGTAGTTCTTTCTTCATATTAAGTGTTTTTAGCACCTCTTTATTTGTTTTCTTCTCTTTCCATGAGGTTCCACTACAAGACATTTTAAATTGACCTTTAAATTAGTATTATTGTTAAACATTATTCTGTATCAAACCCTTTCACTTTTTAAATATTAAAGATAATCGCAACAAATACCACGCCTAAGAAAGAAGCCACTTCTGCACACAGTGGCGTAGCGTGGGTCAATGTCGCCCGGGGCGGTATAATAATTTTCCGTCTTTGTGACATTAAAAAAATGTCAGTGGTTGTGAAAGACTGGACGAAAATAAATTTGTCGTCCTCCCGATGATACCGCGCGGGGCGGTCCGCACCTCCGCCCCTCTCGCTACACCAGTGTCTGCACACATTGCATCTCGCTGGGAGTTGGGAATCTCCTGGGCATGAAAGAAAACTAAAAACGACCCGAAAAAGATTGCAAATATGAAACAAGAGCTTGATCATTCGTATTTCCCAGGGACCAAACATTACTAAATCCATATATATAACTGGAAAATTTAAACGTCTCTGGAATGATTACCCAGGATAGATGGGTGAAACCGCAGACTATCCCAGCTAAGGTGGTGTCTATAATTCATAGATCTCAGGCAAGAAATAACACTCAACGTGTTCGAATGTGACTTGATCACGTGATACTGACAAGTTGTCAATGACTGCAGCTGCTTTTCAATTCAACATGTTGTCAATCACTGCAGTTAATGTAGAACGCAACATGTTGTCAATCACTGCAGTTAATGTTGAACTCAACATGTTGTCAATGACTGCAGTTAATGTTGAACTCAACATGTTGTCAATGACTGCAGTTAATGTTGAGCTGAACATGTTCTCAGTCAATGCAGTTAAAGTTGAACTCAACATGTTGTCAGTCACTGCAGATAATGTTGAACTCAACATGTTGTCAATGACTGCAGATAATGTTGAACTCAACATGTTGTCAATGACTGCAGTTAATGTTGAACTCAACATGTTGTCAATGACTGCAGATAATGTTGAACTCAACATGTTGTCAATGACTGCAGATAATGTTGAACTCAACATGTTGTCAATGACTGCAGATAATGTTGAACTCAACATGTTGTCAGTCACTGAAGATGCTGTTCAGCTCAACATGTTGACAAAAGATCAAAATGTCCAGTAACATACAGGCTGTCCATAAGTTACGACAACGTATGGGGAAAGGGATCTCTGAAAAATTTTGCCAACTTTGACAGGGAGGAAAGGTTCACAAATGTTAACATCAACAATACCACTGTTTAAAAATACGCAAATGAAACTGTTTGAATATGAAATAGTTTTCAAAAACGTGAAAAATTATTTGGGTTTTTTAGTACTTTAAATGAAATACATGCTTTTTGGGGAGGGAGGGTGGAGAGTAACATTTTTTGATTTAGTTAAAGCAGGCGAGAGGTCACTGTATTTTTGACAAACTGTTGACAAGGTGTAGGATAGTGCCTCAAAAATGTACACAAAATTGTTGGTGGAATGTATGGACATCAAGCAGAAAATGACAGCGAGAAATAACTTGAGCAGGAAAAGCAAGGTGCGGTGTGAAAATATATTCATCTAGAAATAATAGAAAATGTTCACGGTACAAAAGATGTAGAAACGTTTGGTGACCCAGGTATTAACATTCATTAATTTTCCGTTTGCGCTGAAGTTAGCGCATAGGACAGAGGTCAGATCTCTCCAATTCTGTCTGTTCAAAGACATTCTGTGCAGTTTTTGAATAGTATGAACATTTGCTGTTTTACTTTCTCTAAGTATTGTTCTTCTGTTTCTTTTGGTCTACCCCTTGCTCTTTTGCCTGTAGGTATCCATTCAAGAGATTGGTGGTGTATTCAGTTGGTGTCTGCACGTAGGACATGCCCGATGTAGGACCAACGGCGTTTTCTGATAACATCTGTGATGACATTTTGATGTGTCTCTTCTCTGATTTTATCATTCGATTTGAATTCAATCCAATGGGTGTTAGTTATCCTACGAAGACATTTGCTCTCGAAACTCAGTAATTGTTTTTCTGACGATAAAGAGCTTTTCCAGCTCTCACATCCATATGATAGCACCGGAATAATGTATTAATATTCGGATGAGTAAAATAGTGACATTATTAGAAGGACGGAAGATAGTTAACGTGTTTGCCTCTCTTTTGGAGATACGTGCCTCTTTCAACCAGCGTACATCAAAGTCCATTTAGGTTATATCAGGACACACTACCATAAAATATTAGAGATAACAAGGACTCCAAGTCAGATTGAACTGTAGTAAGAGAATGCTTCGACTACAAATTTGGAAGAACACACACAACACCGTAACAAAAACAGGACAATTACGAACCTGACTGTCGCAACACAATTTTTGTGTGGCGCATTTGTATGTCACCCGCCGTCCTTGAATCGGGGTAAATTATCCAGGCAATGAAAAAACAAATCTTTGCTTTTTTATCAGATGTATTCCCTTGGACAGCAGTCTTTTTTGTTGTTGTTGTTGTTACTTCCCTTGGATAAGAGTTAACGTGAGTTTATTTCACATATATCTGACTTAACTCTTACTGCTTCAGCAGATTTACGTTCACATCTGACTTACACTCTTACTGCATCAGCAGATATACGTTTACATAATGTTTGTTTTACTAATTTCCTCCATCATATTGTAACACAGTCTTGTCCTGTTCTTGATCAATGTTCTTATATGATAAATTTGCCAATACTTGGTTAGTTTTCTCAATACTCCCTGAAAATATATTTAGAAAGTCATTGACAGAGGATACATTTACAACTATGCATTTACGCATTTTCCATGTAATTTATTTAGAACACAGCTTGGGACAAATATAAAGGGAAACGTGAAAGATAAACTTGAGGAAGAAAGGAGAGAGATTGCTGTTAGAGATAAATGTAAGATATAAGCGTGAATAGAAATGTCAGTGATGAAATTAAGGGATAAACGTGAAAAATAAACATGGGAAAACAAACGTGAGATATAAATATAAGAGATTAACACGAAGGATAAACATGGGAAACAAACATGAGACATAATATGAGAGATTAACAATAAGGAGAAACATGAGACATAAATATGAGAGATTAACACGAAGGAGAAACATGAGACATAAATATGAGAGATTAACGCGAAGAAGAAAAAGAGTCATAAATATGAGAGATTAACACGAAGGAGAAATGTGAGTGAAAGTGATTAATGTTTTTTGCGTAATTGCAGACGGACAGGAAGCAGGTCAGATAATGAAGCCTTAAAATCGAAACCTCTCTTATGACAGATTTAGCCTATTCGCGATCCGCAGGGGAGAGAGAAGGATATACATGACGGTACGGTGTGTTATTAGTGTTATGTGTTATGAACCGATATAATTACACTTCGGGTAGACCCATAGGTGCTTAGTCTCCCCAAGTAAATATCGAAGGGCATGCATGTTAATTATTTCTGTGGTTAACTGGTTAAATACGCTCCTCATTTTACAATGTAGGCATTTAGCTGTACTACATTCCCTTCAATATTTGTACTATTTACACAAGTACCACTTACATCATACATACATCCGAAATTAAAGATTAACGCGTTCTACGTGTAGGATACTGTCTTCTGACTGTTCACTCTGGGCTATTCCATGCGATTGGATACCCTGGCGTATTGCAGCACCACATGCTGTACAACAGGGCTATTAAACTATATTTACTCCGGGGGCCAAAATGTAGAAAATGGGGATCATCACGGACCAGATTTATTTAAAAAATAGTTTTTTATAACTTTATTTCACTATTTTAGCAATGATCCGAGGGCCACTTACTAGGCCTCTACGGGCCAAATTTGGCCCGCGAGCCGCCAATTGAATAACCCTGCTGTACGATCATCGCGTATTTCTTCCTAAGATTTTGAATTGATACTGAAATAGTTCACGACTGTTTTACAGATACCCTTGCATCTCAGCTTTGCAGATGTCGTTATACCTAAGTTTTACATATATCCGTATATCTCAGGTTTACAGTTGCTATCATATATACGTTTCACAGATACCCTTATATCTCAGTTATACAGATATTCTTACATATCTTACATACACGCACACACACACACACACACACACACACACACACACACATACATATATATATATATATATATATATACACACACATACACACAGTTTAACCTTTTTTTTTTCAAGAACACTACAATATATAAACCACTCAAAAATGTTACTTGTAGAGACATATTCTTGGTACGGCTTATTTTTTTTCAAAAGACCTTCTTCTTCTGTGTTCGCTCCCTTATAACCACAACGAATACATCTTGTGATTTCCGTCGGGTGCTTGAAGTACGTTGTACTGATAGTTCTCAGTTGAACTGTGGTATTTGCACATAGGTTGGCTCACTCTGTGGTCCGGATATCCGAGGTCCATCACATAATTTTTCGCCATGCCTTTAATTCGCGTGGTGTGCTTCCATAAGCGGTGACAGCCTGCCAATTTGTTGAAGGGCGCGGGGTGTGTAATGACTCTTCGCCGAGAAGATTGTCATTCATTTCTATCTCGCACGAGGTGTTCCACAGCTGGTGAATTTGCCTCCTGTAATTAGCCGTCCTGTGTCTGTGCCCATCGGGTACTGAATCTTCTCTTCAGGTACTGAATCTTCTCATCGGGTACTGAATCTTCTCTTCAGGTACTGAATCTTCTCTTCAGGTACTGAATCTCCTCATCGGGTATTGAATCTCCTCATCAGGTACTGAATCTCCTCATCAGGTACTGAATCTCCTCATCAGGTATTGAATCTTCTCATCAGGTACTGAATCTCCTCATCAGGTATTGAATCTCCTCATCAGGTACTGAATCTCCTCATCAGGTACTGAATCTCCTCATCAGGTATTGAATCTCCTCATCGGGTATTGAATCTCCTCATCAGGTACTGATTCTCCTCATCAGGTACTGAATCTCCTCATCGGGTATTGAATCTCCTCATCAGGTACTGAATCTCCTCATCAGGTACTGAATCTTCTCATCGGATACTGAATCTTCTCATCGGGTACTGAATCTCCTCATCGGGTACTGAATCTCGTCATCGGGTATTGAATCTCCTCATCGGGTACTGAATCTCCTCATCCGCGGGCTAGGTTCAGGTTAAGGAAGAACTTGACAGAAGAGCTGGACCCAGGCTCCGACTCTCACCACGCATTTGGAACAAGGCGTGTTCTCGAGCTGAACGATCTTGTCCCATTTGTGCCTGCGCCCATCGGGCACTAAACCCTTTCTCTCTGCGAGTATGTTTTCGGTATATAAATCATTGATAGTAGATTTGTGCCAGGGCTGCTTTCTTTGCCGGGCACCCACGACTAAGTCTTGGTCTCTGTCCGTAAGCAGAACCGTTAACTAGAAGCTTGTCTCGAGCTAACAGAGTTTGTAGTTCCGATTTCCGTGGAACGTTTTTCATTTCTATTTGCACTAGGCGTTACCCTCTAATTGCCCTTTAATTTTACTCAGAATGTTGTCTTTTCGTCTCTATCCATGCATCTACCGTTTCATGTCGTTTTCATTTGCCGCCCTTCCAATGCTCGGACCGGACTGATTAGCGTCACTGTGTGTCGACAGTGCCACTGTATATGTTGGCGCAGTGATGTTGCAGACTGTCTCTTTTGCAGTCAATTATAATCTGCTGCCTCCACATTCACGGACACGATCCACAACAGGTTCAGTCAGAATCGGCACTAACAGTTGTATTTCTATATCCAGGATGCACCACGAGGAGGTACTTTTGGGATCCTGGTTATCTGCTAACCCTGGGTCGGCAGAGAACAATGTGGTAGCCTTTGCACACCTCAACAGATCTATTTGTTACAAAAACAAACGGTACCTTAGTTTGATTATTTCCCCATAGACTCCTGCCCACATATATTATGTGTGAAATACCCCATCCATACATTCAGATAAATCTTGCAGCGCTAATATGTCACACAGAAATGTTGAAAACAAAGAAATCCAATAGCTGGTAGTGGCCATTTTTTATTCATTAAGATGGGAGGTACACCCAGGAGACGGTAGGGTTACAAAAAAATCACGGTAGGGTTACAAAATGGTTAAAGTTACACACCTTTTAAAAAATACGTAACAAATGGCTGACCAAATGCTAGTTATGTATGTTTACAAAGCGTTATTCACTGTCACTGTAACCGTATTTTCTATTCATTCTTAAAATTGTTCAGTTAATTCTCATAAACAATACTGAAAAAAATAAGAAACTAAAATTAAGGAAATTACACGAATTTCAAACGATGGTTGCCGATTCAGTGGGTCTATGAACTCATGTTTGTAATAAACGATAAAAGTAACAAATAGTTCACTCGATTCAGTGTGAAATAATTGAATTTTGGTTTTGAACTAACATTATTGTACCTAAGCGGAATCATAAATGCTGTCTTTCCCATGAAGATATTGCAAATATAGTTGTTTTTTTAATTCTATGATCCCATACACTCATAATGTTCCACAGTTGGTGGACATTTCTGCTAGTACCACATTTAATATCCCCTAACCGCTGTTAGAAATGTATTAAACAGCAATGTCCGTCTCATCATGCATTCGCGGAACAGCTTTAGCACGTCTCCTTCATGTATTTATGAAACAGCTTTAGCGCTTCTCCTTCATGCATTTATGAAACAGCTTTATCACGTCTCCTTCATGCATTCATGAAACAGCTGTAGCACGTCTCCTCATGCATTCATGAAACAGCTTTAGCACGTCGCACGTCTCCTTCATGCATTCATGAAACAGCTGTAGCACGTCTCCTTCATGCATTCATGAAACAGCTATAGCACGTCTCCTTCATTCATTTATCAAACAGCTTTAGCACGTCTCCTTATTCATTTATTAAACAGCTTTAGCACGTCTCCTTATTCATTTATGAAACAGCTTTAGCACGTCTCCTTCATGTTTTTATGAAACAGCTTTAGCACGTGGCACGTCTCCTTCATGCATTCATGAAACAGCTTTAGCACGTCTCCTTGATTACACTCTCTGTTTAAAGATTCTCATCATTTAGTTTCTCCTTACCAAGTAAGCATGTATGTCAATAAATATGACATTTAGTTTCTCCTTACCAAGTAAGCATGTATGTCAATAAATATGACATTTAGTTTCTCCTTACCAAGTAAGCATGTATGTCAATAAATATGACATTTAGTTTCTCCTTACCAAGTAAGCATGTATGTCAATAAATATGACATTTAGTTTCTCCTTACCAAGTAAGCATGTATGTCAATAAATATGACATTTAGTTTCTCCTTACCAAGTAAGCATGTATGTCAATAAATATGACATTTAGTTTCTCCTTACCAAGTAAGCATGTATGTCAATAAATATGACATTTAGTTTCTCCTTACCAAGTAAGCATGTATGTCAATAAATATGACATTTAGTTTCTCCTTACCAAGTAAACATGTATGTCAATGTCAATAAATATGACATTTAGTTTCTCCTTACCAAGTAAGCATGTATGTCAATGTCAATAAATATGACATTTAGTTTCTCCTTACCAAGTAAACATGTATGTCAATGTCAATAAATATGACATTTAGTTTCTCCTTACCAAGTAAGCATGTATGTCAATAAATATGAGTTACTCACAAATAGAAATTAGCTATAGATAACCTAACTCATTTCAGACCGCCCATTTTGGATAGTTCGAAGAATGGACGGAGAGTCTGACATAATAATAGAATTGGTAAATAGAGACCCAAAATGAGATTATATGGTGGTTGTAGCGATCTAAAATTTCATGCAGTTGACTTGTATGTTCCGCTAAGCATGTGAAACATTTATCGACATTTAATAAAACATTGCCCAACAAACGTTATTTAAAAAAAAAAAAACAAGACACAAAAAAATCCCAGATTCTTGGAAAATATGATCCATAGTCAGGTTCGAAAAACCCCAGATCTGGGTAAAAATTCCAGAAGTGGTAACTCTCGTCACAAAGAAATAAAATAAAATAAATAATACCAAATTTTCAAAGCTCCCTAATTATGTGCAAATTTACTTCACATCTTTTAGCGAGTAGACAAACATTAACAATTACCAACA
Source organism: Meghimatium bilineatum (assembly GCA_034231615.1). NCBI lineage: Eukaryota > Metazoa > Mollusca > Gastropoda > Stylommatophora > Philomycidae > Meghimatium > Meghimatium bilineatum. The sequence goes on from CM067322.1 coordinate 24,307,174, forward strand.
TTAATTATTACAAATATTAACTATCATCTAGATACAGAAACAAGGGCAGACCAAGAAAGAGATTGATAAATAACATCACGATACCCCTCCTCAACTGATAGATAAAATCACGATAACCCTCCTCAAACACGGACTCAGCACAACTCACGCGTCACATCTGGTTTTACACAGAAGCTCACAGATCCCACCCCTACCCTTAACAGCAAGTGCGGATGCCACAAACCAAGTTCCACCCAAGGAAAGACAATAGACAACTATTAACTAGGACAAACATTAAAAATTGTTTAGCTAAGCACATAAATTAACTATTACAGATATTAACTATTATCTAACTAAACACAGCAATTAACTATGACAGACATTAACTATCATTTAACTAAGCATAGAAATTAACTATGATAGACATTTACTATTATTTAACTAAGTATAGAAATTAATAATGATAAACATTAACTATTATTTAACTAAGCATAGAAATTAACTATGACAGACATTAACTATCACAAAAAGTATTTATCACACACATAAACTATAAGAAACACAATGGTACTAAAGAACAACAATTCCTACCTGTTTCACTTAAGAATAAAACAGAAACTACATATGAACAACCTAGTATCGAGTTCAATCTCATTTTATTCAACCATCTATACTTTCTAATATCCCAGAAGTCTAGTTTGTATTACGAGAGAAAAGGGCAAATCTTGTATTTCCTAAAATTGCAGATAGACAAATAGGTATCATGCTTTACTTGCTAGTCAAGTCTTAAATAGGTAAAGAGTTATTCAGTGAAATATAATAGATCAAAGGTGTACTCTAGCATAAGCAATCTTTTATATGGCTTTGACTTTTATGTACTGTTCTTGTTTACCACGCCCTTTCATGGTACACGAGTCCTTCCTGTAATGTGATACTAAACTACAGGTAATGACGTCAACTGCTTTGATGATTTTGGGATGGGAACATGTGTCGGATTATACTCTTCTGCTAAAATAAATACCTCTACACATAATTAATTAGGACTCATTCGTTAAGTTTTCCAGTATTCTCTTGGTTTTCGCTGGTCACTATTTATATACTCGGATTCGTCTTGGCTACTTTTGGCATGCGACTCGCAAGTATATAAATCAGGACCAACGAAAATCACAACTATAATCAAACACGTAACGAATGTAGTCTTAATGAATTATGTGCAGAGGTCTTCTAAAAACTGACGGTCATGGATGGATACAAACTTAATTATATATTACATCGGTGGGCGGTTCATAAGGGTAATATAACAGAAGCAGTTTTAGACAGTCAAACCAATGGAATGGAAACTTTATAGTACGAGTGGTTAGCAAGGTAGGGAAATTATGGTACGTGTGGTTAGCAAGGTAGGGAAATTATAGTACGTGTGGTTAGCAAGGTAGGGAAGTAATAGTACGTGTGATTAGCAATCAGGGAAGAAACATGATAGTTGTATTTTTTTTCAGCGTTCATTTTCAAAATCCTGCAGATTAGTAGGAGGTAGTCCCGATAACGGAATGTGTTGTGTTATGGTTTATACCTAGTTTTTGATATATGCGCCTTTAATCCTGGCACACCCGGTATCCGCTTGGCTTCTGTATCATTTTAACTATTTAGGAATTCAAATTATTCCCCCAAAAGCTCATTAGTCGCGTCTTATGATGTGCATAAAAGATAATTGTGTTACTTTTCATTGCTCCCCTTCCATGTACCTCCAACACATGAATGAGGAATAATGATATTAAGTCTGTAATTTGACATGAAGTCTGTAGTCTGTTATTATTTCTGTAATTTGCCAAGAAGTCTGAATTAAAAAAAAACGATGCAGTTTTAAAAGAAGCTAAAAGTTTGTCATAAAGTATGTAGTATTGTCACGAAGTATGTAATTTTTCATGAAGCCTGAAATTTTTCACAAAAGTCTGTAGTTTCTCTTGAAGTCTATTGATTGCCATGAAGTAGCTTATGTAGTTGTGTTGACGTCTAAAGGTTGTTATTGAGTGTGCAGTTGAATCTGTAGTTTGTTATTTAGTATCGTAATTGTTATTTAGTTTGTAGTTGTTATTTAGTGTGAGTTTGCAATCGAGTTTGTTATTACGCCTGCATTTGTTTAGTCTGTATTTTGGTAATGAATCTGTATTATGTTATTGAACCGGTAGTGTGTTTTTGAATATGTAGTATGTTTTTGAATCTGTTTTATGTTATTGAATCTGTAATTTGTTATTGAATCTGTAATTTGTTGTTGAATCTGTAATTTTTTTATTGTGTAGTGTGTTATTGAAACTGTATTGCGTTATTGAATCTGTAGTGTGTTATTGAATCTTTAGAGTGGATTTGAATCTGAAGTGCGTTATTGAATCTTTAGTTTGTTATTGAATCTGTAATGTGTTATTGAACCTGTAGTTTGTTATTGCACTGTGTAATTAAATAATGTCGTTAAATTGTAGTTTTGTTATTCAGTCTATAGTGTGTCATTTAATCTGTCACTTATCATGAACTCGCAGTTTGTCATTTAGTCTATCATGTGGCATAAACTTGCATTTTATTATTTAATCTGTCACTTGCCATACATTTTTAGCTTTTAAAATAGTTGCCACTTGTCATAAACTTGAAATTTATTATTTAGTCTATCACTTGATATAAACTTGTAATTTGTCAATTACTCTATCACGTGGCATTAACTTGTAATGTGTCTCTTGTCATGAGCAGCTTGTAGCTGATAATTTAGTGAAGCTGATCCAACTGTTATTAATTGCAATGGATTGAGCATTGGGCCTTGACTCAGACTCTGCTATCCTGGAGTAACGTTTGATCCAGTCTATCTTAAACCATAATATTGAGAGGACGATACGGCACTACAAGAGAGATCTGACGGTTCTTAATGCTATAGTAGCTGAGTACCCTGAGCAGATATATTGCCGGTCTTACTTTTATAACCGGTAGTTATGTCGGTGGTAGATTATAGAGTGTTCATCACCAAAGACGACTATGGACATGGAAAAGCCCAGATAATAAGACACGCAATCAAATAGATAACATCATAAATAATATAATATTCAGAAATTGATTAAAGTCTGTCAGACACATGCAAGCGCTGATTGCAACAGTGACTATGTTTCCAGTAGAGGGACAGATTAATATTAGGTTAAAGCGATTAAAAAGTACAAGGGCAGATAACACCCCTAATATGAATATGCTGGCAAAGATTACAAGAACTGTAAAATATAACAATTTACACCCTTGTGTTGTCAGGACCCGAAATGGTAGTAAAGAATAGGAACACTGTTTACCTTCATAGCATGTCGTAAAAGGCGACTAAGGATGTTATGGGATGGAGTTGGCTGTCCCATCCCATATAGGAGCAGTGACACAAAGACATGCTGAAGTCGGATGTGTCTGGCCGAAAGGCGCAGCTATCGCAGCAATGCTGTACACAATGACACAGCGCATCCGTTCTTCGCACTACATCCTGCTAATCTGCAGGGAGTTTGCGAACGAACGCAGAAGAAGAAAGATAACAATTTAAAACAGCTACAATGCGATAGAAAAAATAAAAAGCATTGAAGAACAGTGATAAAATGCTACATCTATTCCATATTAATGTATGGCTCAGAAACATGGACATTAAATAAACAATTAGAAGACAAAATTGATGCCCTTGAAATGTGGGTATATAGAAGAATAGGGAGAACATCATGGAAAGAGAAGAAAACAAATAAAGAGGTGCTAAAAACACTTAATATGAAGAAAGAACTACTAAGAGAAATAAAGATCAGGCAAATAAAATACTTTGGACACATTAAAAGACATGACACCCTATTGAAGACCTTACTTGAGAGTAAAGTCAAAGGGAAGCGAGCAAGAGGTAGGCAGAGATACAAGTGGGAGAGTAACATTACACGATGGACAGGTTACAGTCTAGCAGAGTGCACCACCAAGACAAGAGACAGGAGATGTTGGAGATACGTTGCAGCCAACCTTCGTTGCGGAGACGGCACTTGATGATGATGATGAAGAACAGTGAGCGATGCTAAAAGAATCATTGCAGCAATCAGCTAAAGAGATCGCGCGACTTAAGAAACATCTTAATAAAAAAAAGACTGGATGACAGAGGTTATTTTGAATATGATGAAGTAAATAATTTAGATAAAGAATACAACAAGATGAACAAAGAAATTAAACATAAATGCAACAAGCTAAAGAGGATTGGTTAAAAGCAAAGTGCAGTGAAATAGAAAAATATCATCATAGAAATACAAGTGATACACATTTACACATAAAGGAGTTAACAGACAGAAGGAAACTCACAAGACTGGGTGCCTGAAATCTAAGCAGGGGCACATACTAATAGGAGAAAATGAAGTCATGAAAAGATGTGAAGAATATATTAAAGAACTGTACGAAGACAACAGAAATGATGCGAACTTAAATTATAATAATGAAGGTCCATGTATATTAATGGCAGAGATAAAGGAAGCTATACAACACTTGAAAAAAAAAATCATCGTGTCTGGATAGCATTACAAAGGAAATGTTAGAAGCTCTGGGAGATTATGACATTGAAGATATCACCAAAATGTTAAATGACATCTACAACAGTGGCTATATTCCATTGGGTTTGCTACAATCCATTTTCATAGCCCTAGCAAATAAACCTGGTGCAGTAGATTGCAAAGACCACAGAACAATCAGTCCTATAAGTAACATGACCAAGATTCTACTGCGTATAATAATGAGGCGTATAAGAGGAAAAATAAAACCATAGATAGCAGACGAACATTGCGGATTCATAGAAGATAAAGGCACATAAAATGCTCTATATATAGTAAGAACATTAATGGGAGGACAATAGAAGTAGGCCTACAACAAGACCTATATCTGAGCTTCATAGATTACATCAAAGCATTTGACAATGTGAAGCATTCAGAGATTATAAAACTGCTAGAAAAGCTTAACGCTGATGGGAAAGATCTAAGAATAGTAATATGTAATTAAGACATGGCTTACATAAGTAATATAATAAGTTTTATATATTAATTATATTATTTAAGTAATGTAATAGTAATATAAGTAAGAAATATGTATTGGAAACAAACGACTTTGATCAGAGTTATCAACACTATAGGAAGATTTAAAAAGATAGAAATGGGTGTCAGGCAAGGTTGTGTAATGTCACCGGATCTTTTCTCCCTGTATACAGAATAAATTATGCGAAATATAGAAGATATGCCAGGAATATAAGTGGGATGATACAATATAAATAACTTGAGATATGCTGACGACACAGTACTGATCGCAGGAAGTGGAGAAGACCTACACGCACTGTTGGATAAAGTAGCGAAAGAATGTGAAAACAACGACCTCTGTTTAAACAAGAATAAAACAGAAATAATGGTTGTCTGGAAGAGACATACACCACCAAGATGTAACATAATAATTAATGACACAAGATTAACACAAGTTAAAAAAGTGAAATATCTTGGCACCTTGTTAACACCAGAAGATAGATGCTCAAGTGAGATAAAGAGAAAAATAGCACAAGCCAAATCACCATTCTAAAAATGATAACCATTTTTTGCAATGGAAGACTATCAATGCAGACCCAAATTGGAGTGCTGAGATGTTATATTAAACCATTTCTTTTTTATGGATGTGAAGCATGGACTGTAAAAAAAAATTGAAAACGAATTGGAGGCTACAGAGATGTGGTTTCTTAGAAGAATGATGAAAATATCATGGGCAACTAAGAAAACTAATGCAGATGTTATCATTGATGCTGGCGTAAAAAGATCAAGCATATCAAACATTAGGGGCAGACAGTCAAGGTTTCTAGGGCATGTGCTGAGAAGAACACAGCTTTAACTTCTACCGTGCCACAATACTAGTCCATCTAGCAACTTCTCTCTGTGTCGCCCCTGTCTCTTCTCCCCTTGATCTTTCCAGTGGTTATTGATATAGGGGGTGACAAAGAGAGAAGATGCTAGATGGACTAGTATTGCGGCACGGTAGAAATTCACCAATTGACTTATTGACAACACAAGAGACACACACTAGGGCAAATGACACCAATCCTCAGAAGAAAAAAATATTTAAACACCAAAATAACATTATTCATAACACGTTTACGTTTGTCTTGTGCTGTCATTGTCCATGTTTGACGTTGGTAGCACAGCGTTAGCATAATGACCGTCATGAATAATGTTATTTTGGTTTTTAAATTTTCATTTTTGTTTCTAAAGATTGGTGTCATTTGCCCTAGGGCTTGGTACAGCATCTATCCTCTCTTTTGTTTTCATTGTTTGGTGTTATGTTATATGAGACATATGCCTGAATAAATGTTGTGTTTACATGGTCTGTTGTAATCGTGACCGGCATTGTTCATTCATTCTGTTGTGTAACTTTAATTAAGTTCTTAGCGAATATCAGATTTACAAAAACGCCCACCCGTGCTTTACTCTTGAAACTGGGCCAACTCCACTGTATATGAAACGTGTAATTTTGAGATAGTTTCTTACAGCCCCTGTCTTTAATCCTCGTATCTGTTAGTCCTAGTATTTTATGTTTCTCCTTTTCATCTCATCTATCAGGTCTTGTTTCTTATTTCCTATTCCACAGATTTTGATTGTATAAAATTTAATATGTTGTTATTTTTTTTCCTTCGTTGTTTAATATTACTAGTAATCGTCTTCAGAAAACTCTCCATTTTTCTACAAGACATTGTGTTCTCACTGACAGTTTGCTAATCCTGTCTCAGTGTTGTATCAGGAAATTCACATGGCTACACCGCGATCTCTGACTAACACATACAGAAAGAAACCACATATTCCATGCGAATAGTCCTGAAAAATTGAACTAGACTTCCATTTGTGCTCACAAGAAATGACACAGCTCACATTTCGCGCCATTTTACCGGAGTTCAATTGAAAAGACTGAAATTCTTAGAGAAAACAATTAAGAAAGAAACAGTGTAGATTTATAGGGCACGTGATGAGAAGAGCAAAACTTTACGATTTAGTAACCACCTGAAAGATCATTTGGAGAAAAGACAAAGAGAGAAGCTATTAGATGGATTGTCATTGTGGCATGAGAAAATATCACCAAATGAACGTATTAATACAACAAGAACCAGAGAGTTGAGGAGAGGCATGGTTGCCTATGCCAGTAATCATGTACTTGACTGATTGATTGCTATTCTCGGCATATATAATGAATCTTGACGATCTTCTTCTTAGTTTTGCTGTAATTTGTGTCTTTATTCTGCCATCTCTCATGACCTCTATATTAGTTTTCTTAGATGTCCATGTTATTGTCATCATTCTTCTAAGACAGCATATCTCATTATCCTTTATTTGACTTTCAACACTTTTGTTCACTGTCCATGCTTTACATCCCTAGAGAGGTTTTCATCTAAGTACTAGAGCTTGAGTTGTGACTGCCTCATTGTACAAAACGTTTCTCGTTTTTTTAATAACATTTTCACGGAAGTCAAAGCTTGACAACAAAATAATTCATGTTTAATATTTTATTCAACATAAAAAGAGTGCAACGCTGCAAATGTCTTCAATTATTTCTGTTTATTTTTTTACAGCAATCGATGTATTTAATCAACTGTGTTTGTTAATTTTAGAAGTCTGACCTTCTGCTCATTTCCTTAATAAAACTGTGTTAACTAATTCTAAAAATCATGTTCCATGTTTTGATGATCTGTCTCTGCTGTTTCTGGCCATTAGAATTTATGTCTATGTCTATTAGTTCTAGATGTTAAACGATATGTCTATGTCTTCAATGATCTTTCGTCTTCTAGTTGTAGCTATCTATGTTTTCAAGTATCCTTATACTTTATATTAAACATAAAAATAAGTTACATTTATTTATTTCTCATTTGTTGTTATAAATATTGAACTTCATTTTTTTCAGAAAGAAAATGTTTTCCCCCACAACATAGATATATAACGGAGACAAGCATGATGATAATGTGAGATTACTGAAATAATTTAGCATTTGCTCTGTTGTGGTACACATCACATGTGATAATCTTCAATAAATCGTATACTACTAATGTGACTGGACATAAATCAGATATGATAATCTTCAATAAATCGTGTAGTACTAATGTGACTGGACATAAATCACATGTGATAATCTTCAATAAATCGTATAGTACTAATGTGACTGGACATAAATCACATGTGATAATCTTCAATAAATCGTGTAACACAAATGCGACTTGACATAAATCACATGTGATAATCTTCAATAAATCGTGTAGTACTAATGTGATTTGACACAAATCACATGTGATAATCTTCAATAAATCGTGTAGTACTAATGTGACTGGACATAAATCACATGTGATAATCTTCAATAAATCGTGTAGTACTAATGTGACTTGACATAAATCACATGTGATAATCTGCAATAAATCGTGTAGTACTAATGTGACTGGACATAAATCACATGTGATAATCTTCAATAAATCGTGTAGTACTAATGTGACTTGACATAAATCACATGTGATAATCTTCAACAAATCGTGTAGTACTAATGTGACTTGACATAAATCATATATGATAATCTTCAATAAATCGTGTAGTACTAATGTGACTTGACATAAATCACATGTGATAATCTTCAATAAATCGTGTAGTACTAATGTGACTTGACATAAATCACATGTGATAATGTTCAATAAATCGTGTAGTACTAATGTGACTTGACATAAATCACATGTGATAATCTTCAACAAATCGTGTAGTACTAATGTGACTTGACATAAATCACATGTGATAATCTTCAATAAATCGTGTAGTACTAATGTGACTTGACATAAATCACATGTGATAAACTTCAATAAATCGTGTAGTACTAATGTGACTTGACATAAATCACATGTGATAAACTTCAATAAATCGTGTAGTACTAATGTGACTTGACATAAATCACATGTGATAATCTTCAATACATCGTGTAGTACTAATGTGAATTGACATAAATCACATGTGATAAAATTCAATAAATCGTGTAGTACTAATGTGACTGGACATAAATCACATGTGATAATCTTCAATAAATCGTATAGTACTAATGTGACTGGACATAAATCACATGTGATAATCTTCAATAAATCGTATAGTACTAATGTGACTGGACATAAATCACATGTGATAATCTTCAATAAATCGTGTAGTACTAATGTGACTTGACATAAATCACATGTGATAAACTTCAATAAATCGTGTAGTACTAATGTGACTGGACATAAATCACATGTGATAATCTTCAATAAATCGGTGTAGTACTAATATGACTGGACATAAATCACATGTGATAATCTTCAATAAATCGTGTAGTACTAATGTGACTGGACATAAATCACATGTGATAATCTTCAATAAATCGTGTAGTACTAATGTAACTTGACATAAATCACATGTGATAATCTTCAATAAATCGTGTAGTACTAATGTGACTTGACATAAATCACACGTGATAAGCCTCAATAAATCGTGTAGTACTAATGTGACTTGACATAAATCACATTTGATAAGCCTCAATAAATCGTGTATGACTAATGTGACTGGGCATAAATCGCATTTCTTAAGTTTCAATTACTCGCGTGAGGTCGATGTGACAACACTCTAGTTAATAACCGTTTCTTCTGATGAATACTTGACCACATATCCCCGAGCTGCACAGTACTTTTCACCGACTTACTGAGGAGTCTTCAGTTGTGAGAATGCATCTGACACGAATAGCATAGAAAAGACTGACTGAAAAGTTCCTTAGAAGTGTTAAACATGCTTCTTATTTGTTTGTTTAGAGCAGGCGCTATCACCCAGTGTTCTCGCACCATTTTGCTCTCGTAATGACATGTGGTGCGCTTGTCATGTCAGTTAAAAAGTGCGGTCCTGAGTTCTCTTTAAATTCAAACTTCCTTGTACTAAACGAAACAAAATATTGTTACTATCCACGGAAGAGGGGAATGGGGTGTGTACGATGCGATGAAGAAGATTATATGGCCAGTTTTTATGTTCACTTTTACTTTCAATTTCCCTTTCATCCTATTATATGTTATGTAACATGCACACTCAGTATTACACATGTACGGTACTCATAATCAGAAAAGGTTGAGAAACCCTGGTGTAAAGCATCAAATTATTGTATGCATAAAACTGTATGGACGAGTATCAAATTTTGTGTTTAGCTATTTCCTTTATAAGCAAAATGTATATGATTATATATATGAAATTGTATTTTATGCGAGAATATTAAAACAACATACACCAAAGAACAAATAATAAAAATAATCTCAATATTTACTAGTTTAATATAATTAAATACATCAATGGGGATTATATTGACCCCACGTGATTTTTCCTTATTTTCCGAAATTACATGTGTATTTTTTTCTCCACTGACTCATTTATAGTTACACGCATGAATGATGCAATATATAAACTAATCCACATACTTAACACTCTCGTTGTTATGTTGCTATCACCTTGTGAAACATATTAACATTGCAATAATTACACATTGATACAAAGTAATAGTACAATTATGCTTAATTCTTTCTAAATGAAGCTATAATCACAGTTTTCTTAGAATCTTAAAACAATGATATCTTCATGGAGGGGTAAAGGTTTCCGCATTGCTTTCGGACCCAGGGTTAGCAGATAATCAAGATCTTAAAAGTTCCTCTCTATTGTGCACCATGGAAACAGAAAGACAGCTGCTCTTGCTGTTTTCCTGGCCAACACTTTCATGTTCCATGTTTTGATGATCTGTCTCTGCTGTTTCTGGCCATTAGAATTTATGTCTATGTCTATTAGTTCTAGATGTTAAACGATATGTCTATGTCTTCAATGATCTTTCGTCTTCTAGTTGTAGCTATCTATGTTTTCAAGTATCCTTATACTTTATATTAAACATAAAAATAAGTTACATTTATTTATTTCTCATTTGTTGTTATAAATATTGAACTTCATTTTTTTCAGAAAGAAAATGTTTTCCCCCACAACATAGATATATAACGGAGACAAGCATGATGATAATGTGAGATTACTGAAATAATTTAGCATTTGCTCTGTTGTGGTACACATCACATGTGATAATCTTCAATAAATCGTATACTACTAATGTGACTGGACATAAATCAGATATGATAATCTTCAATAAATCGTGTAGTACTAATGTGACTGGACATAAATCACATGTGATAATCTTCAATAAATCGTATAGTACTAATGTGACTGGACATAAATCACATGTGATAATCTTCAATAAATCGTGTAACACAAATGCGACTTGACATAAATCACATGTGATAATCTTCAATAAATCGTGTAGTACTAATGTGATTTGACACAAATCACATGTGATAATCTTCAATAAATCGTGTAGTACTAATGTGACTGGACATAAATCACATGTGATAATCTTCAATAAATCGTCTAGTACTAATGTGACTTGACATAAATCACATGTGATAATCTGCAATAAATCGTGTAGTACTAATGTGACTGGACATAAATCACATGTGATAATCTTCAATAAATCGTGTAGTACTAATGTGACTTGACATAAATCACATGTGATAATCTTCAACAAATCGTGTAGTACTAATGTGACTTGACATAAATCACATGTGATAATCTTCAATAAATCGTGTAGTACTAATGTGACTTGACATAAATCACATGTGATAATGTTCAATAATCGTGTAGTACTAATGTGACTTGACATAAATCACATGTGATAATCTTCAACAAATCGTGTAGTACTAATGTGACTTGACATAAATCACATGTGATAATCTTCAATAAATCGTGTAGTACTAATGTGACTTGACATAAATCACATGTGATAAACTTCAATAAATCGTGTAGTACTAATGTGACTTGACATAAATCACATGTGATAAACTTCAATAAATCGTGTAGTACTAATGTGACTTGACATAAATCACATGTGATAATCTTCAATACATCGTGTAGTACTAATGTGAATTGACATAAATCACATGTGATAAAATTCAATAAATCGTGTAGTACTAATGTGACTGGACATAAATCACATGTGATAATCTTCAATAAATCGTATAGTACTAATGTGACTGGACATAAATCATGTGATAATCCTTCAATAAATCGTGTAGTACTAATGTGACTTGACATAAATCACATGTGATAATCTTCAATAAATCGTGTAGTACTAATGTGACTTGACATAAATCACATGTGATAATCTTCAATAAATCGTGTAGTACTAATGTGACTTGACATAAATCACATGTGATAATCTTCAATAAATCGTGTAGTACTAATGTGACTTGACATAAATCACATGTGATAAACTTCAATAAATCGTGTAGTACTAATGTGACTGGACATAAATCACATGTGATAATCTTCAATAAATCGGTGTAGTACTAATATGACTGGACATAAATCACATGTGATAATCTTCAATAAATCGTGTAGTACTAATGTGACTGGACATAAATCACATGTGATAATCTTCAATAAATCGTGTAGTACTAATGTAACTTGACATAAATCACATGTGATAATCTTCAATAAATCGTGTAGTACTAATGTGACTTGACATAAATCACACGTGATAAGCCTCAATAAATCGTGTAGTACTAATGTGACTTGACATAAATCACATTTGATAAGCCTCAATAAATCGTGTATGACTAATGTGACTGGGCATAAATCGCATTTCTTAAGTTTCAATTACTCGCGTGAGGTCGATGTGACAACACTCTAGTTAATAACCGTTTCTTCTGATGAATACTTGACCACATATCCCCGAGCTGCACAGTACTTTTCACCGACTTACTGAGGAGTCTTCAGTTGTGAGAATGCATCTGACACGAATAGCATAGAAAAGACTGACTGAAAAGTTCCTTAGAAGTGTTAAACATGCTTCTTATTTGTTTGTTTAGAGCAGGCGCTATCACCCAGTGTTCTCGCACCATTTTGCTCTCGTAATGACATGTGGTGCGCTTGTCATGTCAGTTAAAAAGTGCGGTCCTGAGTTCTCTTTAAATTCAAACTTCCTTGTACTAAACGAAACAAAATATTGTTACTATCCACGGAAGAGGGGAATGGGGTGTGTACGATGCGATGAAGAAGATTATATGGCCAGTTTTTATGTTCACTTTTACTTTCAATTTCCCTTTCATCCTATTATATGTTATGTAACATGCACACTCAGTATTACACATGTACGGTACTCATAATCAGAAAAGGTTGAGAAACCCTGGTGTAAAGCATCAAATTATTGTATGCATAAAACTGTATGGACGAGTATCAAATTTTCTGTTCAGCTATTTCCTTTATAAGCAAAATGTATAAGATTATATATATGAAATTGTATTTTATGCGAGAATATTAAAACAACATACACCAAAGAACAAATAGTAAAAATAATCTCAATATTTACTAGTTGAATATAATTAAATACATCAATGGGGATTATATTGACCCCACGTGATTTTTCCTTATTTTCCCAAATTACATGTGTATTTTTTTCTCCACTGACTCATTTATAGTTACACGCATGAATGATGCAATATATAAACTAATCCACATACTTAACACTCTCGTTGTTATGTTGCTATCACCTTGTGAAACATATTAACATTGCAATAATTACACATTGATACAAATTAATAGTACAATTATGCTTAATTCTTTCTAAATGAAGCTATAATCACTGTTTTCTTAGAATCTTAAAACAATGATATCCTCATAGAGGGGTAAAGGTTTCCGCATTGCTTTCGGACCCAGGGTTAGCAGATAATCAAGATCTTAAAAGTTCCTCTCTATTGTGCACCATGGAAACAGAAAGACAGCTGCTCTTGCTGTTTTCCTGGCCAACACTTTCAGGTTCATGTCCGTGGCTGTTAAGGCTGTAGATGGAATGAGTATTGCTTGTAAAAAGACAAGCAATATCTCCGAGACCTCTACGCCAAAATAACCAGAAGCACTTTCGACACACAGTAACATCAGGCATATGTGCATTCCGTCTTGGTCAGCCAAAAATGCAGAAACATTGGAGGAACGGCCAATGTTGATGTCCCGATATGGGTAGATCCCGCTAAAATATGGTGATCCTATGACTACACATTAATTTTTTTTAAAAAGGCAACACGCCCTAGATGGCAACGTTGTGTGTGTGAATCTATATAGTGGCAAAAAAGCTACAATTGTCCATCACGAGACCGACTGGTAAAAGTGATGGTCATGCTCGAGAATACACAAAAGCCCACATATCCCATCATAATTGATCCCATTAAATGTAGGAGTCATGACTCTGATATTTGACTCGCCAACTTGAACATGAACTCCTGGGTATGGAAAAAAAGCTTTGAATACATGTCTTTATTTCATACAGGACAAGCATTGAACAAATGTCGGGAAGCACATTGTTCAAATTTCCGACTGAAGCATTGTTGAGACTCGAACTCAGGACGCTATAGACAACGTAAAGGGTGGACAAGTCCTTGTCAATGAGAACACTGCAAACCTAGCCCAAATCGACTGTCGCCGTTTCCCAACACGGTTCATACAAAGAGAATTGGGTTCAGTACCCACGAGCATAATGCGAAGTTCCTCATCCGAGATGGGCGCATTCTACGTACTTATTTGGTGATATGTGCAATGGCGATGAGTACAATAAAAAAAAATGCCGCGAATGGTGATTGGAAGGCCATCACAGACGGATGAGTGCCTAATACTGCCTATACAGAAAAAAATTAGGTCTGGAACTTCGTGAAGACACGAAGGGTGGTAATTGAATGATCTTCTTACACAAGGAATAGCTCGCTGGTTGGGAAGCGTCTCGGTGGAGGAAATATGCACAATGGGTGACCCAGGCAAACTATCATCTTGTTTCGTGACATACAATGTGAATGTCGGCTATTATATATAAGTCCTAACTGCTAAACGTAAAAGGCGTTCATTCGGTATGTTTGTGATTATTGTCTGGCTATTCATTGAACACTACTTATATAATTGGAGTCACCCGCCAAAAATAACCAAGGTCGATTAATGAAACTCGTGCAATAATCACAACCGGTCTTCTAGGTCATCAGTCCACAGGTCGTGACGAGCCCGGTCTTGCCCCCTCTGAGTAGAAAGCGTCTTCAATAAACATTTCATTAAGCCGAAAGCTGAAGTGTACTGGGAATGAAAGATCGCGCTCAGTAACCTCCCCACTGCACATAGGAAGTATTAGTTAATCTCTTGCAATTCCTCGGATTAGAAAAAAATATATAATCCTCGCAGAATGTCTGATTATGTGCTGATGAAATCACAATACGGACTCAGAGCTTGCTGATCCACCATGCAGACATGACACACAGACTCAGAAAACTACAAGAGAAGTGTAGACAGCAAAACCAACGATTATTCATCTCCCTTTTTTAACAACGCCAGTCTTTGACAACATACGTGGATTAGTACTGCAAAAAATACTTAAAACTATTGGCTACTCGCTAAAATTATAAAAAATTAATCTTCTTTCATAAAGATATTGAAGTCACAATACCGTTTTAATTTTAAAATTAGTATAAAACAGAGTTATGTTTACTCCACCCTCTTTGGAATATTATGTGTAGTCATACGATATTGTGCGTTCAAAGAGGAAACTAGATACTATATCAGCCGTATTAGATTTGATGACTATATTAATGAAACTCGGAGCTGTAAACCATGACACAACGCATTCCGTTCTCCGGACTACATCCTGCTAATCTGCAGGAGTTTGAGAACGAAAGTAAAAGAAGACGAAGAAGAAACTCGGAGCTAAAATCTATAACAAAGTTATCATCAGAGAGCAGTTGTTTCTAGATGATTTCGTTCTTGAGTTTTAGGAAGAAGGAACTCTACAATTTCTCATCAGCAGATTGTATAATGATTGTGACACTTGATTGTATAATGATTGTGACACTTGATTGTATAATGATTGTGACACTTTCACTAGTTATATATTTTAAAAAGTCATATCAGGAAAAACATTAATTCATTATCAGACAACATCAAAGAATGGACAGGACAAGATATTTCCACACTCATCCGCATTGCTGAGGATAGTATCCGCTGGAGGACTCTTGTGTGCCGAAGCATCCTATGTGGTACCTCTACGACCCTGAAGGGTTACGGGTTCATTGATTGATTTATTGATCAGGAAAAGAGTTCTACCCCACTAGTAAAAATTATTGTATTTAGTCAAGCCATGCTTGAATGTGTGGTGGATATTTACAATTGTTTAGGATCAAGAGTTGCATCAACTCTTTCACTGGATGAAGAGATAAACATGTGCATAATCAAGGCTGGGTCCTCTCTGGAAATATAGGAAGAACCCACATTCAACCAATGACTGGGACACTGAGCTATATATTCTTAAATAGCTGATAGGATGACAAGCAGAGTATTTATATGTATATCCCTTCTGCAAAGATGTTGATTCATAGTCAAGAATCAAGCCACAACATTGACGGAGAGGGCATGAAACAACTGACTCTAAAATCAAAGACTATGATGTATCAAGCCTGCATACTTAGCAACATATAGATACACGATGGATATTTGAAAATGTATGCAACTAACACAAGACTAAAAAACGTGAACATTGGGTACCAGGAACGAGTGACTAATATGAAAATCCTGCAGCAAGGTAAAATAAAACCATTTATATATTTCCCCGTCAGCAACTTGCGGTTGAGACGGTCATGTTAAAATAATTATTTAGGACCACATCCCAAAAAGAATAGTTTTAGGCGAGAGTTTATCTGAAGATCGATCAAACGGCTGATCAACATTAATATTCAAGACATATGAAAACACCTTTAAATGATTTTTATCTATCTTTAAATTATCTATTGTCTTTTCCGCTAGTGACTGACTGAAAAGTTCCTCAGAAGTGTCAAACTTGATTCTTATTTGTTTGTTTAGAGCAGGCGCTATCACCCAGTGTTCTAGCGCACCATTAAGCTCTCGTAATGACATGTGGTGCGCTTGTCATGTCAGTTAAAAAGTGCGGTCATAAGTTCCCTTTAAATTCAAACTTCCTTGTACTAAACCTTGTACTAGGCGTCGTGGGGAGATTAAGATTTCTGTCTTTGGCCATCTATGTTGCGCTCGCCGCGCTTAAGCCGTGTTTTTAAACAATCTCTCTAGCAATGTCTGTAATCATGTATATAATGTTGATGAAGGAACACCTTTAAATTATTGTATCTTCCTATTGTATTTTCCACAAGTACTGTTAGGCGTGGTTAGGAGATGCATTTTTCTGTCTTTGGCCATCTATGTTGCGCCTGTCATGGTTATGCCGTGTTTAAAAAAAACAAAACAATCTCTCTGAATCTTTCCATCTTGATCTTTGTCTTCCTCTTGCTTTGTAGCCGTTCCTTTTGCTGTTGTATGCCTGGGTGGCTGGTTGTGATGGTTCCATTCGCATAAGGTGGCCGAACCAGTTGATCTGTTTCTCTATATATTGTGTGCATGATATTTTCCTTACTATCTTTCTGATGTCTTCATTTCTCATTCGGTCTCTTCAGGTGACGTTTATAGCTTTTCTCAGAGATTTCATCTCACTCAATCTTTCTCAAGAGGGTTTTTGTCTGGGGACATGTCTGGCACTAGTAAGATAACGTTGGAATAAAGATGGTGTTTGTTATATGTCGTTTGATTGCCATGTTGATAGCTGGGTGGTTTTTAAGCTGCAATAAAAGTCGACTTTTTACACCTCATCTCAATTTCTCTGTCAATTCGGCCCGTCTTTTGTAAAAATGCTTCCTTGATACTCAAATGTTGATATATGTTTTAGTTTTGTGCCGCTAACATATACATTTAACTGTTCTGTTGCTCTGCATTTTTTCATATTTTCTGTTTTTGATGTTTCAAATTTTATATTGTATTGTTCTCAGCCAACCTGTAATTAATTTGTATGTCTTTGTAATTCATCTTATCTTGTCATTTAGACCGCACACATCCAACGTAGCTGTGTTGAACGTATATTAAAGTTGTGTTGATTCAATTTCATGGGAAAAACTTGACAGACGATTGTATTGTATGTAAAGCTCTATACCGAAGCATACTTGAGATAAACCACCATATTGTTATTACAATTTGATAGCCCTTTCCCATTAATTCTAGCCACAGTTGTTCCCATTTTTATGATTTTTTTGTACCATATTTTGCGTAGTTTTACTGCAGTCGCCGTTCATTCAAATTTTAAGCAATACCTATTGTCTATTGCCTTTCCTCAGGTGGTTTGGTATCTACTGTTGCAGATAAGCGTATGGGTTATTGGAGCTCGAGCTTGTGTTCCAAGGCCAGATGTGTGGCCTCAGATGTGCTATGATCGTGTTTGTTCAGGATGTCCTTGATGTTTTCTATCCATTTTTTCGCGGTCTTCCTTTGCTTTGTACGCTGATCTCATTTGATTATATGCCTGTACAGTCAATTTGTCATGATGCATTCTCATAATTTGACCAAACCATTGATCTACTGCCTTGCTATGTATTCTGTGAAAGGTGTTATACCTATTCTTTCCCTGATGTATTCATTTCGTAATCTATAGAGCCTGGTGACCACTGCAGTCTTCCTCAAATATTTTATTTCACATGTTAAACAATACCAAATGACATAAGTCTTTGCACGCATGGACCATGACAAATGTCATAGGTTTTACAAGGAATATGAACAACATCAAATGTCATATCTCTTAGAAGCAACATGAACAATATCAAATGTCACAACCCTTATCATAAAATGGACTTTCAAATATAAATTTCGCATATATTACAATTCATGACAAAATGGTTAGTAGTACAATCAAATAGTCTAGGCTCCCGTGAATATGTTTCGTAATTTGACTCATATCATAACTTGAGCTAATCCCGTTTAGTCATATTCCACTTTAGCTCTAGCAATGGTAAGAAAATCTTTAAGTGGAAGTTAATAATTCAACATCAGTTGAACAATTATATCTTATAAGTCTCTCTCTTTCTCTCTCTCTCTCTCTCTCTCTCTATGTGGCGTGTCCTTTGCAGAACGTTATCCTCACTGCCACTCTGTATCCCTCACAACTCTGTATGAGCTCTCCAGCTTCTTCCAGTGTCATGTTCAGAAAGTCTTCGATGCCATGTGTCCAAGGTAGTCTTGGTCTGCCTCTTGCTCTCTTTCCTGGAACTTTCCTCTCCATGATTAATCTTTCCAAACCATTGTGTCTCTTTTTATGTCTGAAATGTGTACGTTTGCGTTTCTTGCTAGTTTTTAGAAGTTAGTCTTCTTCTATCTTCAGATCTTTGCGTTCATTTGCGTTCCTTTTTTTTCTGTCCAGGTTATTCTTAAGACCTTTCTATAGCACTTTATTTCGAATGCAGATAATTTATTTTCCATTTTCAATGTCATTGCCTACGTCTCAGAACCGTATGTTGCCACTGGAAAGATATAGCTTCTTGATAGTTGTAATTTTGTTTTTCTGTTTGCTTCTTGCCATAGATTTTTCATCTGTGATGATTTTTTGTAGTGCCATTGCTAATCTCTGTCTTATTCTGATGAGCAATCTCCTGTGTTATTGATGGTTGTTCTTAAAATTTCAGTTTAAATTTTCCAGGTCCTCCTTGTCAATTACTATTTTAGGTGTAATTTCATATCTGCTTACATGCATTAATGTTGTCTTTTTTTGCATTGAGGTAAATGTTTTGTGCCTCGCTATGGTGTTTGACTGAGATAATCATTTGTTCTAAAGCTATGGGGATTCGTGATATTAGTGTAGATTATCTGCATGCCTAATTTCAGGAATTTCGTGTCCTCCGATATTAATGGGCTGAAACTGTTATAACGTGAGTCTTCTCGTACATTTCGCATAAATGTTGAACAGGTGTGGTGAGAGAATGCATCCCTGTCTGACTTCTTTTTCAACTTCAAAACCTTATACAGGATATGTTACAGATATTTATCTCATATTTGTATCATTCACACAGACAATGTCAAATGTCAAATATATTACAATCAACATTGATCATTCAAATATCACAGATGGAATTATATGTTCTCTAGATTCGAATATGTTCCTCAAATACAGCAATGACCAACATAATAGCAAAGCCGATGAGGATTCCCACATTGTTGAGTACAAAGTGAAGACCTCCAGAACTGTGAATTAACTGGGGAAGCTGTAGATGGAAGTGTTCAAGATATTAGTTAACAATATGTTTGGCATGCTCAAAAAGTTATTTTCGTACTTGTCCCGTCGCTTTGTAAAGTGGATGGTCATAATTGTCATGTCCATATTTGTGCACATAGTGTACCTACTCTTACATCCTCCACCACACCTTTCACATGACTTCAACCACTCCTCTCACATTTTCTACCCACTCGTCTCACACCCTCCACTACGCCTTACATATACCCTTCACCACTCTCTCACATGCCCTCGATTACTCCTCTCACATCATCCACCACTCACATATCCTCTACCACTCTTCCTACATGCGCTCCATCACTCCTCTTCCACTCTTCTCACATCTTCTCTGCTACTCTCACATCCCCTCCACTACCACTCTTCTCATATCCTCCACCACTCCTCTAACATTCTTTATGATTATTTTAACATCCTCCACCACTCCTCTAACCCTCTACCACTCTTCCCACATCCTTCACAACTTTCTCACATGCCTTCCACCTCTCACATTCACTTCCCTTCTCTTCTCACATGCCTTTCACTAATCTCTCTAAGGCCCTCCACCAATCCTCTCACATCTTTAATCACTCCTCTCACATCCTCTACCACACCTCTCACATTCCCTCCACCAAATCTCTCACATCCTCCACCACTCCTCTCACATGTCCTGCACCCACTCCTCTAACATTCTCTTCCACGATTCTCACATTCTCTACCACTCCTTCCACATGTCCTTCACCAATCCTCTCACAATCTTTACCACTCTTCTCACATCTAACCACCACTCCTCTTACACGTCCTGTTGTGACAGGAAACGGTCTAGTTGAGACAACTGAAGACTGATTTTTACAATTAGGAAGAAGCGAGCAAGTTCCACTTTTTCACATGCCTTCTACCAAATATCTCATGTATTCAAACACTCCGCTCACATCATCCAGCAATCCTCACATTTTCCATCCAACCGTTGACTCTCATACCTACTACCACTGCTCTCGTGTATCCTATTACTCCTCCATTATCGTCCATCACTCCTCTCTCACACAATCGTTCTGTTAACCTACCAGATCAACTAAAGCAATGTAAAGAAACATTCCAGAAGTTACAGCAAATATCCATTTCTGAGCTTCGTCACCAGTTGTGACAGACAGACTGACATATAAACCGATAAATGCTGTCAGAGACGACGCCAGGTTCAGAAGAAGAGCACTCTTGAAACTTAAGCCAGACTGCAGCAGGACAGCAAAGTCACCTAGTGAAAAAAACATGATAGACATATATTAAATGTCACTCAATAAGAAATCAACAGTGTTCATAAGCCAACAGCAGCCAAAACATGATAGCAGCCATAAGTAAATATCAGCCATAAATAAATAGCAGTCACAAGACATATGTGGATTATATGACCTATGTAATATAGGATTCTAATATTGCTTGCTATCTTACCTAATCGCACGGGCGTGTTATGCTAAGGAAGTCAACCCCTACAGAAAAAGCACAATGTCAACAACAGCTATAAGTGAACAGCAACAAGTAAAATATGAGTAAACAAACGTACAAGTAAAATATGAGTAAACAAACGTACAAGTAAAATTAAACAAATGTAACAAGTATACAGCTACAGCTAGTTAAACAGTAGCAAACAGATGCAACAAGTAAACAGGAAATAAAAAGTCGCAACAACTAAACAGAAAGGAAACACTGCAACAAGTAAGCAGAAAGGAGAAAAGTGCAAAGGTAAACGAACTAAACAGATGCAACAAGCAAACATAATGAAAACAACTGCAACAAATAAACAATTGCAATAAGTAAACAGTAAGAAAACAGTTTCAACACGCAAACAGAAATGTAAAAACTGCAATAAGCAAATAGGAAACAAATGCTGCAACATGTAAACAGAAAGGATACAGCTACCTGCAACAAATAAACAACTGCAATAAGTGCACAGGAAGGAAAAAACTGAAAAAGCAAACAGTAAGAAAACAACTGCAATAAATAAACAACTACAATAAGTAAATAGAAAGGAAACAACTGTGACAAGTAAACAATTACAATAAGTTAACAGAAAGGAAACAGCTGCAACAAGTAAACAGCTGCAGTAAGTAAACAGAAAGGAAAGAACCACAACAAGCAAGTAACTGCATAAGTAAACAAGGAGGAAAAAATTGTATACAAATAAACAGAAAGAAGTCAACGGCAAGAAGATAAACAGTACGAAAACAGCTGCAATAAGTAACATGAAGCTTACCAAGTTCGTGTGGCAGTTCATGACAAAAGACTGCCACACATGTTGCGATACCTGTACCAATTCCACCGGTAAACGAGGCACCAATCGCAAGACCATCTGCAAAATTGTGTATTCCATCTCCAAGGATAATCATTAATGCTACCGGTGTCAGACCTAAGAAGTAATATCATTAGTGGAGTCAAAAATAAGAAGTGAGATTACTTTGAGTCACCTGAGAAGTAAGATTATTAGTGAAGTCCCACATGTGGAAGCATTGTTAGTCTTATCAGTGGCTTGTCAGAGAAGACACCTATCATTGTGCTGTATTATACTCATTATACGATATAATAAGGATGTTCTCCCATTAAAAAAAAATCCTTTCAGTATTTATTTTTACTGCTACGTTTCATGTTGTATGTTTCATTGTCTCCCACTCATGGGTTGAATACATGTCTCGTCTCAATCTCCTACTCTTGTTTTCTTTCAGATAATGGTCATCTACGACAAGGTCATAAAGGCTAGTGTGCATTGCGTTTTTTTAAGGCAGAATACTAGTTAGGGAAGAATGTCTTATTGACATAACTGCAGATAGGGAAACAAATCTGACAGAAAAAATGATGAAATAGTTGGCCCAGAAGTATATGCTCCTGGCGGAATGTCTTGATCCTAGGATATTACTGCACTGGAATGTCTTGATCCTAGGATATTACTGCACTGGAATGTCTTGATCCCAGGATATTACTGCACTGGAATGTCTTGATCCCAGGATATTACTGCACTGGAATGTCTTGATCCCAGGATATTACTGCACTGGAATGTCTTGATCCTTGGATATTACTGCACTGGAATGTCTTGATCCTAGGATATTACTGCACTGGAATGTCTTAATCCTAGGTATGAGATCACCCATTTTAGCCATCCACAAACTCCACTAGTTCATTAGTTGTTAGAAAATAAATAAGACTGAATAGTGTATCGATGCTCAATAAAATTGAATAGTAATGCATTGACACTCAATGAGACACATTAACAAGATGTCGATACTCCATAAGACCCAAAAATGAGATGTCGATGCTAATAAGACCTAATACTCGTAGTTTAGTTAGTCGTCGGATCATCATCACTGCAAACTGGACATGTCCATAATTGTTCCGATCTCTCCCTGAGTGTACCCGCCATTACACTTCTTCTAACAATACCGGTCCTCTGCTAGTTGACCATCATTCTTTTGCGCCCTCAAAAATGTTCACTCTTAGCAACACCACATTTCAAACCCTGATCTTCCATTCTGGACTTTGACAAGGAATCATCATCAACACTAGTCGCACTATCGCGTGCTGTATCTTTTATGGAGTTCAAAACGTCAGCTCGAGATATTATTCCATCGCTTTGTGTCAAATTTGCGCATGGCGCCAATTGACCTGCTCTTTCATTGCTTCAAACAAACAAAAATGACACAATAATGAGGTGTCAACACCTCAAATAATAAAACTCAAAAAGGGTTTTTTTTAAAAAGGGTTTAAAAACCGGTTTCCTATATGTACTCCGTCCCTCTCAACGAAGCGGCACGCCGCCTGCCGAGAGTACCACTCATAGCACGTAACTCCGTAGCTTCAAGTGATAATCCACAGGGATCTCCGAAAAAAACCCACCTTATAAGCAAGACGACACGAGCCGGATTCGAACCCGTGACCTTTTTTGAACACAAGGTGATCAGCTTAACAACTACGTCAGGGAGATCCCCAAGATAATTAGGTTTTAACACTCAATGAGAAGTTGGCATTCAATCAATTATATTCTAGACAGTAGTTATATCTTCTATCAAGATGGTCTATAATCTTTCGGAACATTTCACAATATATTGGCCTACTCTATAAAACAATCAATTTGAAGTGAAAAATAGATTAATGATTTGTAAGAATTACCACACATAGTTTTTCCTTTTGGTTTCTCGTCTGTTACCTTTCCTGGAGAATCTGTTTCGACAATGTAACTCTTTCCTGGAAATTGTGTACGCACATCAGAAGATTTTACATATGCAAGGATAAAACAGAAAATACATCATTACTCAATAAACGGTAGGCGTCAGTAGTTTAAAGATAAAAGAAAACATAGAACATATATACAAGTACACAATATTGATGTTAGTTAGCTATTCCCCTAGGGCCAAAGACGGCACATAGGGCGGATGCCATAGATTTTCATGTCTCTCGTTTCATTGTAATTTGCTTTAGATCTTCATTGTTTCTAATACCGATGGTGAAACGTTCTCTTGTAATAGTTCTAAGTAGTCTCTTTTGGTCTTTCTCGTTGTCTCTTGCCCTATGGTGACCACATCAAAGCTTGACAGGGGAGCCTTTCAGTATCCATTCGTAGCGCATGTCCGATGTAATTCCAGCGATGCTTTCTAATATAGGTGGATACATATTCTTGTTTTGATTCTTGTTTGACAACTGTGTTTGATGTAAAGTCTGACCAACGTATGGTCAGTAGCCTTCTAAGACATTTATTTTCAAAGGTTGTTAGTCTTTGTTCTAATTTGATGTTTCTTTCCAACTTTCGCACCCATATATTAATGTTGGAATTATGCCTTAGTGTTTTTGAATCCATCGATCAATCAAAACTCAAATATCTACAAGTTTTACAAGAGATCATGCTATTAGATAGTTAATAATAGCAGCTGTGGTTGCAGTTAATATATTTATAGGCAGTGCTTTACTCTGTACGTTCATGTGTTATGCATGTTCATTTTTATAATGACATCATTATCAAACTTTCATTCTGTGTCCTTGTCATGATTTGTAAAACTTTAAACACCCAATTTAATTTTTCTAACAATTACTAAATAAAGAGGGCGTGAAAGTGATCCATAGCTCTCATACGGATCCAATGATTATTAAGCGTGATCCTAAAGGTATCTCCATGCTGCACCATCAAGAAATTTAGGTAACATGTAAGTGTGTTTACTTAGAGTAAGTTTAACACAAGTATGTTTCATACTCTTAACTGCCTTGCTATTGTCTTAGAGTAAGTTTAGCACAAGTAAGTTTCATACTCTTAACTGCCTTGCTATTGTCTTAGAGTAAGTTTAACACAAGTAAGTTTCATACTCTTAACTGCCTTGCTATTGTCTTAGAGTAAGTTTAACACAAGTAAGTTTCATACTCTTAACTGCCTTGCTATTGTCTTAGAGTAAGTTTAACACAAGTATGTTTCATACTCTTAACTGCCTTGCTATTGTCTTAGAGTAAGTTTAACACAAGTATGTTTCATACTCTTAACTGCCTTGCTATTGTCTTAGAGTAAGTTTAACACAAGTATGTTTCATACTCTTAACTGCCTTGCTATTGTCTTAGAGTAAGTTTAACACAAGTAAGTTTCATACTCTTATCTGCCGTGCTATTGTCTTAGAGTAAGTTTAACACAAGTAAGTTTCATACTCTTAACTGCCTTGCTATTGTCTTAGAGTAAACATTTGTTGCTGTTGAGGATGCAAATGTAATGAGAAGAGATTGCATTCGGACAGAATATCTCAGATGCCTCTCAGTCAATACATTCCACAAACTGCTAAAGAATACTTTTCTAAAAACAGCAGACTAAGAAAATCAGTGTTCCAGAACTCTATGAGCACTGGCAGTATGGTTTCTATGTTCAATCAATCAATCACGTGCCATGCCGAGTGGCGTAGGCGATCGTGCGTTTCCACAACTGTCTTTCTCTTGTGTTGTTAATACGTTCAGTTTGTTACTTCTTTTTGTGCCACAGTGACACTCCATCCAGAAATCTTTCTTTGTCTTCCGCTGTCTCTTCTCCCCTTGTCTCTATATTAGAGACATATAAAAAAAAGCTAGTCTCCTCATGAAACCAAATAAGAGATTGCAGTACTGCTCCAGGGATGACGTGTTTAGCGTTAAGTTAAAAGTTGTTTAATGGACAAATAACTTTGACAATCAAATTTTGAAGCATTTAGTATGTTCTTAGAACAAATAGCTTTGGAAATCTATTTTTAAAGAATCCAATAATTTCTCACGCCCAAGAACCTTGGTAATCTACTTTTCGTGCATTCTAGTAAGTTCTCAGGACAAAGAACTGTGGAAATCTAATTTTTAATTTATGATTTCCAATTCATAATTTTCGCATGTTAGCCCCCGATATGTTCCCAAAAATACAACAATCTTTGCACCTGAGGACACCCATACAAAGTGTCAGAATTGTCACGATTAAATAAAGTCCTCTAAAAGTTTATTTTTAAGACAAACATTCCGCATGTTGTAATTACTTTCTAAATGGTTTGATGCCCATCTACAGCTGAAATAAAACCAGATACCTCGACCAACTGTGACATACGCACGCGCACGCTCACACGCGCACGCACACACACACACACACACACACACACACACACACACACACACTGCATCTCAGCCAGAGTCAGGTTTCCTGGTAGAGAGTACTTTAATGTGCAGACAACTATGCTGACACGTATACTTAGACCATGATACTTATTTACACAATTTCTAAAACATGATACTTATTTACACAATTTCTAAAACATGAAACTTATTTACACAATTTCTAAAACTTGATACTTATTTACACAATTTCTAAAACAATCTCCCACAGATCATGTATAGCCTAATTGATTTATCTATTTGTACTGAGTAAGCTGTCCTTTCCCGGAAGCCTCAAATAAAAACCTAAGTTTTCTTCTTCTTCGTCAGCGTTAATTCTCAAACTCCTGCTGGATCTCTCTTGTAGCGCAGGACCATGGTTCTATTAGATTCCCAGCAGGATGTAACCAGATAATGGAAATGTGTTGTGTAGCCGTTTTATTTTATTGTGGCATCCGTCTTCGGCGGAAAAACCTAGGTGAAATATAACATTCTTTGCCACGGCATAGAACCCATGCACATACTTAAGCATGGCAGTGTTGATAATCAGAATATGACTATCAGATCTATTTACTCTTTCCAGTAAAAAATGAAAGATTCCAATAAAAGAGAATTAATATGACGTTTACAACTGTAGTTCTATATAGATTATTTTTGGTGCCAAAATGTGCACAAACTATTGAGATTCTTAAGACCAACGGAAATTGAACCAGTCCGTTCTGACGGCACCAAATCTCCTGGCAATAAGAACGGACTGGTTAAATTCATGATGGTCTTAAGAATTTTTAATTTATTCTCTAGCTTCCTACTTGAATTTACTTGTATAAACAAACTATAGCGCAAAGTTTAAAGGAACACAACCTTTATGACAAAGAGGAAATGTGTACAGAATAAAAAAAAGTAGTGACAATGTTACAGAATTTTACTGTAGTTTCACATTTCTTCAATATTTCACAATTGTACTGTTCCATTCTGTTTGTTTGTCCTTGTTGTCATAAAGACCGTTTTGTCGAATCGTTAATTTGTTCTATCTTGTATTTACTTTAAATAAACTGTTATTTAATTTGTTTTATAATTTTTAAATGATGTTTATTTACCATATCACCCAAGTAACAATAAGGGTACTGGATACTGATGATCTTGGGATACTGATGATCCTGGGATACTTATGATCCTGAGATACTGCTGATCCTGGGATACTGCTGATCCTGGGATACTGATGATCTTGGGATACTGATGATCTTGGGATACTGATGATCTTGGGATACTGATGATCTTGGGATACTGATGATCCTGAGATACTGCTGATCCTAGGATACTGATGATCTTGGGATACTGATGATCCTAGGATACTGATGATCTTGGGATACTGATGATCCTGGGATACTGATGATCTTGGGATACTGATGATCCTGAGATACTGCTGATCCTGGGATACTGATGATCTTGGGATACTGATGATCTTGGGATACTGATGATCCTAGGATACTGATGATCTTGGGATACTGATGATCCTGAGATACTGCTGATCCTGGGATACTGATGATCTTGGGATACTGATGATCTTGGGATATTGATGATCCTAGGATACTGATGATCTTGGGATACTGATGATCCTGGGATACTGATGATCTTGGGATACTGATGATCCTGGGATACTGATGATCTTGGGATACTGATGATCCTGAGATACCTGATCCTAGGATACTGATGATCTTGGGATACTGAGGATTTCATGATACTGATGATCCTGGGATACTGATGATCCTGGGATACTGATGCACTGGAATGCCTCTCTTGAGGACCAAACAAGTTGCCATCACCTAACACAACCATGCCTTTGAGACAGAAAACCGTATGTATTTGAGTGTCACATCGGTTACTCGACTGAGAACGACCTACGCTTTTGTCAGATAGACTATTGACTTTTAAGAGCTACCTGCTCACAGCTAAGGGATTGTTTCATCATCAATTTACCATATGGTCTGGCTCTGTGGTGAAGCTATGCCTAGGAGAGATTCAAACCTTACTGCAGCTAATTAACAGCGCATTCAGATCATCCAGAAAACAATAGCAAACTACTGAAAGTATTTATGATATCTTGAAAATCACTACAGCACAACAATGCTTGGTTAATCGCTACGCCCTGAATAAGATGTAATGGCAACCAGATACATTTTTATAGCACGTCTCTCATTCAATCAATAGAAGAATTAATATTTAAAAAACCGAATAGTTGCTTTAATTCACTAACCAGCTTTGTCAGCTTGTGGTTCACTTTCCTCCACACCAATCACGGGTACCTGATGCAAAGACATAAAAGAGTTTTATTTTATAGACAAATCCTAATATTTCATGATTTACTGTTTTGAACATGATTGTATATATGTACCGCAGAGAATGGAGGATACAAGTATGCACTGATGGAGCAGCAATTAAAGCAATGAAGAATGGAGGTTCTGGAGTGTACATAGAGTAAGTGGCAAGAAAAACAACAATAATGAATCAACATGTTCAACAACTGTAATCTTTTGCTCCGACTACTCTGCAGAAGTACAAGCTCTAAGCATTGCAGTAGAAATAATTAAACTGATTATTCTGATAGCACGCCAATGTCAACACGCGGTGTTCCTTGCTGATGCAATGCATGTCTTACAAGTCCCTGACAGCGATAAACTGCCAGACTTGAAGGAAGCCATAGGAGAAGTGAGCATCCAAAGATGGGTAGTATTACAATGGATATCATCACATACCAGGAAATGAAAAGTCAGATATGCCTGCAAAAGATGGAGCAACGCATGAACAAAAAGACCAAGAAATCACCTACCAAGAAAAGAGGACTCACATAAAAGCTATCAGGAAAGTCGATCACGCAAAAAGACAACTATCACTATCTTGACCGAGCTGAACAAGTTATCATCTCCCGCAACAGGACATGACACAACAGACTAAACAGCAATTTAATAAGACTAAGACTGGTTTCATCACTTCTGTATCCGCGTAGGCAGGCAACACAGATGACGATAAATATCCTGCTAGACTGCATTACACTAAATAAGTTAAGGGAGGATGACTACCCATAGAGACAGGCATCCATAGAATGTATGGGAGTCTTGATGAGCTTTCAAATACAGAAACATTTATCAAGTAAACCAGACTTGCTGTATAGACATTGTTAAAGTGCGAACGAGAAGAACACTTACCACTTTCAGTAAAATAATAGACTAAAATCATCATTTATCTTAACTATATAAAACCTTGCAAGTGGTGTCGTGGATGCGGTAGTCAGTAAATTCTGACCAAGGCTTTCTCAAGAAGGAATTTTTATACTGATGATATCGTAATTTTCATACTGACAAAATATCGTCACAAAAATGTATTTTCATATGGACCACAGAGGAAAAAGAACTTTGTAGAAGTGACCAAGAATGGCAAGACAAAGAACAGCAGATGCAAAGAAGGTGCTCCGTGGGGAGGATAGTTAATTTAACACGAATGAGAGAATTTACTGTTCCCCTTCAGAATGGCACCTGTCTAATGACTAAAGATTACATTGAAGGATTCTGTTTATCTTTGCCTGTCTTGTAAATATAAAAGACAAGAAAAAGTGACGAGATCAGTCAGGTTTCCGATATTAAATTAAGTAATACAGGGGCGTCTCTAGGTCGCTGAAGTGGGTGCGGAACGTACCGGGTGACTTCATCACATGGTGTGGTGACACCAACGTGCAAAATATTACTGTATGTGATTCTAGTTTACTCTATGAAATTACTGTATGTGATTCTAGTTTACTCTATGAAATTACTGTATGTGATTCTAGTTTACTCTATGAAATTACTGTATGTGATTCCAGTTTACTCTATGAAATTACTGTCTGTGATTCTAGTTTACTTTCTGAAATTACTTTATGTGATTCTAGTTTACTCTATGAAATTACTCCTATGCATTGTTTCTGCCCAGCGACAGAAATTTGTTATTGAAATATAAAAACATCTCAGTTCTGTCAGTTATAAACACAAAAACGTGTTATAGTTCTCGTGTATAATAACTTCTCCAGAAGATAACAATAGCCTAATAAAAGAAACCAACAAACATAATGATTAGGATTGTTCGTTTCTCTGTATTAACTTGTGATAAGTTGCACTTAAATAACTGTCAAATTTAAAATATTCACAATTCACGGATTAGTTCACGAAAAGCGAACTTTACAAATGAACGGATTGGGTATTAGCTAGTTCACGTCCAACCAACAACATTGTTTGTTTTGCTTTGCTTGTCTAAAATAAATTTGATTATTATCTATAGTGGTGTAGTTGTGACAAAAAGGCGCCTCGGTATGTGTTTTTTTTAGTGTGTCTTGGTACTGCCACGGCACTTTTTTCTAGCGATCTTTTTTTAAGTTGAATTGACTGTCCCGGTAAATTTTTGTGAGACACTTTTTTTAGAAGAAGAAGCGCGCTGCCAACTTTTTTAAGACTGCACCCCTGATATATAAATATATAATTGTTTCTCGCCTCTGTCATTGTCCACAAATAATACTTTCTCGCATATCATTTTTTTAAATTCTCAGACATATTTTTTTATTCGCATAATACAACAAATACATGCACGCGTATAAATGCCACACATAACAAACTTGTTAAAGGTTTTGAGTTTCGTTCGTGAGTAAAAACGATACAGAAAAGTTATAACTTGTGACGTGAGATACAATCAATTCTAATTTTTCAATTTTTATATATATTGTCTATTGTCTTTCCCCAGGTGGTTTGTGATCCACTCTTGCCGTTAAGCGTATGGGTCATTGGAGCTCGAGAT
Organism: Meghimatium bilineatum; assembly: GCA_034231615.1. Lineage (NCBI taxonomy): Eukaryota > Metazoa > Mollusca > Gastropoda > Stylommatophora > Philomycidae > Meghimatium > Meghimatium bilineatum. The sequence goes on from CM067322.1 coordinate 24,338,815, forward strand.
TGCGTTCTAAAGCCAGATGTGTGGCCTCGGCTATGCTATGACCGTGTCTGTACAGGATGTCCCTGACGTTTTCTATCCATCTTTTCCGTGGTCTTCCTCTGACTTTGTACCCTGATCTCATGTGGTTATATGCTTGAACGGGCAACTTTTCGTGATGCATTCTCATAATGTGGCCACACCACTTGATCTGTTCTATCTCTATGTAATATGTGCAAGATATTATACCTATTCTTTCCCAGATATATTCATTTCGCAATCTGAACAAGTCAATTTTTATGACAACAATTTAAAGAAAAATCGCAAAGGGTCCGTTTACGATCACAATGGTAAGTATGTTTGCTGTTAGTAATTACCAAATAATTAATGGAGGTTGTTCAGTAATGATAATGAATGTCAATGATTAATGTTGTGATTCTGTCATTTTTCTGTGTACAAATATTTTCATGCGGGGGGGTGACACTGAAGTGAGGGGTGACGGTCACCATTATTTACCGCACTGAGTGATACCAACAGTAGTGACGCCTCTGAAGCAATATAGTCCTTTTATATTGAGATGGCTTTTTGTATCTCTACGGACGGTCAGTGTAAAATTTCAATTGAACTATGAGAACTTCAAATTGGTTAAATTGACAAGACACAGACAAGACATTTACACCGACAAGACACAGTCTCTACGTTTCACACATTATTGCTTTCCAGGGCAGGGTGAAAATGTCTTACCTATTTGCACTAATTCCTTCTTGCTCTGCTTAACTCCACGTAAAATGAAATTCCAATATGTATGGAAGCAAGCAGAAATACAAGAGATGCCAGAATACGGCTTAATACATCATTGACATTCTGATAGTTTTTTCTCCGAATTATCTGTAGGGTTTACTCCCTTGACCTGAGGCAAGCTGTACAGCTAACCCCCTTGCCAGGTGGGGGTTTTCTGTAGGGGTGGACTTTCTTAGCCTAAGGCACTCCCGTGCTGCTCCGAATTGCAGCATGTGAAAATATGATATAATATCATGTGTTAAACTGTGTAATTAAACAAGACTTTGTGAACCACATGGAACATGTTCTTTCACAAGGTTAATCTTTTTATTATGTTTTTTATTGCTCAATATGTAACCTCGCATTTTGTATGATGTCAGTAATTAATATTTCTATATACTGAGCTCAAAGCGGATGTTTGTCGTGGTTTGTCTCTTTTCTCTGTCAATGACTTTCTTAAGATGTTATTATAATATTTTATTTTAAGAATATATGCATGTGATAAAGCAATATCCGTACCAGAAATACTGAAATACTTACAGCAGAACTATTTGAGAACATCATGATAGCTGTATCTTCACTCTCATTACTGTGCTGAGGAAACAACAAGATAAAACATCTAACCAAAACTCATTACTGTGCTTAGGAAACAAGATAAAACATCTAACCATAACTCATTACTGTGCTGAGGAAACAACAAGATAAAACATCTAACCAAAACGCATTACTGTGCTGAGGGTAGGACATGATAAAACATCTAAACAACTCTCATTTCTTTGCTGGGGGAAGAACATGATAATCTGCTTAAATCAAAATAAATCCGTATTCTTACTTCCGAACACACATGAATTGTGCACACATTTGATCAAATTTTATTTAAATAAACATCACCAGTACTCGGAAGCAGCTAGACAATTGACATCATTGTAGCTTCAAGTAAATGTCATGTCAACAAGTAGCTTCAAGTAAATGTCATGTCAACAAGTAGCTTCAAGTAAATGTCATGTCAACAAGTAGCTTCAAGTAAATGTCATGTCAACAAGTAACTTCAAGTAAATGTCATGTCAACAAGTAACTTCAAGTAAATGTCATGTCAACAAGTAACTTCAAGTAAATGTCATGTCAACAAGTAGCTTCAAGTAAATGTCATGTCAACAAGCAACTTCAAGTAAATGTCATGTCAACAAGTAACTTCAAGTAAATGTCATGTCAACAAGTAACTTCAAGTAAATGTCATGTCAACAAGTAGCTTCAAGTAAATGTCATGTCAACAAGTAACTTCAAGTAAATGTCATGTCAACAAGTAACTTCAAGTAAATGTCATGTCAACAAGTAGCTTCAAGTAAATGTCATGTGAATAATCAGAAATTCCAAACATTCTATACATAATTAGTTCATGATGACACTTACTTATTAACACATTGGTATCATCTGTCTACTTATTGACACCTTGGAATCAACTCTCAAATTATTGACACGTTGGTATCCTCTCTAGACTTATTCACACCTTGGTATTCTCTCTATCTAGTTATTGAAACATTCGTATCATCTCTTCATTTACTAATACTTTAGCATAACCTCCCTACTTATTGCAACCTTGGTATCATCTCTCTATTTAACATTGGTATCCTCTCTCTAATTATTGACACCTTAGTGTGGTCTCTCGTTAATGACAATTTAGTATCGTTTCTCTATTTACTAATACATTGGCATAGTCTCTATATTTACTGACACATTGGTATAATCTCTCTACTTATTGATATCTCCATCTATTGACATCTTGGTATCATCTTTTGTATGTATTAATACCACGGTTTTATCTTTTTATATTGACCAGATGGTTCAATATCTCTTATGTATTGATATTATTGTATCATCTCCGTACATCTTGACACCATGGTTTCATCTCTCTTATGTATTGATACCATTGTATCATCTCCGTACATATTGACACCATGGTTTCATCTCTCTTATGTATTGATACCATTGTATCATCTCCGTACATATTGAAACCATGGTTTCATCTCTCTTATGTATTGATACCATTGTATCATCTCCGTACATATTGACACCATGGTTTCATCTCTCATATTATTGATACCATTGTATCATCTCCGTACATAATGACACCATGGTTTCATCTCTCTTATGTATTGATACCATTGTAGCATCTCTGTACATATTGACACCATGGTTTCATCTCCGACGATGGTTTCATAGCGACGTTATGATATAATCTCTTTTATGTATTGATATCATTGTATCAAGAAGGGTGGGATAGCCTAGTTGATAGTGAGCTTTCCTACTATCATGGGGTTACAGGGTGCCAGGTTCGAAACCACGTCCGGACAAAATATGTCAGGGTCATGATTTCTCGCCTGATACGACCGCTCCAGTTGGCCAAGCTGTCAATGGAGACCTGACGCAAGGTTTAGGGATGGAAAACACAGCAAGGAAGAGAACTGGGCACCTTACCTAACAGTTGATGCGGCTTATTACATGAAGAGTTATATTTACCCCCAATGGCATGTTGCTGCAATGGGACCTAACTTTACCAAGGTATGATATATGGACACATTGACACTATGGTTTCACCTCTATACATATGATCACCTACGTCAGCTGGCATGACACCTGATGATGATGACATACGGACACTGTTTGATCTATCTACTCGTACATATTGGCATTTGGTTGGTCATTATCATTGTGTGACATATTCTTTCCAGAACGTAGTTTTCTTTATAGACCTTCTGCACACCTCGCGATCCCGGACGAGTTGACATGCCTTCTCCAAGGACATGCTTAAACAGTCAGATATATCGTCTGTCCATCGCCGTCTTGGACGACCTCTTCTTCTGCTGCCGTTTACTCTGCCTTCTGCTATTAGTCTTCCCATGCTGTTATGTCTCTTTAGATGACCAAAAACGTTCAGCTTTCTTGTTATGATGTTATTTAACAGCCAGCCCTATTCAACGTTTAATTATTGTAATACTTCTTTGTATGTCTTTCTTGATGTCCATGGCATATGCACAATTTTTTCTGTATTTCACAATATTCATAAATGAATCACTAGAAACCGTATTGCTTTAGTTTTCCATTGCTTTCAGGAGGACAATCCGTTCTTCAAATAGTACTAACAAAACACATACATTTGGTTGATAAAGCTTCATATTAGAGTTGCACATAATTTTAACTATTGATGCAAGTCCATCATGACAATTATTAGCAATTTATTTTAATATTTCTACTTAGTGAATCTAGGTTCAAAGGACAGAAAAAGTTTATACTTCCCTTATACTTCGAAAGAGCCTACAATTTTATACTTAATGAAACATTAATTTCACATATTTTTTAACTTTGTGATTGCCACACATTTGAACATTATTTTAACTTATTAACAAAAATACAAACATAGCTATTATATTCTCAGAAATGTGACGAACAATAATTCTTCAAATATTTTAAATTCTCCACGACTTAGTAGTTTGGCTAAGTAAACAATACTTCTATGATGAAGTATGCTTCTGTTAAACCTCTGGTGTTAGTCCAATTTGGTTATAGCAGGGCTTTACAGCCTGTTAGTCCAATTTGGTTATAGTAGAGCTTTACAACCTGTTAGTCCAATTTGGTTATAGCAGAGCTTTACAACCTTTTAGTCCAATTTGGTTATAGCAGAGCTTTACAACCTGTTAGTCCAATTTGGTTATAGCAGAGCTTTACAACCTGTTAGTCCAATTTGGTTATAGCAGAGCTTTACAACCTGTTAGTCCAATTTGGTTATAGCAGAACTTTACAACCTGTTAGTCCAATTTGGTTATAGCAGAGCTTTACAACCTGTTAGTCCAATTTGGTTCTAGCAGAGCTTTACAACCTGTTAGTCCAATTTGGTTATAGCAGAGCTTTACAACCTGTTACTCCAATTTGGTTATAGCAGAGCTTTACAACCTGTTAGTCCAATTTGGTTATAACAGGGCTTTACAACAAGTTAGTCCAATTTGGTTATGACAGAGCTTTACAACCATGTAAAAGTAGTGGAGGTCGGATAGTCGGGTAATTTGGTAATCCAGTCACCACAGCCTCCTGAGCTAAGAAAAACTATTAAATAGTGTTTGTACAACTTACTGAATGACCTCCTAGTCTTGACATGACAGTCTCCAGAATGTAGAAGAAATATAGCCCTGATAACAGAAAGAGGTTTGGTCTTACATGTGTTATTGAAATTATTCAAGATAAACAAGGACAAACTCAATACATTAATTACTGGCACCCACAGTGGAGAATTAGAAGTGTTTTGGAGGCAGCAGGGAAATCAAGTGTTTGCTTGTTAATCGGCACGGGAAATAAACAAAAGTTGGTCAGACAGCAGGGACATAATCAAGTATTTGTTTGTGAGACAATATGGGACATAATCAAGTGTGTTTTTTTGGTAGTTTTTTTGTTGTTGTTTTTTGGGGTTTTTTTTCCATACAGCGTGGAACAAGTGGAAAGTGTTTTCTTTACAGACGATGTTGAACAAAATTATGATTATTTTTGACAATCGGTTTAGTTCAGATCCAAGTTGTTTTTTACATAGGGCCTGAAGAAGAATCAAGAGTTTTCATAATTCAGCATGGTACAGAAAGAAAAGAAATATTTCTGATAGTCAGTCCTAAGAACCATTGGTATACATACCGTTTGGGCATCTACTGAAGAAGCTGAGTAGCTAAGCTATTGGTTTATCAAGAAGAACATAAGTGTGGTTGAATAATTAACATACATTAAAAACATTGTTTTTAAATTGGAATGAATTTCAGGATTATGAAAACTTAATTAACAGTTGCTTTCTTATCTGTCATATGTTATATAATGTCTATCAAATCACGTCTGAAGATGGGCACATATGATGATAATGGACAAACGTGGCAGGAATGGCCTGACAAATGATGATAAAGAATAAACGTGACAGAAATGACCTGACTCGACAATGGATGAGAATGACAAATGTTGTGCCACAAATAAGATTTATGTTACAAGTTTGTCTATTGGTCCTTGTGTACGAATACAGATGTTATATGATTGTAAACCTTAATGGGGATTACTGAGGTTACTTAAATACTTGTGCGGAATGTTCGTTGTTATTGTAATAGTCATTTTTCTCGATTTGTCCGTTGTCAACGACTTGAGTACACAGTTTTAATGTCTTGACAAAATCCCATCTTTATTTATGGATGTAGTTAGTCAAGTACGGATAAAACCCGTTTACGTGAGCTGCAAGGCGATTAGGTGCCGTTAGAAGAACCTGGTTCAATTCCCGTCAGCCTCACAAATAAGACAGCAGCAGTAGTCTTCTTCTTCCTTTGCGTTCGTTCTTTTACTCCTGCAGATTAGCAGGATCTAGTCCGGAGAACGGAATGCGTTGTGCCATGGTTTACAGCATTGCTGCGATATCTGCCAATTCGGCCTGACACACCCGACTTCAGCATGACTTTGGGTCACTGGCCCTATATGGGATGGGACAGCCACCTCCATCCCATAACCTTTTTATTCACCTTTTACGACATGCGTGGAAGGTAAGCAGTGTTGCTATTCTTTGCTCCCCTTTCGGGCCCCGGCAACACACGTGCGAGCAGCAGTAGTGACAACAGATTATATGAATCATAAATGTGACAGTAAGGGTTATAAATGTGATAGTAAGGGTTTATTCCACACAAAAAGTTGACTCAACACTAAGATATACTAAGTCTTCTCGTTCTTCAACGTTCATTCTCAAACTCCCGCTGGTTCTCTCTTGTAGCAGGACAATAGTCCTAGATTTCCAGCAGGATATAGTCTAGAGAGTGGAAATGCTTTGTGTTACCGTTTTATTTGTGTCAATGGCCCAACACATCCGTCTTCGGTGGTAGATACATCGAAGGCTGACATATCAGCCAGTGACAGAATATCACTTCAATTCGGTAGCTAGTGTGTTAAATTAAATAAGTTTATAATTAAATTCAGTAAGTTTAAACACGAGGGAGCTTCTCTGTTTCAAGAAGTACATACCTGCACGAACTTTTATTTTTAAACAAGTATACACCTTCAAGAACCTCTCTGTTTAAACAATCATGTGCCAGCATACCTTCTCTGTTTACACAATCATGTACCAGCATATCTTCTCTGTTTAAACAATCATATACCATCATATCTTCTCTGTTTAAACAATCATATACCAGCATACCTTCTCTGTTTAAACAATCATATACCATCATATCTTCTCTGTTTACACAATCATATACCATCATATCTTCTCTGTTTAAACAATCATATACCATCATATCTTCTCTGTTTAAACAATCATATACCATCATATCTTCTCTGTTTAAACAATCATATACCATCATATCTTCTCTGTTTAAACAATCATATACCATCATATCTTCTCTGTTTAAACAATCATATACCATCATATCTTCCCTGTTTAAACAATCATATACCATCATATCTTCTCTGTTTAAACAATCATATACCATCATATCTTCCCTGTTTAAACAATCATATACCATCATATCTTCTCTGTTTAAACAATCATGTACCATCATATCTTCTCTGTTTAAACAATCATATACCATCATATCTTCTCTGTTTAAACAATCATATACCATCATATCTTCTCTGTTTAAACAATCATATACCATCATATCTTCTCTGTTTAAACAATCATATACCATCATATCTTCTCTGTTTAAACAATCATGTACCATCATATCTTCTCTGTTTAAACAATCATATACCATCATATCTTCTCTGTTTAAACAATCATATACCAGCAAGAACTTCAGTTCTTTATTTCAATGCGCACATACGTGTCTGTTTCCCTAAGCACTTACCTGCATAATCTCATGACTGATCCTGTACATACCTGCCATAATAGCCATCCCATACAAAATATATGCCTCCACAACATATGTATCTTCATGTTCATGTTCATGATCATGGCTGTGGACTCCCAGTGCCTATCACGTGCCAACAAATGTCATTTTGTCAGAATTAATGGATTTATTAAAATGAATACAGAAAAGTATGTGATAATTCCTATATTAAATTAACTTATGTAAGTATGTGATAATTCCCAGATTAAATTAACTTATGTAAGTATGTGATAATTCCTATATTAAATTAACTTATGTAAGTATGTGATAATTCCTATATTAAATTAACTTATGTAAGTATGTGATAATTCCTATATTAAATTAACTTATGTAAGTATGTGATAATTCCTATATTAAATTAACTTATGTAAGTATGTGATAATTCCTATATTAAATTAACTTATGTAAGTATGTGATAATTCCTATATTAAATTAACTTATGCAAGTATGTGATAATTCCCAGATTAAATTAACTTATGCAAGTATGTGATAATTCCTATATTAAATTAACTTAAAACATGTAAGTCTGTAATAATTACCAAATTAAATAAACTTACAACATGTATGTCTGTGATAATTGCAAGACTAAATGAAATTAAAACATGTAAGTCTGTGATAATTCGTAGATTAAAAGAACTTAAAGCATGCAAGTCTGTGATCATTGCTAGATTTATTAAAGTCATTTCATGAAAGTTTGTCAACTTTTAAAAAACATGAAGTCAGGGTCCGACTTTGAACCCTCAACTTTGCGAATCTGTAAACTCTAATCATATTGAACTGAGTACTAGTTGGTTTGTAAAAAGTCAAAATCTTTGACATTACCAAATTGATCACACTTTTATATATATATTATTTGTTTTACTTTGCAGACAAAGTATATATATATAAATAATATATTTGATTCCTTTTCTTATGGCCCATGCCGTGTGAAGTTGATTATCAAGTCTTTTCGCAGCCTTCTAGTTCGTGTGCTGTCAATCATTACCGATACCGATGTTCTCCCATGCCACAATGTCAGGCTGTCAAGCATCTTCTCTCTTGGTCTTACCCTACCCCGCTTGCTCTTCAACGTGCCTGTTGTTACAACGTGTTAAATCTTCCGTCTTCTCCTGATGTGTCCAAATAATGTCCACTGTCTCTTGCTGATGCGCATGTGAAGCTCTCTTTTTCAATTAGCTTCTCTCAAGAGATCTTCCTTGAGCTTTTTATCTGTCCATGGTATTCTTAACACTCGTCTATAAAACCACATCTCTGTAGCCTCAATATAATTTTTACTGTTCTACTGAGAGTCCAAGATTAACTTCCATATATCATAATTGGTTCTATATAATTTCTAAGAACTCTGTCTCACTTCAATTGATAGATAAATATATATCACATAGGATAGTCTTCATCTTGTGAAATGGTGTTTTTGTTTGGGATATTCTATATTTGAGTTCTTTAAAACATCATCCATCTGAAGTTATTAATTTACCTAAATATTTGAATATGCTGACTTGCTTCAGGCTGATTTTATTTACTTTGATGTTGCAATCTGGGGAACAGTTACTTTTTTAATATTACCATTGCTTCAGCTTTTCTCTTATTTTTTAAATATGACCATTACTTCTGTTTTTTATGCTATTTTGTAATATTACCATTACTTTAGTTTTTTCTACTATTTTTTTATGTTACCATTATATCCGCTTTTTTCTGCATCTGTGTTATGTTACCACTTCAGTTTTTCTGCTATTTTTTTACATTACCATAACTTCAGTTTTTCCGCTATTCAGACTAAGCCCTTTGTTTTGACTATCTTTTGCCATAATATTTATCATTTCTTGTAACTGTGATAATATTGGATTAACGATAACAAATTATCACACGCTAGCAACACCATTACCAGTTGGTGACAGTGCTAGTGAGATGATTAGTAGTTCAGTTTGTAGAAACTTAGCCACCCTATGTAGATTGAGCCATTTGACTTAGCTCTAGAAATTGTTGAAGAGTAATGCACTGTAATGTGACAACGGTGTAAAAAGATACATAATGGCTTGTTCCGGCATAGTAGATGTTGTGTGAATCACCGTCGACTCGCTCTCAAAACTGCGGTAAATTTAAGTAAAGAATTCAACATTCCAGATGATTTTTTTCTTTCGTTCGCTTCATTGTAACTAGCACGGATATCCGTGTGATTTCCGCCGGGAGCGTGATTACGTTGTGCCACCGTTATGCGCCTTGTAGGCCTAGCACATCCGATTTCGGCATGCCTTGACATTTCGGGTGGGCTACTCTAGCCTGTGACAGCCTTCCTATCTGTCGCCAGGCACGCATGTGTGTGGTGACTCTTCGCCCAGACGGTTTTTGCTCACGTCTGTCTCGCACGAGGTGTTCCACTGTCTATGAACGTGCCTCGTGTAATTGGACGTACTGTGCCTGTGCCCATCGGGTACTGAACCGTTTCTCATCTGTAAGCCTGGTTCCTTAAGAGGAAGAACTCAACAGAAGAGTTGGACCCTGGCTCTTTCGATTCCAGATATATAAAAAGACTGATAAATCAATACTAAACTGCATTATAACCAACTACATAATTTTGATGAATTTATTGAGATAGGAATCGGAAAAACTATGAACGTTGTCCAGTGAAAGATGATGATAACTCATTTATAACTCATCGCAACAACTTACGAGAATATGCTTCATTTATTACTATTGTTAAACTTAACAGTTTGTGCAAAAAATAAAGACTCATAACAACAACAAAAACAACCACAACATCAAGAAATACAACAAGCACAAGATCAATAACCACAACATCAACAACGACAACATTAACAGTTAAAAAATAGATTGACTATCAAGTATGACTTGACAACTGTTATAATGATACCCACCGATGGAATCAAGTGAAGGATGGCATCAGAAAACAAGGTTCCCACAGCCAGACCAACAAATATGGACATGAGGATGTCATAGACTTTCTTAGAGAAGCAAGGAATGAAGACGGCACCAAACACCGAACACAAGCAGATGATGGCGGTCGCGAGACTTGAGTATCCATATTCTATAAATAAATTGGCAAGTTCAAATGCAGGTGCTGAAGAGAACACTAAGGGAAGTATTGCAATCAGAAATATTTCAACAATCAGCAGGTCCCTCTTGCTAAAAAGGGAGCCTTTATTTTCTTCTTCTTTGTTTGTTCTAGAAAAAGAACTTATTGTAAATTCCTCTTTACTATTTGAGCCATTGAGCGTACTGCGCTGATATTTTACAGAAAAGTTGTGATATTTGTGACTTCAGTGCAGAACATTCGTAGTTGGCATATCATTAGTTTGGACATGATTGACTAGCCTGTGACGGCCTAGTAGTCTTGTAATCTGGAGAAAGGTTTTATGAGTGTACCAACTCTATTAGAAATGTGTTTCTGTTTATAGTAGTAAAGTAAGTAAAGTAACCCATAGCATTTATTAATGCCGTAGGGGTGTGAGATGTTAGCGGTCTCACATTTCACAGGCTCTGCAAATGAGGGCGGTAGCCATCTCCTCTCCCTCGCAGTCTTTACTTCCCGGATTAATCCGGTACCCATTTAAGGCTGGGTCGACCTGGGAGCCGTTGCGATCTGAAAACATTTCCGCTGGGGAATGAACCCAGGACCACTCATATGCGAAGCCAGTGCGCTAACCACTGAGCTAACGCGGCTCCCCCTTTATAGTAGTAGGACATAGAAGACTTGTTCTGTATACAGTAGGACATAGAAGACTGATTCTATTTACAGTAGGACATATTAGATGATTGGTTTTGTTTGCAGTAGGACAATTTAGAAGGTTGGTTCTGTAAACAGTAGGATATGTTTTATAGTTTTCAACAGTTTACATTAGCGCAAGCTCTAGTTCTATTTTCATGTGGACATACTCTATTTCTGTTTAAAGTAGGACATGTCTTATTATAATTATTTTTTTAATTATATTTGCAGTAGAACTAGCTCTGTTTACAGTAATACCAGTTCACTTATAGTATGACAAGCTGTATTTACAGTAATACCAGTTCACTTATAGTATGACAAGCTGTATTTACAGTAATACATAAGGAAATTATTGAAATAACTATGCATTCACAGACAATGCATTGCTGAAAACATACTAGATGTATAGTTTAAAAGCAGCTGTGAACAAGAAACAAAATAGTACTATTGGGAACTAGACAATAAATGATAGTTATGGCAGAATGCACCATCACAAAATAGAATGTTAGAAGATGATTATAATCTTCCTTATAAAGAACGTTCTTTAGATGATCTGAGGCAAGATACATATTTGAGGCTTGAGATGTGAAGATGCCACTTGATTTATCAGAAGTAAATTATATGTTTCAGATTGTTGCTGTAGAGATACTATTTGATCTGCTCTGAGGAAATGGATACAAATATCCTGTGCAACAAATCCATGTCGATGGATACTAGAAAACGTGTCCTCAAATGCTACATTGAACCAATGCTACTCTATGGAAGTGAAGCATGGACAATAAATAAGATATCACAAAAATCATTGGAGGCAGCGGAAATGTGGTTTATTCGACTAATGTTACGCCTTCCTTGGACAGCAAAGATTACTAATAAAGAATATCTTAGAAGGATGGATGTGAAAAGATGCATTATTGATAATATAAGAAAAATACAGTCAACATTTATTGGGCACATAATGAGAAGAGGAGGCATTGAGAATATAGTGACAATAGGAAAGATAAAAGGGAAAACATAAAGGGGAAGACCGAGAGAAAAGATATTGGACAGTTTGACTAAATGGCTTCGATTGACGACACCAACAGAGATGATGACATATATGAGAGATCGATGTACATGGAGAAATATTATCGCCAACGCCATTCGGCACGGCACTTGATGATGATGAGGAAAGTGATATATTTGATTATTGTGATGTGGAGAAAGTATATGACTTGATCTGATACATTGCTACTTCCAATGATACACTAGACCAGTGGATCTCAATTTTGACCACACATACTTGTAGGCGGCCCCAGAGACTTGTAGAGGAGGAGGGCACAAAGACTTCTATGGGATCATAGAAACTTATAGAGGACCTCAGAGACTTGTTGCGGACACAATGGGAATTGAAGAGGGCAATGGTAACTTGTTATTTGTTGTTTTTTTTGTCATTTTTTTGGGGGGTACATAGACCTATAGGAGGATAGCAAAGACGTGCAGATGGCCATAGAAACTTGTGGAAGGGCCACATGGGCTTGTAGAGGGCCACATTAAGGTAACTATATAAACGATAAATAACAAGATATATATATTGATAAATCTTAAACAGCCTCGAAAACCTGTTGCATTTTTATAGCCCCAATTAGGTCCAAAGAAGGAATAATTGTCCCAAAAAGGGGCCATTGTCAAAAAAGGTTTAGAATCACTAAGATAAAGGTATCTCCCATGGTAGCAACCTGCCGTCGGGGATGAAGATAGCTCTTCATGTACTAAGCTGCAGCAACTATTAGGTGGGGTGGTAAGTTCCTTTCCTTGCTGTCTTTACCTCCCCTAACTCATGCGTCAGGTACTCATTTACAGCTGAGTCGACTGGATGAGCCGTCGTGTCAAGCGAGAAATCACAACCCGGATTTTTTTGTTGTTGTCCGGACTTGGTTTCGAACCTGGGACGCTGTAACCCAGTGATAGGAATCAAGCTCACTATGAACTTGGCTACCACGCTCCTCACTGTACTAGGCTAATGTAACTGTAGAAATAATCATACTTTCTGCTTCAGTTGGCTGTTGTGTTGTTGGCTTGTCTGTGTGGCTACAGTCTGCAAACAGTTTTTGACTTAATAATGATGGACACATCTGCTGGAACATTGCCTGACCAATACCATCCTGAGCATCATACACTGCAGTAATTTGATTGGCTGTGTAACACCGCTTAATATTCTGTCAACGAAATCGACATAAATGACAATATATTGAAATGATATAACACGTTGCACTGACAGAACACAATAATGTGACGTGATGAGAAGACACAAATAACAAATGATGGAAACAAAAGTGAATTATAGAAATGTGACAGAGCAGAAGGTATAGGACGATGAAGAAAAACATACCATGTGAAATACTGGTAAAGAAAACGTGATCAAAAATATAACATTATATACAGAAATATAAAGAAATATAACATTAAATACAGAAATATAAAAAGTATAACATTATATACAGAAATATAAAAATTATAACATTATATACAGAAATATAAAGACATATAACATTATATACAGAAATATAAAGAAATATAACATTATATACAGAAATATAAAGAAATAAAACATTATATACAGAAATATAAAGAAATATAACATTATATACAGAAATATAAAAATTATAACATTATATACAGAAATATAAAGACGTATACAGTAGCACATTATGAACATGAACTTGACTAGGACAGGCAAAAGAAGCTATTTGTAAAATATAAAGTGTCCTGTGCAGCATATCTTTATCAATAGAAGTAAGGAAGAGATTCCTTGTATGCTACATACAGCAACAATATGAAGGTGGATAATGGACTTTTTCTTATAGTCCGTGCTTCTCTTGTTCTTCAACTTGCCGGTTGTCACAATGTGCCCCATCTGTCCTGTTGATCTCATTGTCCAAAAATTTGGACTGTATTCTTCTGATGCAAGTAAGGAGCTCTCATTGAATTTTCTAATTTCAAAATATTTTCACTACTCATTTTTATCTGTCTATGATATTCTCCGTCTCTGTGGCGAAGTAGTACAGAGCGCGCCTGTGACGGCCAAGGTACCGAGTACGATCCCCGTCACAGGCAATTGTGCTTCCGGACCTTTCAGAAATCAATGGCAAACTAATGAACGTATTTATATTGCCTAGAAAATCACCACAGCCAAAGCAATGCTGGGTTGATAACTATACCCTGAATAGGATAGTCTATTTTTGTAATGGTATTCTCAATATAATTTTTAATGGTATTCTCAATATAATTTTTAATGGTATTCTCAATATAATTTTCAATGGTATTCTCAATATAATTTTTAATGGTATTCTCAATATAATTTTCAATGGTATTCTCAATATAATTTTTAATGGTATTCTCAATATAATTTTTAATGGTATTCTCAATATAATTTTTAATGCTATTCTCAATATAATTCTATAAAATCACATCCACATTGCCTCTGTAATTTTGTATTATCCTCTTCATGTGGAAACTTCGCTGTCATATATCATATTTTGTTTTATATAAACTATACTGTCTTCTCTTTTTCCAGTGACAAAGCTATAATGTGTTTTATATAAACTCTGCTGCCTTCTCTTTCTCCAGTAACAAAGTTATATTACATAGGATATTTTTCATCTTGTGAAATGTTGTCTGTGCATAAAATAGTCATTTCCTACATTTAACTTATTTAAAAGACCTAAATCTTCCATAATAATAATAATAATAATAATGCAGATGTTTTCATTGATGCTGGCGTAAAAATATTAATTATATCAAACATAAGGGGCAGACAGTAACGTTTCTATGGCATGTGCTGAGAATAACACAGCTTGAACCAATAATAATCAATGGAAATATCAAGGAGAGAAGATACAAGTAACGTCTTCCACGTGATTATTAATTACAAAATGTAATCATCAGAATGAAACCCGAATTTACTCAGTACACAACCCATAAAGGTAAAAGTATTCCCATGGCAGCAATCTGTAGTTGGGGATGAAGATAACTCTTCATGTACTAAGCCGCAGCAACTACACAACCCACATCGCAACCAAACTGGATATATTGCATACAAGACATCATAAACTAACTTGTTCTACTGAACACAATACATCAAAAACAACCTGGGTTTTACATTATAAGCTCCATCGGTAACAAAATGATCATACAAGCCTCATCACTACAACGCTGGATTTACTACACACAAGAAGTGAAGAAATGGTTGAACAAAACAACACTCGCCAAGTAACAAATATCCTTTCACTACATGTAAATCAGAGAAATATTTCATCACCTACTTCTTGTGTGGTAGCCTGCCTCTTTTTTCTAGATAATGTAGCAATGTTATCTCTTCTGTCTGCATCTTCAGATACACTTCTCCTTTGATGACTGTGAACATGATCTCCTCCTTCAGTGTGTGACTCAGGGTTGATTCCTAAACTTGACATCAATTTTCCTAAACCTGCAAGTTACCATTGCAAAATGTGCATCATGAATTCCAGTTTATATATATATAAACATAGGTATGTGTTTTATATAAACACATAGGTATATACATATAAATCAGAGATATTCCACTGGTGGACCTCAGCACCCTCTGCCCTTGGCTCTTCTTTCTGCTTCTCCTCTCTTCGTATATGCTTTATAAACTAATGAATCATCTGGAAAGAATGCTGTGTGATTCATTAGTTTATAAAACATATACGAAGAGAGGAGAAGCAGAAAGAAGAGCCAAGGGTAGACCTAGAGTACGCTGGATCGACAACATCAAAGAGACATTACACGAACACCAAATAGCATTATCTGAACTGCCAGAAATGCGAGATCAAGAACATTGTATCTCCCTCGACACCCTTAAAGGGTAAAAGAGGAAGGAAAGAAGAAGAGGGACCTCAGCAGCTCATTATGAGATTGGCAGAACATTCACGTTTCGATAACATGTATCATGTTGTATTACTTACTAACAACGTAAGAACAAGGCTATACCTGTAAATTAGGGAGCGGGGGTTCAATTACACCCCCCCTCACCTTGGGCAAAATAGGACATGACATTTAATACTGAGAAGCTAGTAAATCAGAGGATGACCACCTCCCAATTTCCTTTTAACAATTATTTAAAAAGATAATATTAAAAACCTCACACAAAAATATTGATTAGTTTTCTTTTAATGGCAAACGATTACCTCTTACCGAAGTCTGTAAAGTTATACTGTATCTTCAAACGTGCAAACATATCATAGAAACTATGTATTAGGCCTATTAATTTCTGCACAACTACAACATGAACATGTTATATTACCTTCCACACAGCAACACAATGAACATGTTATATTACCTTCCGCACAGCCACACAATGAACATGTTATATTACCTTCCGCACAGCCACACAATGAACATGTTGTATTACTTCCTAGTACAATCACAAGGTGAACTTATTATATTACTTCCTAGTACAATCACAAGGTGAACTTATTATATTACTTCCTAGTACAATCACAAGGTGAACTTATTATATTACTTCCTAGTACAATCACAAGGTGAACATGTTATGTTAATTCCTGCTACAGCCACACGATGAACAATTTATATTATTTTCTAGTACAATCACAAGACGAAAATATTATATTACCCCATGGTACAATCACAATATGAACATGTGATATTACTTTCTGGTTCAACCACAAGATGAACACGTTCTATTACTTCCTGGTATAACCAAGAGTGAACATATTATATTACTTTCTGGTTCACCCACTAAGTAAACATATTTTATTACTTCCTGGCATACCTACGAGGTGAACATATTACTCCTTGTTATAACCACAAGGTGAATACGTTATGCTACTTTCTGGTACAACCAAAAGTAAACATATTATATTACACCCTGTTTCACCACAAAGTGAACATTTTATTTTACATCGTGGTATACCTACAAGGTGAATTTTATATTACTCCTTGGTAAAACCACAAGGTGAATACGTTACACTACTTCCTGATACAACCATACACTAAACATGTTATATTACGTCCTGGTACAAAGACAAAGTTAACATGTTATATTACGCTCTCGTATAACCACAAGATGAACATATTATATTACTTCCTAGTACACTCACAAGATGAACATATTATATTACTTCCTAGTACAATCAGAAGATGAACATATTATATTACTTCCTAGTACACTCACAAGATGAACATATTATATTACTTCCTAGTACAATCACAGATAAATACGTTATATTACTTCCTAGTACAATCACAGATAAATACGTTATATTACTTCCTAGTACAATCACAGATGAACATATTATATTACTTCCTAGTACAATCACAGATAAATACGTTATATTACTTCCTAGTACAATCACAGATAAATACGTTATATTACTTCCTAGTACAATCACAGATGAACATATTATATTACTTCCTAGTACAATCACAGATAAATACGTTATATTACTTCCTAGTACAATCAGAAGATGAACATATTATATTACTTCCTAGTACAATCACAGATGAATACGTTATATGAATTCCAAGTACAATCACAGATGAATACGTTATATGAATTCCTAGTACAATCACAGATTAGCACGTTATATGAATTCCTAGTACAATCACAAATGACCACGTAATATTACTTCCTGGTACAACCACAACGTGAATATATTATATTACTTTCTGATACAACCACAAAGAGAACACTTGTTATTATTTCCTGATGCAACCACACGGAGGACACATTATATTAATTGTACAACCACAATGTGAACACGCTATATTGCTTACTATGACGAAGACAGAGATGAGTATAAAAACTCACCGACAAGAGATATATTACTTCCTGGTGTGGCATACACCGAGAACAGGTTATTAATGAACTCATTCTTGTTGGGCAGAAGGCGACACTTGTCTTGAACCTGGTAACCTGTTTATCATTATAATAATGACGATTGTGAAAGCTGTCTTGCAAAAGTATTGAACTCATCACATTGTTTGATAACACAGATTGTATTGATATAATTGTTTGATAACACAGATTGTATTGATATAATTGTTTGATAACACAGATTGTATTGATATCATTGATCATATTATGAATGAGGGTTGGTGGGCAGCCGATCTTTTTGAGTGATTTTAATAAGCCTTCACGACTTGCTAAGTCGAATGTCTTTGTAAGATCTATGAAAGCATCGCACAGGAGTTGTTTTTGTTCACACATTTCTCTTATAATTGTAGTAATAAACATCACAAACATACATTTTTAAGAACTAAAATTTAAGTTAGCAATAGCATATTTGTCACTGTGTCATGAATGAATGTTGATCACTGGTGAGATGTAATACAAGTGTATAGAAATAGAATCTTTCTTGAAAATTGAGCATGTTTCAGTAGTTTATATACAACTTTACTTGACACAGTCCTTCTTGTGGGGCAGTAGGCGACACTTGCCTTGAGCCTGGCCTGCCTGTTTATAATTATAATAATGACGATAGTAACAGCTGTCTTGCACAAGTATTGAACACATCACTTTGTTTGATAACACAGATTGTCTTGATACCATTGACTATATTATGAATGTAGTACGGTACTAGAGTGGGGTTTGGCAATTCAAACAAATGGCCAATGATGTTGATCTTCCAGACAGTCCAATATGTGAGTCCCTGACTTAATGTGTTATATAAGGACATTTATCCCACAAGTCACCAACCTCACCAGAGGTGTCATATGGGGGAAAATGTTTATGATCAAATTGTTGGTACAAAATGACAAAATATTGTGAAATAAAATTGTATATAAACTACTGAAAAATGCTCAATTTTCAAAATTCTCTTTTCTATACAATTGTATTACATCTCACCAGTGATCCACATTCATTAATTGCACAGTGACAAATATGCTATTGCTAACTTAAATTTTAGATCTTCTAAATGTATGTTCGTGATGTTTATTACTACAATTATAAAAGAAATGTCTGAACAAAAATAGCTCCTTTACGTTGCTTTCATAGATCTTACAAAGACATTCGACTTAGCAAGTCGTAAAGGCATATTAAAAGCACTCCAAAATATCTGCTGCCGACCAAACCTTTAAAGTGGGTCTATGTTTGATTTATTATACACAAATGAAAGGTAACATCAACCTTATGTTGAATAAGGGAGCCGCGTTAGCGCAGTGGTTAGCGCACTGGCTTCGCATATGAGTGGTCCTGGGTTCATTCCCCAGTTGAGGCGGAAATGTTTTCAGATGCAACGGCTCCCATGTCGACCCAGCCTTAAATGGGTACCGGATTAATCCGGGAAGTAAAGACTGCGAGGGAGAGGAGATGGCTACCGCCCTCATTTGCAGAGCCTGTGAAATGTGAGATCGCTAACATACCCCTACGGCATTAATAAATGCTATGGGTTACTTTACTTTTTTTATGTATCTGGACCTTTCATGAAACAATCAAATAAAGGACATGTACCGGTATTATATTGTGAAGTTTAAAAAAAATTATTGGTAGCATATCCTATTCAAGGCATAACCATCAACCCAGCATGTGGATTTCTAGGCAATATAAATACGTTCAGTAGTTTATTTAATTCTGAACAATCCTGATGCATAATTGTCTGTGGCTGGATTTGAACCCAATAACTTGTCCATCATCGTACCTTGGTCGTATTTGTATCATCATGATGTGTACCACGCCACCACAGATCGAGCATAAAGTACGTGTATTATATTGTGCAGTACAAAGGACATGAATTATATTATGATATTTAAAGAAGGTTTATTAATTTTATTATGATGTATAAACGATATGTAAAGTAAAAAAGTAAAGTAACCCATAGCATTTATTAATGCCGTAGGGGTGTGAGATGTTAGCGATCTCACATTTCACAGGCTCTGCAAATTAGGGCGGTAGCCATCTCCTCTCAGGACCACTCATATGCGAAGCCAGTGCGCTAACCACTGCGCTAACGCGGCTCCCGATAACGATATGTATTATATTGTGAACTACAAACGAAGTGTATTAATTATAGTGGGAAATATAAAGGACATACATTACATTATAAAGTATAAAAACATGTATTATATTGTGAAGTATGAAGACATGAATTATAAAGTATAAAGGAAACGTGTATTAATTATATTGTTAATTATAAAGGACATGTATTATATTGTAAAGTATCAAGGACATGTATACTAATGTGAAGTGTCAAAGGCATGTATTATACCGTGAAGTGTAAAATACGTGTATTATATTGTGAAGTATAAATGGATGTGTTTTCTATTGTGAAGTATAAAGGACATGTAGGTCCCTATTATATTGTAAAGTTTCAAGGACATTTAAATGCATAAAATCATTAAAATTGGCACCAAATGGCAAAAGACGAAGAAGAAGGTCAGGAAAGACTTCGTAGAAGAACCATCAGATACAACTATTGGTCTCAACACAATTCAACAATTACACACAGTAGCATCAGGCGTGCTAAGGGTACCGCATTGTTATCAGCGGACCCAGGGTTAACAGATAACCAAGATTCAAAAAGTACCTCCTCGTGGTGTACCCTGGAAAAAGAAGTACATCGGTTCGTGCTTCTTCTAGCAAACACTTTATGGATCGTGTCCGTTAATGTTGAGGGTGCAGATGGAATGAAAATTGACTGCAAA
The DNA here is from genome assembly GCA_034231615.1 of Meghimatium bilineatum. NCBI lineage: Eukaryota > Metazoa > Mollusca > Gastropoda > Stylommatophora > Philomycidae > Meghimatium > Meghimatium bilineatum. Next base: position 24,359,845 of record CM067322.1, read on the forward strand.
AATGATAGGCAATATCTCCGATACCTCTGTGCCAATACATACATCGTCACTATCGACTCACAGTGATGCAAGGCAGTCAAGATGAAGCATTGGAGTTGGAGGGAAAGCCAATTAATTGTCACGAAATAGGTAGACGTCAAGACGAATAGTGAGAGTCGAAAAATAACACAATGAGTACAATAAGAGACAGCAAAGCGACATAGGGCATCACGGCGTGCAAACTGAACCGGTAAACGTTAAAGGGAAATTGGAACTAACGTGTTTTTGTTCACCCCGAGAACAAGCTTCTAGTCCCTGCAGCCAATAAGAAATGTGTAGAGACTCAAACTTGAACGAGGGTTCACAATGTTGGTGAATGACACTTCAGCCAAGAGGGCGAATGAACCTGGCCCCAACTCTACCGTCAATGCTATCCTATACTGGAATTATGTTCACGGAGAGAAAAGGTTCAGTACCCAATGGGCACAGGCACAATAAGTGTAATTACGTGAAACAAGTTCACTGGAAATGGAACACCTCGTGCGAGAATGACATTGTCGACCCAAGCCTAAATCCCTGACTACCATTTCCACAGAGACTGCCACCCAGGGGCATGTTTCAGGGGACTGAAAAATCCAAGGGACAGTGGGTGAAAAACTGTGGCGGTGTAGAGTCGATACACATCCATCGCCTGGCGACAAATAGAAATATTGTCACAGACTAGAGTAACCCAATGCCCAAATTAAAGGCATGACGAAAATGGATATTCTAGGCCTTCCAAGGTGCAAATAACTCGGATGTGCTGTAAACCAGCAGCACAGCGTACATTACTCTCCCCGGCGGAAATCACACGAACTTTCGTATTGGTTATCAGAGAGCAAACGCAGAAGAAGAAGAAGTCATCACATAGCTCGAGCTGTACATCTCTGATTTCTGCCCTATGCTCCGTATTCGGCGCTGCAGAAACATTGATAGATAGACAGACAGACAGACAGATAGATGAAAGATAGATAGGTAGGTATATATGTGGCTTGGTAGATAGGAAGGTTGACATATATTGTGAAGTGTAAAGGGTGCGTATTATTGTTGGCGTAAAAAGGGCACATTAAAATGCGCCGCATTCTATAAAAACGGTAAAATAATTTCACGTTTCATCCCGACAAATCCGGGTTCAGTACTGAATTTTTAGTACAAGATTATTTTCTGTTTCTACATGACTAGACAGATGTTTATCTAGTCTTGGCCACTACTTGGAGTTGAAGCCGGATTTTTGAATACTCTGGTTGGTCGACTGTGACCATATTTTATTTAAAGCTTCTTACAGTTGACGTCTTGTTTTGATTGAGTTTTGTGGTTAAAAATATCTTACCGGATGTTTCTTTACTTTACTGTTGAGTCCCTCGTCAATTATACAGCGCTGGGGACTCAATATGATCATCCTCAAAAGTGACGACATTTGATATTTCCCTTGTTTTCATTGGTCAATTTGTTTATACTTTATATCGACAAACAATCAAAATCTATATTTTTGTTGAATGGTGACTCCTAAAAGTCCACATGACTGTATTGACAAGGGACTCGGTTTAATCCTCCTGTATGTTGAAGGGACAGAAGGGAAAACAAAGAATAGTAACACTGCCATCCGTCATGCATGTCGTAAGATGGTACTAAGGAAGTTTGACGCGATATTGACTACTCTACTACATGATTTTAATAGTGATGAAATCTGCTGAAACCAATGCCTTACTGGGAAGACATCGACACTTTTATCTGCAGCAGGCATTGAGTTTGTAAGTCTGTCACGACAAAGGGTACACCAGAGTACAAAGTCCACACCAGAGTACAAGTCTTCCAACTCCCGGCATTCTACATTCAACAGTTACATTATACAAAAACTGTCATTTAGGAATTACGGTACGAACAGTTTGGCAAATTTTCCCATTAAGAAAACCATATCAGAGAAACACTAATCTGAAACTGAAATTGAAACTCTATCTCCTGGCACAGGGAACAAGAGTGACAACATCATACTCACTTGGGGTCATATCATAAGGTTCAGCACCGTTAAATTCGAATGACTAACATGTTCAGTGAATTATATCGGCGTGTTACCTTCGGAGCATCCAGCTGGGGTGAGCATAATCTGCTGATTTCTATTTTAAGCCGCATATGAGCATCCTCCATAAAGAACTTCCACTTAACAATGATATGTAAAGTATATGGGTGAATGAGTACCTATGATATGTAAAGTATATGGGTGAATGTGTACCTATGATATGTAAAGTATATGGGTGAATGTGTACCTATGATATGTAAAGTATATGGGTGAATGTGTACCTATGATATGTAAAGTATATGGGTGAATGTGTACATATGATATGTAAAGTATATGGGTGAGTATGTACCTATGATATGCACAGTATATGGGTGAATGTGTACCTATGATATGCACAGTATATGGGTGAATGTGTACCTATGGTATGTAAAGTATATGGGTGAATGTGTACCTATGGTATGTAAAGTATATGGGTGAATGTGTACCTATGATATGTAAAGTATATTGGTGAATGTGTACCTATGATATGTAAAGTATATGGGTGAATGTGTACCTATGATATGTAAAGTATATGGGTGAATGTGTACCTATGATATGTAAAGTATATGGGTGAATGAGTACCTATGATATGTAAAGTATATGGGTGAATGTGTACCTATGATATGTAAGGCATATATGGATGCAGGTGTATTTTTTCACATATAAGTATATGGGTGCATGCATATTTTTTCATATGTAAAGTTTATGGATGCATGTGTATTTTTTCATGTCTAATATATGGATGCATGTATATAAGTATGACTATGTGTATAGTATGACTATGTGTATATATGTGCTTAATGGAAAAGTAGTATATATGTATATAAGCATTCAAGCCTTTTTTTTGTTTATTTTTTATTTTTTAAATTTACAGTTATGGAATGTTTAAAAAAAAAAAATTATATAATTAAAAAAAAAAAAAAATTCCTCCACAGAATCTACAAGTTCATCCAAACCTTTGGATTCCAACAATCATCTATTGCTAGGAGGAGAACCAAGACCAACGAGCCTAACACCAAAGGCACCAAGAAAAACAAACAAGTCCTTCTTAGGACTACATCCTAATCCCCCAATATTCCTTTTGTCCATATAAGGACACGTAGACCAGCACCCAGGTCAAATCACCAGTCCCTAACAGACCCAGGCCATTGGGCCACAATATACGCCCCGATATAACTAAAGGAAAACCATTCCACAGTTGAAAGGGGCGTGTCTGACTCTAGACAGACAAATCCACCAGCTAACAAACAAACAAACTTCCACTTAACTTGCCACCTTTTATGTTTTCCTCTTTGAGCAAATTATACTTTCTTTGTGAAATACACAATGAAAACTTGATATCACTGTCAGACTATTATAATGTTATTCTATCAATGTTTACTTAGTGTATCGCAAAGTGGTTTTTTTTATTGTTATTGTCCCTCACAAGTCTGTGTTTGTTATTATTATTATTATTATTCTGCGTTCGTTCTCAAACTCCTGCAGATTAGCATAATGTAGTCCGGAGAACGGAATGCGTTGTGTCTTGGTCTACAGCATTGCTGCGATATCTGCGCATATCGGCCTGACACAACCGACTTCAGCATGGCCTTGGGTCTCTGACCTTATATGGGATGGGACAGCGAACTCCATCCCATAACTTCCTTAGTCGCCTTTTACGACATGCGTGGAAGGTAAACAGTGTTGCTATTCTTAGCTCCCCTTTCGACCCTGGCAACACACGGGCGGTTATTATTCATTTAATCTACAACTGTAGTGATTAATATATCTTTAAGTAGTCAGTCTTTGATAGAACTTATTTAATTTCCAGCCGTAATGACTGTAGTGCATCCTCCAAATCTTACTTGGTTATTAAGCATGCGTGTTGTTTTTTCCCAACATTATTGATTATTTTGTCATATACGCGCATGTTTGTTATTAGTTCTGGTCAAGTGAACTGAAGAACCCGCAATTGAGACATGCATTTTATAAGACACGCAGTCCTATTAAAAAAAACAAATTGGTAGCATATCCTATCCAGGACGTAGCTATCAACCCAGCATTTGTTGGCTGTGGTGATTTTCTAGGCAATATAAATACGTTCAGTAGTTTGCCATTGCTTTCTGAACGGTCCGGATGCACAATTACCTGTGGTGAGGAACGAACTCGGTACCTTTGCCATCACAGACGCGCTCTGTACCACTTCGCCACAGAGCCGGACAGAGCAGTCCTATATATGATATTAATTTGTCAAGTGACATATCTAAGATCAGTGGAGCAGAACCAATGTTACAATTGCGTTGAATGGCTCTTCCTGTTGAATTCTAGTGAAGGAATAAAAGACTTTGATTGTGTACATTCTGTCGCGTTGTTGTTTATAAACAAAGTGTGTTGGTGATGTTACTAATGCTTACCTTGGTGGATGAAGTAAAGAATAAGTGACGCCATGTTGTCAAGTTCATCTAAGTCAACGGAATCTTCATCCCCCATGTAGTACAGTAGTGCATCACCACTCAGACACTGAAAAATGCACAATATAATAGTTATACATCAATGTTACATCAACATTACACCAAAACAAAATCTTACCTACATCAGCTGTGCATCAATGCTTCATCAGCCGTGCATCAATGATACATCAGCTGTGCATCAATGCTACATCAGCCGTGCATCAATGCTACATCAGCCGTGCATCAATGCTAGATCAAACTTACACCAAAACTAAATCTTACCTACATCAGCTGTGCATCAATGCTACATCAGCCGTGCATCAATGCTACATCAGCCGTGCATCAATGCTACATCAGCCGTGCATCAATGCTAGATCAAACTTACACCAAAACTAAATCTTACCTATAGCCTACATCAGCAGTGCATCAATGCTATATCAGCTGTGCATCAATTCTACATCAGCCGTGCATCAATGCTACATCAGCCGTGCATCAATGCTAGATCAAACTTTCACCAAAACTAAATCTTACCTATAGCCTACATCAGCAGTGCATCAATGCTATATCAGCTGTGCATCAATTCTACATCAGCCGTGCATCAATGCTACATCAGCCGTGCATCAATGCTAGATCAAACTTACACCAAAACTAAATCTTACCTATAGCCTACATCAGCAGTGCATCAATGCTGCATCAGCTGTGCATCAATGCTACATCAGCTGTGCATCAATGCTACATCAGCTGTGCATCAATGCTACATCAGCCGTGCATCAACGCTACATCAGCCGTGCATCAATGCTACATCAGCCGTGCATCAACGCTACATCAGCCGTGCATCAGTGCTACATCAGCCGTGCATCAATGCTACATCAGCCGTGCATCAATGCTACATCAGCCGTGCATCAATGCTACATCAGCTGTGCATCAATGCTACATCAGCCGTGCATCAATGCTACATCAGCCGTGCATCAATGCTACATCAGCCGTGCATCAATGCTACATCAGCCGTGCATCAATGCTACATCAGCCGTGCATCAATGCTACATCAGCTGTGCATCAATGCTACATCAGCCGTGCATCAATGCTACATCAGCCGTGCATCAATGCTACATCAGCCTTTCATCAACGATTCGCAACCTCGCAATAGGGCAAACGTTCAAAAATTAATAAAATGTTACAGCAACATTAAAACAATAGTACAACATCAATCCATCAAACGACATTCATCAAACGACATCCATCAAACGACATCCATCAAACGACATACATCAAACGACATCCATCAAACGACATCCATCAAACGACATCCATCAAACGACATCCATCAAACGACATCCATCAAACGACATCCATCAAACGACATCCATCAAACGACATCCATCAAACGACATCCATCAAACGACATTCATCAAACGACATCCATCCAACGACATCCATCAAACGACATCCATCAAACGACATCCATCAAACGACATCCATCAAACGACATCCATCAAACGACATCTATCAAACGACATCCATCAAACGACATCCATCCAACGACATCCATCAAACGACATCCATCAAACGACATCCATCAAACGACATCCATCAAACGACATCCATCAAACGACATCCATCAAACGACATCCATCAAACGACATCCATCAAACGACATCATCAAACGACATCCATCAAACGACATCCATCAAACGACATCCATCAAACGACATCCATCCAACGACATCCATCAAACGACATCCATCAAACGACATCCATCAAACGACATCCATCAAACGACATCCATCAAACGACATCCATTAAACGACATCCATCAAACGACATCCATCAAACGACATCCATCAAACGACATCCATCAAACGACATTCATCAAACGACATCCATCAAACGACATCCATCAAACGACATCCATCAAACGACATTCATCAAACGACATCCATCAAACGACATCCATCAAACGACATTCATCAAACGACATCCATCAAACGACATCCATCAAACGACATCCATCAAACGACATCCATCAAACGACATCCATCAAACGACATCCATCAAACGACATTCATCAAACGACATTCATCAATTAATCAAGTGACATAAACGAGTGGCATAGACAATCATACTTTACACAACTATCTGTCACTTGTGTTGTTAATAAATTTCGTTGGTGACTTATTTTTGTGCCACAGTGACAAACAGTTCAGAAACTTATCAATTTGTCTTTCTCTGTCTCTTCTCCCTTGATCTTTCCAGTGGTTACTAAATATTCAAGTTTTACTTTTCTCATGACATTCCCTAAAAAATCTTGATTGTCTGTTTCTAATTTGTGCTAAAATGTGCCGTTTTCCTCATACATCTATGAGGACTCTGGTACAACAACTAAATGAAAATCAACTCCCACCTGAACATATTCAATGAGGGACAAAAAACATAATCCAAACAAAATGTTTAAGAACAGGGGTGGGTAACCTTTCTAGCTACACGGGCGAGTTGGTGCCAGTGTATGACTTTAATTCTTGGAATTTATGTCTATGACTGCGGTGCCAGTGATTTACTTCAATTCTTGGAAGTTATATTAAAGTCCTATGACTGATTTCATAGTCCTTTGAAGTTATTTATAATTTATTCGAAGTTACTTCTGGGTCATTTGAAGTTATTCCCCAGTCATTAAATTTATTTCTAAGTTATTTTGTTATTTCTAAAACTTTTGAAATTATTTCTAAGTCATATTTTATTTCTAATCTTCAAATGCAGCCAAAGTAGTTGTTGCCAAGAGCCGATAACTTTCTCTGTACTGCAATAATTGCAGAATCTGAAGTTTCTAGTGCTAGACATAATACAGCGATGGCAGGGTTAAAAAAAACTATATTTTCTCCTTGTAACATTAGTTGTAAGGTAGTCGTTTGAGTTAAAACTTTCATATATTAGCACTGTTTAATAGCGCATTTTACAGTTTTCATCGGACAGCTTGTGATCTGAAAATTCTGCAATTTTAAATCTGTCTTACGGGACAGAAAAATATAGCTATCCGGACCTGTTATGGCCCGCGAGCCGTATTGTGTCCACCGTTATTATAAAAATAGCACTAACAACCTAGATGTGTGATTCGCCCTCTGCTCTGTCACGGTGTATGTTCAACATTTGCACTGGAAACTTTTCAATCCAACCGACCAAATGTCTGAATTAAGTACATCCTCTATACAGCAGTTCCGATTGACCTACAGTCAATAAGGATGTTTTCGAATGTTTCACTGGGATGAGACGATTGTCTACATTTGGGTAGGGACTGACAAGCAGTAAATGGCTATTGATTCTAGCATATCCTGTTCGAAACTGAACGATAAGGAATTGATTTCACTTGAAGAGTCTTGTGTAAATTTACGCTGTCATTGTCTTGCTGTAATGTCCTTTTTGTAAATATTTTTCAACCAACTCATGCGTGTACCCTAGAACTTGGTTGTGATGAAAGCCTCTGCACAGAATTAATTAGACCTTCAGTCCTAACTTTTTTTATTGTTGTCGTGTTTCTGTTGGTCATTCCTTATATACTAGGAGTCGCCTTGGCTATTATTGGCATGCGACTCCAAGTATATAATTAGTGACCAACGGAACACACGATAATAATATAGACAACGAACGAATGAAAGCCTAATTAATTCTGCGCACAGGTCTGCTTTTGACGTCGGTCACAGTGGAGATATTCCTGGCTTTGTCGTTAAGAATTTATTTTAACTGTTGTCATGTTAACGGGTCATCTAAAGACATATATTCAAGAAGTGGTTTCTCTAAACTATCAACACGCGCAAGCTAAAATATTTTGGACATACAGCGAATTGATGGAGCAACTAGATATCCATGAGGCAGGCACTCATTGATCCAGAAGGGTTTAAGAGTGCCAAATTTGAATATGTAGCGGTTCTCAAGCGCGACGTGTCCGGTCGTCCGAGGAGCACCACTTAATAGCCGTAACCTGAATGTCCTGGTCTGTGCCATTGAAGTGGACGTCCACAGAATAAGCCAAATGGTTTTTCACGCTATACAGATGTTTAAAGAATCGGTCTGCGAGTCTCCTTTCAGTTTCACCCATATGTGTCATGGCGCAACGCTTGAATACGATGGCATAGATAATGTTGCCGGACATGCATGTTAAGTCCTCTTCATTGGTGAAGGTAACTTTAGGTAATGTAGCAGGCAGGGTCTATCCATCGGTGGTAACTCCAAAATCGGTAATTCCATCAATTACAGCACAGTGTCAGCATCAGTCATCGCTCCAGGTGTCACCATTAGTTACCGTACAATATGTCACATCAGTTACCGCACCGGATGTCACGTCAGTTACCGCACATGTGTCAACACCGCTAATGACGCAATGAGTCCAGCTTAACATATCCGTGGACGACATAAGAATATTAATATTTCTTACTGGCTTTACATTATAACGTCCGCTTTCTGCCTTCATACACAACTTATAATCTAGTTTTGACTAGTCTGAAGTATTAGAAGAAACTACCACAATTTGGCTCGTATGTACTGTGTGTGTTCGTCCATCACAAGTTATGATGACCATTTTTTACATCCATTTTTAAACATTCAGTTAGAATTATGACCATGCATAATTGTTCGTAGATGGCCAATGAGATCTATATAGCGTTCTGAAACGTTACATTTTACTGCATATCAAGAGACCAAACGTGCCATAGCCCGAAAACCGATTGTCGTTCAATCTTGCCAAGCCTTACATCAAATGTAGAAAAAATAATATATATATTAATAGTTGATGAATATATATAGGGCAGCGGACATTGCGCCTTTGTCGTTTAGTGAGAGACACCTGGATGACAAAGACTGCAAGATGTGCCATCACTGCGGATGTGTATCAGACTCATAGGTGACAGGGAATGCAAGATGTACCATCACTTCGGATGCGTTAACAAATCTGACACAAGAATGATGAGATAGGTGACCCAGATGTGTTATGTTTCTATGGCATGACCCGATGATCATGAAACACTGACGCATTGGAATACCCCCCTTCTGGGACTAAACATGCATCCGTAGCCCCCTTTCTTCTCCAACATAGCCATGTCTTAAAGACATCAAAGATTATGCATTTGAGTATCAGCTTAACTATTTAACTGAGGATGACTCACGCTTTAGTAAGACAGGCGATGGGCTGCTAATAGCTGCTTGCTCACAGCTGAAGGGATTATTTCATCATTAGCATCACCATAACAATGGACTAAGAGATCATGATACACTATACAATATACTAAATGTCAATATAAATAATGAATGATTTCATTGTAATACCGAATGAAAGATGAAGATCTGAGCTATTTCAAATTTCTCAGAGTAGGTGCCAAGACAATGTTTTGGTTTCAGTTCTCTTATCGTTTCATTTTTAGACGTTACAAGAACAGGGACGATACCTTTTCTTTAAGAATAAGATCATTTGTACCATGGTGATGTTCTTCTTCGGCATGTTCATGGTGGTGGTCGTCTCCCTCTCCTTCAGCATGGTTATGACCATCGTGAGTGTGGTCATCATGCGGGTGGTCATCGTGCATGTGGTCATCGTGCGTGTGGTCATCGTGTGTGTGGTTATTATGCATATGGTCTTCATGATCTCTGCTATTATTTCCATGACCATGATACAGATTCTCCTGTAATAAATATTATAAATAATTTGCTAGATTTGAGGTTCGAGTATAAGCTACAGACTAACGTTAAAGGCTTACCATCAACTTAAGGCCAGCATTTACATTTGACTTGACTTGTTCTTCTACTTGTTCTTCACGTTCATTCTCAAACTCCCGCCCGATCTCCTTTATAGGAGAACCATGGTTCTACTAGATTTCCAGCAAGATATAGTCCAGAGAATGGAAATGCGTTGTGTCGCATATTTGATTCACCGCCTATCAACAACTATATCTAAGTATGTGCGTTGATTACACTGATGTTGTGCCAAGTGGATTATTTTGGATCAGCTGAATTATGACAATTAGTCAACTGGATTACACTGATATTTTGGTCAAATGGATTATAATGGTATTTGGTCAACTGAATTAAACGGATATTTGATAACATTAATTATGATATTTAGTAAACTGGGTTATACTGATATTTGGTCAACTGGATTGTAATGATATTTAGTCAAATGGATTATACTGATGTTTTATCCACTGGATTATAATGATACTTGGTCAACTGGATTAAACTGATATTTGATAAAATTAATTATGATATTTAATAAACTGTGTTATACTGATATTTGATCAACTCGATTATAATGATATTTAGTCAAATGGATTATAATGATATTTAGTCAAATGGATTATAATGATATTTAGTCAAATGGATTATAATGATATTTAGTCAAATGGATTATAATGATATTTAGTCAAATGGATTATAATGATATTTAGTCAAATGGATTATAATGATATTTAGTCAAATGGATTATAATGATATTTAGTCAAATGGATTATAATGATATTTAGTCAAATGGATTATAATGATATTTGGTCAACTGCATTATACTGATGTGTTGTCACCTGGATGATGCTGATATTTTGTCATCTGGGTTTATAATAATGTTTCGATAAATCAGGAGTGGGAAAAATACAGCCCACAGGTAGGTAGGTAGGCAGGTAATCATGAGTTTACCTCTCTTTTGGAGGTAATTCAACCGACGAACAACAAAGTCCACTTTGGTTATATCAGGCCTACCTTTGGATTAAAGAAATAATTCTTAATCTCAGACAGTATCATTTTCATGTGTCCTACATAATTCCGCACATTCTGTATTTCAACTTCAAATTATATACACATTGTGCATAAATGGTACTTTATTAAAGGTTACCCGTCAACAAAGAAATGAACAGAATGATAATGGAAATAGAAGCAGTGACAGAACCAGCATTAGAATGGAAATAGAAGCAGTGACAGAACCAGCATTAGAATGGGGATAGAAGCAGTGACAGAACCAGCATTAGAATGGAGATATAAGCAGTGACAGAACCAGCATTAGAATGGAAATAGATGCAGTGACAGAACCAGCATTAGAATGGAAATAGATGCAGTGACAGAACCAGCATTAGAATGGAAATAGATGCAGTGACAGAACCAGCATTAGAATGGAAATAGATGCAGTGACAGAACCAGCATTAGAATGGAAATAGATGCAGTGACAGAACCAGCATTAGAATGGAAATAGATGCAGTGACAGAATCACTAATAATGTGATAACTTCTGTCGTTCCTTCTTCTCGTGGTTCACAGTTAACATGTTTACAAAGTAAGCCCAGTTTTCCTGTAAAATATTACTGCAATTGAAACATTATATCACACATTGATAATCTCAAAGCACGTTTCTTAAAATAGAAATTCGAATGCTAAGAAATGAATGGGACATTCTTCTAAGAAACTAGTTACCCAATGGCTGCTGGAACAAAGCACTTATGGGAATGCCGTGTAACCCATGATGATGTTTTCTGCTCATGAATAATGTCAGTGCCGGTCTTAGGCCATTGCAACCTATGCGGCCGCAGTGGGCCCCGCACTTTCGTAGGCCCATAAAATCACATTACAATTTATTTTATTATCCTCTTCCCTACCCAGACTGGGCCCCGCGCAATCCGTTTCGCATAGGGCCCCTCAATTTCAACCTTGGCCCTGAATAATGCACATTTTTTTACTGAGGAAATGACCTCAGATCCTGTTCATGAAAGTGTACGCGAAATAAAGATTATTTTTAATGTAATCTATTTGAGCGATTAAGATCAATTTTAATAATGAAAAGAATTTGAATAATGAAAAAAAATGTAATACTGTAGAGACAGGAATGAACATAAACATATATCTGACACTGGGTGTTACCCTGAGACAGGAGACGTGAATATTTGGACAAAGTTATGTAGGTTAAAAATTCAGTATGCTTTTTCTTAGTTCGCGCGGACACAAGAAACAGGACGTAAATCTACATTTGTGTAAAGGGTTAGATTATCCCACAGCAGGACATGTGGTAGGGGTGTTAGGTATTCTCTACGTGCACGAAAGTCTCAGCTGCGCTCTGATGTAAAGGATCAGTGCACTTTCTTGTCGTGTGTTATTGTTGTTGTTCGTCCATCACAAGTGATGATAACCATTTGTTACATCCACTTTTGAAAATTCAATTTTAGTTATGTCCTTGATTATGAGTTCGTAGATGGCTAATGAGCCCTATTCGAGCTGTAAATGTCCTTGGACAGTTCGGACATGGAATGACGACTGTAGACGGAAATTGGTCAATACGTGACTTTCTAGCTGCTCTCCGCTGTTGAGCTGCTGCATTTCTCTTCTTTTCACAAGATGATGCGCTCTTTTTTATTTTAGAACGCCATGTAGATCTATTTTGTGCAAGTTCTTCCAATGTATCGTGGTCTATTTCAAAGGCTTTCAGTGAGTTCTTTAACGAGTCCTTGTAGCGCTTCCTTTGGTCACCTCGAGATCGTATACCCTTCTCTAGCTCACTATAGAGAAGTATCTTTGGCAGACGATGGTCTGGCATACGCACCAAATGACCTGTGTTATTGTATTTTTAACGTATAAAACACTAAAAACAAGTTTCCGGTGGAAGTAGAGATAAAATGGAGAAAATGGATTTGGATATGAAACCGTCAGAAATTAGTATGACAACATAACCAAACAGACGTTGGACTCGGACCTGGAGAGAAAGAGGGCAGTTTAAAGACCGAGCAATTAATGAAGAATCATGGAGAAATATAGCAAATCCATTGGGACATGGTGGGAATAGTTGAAGAAATAAAAGCAGCGTAGATTTGGGCGGAGAAGGACAATTGCAGCCTTATGCTCAACAGGAATCTTAAAAGAAAAAAAACAGAAAATATTCTGATGCTAAGAATTGCTTCTCTTGTTCTTTGTACTTTTTAATGCCAATTTGTCCCTCTTGTTCTCTATCTCATTCTTACTTCTTTTATCAGGTTATTTGTTTATACTCGATACATTTAACTGTTCTGTAGTGGTATGAATAATATGTTCTATAGTATTTTCAAATTCGTTAGGATATTCTGGTAGTGGTATGAATAATATGTTCTATAGTACATTAAAATGCGTTAGAATATTCTGGTAGTGGTATGAATAATATGTTCTATAGTACATTCAAATGCGTTAGGATATTCTGGTAGTGGTATGAATAATATGTTCTATAGTACATGCAAATTTGTTAGGATATTCTGGTAGTGGTATGAATAATATGTTCTATAGTACATTCAAATTCGTTAGGATATTCTGGTAGTGGTATGAATAATATGTTCTATAGTACATTCAAATTCGTTAGGATATTCTGGTAGTGGTATGAATAATATGTTCTATAGTACATTCAAATTCGTTAGGATATTCTGGTAGTGGTATGAATAATATGTTCTATAGTACACTCAAGTGCCTTAAGATTTTTTGATAGTGGTATGAATAATATGTTCTATAGTATACTTACTAGTCGCAAGATTTTTTCTATAATGATAGCAATACTGTGTTATATAATACGTTCAAATGGCTTTAGATTTTTCGTAGTTGTATGAATACTGATGTATTCAAGGTTTTTGGTACTTATACTGTTTTTCATTGACTACAGCAGTTCCAAATCCCATTATATTTTAAGCATCAAATGCAACAGTTCAATTGGTTATCACACGTTTCCTGACTATCGACAGATAGAATGCCACATATAGCCATGACACATAGACATGTTTGCAAATAGGGGGACCTCCAATCTATATAGACGTATTGTAGTCATGTATTGTCACCTCTGTGGTTGGGAGGGAGCCAGAGATGTACTGTGCAGCACTGGGGAGGAGGAAACTGACAGCACTGTTTTTTCCTATGGCTGAAACCCATCATAGAGGCACAGTGACTCAGGACGTGACAATCCTTTTGATTTGAACATTTGGTTGCACGCCTGGAGCAATAGAGAAGTTCGGCATAACCAGTAGTCAATTGGTGGCGGGGAATGAGCACAGTGAACCCTATCTTGGCTACAGTGGCTAGGAGCAGTGCATAGGTTGAAACCTACCTTTCTGGAGGTGTGATAGTTATTCTCTGGCTCTGTCCCGGGGTGGGCCGAAAATCCACAGACTTCCCAGAAATATAATGCCATTTAATTGCATTAGATCAAAGGGCATGAGCCCATGGACCGCTGGATCAGCAACTAACCAACCAACCATCTTAGAATATACTGCGGTATTCATTGCTCTTTCCAGTACGTCAGTGACTTTGTTCTGCTACCTAACTCCAAAGATTCTACGTAGGTACCGCAGGCAAAAGCTGTTTAGTCGTCTGTCCTGATGCATATATGTAATTTTTTAAGTTCCTGACACTATCAACTGACGTAGCGGAGAGAAATGAGGACGCAAGCCTGGTAAACTAGGAGTTTAGATGTTATAGTTAATGTTCTGTTTTCCCAGATAATTTGTGTTAGTATCAAGCGATATAATTAGCTTAAGTATTTATCTAATAGTGTAACTAACTTAATAAGTGTCCATACAAAATATAACTAGCTTCACTAGTGTCTATCTAATGATATAACTAAATTAATAATGAACTATTTAATTATATAACTAGCACATCAATTATTTATCTAACAATATAACTAAGTTAACAAAGATCTATCTAATATAATCTGATATAACTAACTAGCAAGCAATTCTTTGTCTTCTGCGTTTGTTCTCAAACTATTGCAGATTAGCAGGTCTCACCAATGGCTCACTAGACAAACTAACCATGCAACAGAAAACCTTAGTAAATGACATGCCTTTATATTGAGGTTATTTTCTTATAGAAGCTTCATGTCACGTCATCTATACAATCCCGTAGTCGTAACCTTCGATAACAGTTACCATGTTGTTCCGACAGGCCGACGTTGTGCTTGAACTAGTTACGGGCACGGCGTGGGTGGGTAGAACAACAAAGAAACCTGTCGCAAGGGCCAGACATGTGCCCTGATGTCGACGTCTGTTTCGGTTGCATTAGACTCGAAAAACCATCGCGTCAGATGGCTGCTGGAACAGAGGGCGGAGCAGGATGTAGTACGGAGAACGGAATGCGTTGTATCATGGTTTATATCTTAGCTACGATATTTGTGCCCTTCATCTTGACACATCGGACGTAATCATGGGTTTGTGTCAATGTGGCATTATACGGGATGGGACAATCAACTTCGCCCCATAACCTCGCATCTTATTACATGCATGAAAGATAAACAGTATTGCTATTCTTTGCTCCCCTCTCGGGCACCAGTGGCACAAGGGCGGAAAGCAATTCAAGTAGTTTTTTTGTTTTTTTCTTAAACTGATCGGATTTGTAAACACCTTGTTGATCGGGTGTCATCTTCTTTGAAAGATTCATATCGTCCTCCGGCATTTTACATACATTACGCTGTCCATACATTACGTGAACAATTTTTTTTGGGGCCACATTTCGACCCCCTACCTCCCCAGTTAACTACTGGCAAGAATTAACGAAGCTCTACCTCCTTGCTAAATTACGTCAAATTCTCATCAAATTCCCCCTCCCCTCACCAATGTCCAACAATTATTTTGTTAAACTGAACAGGCTACAAATAAAAATAATTATATTATCTAGTTAAAATTCCAACATAATCTAATGAAATTAATGTGTGCTTTTATACAACATGTAAACAGCATGAGTTCAAGTGCACTCGCCACATCAAATTCCCAGATTGGCAGGTATACCAAATACCCAAGCAGAATGCGAAAATGGGGCTGTGGTTACTTGATGTATACATAGAAACTCCTGTGTCCTGCACAACCGCCAAGAACAGGGTACTAGGATGTATACCCAGAGAAAGCAGAGACATGGCCCTATAGCTACGTTCTAAGTAATGAAGACTAAACTAGTCTCTGGTAAAACACTGTCTAGATGGTTAGAAACTTTTTAATAGAGAGTAGCTCAACTTCCTTTACCACTAACTAATAGTACAAAGTCATGTAGTATTCACATCTGCTATCCGCACCAATGAAGCATACTTTTCTTGAACTCCTCATACAATCAAGTTTGATGGTTAATTCAGAATACCCGTTAAAAAATCGACCATTAATATGTATACTAATTTTCTGCTTGAATAAACTGCGCACTGGTAAAGTTGTAGTTTGTCCCTTTTCACATTTTCAACTTCTTTTGACATTAATCCAGTGTTAATAAAGGATGGATATATATATATATATATATTTCAAACCATCTATATTTTATTTCTATAACTTGTCACTGGAACATAGTTGCTGTATTTTCTTCATCATCATCATCTAGTGACATATTCTTTCCAGAACGTAGTCTTTACTATGGATCTCTTAAATTCTCCGCGGTCTTGAGCAAGTTGTCCTGCCTCTTCCAGTGACATGCGCAGGCATTCTTGAATGTCTGTTGTCAACGGCGCCTTGGTCAGCCTTTGCCCCTGTTGCCTTCTATCATCCCCTCCAGTAACACTCTCTCCATGCCGTCGTGTCTCTTAACATGACCGAAAAAAACTAGATTTTTCTTTAATATGTTGTTCAGAAGCCAGCCTTCCTGGACGTTAATTGTTCGTAACACTTCCTGGTTTGTTTTCTTCGCTGTCCATGGCATTCTCAGAACTCTTCTATAACACTTTAATCTTATATAAAGCAGATTCAAATAGTGCAAATTCGAAGCGATCTTCAATCTATTGATGATTTCAGGATTTACTGTGCAAACATTAGCTATATTTCTTTCTTTGCTAGCATAGCATAGTTTCTGATTTTAAAAAACAACAACAATAGAACAAGTGTTTCACACAAATTCTTTAACGTTGCATGGAGAAAGCTCAAAGGAAATTTTCGTTGTAAAATTGAAATTGATAACCTGTCATCAAGACATAATAATACCGAATAAAACTATGCTCTATGTCTAAATTGATATAATAAATTTTAAATGAAACTGTACTCTAATTATATGTCTAAATTCGTATAATGTATTTTAATATAATTAGTTCAATTCTTGTAAAATAATAAAGCATTAGTGAGGTCAACTTTTCATAAACTCTGTCCCTCCCCGTTGTCAGCAATTTTCAAAATTTCTCACCCTCTAAACCCCCTCCCAATATGTTGACGTAATTTATGGAATATATAACTAACTTAACAAGTACCCGTCTAACGATATAACTAATTTATACCTAATTTAACAAATATATATAACGATATTACTAATTTATAACTAATTTAACAAATATATATAACGATATTACTAATTTATAACTAATTTAACAAATATATATAACGATATTACTAATTTATAACTAATTTAACAAATATATATAACGATATTACTAATTTATAACTAATTTAACGAATATATATAACGATATTACTAATTTATAACTAATTTAACAAATATATATAACGATATTACTAATTTATAACTAATTTAACAAATATATATAACGATATTACTAATTTATAACTAATTTAACAAATATATATAACGATATTACTAATTTATAACTAATTTAACAAATATATATAACGATATTACTAATTTATAACTAATTTAACAAATATATATAACGATATTACTAATTTATAACTAATTTAACAAATATATATATATATATATATATATATAACAATAGTACTAACTAGAAAGCAAGTCAAGTAGTAATGTAAAAACGGAACGGATTTGTAAACACTTTGTTGTTGTTGTCTCATCTTGTTTGCAGGGATCATGACAGACAAAAGTCTGGAAAAGAAACTATTATAACGAGCTGCTTGTAGATAGGTTGAAACCAACATAAACGTATCAATGATAGCATTACTGTATCTATCAAACACTATACAGCATTGATCTATGATTTTGGTAACAACAACTCTTGACCGTTCAGACTGCCGTGATCAGAACAGTTTTGGGTATTAAGAACTTTGAACAGATTATAAAACTGAAACCGATTCGAGGGACACAAACGATAAGAGATGTCAAATTATTTTCTTACACCCTAAAACCTCATACATCTAGCTCTCATTTTGCAACAGGTTTTTCAAGCATTTGAGTCTTCAGTCGAGACCATCGACATTAAGAAGATATTTGTACAGAATTAAGTCACTCCAGCATAAAGACATGTGTGATACAGATGAAAGGTATATTTTTATCATTTTTGTGAAAACGCGACAATAATAAAAACGTATGGCATGAAGTAGTCAATACGTTATGATTATTGTTGTGTTTTCTTTTGTCACTATTTATGTACTTGGAATGAAATGCCAGAATTAATCAATGCCGACCAATGAAATTCACAAAAATAATCAAAATGTGCCTATCAGGTCATCTGTACAAGGGGAATTTATTTTGGAGTCGGTTCATGTCTCAGACATCTGAGGATTCGCAAACCTAATTTTATCATCTGTACACAGGTCTTTATGCAGGTATCGGTTCATGCCTCAGACATCTAAGGATTCATAAACCTAATTTTATCATATGTACGCAGGTCTTTATACAGGAGTCGGTTCATGCCGTATACATCTATGTATTCACAAACCTATTTTTTTTTCCTTTTCGCTGCCATACTTATCTCATGTTTGCAAATAAGGAAACATCATCAACTTTACCACTCGTCAACTGACATAAACCGAGTACTTAATCTTGCTTAACACTAATCATCTGAAATTGTGTTTCCCAAAAAATACATAAAATTATGTTTCCTAATAAAACATATAAAATTGTGTTTCCTAAAAAAACATATAAAATTGTGTTTCCTAATAAAACATATAAAATTATGTTTCCTAATAAAACATAAAATTGTGCTTAATAATAAATCATGTCAAAAAAAAACGGTGTTCAACTAAACATAAATCATGTTTCACAAATAAGTAAACAAACCTTAAAAGTATTCAACAGTTTGGAGATTCCAGTCTCGTGCAAGTGAAGATGATCCGGAGTTTCTCTACTTAGGGTTACTAATTTTTGTGTGACGTCAGTGAGTGTCAGAGTTGAGAGGTCAACCTGAGTCCTGCACACTTGTTTAATTTGTGTGACGAAATACAGAAGAACTAAGGACACGTTGTTAAACTCATGTTCCGTGATGCTGGAGTTACTGCTTGCCCCGACCACATTTATCAGATCTGTAGTGTTCACACACTTAGATAAAGAAGATCAAAAAATAAAAGTCAAACACGCGAAACGAAATCATAGATATGAATAATGTCACAATATCAACACACTCAGACATATTTGACGTCACAAGATCAACACACTCAGACATATTTGACGTCACAAGATCAACACACTCAGACATAAATGACGTCACAATATCAACACACTCAGACAAAAATGACGTCACAATATCAACACACTCAGACATAAATGACGTTACAATATCAATACACGGAAACACGAATAATTTCACAATATTAACAGATGCAGACGAAATATTACAATATCAACACAGCATGTGTTATCACAGCGGAGATCATATAATGGGGAACCAACAATACAATCAACCTTCTGAGTTGCATTCTACGACATTAACAACATCTATTAGCATGCCCATTAGCATCCTTGAAACTAGAGTCGTCTACAGGAAATTGGTGGAGTTGTCATAATCTCTGCTCAGAAAGATTACCTATATATCCGCGCACGGACACGTGGTCAATGAGGGCGATGAGCGCCCCGATAGACTGGCGAGCACAGTACCAGATCGATCTGATATAATCAATGCGCTGAGAGACTTAGTCTATTCAGAAGATTTGCAAAAGTAGAAATCATAAAAGCTCTCAAGATTACAGAAGAGTGATGTAAATATTGGAACAAGACGTAAATAAAACATAATAGATATACGAATGTTTGGATAAATCAACATCAAACTGTAAATATGAACCGCTCACACTGATTGATTTTTTTAGATGGGTTCACAATATTTATAGACTTGTCCGGTGTGCGCTGGTGAAAACCAGCACTCATTATTCATACTCCCGTTACGGACGATGTATAGCAGCGGTGTGTAACTTTGTTTGTGGCGATGGTCATTTGTAAATGTATAACATCATTCGTGGGTCATACAAAATTATCAGCTTAAAAATTGACCACTAATATTTGCTCAATTATTGAAGTAACTCACCCCCTAATTTTATTATTTAAATAAGCGCCTTCTAAAGAGATTATTTTATGCGGAGCTGTGCGAAGGTAAACGTTCAAGTGGAGGGCAGAAAGAGCGCTTCAAGGATCACCTAAAAAGCTTTCTCAAGCACTGCAGCATCGATCCTAGCTCCTGGGAGACTACAGCTGTTGGTCGCTCAGCCTGGCACACCCAGATCACTGCTGGCATTACGAAATTTGAAAAAGAAAGAACACTGCGGGCAATCAACAAGCGCAAGAAGCGGAAGGACAAATCCGTAAATTCTCCTACCCCGAACCTTATTCACTCCTGCACGCACTGCAATAGAACTTTCCGTGCACGAATCGGACATCTACGAACTCGCAAACCAAATTAGTTAATTACCCATTTTAATTATTATTATTTCTTTTTTCCCATCGCATTTAATGTTTTTCATGCAATGCTCATATTCGCTTGCGAAGGAGGAACACCATCATCATATCTATTTCTCTTATTGGTGAGATGTGTATGTACGTTGTTGTTATTATGATTCACGTAATAAAAAGATACGCTTCTATGGAACAAGACCCTAGATTTATCGAATTTTTAGTGCAGCCTCGGTTGTCTTGCGAACTAAAAAAAATGACTCGCTGGTCAGAGCACCCCCCCCCCCCTGATGTATAGGGACAGCAAAGAAATTATTGAACTTAGCGAGCACGCAATTTATTTGAAGGCACAGTCGAATACTTGGTGACGATTATATATTATTGTCACGTATATTTCTTATGTAATATTCTATCAGGCCATCTGTTAGTAAGTATATGAAATATTAACCACTTCAGGTATGCTTGGCAAAGCAAAGGTTTTCGCCTGGTCATGTTATGTACTCATGCTCACCTGTAGACTTAACTGTATATCTAATTAGTCCCACCCACAAAACACAACACACATATTGTATCCGTACTTATAAAATGTCTGTTATTAGTTGCAGGTAGAGTTGAGAACATGATTTATGCTACCTGTAGGTAAAGGTGAGGGGAGGTAAAGGCGGAATTACGTAGTGAAAATTGTATTCCTGACCTGACGGTTAATACACATCAACAGGTATCCATTGTGTTACCATAGTGTCTGATTACGTGACAATATTTCATGTTCAGGAAACATCTGTCCGTGTTCATTTACAAATGTCCTCAGCTCTCAACATATTCAGTGTGGTATAATGACATGTCATAAATTTAACGATGTATTCATATGTAAACCGTATATTCTACTTCCTCCTTTTCCTCTTCTGCACATTCTTATAATCCTGGGAGGGTTGCTAGCGCAGTGCGTATTCACAAATGGTGGCGCAATCCTTAATTATAACAGATACAATGCACACTCTTACTATCTTGTGTATTGTCTTTTCCGAGGTGGCTTGTTATCCACTCTTGTCGTTAAACGTAGGGGTGATTGGCGCTCGAGCTTGCGTTCTACTGCCAGATGTGTGGCCTCGGCTGTGCTATGACCGTGTTTGTTCAAGATGCCCCTGACGGTTTCTATCCATCTTTTCCGTGGTCTTCCTCTGGCTTTGTACCCTGATCTCCTTTGGTTATATGCCTGTAAGGGCAACTTGTTGTGATGCATTCTCATAATGTGGCAAAACCACTTGATCTGCTGTCTTTCTACGTATTCTGTGCAAGGTATTATACCTATTCTGTTCATGATATCTTCATTTCGTAATCTATCGAGCCTGAACCACTCTTACTAATAACTAAAATAAAGCCTAGTCATATAACACGTATAAACTATTAATCAATCTTAAGGAATTCAAACATTGCCTTACTCAAGGAAATAAAACGTATGTATCAATTCAAGGTAATACAACTAACATAACAATGAGACATATGCACGTATTTTAATGGACTGAATGTATTGATTAGCGCATTTCAACTACAGCGTCAAACAAAAAGTGCATTTTAAATGCAAAAGGTTAACAATCCCTAGTTCTAGCCCATAATTTAGAATGTATGTGTGACTTCGTAGGAAATGTCAACAAGGAAACTCTTATTTCCTATGTGCATTGGTTATTTTTAATGAGAGGTGGGAGAGTTTCTCCGGATTTTCTTTCATTACCACAAGACTCCAACACTCACAGGTAAGTCACACGACTCCAACACTCACAGGTATGTCACAAGACTCCAACACACACAGGTATGTCACAAGACTCCAACACTCACAGGTGTGTCACAAGACTCCAACACTCACAGGTATGTCACAAGACTCCAACACACACAGGTAAGTCACAAGACTCCAACACTCACAGGTATGTCACAAGACTCCAACACTCACAGGTATGTCACAAGACTCCAACACACACAGGTATGTCACAAGACTCCAACACTCACAGGTGTGTCACAAGACTCCAACACTCACAGGTATGTCACAAGACTCCAACACTCACAGGTGTGTCACAAGACTCCAACACTCACAGGTATGTCACAAGACTCCAACACTCACAGGTGTGTCACAAGACTCCAACACTCACAGGTATGTCACAAGACTCCAACACTCACAGGTAAGTCACAAGACTCCAACACTCACAGGTGTGTCACAAGACTCCAACACACACAGGTATGTCACAAGACTCCAACACTCACAGGTAAGTCACAAGACTCCAACACTCACAGGTAAGTCACAAGACTCCATCACTCACAGGTAAGTCACAAGACTCCATCACTCACAGGTAAGTCACAAGACTCCAACACTCACAGTTAAGTCACAAGACTCCAACAACTCTCACTGGTATATTCTTCTTCTTGAACCCCAGGAATTGCGAGCGATTAGCTCTTACTTCCTATGTGCAGTAGAAAGTTTCCCCGAGCTTTCTTTCATACAAGGAGTCTTACGCTTTCAGCTTAGTGTAATGCCTATTGAAGGGGTCTTCTACTCAGAGGGGATATCTAACTGGTGTGTATATATATATGGCTAAAACCCTCCCTGGTATGTCACAAGACTCCAACTCTCCCTGGTATGTCACAAGACTCCACCTCTCCCTGGTATGTCACAAGACTCCAACTCTTCCTGGTATGTCACAAGACTCCAACTCTCCCTGGTATGTCACAAGACTCCAACTCTCCCTGGTATGTCACAAGACTCCACCTCTCCCTGGTATGTCACAAGACTCCACCTCTCCCTGGTATGTCACGCGACTCCAACTCTCCCTGATGTCACAAGACTCCAACTCTCCCTGATGTCACAAGACTCCAACTCTCCCTGGTATGTCACAAGACTCCAACTGTCACAGGTATATAATGTTATAAAAATAATCATCATAATTAGACCAGGGTGTATATTTATGAATACTAATGAATGTAAGATCTGGTGTTATACTATTGTGCATGTCAGATTGGGTGCAAACAGGAATCAATCTAAGTCGAGTCGACACACGCACGCGTTCAAACAATAATAGAGTGTTTCTATCAACAGAGTATTGTTAAAAACATGAACAAAATACACATCTGAATTATCTACAATAATATTATCACGAACATGTAACTAAAGAACAACAGAGAAATTACTACATGTGAAATGAAATGTCTAAGGAAAACAGCAAACAGAACAAGAAGAGATCATGTGAGAAATGAATAGATTACAAGAACGGTTGGAACATCAGTGGCCAAATATATTGAAAAATATAGATTAAAATGGTTCGGCCACAAGATACAGAAGACCAAGAAAAAGTGGAATGAAGGAGTTACCAACATTTTGACACTGCACAATATTACAGCTTCATGTGCAGGATCCGAAGTATTTGAAAGTATCAACCTTCTCAAGCTTCGGCGCTTTCATGATGATGTTGGCCTGTGCCTCTGTTTCTCTGCAGTTAACAAAGATATTTTTATTTTCCTTGTTGATTTCCATTCTGTACATGCTGATAACTATATCCAACTTTTCTTTTAACTCTTGTAATTCGTATTATGACTCTGCTATAACATCAATATCATTAACGAAGCGCAAATTGCAGATAGGGATGGACTATATTTCAGTGCCGTGGCATTTGTCTTTATTCGTGTTTCATTGTAAATTTTGTCAGGTTCCGGCTGGGCATGGTTTCTATTTTCTCCATATTATAAATAGTTAATAATAGACATACAGTTAGGTATCTGTACAGCAAGATGCACATAGTAAGACACATTTGCTAGGCGATATCAAGCGACCCAAACATGCCACAGCTGGAAACCCGATTGTCATTCAATCCTGCAACGATTTATAGAAAAAAAAAATAGAGAAAGGACAATAGATAGATAGAATGAACATGGATTGAGAAAACGGAAATAAACTGAGTTAATGAGTGCAGTTGTGGATGACCTACAGAGTTATGAGGAAGAAGCTGAGAGAGACAACGTTGCTGTTCAGAGAATGATCGAAATTGGAGTGAACAAGGAGGAGGGAATAAGTGCTTCCTCTCTGGTAATATTCGAAAAATGCACAACCAACAGCAGACTCTGTTACATTGTATGAATTAAGTTTCAGTAAACATGAATAAGTTAAATAAAAAATGTAATTGTATAAATGTTAAACTATATGAATTAAGTGGTAGTTACATTATATGAATGAAGTATTAAACTGTATGAACTAAATGTTAATTAAACTGAAGGAATCCGCGGAAGACGGATGAGTCGGGCCTTTGGTGCAAATAAAACGGCGACACAACGCATTTCCATTCTCTGGACCACATCCTGCTGGAAATCTAATAGGACCATGGTCCTGCTACAAGAGAGACCCAGGAGGAGTTTGAGAATGAACGCAGAAGAAGAATGAATGAAGAGTTGAACTGTATTAATTAAGTAAACGTTAAACTAAGTTGTGCCCTGATGTCGACGTCTGTTTCGGTAGCATTATACTCGAAACACCATTCTTCTTCTTCTTCTTCTTCTTCTTCTACGTTCGTTCTCAAACTCCTGCAGATTAGCAGGACGTAGTCCGGAGAACGGAATGCGTTGTGTCATGGTTTACAGCATTGCTGCGATATCTGCGCCTTTCAGCCTGACACATCCGACTTCAGCATGGCTTTGGGTCACTGGCCCTATATGGGATGGGACAGCCAACTCCATCCCATAACCTCCTTATTCGCCTTTTACGACATGCGTGGAAGGTAAACAGTATTGCTATTCTTTGCTCCCGGCAACACACGGGCGGAAACACCATTGAGTCGAATGGCTGTTGGAACAGAGGGCGGAGCACTTATGGGAATACCCCACTACTTGCTGTGAGGCCAGTTTCTAATCAAGAACCAAGAAGAATCAAGAACGTTAAACTATATGAATTAAGTGTTAGTTAAATTGTATTAACTAAATGTTCGTTCATCATCATCATCAAGTGCCGTCTCCGCAACGAAGGTTGGCTGCAACGTATCTCCAACATCTCCTGTCTCTTGTCTTGGTGGTGCACTCTGCTAGACTGTAACCTGTCCATCGTGTAATGTTACTCTCCCACTTGTATCTCTGCCTACCTCTTGCTCGCTTCCCTTTGACTTTACCCTCAAGTAAGGTCTTCAATAAGGTGTCATGTCTTTTAATGTGTCCAAAGTATTTTATTTGCCTGATCTTTATTTCTCTTAGTAGTTCTTTCTTCATATTAAGTGTCTTTAGCACCTCTTTATTTGTTTTCTTCTCTTTCCATGATGTTCTCCCTATTCTTCTATATACCCACATCTCAAAGGCATCAATTTTGTCTTCTAATTGTTTATTTAGTGTCCATTAAATTGTTCGTTAAATTGTATGAATTAAGTGTTAATTAAGCTTAATCAGTTAAAGTGTAGTTGAATGTATGAACAGATTGGCAAGCCGTATGAATTAAGTGTTAATTAAGCTTAATCAGTTAAATTTTAGTTGAATGTATGAACAGATTGGCAAGCCGTATGAATTAATCGTCTTTTAAACAATGAATAGAGTGTTCGACAAACGATAATAGGTAAGTCTGCTGTAAAACTGGATAACAATAATACTTATGTAGAACACAAGTGTAGTCGTAGTTTTACCATAGTCTAAGTAGGAATATCTGACTACGTAGTGTACCTACAAAAACATGCAAATAACAATATACAATATATTCTCAAAGTTTCACATTAATTAAAGTTTAGTTAAATTGTATAAGCAACTGGTGATTATCTGAACCAACCGCGATACACCCCGGGCATTTCCATTCAAGTTTAGCCTCATTCAGTAGATGACGAAGAGTATGCATGCTGGCAGTTCCCGTGGCGCGTTGATTGTATTTTGATAATCCTACTAGTCAATCGCATTCCTCTAAAATCTCCCTGATCAATTCAGTAACATGTTTTAGTTAATTTTTTCTTTAGGTGGATTGGATTTATGGTAAGGTTTCAACTATATATAAAGTTTTAGATCAACCATATCTGTTAAATTTTTGTTCAACCGTATACATGTGTAGTTTCAGTTCTTCTTCTTCTTCGTCTTCATCTTTCATTATCAAATTCCTTCTGAATTTCTCTTGTATCAGGACATTGGTCCTACAAGATTTACAGTTGGATGTAGTCCAGAGAATGGAAATGCGTTGTGTTGCCGTTTATTTGCGCAAATGGCCTAACGTATCCGTCTTCGGCGCAAAGTTTTAGTTCAACCTGCCTGTGTGAAGTTTTCGTACACCCTGTTTTTGTAAAATTTTAATTCAAACTGTGTGTATGAAGTATTTGTTCAATGATGTATATGTCAAATTATAATTCAAGCTGTCTGTGTGAAGTTTTCATTTAATATTTTTGCGTGAAATTTTCATGTAACCGTGTCTGCGTAAAGTTTTTGTACAATTCTGTATCTGTGCAATTTTCATTCAACCCGTCTGTGTGAATTTTTAGTTCAACCATATTTGTGTGATTATTTTAGTTCAACCATATCTGTGTGAATTTGTTAATTCAACCATATCTGTGTGAATATTTAGTTCAACCATATCTGTGTGAATTTGTTAATTCAACCATATCTGTGTGAATTTTTAGTTCAACCATATTTGTGTGAAATTAAAGTTCAACCATATCTGTGTGAATTTTTAGTTCTACCATGTCTGTGTGAAATTTTAGTTCAACCATATCTGTGTGAAATTTTAGCTCAACTTTATCTGTGTGAATTTTTAGTTCTACCATGTCTGTGTGAAATTTTAGTACTGTCATGCATGTATGAAGTTTTAGTTCGACTGTATTTGTATAAACATTCAACTAAACTGCGTTCGTGTGAAGTTTACGTTAGACTGTGTTTGTATAAATGTTGAACCATGTGTGCCTTGAGGCTTCGTAT
Source organism: Meghimatium bilineatum (assembly GCA_034231615.1). Taxonomy (NCBI): domain Eukaryota; kingdom Metazoa; phylum Mollusca; class Gastropoda; order Stylommatophora; family Philomycidae; genus Meghimatium; species Meghimatium bilineatum. The sequence continues at coordinate 24,387,747 of CM067322.1, forward strand.
TTCCGTCTTCAATCCTTTCTTGTAGACTTGATTCTGTTTGCACGTCATCATTGATCTCATGTACAAGACCAGAGTATTGCATAAACAAAACTAATTTCATTGTCTGAATGTAAGTGTATATTCATCTCTCTGCATCCATTGTAGATACTAATTTTAGTGTAACTTAACTTCCAACCCACGTTTGTCTTTATTTTACTTCCTACCCAGGTTTTAAAAGGTCTACACGTCTGTACTCTAATATAACTTGCATTCCACGTTTTGAAAATCTGCACGGTATTTGCTCTAGTAAAAAATTTACATTCGTGAACTAAATCCACTGAACATTTTGAACTTTCTCATTTTCACATTACTTAGAAATTCTGCATAACTTGAAAAAAGTGCCTATTCGTTCAACTTATTCGTCGCGTTAAACAAAAAATATAACCGGAAAATTTGATGAATGTTGGAAATATATTTTACAATATGGAATATAAGTGTTTGAGGGGCAATTTTAAATATTTGATGTTAATTAGATACAATTTCATATATTTTCTAACATTAATGTTTGAGATACAATTTCAAATATTTTATAATACAAAGTTTAGGAGAGCATTTCAAATAATTTGTAACACAATGTTTGGGAGAGAAATTCAAATATTTGATAACAAAATAATTTGGGAGAGAATTTCAAACATTTTATAATACAATATATGGGAATTTCAAATATTTATATAATACAATGATTGGGAGAGAATTCCAAATATTTTATAACACAATGTTTGGGATAGAATTTCAAATATTTTATAATACAATGTTTAGGAGAGAAATTCAAATATTTGATGAAAGGAATCTATGAGATATTGATTTAAATATATTATGATAGAAATGTTTGATTACTAGATGTTACATGTGCCCAGATGTGTTATAATAGAAATGTTTGATTACTAGGGATTTCAATAGAACACTGCAAATCTGTGTAGCATGTTACATCTCCGGCCCACTGATATACGTTAAATTAATTTGAGATAGTATTTTTTTACCAAGAACTGGACTACAAATCAATTCCTCTTTGATATCTCACTCTTTGAAACTTTTCAAATTATATTGACAATTAACTCTTTAATTTTTCCTCTTCAGTAATAGGAATAATTCCATACCCTTAAACGTCACAATGATACACCATTTAAGAATCAGACGGAAAGTAGGCTTCCTTACAACGGGTAGTCTAATGTTAGTTTGTCTTACAAGGTAACTATACAGGATCATGTCGCCTCTTCTTGTTCCACTTACTGAAACTCTTGCGTTCCAATTCCTACATGATGTTGTTGGCAGACACAATGAAAGGGTACTATGACCAAAATTGAAACTTCGTTGATTGAAAATTGCTTCTTCAGCTTGCACAATATATATTTATACTTTTATATTCCGTAGAAATTCAACACAAAATAGCTTTATTCAGATGACCTGGTGACTGGATAGTACTACACCAGTCCAATGAAAACATCCACTGGTTGTAAATATACGCGATACCTCACGCTTCGACTTGTTCATTTCTTTAAATATAGCGTGTGAGTACTAGACAGAACACTTATCATTCACCGGAACCAGATTTCTCGGAAATTTCTCTCGGTATACGTCGAATCAGTTTGTAAGTTTACCAAACAATTCTTAACTGGGATAATCAGTTCGTCCGTGGAACAACAACTTTGTACATGAAACATTCAATTCGTAGGTGTGGCCATACGTTTGTGAGAAACAATTTTTGTTTTACATTAGTTTAGAATTAGTACAATTAGAGACAATTAGTTCATAAGTGGAACAATCAATTCGTAAAAATGACAATAAATTAGTAAATGGGACTGTCAATATGTCAATTTACTATTCAGACACGATAGACACAAAGCTAGGGGCAGACCATGCAAAAGATGGATTACAGAAATAAAAGAATCAACGACAACAAATATATATGAGGCACACAAACAAAGACTATCTCAAGAGAACTCTTGTACCCCTGACGATACAAGGCATAAAGGGATATACAGCGAAAAGAAAGAAGAAGGAATTCGTCAATAATTTTTTGTAATGAGGCAATAAGTTCTTAAATGAGACAATCATTTGATAAACACACAGAGTTTGAAAGAATCATTGAATGGATCAGGTAATATGTTAGGATTGAGAATGCGCCAGTGAGTGAGGAAGTGGGTGAGGAAGTCATTGAGTGAGTGAGGCAGCGACTCAGTGAGTCACAGGGAGTCTCAATGAGTGAATGAGTGAGTGAGGTAGTCAGTGATTGAGTGTGTAAGTGAATGCTGATGTCAGTGCGTCATTGAATAAGTGAGTAGGGTAGTTATTGCGTTAATGTAAATCAATGCTGGAGACAGTGAGTCATTGATTAAGTTATTGGTTGTGTGAGTGAGTGAGAATTTAAGTGAGTGAGTTAGTGATTGGATGAGTGTTTGAGAGAGAGTGAGTGATTGTGGGAGTGAATGTTTGTGATTTAGTGAGTGTGTGATTTAGTGAGATATTAAATGAGTGAGTAATTGAATGAGTGATTGAGTTAGTGATTCGGTGAGTGAGTGCATGAGTGAATGCTTCAGTGAGTGAGTTTGTGAGTGAGAGTTAGTGAGTGAGTTAGCAATTACGTGAATGAGTGAGTGAGTGATTTAGTGAGTGGGTGAGTTAGTGAGAGAATTACTGAGTGATTGAGTTAGTGTGTGAGTTGATTGAGCGAGTGTTTGAGTGATTTACTGAGTGTGTGAGTTAGTGAGAGTGTTAGTGAGTGATTTAGTAAGTGAGTTTGTGAGTTAGAGAGAGTTAGTGAGTGATTGAGTTAGCGATTGAGTGAATGAGCGAGTGAGTGATTTAGTGAGTGAGTGAGTTAATGAGACAGTGAGTGATTCAGTTAGTGAGTAATTGAGTGAGTGAGTGAGTGAGTGAGTGAGTGAGTGAGTGAGTGAGTGAGTGAGTGAGTGAGTGAGTGAGTGAGTGAGTGAGTGAGTGAGTGAGTGTGAAGTAATGAGACCCAAAAAAACGACTCAGAAATATTTGTAGATAAGGCGGCGATAATGCAAGAAACACGTATGATGACGATGACAACGACTAATTGTTCAGATGTATGTAGAAAGTCCCCGGAGAGACCCCACATGTCACCATCAAACTCATCTTAAGTAAAACGTTGAGCTAATCAGGAGATACAGGTCATGCTGTGCTTATGTGAACCTAACACCGCCGTGCACCAGCGGCGGAGACATGTTTAGAGGTCATAAAGTATAGGCATGGAACACTGGATGACCTGACAACTACGGCTAACCTTTACCCTGACCTACCTGTCGTGTAGGCAGGTAGGTTGAACTCAGTCATGCCCATAATGTTTGTTTAGATATCAGGACACCTTTGGTTAGTGGCAGAGAGGGGGAGAATACAGGTGAGTGATGTGTGTGCTAAAATGTAAGCTGAGTTACCTACATATACATGTACATGTAAGAGACAGGTGCGATTACACAGATATACAAGTATGTAACAGGTGTGTTTACATCATCATATTCTGCGTTAGCTCTCACACTCAGGATGATTATCATGATGTAGTCCGGAAAACGGAATGCGTTGTGACGTGGTTTACAGCTTGGCTGCGATAGTTGGGTCTTTCCGCCTGACACGTCCGATTTCAGCATATCTTTTATGTCACTTTTTAACATGAAATGAGACAGCCAATTCCACTTTCAAACATCCTTAGTATCATTAGTCGCCTCTGCAGCATGCATGGAGGTCACATTGTCACTATTCCTTGCTCCCATATCAGTTCCCGGCCACACATAACTCTAAACCTTCACTTTAGTATGTACGTTAATTTTAGTTCTTCTTTAGCGTTAATTCTCAAACTCCAACTGGATCTCTCTTGTAGGTCCTGACACAGATCCTAACACCGGTTGTGTCGCCGTTTTACTTGCACCAATGGCCCGACAGATCCGTCTGCGGCGGGATGTTAGTTCTATACCACACATTTACATAAAGTCTGCAGAAAGTGTTGGCTATCTTGGAGATCCTGGTATACACTTCATTATAGTGCACTGCCGATGTAAGCTATTATACACTTCATTATAGTGCACTGCCGATGTAAGCTATTATACACTTCATTATACTGCACTACCAATGTAAGCGATTACACACTTCATGGTAGTGCACTGCCGATGTAAGCGAATATATTCACCAATTTCCACCTATCCATAAGCCCGTGACCTTATGGATACCACAATGGATGTCCCAACACACAATCGTCCTCTATTTGATATCTTCAGTGATGTAAATGAGTGAGAAAAATTCCCGAACTGTTCAGTCTGTGATGTTGTCTGTGATGTTGTCTGTGATGTTGTCTCTGATGTTGTCTGTGATGTTGTCTGTGATGTTGTCTGTGATGTTGTCTGTGATACTGTCTGTGATGTTGTATGTAATGCTGTATGTGATGTTGTCTGTGATGTTGTATGTGATGTTGTCTGTAATGTTGTATGTGATGTTGTCTGTGATGTTGTCTGTGATTTTGTCTGTGATGTTGTCTGTGATGTTGTCTGTGATGTTGTCTGTGATGTTGTCTGTGATGTTGTCTGTGATGTTGTCTGTGATACTGTCTGTGATGTTGTCTGCCCACGATTTCCTGTGGTCCCCCTACTGCTTCTTCAACCTGTTACATATTTTTATCTCAGCACACATGTACAAACCATGCAGATCATCTTCGTTTAACTATTGAAATTAATAGTTCTTGTGGACCCGCATACATCGCTATTTTATGTCCTGAGTAAACAATTGTCTTATGATCTACGTAGGAGAAGTACAGAATTTGTCTATATAAGTTAGTTGTATTCGAATACCTGTAATCGCCTCTCAACATCTGCATGAGTGTCCAACTTTCACAAACATACACAACACAACAGTAAGCAGTAGTGTGTTATACGGTGTGATTTTCACTCTAACACTGATGTTGCTTTTTTTTCAAATTAAATATGGCCTTGGCATATCCGCTTAAGTCGTCTGTAGCCTTATCTATAATTTGTATGTACATTATCCATCGCTTTATATGCAGGATCCGAAGTATTTGAAAGTATCAACCTTCTCAAGCTTCGGCGCTTTCATGAGGATGTTGGCCTGTGCCTCTGTTTCTCTGCAGTTAACAAAGATCTTTTTATTTTCCTTGTTGATTTCCATTCTGTACATGCTGATAACTATATCCAACTTTTCTTTTAACTCTTGTAATTCGTATTATGACTCTGCTATAACATCAATATCATTAACGAAGCGCAAATTGCAGATAGGGATGGACTATATTTCAGTGCCGTGGCATTTGTCTTTATTCTTGTTTCATTGTAAATTTTCTCAGGTTCCGGCTGGGCATGGTTTCTATTTTCTCCATATTATAAATGTTGTTCGTCCATCACACGTGATGATAACCATTTGTTACATCCACTTTTGAAAATTCAATATTAGATATGTCCTTGATTATGAGTGCGTAGATGGCTAATGAGCCCTATTCGAGCTGTAAATGTCCTTGGACTGTTTGGACATGGAATAACGACTGTCTATCCGTGACTTTCTAGCTGCTCTCCGCTGTTGAGCTGCTGCATTTCTCTTCTTTTCACAAGATGATGCGCTCTTTTTTATTTTAGAACGCCATGTAGATCTATTTTGTGCAAGTTCTTCCCATGTATCGTGGTCTATTTCAAAGGCTTTCAGTGAGTCCTTTAACGAGTCCTTGTAGCGCTTCCTTTGGCCACCTTGAGATCGTATACCCTTCTCTAGCTCACCATAGAGAAGTACATTTGGCAGACGATGGTCTGGCATACGCACCAAGTGACCTGCCCAACAAATCTGTGTCTGCATCAGGATCGTGTCAATGCTTGGGATACCAGCTCTATCAAGGACAGTGGTATCTGGAATCTTGTCTTGCCATCTGATGTTCATAACTTTTCTGAGACAATTTGTATGAAAATGATTGAGTTTTTTCACATGACGTCTATACACAGTCCATGTTTCACTAGCGTAAAGCAGCACTGGAAGTACCACTGCTCTGTAAACTTTCAGCTTAGTCTATTATAAATATTATAAATAGTTAATAATAGACATACAGTTAGGCATCTGTACAGCAAGATGCACATAGTAAGACACATTTGCTAGGCGATATGCAAAAAACAAATCAGAATCTTCAATACGAATTTGAAAGCAGTGGTGTTGAATAGCTCAGAAGTGAGAAAAATAGCAAGAACAGTAAAGCATAAACTATAGACATTGATGAATAACTATTAAAGGACAATACTAAACATTAGGTAACCAAGAGATACAACAACAGATAAGCTAAGACATGAAGAGATATTGAAACGAACAGATTATAAGATACGCAGGGTCACACAAATGAACAATGTCAAATTAATCAATTACAGAATAATCAATGTCTAACATGAATACTAACAGCAGAATCCTAAAGAAAACTTTTTACAACAGAAATGACTTGTCTACGTCGAATTCTCGAAGTAACAATAAGAGACAGGATCAGAAACGAAAACATCAGAAGATTAACAAACACAATGTAAATTCTAGATTACATCAGAAGAAAACAAATTAAGAGGTTTTCGCATGCTTCTAGACTACCATCAGACAGCAATCCTCAAAAAGCATTACCATGCAAACTCGATGGATACAAAACCAGGGGGAGACCTTGCAAACGATGGATTACAGAAATAAAAGTCAACGAACACAAACTTATATGAATCGCACAAAAAAGCATCTCCAGAAAAATCCTCTACCCTTGACGGGGTAAGACATAAAGGGATATAAAGTGAAAAGAAATAAAAGAAAGAAGATAAAAATTAACAAATTAAGGAGAGAACATGGAGATGCATCGGCAACATGTTCAGCAAGCCAGAAAAATATATAGCTAGAAGATCAACGAAGTGGAACATGTAAAAATAAAACAGAGAATGTGTAAAAACACATGAAGAACTTCACATAGATAACAGACGGAACACACGGAGATAACTGACCAAGAAGGGTTTGACAGAGATGGGAAACACACGGAGATAACAGACCAAGAAGGGTTTGCCAGAGATGGGAAACACACGGAGATAACAGATCAAGAATGGTTTGACAGAGATGGGAAACACACGGAGATAACAGACCAAGAAGGGTTTGACAGAGATGGGAATCACGTGGAAAAGAAAGACTATCAATCGACTTAACAGATTGAAATCACATGGAGGCTAGAGCTATGAAGGACTTGACAGCGATGGGAATAACATGGAGAGAGAGCACGCGAAAAACTTGGTCGAGATGGAATCACATGGAGAGAGAGCACGCGAAAGACTTGGTCGAGATGGTAATCACATGGAGAGAGAGCACGCGAAAGACTTGGTCGAGATGGTAATCACATGGAGAGAGAGCACGCGAAAGACTTGGTCGAGATGGGAATCACATGGAGAGAGAGCACGCGAAAGACTTGGTCGAGATGGGAATCACATGGAGAGAGAGCACGCGAAAGACTTGGTCGAGATGGAATCACATGGAGAGAGAGCACGCGAAAGACTTGGTCGAGATGGGAATCACATGGAGAGAGAGCACGCGAAAGACTTGGTCGAGATGGTAATCACATGGAGAGAGAGAGCACGCGAAAGACTTGGTCGAGATGGTAATCACATGGAGAGAGAGCACGCGAAAGACTTGGTCGAGATGGTAATCACATGTAATGTGACTGAAAACATATCCAGGTATAAAAACAAATGGAGAATCTTTGAGGTGGCTTTTAATAGAAGTTTAAACATAGTAGGTGGCCCATTTGTATAATTCTTGATTGATTTGATACAATTAAGCAATAATATATTATCCGAACTATATTTAAATGTATAACAAACAGATGACTATGGCGAGACATGATCGCCTACGCAGGAAGGCATGGTACCAATGAATGAATGAATACTATCAGTAATACACATATGGTAGGAAATATACAATACGACACTATCATTACGACATATATGGTAGGACATACACAATAAGACACTATCAGTACACATATGGTAGGACATATACAATAAGACACTATCATTAAGACACATATGGTAGGATATATACAATAAGACACTATCAGTGAGACACATATGGTAGGATATATACAATAAGACTCTATCTGTAAGACATATATGGTAGGACATATACAATAAGACACTATCAGTAAGACATATATGGTAGGACATATACAATAAGACACTATCAGTACACATATGGTAGGACATATACAATAAAACACTATCAGTAAGACACATATGGTAGAACATATACAATAAAACACTATCAGTGAGACATATATATATATAGACATATAGTAAAACATAGGGTCAGACACATACAATATAGACATATAGTAAAACTAACGGTCAGACACATATAATATGAAATAGACATAATATTGAGACAATAATACAAAACGACTACAAGTATAAGTTATGAATGACTTACCACGGGATACCGACACGGGTTGTTGACTTGCGTGCTTCCTTCCTTGTTACTGTCTTGTTCACATTGGATATGTTGAAACAAGTGGCTCACGAACGAGCTGAGTTTATCAAGTGGCAATAGAGTTGAGCTGACAACTCCTTCACTCTCCAAGACTTCCAGGAACACATTGATACGAGCTTTATCAGCTTTACTACCCTGTTTATTAACGTCATGGGTCGCAACTTGCACGATTAAAAAACAAACAAAGCTACTCCAAAGCCAACAGTTAAACTTCATTTTTCACCTTTTAACGACCAGGTGAAAAAGGTCTTCCCCAAGTGTGATTGAATATTGATTATCCGTATGAAATGGACGACTTTCTTAACGAACCTTGTTTGTCACCTTTTTTTTCCGCTAAAATGCGACTTGTTTATAGCGTAGGCTAAGTCAAAGTGACAATTGTGTCGTCTGCTTAGCTAAGTCAGGGATGTGGTCCACTGCACCTGAATTAACCAACTAAATCCAGGTAAACCCGTTGTTAGAATATCAGTGGGCATGAGGGCTAACCCCGTACTCGTTACTTTATATAACATTTGTCGAGTATAGATTCTGCTTGTATTACCTAGTCCGTAGCGAGTATCGACACAATTTTCAAGTATCGAGTTCGCTACTATTCAACTAGTAAAATGTATGCTGTGTGAATATTCTAATAATCGTTATAAATGATTTATTGTATACGGATAAGGTGAAGGACGTGGGATAGATATATCTGTATATCTTTTGTAGACGAAAATAATTCAACAGAAAGAAGAGAATTATGCGGATTGAAAAGTCAACCTTAATTCAATCAGTCAACAATTGTATAAGTGCCTGAGGACCAAGGGCAGTCATGACAGCGCAAAGGTCAGTACATTGGCTTTGTAACCATATCGTTCAGGGTTCGTTTCCAGTTCAGCTGGGATATATTTAGTGAAAAATGTATTCAAAGTTCGACCTAGCCTCTGAAAATGGCTGCCAGTACAAATCTGAGAAAATGGAAGGCTCGCGTCATGCTAGCCACTTCGAATAATCCTGAACATTGGTTACCTAAAATATACGACAGGAATAGCCTTTTCGTCTTCAAACGTCTCAATTGTGATGACACGGAACAAAATTACCTCTTAAACAAACAATAATCTTTCAGGACTATGACAACACATCTCATCTTTAATAGCAGTGATTGTCATATGTCTACTCCCAGAGGGACACAGAGAATTTCAGTGGGGAAGAGGGTACATTTTGAAATTGGGAACGAAAGACCCGTTTGGAGGAGAGGGGGAGTCACAGAAAATGAGGACATCTGAACTTTATTTAATGCGATATATAGTCAAATGTCCTGAAGAAATTAACAAGTTATTTTTTAAAGCTCCAGACCTAGACAGTGCTGATATGCTGTCTTTAAAATGTGGCCATAGAGGGTTGATATCCACTGTTCTGTATGGCCGTGACAACCAAGCTTCTTTATAGGTCCATGAAAACTAAACCCCTCTGTGAGAACGTGTTTACAAAGGACATCTGTAAGAGTGTTACAACCAAACTCTTATGTGAGAACGTGTTTATGAATGTCCTCTTTATGAGCGTTACAACCGAATTCCTCAATAGGACCGCGATGTCCTAACTCCTCTTTCATACCGTTGCCCACTAGCGTCTTTCCAATGGTTCGATCATCCGCCTTTTGTTTACTGTCCCGCATTTCTATGACAGGGTCATATTCTATTTAATATTAAAGAGTCATGCGGACGTAAGGCAGTCATGAGAACGTAAGTCAGTCATGAGAACGTAAGTCAGTCATGAGAACGTAAGTCAGTCATGAGAACGTAAGTCAGTCATGAGAACGTAAGGCAGTAATGAGAACGTAAGTCAGTCATGAGAACGTGGCACAATCATGAGAACGTAATTCAGTCATGAGAACGTAAGTCAGTCATGAGAACGTAAGTCAGTCATGAGAACGTACGACAGTCATGAGAACTTAAGGCAGTCATGAGAACGTAAGACAGTCATGAGAACTTAAGGCAGTCATGAGAACGTAAGACAGTCATAAGAACTTAAGGCAGTCATGAGAACGTAAGACAGTCATGAGAACGTAAGACAGTCATGAGAACGTAAGACAGTCATGAGAACGTAAGGCACTCATGAGAACTTAAGGCAGTCATGAGAACGTAAGACAGTCATGAGAACGTAAGTCAGTCATGAGAACGTAAGTCAGTCATGAGAACGTAAGGCAGTCATGAGAACGTAAGTCAGTCATGAGAACGTAAGTCAGTCATGAGAACGTAAGTCAGTCATGAGAACGTAAGTCAGTCATGAGAACGTAAGTCAGTCATGAGAACGTAAGTCATTAGAACGTAAGTTGATATAGCGATAAAAAGTGACCCTCATGTTGATATGGGAAAAGGCGACCGCTAAATTAATACGGTATGTTCTTTCATAATATCGTGTGATTCGTCGTCGTGACATCTTCTAGTTTTCATCTCAAGAAATTGCGAGCAATAGATCACATTTATCCTTGTAATAAATGCAAGATTTCTCTAGATCTGTATTTCATACAGAGATGTTTTCAGCTCTCATCAGTATATGACGCGTTAAACAGAAGACGTTTACTCAGAGGTTGCAGCCTAGGATTAAATATAACCATTGATTGTTGTTCGTGTCTATAAATGGTTCGATCATGAAGCGGCCACAACAATGCCACACACAATACAACAGCAGTTCCCAACACAGCAACAAACACTACTACAACATTCACCAACAAAACAACAAATACTACAACAGCAGTCCCCAACACTGCCAAAAACACTACAACAGCAGACCCAACACTGCCACAAACACTACAACAGCAGTCTCCAGCAAAGCAACAAATACTGCAACAATACTGCAACAGCAAATCCCAGCAAAGCAACAAACACTACAACAACAGTCCCCAACACAGCAACAAATACTACAACAGCAGTCCCCAACAAAGCACCAAACACTACAACAGCAGTCCCAACAACACAAAAGCAGCTCATAACAATACCACCAACAACAGCCCCAATATCACAACATCATGCCTGAACATACCACCAGCAACACAACATGAGCCCCCTACAATACCTCTAACAACACAACATCAGCCCCTAAAATACCTCTAACAACAAAACATCAGTCCCCTACAATACCTCTAACAACATAACATCAGCCCCCTACAATACCTCTAACAACACAACAGCAGTTCCCAAAAGTATTACCAACAACACAACAACAGCATAAATCTAAACCCACCAGCAACACAAAAGCAGCCCCCCCCCCCATAACTGCCACTAATACCACAACAACAGTCCCTAACAATACCGATAACAGCAATCTCCAACAACATCACCACCATCATAACAGTCCATCAGTCCATAAAAATACCATCAACAACAGCCCCAAGCAACACAACCTAGACCCCAAAATACTACCAACAACAGATCAAATGAATGCAATAATACAACAAATGTCCACTGCATATTGTAAATACCACAACAAACAACATCAATAGCAGTACAAACAACAACAATCTCAACAAGTCAAGTTCTTTCACATTAAATAGAAAATGAAGCTGGTTTCTTGGAGAGTCAAGTCTTTGATGACAGACTAAATACAGTAGAATCTCTCTATAACATGTTCCTTTATAACAACATTTCATATTTAACATCAGCTCTCATAATTCCGAATTATTTTTATTCTTCATAGCAAATTTCTATATTGCCATACAGATTTGTCGGTCCTGTTCTTCTTCAGCGTTCATTCTCAAACTTCCGCTGGATCTCTGTTTTAGCAGGATCTTTGTCCTACTAGATGGTCATCTCCAGAAAACTCTTCTACCCATGACGCTGACAGACAACAAAAGGTTTAGTGAATAGATAGATAGATATATTGTCCTACTAGATTTCCGGCAGGACGTAATCAAGAGAATGGAACTTAGTTGTGTCGTCGTACTATTTGCGCCAATGGCCCGACATATCCGTCTTCGGTGGGGTCAAATTCAAGTTGTAATATTAGGATTTCACTGTATTTATTAACATCCAAAACGCTGACTTACCAAATGCTTCAGAAAAAAAAACCGCCTCCCTTTTTTTACCCTTACGTTTTACTCGTTCTAAATGCGTATCACATTTATTGCACTATTTTTCGTGAACAAGCAAGAAACGGCATGTGTGCCTAAGCTGACAACGTTCACCATTCAGCGCACTTACTGAAAGGTAACTTGTAATATCCGTGTTGTTTTTTCTATCTAAGTTTGTAAAGCGGAGTAGAATTTTAATTGATGGAAAATATAAGGAAAAGTGCTTGTGGACACAACCTGTGGTATCAAGAGAGAGAGAGAGAGTGATATATATACATAAATATTTAGGTTCAATGATTACAGCAGATGGAAGAAGTTCCACAGAAATAAGAAGCAGAATAGGAGAGGAAAAAATAACATTCAGGAAAATGAAAAATATATTATGTAATATGACCTTGTTATTAGAGGTGAGAAAGAGAGTTCTGCAGTGCTATATAACCCCTATACTAACATATGGGTGCGAGTCTTGGACAATCAACAAACTGGAAAGTGGGAGATTGGAGGCAACAGAGATGTGGTTCTACAGACGAATGCTGAGAATACCATGGGCTGCCAGAACAACTAATGTAGAGGTGTTGAAAGAGTCAAAAGCGAAACGGACCTTAATCAACAATATAAGAAAAAGCAATCTTTTTTCGGCTACTTCATTAGACGGGCAGGTTTAGAGAACGTAGTCACAACAGGCAAAATTGAAGGCAACAGAGACAGAGGACGACAACGTGAGAAAATATTAGACAGTTTGACAACCTGGCACGGCAAGGAAATAACAACGACCTTGATACATAATACTGTGGACAGAGAGCTGTGGAGAGCCATGTCCGCTTACGCCAGCCGGCATGGTACTTGATGTTGATTATGTATATATATATATATATATATATATATATATATATATATATATATATATATATATATATATATATATATATATATATATATATATATATATATATATATACAATGTGAGCTCTGCACACGCACGAACGCACACACAATCTTATATATATATATATATATACAATGTGAGCTCTGCACACGCACGAACGCACACACAATCTTATATATATATATATATATACAATGTGAGCTCTGCACACGCACGAACGCACACACAATCTTATATATATATATATATATAAGATTGTGTGTGCGTTCGTGCGTGTGCAGAGCTCACATTGTCGTCAAGAGGGAGTGCAGATTACACAGGGTGTGAAACGAAAACACAAAATGTGATTTTAAATAATGTCTTTAAGACGCGAAACAAAAAAGAATCATATTAACATTAAACGTGTTCTAGCGAAAGTAACTCTGACACCTTGACAAGTGTACTAAATTTAGTGACAATATGAGTTACTAAGTTAACCAACAATAGCCACGCCTCTATGTGTAGCGAGTTACTAAGTGCACCACCCATAGCCACGCTTCTGTGTATGGTGAGTTACTAAGTGAACGAACCATAGCCACGCCTCTATGTGTAGTGAGTTACTAAGTTAACCAACCATAACCACTCCCATGTGTGCTGTGAGTTAATGAGTTCACCAACCATATATCAACACTTTTGTGTGTGTTGAGACAGTGGGGTAAGAAGATAAAATAGGATTTTTATCTTTTTAAAAAAAAAAAAGAATTCAAATAATACGAATACTTGATAAAAGTAATTGTAATAAATGATGAATTCCTGAAACAGACAAGCAATTTCAGTTCAATAATCTTCATGCTATTGTATAGTATCGTGTAGGCTGCATATTCATATATTCTACAGGAATAACTTATATAGTCTTTCTTCTTCTTCTGCGTTCGTTCTCAAACTCCTGCAGATCAGCAGGATGTAGTCCGGAGAACGGAATGCGTTGTGTCATGGTTTACAGCATTGCTGCGATATCTGTGCCTTTCGGCCTGACACATCCGACTTCAGCATGGCTTTGGGTCACTTACCCTATATGGGATGGGACAGCCAACTCCATCCCATAACGTCGCCCCGTACGACATGCGTGGAAGGTAAACAGAGTTGCTATCCTTTGCTCCCCTTTCGGGCCTGACGGCACACGGGCGTCTTATATAGTAATTATAGAGATGTAATCCGTTCAGCATTTTCTTCTCCTTCCTTCACGTGTTTTCAAATATCTCAAATCCTGTCTTTTTTAGTTCATTCTCACACTTCCACTGGATCCTTTTTTGTTCTTGATTTTTGGTTTTTACGTCACGAAGTGACTCCTCTTCTTTTCTTGTCATATATTAAAGTTTTAGTTTATGTTGCGTGTACCTTATGTCGAAAACTGAACTGCCTTATGTGTTGATTATACATCATTGACTGTGGTGTTTGGTGGGTACAAGATGTTAAATGTATACCACAGTTGTGGTTTGACGAAGGTGTCTACAATCACGCCTATGCCAAAAAATGTCATTTTTGTATTTGTATTTGTCTATTTGTCTATGAAAGTACCATGGACTGCCAAGAAAACTAGTGCAGAGGTTATCATTGGTGCTGGCGTAAAAAGATCAATCATATCAAACATTAGGGACAGACAGTCAAGGTGTCTAGGGCATGTGCTGAGAAGAACACAGCTTGAACACGTAATAACCACTGCAAAGATCAAAGGGAGAAGAGATAGGGGTCGACAAAGAGAAAAGTTACTAGATGGGCTTGTATCGTGGAACGGTAGAAGCTCACCAACCGAGCTTATTGACAACACAAGAGACAGAGAGTCGCGGAGAAGAATGATCGCTTACGTCAGTCGGCATGGCACTTGATTTATTGATTGATTAATTTGTTTATTCGATCTTTGATTTCTTTTGTTAAACTTTTCCAAGTTTCCCGTTGACGTTTGTTGGTTTGTTTTCAGTGATAAAGAATGACGTATGTTTGACATACTGTAAAGACATTAAAATATGTTAATAAGAATGTTGCGGAGATTCATGATGATCTATTTCTGTGACAGTATCCTACGCTTGATAAATCATGTGTGCTCATCTGTTTAACAATGGGGTCCTTCAATAGCATTTTTAACATGTAATACGTTTAAAATAGTTCATAAAGTTTATTCTTTATTGTTTATACTGTATATAGTAAATTTATGTTATAACATTACCATTTTGTTGGTCTACACCAGGTTTTTTTATTCTTCAACGATCATTCTCAGACTTATTACATTATGAACAAATCAGAACAAGTTGAACTCCAACTCTGACCTATAGCCTGTGGTATTCTTGACAGATGCAAAGTCAGTGCTTCAAGCTCTCCAGTCTGGAAAACTAACAGACTTGAAAAAACTACTTAGCGAATTGTCTTACCAGTATAATTGTCTTTGAGGTAACCATGCAGTGGATACCCTCTCACTGTGGAATACCAGGAAATGAAAAAGCAGACCAACTGGCTAAGGAAGGTGCTGCCGAAGATCAACCAGATATACCAATCACCTACCATCAGAAAAAACAGATGATCAAGTCAATAAGAAAGCCACAAACACCAACACAAGATGACTATCACATTATGAACAGATCAGAACAAGTTATAATTCTACGTCTCAGAACAGGACACAACCGACTCCGCAGTCATATGTATACAAAATTCAAGATTGGCAACACGGCCATGTGGACAGGCAGCACAGAGTGCCAAACATATACTTCAAGAGTGTTCTGAGCATGAAACGCTGAGGCAGACATATTGGCCAGAGGAAACAACACTGGAAACAACACTGGAATCAAAACTCTATGGGACACTGTATGAACTACAAAAGACAGTGAGTTTTATTAAGGAGACAGAATTACAGATATAGACATGTTTCAAGTGAACGAAAGAAGAAGAAGAAGAATTCTCAAACTCCCAGTGGGTCTCTCTTGTAGCAGGACAATGTTCCTACTTGATTTCCTCATGATGTGGTCCAGAGAATGGAAACGCGTTGTGTCGCCGTTTTATTTGCGCCAATTACTCAACACATCCGTCTTTGAGAGGTAGTTTGTTATAAATAATGAAATTTGATTGATTTTGTAGTTGATAGACCCATCTTCGTTATTATCGATGGAGGTGGGGTATTGATTACTCAAACATGCATACATAAAAAGAATACAATTTTAATAATATCAACAAACTACTTAATCAACAAATAATTTATGTTTGCTTTATATGGATTCATTTTAATAATAATCTTAACATTTCAACTAGATTGATACGGGCTATGGGTTGAATGAATGTAAATCATCGTTTTGCCAGTTGTGAAATATTCATCAGTTTAATTCAGTGTGAAAACAAACTCCTGCTTAATGTGTGCATTATTCTTATCTTTTTGTTTGATATGATATGGAAAATATTGTCGCGCTCAGCATCTTTACAAAAATAATGAAAAATTTCATTAAAAGTACACTCAGCACAAACATAATCATTTCACTGAAATTTCAATAGATAGCCCAGCCGTACATGAATGAAACATCGGCTAAGAGGATGCACCAACACGCGTCCAACTCTGCTGTATATTTTTTTCTATAATGACACCATGCTCTCAGAAGTGTAATGGCTAAGTATCCACGGGCACAATGATCAATTGACTGTTCAATTACACGTGATGATTTTCCCCGCATCTGAACACCTCGAATGAGATAGACGTAGTCGACCCAAGTTCAACTCACTGCTGTTTCTATCCCAGAAACTGGTACATGGGTACATTTTTTTAATCTGCAGAGCCCAAGAGCATAGTCTGTGATTAACGTAACTGCTAGAAGCTGCTACGCGTTCAACGTATGGCGAGAAATACGAAAGCTGTCACATGCTAGGGATCCCCCACCTAAGTTAAACGCATGCCCATACATCAACGTAAACCTTATCGCAAACCACTTCACGCCTCTTAGCGGAAATCACTCAAGTAATTCATGCTGGTTTTATTTCAGTGTCAACACAAACAACCATAAATCTGCTCATAAAATTAATTAGCACACACTGTTTTGTATTGTCCTAACAGTCATACATTCGTGCATGCATGGTCATATATACACTCATATATACAGTCATATATACACTCATATATACAGTCATATATACAGTCATATATACAGTCATATATACAGTCATATATACAGTCATATATACAGTCATATATACAGTCATATATACAGTCATATATACAGTCATATATACAGTCATATATACAGTCATATATACAGCCATATATACAGTCATATATTCGAAAAGAAAACAAATAGCACAGAAACGTAGCTGAAACTTCAGTTAATAGATCGATCGGCTGTTATACTTTTAGAATTTTAGCTTGTTGCTATGTTGTGTAGTTTATTGTTACTGTTAATTTTGAGTATATATACATATCTGTGTGTGTGTGTGTGTGTGTGTGGGTGTGGATGTACGTGTGTGAGTGCGTCCGTCTGTTAGTGTGATGGTTGTGTTATTAGTTGGATATCTGGCTGTTAGTGTGAGTGTTGTGTTGTTAGATGGATGTCTAAGCTGTTAGTGTGAGGGTTGTGTTGTTAGTTGAATATCTGAGCTGTTAGTGTGAGGGTTGTGTTGTTAGTTGAATATCGGAGCTGTTAGTATGAGGGTTGTGTTGTTAGTTGAATATCGGAGCTGCTAGTGTGAGGGTTGTGTTGTTAGTTGAATATCTGAGCTTCTAGTGTGAGGGTTGTGTTGTTAGTTGAATATCTGAGCTTCTAGTGTGAGGGTTGTGTTGTTAGTTGAATATCTGAGCTGCTAGTGTTAGGGTGTGAGAAACACTTTTTGATTAGTCTTTTTTTCGATGTCCATGGTATTCTAAACATTCTTCTGTAGTATCACATTTCGAAGAAGTTATTCTTTTTGCCACTGTTTTATTATGTGCTCATGATTCACAACCATAAATTGATACTGGACATATACTTGCCCTAATCAGATCTAATTTAACTTTACAGCTAACGCTTTTCCATAGATTTGTCATTTCTGCAATCAGTTTTAAATCACTACTGCAATACATTTCTTTACTTCAGCTGCACAATCCATCTCATGATTTCAGCTGCACAATCCCCTGAACTGCTTATGTTTGCTCCCAAATGTTAAAAATTGGTGACATCTTCTCGTTGATCGTTATCAATTCTGACATTTGGTCAGGTTTTGACTTTATCTGTTGTCATGATTTTGTTTTCTACGTGTTTAAAAAACACGATCTGGGCGGGTTTTACTATGTTCTTGTTGCTGCTATAATCAGTAGCACACGTGTAGTTTCCTACAAAAAATACAAAAATAAAAATAACACAAAAATGTTCTTTAAATAGTCATATATTATTTCATTTCTAATTAATGCATTGAATTCTTCAATCAAATTACTGTTTTATCATTCTTTTGATAATTGAAAAGACCTCAAGCCAGAAGTTGAAATATATGAATAGGTCAATGTATATAGGTGAGTGAATATAGGTGAATGATTATGATAGGACCATTTAGTCAATAGTAATATTAGTTAATTACTAATTCGTGAAGGCTTTACTCATAATATTGTGTGAAAGCTGTACTAATATTGTGTGGGATATGTACTAATATTGTGTCGGATATGTACTAATATTGTGTGGAATATGTACTAATATTGTGTGGGATATGTACTAATATTGTGTGGAATATGTACTAATATTGTGTGGGATATGTACTAATATTGTGTGGAATATGTACTAATATTGTGTGGAATATGTACTAATATTGTGTGGGATATGTACTAATATTGTGTGGGATATGTACTAATATTGTGTGGGATATGTACTAATATTGTGTGGGATATGTACTAATATTGTGTGGGATATGTGAATATGTACTAATATTGTGTGGGATATGTACTAATATTGTGTGGAATATGTACTAATATTGTGTGGGATATGTACTAATATTGTGTGGGATATGTACTAATATTGTGTGGGATATGTACTAATATTGTGTGGGATATGTACTAATATTGTGTGGGATATGTACTAATATTGTGTGGGATATGTACTAATATTGTGTGGGATATGTACTAATATTGTGTGGGATATGTACTAATATTGTGTGGGATATGTACTAATATTGTGAGAGAGATGTAATGGTCGCTAATATTATATGATGACTATACTAATATTATAGGAAAGCTACAAATATAATAGGAATACAGTGTCTATAGATAAGGTGGGTAGGTGATTTTAGTAGGTTCAATCCCACCCCCTTTCCCCAGAACATCAGAACATGGCTTTATACTGGGAATGTAGCCATAATGTGGGTAAAACCACTACCTTAGTGATTTTTCACGAAAATGTCATCACAATTCTCATCAAACAGAGGGAACTCCACATAAAAATGAGCGACTGACCTTCTTTATGTAAAACTTCATCCTTACTGAAAACGTATCTACGGTCCTCGGGAAGACTGTACTAATATTGTTAGAAGATTGTACTAATATTGTTAGACGATTGTACTAATATTGTTAGAAGATTGTACTAATATTGTTAGAAGATTGTACTAATATTGTTAGAAGATTGTACTAATATTGTTAGAAGATTGTACTAATATTTTTAGAAGATTATACGAATATTGTTAGAAGATTGTACTAATATTGTGCTAGTGTTGTAAATGGGATAGAACATTCTTCTTCTTCTTCTTCTTCTTTCCTTCGTCTTTTACACTATAGTGGTGTCGAGGGAGATACAATGTTCTCGCTTTTCTGGCAGCTTCAGATAATGTTATTTGGTGTCCGTGTAGCGTACTCTAGGTCTACCCATGGCTCTTCTTTCTGCTTCTCCTCTCTTCGTATATGCTTTATAAACTAATGAATCACACAGCATTCTTTCCAGATGACCAAACCATTGTATCTGTTGATTTTGTATGTATTTTAGAATTGATATGACACCCACTCTTTCTCTTATGACATCGTTTCTAATTCTGTGTCTTCTGGTCACTCCTGTGGCTTTTCTCAGATATCTCATCTCTGTTGTAACCAGTTGTCTCTTATGTTTTGTTGTTAAGGACCATGTTCGACATTGGTAGCATAGGGTTGGAATGAAGATACTTTGGATACGATGTTTTTTTGTTGACATTGGTAGCACAGGGTGGGAATGAAGATACTTTGGATAAGATGGGTTTTTTTGTTGACATTGGTAGCATTAGAACATTGCAATAGCTTATTTTTAAGCGTATACTCAAGACAATGTCCAAATGTAAGATTATAAGTTAACCACTGATTATGACTGCAATATTGAATATTCAATCCTGTTTGTGATTCAGTTCTACATTCTTTAACATGCACTGAATATCCTCTACAGCACTCTTGACCGTCTGAAACTGTCCGGATAACATAACATCCATAGCTAACATCTTTACTCTGAGTTCATTGATGGCATCTTGTCCATCTTCATTACCATAAATGGCGTTGTCTAGAAGAGGAACATCACGTGAATTCTTGACCTCCATGTACCATCGCAGAATGTTATGTTTGTCATCTGATGCGCAAATGTACCTGAGGGAAGAAATTTATGTCATTCTATGTAGGTTTCTGTATGTGAAACTTCTTGTTTGTTTGTATATAGAATTGTCATGAGAAGAAAAACAATGCGAACAATGAGATATGGAAATCTGAATTACTCCTTTCTTATGTGACAAATTACTATGTGCTATAGAAATACACATTTCATTAGATTTGCCCAACTTTAAAATGATGTATCTCAGAAAATATATAACGCATATAAGCGAATTAATTTGAGATGGTGTGTATATGCCCTCTCTGAAATAGCATATAGTAATTTTTCCATTAAAATGGAGTCATTGGTTTCAATTTTTGTTTATTTGCGAAATAAATCAAAAGGCTACTTGTCAATACCTATCCAACGTACAGTTTTAAGAAGTTTGCAGTGAATTATAAGACCTTACACACACATATTAGTTTTATCTTACAAATGGCACGATTTAATTCTTAAACTGCACTATATTGTACTCTTGAAAACAAGACTGACTGTGTTTAAGATTGTATCCAGTGTAACGCTCACATTGTCCATCAGCAGTGTTTCTACAAGTGTTTTGTAGTTTAGTAGAAAAATGAGTCTGCGAGTACAGTTTATGAAATAAAAGCAGATTAAAAAGAACATTTTAAGTATTTATGCAATGAAAAATGCTACTCGAGGAAAACTATATCATACTATTTCAAACACAGGAGTAAATGACTATTCCTACCTTGGGGATAAGTAAACGATTATTGCATTGTTGGATATAGAAATCTGAAATTTCTATTTCAATTTATTTACACACGAAAATTAGGAAAAGAAATTTGACATTGATATTTCCAAATCTACACTATTGAAATATGTTAGTGGTAAAAACCTTATTTGTGAGACGCCTCATATAGTTGCAATGAGAAGCACATATTTACGCGAGATCATGGAAATAAGAATATATTGTTATGACATAATATATTTAGATGAAACTTGGGTCAATGCACACCACAGTAATGAACAAGAATGGCAATCATCTGATGGGACAACTAAGAGACAAATATCAAGTAGCAACGGGCAGCGACTAATAATTGCACATGCAGGAATCAGCAGTCATGGTATTCTAATAATACTAAACTCGTATTTGTTTCCAAATTCACAGATACTAGAGATTATCATACAGAGATGAAAAGCAATATATTTCAAGATTGAATTGTGAATCATGTACTTCCTTCATTGGATAGACGGTCGTGTTTGATAATGGACAATGTTTCATATCACCACGCTGTGGTAGCAGAAGATAAAGTTCCTAACTCATCAAATACTAAAGATGTAATAAACATTTGGCAGACCAAAAACAACATTTTCTTCAACGAAATGTCCCCGAGGTTTTAATGACTTGAAATATTAATTACTACAAATGTCACGGAGCGTGTGGCCGTACGGCTAGAACGCCGGCCTCAGGTTCCTGAGGTCCCAGGTTCAATCAGCGGTTAGGACAAGGATTTTTGTCTGTCGGAGGTGCAACAAAAAATTCTTCCTGTACACGTCGCGGCGACAGTTTTGGCAAAGCGGCCTTTATTTTCACAGCCTTAAAAAGCCTCCCTGCACTCCTTAATAGGAAAACATGCAGTAACGAAAGATAACTAGTTTGGCATAAAATTTAGGAACAAGTAGCACAAGAAAATAAAACGTTCAAATTAAAAGTCGAAATACTTACAAAGGCCACCATCTCTAATATAGCCATGGATTACAAGAAGAAATGTGAAAACCATGTGCTACAAGAGAAAGACAAATATAGGAAGAATGACGGTTTGTCCTTCATTCAGCCGAGATTGATTAGCAATTTCTCAGAGACATCTATTATATGATTATTATTCGGATGGTGTAATTTGTTTAAAGATTACCTGGCCATGTTTGACAAGCACATTAGAGTTGGTGATATTTATGAATAGCAAATAGGTGATACCTATGGTCGACACAATATTGCAATAACAGACACGGTGTAACAAGATATTGTATGCAAATATCATATGCAAAAAAATGGCATTAATATGTTAGACAGTTAATTAGATAATTACATTTGTTTGAGGGCAAAGCTCATGAAATCTGCTATAGCAGGATAATGGTTATTAATGGGTTTTTTGTTAAAGGTGTTGAAAAAGTATATAGCATTGACATCACTGTATTCGGGGTACCAAAAATGTAGTTGAGGAGTTATCGGGTGACAAATACCCCCGCCCCTTTTTAAGGACATTAGAATATTACTTTTAGTACAAGTAATTTAGCAAAAATTTAGGTACGCCCCCCCACCCCCTTTCCATCCCCAGATCCCGTGCCATAACAATTTGGGGGGGAAAAGGTGAACAACTGTACACATTTTTTAATGAAACATGGAATTACACAAGAAAATGAAATAATTACTTTTTTGGGGGTTACCACCACACCCCCCCCCCCTTTAGACGCACCTGCGGCTTTGCAAGGTATTCTGTGTGTGCTTGTCCCGTTCATTGAATCGGCATGCTGACTGAGAGTACGATTTATAGTATGTACCTCTGTAACGTAAAGCAAAAATTCCCATAATGATCCGTAAAAGCCCACTTTGCAAAAAAGTCGTGAGAGGATTTCAACAAGCCAACTCTTGAGCACAAAGTGAATATCTTAACCAGTATATATGAGAGACTTTTTCATGCATCAAGTATTCAGCTAACAGTAAATTTATCCAATATCTCATCCAAACTTTAAATCATGATTCTACTATTTTGTTCTCTGAAAATATTCTGCTACGTCGAAGTAGTTTGAAACTGAACACAATAGATCTTCTACTCGTTCGCAGTTTGACATGTCTACACAGAAAGTTTTTCTTAATAAATGCTGCTGTATTTGAAAACTCATTGGTGCTCCCATACAGCTTTCTGTGGGTATCCATTTCCGCGAGCCAGTGTTCTTCCCTTATCTAGTTTAACTCTTGGAAGTGGAGATTGGGTATAGTCCAGCCAACAGAGGCTGAAAAATTAAGATTGGTCGGGTCAACCCAATTTCCAGCAGAACCACAATCCTGTTCAATCAAGCACAGATGCTGAAGTCAGAGATACCAGGCCGAGAGGTGCACCAACAATCATTGTATCATGCTACCTAAATAATTGACATGTCAGCACAATAAAATAGATTTTAAAAAATACTGTTGTCTGGAACTGGCTTTTGTGTGTGCTTCATATATGTTTGTTTTCGTTGACTCTTTTATTTCTGTAATTCATCTTGTGCAAGGTATGTCCCTGGTTTCGTATCCATCGTGTCTATATAGTAATGCTTTTTTGAAGGGTATTGTCTGATGGTAGTCTGAAAGCATGCCAAAACCACTTAATCTGTTATCTTCTGATGTAACTCAGGATTGACATTGTGTTTGTTAGTCTTCTGATGTTTTCGTTCCTGATTCTGTCTCTTATTATTACCCCGAGGATTCTACGTAGTTAAGTTATTTCTGTTGTTAACGAGATCTCTTTTGGATTATGTTGTTAATGTCCATGTTTGACATTGGTAGCAAGTGATGGTATGATGATCGTTTTATATAGTGAAGTTTTGGTGTACATTCTTCACAATTCAAAACACTTGGTTTTGATATCAGTCGATGGTATCCATAGCTGTTTCTTACTTCTGGGATGTATTTATGAATCTACTGCTCTGAACATGCTCGTTTGTGGTAATGAGAGAGCAGACAGAAAAGCTTACAATCTATCTATAATAATATAAGTAATGAGAGAGCAGATAGAATATCTAACAATCTATCTAAAATAATATAAGTAATGAGAGAGCAGATAGAATATCTAACAATCTATCTAAAATAATATAAGTAATGAGAGAGCAGATAGAATATTTTACAATCTATCTAAAATAATATAAGTAATGAGAGAGCAAATAGAATATCTTAAATCTATCTATAATAAAATACGTAATGACGCCCGTTTCTTACCAGGGCCCGAAAGGGGAGCACATAATAGCAACACTGTTTACCTTCCACGCATGTCGTAAAAGGCGACTAAGGAGGTTATGCAATGGAGTTGGCTATCCCATCCTATATAGGGTCAGTGACCCAAAGCCATGCTTAAGTCAGATGTGTCAGGCCGAAAGGTGCAGATATCGCAGCAATGCTGTAAACCATGACACAACGCATTCTCTGGACTAAATCCTGCTAATCTGCAGGAGTTTGAGAACTAACGCAGAAGAAGAAGAATACGTAATGAGAGAGCAGATAGAATATCTTACAATCTATCTATAATAATATACGTTATGTAGAGCAGACATAATACATTACAATCTATCTATAGTAATAAAAGTAATGAGAAAGCCGACAAAATAGCTTACAATCTATAATAAAATGGCCAGAAGAAGGATAATATGGGCATACTCAAATTGGTTGGTAAACATCTGTTGAATTTGGACACTGTTATAGGTTACATGTCTTGGATGCAATGCAATTTTGAAAATTTGAAACTCAGAGTAGAATGAGTAGAAGTAGTATCATTCAGAAAGTAATGAAGTACTAAACGTGTGTATATTGCCTAGAAATCCATGCAGCCAGAAAATGATAGGGTGATGATTACGTCCTGAATATGCTATGCTACCAATTAGTGGGATTGGGAGTCTATATGACAAGAGTATGGAGCTTCGTTTAATGAGTGTTTGTAATCAAAGATCCATAGGGACTATCAACATGAATATCCTTCAACGCCTGCTGGGGACGACTGATCAACTATTGGTTTGTCCGGAGTGCTGTGACTGATTTATATCGCATACAGTAACTAACGTTATCAAAGAGTTTCTAGTCAATATATAAAGTGAATATGTGTTATATAAATTGAACACAGAAACTGTTGATAATGCAAATATAAATGGGTATAATTCAAACTACCCACCCGTGAACTATCTTGACTTTACTGAAGATAAGGAAAGTCCATGGCACACTCTGTTCTATATCCACACCCAAGGCAACAGATTCAATCCTCCAGGTCATTTGTTGGCGCTAAAATCATTTCAATATGCCGTTTAAATAAGAAATATTTTGAACAGAACATGTAAATGTTTTCTCTTGAATTAATTCATTAACAATCACCCAAGTCGTATTTTTTCAATTGTGATTAAATTTCTATTGAATATAACTTCTATTGTCCCTTTCTCTACACATCTCTTTCTTCAACGTTTGAATTTTTTTTAATGTACGCATTCGCTCTACATCTGTCACTGAATCTCTTTTGTAGCAGGACAATGGTTCGACTAGGTTTCAAGCAAAATGTAGTCCAGACAAAATGGATGCATTGTTCGCCGCATTATTCCATCAAGGGCCCAAAACATCCGAATATCGGCAGCTCATGTGCCTTTAAAAGGATTCATTTTCTTTCTTTTTCTACTTCTGCGTTCGCTCTCTGATAACAGACATGAGAATTCGTGAGATTTCCGTCGGGGAACGTGATATATGTTGTGCTGCAGGTTTCACAGCGGAGATATGTTATCTATGCCTTCCTGGCTGGGCACATCCGTTTTCGGTATGCTTTTAATTTGAGTAAGCATCTCTAGTCTGTGACAGCTTTCTTATCTGTCGTCAGGCGACGAATGTGTATCGACCCCACGATGTTAAGGTTTATCACCCATTGTGCCTTTGGTCAAATACATGCCAAAATATGTCACTTGGTGGCAATCTCCAAGTGTACCAGAATAAGGCGTGGCAGGTCAATACAATAGAGAAATACCTAGTTGTTGATTTTGCACTTATTGTTGTGGTGATTGAACGCAATGAAGTGATTTAGGAGAACGGGGAAAAAACATGGAAATGGCTTGATCAGTGTTGGAAGTTGGCAGAAGCCGATCAAGTATGCACTGGGTGGTTCACAAATAGCCGTTGTTTTCTGAGATATTATTTCGAAGTAGTTCCAGAAAAACAGTTATTCGGATGTTTCTGACGAATGAAGGATATGTCAGAAAGTGACGGAGCTGTTAAATTTATGAGAGATAGAATTACCTTTCCAACGGAAATGGTCGTTTAAAGTTCTAATGTAGGAAGTTCATACAAGGGGACTCCTCTGAAATTGTTGTTCTATCTATATGAAAATAAAGCCGAAACGTCAAGAGTGTAAAACCTCTACAACGAATATATCGAATTAGCTTATAAGTTAGGATAGAGGGATTGACAAATCTCTCCGACGAAAGTGCATACGGTATACGGGATTGTACTCGTCAAGTAGTGTTCCATTAATGTTTACTTACGTTAGCAAATCTTTTAAAGGCTTTTGTACCAGAGATAAGTTGAAGGTTATACAGTCTTTTGAAGTCGTCCACTGAGGCAAGTCAGCGCGGAAGTCTTTTTTTTCGACACCTTGCAGTTTTGCTTTGGAAACCGATGTCGACACTAGTTGCAGACTTGTTGAAGTGCTACACTGGATAATCCTGATAGTATCCTTACGCTGAGAACAGAGGAAGACCAACCCAGAGAAAATTGAAGCTATGGATTAAAACTAAGTGATAGATCTATTATTCATTCATTCATTGGTACCATGCCTTCCGGCGTAGGTGATCATGTCTCTCCACAGTTCCCTGTTTGTTATACATTTAAATATAGCTTCTGATGATTATGTATCATGCCAGGCTTTCAGACCATCCAACATTTTCTCACGTTGTCTTCCTCTGTCTCTCTTACCTTCGATCTTTCCAATTGTTACGATGTTCTCCAGCCCACCTCTTTTCGTGACATTACCAAGAAACTGTGATTGTCGTCTTATAATACAATTAATAAGTTATCTATTTGAGTTGACCAGTTGTAGAATTATACAAATACTATTTTTAGTTGTCCATGATATTTTCAAAATTATTCTATAAAACCACATCTCTGTGGCCTCCAAATGTTTTCTTGCAATATTGTCAATTGTGCATGCTTCACTGCCATATAACAGTATTGGCTCTTTGTAACATTGTAGTATTTCTTTCTTATGTATCAGTAACGAGTTTTTCACTCAGATATATCAGAACAATGAAGTTCTATTCTCTAGTGCCATGACCAGGTTCATATATCATTAGCTTTCTTCTCTCTTGGCGCGTGATGTATCAGTAACTGTTACTGACGTATAGGGACCGTATTTTTCATTGTAAAATTGGTCTATTAAAACTGTATTGTTGACTTTAACTTCTGTACGATGCCCTTTTTCCCACTCTCTACAATTGCCAAACAACTTCCTACCCCCTTCCCCCCTTCCTAAGTGTTGACGTAATTTATGGACATCTTCTAATAAGATACGCCTGACATCTAATCTATCTCATATTTAGCTTTTTATTGCTTTCTATATTCTAATAATAAAATACTCTAATCTATCTGATATATAGTTTCTTATATCTAACTATTTTCTAATCAATATAATATTCTAATCTATCTGATATATAGTTTCTTATATCTTTCTATTTTCTAATCAATATAATATTCTAATCCATCTCATATTTAGTTTCTAATATCATTCTATGTTCGTTCCCAAAAGTATACACATTAGCCGGATGTAGTCAGAAGAAAGGAATTTGTTGTATCATTATTTACAGTTTCCCTGCAATATCTTCACCTTTCAGTCTGACACGTCCTACTTCATCCTGTTTTATAAGATCACTGTGTCTCACAATGTGATGATACAGCCAATCCCTTTAAAATCTCCTTAGTCACTTTTTATGACATGCATAGCAGATCACAGTGCCATTTTTCCCTCTCCTTTCAGACTCGAGTAACACACATGCAACTGTTTGCTTTTAAAGACGATATCACAGATACATTGACAGCTACAAGCCACATTGTTTATGTTTACATCCTTGACCAACATGTCTACTTACTGACAGAGTTTCTTGATATGAATCATTCATCATGGCGATCAGGATGTTTAGCAGAACAATGGTTGCTAAGATCATGTAAATAATGTACAGAACCTGGAGACAGAAAACTAGGAGCTAATATCACATAAACATGGACACAACACTAGGCGCTAATTTCACATAAAAATAGAAACAGAACACTTGGAGCTAATATAACACAAATGATAGCAGAAAACTGGGAACTAATATTACATGAAAACTGACAGAAAACTAAGAACTAATATTAAACACACATGGAAACAGAAAAATAAGAACTAACACCATGTAAAATAAAAAATAGGAACTCACACCATATAAACTGAAAAGTAGGAAATAACACCACGTAAATAGAAAAATAGGAACTAACATAATTGAACGAACATAATTCAACTAACATAATTAAACTTACATAATTGAATTAACATAATTGAATTAACATAATTGAACTAACACACATACAATTAAGAATTAACATCATTTAGGGGCCTAAATATGAAACTATAAAACTATCCACTAAAATTTATAATAAGAAAACCATGTTCAAAGAATAGAAATTTGCAAACACTAAACTAGCAACTAACAAATTTCCTTGATGTAGATGTCATGCATAGACTTTTGTTTAGGACGCTTCATATCTGTCATGAAACCAACAGAGTGCATATATAAATGAAGGTGCTACAAATGAAACAAATGATTTTTTTGATTAATACATTCTTATTAAGTAATACATAACTGTCGTGGTGTTTTTTTCCCACATAGTCGCCATTTAGTTCGATACAAACACCCCATCGTTTATAAAGTGCTTGGATTCCTGTAGGAAAACTAAATTCGTCACATTTCTGACAACTCATAAACCACCTGCTGCACTTCTTCATCCGAACCTAAAAGTCTTTACTGCTAATGTCTTTTTAAATCGTCCAAACTGGTAGAAATATTTTAGAGCTAGGTCTTACTGATGTGGTAGGTACTGAAAGTGAAGATCGTCGACGATTGTAATTATTGCACAGGTAGTATGAGGGTGAATTATTCTCATGTTGAAAAAGGGACACCTTTTTCTTGGAATTCCACGTCATTCAGGTTTGTTTGCGGGTCACAGATGATTCCTTAGAAGATCTGTATATGTGGCCCTAGTGAGAGTTCTCTCATGGCAGCAATCGACTGTGTCACTACTTGCTGTTCATAACCCGGTCGTGACCATTCAGTCACAGAACTCTGATCATTTTGAAACTACCAACTCCACTTATACACTTGATGAATTAACAGGCATGCATCACCATACTGGAGCTTCATTCATCAATGTACTTCTATACGTATCACCCCCCCCCCCATTACTGATTTAAAAATACAATTCTTACATAATTCTGGTCCGCTTTGGTATATATTAATAGTAGGACGGCCATATTTAAACTGCCATTATGACACCAAGTTATTTATCCGCTCTGCAATGACACAAGCAGGGCACACTTTATATATTTAAAAACGATGTTGACAGGTTATAAGACTTCTTCTTCTTCTTCTTTCGTTCGCTAATAATGTCTATATCTGCAGTGTTGTTTCTTGTATAAATTGGACAGTGTTTTCCATTTCTTGTTTTGTACCATACAGTTTAACATTCATTGGTGTATCAGAAGGCCAGTATGTGCATCTTAATGTGTCATAGTTTGCACATTCTTGAAGGATATGTTCTGAAGTCTGGTTGACTTGTCCACAATTACACTTTGCTGTTGTGCCAATTTTAAATTTTGTATACATATGGGTTATAAGACAATACCATTACTATTGTAATCTCTATAACACTTTTAAGGTTTTCATTTGCAAAACTATCGTAGTTACCTTCATAAAAACATCACTTCTGCCCTCTGCCGTCAAGCCAAGACTGACAACATCACCATCAAATACGTACTCCGTGCCAATCATCATGTTGAACATAAGAAATATAGTGTAGGCAGGGTTGGGGTATATGTTCACCACATTCTGGGAAACTGTAGAAGTTTCCAAAGTAGGTATACCAACAGCCAATCAGAATAGTATCAATAACAGAGTAAAAACAAAACATGTATAAGGAAAACAATTGTATAAGTATAAAATAGAAGGGTGATGAAATAAAATAAAGACAATTTGAACAAGAATCAATGAAGATATAAATACTCAATCAATGTTTGTTTGCGTTTTTTCTCAAATAACCAGCATGATTTTTCCTTTGATTTGATTGTAAGAGCATGAAACACGTTGTGCACTGATTTTAAGTTGTCGAGAGTTTCAAGCCCGTAGATAAGGGGGAATGGGCAATAGGGTGTGAGTGGTACTAATCTCCACCCCTTTAACAGATCAGAACATGAACTGCATTTCTAGGAAAATATCCGAAAGGTGTGGATAAAACCCCATCTTTAGCGATTTTTCGTAAAAAGGTCATCACATTACTCATCCAAAAAAAAAGAAAAAGAAAACTGCAAACGAAAACGGGCGAATGTCCTTTTATTTAAGGTAAAACCTTTTCTTACTGAAAACGTATCTACCGCCCAGGACAGCTTTCATGATTTGTTTTCCTAATTCAATCGTTTTTACGTTTTTAAATTGTGCAGGAAACATTTGCAAAGAAGAATTGGGAAGTTCTTCATCACCCAGCCTATAGTCCCGATTTATCCCCGTGTGATTTCCATTTGTTCGGACCGTTGAAGAAAGCACTAAAGGGACAGCGATTCAACAGCGACGCAGACGTGAAGACAGCGGTGACCACATGGTTCAGAGAACAGCCACGCAACTTTTTCTCGGACGGCATTCGACGTCTACCTAAACAGTGGGATGCTTGCCTAAATGCATACGGAGATATTTTCTGATGAACCCAGGTGCATTCTTATTCACAAGTGGTTGCTTTGTTCAATTCCGTTGAAAATATTAAATTGCGTATGATACTTTTTAAATAAATCCACAAGTCCCGTTTTCATTTGAACACGCCTCGTAGATACACTGTCAAAACATTGATATTTCAAGTGCGAAAATGTTAGAATATGATTCTCAAACAGTGTCAGATGTGTTTGCACTAGTAAATATAGATATTTTAAAAATAGTTTTAAAAAATTATTGCGGTAAAACTGACTGAACCTTTGGCAGAAAAATCAAATTCTAGTTACCTTGAATGGAAAAAAAACACGTTAGAACAGTCAGTAATATATACAATCAGGGCAATTTAGACTTGATAGGGCCCAAAGCTATTTGAGATATGGGGCCCTAAGCAATTTGAGATATGGGGTCCTAAGCTATTTGAGGTGGGGCCCTAAGCTATTTGAGATATGGGGGCCCTTTAGCGATTAAGAATATATAGATAGTGAATTAAACAAAATTTGAAGGCCCTCAAGACAGTGGGGGGCCCTAAGCTATAGCTTGTTTAGCTTATAGATAAATCCGGCACTGTATACAATACGAACTATTACATTTCGATTTAAATTTGCTATTTTGATATTGTCTGATGCGGACTTATTCTATCACCAATACCAGCCTACAAACTGTAGATAGTCTTAAAGACCAAGAAACATCTCAAATCAAATTATATATATATATTCTTCAATTAGTGTTCCAAAAAAGAAAGATGCTCACTGGCATCAGAAAGAGATAGTCCACAATTTTGACATGTCACGAGAATAGGAAAGATGGCACACGTTGTGACAACAAGCATGTTGAAAATCAAGTATGGCTAGGCCAAGGGAGAAGATGCTAAAAAACCTGGCAATGTGACATGGGAGAACATCAGTATCAGAAATGATTGATACCACATGAAACAGACGGCTGTGGAAAGACATGATAATTAGCCCGTGTGTTGCTAGCGACCAAAAGAATAGTAGGAATATTACCAGAAATGTATGTCGTACTAGGTGGCTAAAGAGGCTTGGGAGTGGGGTTGGCTCATGGCACATCCCAAGGAGTGTTAAAGTTACCCAGAAGCAATGCTGGTCGAGTATGTCAAACCAAAAACCATATATATCGCAGCCAAGCCGTAAACTATGATACAATGCATTTCGTACTATGGACTACATCCTGGAGGAGTTCGAAAACGAACAAAGAAAATGATATTTTAGCCGACGCTACACAACATGAACTATAAGAAGAAATCTTGCAAAATTTATACAATTTTTGCTGTCTGCAAAAAATAAGTCATTTGTAGAGCACATATTGTTCACCAGTTTATTGTATCCCATTGAGCCGATGTTTTCCAAATCTATCACCAGTAAGTTACTTTAAAATTTTGGTTGAGGAAGAATTTTTCACAGTTCTGTAGATGTTATCTTAGAAATAATAAATTCTCACATCCCTCTGAACGCCCGTGTGTTGTCGGGGTCCGAAAGGGAGGCAAAGAATAGCAACACTGTTTACCTTCCATGAATGCGTATGATGCGACTAAGGAGGTTATGGGATGGAGTTGGCTGTCTCATTCCATATAGGGTCAGTGACCCAAAGCCATATTGAAGTTGGATGTGTCAGGCCGAAAGTCGCAGATATCGCAGCAATGCTGTAAACCATGGCACAACGCATTCCGTTCTCCGGAGTACATCCCGCTGATCTGCAGGAGTTTGAGAACGAACGCAGAAGAAGAAGATGAATATCCCCCTGAACCAAACATGAATAAGTAAGTAAAGTAAAGTAACCCATAGCATTTATTAATGCCGTAGGGGTGTGAGATGTTAGCGATCTCACATTTCACAGGCTCTGCAAATGAGGGCGGTAGCCATCTCCTCTCCCTCGCAGTCTTTACTTCCCGGATTAATCCGGTACCCATTTAAGGCTGGGTCGACCTGGGAGCCGTTGCGATCTGAAAACATTTCCGCCTCAACTGGGGAATTAACCCAGGACCACTCATATGCGAAGCCAGTGCACTAACCACTGCGCTAACGCGGCTCAATACACAAAACATGAATACACTTATGTTGGATGCTATAAGACAGAACTATCTGACAATGACATTCTTGGTAATATTTTAAGTGCTGAATAGTTAAATAATGACGATAATATGGACATATCCGGTAGCCTTTTTCCAGATACTAAATATGATAACAGGAAGATTTCACTTCATAGATAATAGAATCTAAAATACATAAACATATGTAGTTCCTGTCATCTGACATTTAATATAGGCCCTACTCAGACTTGTTTAAGTTTGTATTCTATCGTTTATTTTTGGTAAAAGTTGCTACAATTATTGTTTCTTCTAAGCATTTATCTTTCTACAGACTTCAAGCATTATGTACTATATCGTGTGTTCGTTTTGCCATCAATTTATCTTTCTATAGACTTCAAGTAGTACATCATATCTAGTGTGCTCATTTTTCGATCATGTATAAGTATTTGAATGGCATGCCTGCAATTGCAAAATACTTTTTTTTTAAATTTGAATTAATTCATGTAGTTCTTTACTTTTTCCCCGCACTATATTTTTCTGATTGAGTTTTGTGAGGGAGGTGGTAATCATTTTGACAATTTACCAAGCGAGTGGTGGGAGTTGTGTCCCTTAAATCTTGACAGGAAGACAGAACTAAACCATTTTGGCGTAATTTATGAACGATTCCTAATACAGTTTAGCGTGTTGAATTTATAGTATAAATAAACTAAACCTTATTAATTTATAGAAATCTATTGTGTTGTGGCAAAATTCATCTAGGCCAGTACTATATACAATACACCAACTGACATTATACATTACAATTTGTTATAAAATAAGGTAGGTTTTAGTTGTAGTTAATGAGATGACCTCTCTTTTGGAGAGGCGCCCTCTTTTCAACCAGCAGACAACAAAGTCTAATTATGTTATATCAGGACGTGCTACCATAAAATATTAGAGGTAACAAAGACCCTATAATTGATTATAAAATAAGATTGCGTACTTCAGTAATGTATATCTTCTTCTTCAGCGTTCATTCTCAAACTCCTGCTGAATTCTCTTGTAGCAGGACCGTGGTCCTACTAAATTTCCAGCAGGACGTAGTCCAGAGAATGGAAATGCGTTGTATCGCCGTTTGATTTGCTCCAATGGCCTGACACATCCGTCTTCGACGGAGTAATTTATATGATTACACGATACTTTAATCAATTATTCAATACCCCAATCTTCTATACAATAACATCACAATTTACAATCTTCTGTACAAATCGCACACTGTAATTAAGCATACAATCATACAACAGAGTAAAATCATATTCATTCATACAATATTAATATTTTTTAAAAGAAAAAAATTGTTACCCTGAAACAGAACATGGAAGGCAAACGAGAAAGCCAGTAGAATGAACAAATAGATGACTAGGAACTTGAAAACATCTCTAATAATCAGGGTTTGTATGAGACGCCAGAAGTAGTTGATGCCCTTGAATCCTCTGGTAAAAGCTATTGACGACATCCAACCTATGATGTAAAGGAAATTATATATTCTATATGTACAGTACGAAATCTAGCCTATTGTGTAAAGGAAATTATATATTCTAGGTGTACAGTACGAAATATAGCATATTGTGTAAAGGAAATTATATATTCTATATGTACAGTACGAAATATAGCCTATTGTGTAAAGGAAATTATATATTCTAGGTTTACAGTTTGCAGTGACGTGGTGGAAATTGTTGATGATCGAGAAAAAAAATGTATGTCTAATTCTGTTTACATACATATTCATATTTTTGGAAGATAGGGTAGTGTAGCGGATGAACAATTGTTCATCAACCCAACCATGCAATACGGTTTTTTTAAATTTCTGATGGCTAATGAGATATTTAAAGTTTGCACACAAAAATCCATCCTGTCTCAACGAAACTGCAAGGAAATTAGTAGCAGGATTCAATTTATATTCTAGGAATGATGCAGTCCCTATTCCGTACTACTTGCTGAATGCAATACTAGTCATAGGTTTGTGGTCAACCACTGACTAAACAGATAAATATTTATTGTTTTTTTTTCATGAGATATACTGATTCATAACTCGGAATACCTTTATCATCAATCTTCTGATGAGATTGATCGTTCTTTAAGGTAATATTGTTAGTTCAAACTATAATATTTTGTCCTTGTCCAACTATGAAAATATCAGTTCTAAGAGGTTACAATTGTTCATCAGTTCACATTGTTTGATTTCATTTGTAGTATATTATCAAGTATATCCAGCAGAAAATAAATTGTTGAACTTCTGAAATTTAAAACAAAAATATTAGATATATGAAAAAGACTGAGACAATTTGGAGGCCCTTGAATGCCTAGATTTTCTTTTGTTCTTCTTGTCTAGATAAATACAATCAATGGTATTGCTATGTGCATACCTAGGAGAATAAGTGGCTACATTATGAGCATACATTGAACAATAATTGGCTACAGTATGAGCATACATTGAGCAATAATTGGCTATATTATGAGCATACATTGAGCAATAAATCGCTACATTTATCATACGTACAATCATACAGACAATTAATGGTTACACTATAATCACAGATAGAAGTTGAACAATAAATGATTAAACTATGAACAATCATAGAACAATCAATGGCTTTGCTAAAGGCATCATACATAGAACAGTGGGAAATCAATCATCATACCTATAACACTTAATTGGTACTCAATGAACATATACATAAAAATAAACAACTACAATATGAGCATACATAAATAACACAGCAGGCAATCTGTGGCTACATTATGGGCAGACATAGATCAATAGATAGTCAATGGTTCAATGATTCAACTATCGGTTCAATGATTCAACTATCGGTTCAATGATTCAACTATCGGTCAACTAATAACTAAATCATGACTATCTATACACAACAATCAATGACTCACCAATACATAAGGCAATGGACAGAAAAATATCCATGTTTCTGTAGTCTGTAGCATACATAATAATCCACATGACTACAAACACGGCATAGATCACACTAAGAATGACGGCTAGACTTGACTTTAATTGATATCTTGTATGTGCCAGTCGATTTCTGAAATAGAGAGAACAATGTTGTGAGATTAAACTAAGAATGACGGCTAGACTAGACTTCAACAGATATCTTGTATGTGCCAGTCGATTTCTGAAATAGAACAATGTTGTATGATGTCCAACTTAGAGAGCAACACAGTATTTTTGCTTTAGCGATTTTCCAAGCATTATTTTATGTTCAGTTGGTTGCCATTGTCTTCTAAATGACCCAGGTACATAATTGCCTATGGTAGAAATTGAACCTCACACATTGGTTGTCTGAGATTCACTCTTTATCTTTTAACCATAGAAAGATAACAAATGTTAATGTTGGAACTAGTGTGGGGCGGGGGGATGCGATCCTTTCTAATAGAGGTGAGCTGTGTGGCATTTATGACAAGATAGTATTTGTCTAACCTGAAGGAATTGCCCACATAATGACGCAGCTTGACCAGCCTGGCAACCCTAGGAGATGTTTAACCCAATATGGTAAAGCTTGACAATTCTGACAACCCTAGGAGATGTTTAACCCAACATAGCATAGCTTGACAATTCTGACATCCCTGGAAGATATTTAAAGCAACATGGCACAGCTTGACCAATTTGTCTTATCTTATTTGTAGAACATCTTTTCAAAGCAGAACAAAAACTGGTTTACAATACATAGAGGATTGGCTTTACTGTAATTGGTTTCCCATATATGCTCCGTCACTCACAACGAAGTGGCACACCGCCTCCCGAGAGTACCACTCATAGCACGTAACTCCGTAGCATCCAGCGATGATCCAAAGGGATCTCTGAAAAATTCAACCTTGTACACAAGACGACACGTGTCCAAAGCAGAATAGCTTGATCAGTATGCCTGGTTAACCGGATTGGTGTGTTCGTAGATCAGAACAGTTTGATCAGTACGTCTGGTAAACCAGAAGGGCATGTTCGTATATCCTAAGAGTGTGACATTTCCATATCATAGAACAGCTTGATCCGTTCGATTTATCTGATGGACATGTTCGTAAAACAGAATGGTTTGACTTGTTTGAGTTTCCGATTGTACATAACTTACAGAACAGTCTGACCAGTGTGATTTACCTACTGGACATGGTCGTGCATTAGAATAGATAGACCAATATATTTGAATTACCTGATGGACATATCTGTAGAACAGCATAGCTTGACCAATCTGTACATGTTGTATACAAATATAAACATAGGTTCAAGAGGCACAAAAATGTATGTCACAAGGGTGCTGCCATTCACACTTCTTTCCCCAGGCATGACTCGAGAGTCATTTAACACAGCCAGCCCTGACCAACTGAAGAATACACATGCGAATAATATCAGTCATTACTGATGAGAAAAGAGATTAACAACAGTAATTACTGAAGAGAAGAGAGATTAACAACAGTAATTACTGAAGAGAAGAGAGATTAACAACAGTAATTACTGAAGAGAACAGGAGAGCATAATAGTAAGCATTAATGAAGAGAATATAAAATAATATCAGTAATTACTGAAAATAGCCTGAGAATAATGTCAGCCATTTCTGACAAGAACAAGAGAGAATAATATAAATCATTGCTGAGAAGAATAAGAGAGAATACTGTCAGCTACTATTGAGGAGAGAAGAAGAGAGAATAATATCAGTAACTACTGAGGTGAACAAGAAAACATATTAATAATTACTGAAGATAACAATAGAATAGTATCAGCCATTACTGAGGAAAATATGAAAGAATAATGACAGAACAACAAAGAGAGAAATATCAAAAGCTCATATATAATCAGATTACTGAATTTGCCTACATGTTTGCATTAATGGTTTCAGATATATATTTCATATGAACTAACGGTATTGTAAGGACTGAATTTGTGCTGTTGTTTCACAGTTAGGGGAGCGTGTGGCTTTATGGCTAGGACGCCGGTCTCAGAAGCCAGAGATCCCGGGTTCAATTCACGGTTGGGATAAGGATATTTGTCTTTCGGGGGTGAAATAAAAAATTATTCCATGATACATCGCTGCGACAGCTATGGCCTTTATTTCCACAGCAAAAAGCCTCCCTGCACTATATAACAGAAAAACACGCAGCAATGAAAGTTTCCAAATGTGTTTGTTTTTTAATCTAACCAGCTCCTTGTTGCACTGTCAAAATAAAGAAACTTACAATGTACATTAGTTTTACATGAACTATCATATGTTGTGGGGTTTTTTTGGGTTTTTTGTGTGGGTTTTTTTGGGGGGTAGAAATATTAACATTGGGTTTTCATCACAGTAGAGATAGTGGCAACACTCTATTTTTGACTTTCTGTCGTCTTCGACGTATAAGCTGTTATATTATCGCCATCCTTAAGTAATAGCCTACACTTCTTCAGCATTTCTGTTTACAGAATTACCCAAAGTAATTACTAAATGATCTAATCATACAAACTTACAATAGATATCTTCTTCTTCTTCAGCGTTCATTCTCAAACTCCTGCTGGATCTCTATTGCAGTAGGACAATGGCCCTTTTAGATTTCCAGCAGGATATAGTCCAGAGAATGGAAATGCGTTGTGTCGCCGTTTTATTTGCGCCAATGGCCCGACACATCCGTCTTCGGCGGTACAATAGATATAAGCTCAAAGAACAATAAACCTACAAAAATATCAGACGTTCATCAGACAACATCAGACAAAAACATTATCAGTTACATGATGACGGCTGGTACAATCTGACAATTGACATTCTACAGTACACAATCAACATGTGTCTATATAAATAAACTAACATGCGAACTATGTAAGTGAATGCGAAAACGTGTAGAAAGATATGGTCAGTTTTATCAGTCGGTATATATAGTCACCTTTTCACAGTCAGTTAATCATGTTACCTGGACAGTTAGACGATCACGTTACTTGGAAAGGAGACAGTCATGATACTCGGACAATTAGTAATGTTACCTGGGCAGGTAGTCATGTAACCTGTAGTTAGTTGATCATGTTACCTGTACAGTTAGTCATGTTACCTTGACAGTTAGTCATGTTACCTGGACAGTTAGTCAATCATGTAACGTAGACAGTTAATCAAGCAGGAATGTTGCTCAAACAATAAAGTCATCCCTGTTACCTGAACACACTCATGTACAAGATGTGAACTATCATGACAACTGCATAGCTCCAGTTAGCCACAACTCCATAAGCTTCCTCAATGTCATGGAATGGCTTGAAAAAGACAACAATGAGATAACAGTAATAAGGATCAGTACAAGTTAATCAATGGAATGGCTTGAAAAAGGCAACAATGAGATAACAGTAATAAGGATCAGTACAAGTTAATCAATGGAATGGCTTGAAAAAGGCAACAATGAGATAACAGTAATAAGGATCAGAACAAGTTAATCGATGGAATGGCTTGAAAAAGACAACAATTAGATAACAGTAATAAGGATCAGTACAAGTTAATCAATGGAATGGCTTGAAGAAGACAAGAATTAGATAACAGTAATAAGGATCAGAACAAGTTAATCAATGGAATGGCTTGAAAAAGACAACAATTAGATAACAGTAATAAGGATCAGTACAAGTTAATCAATGGAATGGCTTGAAAAAGACAACAATGAGATAACAGTAATAAGGATCAGTACAAGTTAATCAATGGAATGGCTTGAAAAAGACAACAATTAGATAACAGTAATAAGGATCAGTACAAGTTAATCAATGGAATGGATTGAAAAAGACAACAATTAGATAACAGTAATAAGGATCAGTACAAGTAAATCAATGGAATGGATTGAAAAAGACAACAATTAGATAACAGTAATAAGGATCAGTACAAGTTAATCAATGGAATGGCTTGAAAAAGACAACAATTAGATAACAGTAATAAGGATCAGTACAAGTAAATCAATGGAATGGATTGAAAAAGACAACAATTAGATAACAGTAATAAGGATCAGTACAAGTTAATCAATGGAATGGCTTGAAAAAGACAACAATTAGATAACAGTAATAAGGATCAGTACAAGTTAATCAATGGAATGGCTTGAAAAAGACAACAATGAGATAACAGTAATAAGGATCAGTACAAGTTAATCAATGGAATGGTTTGAAAAAGACAACAATTAGATAACAGTAATAAGGATCAGTACAAGTTAATCAATGGAATGGCTTGAAAAAGACAACAATTAGATAACAGTAATAAGGATCAGTACAAGTTAATCAATGGAATGGCTTGAAAAAGACAACAATTAGATAACAGTAATAAGGATCAGTACAAGTTAATCAATGGAATGGCTTGAAAAAGACAACAATTAGATAACAGTAATAAGGATCAGTACAAGTTAATCAATGGAATGGCTTGAAAAAGACAACAATGAGATAACAGTAATAAGGATCAGTACAACTTAGTCACAATTTTGTAGGGACATGCTGTATACACACATATTGATACATGATGGACACACATACAGGCACAGATATACTAATCATGTGCGTGTTGAGATCAATTATTTAGAGATTTAGATAAACTATTTTCTCACAATATTTTTTGTGAACTGGAAAAATATTACTTTGTATTTGTTTATATCTATTTACATACAAAAGTTATGGAGATAATCTAATAAAAATAGAAGAATTTGAGGAGAATAATTATAAACCTTAATGTACCTGTATGTCCAAGATTTTGGCTGCGTTTTGAGGTAAGGCTCTACCACTGAATAGCAGCCAGTCCAGGCAGCTTGGTCGAGGGGCAACTCTTGTCCCATTCTTAGACAGACCTAAAGAGCCATTTGTTCTAGGAATCATGTTAGTGATGTCATATCTTGTGCTCTGTCCAACCTGCTGGTGGTAATGTTGTTATGCTTTAAGAATTCATACTACACTTGTACACCTTAATTGTTGAAAGATCAATGTTACCCACTTCACAAGTTGATACCAAAATTGCAATCTTCAGAATTTATACACATTTAACAATTACAAAAATCAAAACTCGTACCAATGTTATAATCTTCAAAACATATACCAATGTGGACAACTTAAAAGTTAATACCAATGTTGCACACTTTGACCATTGATATCAACGGTGTGCATCTTAAAATGGTCTATATTTTAATAATTCAAAGTAAGACAATATAAATTGAGCTATGAGGGTCGTGGTAGCACAGTATTTAATCCACATATCACGTGCTTACAAAGTCATGAGTTCAATCATCAAAAGTATGCAAATTAACATTCATAAAGGCAACATATTGGTGACTAGTGAAACCACAAAAGATTCCACGAATATCCGTTTAAACGGTCACAAACTTGAAGATGTTACCGCCTTAAAAAATCTCGGGTCCCAAATATGTGAAGATGACTCGAGAAATACGATTAGGCTATGATTGTAGATGGTGATGGCTGCCATAGCAAGGTTGGATATAATTTGGAAAAGTAAGATCAGTGTTACAGTAAAAATCAATCTACATTAGAAATTTGATTATCCGAAATATTGGGATCATGTCGATTCGGATAATCGAAATTTAGATAATTGGATATAATTCAAGAATGAAGCAAAATATTGTACATACACAATCATACAAAGAAATGAACGGAATTTTATTGATACAGTACAGTAATATGTAAGCAACTATGTATTGCAAATAAACTACATAAACTACAGTACTGTAAAATGATGCAAAGTTACATAAATGGCACATATGTACAGTAATATATTATACATATGTGAGTACATACGTAAATCAATTGAATAAGTTCTTTTCAATAAAATCTTTTCAATAAATATATATATATATATCACACTTGAAAATTTCGAGTAGAGTGCGTTGCCTTGACGTAGTATCACGTTTCCGAGCGGCAAGGTCCCGCAGACACTTGTAGACAGACGTTGTACAGTGTCGTATTCTGGTTGCCGCTCCATCCACTTTCACCCAAATTCGATTCCGATAATTGGGGATTCGGTTAATTGGTGTTCGGATAATCGGGTTTCTACTGTATTCAGATCGCTAGTTCTAAGTATACTTGTATACGGATGTGAAAGTTGTACAATCAATGCAAACACAGAAAATTTATTCCGGCTTTTGGAAACAAGTGATGCAATCGTTTGTTAAGAAGTAGTTATATAGAACACAAGACGGATATATTTGTCCGGCAGCAAATAGATAAACTTGCAGAATATCAAGACTCACTTCTGGAAACATATGAACCGCCGAAGACGGATGTGTCGGGCCATTGGCGCAAATAAAACGGTGACACAACGCATTTCCATTCTCTGGACTACATTCTGCTGGAAATCTAGTAGGACATGTCCTGCTACAAGAGAATTCAGCAGGAGTTTGAGAATGTACGCTGAAGAAGAAGAAACTTATGAAACGGCGCAAACTTGTTTGTTTGGACATGTAACAAGACACGACTTGTTATCTAAAATTATTCTGCAAGATAGCAGTCGAGGGTGGAAGGCGGAGAGTAGGACAGAGAAAATCCAGGGTTGATAAAGTCAAGAAATGGTGCGGACGTGATTAATTTTTTTTTTCACTCCTCCGAGTGGCTGAGGATAGAGTTATTTGGAGATTTTTTTGTGTTGATGTATTCAGTGTGACACCTCTACGACCCTGGCGGGTTATGGGTCTTATTATTATTATTATTATTATTATTATTATTATTATTATTATTATTATTATTATTATGTTTGTTTTTGTTTTTCGTTCGCTCCATTGTGATTTCCGTGAGTCCGTGCGATTTCCGCCGGGAGCGTGATTACGTTGTGCCACCGTTATGCGCCTTGTAGGCCTAGCACATCCGATTTCGGCATGCCTTGACAATTCGGGTGGGCTACCCTTAGCCTGTGACAGCCTCTATATCTGTCTCCAGGCACGCGTAGTGGCGACTCTTCGCCCAGACGATTTTTGCTCTCGTCTGACTCGCACGAGGTGTTCCACTGTCTATGGACTTGCCTCGTGTAATTGGACGTGCTGTGCCTGTGCCCATTGGGTACTGAACCGTTTCTCATCCGTGAGCCTGGTTCCTTATGGGGAAGAACTCAACAGAGGAGTTGGACCCTGGCTCTTTCGCTCTCTTAGCAGAGGTGTCATAGACCGACATCGTGTACCCCTTGTCCAAGTTAAAGTCTCACACCACGCGTTTGAGAGCAAGGCGTTCTCGAGCTGAGCGTCCTTGTCCCAATAGCGCCTTAGCCCATCAGGTACTGAACCTTTTCTCTCTTCAAGTGTATTTCCGGTGTAGGAAAACCTGACAGTAGAGTTGGGCCAGGGCTAAATCGTTGTCCCTTTTGTGCCTGAGCGTATCGAGTACTGAACCCTTTCTCTTCGCGAGCATATTTCCGGTTTAGGAAGGCTCGACATTAGAGTTGGATTAGGTCTTCTTGCTTTACCAAACGCCAATGAATGGGTCTGGGTCTCTGCCTGTAAGGAACACAGGTAACTAGAAGCTCGGCTCGAGCTGACGGAGCTTGTAGTTCCCCTTTCCTAGGAACTTTTCATTTTCTATTTGCAGTTCGCGCTGCCCTCTAGCGCTGTTCTGCCCTTTCATTGTTTCATTGTACTCGGTATGAAATATATTTGTCTCTCGCCATGCATCTACCTTTACGTGCATTTTACATTGGCCGCCCCTCCAATGTTCGGACTGGACTGACTAGCTTCACTGTATGTCGACAGTGTCGCTAAATGTGGTGATGCTGGTGGTGTCTGAGATATTGTCTGTCTCTTGTGCAATCAAATCTATTTCCATCTGCTACTTCCACATTCTCGGACACGATCCCCAAATGATTTGGCCAGAATCAGCACGAGCTGCTGTATTTCTGTTTCCAGGGTGCACCGCGTGGAGGTACATTTGGGATCTTGGTTATCTGCTAACCCTGGGTCCGCCTAATGCAATGTGTTCCCTTTGCACCCCTTTATTATTATTATTATTATTATTATTATTATTATTATTATTATTATTATTATTATTATTATAGTTCTATATCTAATCACAATGCAGATACAAGTTGAATGGTCAGCACTCTGAGCAATAAACAAACTCAACCCAGTTTGGTATATGATACTGGTCAAAGAATATCACTGTCGCCGATTTCTGAACACTTTAAGCTAAGAGCAAACACACCATTATATTATATAAGATAACTTTAGTGAACAGCACATCAAACAAC
Organism: Meghimatium bilineatum; assembly: GCA_034231615.1. Lineage (NCBI taxonomy): Eukaryota > Metazoa > Mollusca > Gastropoda > Stylommatophora > Philomycidae > Meghimatium > Meghimatium bilineatum. The sequence goes on from CM067322.1 coordinate 24,432,703, forward strand.
GTTCATGAAATTGTTGAAATATTATAACATTGCAAACCTCAAAAGCCATAACATTATCCATGGATACAAGCAGCTTGACCACATGACTTGCACCAACCTTGCAAGCAAGGTCAAGTACAGTTAAGCCACTATTATTCGGTATTTCTGTCACTAAACGAAGAATTGCCCTTCTTTTTATAAACATGTGGTCTTCTTCTCTATCTGATAGTTTCAAGTTCTGTTCTGTGATGTACCACTGAAAGAGAATGAATAGTATTGTATTGATATAGCCGTCTATTAACCAGGGTCAGAGATAGGTTCTGTATGGTAGAGTGGGAGGTGAAAGTTCAAAATCGAACCCCTCATGTCATCATAATGTGACATATTCTTTCCAGAACGTGGTCTTCCTTATAGATTCTATAAACACTCCACGATTCTGGACAAGTTGACCTGCCACAGCTAGAGACATGTTTAAGCAATCTGATACATCGCTGCACCACCGTCGACTGGGGCGCCCTTTTTCCCTGCTGCCGTTAACTCTGCCTTCCGCTATTAATCTTTTCATTCGGTAATCTCTCTTTATATGACCAAATAACACATAGCTTTATTTGTAAGATAATGTTAAGGAGTCATCCCTCTTCGACGTTTATTGATCTTAACACTTCTATATTGGTCATTTTAGCTGTCCATGGTATACGTAAAGTTCTTCTGTAACATCTCATTGAGATGTAACACACCAAATCAGCAATTCTCTTTGCTATTGTTTTATTTAATGTTCATTCCTCATAACCGTTTATTTCCACTGGAAATACGCATGCTCTGATCATACAGTGTAAGTATAGGTCCACATATAAACTCTGTTGTTCATACTCAACACCCGCTGGGTCTCTATTTTGACAGGACAATGGTCCTACAAATCACATCTGTGTCATCGGCACGCTCGCAGATGAGTGCCTTGACCTCAGCATCCACGCTCACGAGGCTGTATTCCCTGCACTCTCTATTGAGTGTAATGACTGTCCTGACTGGCTCTTGAAAGACTATAGTTATAGGTATCCATTCCTCTCCAATAAGGAGTTATGCCTTCTGGTGCGCAGATCTTTTTAACGGTATCATCGGCACGATCCATCCACGATTTACCTCTCGAACAAGCCACGAATACAAATTGTAATAATAAAAGTGTGCTTTTCTTCTCTCGTGGGAGCTCGCTGTGTAGTGGGTGGTCTATGTCAGAACTCACTCTGATGTATGCACAGACACGCCACATATAAATTCTGTGAGATATGCTCGGAAAATCAAGGAGAAATCTCATAGTCACACAGGATGTGTTCCTTGTGCAACCAAGAATGATCAGCATCGCTTTTTTTTAATTCTCTCCAGCCTCTCAATCTGAATGCGACTGGCGGTGATAGGGAAACCTGCATATTCAATGAAAAGGAGGACAAGAGTCTCATATAAGATTACGAGCTGTGATTGTTTAGTGTCAGCCGCTGCCATCACTTTCAGAGCTGAACGTCCTTTGATGGCCTTTGCAATAATAACATGATCAACGTGTTCTAAAAACACAGACTATGATAAATCGTACGCCCAGGTAATGTAAAGATGAGATCATGATAATATCGTACCCCCTCATCTCCACCATCGGTGTCGCAGACTTACGATGTGATTGCTAAGAGAGAACCATGTCACCGCAGTCTTCTTTTTGGTTGACCAGTGCCCCTGAATCATCACACCAGGAAGCGATACGGGCGAGCTCATTCTGCAGTGATCCAACAGTTTCTATACTATTCCTTCCCTGTCTGTATATCAGGATGTCGTCCGCAAAGGACAGTGTTCTACCTCTTCCGTAGAGCTGCTGCTGTGTGATTACCAAGGTGTAGATATTGAATAATACGAGTGAGAGGGGAGATCCCTTTGGAAGACTTGGACGAATTGGTATGGGTTTAGATGTCCAACAACTGCACCTGAGAGCTACCTTCCTCTCGAGAAACACTGCTAATATCCATCTGACAACGAAAGGGTCCACCATAAAGAGCAAGAGCATGTTGATGTGGTAATCTAACGGCCCTCTGTTATACGTGTCTTCCAAGTCAATCGCGACAGCACGCCTTTTCAGACCTGCATGGAAGCCCTCGAATATGTTGTAGGCGAAAACAGCGGCGTTGAGCCTTTTCTTTCTGACGTCTGTAGCGTCCGAGCGTGCCCGGAAAAATGCGGCTCTCTTCCAGGTCTCGAGTGAGGTGATATGCAACAATCGTTTCAATAAGTTTACCCGTGATGTTCTGCATCGTTATTCTTCTTCTTCTTCTTTCGTTCACTTGAAACATGTCTATATCTGCATCGTTATGATACGGTAGCCGTTGATCTGGACGTGGTTTTTATTTGGCTTCTTTAGTGGCAATAAGTAGCTGTGCAGCCATTAATCCCTGTTAATACCTTCTTCTGATATGCTAATACAGATATTATATCAAAACTTAAGACAGCAATAACTTTAAAATTATTTTATAGTACTAACAGTATTTGTAAAAAAATCACCACCAATTCAGCACTAACTACAATACAAAAGGATCCAATCCCAGATTATGTTGCCTACCTGGTTATTTTAAGGATAATTAATCTAAATATTATATCAACAATTAATCAATACTTAATTAAAATATTAATTTGATTCTTGATTCTTTCTTGATTATTAACAACCGTCACAGCACTGGGGACATTCCCATATATGTTCTGCTTGTCGTTCCGTCAGCCATCTAAAAGTTTTTAAGTTCAGTGTCCCAGTCAGTTGCTGATTGCGCGTTATTCTGATTTTTCCGGAAGGGGAGCACTTTCTCCTGTCGCATCTAGTAAATATTTATTTAGGGTTAGGATTAGGAGAGTTGTGTTTTACATAACTAACCCTAACCCTAAATTAATTAATATTTAAATTAATAAATGTTAAGCATAAAATGATCATGGGAAATAATCAAACGAGGTAAGGCATCTAATCTGGGATTGAACCCAAAACTGTTATGTGAGAGTCATAACATACCAAGGGCGCTCTCTCAAATATGACACTGATGACTTCCAGAATACGTTGACACTGACCAGGCCTTGACACCGTCAAAGAGGTTAACATATGCAGAACACTGTTACCTTCATTGCAAAGTTTTGCTATATCGGCACCAAACTGCATTAGACGTTGGACACCACTCAGAAAACCTTCTCTGGAACATGGAGTTATTGAACTCAGTAATCAAATGATATCAATGACATTGGTTAGAATGAGTGAATGAGACGTGTGTATAGTGTGAGAGATGTGGATAAGACAACTATGTGATCGATTTTTTCAGTATCATACAAGTGTTTGAAATTCCGCCCTCCTGAAATGGTTTTTCTTCGAAATTTCGCCCCCATCAATATATTTTGATTTGTGCCGCCTGATGCTACCACCTCTCGGCATCATAGCACGGTACTGTCCTGGGATAAGGCAATATGTCTGTGTAATTAGATAGGATGGGACAACATGTGTCTGATTAGAAGGTGTGGACATGATAATATGTGTATAGTTCACATGTATGAAGAGCACATAATGTCTGGTTAAGTGTTGATGGGGCAACAAATGTGTGGCTAGAGGCAGCGGACAGTACACATATGAAGGTGAGAATAAAACAAGATATATTGCTTGAAGTGCGAATGGTACACGTTGTGTGTGATTAGGTATAGATGGAACACGGTGTATGTAATTATAATGTATGCATGGAATAATATGTGTGTAATTAAAACGTGTAGTGGCATCAATATGTGTGTAGTTAGACGGTGCGGAGAGAATAACATGTGTATGATTAGAAGGTGCAGATACAAGATATGTGTGTGATTAGAAGGTGCAGATACAAGATATGTGTGTGATTAGAAGGTGCAGATACAAGATATGTGTGTGATTAGAAGGTGTGAAAGAAATAATGTATGTGTGATTAGAAGGTGTGAACGACATAATAATATGTGTGTGTGTGTCTGTGTGAATAGAAGGTGGAAAAGAAATAATGTATGTGTGTTATTAGAAGTGTGAAAGAAATCATGTGTGTGTATTATTAAAAGGTGCGAAACAAATAATGTGTGTATTACTAAAAGGTGCGAAACAAATAATATGTGTGTATTATTTGAAGGTGCAAAAGAAATAACGTGTGTGTATTATTAGAAGGTGTACAATAAACAATATGTACGTGAGTACAAGATGTGAAAGAAAGAATAATTGTGTAATTAGAAGATGTGAACCAGGTGTGGAGCCAGCCCAAGGGCTATACACGGCTCGTGAAGCTGTTTGATCCAGCCCTCGTACTCATTTAGCTAAATCCTGCTCAGACCGGACGCAATATTCAATAAATTTGCAAAATTGTTCAAAGCATCATACATTTTATTTAAAAGAAGCATAACATTATTTCACTACAAAATAAATTTCACTACATAACACGAACGTAACACACCTTGACCAGTATAAAAGGGCAATAACACAGCTTATGTAACAAGCAAGAATATACCATATCTTTACTAATAAAACAGGAACATAACACATGTACCAAATAATAAAATAACACATCTTATATAGCAAGCAAGAACATAACACATCTTATATAGCAAAGCAAGAACATAACACATCTTACATAATGTAACAAGAACATAACACATCTTACATAATGTAACAAGAACATAACACATCTTACATAATGTAACAAGAACATAGCAAACCTTGCTGCCAAGAACAAAGGAGTCTCACCCTTAATGTTCTGATGATTTATATCACAATCTCTCTTCATCACATCAAAGATGTTGAGTATCATCTCTAAAACTTCAGGTTCTCCAGCTCTAAATATTCACAAGTCATTCAATGTGTTAGTACATAGGTAGATCTTAGACTTGAGTCTACGCTCTAAATATCCACAAGTTATTCCATGTGTTAGTGCATAGGTAGATCTTAGACTTGAGTCTACGCTCTAAATATCCACAAGTTATTCCATGTGTTAGTGCATAGGTAGACCTTAGACTTGAGTCTACGCTCTAAACATCCACAAGTTATTCAATGTGTTAGTGCATATGTAGATCTTAGACTTAAGTCTATCTTAGAACTTATATCATAGACTTGAGAATATTTTAGAACTTATATCATAGATAAGTATCTTAGAACTTATATCATAGATGAGTATCTTAGAACTTATATCATAGATGAGTATCTTAGAACTTATATCATAGACTTGAGACTATCTTAGAACTTATATCATAGACTTGAGACTATCTTAGAACTTATATCATAGATAAGTATCTTAGAACTTATATCATAGATGAGTATCTTAGAACTTATATCATAGACTTGAGACTATCTTAGAACTTATATCATAGACTTGAGACTATCTTAGAACTTATATCATAGATGAGTATCTTAGAACTTATATCATAGACTTTAGTATCTTAGAACTTATATCATAGATGAGTATCTTAGAACTTATATCATAGATGATCTTAGGACTTATATCATAGATGAGTATCTTAGAACTTATATCATAGACTTGAGACTATCTTAGAACTTATATCATAGATGAGTATCTTAGAACTTATATCATAGACTTTAGTATCTTAGAACTTATATCATAGATCAGTATCTTAGAACTTATATCATAGACTTGAGACTATCTTAGGACTTATATCATATATGAGTATCTTAGAACTTATATCATAGACTAGAGACTATCTTAGAACTTATATCATAGACTTGAGACTATCTTAGAACTTATATCATAGACTTGAGACTATCTTCGAACTTATAGACATGAGCCTACATTAGAACTTATATCATAGACTTGAGTATCTTAGAACGTATATCATAGACATGAGCCTACATTAGAATGTATATCATAAACTTGAGCCTATATTAGAACTTATATCATAGACTTGAGACTATATTAGAACTTATATCATAGATGAGTATCTTAGAACTTATATCATAGATGAGTATCTTAGAACTTATATCATAGATGAGTATCTTAGAACTTATATCATAGACTTGAGACTATCTTAGAACTTATATCATAGACTTGAGACTATCTTAGAACTTATATCATAGATGAGTATCTTAGAACTTATATCATAGATGAGTATCTTAGAACTTATATCATAGACTTGAGACTATCTTAGGACTTATATCATAGATGAGTATCTTAGAACTTATATCATAGACTTGAGACTATCTTAGAACTTATATCATAGACTTTAGTATCTTAGAACTTATATCATAGATGAGTATCTTAGAACTTATATCATAGATGAGTATCTTAGAACTTATATCATAGATGAGTATCTTAGAACTTATATCATAGATGAGTATCTTAGAACTTATATCATAGATGAGTATCTTAGAACTTATATCATAGATGAGTATCTTAGAACTTATATCATAGATGAGTATCTTAGAACTTATATCATAGATGAGTATCTTAGAACTTATATCATAGATGAGTATCTTAGAACTTATATCATAGATGAGTATCTTAGAACTTATATCATAGGCTTGAGACTATCTTAGAACGTATATCATAGATGAGTATCTTAGAACTTATATCATAGATGAGTATCTTAGAACTTATATCATAGATGAGTATCTTAGAACTTATATCATAGATGAGTATCTTATAACTTATATCATAGGCTTGAAACTATCTTAGAACTTATATCATAGACTTTAGTATCTTAGAACTTATATCATAGATGAGTATCTTAGAACTTATATCATAGACTTGAGACTATCTTAGAACTTATATCATAGATGAGTATCTTAGAACTTATATCATAGACATGAGCCTACATTAGAACTTATATCATAGACTTGAGACTATCTTAGAACTTATATCATAGATGAGTATCTTAGAACTTATATCATAGACATGAGCCTATATTAGAACTTATATCATAGACTTGAGACTATATTAGAACTTATATCATAGACTTGAGACTATATTAGAACTTATATCATAGATGTGAGTCTATCTTAGAGCGCATATCATATACTTCAGTCTATCTTAGAACTTATATCATAGATGAGTATCTTAGAACTTATATCATAGACATGAGCCTATATTAGAACTTATATCATAGACTTGAGACTATATTAGAACTTATATCATAGATGTGAGTCTATCTTAGAGCGCATATCATATACTTCAGTCTATCTTAGAACTTATATCATAGATGAGTATCTTAGAACTTATAGACGAGACTATATTAGAATTAACTATCAAACTACCAAGGGGTCGAAACGGATTCCACTGTCAACTTTTACTGTTTCCAGTTTATTGAAATTTGCATGGATATATTTGTTTTTTTATGACTTTGTCAGAAATGTTTTTGAACAAAACTTTTTTTTAAATTTTAATTGTCTGAAATTTATATGCTTCATCATAAGCTATAGCACTTGTTACAAGTGGGGTCCAAATGGACCCATATCTTTTTCTATAGAAACGTAGCACACTTTCACTGTTAATCGATATTCAATCAATCAATAAACCTATAACCCTTCAGGGTCGTAGGGGTACCACATTGGATGCCTCAGCACACAGAGTCCTCCAGCGAATTCTATCCTCAGCGATGCGGATGAGTGTGAAAATATCTTGCCCTCTCCATTCCTTGATGTTGTCTGTCCATGTCTTTATGTTCCCTTCTCTGCTTCTTCCACCCTCGACAGTTCCCTGCAGTATTGTTTTTGACAAGGAATCATGCCTGCATACATGTCCGAACCAAGCTAGTTTACATTATATATTAGAAATGATATATTAGTTTATATTATATTATATATTTATTATATTTATATCATATTTTATAGTTAATATATTAGAAACGTTATTAAACCTCATTGAAACAAAAACATTGACAGAAGACATATTGAAATGGACAAATCAAGAAGTAATTCGTGTGTTCCAGGACAAATGGAAAAATTTTGAGATATTTGAACTGCAATATTTCTTTGGAGTTTTGTTTTTGGCTGGTGTGTATAAGTCAAAACACGAAGCCATTGGTTAACTTTGGAATAAGGAATATGGTCGTGCAATATTTTATAACGTAATGTAACGAAACAGATTCACTGAAATGTTTAGATGTCTGCGATTTGATAATGTCCAAGAGAGACGACACAGAGAAAGAGGAGATATATTTAAGCCAAGAAAGCAAGTATTCAACAACTAGGTGAAAAATGTACAGGGCTGCTGTGTTTGTCATGCAATATAATAATTGATGAGCAGTTAGTTACCTTTAGCCGACGATTTCCTTTCAAGAAATACATTCCTTCAAAACCTGGTAATTATAACATAAAAAATATGGTGCTATTGTGACAGTTATACTTCATATGTTTGTAATATGCAAGTTTATACTGGCAGAGAACCTGGACAACAACAAGAAAATAACCAAGGAGAAAGTGTTGTACCAGACATAGTGAAAAACGTGGAAAATTAGTGGACGGAATATTGCATGTGACAATTTTTTTGTACAAGCTTGAGGTTGGGACAGATATTGAAGGGGAAAAAACTTACAAATTTAGGAACAATAAGAAAAAAAACAGAGTTGAATTTCGAAATGAGCTAATTTCATTAGGAGATCGTGTTTAATTTCCTAGAAAGTTTGCTGTCACTGATGATGCAGCACGGATATCGTATTGTCCAAGAAAAGGAAAATTAGTTGTACTTCTTAGTACAATGCATGATCAGCAGATGTAGATCAAGATTCTGAGACCCAAAAAAAACATTTATGATCCTCGACTACAATCACACAAAGGGTGAAGTGGACACGGCAGATCAATTGATGCGTTCTTATTTTATTCAGCCAAACACAAGACAAACAGATAGACTGTAGTCATATTCTACAACATGTTAGATGTTTCTCCCTTGAATAAACATGTTTTGTAGACGCACATCAACCCTGAGTGGAACAATGACAAGTCACATAAATGCCGAATGTTTGTGATTCAATTTGCAAAAGGACTCATTGAAATGGGGGCCATACGTGTCAACAAATAAACTAGTAATGAATCCTTGTGGATTTAGAAAATTAGGTCGCTGTTATCTTTGCCCAAGAGAGATTGGCAGAAAATGTAGAAATGTGTGTGGTACTAGAAACAAATGTGTTTGTGACCAATATAAGAACATTTCTTGTGACCGCTGCACTTTGTAACTTCCAAGATTCTATGCTAGGCTCATACTTAAAATACTTAACTATTTCTTTATCTAAATATACTGTAATGCTTAATGAATCCACGTTAAAAGAATTTTCATAAAAAATATATGGTTTTAGTTAAATTATGAAGTAAGATCCATATGGACAACATCGGTAACAAGTGCTACTAAAAATTTCTCGTAGTTTGAGGGTTAATATCATAGATTTGATTCAATCTTGGAACTTATATTAAAGACATGAGGCTATATTAGAACTAATATCATAGATTTGAGTCAATCTTGGAACTTATATTAAAGACGACGCTATATTATAATTAATATCATAGAATTTAATATATTATTGAACGTAAAACATAGACAGGATCTTTCAAAACTTTATTGCACTCCGAATTTCCCATACATAACCTATTATTTACCTAACTCTGCAACTTAATCAATAATTTCCATCAACATCAAGAAAATATGCACATGTGAACCAGATGTGGAATCGATAGGGTGTGACTTTCTGAAAGAAATGTATGTGACTTTTTGATATATATATATATTTGATTGTATGATAGAAATCTATGTGGTTGTATGAGAGAAATCTATGTGGTAATATGAGAGAAATCTATGTAGTTGTATGAGAATCAATGTTGTACTTCTTTGACTTCTTTGAAAGCCAATGGACTTCCAGTCTCAAGGTGGCAATGTTGACGCAATTATTTTGTCATTATAAAACATATTTTGTTTTCCTAAAAATAAAACAACAGCATGAACAAAATTAGCAATGGAAGGTGTCAGTGTTGGCAATAAGGGGAAAGGGTCGCCCAAGATGATGATGATGAATAAAGGGAAATTTCTGAAAAGACATTTCAAAATGTGTAAAACAATATCCTATATTTGAAATGTGAATTCCAGAAAAGGATTTGTTCAGAGACATCATAAAAATTACATTTTGGAAAGAACATGTCACCCGAAGAACACAAATAAATTAAATTTGCGAAAGGTCGCTTGACCTAAACGTTTAAGAGAAGAATCAAGACATACTGGGTTACTGTTCGAAACCTGAAAACACTGGTCCACGTGGAACAGAACAAAAACAGAAAGCATCTACGCAATTGAATACAAGTTATGCACGAACTGTAAACATTCACAATGATGGTGTAGAGTTGTAGGAACATAACACATGTAACAAAACAAGAACATAACACATGTAACAAAACAAGAACATAACACATGTAACATAACAAGAACATAACACATGTAACATAACAAGAACATAACACATGTAACATAACAAGAACATAACATTGTGCGGTGAAAGAATACCTACTTCAAGTCAATCGATCAGCAAGTACCAAGTTGTGGGGAACCTACAACGATCTAAAACTAGCCACCCTATAGTTGACCAATATCAGACTAGAGGTATAGCAATTGATCGCAGAAACAGAAAATCACTACTGAAGTGGAGGGAGAATATTCCAGGAAATATGACACGGTACAGGTAATAACAAAGAACAAATGTCTTTCAGAATGCAACTTAAAGTAGATGTGACAAAATAGATGTGACAAAGTAGATGTGGAAGTCTGAAGCAATTTAACATATTCATTTATTGGTGTACATTGATAAAAGCAGATGAAAAATGTATTAAAAGAAGTCGGATGTAGAAAAAAATTCCCATTCAACAGCAAAATTCCATAAAAATTAAGAACGCCAAATTTAATCTATTTTTGTCAATTGATGTAAAAAAGAGAGATTTTAGAAGTTATATAGAACCAATTCTGATGTATGGAAGTGAATCTATGACAATGATCACAATAATGAAAAATTATATATAGACAATAGAGATATGGCTTTATAGAAGAATGTTAAGGACACCATAGCCAGATAAAAAATGTAATGAAGATATCTTCAAAGTTGTTATGCCAAGGAAAGAACTAGCAATTATTGCATCAGCAATAGACAGTCTACATTTTTTTTCATATCATAAGAAAATGAAAGATGGAACACATAATGACAACAGGCAAGTTGAAGAGCACGAGGGATAGGGAAAGACTAAGAGAGAAGATATTAGACCTATCACTGTTTCATTGGAGAACATCGGTATCAGAAATGATTGACAGCACATGAAATTGAAGGACCTCCGAAAAACATGATAACCAACACCATGCAGTATGTACTGTACTAGAGAGAAGATATGAGAAAGTACCTGATGGCATTGTGTAGAACAGTGTTTCCGTACTGATCTTGATCCTTGAGACTGACAAAACGAAACTCCCACAACACCTCACGTCTGGCATATTTGGCAGCAATATGAAGTGCATTATTGTGACATCTATTCGAATAGAGATGGTTCAACCATAAGTCAACTGTCTTGTCTTAGATCAGTAGTTTTTTAATACAACAATATTAAATAGTGCAATAATACATAATTACCATGTTAATCTTATTCTACACTGCAATATGGCATCACATATATATACACTATATAGATATATATACACATATATATTTACATATACATAAATATTTACATATACATAAATATTTACATATATATATATATATATATATATATGACTAAAAATTAAATTAAGTTCAAGTTTGGCACACATATTAACCAATTATAAACAAGTAAAATGTATTCTCTGGATTTGCTAAAAGGAGACATATTAATGGTTTGTTGTTTTTGTTTTTTTTTCATGCCTTGTCTGACAACACGAGTAATGGGAAGCTGTTATCATTAGATTGATGACGAGAGAAATTGTCATACACTTAAACTGTGATCAATACACAATAGTAAAGTTTCACAGGTGATTACTAGCAACAGGGAGTACCAATGAACGCCAGAGACCTACTAAAGCTCATGTAATAATAGCTCAATATTATCATATTCTACTAGTGCTGCTTCCAAATAACAACTTAGCAGCTCTTACACGTGACTTTCGGGGGCTTGTTAACACGGCAAGTTGTCTGGCGAGACTTTATTTCTCACACTTGCAAAACAGAAGTGCTAACATTGAACAATCCTTACTATGTTCAGCTGAATCAACGCCATTATTTGGTTCCAATGAAATACTTATCTAATTGCGGAATGAGAGGCGAAACATGTTCAATAAAGACAAAAGTTTTATGTCTACTTTGCTTATATGAAAGATCGAATCCTGGAGAAAGTTAGGCTGAATCCTAGTTTGATTCTCCACTGTGACCTTTAGTCTACTTTCGAGGTATTTTCTGGCCTTTGTTGTGTGATTTGGCAAGCGTAAGATAAGTACTTAGAACAGGGTTAGGATTAGAAATAATATTTCTAATGTATGCGCGCACCTCGTTCCGTGTATATCGCGCAGAAATACTAATCGCTCAGTAGAAATCATGGGAAAATTTTAAAAATTATATAAATTTGAGAAGAAACAGAGTATGATAATAAGTCTAGATTTGAACTCAGTGATTGTCAGGATGTGACGTCACGGCAGCCATTAATTTCATTGGTGTTACACGGGCGGAACTCCGTGACAAAAGTGACTTAAACTAGGATACTATTGCGTGTGTAGTCCAGCATAAAAGATGTGAATAACAAAGCACTTAATTCTCTGAATTGTATCTCCTAATCTGTATGAGTTTGAAAATGATCGCAGAAAAAAGTATAATCATTATTTATTAATAATAAGCAAAGCTATTAGAACCAGAAACAAAATGCACGGAACAATAGATCCTACTAATAAAACAACAGAAAACTCAAAACAGATCATTGGGCAAAACTAAACAAAATACATAACTTCTTCTTCTTCTTCTTTCGTTCACTTGAAACATGTCTATATCTGCAATTCTGTCTCCTTAATAAAACTCACTGTCTTTTGTAGTTCATACAGTGTCCCATAGAGCTTTGATTCCAGTGTTGTTTCCTCTGGCCAATATGTCTGCCTCAGCGTTTCATGCTCAGAACACTCTTGAAGTATATGTTTGGCACTCTGTACTGCCTGTCCACATGTACACATGGTCGTGTTGCCAATCTTGAACTTTGTATACATGTGACTGCGGAGTCGGTTGTGTCCTGTTCTGAGACGTAGAATTATAACTTGTTCTGATCTGTTCATAATGTGATAGTCATCTTGTGTTGGTGTTTGTGGCTTTCTTATTGACTTGATCATCTGTTTTTTCTGATGGTATGTGATTGGTATATCTGGTTGGTCTTCGGCAGCACCTTCCTTAGCCAGTTGGTCTGCTTTTTCATTTCCTGGTATTCCACAGTGAGAGGGTATCCATTGCATGGTTACCATATACTGGTAAGACAATTCGCTAAGTAGTTTTTTCAAGTCTGTTAGTTTTCCAGACTGGAGAGCTTGAAGCACTGACCTTGCTAATGATAATACATAACTATTAAAATATAAAAACAAAATAACAACAGATATAGCATATAAATTATACAGGCAAAACTTATTCAAACGCTAAAACAAGAACATTTCAAAATTGCCTTTTGCATTCCTGATATTTGCCATAGCTTTAATGTTAGTTAGCTTAACGATGACCTCGTGGTGGCCTCTTGCACAAGCCTCGTGCAGAGCTGTGTTTCCACTCAGATTTGTGCTATCAATGTTTACCTGGCAACATAAACGCAAATTAGATTGAAATACGAATTTTAAATAAAAACTCAGTCTAACATTTTTGCCGGACAGAAACAATGCAACATAACCTACACTGCCTGTATGTGTAAACAGTATACAATCTTACATGTCATTTATTCACACAGTATACAATCTTGTGTTCTACGTTACGCCAATTCTGCGCGGTATTTTTTCACAGTGTCAGTTGTGCTACTGTTCTCAAAGTCTGTGCTAACATCATAGTCATTTGATAAAATCGAAGTGTGTTTTTTAACACTGTCTAGTTGAGGCTGTCAAATGGATTTATCTGCTTGGTGTGATTCTAATCAGTGATTATATATAATGATGTTGAAGTTTATGTGATGTAACTTATGTGAAGTTTATGTGATGTAACTTATGTGAAGTTTATGTGATGTAACTTATGTGAAGTTTATGTAACAAATTTACTTCGGTGTCAATAACACATTGAATCGCTTACTATTCACTATGTAGCTACAACAACAGGCTTAACGTGTCGTGTGAACACAGCATCAGTGGACTGCCTGAAGCGTGTTCTGGCTCCACACTCGACGGACAACCTGTTAGGCAGTCATAAAGTAGGTGATATCGTGCTGAGATTATCTCAAAAAGCATAACAGTCTTGTCAACCCAAGCACGTAAAGACTTATAATCTGCGAATTTACGCGTACGAGGTACGATAGTTTATTGGCTCACAGGGTAATGTAGGCGAACGCCAATACGCGGTGTGGACCGCATCGGGCATGGTGAGACACGTAGAAAACCATGGTCATCCACTACATCGTACTTCACTTCCAGTCGTCCCGATTCGTCTTGCCACTGGTTTCAAATGAGGTCCGATAAGAGAATGAGGTCGACGCATTGCACAACTCCTCCTCACTTTAATCAAAATCCACAGTGCAAGTCATTTTCACATCCACGAAAATTCACCGAAATGGAAAAAGGTTTTCCCACTGACTCTAGAAGCATCCAAAAAGAGCGCATCATCTTGTGAAAAGAAGAGAAATGCAGCAGCTCAACAGCGGAGAGCAGCTAGAAAGTCACGGATAGACCAAGATCCGTTTACAGTCGTTATTCCATGCCCGAACTGTCCAAGGACATTTGCAGCCTGATAGGGCCCATTAGCCATCTACGAACTCATAATCATGGACGTAACTCTAATTGGATTTTCAATAGTGGATGTAACGAATGGTCATCATCACTTGTGATGGACGAACAACACTATACAACCTTACATGACATGTCATTTATTCACACATTATACAACCTTACATGACATTTCATTTATTCACAAATTATACGCTCTTATATAACACGCCATTTATTCACACATTATACAACCTTACATGACATGTCATTTATTCACACATTATACAACCTTGCATGACATGTCATTTATTCACACACTATACAACCTTACATGACATGTCATTTATTCACACATTATACAACCTTACATGACATGTCATTTATTCACACATTATACAACCTTACATGACATGTCATTTATTCACACACTATACAACCTTACATGACATGTCATTTATTCAGATAGTTTATATTCTTACATTACATCTATTCACACCAAGCAAATAGATGGGGGATATATTGCTCACATTTCCCCCTTTTCTTAGTAAATTAATACTTTGTACAATAAAACCAGTTTTACATAAATAGATACAGCATCTCTCTCTTTCTGGTCCATTCCACCACCCCCCCCACCCCGCCCCACCCCCTCTAAAACGATAATTTAAAACTGTACAATGATGATGATGATTACGGAGATGAAGTAATTTCTTGACTATGAGCAGGTAACTATTGACAACCTATAGTCAAGGGGGAGAGAATATCAATGCATGTTTAGTTCCTGATGGAAGACATTTCAGTGCGACAGTATGTCAGCATCATCATGTCATGCCAAGAGCGTAACCTTTATGTTTGGGAGAAATATTTTCTGGCAGGCTTTATTGACGACTCATCTGCAGTGATAGTACATCTAGCACTCCTCGTCACCTAGGAGACGACCAGAAAACGGCATAGGTGCACTGTCCGCTGACCTGCATCTTTTCGTTATCCATGGGAACCATTTGACAGAAGACAAAATTAAAATGATAAATAAAATAAGGATGAATTTGTCACAGATGAAAGGTCACAGACGAAAGGTTGTCACAGATGAAAGGTTGTCACAGACAAAAGGTTGTCACAGATGAAAGATTTTTACACATAAAAATTTGCCACATATGAAAGGTTGCCACAGACAAAAGGTTGCCACAGATTAACGGTTGTTACAGATAAAAGGCTGTCACAGATGAAAGGTTGTCACAGATGAAAGGCTGTCACAGATGAAAGGTTGTCACAGATGAAAGGTTGTCACAGACAAAAGGTTGTCATAGATGAAAGGTTGTCATATATTAAAGGTTGTCACAGATGAAAGGTTGTTGCAGATAAAAGGTTGTCATGGATGAGAGGTTTTCATAGATGAATGGTTGTTACAGGTGAAATGTTGTCATATATGAAAGGTTGTCACAGACAAAAGGTTGCCACAGATTAACGGTTGTTACAGATGAAAGGCTGTCACAGATGAAAGGTTGTTACAGAAGAAATGTTGCCACAGATGAAATGTTGGCACAGATGAAATGTTGCCACAGATGAAATGTTGGCACAGATGAAAGGTTTTCACAGATGAAAGGTTGTCGTAGATAAAGGTTGTCATAGATGAAAGGTTGTCATAGATGAAAGGTTGCTACAGGTGAAAGGTTGTCATAGGTGAAAGGTTGTCATAGGTGAAGGTTGTCATAGGTGAAAGGTTGTCATAGATGAAATGTTGTTCCAGATGAAAGGTTGTCATAGGTGAAAGGTTGTCATAGATGAAAGGTTGTCATAGATGAGAGGTTGTTACAGATGAAAGGTTGACAGTCAACTTTCGTTAGTTATCTCCTACATTCGCCTTCCCCATTCTCTAAGCACATCTAGGGCCCTGATTCTCGCGCACAATGTATACTTCTCTTAGCAGTCATATATGTGGCCCTGATTCTCTCGCACAAAGTATACTTCTCTAAGCAAATTCATATCTACGTCCCTGATTCTCTCGCACAAAGTATACTTCTCTAAGCAAATTCGTATCTACGTCCCTGATTCTCTCGCACAAAGTATACTTCTCTAAGCAAATTCGTATCTACGTCCCTGATTCTCTCGCACAAAGTATACTTCTCTAAGCAAATTCGTATCTACGTCCCTGATTCTCTCGCACAAAGTATACTTCTCTAAGCAAATTCATATCTACGTCCCTGATTCTCTCACACATCGTATATTTCTCTTACATAATTCACCATCTACCAACGTGTACGATATGTGTTCTTCTTATATCATACATTCTCAAATATCTATATTATCGTCTACTACTGTATGTACCTACATTACCATCTACCATTGTGTATATCTACATTACCGACTACCACTGTACAGATGTACATTGTTACCTACCATTTTATGGAACTCCTCAATAACTTGTGGTTGGTTATTGATGGCAGCAATGTGAAGAAGTGTGTTTCCATTTTCATCAGCTGCACTTGCATCCACCTAATGTTTAAAAGACACACAATTACTATACACACAATTACTATACACACACGTTCATGATTAACTAAATTATACAGTTAATTGTTAACCAGATGACTAATTAGATGAATAAATTGATGATTAACCAGAAGGTTCGAACTATATTCTTGAGTCGATGGCTGATTATATTGTTAAGTTGATGACTAACCATACCACTGGATTAATTAGATAATTCTTCTGATGACTAAGTTATTCATTTAGTTAATAACTACCTAACTGGCTCTATGTTATTCCCGTGCTATCATATGGATGTGAGAGCTGGAAAAGCTCTTTATCTTCAGAAAAGAAATTACTGAGTTTCGAGAACAAATGTCTTCGTAGGATAACTAACACCCATTGGAGTGAATTCAAATCGAATGATAAAATCAGAAAAGAGACACATCAAAATTTCATCACAGATGTTATCAGAAAACGCCGTTGGTCCTACATCGGGCATGTCCTACGCGCAGACACCAACAGAATACACCAGCAATCTCTTGAATGGATACCTACAGGCAAAAGAGCAAGGGTTAGACCAAAAGAAACACTCAGAAGAACAATACTTATAGAAAGTAAAACAACTAATATTCATACTATTCAAGAACTGCGCAGAATAGCTTTGAACATACAGAATTTGAGAGATCTGACCTCTGCCCCATGCTCTAACTTCAGTGCAAAAGGAAAATGAATGAATGAATGAATGGCTCTATGGGCATTAAGAAGTGCCTCAACTGTACTTGGATTTTTCCATGTGTACACCATCTGAGAATACCATGGACTGCCAGAAAAACTAATGTAGAGGTGTTGAAAGAGTCAAATGCGAAACGGACCTTAATCAATAATAAAAGAAAAAGACAATCTTTATTTTTTGGCCACTTCATGAGACAGGCAGGTTTGGAGAACATAGTCACAACAGGTAAAATTGAAGGCAACAGAGACAGAGGGCGACAACGTAAGAAAATATTAGACTGTTTGTCAACCTGGCACGGCAGGGAAACAACAACGATCTTGATACCTAATACTGTGTACAGAGAGCTGTACGCCGGCCGCCATGGCACCTGATGATGATGATGATTCCATCACTAACAGAGGATCAATGCTCAACAAGGCTGATTGCCGAGAGTGGGACACCTATGCAAACATATTATTGTTGATCGTCTACTGAGATTTGATTAAAGGAAAACTCACAAAATTGTTGACGATTAACTGAATGTCCGATATGAAGAAATGTTAGAGGATTGAATTAATAACTGAATTAACTAATTATTGATTTAATATATTAATTACAGACTGACCACAATAGTTAGAAATTAACAAACAGCCGGTGAGCTAAATATGATAACATATCGGGTAGATAAATTGTTCAATAACTAAATATATAAATAAACCAATAAATAAAAAATACACATGAACTAATGACTAAGTAGATAAATAAACTAGTGCAATAAATATATGAACCAATGATTAAATAGATACATCAAATAATGATTAAATAGTAATATTAACTAAATGCGTAAATAGATAAATAACGAATGGCTGAATAGATAAATAAACTAATACCGAAATAGATAAATGATTAAATAGATAAATGAGCAAATGACTTATTAGATAACTAATAGGTAAATAGAAAACTTAATTAATAACGAAATAAGTAAAAGAACTAATGACTAGTTAGATAAAATATATGGCCTTGTTCGTCTTGACAGAAGGGCTGAAGTAAGATTGTGTCAGTTGTGGAGTTGAGATGGTGCGAGCCGTGCAGAACTTCTCATGACAAAATTTACCTACCCAAGAGCGATTTTCTCTTCTGCTACAGAAGACGCATGGTAATATGACGCATCTGAGTTATTGCTCCTTACTCCTCCATCTCGTTCTTACGATTTGCTGGTTATTGAATTTTCAAAGGTCTTAGCAGCATTATGCATGCTAGTTTTCCATGAGTGTCGATCTTCCGCCACGTTTCCAAGTTTTCAGAGATGATGGCAAATATATTAATTGATTTTTTGCAGACATCTTTATATCACAGCTTTCGTCATCCACTTTTTCTTACTCCACTTGAGAGCTCCCCATATAAAAGTTGCTTAGCGATGCGGCTGTTTAATAAAACAAAACAATATTTTTCTTTTGTCCTTATCAGGACACGCAGGCCAGACCCCAAGTCAAACCACCAGTCCTTAACAAGACAACCCAGGCCATTGGGCCACAATATACGCCCGATATAACCACAGGAAACCATTCCACGGTTGAAAGGGCGTGTCTGACTCTAGACAGACTAACCCACCAGCTAACTAACTAAAAAAAAAAAACTAAGCTGTTACTCCACCTATGATTGTGGCCAAGCCACTTGAGTCTTAGTGACCAAGCGTGGACTTCATTGTTAGTATTGTGGCCCTTTGAAGGACCTGGGCGTTGATAATTTTGTCTTGCCACCTGATGTTCAGAATTATTTGGAGACAGCGTAAGTGGAAGCTATTCAGTCTTTGTTCTTGCCTCAAGTAAGGTGTCCATGTTTTGGATACGTAAAGAATAAATAAATCAATCAAAAAATGTATAAATTAAATAATATCTGAATCCATTAATAATGGTAATGATAAAGTTTAAGATATGCGTTTGATTATGTTAAAAGTACACTGAAAGTTATTATAATGATGGTGCTATTTGAAGTGAGTATGCAGAATTTATGTTAATGTTTTAAACATTTAAATATTTCAGGACCTTCATCTGAACCAGCAATCTCATTCGAGAAACGCTTCCAGCTGCCGCAGCTAGGAAAAGTAAAGAACTGACTCCAGACAATGACACATTCAAGTTCTCTGTCGGGACATCCCCTAGAAGTATGCTTGCAAATGTCAGTATCATAGAAACATTATTTATTAAATATTTCTCACGAAACACTTAATACACATAACATTTCCTATTCATAAATATATAGACACTGCTTTTCTCATGAAATCATTTATATTTGGTACCTTTGAGAAGAAAAGTATATAAACACGAAATATCCAATGTGCATAGAAAATGTAGATTACTCACTGATGGCGTAATATATACAAGTGAGGAGATATTAAATGTATTAGACCATTTATATCAGTGTAACAGCAAGTTTAAAACACCGCATATGGAAATAAATGATTTTAGCGCAATGAGATCATTTACGGAAACATTTGGAATATGTTTTCCTTGTTATAGATTTTTTAAAAAGTACCAAATATTTCTCATTAAACACTCTTAGTAATATATATTTAAAATTTTAAAAAAACAGATCATTCTTATAAACACATTTTGTTTTAACAAATATGTAGACTATTCTATTTTTCTGAATATATACATTATACAGTCAGAATGAAATGTTTTATTGTCTCTCCTCTTTGTATCATTGTGTAAACATTTTTTGTTCATATATATTACTACCATCTATGCACATGATTGCCGATGTGTCTCCTTTCATCCATGCGCATGCTTGTCTATATATTGTGATTATATCAATCATTAGACGGTGTTTTTGTTGTCATCGTCTTTCCTTTTTCCATCTCACCTATTTTTTTCTACTTAAACATCTTCTCTTCTTCTTTCTTGCCAGGCCAGGAACTATTGAGAAGATAATGGTGATATATGAGAATAAAATAGTAAAATAACTGTTTAAGTTATTTTACTATTTTATTCTCATATATCACAATTATCTGCTCATATTCTCTTCTTGCTGTTTGCTTTTTCTCTTCTGTTCCTGCCGTTTTTGGCCTCTTTCTCTCTCCCCTTTCTCTCTCTCCCACCAGATCCCTCGTACCATCGCATTTTGCTCTTCCCTTACATCATGATTGCTTGTCTGTAGCATTCATTATCTGTTGCCACTTTTGATGTGAGTATTTTTAATGTAGTTTTCATTTACTTGCTACCATATCTTTTCCTTTGTTCATCTCACATTCTTCAGTCTTCTTTCTCCTTCCTACTTACTACTAACTTCTCCTCATACGTTTTTCTCACCAGTCATGCTTCCACATCTTTTCTTCCCTTATTACCAATCTGCTATTTCCCTCCTCATTATAACCCTATTTATATCCATGTAAGATTTGTTTTATTGTGGTCATTTGTTTCTCCTGATGAAGGCTTTATAGTCGAAACGTCGTCTGTCTCTGTATCTCGTTGTTAAGTTGTTTTATGTTTTATTTTGGTAACACACTTACCTATTTTTGTATATCTTGACATTTTGCCCAGTGTTACCTCAGACACCTACTTCCTGTTTAGGGTTGTTACCCTACACTGGTTGATTTATCCCTTTACAATGCGTGAACTTGCCCAGTTACAGTCGAAACCACAAGACATAATTATATACACAGATGGCTCAGTTAACAGAAACAAAAATAAAAGCGGTTGGGGGTTTTGTTACTTACCAAAGGGCGTGAAGTTGGTTGAGAAATCTTCAGAATATAACACTGTTACATCGAGCATGAGGATGGAGATTGAGGGAGTTACAGCAGCACTTAATTGGATGATAACTGATACATCAACACACTCGGTAAAACTCACACTCTCAAAGCTAGATAGAAAAGTTCATGCTAAGAACAAAATGGTAGAACTTATTGAACAACTCATTTGTCCAGAGCATTACATGGATATACTGTCCTGGTCATGCTGGAGTCAGAGGAAATGAGGGAGCTGACTTATTGGCAGGCAATGCGGCGATAGATGGTACATTGCTGAGAATTGATAAAGCAAACTTAATGAAGGCTTTAATAAATTGATTTCAAGTTGAAAATGATGTCAGGCTGATAACGTACACATACAGAGAATGTTCGAAAATAGAGTATCTATAGGGGAAGGAAGGAAAAGTAA
This sequence comes from Meghimatium bilineatum, assembly GCA_034231615.1. Lineage (NCBI taxonomy): Eukaryota > Metazoa > Mollusca > Gastropoda > Stylommatophora > Philomycidae > Meghimatium > Meghimatium bilineatum. Next base: position 24,454,899 of record CM067322.1, read on the forward strand.
TTAACACCTGACCGGGACTCTACATACACTGGGGTGGCTGCTGTAGCGGAGGGCGGAGCACTTATGGGAATGCCCCACGTGCTGTGAATCAGTTTCTAATCAAGGATCAAGAATGACAAAACATCACTTGTAAAGTTGTCGAGCAGGATATGCCGGATCAAATCCTATAATGTTGTTAAAATAGTCTGCATATCCTTCTAATTATTCTTTACAAATAATTTTCTCTGATCAGAATACTTTACGAGTATGTATTGTCCAACAATAACAAACAAAAGAAAGGCACAAACACAAATCTTCCGTTGCTGTGATATCTTTCTTTTCGCTTTATAGTCCTTTATGCCTTGCAGCATCAGTGGTAGAAGAGTTCTCTGGTCTAGAAAATGCCTTTTTGTGTGCCTCATATATATTTGTTTTCGTTGATTCTTCTATTTCTGTAATCCATCTTTTGCATGGTCTGTCCCTGGCTTTGGTAATACGATCGTTTGAAAAGTCCTCATTCCTGAGAAAATATTCAACGGATTTCTTATTCTTATTGCTAAATGAACGTCTGCAAAACGCAAAAGGCCATACATATATTCTCCAACAATTACTAGTGTATAACATACACAAAGTGGACGGTTTAACCCCTATGCCAAGGAGAACCCCGAGAATGTTGAAGTAACAGTTACATCTAATAAGCCACTGCATTTGCTTTTTGGAATCTTGTTTTTATCTCCCTATCTATGCTTTCATTTTCAACGAACAGAATGCCTAGATATTTAAACTCCGAAACTTGTTCCACCTGGGTATTATATTGCTGTATAATTTCTGGGTTTGGTGTGCTTACATTTGTATACGTTCTGTCTTTTGTATATTGACTTTCATGTTGGACAAACGACAAAATGTCACCAGTGAATTGATATGCTGCTGCAGTTGCTATTTGTCTACATAAATAAATCGCACGTTGATTGCAAAATATGATTTCATTGAATGAATTGTTATTCTTCTGCGTTCGTTCTGAAACTCATGTAGGTTGGCACGATGTAGTCCAAAGAAAATAATATATTGTATCATAGTTTACAGCTTTGCTGCGATATCTACGCATTTCGGCCTCCTACATCCTACTTCAGCATGATTGAGTTATTTCATTGCTCTCCGTCATCTTGCTCCTAATTGACTTGTTTTCTTCTCGTTTGAGTTTTGCCTTTTTTTTTGTTCTTCTATGTATATTTTAAAAAAACACAAATAAGAGCACACATCCCTGATGTACAACAATTGTTATTACAAATGGATCAGTCAAAAAATGATGTTCTAATCTGTTTTTATAACTCCTTACACTTTTCTTAACAATCATCTCCTATTATCTAATATTGCCCTTTGATTCCATAGTATTGTAATGATTGCCAAAGAATGTTTCTGTCTAGTCTGACAAACCCTTTTTTCTTGATCGTTCAATTTTATATTTCCTTATCGTGTTCTATTGTTCTTTCATTAAGTTTATTTATGATGAACGTGGCATCTGTACAGCCATATATTCTCTGGAAGGCAAACTGTGAACCACTCAGAAACAGATAAATTATGTTCCTTACACTAAATCAGAGCGTACATTAGAAACTGTTAAAACATTAGAACCACTGCATGTAGTTTGAAAAAGACAAAAATTTAAAAGGTCAGACTTTTGTAACTCAAAATCTTCTTCATTCCTGTTCATTCTGCAAAATAGTTTTCCTAAATCCAGATTAGACTACTTAGCTGTCTCTGATGACTCACAAACATTCAACTCAATAGACGTATTTCAATGAAGTGCTTATGTGACAACGAGGACCTCATCATGATTTCAGTCCCTACTTTCCTTACATCTGATCTCTCTCATTCTCTGTACATTCCCTACTTTCCTTACATTTGATATCTCATTCTCTGTTCATTCCCTACTTTCCTTACATTTGATATCTCATTCTCTGTTCATTCCTTACTTTCCTTACATTTGATATCTCATTCTCTGTTCATTCCCTACTTTCCTTACATTTGATATCTCATTCTCTGTTCATTCCCTACTTTCCTTACATTTGATATCTCATTCTCTGTTCATTCCCTTTTTCCTTACATTTGATATCTCATTCTCTGTTCATTCCCTTTTTCCTTACATTTGATATCTCATTCTCTGTTCATTCCCTACTTTCCTTACATTTGATATCTCATTCTCTGTTCATTCTCTACTTTCCTTACATATGATATCCCATTCTCTGTTCATTCCCTTTTTCCTTACATTTGATATCTCATTCTCTGTTCATTCCCTTTTTCCTTACATTTGATATCTCATTCTCTGTTCATTCCCTACTTTCCTTACATTTGATATCTCATTCTCTGTTCATTCCCTACTTTCCTTACATTTGATATCTCATTCTCTGTTCATTCCCTACTTTCCTTACATTTGATATCTCATTCTCTGTTCATTCCCTACTTTCCTTACATTTGATATCTCATTCTCTGTTCATTCCCTTTTTCCTTACATTTGATATCTCATTCTCTGTTCATTCCCTTTTTCCTTACATTTGATATCTCATTCTCTGTTCATTCCCTACTTTCCTTACATTTGATATCTCATTCTCTGTTCATTCTCTACTTTCCTTACATATGATATCCCATTCTCTGTTCATTCCCTTTTTCCTTACATTTGATATCTCATTCTCTGTTCATTCCCTTTTTCCTTACATTTGATATCTCATTCTCTGTTCATTCCCTACTTTCCTTACATTTGATATCTCATTCTCTGTTCATTCTCTACTTTCCTTACATATGATATCCCATTCTCTGTTCATTCCCTTTTTCCTTACATTTGATATCTCATTCTCTGTTCATTCCCTTTTTCCTTACATTTGATATCTCATTCTCTGTTCATTCCCTACTTTCCTTACATTTGATATCTCATTCTCTGTTCATTCTCTACTTTCCTTACATATGATATCCCATTCTCTGTTCATTCCCTTTTTCCTTACATTTGATATCTCATTCTCTGTTCATTCCCTACTTTCCTTACATTTGATATCTCATTCTCTGTTCATTCCCTACTTTCCTTACATTTGATATCTCATTCTCTGTTCATTCCCTACTTTCCTTATATTTTATATATCATTCTCTGTTCATTCCCTACTTTCCTCACATTTGATATCCCATTCTCTGTTCATTCCCTACTTTCCTTACATTTGATATCTCATTCTCTGTTCAGTCCCTGCTTTCCTTACATTTGATATCTCATTCTCTGTTCATTCCCTGCTTTCCTTACATTTGATATCTCATTTTCTGTTCAGTCCCTGCTTTCCTTACATTTGATATCTCATTTTCTGTTCAGTCCCTGCTTTCCTTACATTTGATATCTCTCATTCTCTGTTCAGTCCCTAGTTTTCTTACATCTGTTCCTTCTCACTCTATTCAGTCCTTTCTTTCATTACATCTAATCTCTTTACTTATCATTCTTTGTTCACATGTATTCAAATCTACAATATAACTTGTCTGTAATAAAAAAATGTCTCTTACCATTGTTCTTCTCTGCCATCACTCTCTTCTGATGCAGTACCAGAACTTTCAAGATGAGATCATTGTTGTTGATGATAGCAAACTTCCAGACAGTTTCACCCAAAATATTTTTGTGATCAAGAAAGGCTCCATGTTTTAACTATAGCAACAAGAAAGACTTCATGTTTTAACTATAGCAACAAAAACGGCTCCATGTTTTAACTATAGCAACAAGAAAGACTTCATGTTTTAACTATAGCAACAAGAAAGGTTTCAAGTTTTAACCATAGCAACAAGAAAGACTCCATGTTTTAACTATAGCAACAAGAAAGGCTCCATGTTTTAACCATAGCAAACAAAATATTATTTAAAGAAAACAATAGCCTCTATTGAGCTGATTAATTCATCTCATCTACTCATTACTATCATGTGTCTGAGGAGACACGCATGTCCCAAACTAAATTATGCGATTATTTCGTTTTAGCATTGTGTTCAACAGTTCTATACTTTCAAATATTAACATAAACTATACACACCGATAAATAAGTTGATTATAACAATATTGGATATATATATATATATATATATATATATATATATATATATATATATATATATATATATATATATATATATATATATATATATATATATATATATATATATATATATATATATATATATATATATATATATATATATATATATATGTATATATATATAGCATAACCATAGACAAAGATAAATGTTGGTTATAAACATAGACAACAATAAATAAACTGTTTATAATCAAAAAGTGATTAATACGCTAATTATATCCATAGACTGATAGATAGGTTGACTACAAGCATAGACAATGATAGAATATAATCACAGTCAAGGATAAAATTTAACAATTCATATGATGATCTTCTTCTTCTTCAGCGTTCATTCTCAAATTCCGACTGGATTTCTCTTGTAACAGGACAATGATCCTACAAGATTTCCAGTAGAATGTAGTCCAGAGAATGGAAATGCGTTGTGTTGCCGTTTTATTTGCGCCAATGGCCCAACACAACCGTCTTCGGCGGTATGTGATGATATGAATATATATTTCGTTTTTTTTCCTCGAAAATATCGTTTTTTTATATCATTGTATTATTTATAAAGATCTTTTGGTCGAAACATCGATCTGTGTGTGTTGTATTATGTATGTTTCCAGTGATTAGCAAAGCTTCATTACCGTGTTCCAAATTATGCCTGTTGGATTTCAATTTTAATGCAGAGATCAATAGTAAGCCCTATACTGGCCGCAACAGTGCTTGGACAGTTCGGGATGCGATGACCACTGTATATTGTTTTTTTTGGTTAACCGTGACTTTCTAACTACTCTCCGCTGTTGAGCTGATACATTTCTCCCCTTTTCACAAGATCTGATTTTTTTTAAACTATAGTGCGTCATGTATAACCTGACTCTTGATTAGGAACAAGCGTCACAGCACTTGGGGCATTCCCATATATGTTCTACTTGCCCTATATGTTCAGCCATCTAAAAGTGTATAAGCTCAGTGTCTGAATCGCGTTCTTCTGATTTTCTGGAGAGGGGGCACTTTCTCCCATCGCTTGTGGTCCCTCCCATTTCTACTATTCTCTCAATATATGCATTTTCTCGTTCGACCTCCTCCTCGTCTCCTCGTAGGGTATCTATTACTGCTCTAATCAATTCAATCATGTCTGTTCTTATATCGGTGCCGTTCACCAAAGCTTTACCAGCCAAGGCATTAGCTCTATCGTTTCTTCTGACCCAAGCATGATCAGGACAGTAGATCCACGCGCTGTTGAGAAGAGTGACCCATTCAGTTCTGATCATGCACTTTTCTATCTTGCGCCGCATACTTGTCTTGCCATCAGATGTTCATAACTGAGACATGTTGTGTGAATGTGATTGAGTTTCCTTCTATGTCATCTATACACAGTCTGTGTTCCAATAGCGTTTCACCGCACTAGAAGTACCACAGCTCTGTAAAATTTCAGTTTAGTCTGTGGATTAATGACATTTCTATGCCACTTTGTTGCGAACAGTATGCCGAAAGTGGATGTAAGAATAACTTAGGGATTTTGATTTATGTGAGGAAGAGTAAAACATAATATAACCGTAGACAAGGACATAATATAACCGTAGACAATGACATAATATAACCGTAGACAATGACATAATATAACCGTAGACAAGGACATAATATAACTGTAGACAATGACATAATATAACCGTAGACAAGGACATAATATAACCGTAGACAAGGACATAATATAACTGTAGACAATGACATAATATAACCGTAGACAAGGACATAATATAACCGTAGACAAGGACATAATATAACCGTAGACAAGAATAGAATATAACGGTAGACAATGATATAATATAACGGTAGACAATGACATAATATAATTGTAGAAAAGGATAGATATCACAGAATTAATGTAAACTAACAGGACAACATTCATAAATTCAATGATATAAATCACAAAAAGAAATCCAACTCATTTTTTCTGGAAGAAACAGAAGCAGAATACAATAACAAACGTTAAATAAATGTTTAAAATCTTTAAATGCAATAAATAAGTGCAATTCTGACCAATGTCTGCATAGCTTTAGCAGTACCATACTTGGCTGCTAGAAGTAGTGCTGTATCCCCTCTCACGTCTGCCGCATCAACGTCAGCACCATTATTAATCAGCAACTGAAAGATGAACATACAACTGCCATAGTTATATAGTTATGTGGCTAGCTGGGAATCATAAGAAACCTGAGTAAAAATATGTTTCAGAATATAGGCCTAAATAAAAGACTGATTATAATCTATTATTTTTAGCAGTATAAAGGACTGTTTATAATTTACTATTTTTAGCAGTATAAATAAAGGACTGTTTATAATTTACTATTTTTAGCAGTATAAATAAAGGACTGTTTATAATTTACTAGTTTTAGCAGTACAAATAAAGAACTGTTTATAATTTACTATTTTTAGCAGTATAAATAAAGGACTGCTTATAATTTACTATTTTTAGCAGTATAAATAAAGGACTGCTTATAATTTACTATTTTTAGCAGTATAAATAAAGGACTGTTTATAATTTACTATTTTTAGCAGTATAAATAAAGGACTGTTTATAATTTACTATTGTAGCAGTATAAATAAAGGACTGTTTATAATTTACTATTTTAGCAGTATAAATGAAGGACTGTTTATAATTTACTATTTTTAGCAGTATAAATAAAGGACCATTCATAATTTACTATTTTTAGCAGTATAAATAAAGGACCATTCATAATTTACTATTTTTAGCAGTATAAATAAAGGACTGTTCATAATTTACTTTTTTTTATCTTAGTGGTTGAAGTATAGCTACATTGCGCTTGATTCTTGATTAGAAACTGGCCTCACAGCACGTGGGGCATTCCCATAAGTGATCCTCCCTCTGTTCCAGCAACCATTCGACTCGATGGTGTTTCGAGTCTAATGCTGCCGAAACAGACGTTGAAATCAGGGCACAACTCTGGCCCTTGCGACAGGTTTCTTTGTTGTTCTGCTCACCCACGCCATGCTCGTAACTAGTTCAAGCACAACTTCGGCCTGTCAGAACAACATGGTAACTGTTATCGAAGGCAACGACTACGGAATTGTATAAATGACGTACAATGAAGCTTCTATAAGAAGATAACCTCAATATAAAGGCATGTCATCTACTAAGGTTTTCTGTTGCATTGTTGGTTTGTCTAGTGAGCCTTTGGTGAGACCCACAGACGCAACCACATGCGCTACATTGCGCTATTCATGGATATATCAAAATTCGTCTACAGTGGTCATTTTATGTCCGAACTGTTCAAGGACATTTACAGCTCGAATATGGCTTATTAATCTAAGAACTATTAGATATGGACATAATTCTAACTGAATTTTCATAAGTGAATGTAACAAATGGTCATCATCATCATGTGATGGACGAACACTGACATGGGACGTGCTTTCGTCAGTCAGAAGAAAGTTATAAAATCAAAATTGCGGAACAGATTGAACATCATTAGTTTGAAAACTGTTTGAGCTATTAAACATGAGATGAAAAGATATAGTAAGTGATATTGTTATTATGCTAAGGATGTCCTGCAAAAAATATAATCACAAAATGCTTATAAAAGTTTGTTTCAACCAGCAATATCATCCAATATACAAGTACAACCAAAACTTTTTACAGATATTCAAGAATAGTTCTCAATGATATTTGGCAGATCTGGAATAAACATATTTCTAATATTAACTGATAAACAAGAATGATCATATGAAATCGTGTAAGATGTTTTGAATTCTTTGTCGAATATATCTCGTTTTACGTGTTTTCTCATTAATGTATTTTGTTCACACTTGGAACAAGACTAGTGTCTTTTGACAAATACATGTTGATAATACTAAATGCAGCAGAAAACAATCACAGAAATTGAGGAATGTGTTCTAACTGATTTTGCATATCTGGAGTACCTGGTAAATTAATTATAATATTAACTGATATTACTGAATAAACTAAAATGTTATATATCAAGTGACATATTCTTTCTAGAACGTTGTCTTCGTCGTGGATACTCTGAACGCCTCTGTGTCCCGGGCAAGCAGGCCTGCATTGGTGACATATATTCATACATTTTTCGATGTTCCTGGTCCATCGTCTTCGTGTTCTTCCTTTTCTTCTCTCTCCTGGCACTCTGCCATCCCTCCAGAATCAGCCTTTCTCAATGCAGGATTTACCCATATGCTGAACAAGCTATAGCTTAGGGCCAATTTTTTTAATTTCACTATTTATATGCTTCTTAATTGTTAAAGGGTCCCATATCTCAAATAGCTTAGGGCCTTATCAAGTCTAAATCCTGCGCTGGCCTTTCTATACTATAATGTGGCCTTAAGCGTCCAAAATACTGTTGCTTCTTTCTTATGATGGTATTTAGAAGCCACCCTTCATTTAGTTTCAGTAATTTCAAAATTTCAATGTTCTTTTTCTCTGTCCGTGATGTTCATATTATCTTTCTGTAGCACTTCATTGCAAATGAATTTAATCTTCTGGATATTGTCTTATTAAAGTCCAAATCTCGCATCTATATATTCAGTGCGAATTTATGTATAAGCTACACAAGCTATAGATTAGGTTGTGTACCCCAAAAAATTGTCCGTGTGAGCTATTGTCATATATTACGTATAAGGGGCTCCATATCTCAAATAGCATAGGGCCTTACTAAGTCTAAATTCGGCCCTGTATATATTGCCATAGGAACAACATATAATGTTAAAAGTGTTACTTTAGCCTCGTTATTATTACTTTGCCATAGTTTCCTCATTTGTATTAATTTGAGTGTTGCAATTGCGAGTTTTCTCCTAATCTGAACTTATTAACCTCCGGAACTGTTTAAATCTGCTCCCGGATATTCGAATTTGTTTACACATTCTAGTTCTATATTGTCCATTTTGATTATCGGTTTGATTTTTTTATTTGCCTGATCATATAATGTTACATATTGCAAATTTTAATGAAAATAGTTAGTGCAGTTTTTTGTGCTTTAAAAAAAATGTAGTGCTCTGTAGTGCTTTTCTAGAGACGGGAATAGTGCTTTTTGATTAAACTAGTTGTAATTATGAACATAGATACGCTGTTACATGAAGAAACACTTACTTCTATAATCTCAGAAAATCCCTCTTTAGCTGCGTGATGTATAGGCCTTTCATTTCCTCTGATTGTTGTGTTTGGGTTTGCTCCATATTTCAACAAAATGGACACAGTATTTGACAGACCGAGAGCAGATGCAAGAACGATTGGTGCTACTAGTCCCAACTTTCGTTGTTTATTGACATCTGCCTTCCCTTCTCCGGCCAATACTTCCACTGCTTCTGTATGACCATATCGAACAGCCCAGTATAAAGCTGTGGAGCCTTTATCATTTTCAAGATCAGCTTCAGCTCTGCGCGAAAGAAGTGAACGTATTGTGGCAATATGTCCCCATCTAGCGGCCCATAGAAGAGCAGTATCGTTCTTGGCATTCAGATGATTCACATCGACACCTTCTTCAATGACGGATTCTACAACCTCTGTCAATCCATAATAAGCAGCCAAATGTAAACACGGAAAAGTCCTTGGCCTTTGACCTTTGATCTCAACTGGCGTTTCAATAGTGAGAATTGATATCTTTTTTCCTTGATTTTTGACTTTAGACAGTAAAACTTTCAGAACACTGAGCTTATTTTGTTCCACTACTTGATGCAGCGCTGTCTTTATGCCTGTAATCCCCGCAACATCAACATCGAAGGTGTGATCAATTAATTCAATGTCTGCTAATTCCACAACAATTTCTGTGACATCGGAGTTACCATGATCAAGGACAAAGTTGAGAATGTTCTGTTTGTTGTAAGGATTCTGTAGTCGTTTGCTGCTCAGGGAGGTTTCAGAAGTGATTTTATTCAGACTTTCTCTGAACGCAGAAACACTAGTCGTTGCTGCCTCTGGCGAAATCAACAATAACAGATTAGCAGTAAAATACTAGAGCGAGATTTAAGTAACATAGTTTGAAACAGAAAAGTCAGGAGTCACAGTTTTACACTTCACAAAGGGAAACGTGGAAACAGGGTAATGAAGTTTTTCTGATCACTGTAAAAACAAAGAATAACATACAACAATCTACCTTTCTCGACAAATGGCCTTTATCAAATATACAACATAAAACGCTAATGGTAAGGAACGACTCTGTCCACAAACAATAACTGCGCTAAAAGGGATCAAACTGTATTTGTAATGTTTTATTTATTAACAACTCATTGTATCCCTTTTATAATCGCATTACAAAACATATACGGCAAACTGGTGGGAAAAGTAGTTGCACAGATGATACTTGATAGCAAACCATATCTTAATACAGCTGGTATCTACACACAAATGATGGATACATGTAAAAAAAAAATCATTGCAAAATTTGCTTACGTTGTATATGAGTGATTCAAATCCAGGAAAGAAACAGTCGCAGTTGCCATAGAACTGGAGCATGCCTATAACATTGTTTGGTTTGCGACATTAATCAGTAAGTTTTTTGGCAGAGTGTTACGTCAACCCATGATATGTAAATTCGGTGGCCACTGTAGTCTATTGTCTATTGTCTTTCCCCAGATGAATAATTGTTGATCGCATTCACACTTCCCGTTAAGCGTAGGTGTGGGAGCTTAAGTTGTCGTTCCAAGACCAGATGTGTCGCCGAGGTTGCATTTAGTTCACGTTTGTTCAATGCTATCTTGATGTTTTCTATCCACCGTTTTCTTGGTCTACCTTAGGACTTACCCATGGATATTCTTGTGTTATATGCTCTTATTGGTATTTGGTTTGGCTTCATTTTCATAAGGTAACATTTTCATAAGGTAATTTTACTTGTTGTCTCTCAATATGTTCGATATATGATATTATACCAACTCTTTTCCTAATTTCTTCATTTCTTATTTTATCTAGTTTGTTAACCATTGCATCTTTTCTCAGACACTTCATTTCACATGTGACGATTTTTCTTTGCTGCGAAGCTGTTAAAGACCATGTTTGACATTGGTAGCACAGTGTTGGTATAACAATTGTAGATACTATTTGCCGCTGTAGTGGAAGGAGCAAAAGTTGTTCTCCGCCTGGACGTTTGACATTAGAAGAGTGGCGAAGATGTCCTGGACGTTCTCATGGATCCCCCACTGTCACTGGTGCTGTTTAATATTTATACTGCGATAGTGATCAATATTCAACCGGCTGGGACATGGCGAACACTGATATTTACAGCTGTCATTCTCACATACAGGATATGGTAAGGATATATAGGGAGAAATAAAATTATATATGATATCCATGACATATTACATATGACATAATCTATTGATGGTGCGATGGACTCAGAGTAATTCCACTAAGGCATCATGTCAATATGCAATCTTCTTCTTCATCGTTCATTCTCAAACTACCGCTGGATCTCTCTTGTAGCAGGATCATTGTCCTACTAGATTTCCAGAAGGATGTGATTCAGAGAATGGAAATGCGTTGTGTCTCCGTTTTATTTGCGCCAATGGTTCGACACATCCATCTTCGGTGGCAAAATATGAAGTGGGGTTCTGGAAAACCCATATCTCTAACTTCATGAAAGTGTTTAGGTTTACTAGAGAGTGTCATGTGACGTATTCCTTCCAGAACGTTGTCTTCCCAATGAACTCTCTGAACCTCTCTCTGTCTTGGGCGATGTGGCTTGCATTTTCTAGCGATGTATTCATATTATCTTTAATGTCGTCAGTCCATCGTCTTCTTGGTCTGCCCCTTCTCCTCTTCCCAGGTACTCTTCCCTCCATTATTTGTCTTTCTAAACAGTTATGTCTCTTTATATGACCAAACAGGCGTAGTTTACTTTTTGTTATTGTGTTTAGTAACCAACACTCTGGAATCTTCAGTGTCTTTAGAGAGTACCTCATGTAATTAACGTGTGTTCCTAACTCTACGAATTAGTATAGCTACCTGTGAAAGGAGTTTCTTCAAACTATATCAGGTCAACTATGAGCAACTTGAGATTAACAACCTCTCAATCATGTCCATCGAACATGAGCTGGTCAATGATGTGAGCTTCGACACAGTCATTAATGACTTCGATAGTCAAAAAGCTCGTAAAATGGATTTGTCATTTTAAATTAAAATTTTAAATTGTATTTCTTTGTTAAATGTGGATAAAATCGATAATAATAATAATAATAAACGTAAATTTTTTACAAATTTGTAAAATCACCGGACATCACTTACCTTGGGTGCGTCACTGGCTAATTTGCTGGAGTTTGAATAAGAACTCAGACGAAGAAGATATTTATTTTAAAAAATAGAACAGAATATCGCTAAACAAATCATGCAAAATAATGTGTGACATATATTTACTTGTCTAGAACACGACATCGCTACCTATTAGTTCTATCCAACCCCACCAAACATCTCCTACTGCTGCTTTAAGTTTTTGTAACTTTGAATTTCTCGGTTCAGTCACAATATCCATGTGGTCATCCTGAATTTGTAGAATCTCCAAGAATGGGTCAGTAATGGAAGACAGATCAAGTTCCTCAGTGATTCGAGTCTGAAAGACAGAATAATATAAAAATATGACAATGATTAAAATGTTGAGACATGGAGGACAATGAGATATCGTGGTTATAGATATTCTACTTGATGTTGTGATTTTACTAAACCAATGGTTATGAATATTGGATCAGATCGATACCGGTTGATGCACATTTCTTACAAGGTACCTAATTTGATATTAGTCAATTGAAATCATTACATTTTAGAGACAATTGACCAGTACACCACCTTTTTAAGCGAAAACTGCTGGCAAAACATTCTAGACGATAGCTGATAGTCAGACATTCTAGGCAACAGCTTCCAATCGGACCTTCTAAGCAACAGCTGCTTCAGGGACATTATAGACAGCAAGTGCTGGCAAGACATTACATACAACAGCTGCTGACCAGATATTCTAACCAATAGCTGCTGACCAGACATTCTCGCGAATAGATGAAAGCAGACAATCTAGACAATAGGTGCTGATCAGACATTATAGACAACAGTTGCATTTATTTTTCAGCGATTTTAGACATTCTAGATTGTAACAAAGTTACACATTCTCAGGCATTTACATTAAATGTGACAGTGTTACACACAAATGTGAATGTTTCATTGAATATAACAGTGACACACGCACAATAATGTAATGTTTCATTAAATATTACAATGAAACACACATAGGAACATACAATAATGTGAATCTTTAATTAAATGTAACAGTCACAAATTCACAATAGTGTGAATATTTCCTTAAATATGACAGTGACACGCGCACAATAATGTGAATATTTAATTAAATATGACAGTGACACGCGCACAATAATGTGAATATTTAATTAAATATGACAGTGACACGCGCACAATAATGTGAATATTTAATTAAATATGACAGTGACACGCGCACAATAATGTAAATATTTAATTAAATATGACAGTGACACAATATTCTTACTTCCCTGTTCTCTCGTAGTGCGACAAAATCACCATCTTCTCCGGCATCAGCAGACTCTACGCTCACAGCAACGTAATCTCTCTTTGACGACATCAGTTGGAATTGCTTAATGTAGAGACAAGAACATGAATATATTGATCATTTTTATTCATATGATAGTCTGTATCATGACGAATGAGAATGTATGTGTTTTCCTCGGTGTCAGTTTAAATCGGATGTTCCTCCTGAAAGCAACGGCAAACTACAGGAGTATAGTGACAAGAAATTTTCTATGGAAATAATATCATTTGAATTAAAGTGCTTTAGAAGACTGAGAATCCCATAGACAGCAAGGAAAATAAACCAGGAGGTGTTACGAACAATTAACCTCCAAGAAGTGTGGCTTCTGAACACCGTATTAAATAAAAAATATAATTTTTTTTCGATCACATTAAGAGACACGACGGCATAGAGAGAGTGTTACTGGAGGGGATGATATGAAGCAAATTGTATTATATTTTTTTTAAAATATAGGCAAAGACCGCCCAAAACGACGTTGGACAAAAGACATTCAAAAATTCCTAAGCATGTCACTAAAAAGATGCAGGCCGACTAGCTCAAGACCGCGGAGAGTTCAACAGGTCCATAAGCAAGACTACGTTCTGGAAAGAATATGTCACCTGATGATAGTCTGTAGATAAAATATGTCCGGGTCATAGATGGCAAGTTCAACAGCTAGCCACACACACACACACACACACATACACACGTACACACATCTATGTATACACTCACGCACATGCACTTTGCACACATCCATGCACATATGTATAGATCTTGACAACAATCAGAAACGCACTAGATTTTTTGACTATTTTCAGGTGCATGTACCACATACAATGATTTGCATTCGTCTCTAACCTTGGATGTGCGCTCAGCCTTATTCCGTGTGTGATTTTCATCTCTGGCCAGTCCTTCGTGATGCAAAATATGGAGCAGAGTAATGAAGTTTTGCTAATCACTGGTAACACATAATAACACACACATAAATCGACGTTTCGACCGTAAGACCTTTATCAAAAACAAGATAAAACACACGACCAGCAAGTAACGGCAATATCCGGGTTCACATAGTAATGGCTAGACGGGATACATCCGGAAGTACAAAAGAGTATAAATGATTAAAAAACTATGGATATAAATGAAACATAGCCAAACAGAACGTTGGCAGAATATCACGGGATATATACTAAGCAAAACAAACAGAAAAGTGACATGATATAACAGGACGTATATGATATATATATATGAATGATGGACGTTCATTGACAAGGGCTACATTTAGTTAAATTGGAGGATATATCAGTTCTCAATATTTCCTCGAGTCCCGTCAACATATGAACACGACTTAATGGACGTGGTCTCGACATCACGGGCATCCCATTGGCCTCTGCTGTCGTAGGGGTCAGCAGCAGGAGCCCCATACCTGTAATTAATGCCGTGCAAATGTCAACAGAATAGTTATGCGAGCTTCAACCCGATGGACGTCATGTGAAACCGTGCAAAGTAATGCACTTTACTTTTCCTATTATTTTCACTGCTCACTTTGTGTATACTTTGTGTAATAGTCAAATGCTTCACTTTACGAGGCGTGTTCAAATGAAAACGGGACTTGTGGATTTATTTAAAAAGTATCATACGCAATTTAATATTTTCAATGGAATTGAACAAAGCAACCACTTGTGAATAAGAATGCACCTGGGTTCATCAGAAAAAATCTCCGTATGCATTTAGGCAAGCATCCCACTGTTTAGGTAGACGTCGAATGCCGTCCGAGAAAAAGTTGCGTGGCTGTTCTCTGAACCATGTGGTCACCGCTGTCTTCACGTCTGCGTCGCTGTTGAATCGCTGGGTGATGAAGAACTTCCCAATTCTTCTTTGCCAATGTTTCCTGCACAATTTTTGCGCCTGACAACAATATGCGCCTGACCTGGCCGTGCAAGATCTGCCGTTAACTCACGTCCGTCTTTAAACATACGCACCCACTCCATCACTCTGGTCCTCGACAAACATTTGTCACCATATGCTGCCTTCATTCTCCGATGAATGTCTACTGCTTGACATCCTTCAAATGAAAGAAACTGGATCACAGCACGCTGATTCACTTTGGACGGGTTCGGAATCACACCCGCCATATTGTTAACAGTCTTCTGCAGCACATATGAATGCTGGGAAGATGAACACGTGACCGTATGTAAATTATTGGATACTCATTACTAGTGCAAAATGTCATCAATATCAGTGCGCTCTATCACGCGTGGTGTAACAAGTCCCGTTTTCATTTGAACACGCCTCGTAGAATGATACTTCCCAATGAACAAGCAGGTTTTATTATTTGTTGATGATCACGTTCTTACTCACTTTGATCGATGTGCTATGAAGTTTTTCTTGGTCTTCTCCTTCTTTCACCATCTGGTGCTCATTTTAATGCGAATCTATTTTAATTAATTATAATAGACTACACGTTTGATACAAGTCCGACGTTTTCATATTTTTGTTATATTACTATTTTTGATTCCTTCTCGTGTGTCCTTGCTTTACTTTAATTATAGGTCTATATATTTTTTGATAAATATGAAAAATTGATAAATTAAAGCTTTGGGTAACAGGCCTACAGATTTTTACTAAATATAAAAATATGTGACAAATTAGATATAGGTGGTAGGTCTATAGATTTTTGCTAAATACAAAAAAAAAATAGGTAGCATATCCTTTGCAGGACTTAGCTATCAACCCAGCATTTGTTGGCTGTGATAATTTTCTAGGCAATGTAAATACGTACAGTAGTTTGCCATTTCTTTCTGTTTAGGATGCACAGTTGCCTGTGGCGGGGATCGAACTCGGTACCTTGGCCGTCACAGACGCGCTCTCTATCAATTCGCCACAGAGCCGGGCGAAAAATAAATACGAAAACGTGTGACAAATTAGTTTTAGGCCACAGGTTTATCTTACATACTGAACTCAAAATTCAGCATTATTTTGTCAACGAGCTGGGGTATAGAAATTTTAAAAGTAAACATATGGGCTACAAAAAAAGTTACAGAAATTTTATGCCAAACTGAAGGCGATTACTAATTTGCTGTCATTATTCTAGCAGTGTTCTTGTATATATTTTCCAAGATATATGCTTTACGAATTAACGTATATATTTTGCGAATATGTGTATATATGCTATATAACCCCTATCCTAACATATGGTGCGAGTCTTGGACAATAAACAAACTGGAAAGTGGGAGATTGGAGGCAACACAGATGTGGTTCTACAGAAGAATGCTTAGAATACCATGGACTGCCAGAAAAACTAATGTAGAGGTGTTGAATGAGTTAAATGCGAAACGGACCTTAATTAGCAATATAAGAAAAAGGAAATCTTCTCTTTTTTTTTTGGCCACTTCATGAGACAGGCAGGTTTAGAGAACATAATCACAACAGGCAAGATTGAAGGCACCAGATACAGAGGGCGACAACGTGAGAACACATTAGATAGTTTGACAAACTGGCACGACAAGGAAACAACCACGACTTTGATACATAATACTGTGGACAGAGAGCTATGGAGAGCCATGACCGCCTACGCCACCCGGCATGGCACCTGATGATGATGGTGATGTATATGTCCCAAGTGTTTTGTTTTATGTATTCTCCAAACAAATAACTAAGAATGTTCTTGTACATATTCACCAAAACATACGATCTAAATGTTTTATATATATTCGCCACAATATATGACTAACGGTGTTCTTGTATATGCCTATATTCGCCAAAACGTAAAACTCTAATGTGTTCTTGTATATATTCGCCAAAATATTCGTATATATCTCTAAAAGTGATCTTGAATATATTCGTCAAAACATATGACTCTAAGAGTGTTATTGTATATATTTTTTTCCAAAAAATATACCCGAAGAGTGTTCTTCTATATATTCGCCAAACAAATGGCTATAATAATGTTCTTGCATATAGGCCTATTCGAAAAATATATGACTCTAAACGTATTTTTACATTTTACATATTCGTCACGATATAATGCTACGTGTGTGTTTTTATACTATTAAAAAAAGGCACGTAACTTTTTTGGAGTTACTTTTATAAAAGATATTCATTGATTGGAACATTTGTCCACCTGGTCATTAACTTCTCGTGGTTACCTGAATTGTACTAGCCTAATTATTCGTGAGGTCATGGGAAAAGACAAGGTCAGAACAACATTTTTTGGCAATAACTCGTAACAGATTCAAAAGAATTCCGTGAAACTTACTGAACACAAAACTCTCTGACCATAATATTGAATACCAATAAAAGATTGACAATCCTCGAATACCGGTTGAAAATTCAATACGCAAGTATGTCTCATCTCACTACAGAACAACGATACATCATGATTGGACGCTTACAGACTGAACAATCACAAAGTGTAGTGGCCAGATAATTTAATGTGATTATAAGCACCATTACTCGCCTATGGAGATGACTTCAACAAATTGGCTTAGTGGCAGACCACCCATGTAGTGGAAGACCCAGAATCACAACTTCTGCCAAAGACCGCTTCATACGGCTGCATGATCTCGGGAATCGACTAGCATCTGCGCCCTCCACAGTACAGTAAATGCCAACAGATCGTCGAATTTAAGATCAAACGGTCAGGAACCGGCTGTACGACGCTGGTCTTTGGGTTAGAATTACATAAAGAGGTCCTGTTCTTACAAACTAATGTCGCCAGAACCGACTGCAGTGGGCGATACATAATGGTCAATGGACCGTTGGAAATGACTGCACACGGGTTTAGTTTAGTGATCATGTATTTTGTGTGCTCCAGCTTTACATGATAGACGGAGAAGAGTTTACCATAGAGTCCATGAGTGTTACGTCAAGAACAGAGTTGATGAGGCTCCTCCACATCTCCACATGGTAGTGGTGTACTGGTGTGGTGGACAATCAATTTCATGGGAAGGAGTGACATGGTGCAAACTGAAGGACGACTGAATGCCGAACATTACTTGGCTGAAATTGTTTGTCCATGCGTCCTTCAAAATTTGACTGCACAAGAGTCGATTTTTCAACAGAATAACGCTCGACCTCATGTGGCACAAACTCACCACCCAGGTATTCGCTGACAATAACGTCCAGACCATTCCGTTGCCAACCATGTCGTCAGACATGAACCCCATAGACAAACTATGGGATGAACTCGACAGATGAGTTCACGCCAGCGAGACGTGGCTCCAGTCAATCTTCGACAGTTGTCTCTTGCACTGCGGGAGGAACGGGCAGCCATCCCACAACAACAGATTCAACTGCTAATTTAATCCATGTCACGGAGATGTTCTCTGATAGAGGCCACAGAAGGCATACACCTTACTGGAACGGAGGCCTTTGTCGCAAAGAATAAAAGTCCAAACCAAATTTCATTGTTAAATTTCATTGGCGACATCATTTCACTGTTAAAGTCTGAAAGGTTCTTCATGACAAGGTTGAAACATTAATTCCGTAAAATAAAATTTTGACCAACGTTTGAAATTTTCTGTCCATTAGCACTGCACTACTATTGCGTTTCAGTTGTTTTGAACAATAGATATATTCACACAGACATATGACCCTCTAGATACCTTACATATACACACTTGCTTGAAAAATTAAGAAACATGCCTTAGTCCACGCGAAGGTGTCTGCTGTACTTACTTGAATCTGGTGGTTCCACTTACAGAAAAAAAAAAGGAACACGGTTGATCGAATCAGGACTATTTATTCTTTAAATATTGCAAAACTGTCCCGTTAAGATTTGTGTCAACACAACTACCTTTTGTAACGGCTCCATGCCAACTGTGATATATGTTTGGTACACATGCTGTCTGTGTGGGAATATACGATGAAGGCGTGGTTACTTGTGTCTCATGTGGTGTGTATATTGTATGTGAAATGTTTGAGTGGTAGGCCCTATATATTTACCAAATGAAAGCTCTTTTTCTTGCGCTTAACCAAACTCAGACTTAAAACCAGTTAGAAGAAGTTCTTCAGAATTTGCGTATACATTCAAATAATATGTTAATGTCATATCTCTCGTCTTTGTTACTGTACACACGTTCACGAGGGAGTGCGTGTTTTCATGTGCAAAATTCGTAGTTGTATGTGAATGTGTGTGCATAATTATATGTATTAGATTTAAAGCAACTCTCGCACTTACATATTTCCCTACTTACGTGTTTCCATACTTGCATATTTGTTTACCTACACGTTTGCCTACTAGCATGTTTTCCTACTGATATGTTTGTCTAATTACACATTTACATACTTACAGGTTTGACTACTTACACATTTGCATACTTACATGTCTGTCTACTGACATGTTTGCATACTTACATGTTTCCCTACTTGAATGTTTATCTACTTACTTGTTTCCATAGCTACATGTTTGCCTATTTGCATGTTCACATACTTATATGTTCATCTATTTACATGTTTGCTTACTTACATATTCACGTACTTTCTTGCTTGCCTACCTATATGTTTGGCTGCTTAAATACTTGACTACTTACTAGTGTGCTTATTTACTTCTTTTCTTGCTTATATATTTGCCTACTTATATGTTTACCCATTTATATGTTTGCCTACTTACATGTTTACCCATTTATATGTTTGCCTACTTACATGTTTACCCATTTATATGTTTGCCTACTTACATGTTTACCCATTTATATGTTTGCCTACTTACATGTTTACCCACTTATATGTTTGCCTACTTACATGTTTACCCATTTATATGTTTGCCTACTTACATGTTTACCCATTTATATGTTTGCCTACTTACATGTTTATCCATTTATATGTTTGCCTACTTACATGTTTACCCATTTATATGTTTGCCTACTTATACGTTTGTTTACTCATAAATTAGCCTACTTACTTTTTTGTTTACCCAAATATTTGCATACTACACTTGCTTCTACTTAAATAACTATCCAAAAATTATAAAATCGTCTATTAACCTCAAATAACAGAAACGTATAACATTGCATGACATCACTTTACAAGTATTGTTGAATGTTTACACTCTACTCATATTTCTCAGTAGCATGACCAGTTTAATATGAATTAAAGGGCATAATTTGAAAGATCTTGGGTTAGTTAGTGAGGGCTGTAATTTTGAGAATTCTCACTAACCCCTTGACAACAGTGGCAATGTATTTATTGCAGTTACTCAACTACGTTCCCATAAATGTATTCTTTTCTTTGCTGTATTGATCAAACGTCGTTTAGTGAAGCTACAAAATCGCATTGCTTAATCACTCGAGAACTTACTTGACGACCTATTTCTGGATATGTTCTAGATTTGATGCACCTGGTGCTTAATTTCGTGTTGGAAGTCTAGCTAGCTGCGATGCTGTGCCGCTAGAATGTTAGTGGAAGTCTAGCTAGCTGCGAGGATGTGCCGCTAGAATGTTAGTGGAAGTCTAACTAGCTGCGAGGCAGTGCTGCTAGAATGATAGTTTTTTTCCCCACAATTTTTTCTTATAGTCAAATTGTGATTTATTGCTGCCTCAGAGTTTGCAATGAAATGTTACTTAATAATTCGTTGTCGTTTTCTTGCCTGTTTTATAATGGAAACTGAAAAGTCAAGATGTGATAGGATAGTGTCAACATATGGCCGTTAGCTACTGTGTAGACATCTTAAATTGCGTACGAGAAGAAGAAATTGCCGTAAATAGTACTTGTCTAAAGAGAGGGAAATGAGAGTTTAAAAATCAGAAGTATAGTTTCATTTTTAGTCTTTTTTATGGAAACCCATCTTTCCAGTAATTTCCTGGTACTATGATCGCAGTCCAACCCCATTTGTGCCAATTAGTGCCTACCTGTTTAGTGATTATTTTCCTTGCCTATGTTTATCATTTATTAATTTAAATATAATTATATTTAAGATTATAGTTAGTTATGTAAAACATAATGTAAAGCATAACTAACCATAACCCTAACAAATTAATATTTCAGTTAATTCTTGATTAGTTATTGATATAATATTTATATTAATTAACCACAACATACGTAGGTAGGCAATAATGGGAAACAAGAACGAAAAGGGGGGTTGGACTACGAGCATAGTACCAATTTAATCATTAAGGTGTTCCTTCATTGCAAGCGAAGATCAACATGGCATTGGAAAAAAAGTCAAATTATGTTTGTTGTTTTTGAGTCCTCAAATTGCTGAAGAGTTCAATCCGGGATCTGTATAAGAAGTTGCAGTGTGAGAAGGAATGTAGTAGACCTTGAGATGAGGGAAGAACAATCTGACCTCTCCTTTCATTTTTGTCGCTTTCGAATCGCCTGCGGTGTTCTACTATAACATTGGCTCCAGTAAAGACATGTGTACAGAAAGTAAACGTGACCTGAAAAGCTGATCTTTGATTATTTCCGTGAATTTCGTTGGTCGGCCTTGCATTTTTTGGCATGAAACTCCAAGTATATAAATAGTGATCAACGAAAATCTTGACAATAATAAAAAAAACGTAACAAATGAAGTTTTATTTGCTTTCTGTAAATAGGTCTTTACTTCCGACAGTCTCGGCTCTACTCTATTCATTAATACCCACACTTATCTGACCATGTCAGACAGGACAGTAGGCCTACGTATCATTTCCCAAAAGATTGGGTCCATTTTTGCAGTACTTGTGAGATTTAAGTCCTCAAGTAGTGTTTTAAACGTGTTTTCTAGCCTCCACTAGAACACCAACACACCGTTTACCATATAACAATAGTCAAATACTGAATTTTTCCCGTTAAGGAGTTGCAGGGAGGGGATTGAATAGTTGTGTGGTAAAGGATGCATGCTCTTGCTGTCGCCACGTTATATACAGGGTGTTTTTTAATATACCCTCCGACAGAATAAAAACCCAGTCCTTGCCGGGGATAGAACTCTAGGCCTTACCAGTGTGAGACCAACGCTGTAACCTCTCAATACAATAGTATTTACAATGATCAGCTTTACAATGAACGCACAGACTATATGGTATGGGTACGAAAACAATAAATAACAATAGGGCCTATGCCTATACAAGACAGTTTCAAACTTAAGGTCTTGTGTTTTACGTAGGCCTATGTGCTATTGTTATTGAGTTTTACAGCAGTCTCACTTAGGTCTATTATCGATCACAATATAAGAGTCTGTTAGTGCTATTGGTATTCAGTTTTACAGCAGTCTCACTTATTATCGAGCACAATAGAACAGTCGTTATGGATGACGTTTCACTTACATGCGAACAACATGACTGACCCAACCAAGTTGAGATCTGATCACATGGCGTAGCTGCTTTTCATCTTCTACTTTTCGATAACCGTGTCTAGGATTTGATCCTGCCATCGGAGACCAAGAAGATTCTCATGCACCACGTGTGAAAATAATTAAGCTGTCTTGTGTAGATAGTGAATGATTAACGTGTATATAACAAAGGTTTGTTGGTTGGTTGCTGATCCAGCGGTCCATGGGCTCATGCCCTTTGACCCAATGCCATTGTGTAATATATGTATGTGAGCTGTTTTGTTCCATATAATGTGTTCCGTTTATCTGGCTCTGGAGGGAGGAACATTCTGCATATAACAAAGAAGTAGAACAACTTCACGATAGACCTTCCTGTTGGTTTCCAGACTCAGATCACGCCGCATCCAGCAGATATTCGTACAAAGACCACCAAAAGCTGCACTAGGGCGAGCAATGGGCAAGACATCATCCTTGTCGATTGTTATTTTATTTGACAGCGATGTCGAGGTACACGAACTTGTTTGCATTACTGGGTGTTTTTTTTTTTTTAACCTTAAACGATAATTGATAATTCGGCGTATGAGACGCCTAATGCTGGTTGGTGCCATACGACTGTTTTTGAAGCACTGATGGGGAGACCAAAATCATTAAAGATTGAAGCGAGGAGGTTCATGCTTGCCTGCATGTCATGCATACTGGCAGCGTCAAACAGTCGCCCATTAACAAGAGACATGAAACAATGTCTGCTGGGTTTCTATCTTTGACTTCAGCGGAAGTCGATTCCTGCACTGTTACTCCGGCAGAAAGTGTCGCCCTAGCCATGACCGAGCTCCAGTAAAGACCATGTACAGAAATTAAACAATACCTAAAAGGCTAAATTTTTTATTATTTCCGTGCATGTCGTTTGTCCGCCTTGAATTTTTTGGCATGCGACTCCGAGTATATAAATAGTTATCAACGAAATTCACGATAATAATCAAAAACGTATCCTGTGAAGTCTCGTTTACTTTCTGTACAGAGGTCTTTTACTGTTCTCTGTCTCGCTCTAACATAGCAGAAAGCACCATGTTAAAGATCATCGGAGTTAGGACACATCCCTATTTAATACCACTGGTCATTAGAAATCATAATGAGCGTTCGCCATCATCTTGGACAAGAAGTTGGAAAATATGTATTAGACCATCTTTTTAAATTGGTTTTTATTTTTAGTGAATATTATATTCTGCTTTCTAAAGGAGTGGGTCATTCTTTTACCAAAACCCTCCCCCACTTATATATGGATATAGTTTACATATTTATTGGCATAAACACACATACACAACAAAAGAAACACAATAATTGTGATATTTGTGACAGGTGTCAGAGACAAGGTACAGTCATAGAAAGGATAACTGGAAGAGACACACAAAAAATGATGAATAAATCTGATAATTTGTAAGTTAATTTATGGCAGGAATGCATATTGACAAGTGTCTTTATTGAAGGTAAGACATTATTTTCATACAAATATTGCATAAATAATACTCATCCGACACATACAAACAGTGCTATTATTGTGTCCATGTGAAATATACAAACATTGCAACAATAATAATCATCCAATTACTAATACATTACCAACTGCTGATAACAGTGTATAAAAAAAAAAAGAAGCATCAGATACATAACCGGAATAATGGTGGAAAAAAATGTAACAAACATCCTCAAGATAATCCTGAACAAGTGTAACTCAGCTAATCATAGTCAGACATCTGGCCCGAGAGCAACGGCTAAAATTCCCACCTACACGCTAAATCGCAAGTGTGAATACACAGAATTAACATCCATCTAAGGAAAGACAATAAGCTTAATTTGACTTTTAGAACTTTAAGACAGTTTCATGTTTGTTTCATGGAGTCGTAGGCCATACAGAGTTGAATTTGTCCGAACTTATGGCACATTAAGTTAGCCTACTGTATGTCTGTATCAATGAGTCTTACATTTGTCTGAGTTAATATTGTACAGACTTCTAACACACATTATAATAGTCTCCTGTCTCAGAGTTTGGTCAAGGGAGTATAATACTCAAACACAAGTTGACAAATCAATTGTGCGCCTTTCTCCACTGAACATCTCAAGACAAAAGGCTTCACATCCTCCTGCCACAGGTGTATGTCTAAGGTATCCCCTTCTAAACTTTCCTTAACATAACAGATTTTTAAAGATTTTAAACCTTCCTTCAGAATTTTCTTAGATATTCCTTTCAGGGCTCTGTTTCTAATCGTGGTCCCAATCTCTATTTCTGGTAACACATAGTGGTCATCAATTCTCACAGACCCAGCATCTGAAAAAGGTTTGCTAGAAGCAACATCAGAGGTCACACGAGAACTAACATTAGATGCTGAATCACAACACTCCATAGAAAAATTACTATTACTGATCTGTGGTGTATTTTTATTCTCAATCTTGGTGATATTTGGACTAGATACAATCTCTGAGTGCTGATCTATGGTCAGATGCCTCAGAGCAAAATGAAGCCCATCTAGGGCATAACGCACATATGATATATAGTTGGTATGTTCATTGTCATCTGTTTCTAGCCACATTACCTGCAAGGAAACAATACAGAAATAAGCTTATAATTACTCATAGTGTCTACAAGTAAGAGAAAAGAAAAATGAATGATTATAAATAATTGTTCATAAACAGATATTGAGTGTCTGTAAAAATGTGACAGAGAAATGTAAGGATGATAGGTAATTGTTCATGAACAGAAATCTTAAGTGTCTGCAAGGATGTAAAAAATTCATGGATCAGACAAAAACCTGAAAGAATGTGACAGAGCACTGGTCACAAAATAATATTGAACATAGGTGTCAACTGGTACGAATTTTCCATATTAATATAGATTTCGGTCCCCCGCAAAAAAAAATGTGTTTTTTGTTTACATTATTTTTTTGAAAAAAACGTAATTTGGTATTAAATTTCCTAGTTATTTGTACTAATGCATACATTTATTTCTATCTCATATGCACGTATTGATTGCAAAGAAAAAAAATTTTAATTGAGTTTTTTGTTGTTTTGTTTTGGTGCTAATTACTGACTTTTGTATTGAAATATGGAAATAAATTGTTAAAAATACAGATTTATGGAAAAATAAGCTGACAGCTATACAAAGATCACTACTCAATATATCAGAATGCAAACTTTAATATAAATTCCATAAACAGTATGTCTGTGTGTTACTGGGTTAGAATATGCTTAGCAAATACAATAATAGTAAAAAATACCATATGCCATATATGAAATAAGAATTGACTAAGGAGTTCACTACTTCACACAATGACATCAGTTGTGATGAAGTCTGCCTGCTTCACATCTGAACTGCTGGGAGGAAATCAACCCTTTTATTCATAGAATGCCTCATGATTGCAAGAGAGTCACAACAAAGTCCCCTCAAGAGTAAAAGATTGATCAGCTTGTAGCATTGCACCAAACAGCCACATTTCACCCTACAGCCACATTTCACCCTACAGCCACATTTCACCCTACAGCCACATTTCACCCTACAGCCACATTTCACCCAACAGCCACATTTCACCCTACAGCCACATTTCACCCTACAGTCACATTTCACCCAACAGCCACATTTCACCCTACAGCCACATTGCACCCTACAGCCACATTGAATTAAACATTTATCTGGAACTTAGAAGAAAAGTTCTAGAAAACCTCCCAATCATAAAAATTTCCTTAGAAACCAATCTGGTGCTAAAATAAAATTCCACTGAGTGACCACAGGAAACATGACAGACTTATACTTCTTTGGGTTATATTATCAAAAACAATAAATGTCTTCTCTAAGTAAATGGCAAATGCCTTTTCACATAAGCAGCAATTGTTGATGTATTCATACAAACAGTATTCTTTTCTTCTTCTTTCGTTCGCTAATAATGTCTATATCTGCAGTGTTGTTTTTTGTATAAATTGGACAGTGTTTTCCATTTCTTGTTTTGTACCATAAAGTTTAACATTCATTGGTGTAACAGTAGGCCAGTATGTGTATCTTAATGTGTCATAGTTTGCACATTCTTGAAGGATATGTTCTGAAGTCTGGTTGACTTGTCCACAATTACACTTTGCTGTTGTGCCAATTTTAAATTTTGTATACATATGGCTGTTTAGTCTATTGTGTCCAGTTCTCAGTCGAAATATGATGACCTGTTCTTATCTGTTAAGTAGGTGGTGGTCATCCCGTGGAGGTAAGTTAGGCTTTCGTTGTGCCTTTATCATAGATTTCTTTTGGTGATAGCTGATTGGTACATCCGGTTGCTGCATGTTAGCACCTTCCTTGGCGAGTTGATCAGCTCTCTCATTTCCTGCTATTCCACAGTGTGATGGAATCCATTGCAGTATAACTCTACACCTATTTTGTACTATGGACAATACCTCTTTTAACTCTGGAAGTTTATACAAACAGTATAAGCCTACATCTTTCTTTGATATAAACAGAAAATTACTTCATGATGTAAGCAGTAAATGATTATTCTACATACACACAGAAAATGTCTTTCTTATTTAGCCTATATAATCAGTCTTCTTTACATAAATAGCAAATACCTTGTCTGTCTGTTTAAAAAAAATTATACACACTCTCTATTCCTCGATACACATCATCTATTCATCAATCAATCAAATGTCATGCAGAGTGACGTAGGCGATCATGCTTCTTCACTCTCTGTCTCTTGTGGTGTTAATAAGTTCAGTTGTTGACTTCTTGTGCCACAGTAACAACCAATCAAACAAATTTATGTTTTTCATCCTCTGTCTCTTCTCCCTTGATCTTTCCAGTGGCTACTAAATGTTCAAGTCTTACTTTTCTCATCACATGCCCTAAAAATCTTGATTGTCTGCTTCTAATTTTTGCTATTATTTCTCATTTTACACCAACATCTCTGAGAACTTCTACATTAGCTTTCTTGGCTGTCCATGTCATCATTCTTCTTAAAAACCACATTTTAGTTGCCTCCAGTTTATCTTGGGCACTTTTTTTACTGTCCATGCTTCACTTCCATAAATAAATATTATTGGCTCAACATAACATCATAACACTCAAACTCGTGAATGCATTGATATTACTCAATTGCATAGAATGTTTCTCATTTTTTTTAAATGTTGATTTGGCCTGTGCTATCCTGTTCTTCATCTCTTTTAAACTCTTTAACAATACAGACCATATTTACATACCATATATTCATCGATATAGACCATATATTCATCGATACAGACCATATATTCCTCGATACAGACCATATATTCATCGATACAGACCATATATTCCTCGATACAGACCATATATTCATCGATACAGACCATATATTCCTCGATACAGACCATATATTCATCAATACAGACCATATATTCATCGATACAGACCATATATTCATCGATACAGACCATATATTCATCGATACAGACCATATATTCCTCGATACAGACCATATATTCATCGATACAGACCATATATTCCTCGATACAGACCATATATTCATCGATACAGACCATATATTCCTCGATACAGACCATATATTCATCGATACAGACCATATATTCCTCGATACAGACCATATATTCATCGATACAGACCATATATTCATCGATACAGACCATATATTCATCGATACAGACCATATATTCATCGAAACAGACCATATATTCCTCGATACAGACCATATATTCCTCGATACAGACCATATATTCATCGATACAGACCATATATTCATCGATACAGACCATATATTCATCGATACAGACCATATATTCATCGATACAGACCATATATTCCTCGATACAGACCATATATTCATCAATACAGACCATATATTCCTCGATACAGACCATATATTCCTCGATACAGACCATATATTCCTCGATACAGACCATATATTCCTCGATACAGACCATATATTCATCGATACAGACCATATATTCCTCGATACAGACCATATATTCATCGATACAGACCATATATTCCTCGATACAGACCATATATTCATCGATACAGACCATATATTCATCAATACAGACCATATATTCATTCTTTTTTCTGCATATCTCTGATAACCAACATGGAAATTTGTCTACTTTCCATCTGGGAGCGGGAAGTATGTTGAGCTCCTGGTTTCACACACAGCTGCATTTTTTCACGTCCTCCAGCCAAGTACAACTGTTTTCAGCATGCTTTTAATTCAGGTGAGCTTCTCTAGTCTGTCACAGCCTTTCTATCTGTTGCCAGACAAATGAGCATATGTTCTACTCCATGACAGTTTATTATCCACTGTGTCTTTGGGCTTCGCAGGCTAAAACGTGTCCCTGGGTGGCAGTTTCTGAGAAGGTGAGCAAGGATTTAGACTTGGGCTGACAATGTCAATCTCGTACGAGGTGTTCTTTTGTCAATAAATTTGTCTCATGTAATTAGACGGCATTGCTCAGTGTCCTCAGGTACTGGTCATTATCTTGACTGTGAGCCATTTCCAGTATAGGCAATTGCTCAAACAGTTAAGTGGAACTGGGGTTTCTTTGTCCTCTTAGTTATGATTACATTCACCAACATTGTGAACACCTAATTGAGTTTTTACCTACATTTCTTCGCACTGGGTCGGTATGGTATCCTGCCTATACCTATCCAAACAAATGTCTGACAGAGGAAATAGCTGAAAACTTATTATCAAACATGAACACTGCTTTCAGTTAGGATATTCTCACTTATTCTTGCACATGGCGCTAGCTCTAGTTCTGTGCTGCCTTTGCATGTATTCAACGGGAAAATCATACGTATGCAGACTTTCTCGCTATTTTTGCCTTAGTGAGTTTTCAGACAAGACAATCCAGCACTCTAGGCAAGACATTGTCACCAAATGTACAACAACAGTGTTTTGGCTATGGGGACCAAGGTTCTACTTAGAAGATATTGTTTGTCTTGTGCAAACAGTTCTTATTCCCCTTCAGTCTGCACCACCCAGACATGATCCCTAAAGCATTAGCCAAACTGTTTCACAATGTGTTTCCATGGTACATTACGAGGAGGTACTATTAGGATGTTGGTTATCTGCTAACTTTGGGACAGCATGAGGACAATTCATATTCTTTTTAACTCCCATCTATTCATTGATACAGACAATATATCCATCTATACAGATTATATATTCATTGATATAGACATTATATTCATCAATACAGACCGTCTATTCATCAACACAAACCATCTATTCATCTATACAGATCATTTATTCATTTATACAGACCATCTATTCATCTATACAGACAATCTACTCGTCAATACAACCTATCTATTTGTATAAAATTTTGCAATACATTAATATAGACATTTTGATCTTTTAGACATTTTGATCTTTGTCTGTTATAACACAGATGTAAAATATATTTTATGATGGTTGAATAGGTGTAGAGGATTGATTTCATTACACTTTGGTTACCCTATATGTTCTCCGCCAATCTCAACGAAGTGGCACACCAAATGCAGAGAGTACCACTTATAGCATGTAACACCAAAGCTTCAAAGCTATTGCACAAATGTAAAACAGTTGTTTACTATACATTTGTAACGCAGATCTGGTAACTGGGGCCTGACTTCTAGTTCAGGGTGTTAGAAAGGGGCCACTGTCTCCTTTTCTGGCATATCACAGGAGGAAAGTTTGGGGATATGCTGACTGTCTATCACTTGTGAAATAATCAGTGTCACATCTTGTCTCAATTTTTTACTTTTGTTTCTATTGAATAATCCTCACGGGTGACAAAGAGATGCAGGCCAATGGACATTGTATCTTTGTCCTTTTTGGCAGATGTATAGGTGGCGGGGAATGCTAGATATAAACTATCACTGCAGATAGATTAACAAACCTGATAGAAAAATGATGAGATAGTTGGCAGAGACATGTGTGCTATGCTCCTGGCAGGACATGATAATTTTGGGATACTGCAGGAATGGAATGCCTCCATATATATATATACATATATGACATATATATATATATATATATATATATATATATATATATATATATATATATATATATATATATATATATATATATATATATATATATATATATATATATTTTTAAAATCAAGTGACATATTCTTTCCAGAATGTTGTCTTCATCGTGATCATCGTAGATACTCTGAACGCCTCTGTCGTGGGCAAGCAGGCCTGCATTGGCCAGAGACATGTGCATACACTCTTTGATATCGCTGGTCCACTCTCTTCTTTGTCTCCCTCTTCTTCTCTCACCTTTCACTCTGCCCTCTAGAATCAGCCTTTCAATACCATCATGTCACTTTAAATGTCCAAAATATGTAGCTTCCGTCTTATGGTGTTATTTAGAAGCCACCCCTCATTTAGTTTCAGTAATTTCAAAATTTTTTTCCTCTGTCCGTGATATACGTGGGATCTTTAAGTAGCCCTTCATTTCAAATGAATTTATTCTTTTGGATATTATCTTGTTTAAAGTCTGTCTCACATCCATGCATTGCAACTGGGAAAACATATGATCTGAAAAAAGGTTACTTTAGTGTCGTAATTACTACTTTGCCATAGCTTTCTCATTGTGTTAATTTGAATGTTGCAATTATGAGTCTTGTTTATTCATTAGCTTACCTAAATCATGGATAATATGTATTTCTGAATTTTTTTATCCTTGTTCCTATCTAATCATGATCTTTACAGTCCCCCTCTGTATTCCTTACTTTACCTTGTTCGTAACTAATCATATATTTTATACTGTCCCTATATATTCTTTATTTTACCGTGTTCTTTTTTTACTTATGATTTTACCTTGTTCCTCTGTATTTCATATTTTACAATGTTTAGCTATAATCCTAATTCCATTAATTTTCCTATCAGATAATTATAAGAAAGCAATTTACCTGACGCCTGTAAACGAATGTCTCTCGTGGTCTAGGAAACACTTGCAAACGGGAATTATTTGTAATGGAACACTGATCTTTGTATTTATTTTTGAACCAATCAGGAAGGGGTGATGCTTTACGAGTCTCTTTGTCTACCACAACAGTGTGACCTATCTGGGTCACAAGTGCCTCTTGGAATCCTGGCACATACAACTCCAAGGGAAAACTAATAGTAGAATTACTTATATGACCAAGAAAAGCTTTGGCTTTCCAATTCCATTTAGGCACACTGCTATTGTACATATTTCTTGAAATAAAAAGTTGCAAAGAGGAAATAAAAGTCAAACGATTGCGACGAGCTTCAGGCCACTCCACCCATTTATCATCACCATCTTTGTACGGATAATTTTTAGCAAACGTCAGAGCATCATCAGCGCAGAACATCAAGCTCATAATGTCCACCAGACCTGAGAAAAATAAATTCATCATTATATGATAGCAACGTAAACCAATGCAAAAGTGTTAAAAATAACAGACGGCATAAATGACTGTCACCATTCCGTTTTTCCAGACAATAGTATTTTTGTATTATTTATAATATAGAGTGCAATATAACAAACACAAGGGGAAATAAATTAAAGTTGGTGAAAGAAATTAAAGGGACATAACACAATTTTAAAAAGCTACTACCGGATAAACTTATGCAGCAGATACTTTTTCTTCTTCAGCGTTCATTCTCAAACTCCCACTGGATCTCTGTTGTATCTATATAAGATTTCCAGCTGTTCTATCCTTATAAGATTTACAGCTGAATGTAGTCCAGAGAATGGAAATGTGTTGCGTCACCGTTTTATTTGTGCCAATGGCCCGACACATCCGTCTTCAGCGGAGCATCAGATACTATAGTGCATTCATCAATAGTTGAACACTGATATTGTCTATTATATCCGTAATTACTGAGCATATGGGCTTTATAGTTTTCATGATTGGATTATTTCATAACAATGTTAATGATTTATGATTATCTAGACTGAACGGATTTATCCTAACAGTCGCTACGAATGTCATTTTTAAGATAGCAATACCTGTTTGTTGATAGCCATATAAGTAAACGGGTTTATGGTAGAAATTATCATGTTTACTGTTTTGTTTTATATAAGTAAGCAACACATGAAATACCATGAAGAACACTGGTTTCTATTTTTTTTTGGCACTTCTCATATTTGGCATACAGATCATTGAGCAAGTTAATTTAAGTTATGTGGAACAAATAGAGTTTTGGGTTATCTAAATAAACATTAAAATAGAACAAGCATCTTGCGAAATTTCTTTAATTTTGCATGCAGAAAACACACATAAATCTGTTAGTTAAAAAAACATTGAGGATTGACCTCTTTGTACATGAGTTACATCAGGGTTATAATTCCTCTTATGAAATTGGAATTGATAATCTGTTGCTAAGTGTCAAGACAACAATACAAAATAAGAATGTACACTAATTTTATGTTTACAATTATATAATCTTTTCATATTATTTTATCAATTGTATAGAATATAATATTTTACACTTTTTTCAACAATTGTCATACATTTTTAGATCCCCTGAAACCCCCCCCCCCCCCATTTGTTGACAATTTATGGACTTAAGGCAGGCTCATTGATAAGGGAGAAGTTGGGGGGGAGGGGGTTCAAACCAGCTCCTTAGAAAATTTGAACATGACTTTTAGTACTAGGAACTTGAAAACAAAAAGTTGGTAAAAACCCCTCCCATAGCCATTTTTCACAAAAGGTCTTCAATCATTAGGTAAAACCTCCTCCTTACGGTAATCATATCTACGGCCCTGGACTAAGGGTCTGTTATTTTTTCTAATATGGGCTAATATAGGTGAGAGGGTTAATAAAGGAATACCGGTATTATATTTTGTAGATAACATGATTATATGAACTTTAGCCTCTATTTTTATGACCCTGATATAATAAAATTAAACTAATCCATGGTTGAAAGAGACATGCCTCACAAAAAAAGGCTTGAGTTTCTTTAACTGAAATCACTTCCACCATTTGATTTTCTTTAACTCTAAATCACTTCTAGCTTTTGATTTTTATCACTTGTGATTGTTGCACCCATTCAGTCATTTTTTACATCCCAGAACTTCATAATTTTTCATCAAATTCAAGAAATAACACTCTGGAAATGATATTTATAGCCAATATTTTATCTAACAGAAATATCAGGAGTTGATCAAATATTTATTATTACTTGCTGCTTTTCTTTAAAATGGATGGCTCCAAATTAAAATGAATATCCAGTCAAGAACTACAATTCAAGAGGCAACCTGCTGTATTACTACATACCATCCACTAATCGATTTACATAAAATACCAAGAAAATATTCTTAGAATCAGTTCTTGCAACCGGCTCCCATTCTATACTTTTTTGAAATATTCAAAAATTATATTGATAATCAAACACCAACTTTTCAAACGTTTTTGCTCATAATGGCAGTGATTACATAGGTTTAATAATACCAACACTACTACACATAAGAATCAAATGGTAACTATATTTACTAATAAAGGTATGTCCAGTGTCAGCATGTTTTGTATGGCATAAAGAGACTATTATGATGCAGTTAGGTCCAAATGAACAGTCAATAAATCTTGAGTGCTTCCCCAATACTAGTGAAATGATATGACAAACACAATCTGAGGCTACCAATTTTCAAATTGACAGAATTAATAAAAATACTAATGCTAAAAATATTTCATATTTTTTTTATGTTTATGGACTTACGCCCCATGGAAATTCAACTACAAATATCTTTACTAAAATTACTGGACCAGCCTAGCACCGGTTCAATAACCGCATGCCACTGCACATAAGAAAATGTAAAATATCATTGTCACATACCATCTTTGTCAAAACATGATCCATTGAGACCTGGGAACATGAAGCTTGCAGTCAATGGATCCCTGCTAATTTTCAACTTACATTCTGGTAGTTGGCCAAGATATTCAAGCCAAGCTGGCAGTGGCCTGAGAATAACATCAACAATAAGAACATTTTTTTTAATTTTTTAATCAAATCCAAAAAAAATTCATAACTTTTTTCAGGGTTGACGTACAGACTTGGTTGAGGTATCGTTGAATTGCAATTTTCAAGGGCTATCTAACTATAGTATTTTTAATGATGTAGCAGAATTTTGTCCAAGTACCTACTAATAGTAATAGGACTCTATACTCTATAGCAGGGGTCGGCAACCTATGGCACGCGTGCCACACTTGGCACGCCAAGCAATTTCAAATGGCACGCAGACTCTTCACGTTTCCTGTACAAAGTTGATTATAAATCGATTAGCGAGGTTTCCTCGCTCATTTCGGCACTTGGGTACAGCAAAAACTAGCAGGGTACCAGCCACAGACTTATCCAGATTTGTTACATATTATACATATTTACATATTATTGAATATCACTATATGTTAATTAATTTAAAAATAAAATATATGGTAAAATATAATATTGGCCTCGACTTGTATAAAATGATATGTGATGTTGGCACTCTGAATAATTTGAAACCTTAAGTTGACACACAGTTAGCAAATGGTTGCCGACCCCGGCTCTATATTCTATAGCAGGGCTATTCAACTATAGGCCTATTTACTCAGGGGCCAAAATGTAGAAAATGGGGATCATCACAGGCCAGATTTATCAAAAACACATTGAATGATTTTATACATTTAGTATTTTTATAACTTTTTTTCACTGTTTTAGCAATGATCCGCGGGCCACTTACTAGGCCTCCGCGGGCCGGATTTGGCCCGCGAGCCGCCAATTGAATAACCCTACTCTATATATAGGAATAGTATGTCGGCGCATCTTGCTTTCCGGCGTCAACTGTGAAGTCTACACAAAATTTGCTGTGCCTAACTTAACTCAACTGTATTAAGCTAACACAGTAATATTCTTATTTTAAAACTTACATCTTGATTAGTGTCCTAGTACCAGGAGTTATTTCAGTTTTATTATGTAATTGCAAAGACGAGCCAGGGTACAGGTAAGCAAATCTGGTCTCTTCAAATGATGATGTAATTTAATATTTACACGTAGTACATTTCGATTTCGTGACTTGCTGATTTCGGATTAAAAAGTCACTAGGTATGCTTCGAACTTGGCCCAATATTTGTCATGTATAGAGCGGTTTGTTTTTGGTCATCTTGTGTTCTCCACAGCTAAACTTGTTTTGCATTCATCTGTGTTTAGCAATAATAGTTTTCAACACAATTGTGATATGCAGGCGAACATTTGATCTTGAACTCTGAACGGTCAAAGTTCAAAGGCAATGTTTACAGGTTTCCACTGATATTTTATAAATAAATCCATCTTTATCTTTTCTTAAACAAAATACACAGAAAACCCCAACTTATTTTTAATCCTCAAAAGCATGGTATAAGCGCTGCAGTATAACTTTTCGCCGTGTGTCGTTTACAGTCCTTTACTTACAACAACATTCTACTCTACTTCCTCATTGGTATTATCCACGTTCTCGCTGGGCAGTTATATCAGTTTATGTGCACTCATCATAACAATAAACTCAATTCTCTTCGATCGACATCTCACGTTGTTTACCCCTTTCTAGTTCTGCTGCTGTAGCTTATCCTCCACTACCTCGTCTCACTACTCCCACTGATATTCCCACTTCTTACCTCACCACTAATGTGAATGTTCATCTTCCTTGTCATTCAATGCCCTGGTGGTTCGCATTCCTCCTGACCTCAGTCTCTCTGATAATGAAGTTTCTATCCTCAGCAAGGGTCTCAAGTTTGTCCCTCTCCGTCCTACATACGATCAATACTCTCTTCTTCAGAATATCCACCGCTACCATCATCGTCTTCGGCTCCATTATCATTTCTTTGGCAAAATGTAATCTGCTACTGACGATCTATTCTCTAGATATGAACAGGAGAAATATTCTTGGACTCCCAAACCCGGTGCATCACAGACTCTTGATCTTTACATCAAGAATACCCTCCATGACATTAAATCACTTTATTACAATCGCATCAATCACTCCAACATCACCCCTGAGAAATATCGCGCCTTGTCGCATCTTCGCCGCCGTGATGGTATTATCATCAAATCAGCAGATAAGGATGGGGCCGTTGTCCTGTGGCGTAAGGACTCCAGGATGGCCACCAGCAACTCTCCCACCCTTCTTTCTACACTGAACGCACATTTGACTCAACGGTATATAACCAGAAGGTGGTTAACAGCACTGCGAAATCCTTATCTGTGACAACCAGCTTTCTACCACTGCCAATGCTTTTTGCATCGATCACAGCTGTTTAGGCAGACCTGTTTTCTATAGGCTGCATAAAATCCATAAGAATCGAATCCTGATATACCTATTGTCTCTGCTTGCTCTTGTCCCACTGAGCGCAGCTCTGACTTCCTTGACAGTATTTTCTTGAAGAGTCCCCATCCCTCTGTATCCACTTCTACTCTTATCCGCCTTGCTGAACAGGTGCTTACACTCAACTCTTTTGAATTCAATGGGCATTTTTTCGATCAGATCAGTGGCGTTGATTTAGGCACCAAAATGGGACCTATATGTGCTTGTCTTTTCATTTGATATCTTGAACATCTAGTCTGGTCGACCTATGATGGCCCTTTCTCATCTCTTTTCCACAGATACATTGACGATGGGATAGGTATCACCGACATGTCGGAAATAGAATTGTCTCGTTTCGTCAACTTCATCAATAATTTCAACCCTGCTGTTCAATTTACTTCTAACATTTCCACTATCTCTGTCAACTTCCTTGTCATCATTATCACTTTTATCCCCTTACCTCAGCACATCTGTTTATTATAAACCTACTGATGCACACGGCTTTCTGCTCTACTCTTCTTCTTATCCTCCTGCTTGCCGCAACTCGCTGCCATACTCCCAGCTTCGTCGCTTATGTAGCGATGACGACGATTTTCTCGACAAATCCTTTGAGATGATTGAGTTTTTCCGTAGACGCTCGTTCCCTGGCAGCATTCTTTCATCCGTTTGGCTCCGTGTACGTCAGTTATCTTACCGCGATACCTCAAGGCCACTTTCT
Source organism: Meghimatium bilineatum (assembly GCA_034231615.1). Taxonomy (NCBI): domain Eukaryota; kingdom Metazoa; phylum Mollusca; class Gastropoda; order Stylommatophora; family Philomycidae; genus Meghimatium; species Meghimatium bilineatum. The sequence continues at coordinate 24,492,776 of CM067322.1, forward strand.
CCATTGATGAGGCTTCCACATTTGAATCCCGTAATGTTATTTACGTAATCATATGTAAACGCTGCGGCAAGCAGTACAGTACATCGGGGAAACAGGCTTAAGATTGACCGACCGCTTTTGTAACCATCTTCACGCCATCAAGCACAAAACGCATATTCCTGTTGCCACATACTTCAACAGCGATAGCCATCATGGTGATCTTGATATTCAGGTCACTGCCATCAGATCCTGCACCGCCGATGATAGATCTACGTAAGTTCTATAAAATCGTCTTATTTTTTAGTTGGGTGCCGTCAAGCCTTTTGGACTAAATTCTGACCATTCTATTGTGTAGTTCTCGGTTGATGTAGTCTTTGTCTTTATTCATTTTGTTCGGTCATTTACGTCATCTTTTTTGTTCGTTTCGTTTACACTTATATTTATGTTTTTAAGTGCTTCCTGTTAATGTTCTTCCGGCATCTCACTTCCATATTTCGGTTGGACACGTTTAGGTGTTGTGATTATTTCTATTCGTTGTATTTTGATGTTTTGTGCGTATCTTGATAAAGGCATTTTGGTCGAAACGTTGAAAATGTTTTGTGCATTGTAATTTGTATGTTTTCTTGATTGCACATCATAACCCCTTAGTTTTAGTGATAGTCCGCCGTGTCTAAGTGGGACACTCTAAAAACCTGTGTTTTACGTAAGTACCATTGTTGTTACGTTTCACGCAGTATTACCTTATATTGATTGAGCAATGTGATGCTACTGTAATTATGCATTTTGATTAGACTCATAGTCACACTCTCTTTGATGGTTGTTCAGCGAAGAATCTCTCTTGGTCTTCCACTCTTTCTTTTGTCACCTGGCATTCATTTTAATGCTTGTAGTCTATTTTCATTCATTTAAGTACACGTCCGATATAGCCAATCGTTTTCTACTTATTGTTCTAGAAACATATTGCTGTTTTGGTGTAATCTCTTGCTTGTTTGACTTGTTCCCATACCAACTAATATTTACTATCTTAGATATTTAAATGTTTTATTAATTGTCGTTAAATATTTCACAAGTCTTGCGGGGCCTATAACTGCATGAAGTTGAGATCATTACAGCCGCTCTAAAAAAAATGTTACAAATTGGGTCTTTATTTACTAATGTAGTTGTTGTTTAGTAATGACGACATCAGAAGAAAAATTGCAAGAACATATGAACAGACTCCACACAACATGTCAAAAATTCAACATGGAGATTATTATTGAAAAGACCACAATAATGGCAATGGCAAAGAAAGTAATATATCTCCATCGATAACCAACACCTTAAACGGATAAAGGAGTTCAATTACTTAGGAAGCATTATATCGAGTGAAAGGAAAAACAGTAAAGAGATACAAAATAGGTGCAACAAAACATATCAGATCCTAGGACAGATGACACGTATTTTTAAGAACAAAAATGTAAACAGACACTAAAGTTGCACTATACAAGACTAATGTTATCCCTGCTATTACAATGGACAAAGACTATTATAATTATTAATAAGACTAAATAGTGATCTCAACATGTTTCAACATGAACTCAAGCCGTGAACATGTTAGAAAGAACCAGCAGAATGAAATACTCGAGTGTGTTTTTTGTCAGAAATCTGAGTTTCAGAGAACATGTTGACCAAGTTATCATCAATCAATATCAATAAACCCATAACCCTTCAGGGTCGTAGGGGTACCACATTGGATGCTTCAGCACACAGAGTCCTCCAGCGAATTCTATCCTCAGCGATGCGGATGAGTGTGGAAATATCTAGCCCTGTCCATTCATTGATGTTGTCTGTCCATGTCTTTATATGTCCTCCTCTGCTTCTTCCACCCTCGACAGTTCCCTGCAGTATTGTTTTTGACAAGGAATCGTGCCTGCATACATGTCCGAACCATGCTAGTTTTCGTCGTTTCACTATTGAAAGCAATGGCTCCTGGACACCTGCACACATCTCTACTTTATTTCTTACGTACACATTGGTCTTATGTTCCCTATAGGAAATTCGTAGAATTCTTCTGTAGCATTTATACTCGAAAGCCTGTAATCTTCTCTCCATGTCCGCAGTGAGAGATATCATAAGGGCAGGCAAAGGCTTAGCAGCAATTCATGTTGTGGCTGCAGTGTGAGCAGAGGTTGTTATTTCTTGTGTACCAAGGTTTGGTGGTAACTGGTGGAATATGCACTGACAACTCTGACTCAGCCAAACTCAGATCGAAAGACTGGATATAATCCAGAATGCAGCAATCAGCATCATTCTTGGGTGCGCAAGAGCCACATCGACATGAGCTATGCGATACCTACTGTCCGGAGCACATATTAATATTGCCGTGCACGGGCGTACCTTCAAATACATGCAGACAAGGAACATTCATTGCATTCCGAAAAACAGAAAGTTAAATGTAGCAGACTTAAGAGAGGAAGGTCGTGGATAGGAAGTGTTGAGAATGTCATACACAGCGTGTGTAGATAGCAAGATGTGGCAGCAGTTGCGGAATTGATAGGTCACCCATAGATTTCGAAATTTTGAGAGTAGTAATTACAGGGAATGCAGAGAATAGTGTCCCATGGCTGTGGAGCACGATGTTCAGGCTTTGGTCCTTGAAAATGCCAAAGAGGGGGATGTGATTATATACACTGGTGGATCTGTGATTAGACAGGTTCGCAGTGCTTGGGCCTTAACAGCTCAGTGCGCATGTAAATTTATCAGCAAAAACAATAATCCGTAACACATAGACGTCAAAGCGGAAGAAACAAATGTTAGTGGAGTACAAACATGATGCAATACATCATCTCTAAAGATATCAATACACCACACTATTTCGCCTTAGAACATGACACTGCAGACTGTTGGGTCACCGTTACTGATTGCGGATCTCATACACAAATGAATGTCCATGTTAATCAGGAGCCCATACTTCTAAACGCATAATTCATGATTGCCCAATATACAAAGAGCAGATTACGGCAGACCTGACCAGAGGATGCAGATTTGAGGCAAAAGCTAGAGGGCAGCCGCTCTTACCTTGAGAAGACGGTAGACTGCGCCCTGACGACAGACCTGGCAATATAACATGACCACAGATGCTGAACGTAGAAGAAGGCGTTCGCACAGATCTCAATATAGCAGACTAGCATCTCAAAACTGTCCAAATAAAATGCGAGCTAATATATTACTGACATATAAAAATACACAATAGTTTAAGAATATTCTTACGATTAAGAATATATCTCTACAATAACATTGTTGAATGATTTTATTTAGTGCAGTCTTCTTGAAAAATTGTTATATATATATACGATATATATATATATATATATATATATATATATATATATATATATATATATATATATATATATATATATATTATATATATATATATATATATATAGAATGACATATTCTTTCCAGAACATTGTCTTCGTTGTGGATACTCTGAACGTCTCTCTGTTCCGGGCAAGCAGGCCTGCATTGGCCAAAGACATGTGCATACATTCTTCGATGTCGCTGGTCCATTGTCTTCTTTGTTTTCGTCTTCTTATCTTTCCGTGCACTCTGCCTTCTAGAATCAGCCTTTCGATACCATCATGTCGCTTTAAGTGTCCCAAATACTGTATTGCGAGTCGTCTTCTGATCTCGACTGATCAATCTCCGGAACTGTTTATATTTGCTCCCAGATGTTCGAATTTGTTTACACATTCTAATTTGTTTACACATTCTAATTTTATGTTGTCTATGTTGATTATTGGTTTGATCTTTGATTTGTCTGTTGTCATAATATTTGTTTTCTGTGCGTTTAGATATAGATTTTGGATCTCGCTGTATTTTTTTGTTGCAGTGATAAGCTGTTTCAGTCCCTCAGGATGTGTCATCTGTATGTCTTATTTCTGGAATCTTGTACCCACCGATATTTATTGGATGAAACTCATTTTCCTCTAGTTCTTCTCTTACATTTCGTATGATATTATCTGCATAGATGTTAAAAAGATACGGGATAGAGTGCACCCCTGTCTCACTCCACTTTGAACAGCGAACCATTCAGATGTTTCTCCCTCCACTCTTACTGCTGCTTGTTGTTTGTAATATAGTGTTTCAATAAGATGTATTATATGTTTGGGGAAGCTCATGTCTACCATGATGGACCGCAGCTAGTGATGTGTAGCACAATCAAACGTCTTGGTGTAGTCTATGAAACACATACGTAGATCTAAGCTGTATTCTCTACATTTCTCAATTATATTCCTCATGTTGAAAAATATGTGGTCTCATGTTCCTTTTCCTGCCCGAAAACCGACTTCAACTTCATGAATTTGTTTCTAATTTACGTTGTATTCTTTTCATTATGATCTGCCGTAGTATTTTGCTGACTTGACTAATTAGTGCTACTGTTCTATAGTTGGTACATAAATGAAGGTCTCCTTTCTTTGGCAAGAGTATGTATACTGACTTTTTCCATTCTTCCGGCCATATTCCGTTTTTCCATATCTTGCAGCATAAAGTATGATATATTTGAACACTGGAATCTCCACCTGCTTGTATCATCTCTGATGTTACTCCGTCGTTACCTGGAGCTTTTCCTTCTTTCAGATTTCTGATTTAATATCTGACCTCTTCTAGTGTTGGTTCTGGTTCTTGTTCTAATTCATTGATGCTCTCATTTGGTGACTGGGTTGTTCCTTTATACATTTCTTGACAATATTCCTCCCATCTTCTTCTTCTTCTTCTTTCTGTCCTCATGTACCTTTCGGTGTTGAGGGAAGAGTGAGTGTACGGTCTTTTGCACTTCTATTTGCCTATCTTACATCTCCTTCCATCTATGAAAAATATATGTTTTCTCTGTTAGGGTATTCTCTTTTTTATCTTTTAGTACTTGAAATGCGGGCTTGACGTTATTCTGTTGTAGCGTTCTTATAGCACTGAACATATTTCTGCTATTTCCTTGTTGTCTTTGTTCATCAATTTCTTTGCAGGTATTCATTTATGTTATACATATCATCATCATCAGGTGCCGTGCCGGCTGGCGTAGGCGGTCATGGCTCTCCACAGCTCTCTGTCCACAGTATTATGTATCAAGGTCGTTGTTGTTTCCTTGCCGTGCCAGGCTGTCAAACTGTCTAATATTTTCTCACGTTGTCACCCTCTGTCTCTGTTGCCTTCAATTTTGCCTGTTGTGATTATGTTCTCTAAACCTGTCTGTCTCATGAAGTACCCAAAAAAAAGATTTCCTTTTTCTTATATTGTTGATTAAAGTCCGTTTCGCATTTGACTCTTTAAACACCTCTACATTAGTTTTTCTGGCAGTCCATCGTATTCTCATCATTCTTCTGTAGAACCACATCTCTGTTGCCTCTAATTTCCCACTTTCCAGTTTGTTTATTGTCCAAGACTCGCACCAATATGTTAGTATAGGGGTTATATAGCACTGCAGAACTCTCTTTCTCACCTCTAATGAAAAGGTCATATTACACAGTAGCCTATATTTTTCATTTTTCTGAATGTTGTTTTTGCAAAGTAGGCCTATTATAAAAAAAAACACTTAACAAACGATGCGAAAACAGTCGACCTATTATTGGACGCCCTCGTAAAAGGTGGATATATAGTGTATTAGAGACACTCGGAAATATAACAGCAGAAGAGGCAAATAGAATGGCAAAAGACCTTTCACTCACTCTCCCCTCAACACCGAAAGGTACATGCGGACAGAAAGAAGAAGAAGTTGTTTTTGCCTGTCCTATTCTGCATCTTATACATATATATACATGTATGACTTTAACAGACAGTATTTAACAGACTGTCTAATATCTGGAAGTCAAAGTCAATCAGCACACACACGAAAATGCGCTTATTTAGTTCCTGCGTTATTCCGGTGCTATCATATGAATGTGAGAGCTGGAAAAGCTCTTTATCTTCAGAAAAGAAACTACTGAGTTTCGAGAACAAATGTCTTCGTAGGATAACTAACACCCATTGGAGTGAATTCAAATCGAATGATAAACTCATAGAAGAGACACATCAAAATTTCATCACAGATGTTATCAGAAAACGCCGTTGGTCCTACATTGTGCATGTCCTACGCGCAGACACCAACAGAATACACCACCAATCTCTTGAATGGATACCTACAGGCAAAAGAGCAAGGGTAGACCAAAAGAAACACTCAGAAGAACAATACTTAGAGAAAGTAAAACAACCAATATTCATACTATTCAAGAACTGCACAGAATAGCTTTGAACAGACAGAATTGGAGAGATCTGACCTCTGCCCTATGCGCTAACTTCAGAGCAAAAGGAAAATGAATGAATGGGGGTCTTCTTAAAATTAGTTAGTTAGTCGTCGGATCATCATCACTGCAAACTGGACACATCCATAGTTGCTCCTTGAGTGTATCCGCCATCACACTTCTGCTGACAGTACCGGTCCTATGCTGGTTGACCATCATTCTTCTGCGCCCTCCAAAATGTTCACCTCTAGCAACACCGCATCTCAATCCCTGATCTTTAATCCTAGCCATTGAAAATGAATCATCATCCACATTCGTCTCACTCTCGCGTGTTATATCTCTTAAGGAGTTCAAAACGTCAGCGCGATCCATTGCCCCATCGCCCTTTGCCACAATCGCACACGATGCCAGTTGATCCGCTCTTTCATTGCCTCGAACGCCCACATGTCCCGGCACGAAAATAAATGTAACCGCCTTCAAGCTCGCATTTCTCAAGGCCTCAATCCACTGTTCGCGAACGAGACCCACTTGTACCTTCTTAATCATACTCATAGAGTCACTCAAGATGCAGACCTGCATTACTTTCTGTGTGCGTAGCCACTCAAATGCCTTGGTCACCGCCATAGTCTCCATGGTCATACTACTCGTAGTGACCGCAAAGGCACCACTTTCCTCCTTGATCGTTTTACCTGCGCACTGAGCTGTAAAGGCCCAAGCACTGCGAACATGCCTAATTACAGATCCATCAGTGTATATAATCACATCCCCCTCTTTGGTATTCTCACTGATTAAAGCCTGCACTTCTTTCTCCACAGCTGTGGGACACCATTCTCTGCATTCCCTGCTAAGTGATATTACTACTCTCAAACAAGTTTCGAAATCTGTGGGTAGACCTATCAATTCCGCACCAACTGCCACATCCTGTAATCGGCACACGCTTTGTATTACATCTTCAGCACGTCCCATCCACGACCTTCCTCTCTTGAGTCTGCTGCCTTTAACTTTCTGTATTTCGGAATGCAACGGGTGTTCCTTATCTGCATGTATTTGAAGGTACGCCCGTGCACGGCAATACTGTAATCTATGCTCAGCAGTTGGGCAGTCAAGTAGGTATCGCATAGCTCTTGTCGATGTGTCTCTTGTGCATCCCAGAATGATACGCATTGCTGCATTCTGGACTCTATCCAGTCTTTCGATCTGAGTTTGGCTAAGAGTCAGAATTGCCAGTGCATATTCCACCACAGCCACTACCAAACCCTGGTACAAAAGAAATAACAATCTTTGCTCACATTGCGCAGAAGCCATAACCTTCATTGCTGCTAAGCCTTTGCCTGCCCTTATGATAATGTGGTCAACATGCTCCCTGAAACTCAGGCTTCTGTCAAAAAACACACCCAGATATCTCATTGTGCTAGTTCTTTCTAAACTTTTCCCGGACAACGAAACTTGTGGCATGGGTGTCTTTACCATGTGATTGTTCACGGAAAACCACGTCACGAATGCCTTAGACGGATTAACCACTGCTCCCGTATCTCGACACCAATTTGTCAGTCTGTCCAGCTCCTTCTGTAGTTCCACGACGCACTCTTCTCGATTTCTATCCTGTCTATACACCAGGATATCATCGGCATATGACATCGTTCTGCCAACACCTGTGATTTGATTGCCAGCGATATGTACTGTGTATACATTGAAAAGTACAGGAGATAGAGGCGATCCCTGTGGCAGGCCAGGGCTAATAACCGTTGGTGTAGATATCCAGTTACCACACTTAAGAACTACAACCCTGTGCATCAGGGCGGCGCCAACCCAACGCACGACAAAAGGATTAACTGCAAGATTTAACAGCTGGTGCATCAAGATATCCAAGGACACCCTATTGTACGCATCCTCAAGGTCTATTGCGACCGCACATGTCTCCATGCGCGAATCGAACCCCTCAAAAACATCCTGCGCAAATATGGCTGCATTTTGCCATGTCTTCTTTCCTGGACGATATCCTCCTAACAATGTTGGTAAACACTTATTTCTTTCAAGATAACACGATACCTTCCGGGCCACAATTTTTTCCAAAAGCTTGCCAATCTTAAAATGTTGAGTGGTAACTATGCTGATAACCCTGTTTAAGATGGCGGAAAATTCACTGATCAGTAATTTGGATGTAAGAAAAGAAACTTTTATTTTAGATACATTTAATGTAATATAGCGTCTTCTGACAGTACTTTATAGAACATAGGTAAGCGAATCCGAAACTGAATTCAAGCTCAAAGTTTAAGTCAAACTTGAAATGTTAATGTGGTTAGCCTACTGGCGTAGACATTATAATAATGATTATTCATTCCTATTGACGTCTGACATAAAAAAAAACCAATTAATAATATTCATTACATTCATGGAGTAGAAACAAAGCCGGTACTCGAAATGAGCATTTTCACTTACTTGAGTACTTGAATATTTATCATATATATTTCCGCAGAAGACTGATGTGTAGCCACTCAAATGCCTTGGTCACCGCCATAGTCTCCATGGTCATACTACTCTAGTAGGCTCCAATAAAACAGCGACACAACGAATTTACATTATAGAATAATACACTTGAGTAGGCATTAGCACTCATCATCATCAGGTGCCATGCCGGGTGGCGTAGGCGGTCATGGCTCTCCACAGCTCTCTGTCCACAGTATTATGTATCAAAGTCGTTGTTGTTTCTTTGCCGTGCCAGGCTGTCAAACTGTCTAATATTTTCTCACGTTGTCGCCCTCTGTCTCTGGTGCCTTCAATCTTGCCTGTTGTGATTATGTTCTCTAAACCTGCCTGTCTCATGAAGTGGCCAAAAAAAGAAGATTGCCTTTTTCTTATATTGTTGATTAAGGTCTGTTTCGCATTTAACTCTTTTAACACCTCTACATTAGTTTTTCTGGCAGTCCATGATATTCTCAGCATTCTTCTGTAGAACCACATCTCTGTTGCCTCCAATCTCCCACTTTCCAGTTTGTTTATTGTCCAAGATTCGCACCCATATGTTAGTATAGGGGTTATATAGCACTGCAGAACTCTCTTTCTCACCTCTAATGACAAGGTCATATTACACAGTATATTTTTCATTTTTCTGAATGTTGTTTTTGCCTGTCCTATTCTACATCTTATTTCTGTTGAACTTCTTCCATCTGCTGTTATAATTGTATTGTACCTAGATATTTGAATTGGTGGACCTGTTTTAATACTATATCATTCACTATGATCTTGCAAGGTGTGTTATTTTCTTTCTTTGAAATAACCATTACTTCTATTTTCTTGATATTTAGGAAGAGGCCTTTCTCTTTGCTTTCTGTGACTACCACTTTAATTAAGTTTTGAAGGTCTTCCTCACTTTTTGCAATCAGAACAGTGTCATCCGCATATCTCAAATTATTTATGTTATGTCCTCCCACTGATATTCCTGGGATATCTACTATTGCACGCAATATGTTTTCACAATATGTTTTGGTGCATTAGCACTAAAATCCCTAAATTTTCAAATTGGGTTTATATCATTATAAACACCACAGCTAGATAGCCCTTGAAATTTGCAATTCAATGACACCTCAACCATGTCTGTAGGTCAATTATGTGAAAAGTTATGAATTTTTTGGTCCTAATTTAACAAAAAGATAATTACATGAGAACATATAATAAAATATAAACAGACTGATGAAGAAAGTTGTGACCAAGAATTGAAGCCAAATTAACAATTTTTGAAATATTTGAGTTATTTACGATAAAATATGCATAAAACTATTCATTTTTGTGTCCGGGAAGGAAAGACGCATCTTTTGAATACACTGCACACATTTTCAGACGTAATTGGGGCTAATTAATATTCAAAATGGTGGCTAATTTGCATAATTTACTTTCAATTGAATAGTCGAATTTTTAATATTTCACTTATTTATGATAAAATACCCTACAAACTATACAATTTTGTGTTCGGAAATGCCAGGCGCTTCTTTTGAAATTACTGCACACATTTTCAGACGTAATTGGGGCTAATTAATATTCAAAATAGTGGCTAATTTGCATAATTTACTTTTATTTGAATAGTCTAATTATTTAATATTTCACTTATTTATGATAAAATACCCTACAAACTATACATTTTTGTGTTCGGAAATGCCAGAGGCATCTTTTGAAATTACTGCACACATTTTCAGACGTAATTGGGGCTAATTAATATTAAAAATGGTGGCTAATTTACTTTCAATTTAAGTATAATTATTAAATATTTTAGTTATTTATGATAAAATACTCATAACTTCCTCCAAGTTATATCATAAATAATTAATATATTGCATAAATAGTTAACTCGGCTGTAATTCTTCATCACAACTTTCTTCACAAGTACGTTTATATTTTCTTATGCGTTCTCGTGTAATTATTTTTGTTATATTTTGGCCAAAAAAATGATAACTTTTCACAGAATTGACCTACAGACTTGTTTGAGATATCATTGTAATACAAATTTCAAGGGCTATCTAGCTGTGGTGTTTATAATGCTGTAATAAAGCTTCCCTCTGGCTCTCTCCAAACCACAGAGAGTTCAAATAAAAAGAAGTACAGAAGTTAAAATAACAAAACATGAAACACATTGCAACAACAAAATAAAATTATGAGAAGCATAACTGTATAGAGGACATGCCATGAAGCTTCTATAAGATAAGCTCAATATAACAGCATGTCATCTACTAAGGTTTTCTGTTGCATGGCTGGTTTGTCTAGTGGACCATTGGTGAGGCCCACAGACGCAAACACATGCATAAAAATAAAATGTTAAATAAGAAAAAAATATAAAAACATTTACCTTGCTTGTGTGTTTGTGATACCAAGGAACATTGATGAAAACTATGTAATATAATTAATAATTAAGCAACAATAACTTACAGTTCAGCTTCATGAGACATCCGAACTACCAACAGGTAAGGAGATAGAACTAAATAAAGTATACATCACCAACAATATAATCAACTAACAACTGTGACACAGGCATATCATACACATCTTCTACTCTACTCGCACCAGCTTTACACCATTCTAGACTTACATAATCTTTCTTATGCTTACTCTTAAAGGACAATATTCTTTCATCATACTCAACATCCTCACCAGTAACCTGATCACGCCAGACATGACGAAGTCTCCTACCTTTCAGTTGTGGATCCTTCTTCACCAACATGTCTAACACCTCTAAATCTACCTGACATACCCTACTAAACCTGTCTAATTTACCTAATGATTCCTTCCCTGCAATATGACTAATAACCTCTTCTTCTATCTCCTTTCTCTTATCTTCCCTATTACTAGCATCATTCTGTCTCCTGGCAAAAGCTTCATCTCTTGCTGTTTCCATCTGAGCTCTTAATGTTTGAATTTGGCGTCCTCTATTGGCAGATTCTTTTACGAGTCGCTCCCTCAAAGGTTCAGGTAGTGACTCGAGATACCCAAGTGTATCATTAAGTATCCCTTTAATTTTTGCCTTCGATGAAGCAAAGAATCTCCTTTCTGCAAAGTATTTCCACTTCTTCCTTCTCAATGTCGAGCTTTCTGATGTACTGTGCCAGTTCCTTGCTCAGTTCTTCAGTCCTCTTAACAGAATATGTGGCCTTGATATCCTGATTCACCTTCCTTAGTGCCATCAGCTTCCTTGACAAATACTCACACTTCTTCATCATATTCACAATTGTGTGCTTCTTGTTTGCACAGGCATCACAATCATATCTCATCTTCTTAGGGGATGGTGATCTATTTAGTGTACCTGAGAAATAAGTTTGCATATTAGAAGTACATGAAAGAGATGTTGAATCAATTGGAGTAGAAAGATGTTGCAAATTATCACTGATCAAGACTCTAAATGATATAGGGAGATGCTCAAGTAAAAGTTTCATAAGTATAGACCAATCTTTGTTTGACATATTCTTTAAATGTTTTGTCATTTTGATTTTAACACGCTTCACAGATGAAAGAAGAGAAGATTCATTGATACACTTATCTGGTTCCGCAGCGAGCACAGGAGTCTGGGTCTTCCTCATCACATCTACTGGGGTATTGGTGGGGTCCAGTAACAGCCGTGCAGCATAGCCTTTCTTTACTGGGTATTCAGGTGCAAATTGAGCTACTTGTGCCTTCAGATCGTGTCTAGTCTTCTTGCTTGCCATCATGCCGTCTATAAAAACAAAAATATAAATAAGTTTCTGCATCTAACAGAACAAAATGCAGAAAATTTCATTGATAAATTAAATAAATTACATTTCATTATACATAAAATGGAAGCCTCACAAACTCCAGGCAAAGATATAAATATAGGACAGGTACTCACCCTCAGCTGATTGTTTCCAATATCCTTTATGTGCAAGATCCCTATTGCTGCCTTGCAATTTAGGATTTGTGTGAGAAAATGTGAGCTCACTCACACTCACTACATGGGAAGTTACTTAAAAGTTATGTACCAATAATGATTACATAGGCCTAATTAAAATTCAACATACTAACATCATTAGGCCTTATGCCTTATATATTTATAAAATAGGTATAGGTTTTATTCAAAATTATTAAGGACTTTTCAACAAATTTATGTTCATTAATCCTACATGTTATTGATAAAAAACACTTCCGTCATCATGGCAATGGCATGGCAGAACAGACTCGCAAATGTTGATATATATTTTACATTGTTACTACATGATCTAGATATTTATACAGCAGATGCGCATATGATTTTTAGAAAAGCAATATGTAACTGAGAGACATGAGAATTACGATACTAAAACAAGAATATTTATTTAAATACATGATTGTTACCTGCTATCAGCAGAGCAAGAAACAACAGCCAGTAAAAAAATTGTTAATGGCGGACAAGCATGTCGATAAAAATTGGATAGACATAGGTTTGCAGAAATCGAAAAAGCAAGGTCTATACAAGAACAAGAAGCGTTCAAAATTCATACATATGTGAACAGATGGTTTATGAACATTAAAATAAATTAGTTGTTTTCAAATGGCAATGTCTACGGCATTAATATCAGCTATTTTTAATGAAATTCACTTACTTCAGCGTGTCCACTGACTGAATACAACCACTATATATTAATATACTCACTGGTATAGCCTCATATGATATAGTCTACAGTTATAGCCTTGTAGATCTATAACTATAGGCCATACTTGCTCAAACTTAAAATCTAGTACTAGTAGTACTAGTTAGTAAGGATCATTGTCCGCTGGATTGTCCTGCTGCAAGAGAGATCCAGTGGGAGTTTGAGAATGATCACATAGGCCTATCCTATATAATTATTTTGTAATTCCTACTCTGATGACCATTTTCTTTCTCCCATCAGGAATTTTCGCTCCATGGCATAACATACAATCATAGCGTAACTACACTGTTAGGGGGGGGGGCGCGCACATTTTATGTTTCAGCATATTCTGACAACTAAGCTTACTGCTGTTTCGTCCACCACTGTGACCTTTGTTCTACTTTCGAGGTATTCCCTAACCGTTGCAAGGTAGTATGGGAATCAAGTATGGTCTAGGTGTGAACTTAGATAGTTCCAATGGAGGGGAAGGGGTTTCCAAAAAATATTTTTTTAAAGACAAAAAAAGAATGAGAAACAGTGCCTTTCCCCGCTAATGTAGTTTGACATAGCTCAGAGTCAGAAGGAAGGACATTGGGCAATAATAATAATATAATGAATGATTGTTTAAAAAAAAAAAGAGTGAGGGTGAGAATGAGACCCACCCCACCCCCCAGAATATTCCTTTTATTATTAAAGATGGGGGGTGTCCCCGCAGTTATTATTTCAAATTATAAAGGTATTGCAAAAAAAACCAAAACTCTTGTGTCTATGACGAGCAAGAGCAGGGTTTCTATTTTGGTGCTTTTTTGCACCAGATCTAGTGCTTTTTCATATCCTCTCATGCCAAAATGTTTTAAATAGCACAGCTGCACTAGTTTAGTGCTTCTCAGAAATTTGGTGGTGCATTTTAGAGACTTTCTAGTGCTTTTATGATGAAATGAGTTGGCAACACTGGGCAAGAGTTGATCTAAAACTAGTTTTTAGTCCACACATTTCAACACAGTAGAGAAAATGACCGGAGTTTATGATTTGAGTTGAGACTTGTGTTAGAAATAATTCATGGTTTGCGGAGAGTTTATCCGCCACAGAACGATGAATAAGGTAAGTGTTTCATTTAATATAACACTGTTTACATTTTTAACTAGCCGACTATGGTTTTCTTTGTAGAACTAATCAAATTGTTGGCTGCCGAGATGCAAAAACTGGTTAATATCGGTGGGATGTGACATCACATCATCCTTAAATTTGATTGGTTTTGCGCTGTAATCTGTGACATCAGCTAGTTAAAAATGTAAACAGTGTGCTATTTATAGCGCAGTTGTGGGCGAAACAGCAAATTTACCGAGATACCAAACTGCCATCAGTGTAAAGCTTATCCATCCATCTAACATTAGTGAGAGTATTGAAAACATACAGCTATGTATAGACAGTAGAATGAAATTTTAGAACACATGTAAAAACACCATCTTGCCCCATCAGGTATTCTTTTTTGAGTCAAGATGGTGCAGGAAAAAAAAGCAATACAAACCATTATAAAATCTAAATTTTATAATGGTTTGTATTGTGATAGGTCTAGCACATCAGCAGTGTATAATTGTGTGCTAAGAATAGATAGAATAAATAAGATAGACCTAGTTTCATAACTTTACCCTGAAAAGAAAAAAATTAAATAAAATTAGTTCTAAGTTCCATTTTAAAGCTAATAATGCGTTTGCGAGGTTGGATGATTGTTATAACCATATATATCAGTCCTTCCCTGCTTTAGATCGGTATCTGCAATTTTCTCATGACATCTGCATTTTTTCATACATTTTAAATGTGCCATATTACCCCAATAAACGAGTGCCATTTTCCCCAAATTATATTTTTAGCAACAGTTATAAATTCCGATGAAAAAACAAACTAGCCTGACAAGATTATGTGCTTAAGAACATAACAACACAACATAATTTTCAGTTTAATCATTTTAAAAAATCACGATGTTAATGATAACAGCAAGCACAGTGCAAGAAGTTGCACAAAAAAAATTGATTAAACGTAGTGAAAAAATATTATTCCATGTTGAAAATTGACTTGTCCTTGACCTATCAAATTTCGTTGTGTTCAAGATTGGAATGTTATCATCTGACCTAGTTCTACGAATGATGAGTGCTATCGGAAAAATCCATAGGCTCGGGAAAATCCTGATACACCGTCTTAACCCAGGCTACCGTATTGGATTCACTTTTGTTAACAGTAGCACATTTGGACAAAATTTTCAAAATAGTGTTGTTGTTTGTCCATCACAAGTGATGTTGACCATTTGTTACATCCACTTTTGAAAATTCAATTAAGAGTTATGTCCTTGATTATGAGTTCGTTGATGACTAATGATCCCTATTCAAGCTGTAAATGTCCTTGAACAGTTCAGGCATGGAATGACCACTGTAGACGGATCTTGGTCTATCCGTGACATTCTAGCTACTATCCGCTGTTAAGCTAAAAATAATAGTTTTACAGCATTATAAACACTACAGATAGATAGCCCTTGAAAATTGTAATTCAACGACACCTCGAGCAAGTTTATCAATAAATCATGTGCAATGCGGAGTAGAGTATCATTCTCTTAGATGAGGTGCCCTCCTGAGCTAACAAATTCTCATCTATCCATCAATCTTCTTCTTCTTCAGCATTCATTCTCAAACTCAACACTGGATCTCTCTTTTATCAGGAACATGGTCCTATTAGATTTCCAGCAGGATGTAGTCCAGAGAATGGAAATGTGTTGTGTCACCATTTTATTTGATCCAATGGCCAGACACATCCGTCTTTGGCGGATATCCATCAATTAAGTCTATACTACTTCAATTCTAAAGTTTATATCAAAATAATTTACAGTAGGCTTACATTGAACATTTAAGGAAATATTAACTGATTTGTGCAGAAAATTGTGACCCAGAATTACAATATAGCCAATAGTTTATGAAGTATCCTAGTTATTTATGATAAAATTGGTTATAATTAATAATCTATAAGGGTCTTCATTTTTGTCTTCATGAAGATAAGGCGAAGCTGCTGATTACATCATGGTAATTTTCAGATGCAACAACCGCTAATTAGTATTCATAATGCCAGCTAATTTGCATATTTAAAATGGAATGGAATGTTATTATTAAATATCCAAAGTTTTTATTATAAAATATTCTACAAACTATACATTTTTTATGTTGTTTTATTTATGATGACATATTAGATACACCTGAAAGAGAAGGTGCCATATCAAACACACCTGAACAAGATGGTGCCATATCAGATACACCAGAACAAGATGGTCAATCAGATGAAGTGAAAGGCTGAAAAGTATTAACATTAGACACTTTTCAACATTTGACTAATGAGTCTAATACTAATACTTTTATATGAAATGGTTCAAGAAAAAGACGCATAAGTGAGGACTAATTTGAGTCTCTATTCAAATTTATTATTTACAGTTTTAATACTAATTCAAATCTAATCAGACTATTTGTAAAACTTCCTTCATTGATGCACTTATCCTGGTCTGCAGGGACAAGAGTCCTGATCTTTTTCAGTACATCAGAAATTGTATTTGGCTTGTGCAATATCAACGTGCAATGAGGCTATTTCTAAAAGGATACTCTAGTAGAAAATTTGCTAGATGTCTTCTCAGTTTCTCTATAGACCTAGTGTTTGCCATGTCACTTTTGATTTTCAACAGTAAATGAGTGCATATACAAAATATTTATTATTTATATTTTATATCCGTGCCATATAAATGTAAGTTTGCACCGTAGTATGAAAATTAAGCAATTATTAAGTTAGTCAAAATAAAAAGAAAATTTGAACATTGCAACTTTTAAATTTGAAGCAGCACTGCTGATATTATACTATATTAAATTAGTAACTAATTTAAAAAGACATTTATTTAGGTACTTTACGGTGAGACGTGTCCACATTTTTAGTGAAACACCATTCCTACTTTATTAAATGAAACGAAATATCGATAAAGATGCATTTTACAGGTGCTATTACTGCTGCCGCATGCATCGATATACGCACTAGAGATCCCGCTATGCCCCTAGCTAATTTATTATTAACTAATTGAAAAAGACAAATTTATTTTTTAAATACCAATGATCTCTTATTAAAAATAAATTACTAAATCTTACTTAACTTATGCGGGGTGCAAAGGGAACGCATTGCTCTAGGCGGACCCAGGGTTAGCAGATAACCAAGATCCCAAATGTACCTCCACGCGGTGCACCCTGGAAAAGAAATACAGCAGCTCGAGCTGATTCTGGACAAATCATTTGGGGATCGTGTCCGAGAATGTGGAGGTAGCAGATGGAAAGAGATTTGACTGCACAAGAGACAGACAATATCTCCGACACCACCAGTATCACCACATTTAGCAACACTGTCGACATACAGTGAAGCTAGTCAGTTCACTCCGAACATTGGAGGGCCGATGTAAAATGCACGTAAAGGTAGATGCATGGCGAGAGACAAATAGATTTCATACCGAGTACAATGAAACATTGAAAGGGCAGAACAGCGCTAGAGGGCAGCGTGAACTGCAAATAGAAAGTGAAAAGTCCCTAGGAAAGGGGAACTACAAGTTCCGTCAGCTCGAGCTGAGCTTCTAGTTTCCTGTGTTCCTTACAGGCAGAGACCCAGACCCATTCATTGGCGTTTGGTAAAGCAAGAAGACCTAATCCAACTCTAATGTCGAGCCTTCCTAAACTGGAAATATGCTCGCGAAGAGAAAGGGTTCTGTACCCGATTGGCTCAGGCACAAAAGGGACAACGATTTAGCCCTGGCCCAACTCTACTGTCAGGTTTTCCTACACCGGAAATACACTTGAAGAGAGAAAGGGTTCAGTACCTGATGGGCTCAGGCACTATTGGGACAAGGACGCTCAGCTCGAGAACGCCTTGCTCTCAAACGCGTGGTGTGAGACCCGAACTTGGACAAGGGGTACACGATGTCTGTGAATGACACCTCGGCTAAGAGGGCGAAAGAGCCAGGGTCCAACTCCTCTGTTGAGTTCTTCCCCTAAGAAACTAGGCTCACTGATGAGAAACGTTTCAGTACCCAATGGGCACAGCACGCCCAATTACACGAGGCAAGTTCATAGACAGTGGAACACCTCGTGCGAGTCAGACGAGAGCAAAAATCGTCTGGGCGAAGAGTCGCCACTACGCGTGCCTGGAGACAGATATAGAGGCTGTCACAGGCTAAGGGTAGCCCAACCGAATTGTCAAGGCATGCCAAAATCGGATATGCTAGGCCTACAAGGCGCATAATGGTGACACAACGTAATCACGCTCCCGGCGGAAATCGCACGGATATCCGTGATGGTTACAATGGAGCGAACGCAAAACAAACAAACAAACTTAACTTATGGGAAAATACACAAACAAATGACTGTATAAGTGATGATGACTCTTGTTCCATGACTAAAATAAGGTAGCTTGGTTTGAAATGTGGTCTCGCTAGAAAAGCTAAAAAAATATGTTAATCATTATTGTTTTGTTGCCTTACTCATTATACTATAAACTAACAACACTAACACTTACTTTCATTGGTTCAAATCACAAAGAGGTTATACAGAAGAAGGTATATTGTGGATGTCATTTCAAAGACTTTGTCAGTTTTAATGTTTAATGAATATTTCAAAAGGTAAACATAAAATGTTACAGCAAGATAATGTAACATATTTGCCCAGTATAATATCAATTTTTTAACATTCCCTGCACCCTGTTTCCATGGACACAACTTTGTTCTTGTCAGATCTGGATTTTTATGAATGTCATCTCAGTGGCTCCATCTTAGACAATAGCGGATGATAGGAACATCGTAGTTTAAACTTGAAATTTTACAGGGTTAGTTATACAGAAGAGTGTGGTGCATGGCCAAGAGATTAGAACATTAGTCTCACACCTGTGATGTCCAGGGTTTGACTCACAGTAAAAGAATGTGGTTATTTTCTGTCGCAAGGTAAATTAAAAACGCACCTTGTACATGACAT
The DNA here is from genome assembly GCA_034231615.1 of Meghimatium bilineatum. Lineage (NCBI taxonomy): Eukaryota > Metazoa > Mollusca > Gastropoda > Stylommatophora > Philomycidae > Meghimatium > Meghimatium bilineatum. The sequence continues at coordinate 24,512,147 of CM067322.1, forward strand.
TGTGAAATCAAGGAAATGTGCAAACTCACAAGAACTCCCTAACTGGAAAAATGTGATATTGACTTGACATTTATACAGATAAAAATTATATATATATATATATATGTCATTATTTCAGATCTCTGAGGAAGTGTTGAGCAATGAAGACTTCAAAGTTCAACTCAGTCAATTTGAAAGTTTTAATGAGAAAGTGATAGGATGTCAGAAAGTCAAACAGCATGATCTGTGTAAAGGGGATAGAAATATAAAAGAAGGTAAGCTAGTTATTTTTAAAAATCATTTGTGACATCAGATCATCGTCATTAGGGGTTGCAAACCTGGATCACGGCTCTCAAAAATACCGGGATACTAGACTAAAAACGGATGCTTCAAAATACTGGGATTGGATTTATGAAAACTAGGATTTTCGCTATTTCACTATCTATCTATTGTCTTTTCCACAAATGTTGTCAGGTGAAGTTTTCTATCTTTGGCCATCTTTGTTGTGCTTTCTCATGGGTAGGTCATGATTTTTTACAATCTTTCTGATTGAATCTTCCAACCATGTTCTTGGACTTCCTTTTGCTTTATAGCTGTTCTTTCTGATGTTGTACACCTGGCTGGCTGGTTGTGATGGTTCCATTAGCATAAGGTGTCCGAGCCAGTTGATATTCTGTCTTTCTATTTATTAAACATCAAAATGTGATTTCTTTCAGAATGTTTTTATTGCATTGATCCATCATCACCTCTTAGCATGGTCCATTGACATAATTGCTGTGATCAAGTTGACAAGTGCATGGGGGTCACGTGAACCCAATAGAATTAACTATTGTCTTTTGTTTGTGTCCAGGTGAGTGATGGTTGATCGTATTCACACTTGTCGTTAAGCGTAGTGGTAGGAGCTTAAGCTGTTGTTCCAAAGCCAGATGTGTTGCCGCAGTTGCATTTAGTCCATGTTTGTTCAAGGCTATCTTGATGTTTTCTATTCCCCGTTTTCCTGGTCTACCTTTGGTTTTACGCCCAGATATTCTTTTGTTATATGCTCTTATTGGTATTTGTTTTCGGTTCATTCTCATAAGGTGACCAAACCATTTTATTTGCTCTTTCAATATGTTCAATACATGATATTCTTCTTATTCTTCTGCGTTCATTCTCAAACTCCTGCAGATTAGCAGGATGTAGTCCAGAGAACGGAATGCGTTGTGTCATGGTTTACAGCATTGCTGTGATATCTGCGCATTTCGGCCTGACACATCTGACTTCAGCATGGCTTTGGGTCACTGACCCTATATGGGATGGGACAGCCAACTCCATCCCATAACCTCCTTAGTCGCCTTTTATGATTTGCGTGAAAGCTAAACAGTGTTGCTATTCTTTGCTCCCCTTTCGGGCCCCGGCAACACAGGGGAGAAACTACTTTTTAACCCTTTTTTATATTTTTGTTTTCAATATTTTATTAACGTATACTTCAAAAATGTTATGACTATGAGATGTATTGGCTCATAGAAACAACACTAGTCAAAGCTCTATGGACACTTGATGTTTTAAATTATTGATTAGGAACAAGCATCACTGCACAACAGGCATTTCCATAACTGCTGTACATGCTGTTCTGAGTATGTTAGTTCAGTGTCCCAGTCGGGGATTTTTCTAATCTTTCCAGAGAGGACGCTTCTTCTGATCACTCCAAATTCTACAATTCTCTGGACGCTAGAGGTTGGGACTTCCTGCACAACGTTTGTGACATGCAAGTGAGCATTGTTGTGCAGCAGAGTGACATAACGTAACAGCATGCTGGATCAATTATTCTTGATGCCTGTATGCAGCTTGTCTAGTGTGTTCTTGTAACCAATAGCATTGATGTTCGCACTAGGCTCTTTAAAGTCCATCAAGTCTTTCTTAGTCTAAAAAGGCAGTAAGCATAACTTTTCCTGCAGAAATTTTTTATTTGAATGTTTGCTCTTTGGTAATCCAAGATGTTTCCCTTGCATGCTGATTGCTGCATGTCTCAAAGTGGTGACACTCTGATTCTTCACCTGCCACTGTTGATGACAGAAATACATCACCCTCCATATGGTAAAACTGCAGATGATTCAAACTCTACTCCATTTGTTCTTTCTTAAAATGTTCAATCAATAACCATGTTACCCACTTCTTCTTCAGAGTTCATTCTCAAACTCTGCGCTAATGGCCTGACACACCTGTCTTCATCAGAATAGTACCTACTGAAAACACACCTTCTAATACTTCAGTTTCTTCTGAACAATCAATTGAACTGTTGCTTTATGACACAGAGAATTCATTAGCTAACAAACATTAAACTCCAGCAACACTCAAAACATATTTATGCATCCATATTGGTGATGGCTTCTTCTGTCACCACACATGCCTGACCTGGTCGTGTAAGATTATTTGTTACCTCTCACCTTTCTGGAAACATTTGTGCCCAATCCTTCACTGTTGACTCCGAAAAACATTTTCCACCATCACCTGCATTCTTTGATGAATGTTGGTTGGTCCACATGTCTTGGCTGTAAGAAACTGAATCACTGCTCGCTGGTCAAATTCATTGCATTTGATACATTAGATGGATTCATTATCACACAGGCCATGTTGTTGATTGCCTGCACAGGACACTAAGCATATGGAGACAATGACAATGTGGCTATTTGTTAATCAATGTGTGCTTATTACATCAGTGATGATGTCTTCACTCTTTTTGTGTGTGCTGTAATAGGGGATGCAGCATGGGCAGATCTAATTTGAACATGCCGTGTATATACATTTCATGACTTGTTACTGTTCCTTGTTTGTATATTTCAGAGATCAAAGATAACACACTGGAACACCTTACCAACTCTCAGGCTGATGTTCAGAAAATCCAAATAGAAAGTGTATACAGTGTTCAACATTCACAACTTGTACAAGTTGATGTTTTCTCAGAGAATCTTTCAGAACATGTTAAAAACATTGAGAAGAGCACCAGAGATGTGACTGAATGTTTGGAGACACTAACAGAATGTACTAGATCCATTGTGAAGAATGCATCAGATGAGATGACAACAGAAAACAAAAATGGAGATCTGTGTTTAACATCAAGAAATCAGAGATTTAATGACTTAAGAGAGTCAATTACAGTCAGAAAACATCAGGTCAAGTTTGAAGATGTGATTAGTAAGAGTGCCCAGAATGAGGTAAATCTTGCCATCAATAATGGAGAATGTAGCAAACTGGCAGAAAATAAAGTCTGTGTTTCTAATACAGATAGTAGACGAAGTGTGTTTAGTGTAAGTTGTGAGAATCTGGATAATTGTGTTGATTCTGAAGTAGGTTTGACTAAATGTGCTAGCATGAACACAAAGAAATATGGAAAAGAAAAGTTTGACAATTGTTATAATTCCAACTTGCGATTTACTTATTCTCATGACCTGAAAATGCACATGAGTGATCACACAGGAGAGAAACCTTACATGTGTGATGTTTGCAACATAGGTTTTGTTCAATTTCAGACACTGAATAAACATATAGTTCAACATATTGCAGATAAACTTGATATTTGTGGTGTAGAATTGAAAACTTCAAGTGACTTGAAGGAATATGTAGGACAACATACAGGAGAGAAACCTTACAAATGTGATCATTGTGGTGTAGAATTTGCTATCTCTAATAAATTAAATATACACAGAAGAACGCATACTGGAGAGAAACCTTACAAATGTGATGTTTGTGGTGCAGGATTTGCTATCTCTAATAAATTAAATATACACAGAAGAACGCATACTGGAGAGAAACCTTACAAATGTGATGTTTGTGGTGCGGGATTTGCTATTTCTAATAACTTAAAGAGACACAGAAGAACACATACTGGAGAGAGACCTTACAAATGTGATGTTTGTGGTGTAGGATTTGCTCAGTCTGGTGTCTTAAAAAGACACAAAAGAACTCATACAGGAGAAAAACCTTACAAATGTGATGTTTGTAGTGTACAATTTGCTTGTTCTAGTAAATTGAATATACACAGAAGAACACATACAGGAGAGAAACCTTACAAATGTGACATATGTGGCATAGGATTTGCTCAGTCTGGTGACTTAACAATACACAGAAGAATACATACAGGAGAGAAACCTTACAAATGTAATGTTTGTGGTGTAGGATTTGCTCGTTCTAGTAACTTAAGTAAACACAGAAGAACACATACTGGAGAGAGACCTTACAAATGTGATGTTTGTGGTGTAGGATTTGCTCAGTCTGGTAACTTAAAAATACACAGAAGAATACATGCAGGAGAGAAACATTACAAATGTGATGTTTGTGGTATACGATTTATAATGTCAAGACACCTGGATAAAAATGGAAGAAAAAATACAGGAGAGAAACCTTACAAATGTGATGTTTGTAGGGTCTCATTTGATGAAACTTTGAATCTACAAATACACACAAAAACACATGCAATAGAGAAACCTTACAAATGTGATATTTGTAACAGAAGTTTTCTACAGTTGAAGGCAATGAAGAGACACATAGCTCAACATATTGTAGATAAACTTTACAAATGTGATGTTTGTGGTATAGGATTTAAAACTTCAAGTCACTTGAAGTATCATGAAAGAAAGCATTTAGGGATAAACTTTACAAATGTGATGTTTGTGATATAAAATTTACTTAATCATGTCATCAGAAGGTACACAAAGGAAAATATACAGAAGAGAAAATTTATACGTGTGATATTTGTAAATTTTCTGAAGGTGAAGGCAATGAAGAGACATGTAGTTCTACATATTTTAGATAAACTTTACACATGATGTTTGTGGTGTAGGATTTGTTCGAGCTAGTCACCTGACAGTACACATAAGAAAACATACAGAATAAAAACCATCAAATATTGTTTCCCTTTGTTTTGCTGTGCACTTTTTGAGATATATTGGTTTAAAGTTCATGAACAAAATTAATTTGACCAGACAATTATCTGGTAGATTCCTATTTTTAAGTGAAAAAGCACTACACCACAGAATGGACTTTAATTTTGCAGAATCTTGTACAGATGTTACAGAGAAAAATAGCTGTCATAATATAGGACATACTGGTACACATGCGATGAAAAGTAGTGCAGACTCTGAAATTGTAATATATGGAGCAATATCTACTAGTACAGTCAATTCTTACTATCACGCTATTGAAAGCAGTTTGGTACAGATCAGACGTATATCCTTACTGCAAGAATATGGTGGCCGTTGCATTAAGTTTAGGTATGGGGAGAGTTGTGCATTGAATAGAGAACAGGCATTCAGAAAATATCTAGTGGCAATAAAGCAAAATGCACAAATTAAATTTTATAATAAACATGCAGTTAGAACATGTTTATCCAACCATCATTACAAATGCTTCATTTTTAGAAAAAAAGATTGAAATTACAGATTAGAAATATGGGTTCTTCATGTAATACTACTTCATGTATACATTTTTAATATAATAATGTGGATTTTTTAGTTACATGAAATTACCTCACTTTGTGAGGTACAATTCTTTCACCCACAAACTTTAGCCCAATTCAGTTAGAGTGTACAACCATAAAAATAATGGTTTCATTTCTGTTACTTCAGCCACCATTACCTTCTAAGCTTCAATTCTGTACAATTAAAAAAATTGGGATAAACCTTGTGTAAAATAAATCAATGTTTCATGCATATTTTCTGATTTGAGTATTAATTATGTGTGTGTTGTCTCAATGTGTGGAAATGTTTGATTGATGATACATGTTCAATAAACTTGTGAGTTAGATTAATTATAGCTGGAAAAAAAATATACAAAATTCACGACATGAAATAGCAGAGGCAAGCAGACCTGGCCAGAGGATACAGACTTGAGGCAAAAGCTATGGGGCAGCTGTTCTGACCTGGAGAAGACAGTGAACTTCGCCCAGACAACAGGCCTGACAATATTACATGATCGCAGATGCTGAATGCAGAAGAAGATCACATAAAAGTATGTTGCTCAATTTTGTAAAATACACACTATAAATTCAATACAAATTTAATTTTACAGCTTCCCTTGTGATAATTTAGTTATAATTAGAAATACATTGTAATGTTGAATTAATGTTTTATTATGTTAGCATATCCTATCCAGGACGTAGCTATCAACCCAGCATTTGTTGGCTGTGGTGATTTTCTAGGCAATATAAATATTAAACTTCTACCATACCACAGTACTAGTCCATCTAGCAACTTCTGTCTTTGTCGTCCCCTATCTCTTCTCCCCTTGATCTTTCCAGTGGTTATTAAGTGCTCAAGCTGTGTTCGTCCCAGCACATGCCCTAGAAACCTTGACTGTCTGCCCCTAATGTTTGATTTGATGATTTATCTTTTTACACCAACATCAATGAGAATCTCTACATTAGTTTTCTTAGTTGTCCATGGCATTTTCACCATTCTTCTCAGAAACCACACCTCTGTAGCCTCCAGTTCATTTTGAATTTTTTTGTTTACAGTCCATGCTTCACATCCATAAAAAATAATTAGTTCAATATAACATCTCAATACTCAAATTCTGGTCTGCATTGATAGTCTTCCTTTGCACAAAATGGTTCTCATTTTTTGGAATGCTTGTTTAGCTTGTGCTGTTCAACTCTTTATCTCACTTGAGCATCTAACTTCTTATGTTAACAGGGTGCCAAGATATTTCAACTTGTGTTAATTTTATGTCATTAATCATTATGTTGCACCACTATTTCTGTTTTCTTCTTGTTTAAACTGAGGCCTTTGTTTTCACTTTCTTTCACTACTTTACCAAACAGGGCTTGTAGTTCTTGTTTGCTTCCAATGATCAGTACTGTGTTGTCAGCATATCTCAAGTTATTTATATTGTATCCTCCCACTGCTAATCCTGGCATATCTTCTATATTTTGCAGAATATATTCTGTATACCGGAGAAAAGATCTGGTGATATTACACAACCTTGCCTGACATCCATCTCTATCTTTTGAAATCTTACTATAGTGTTGTTAACTTTCATCATAGCCACTTCTTTCCAATACATATATCTTACTATTCTTAGATCTTTCCCATCAACATTAAGATTTTCTAGCAGTTTTATAATCTCTGAATGCTTCACCTTGTCAAATGCTTTGCTGTAATCTGTGAAGCACAGATATAGGTCTTGTTGTACTTCTATGGCCCTCTCCATTAATGTTCTTACTATATATAGGGCATTTCTTGTGCATTTTCCTTCTATGAATCCATATGGTTCTTCTGCTATCTCTGGTTTTATTTTTCCTCTTATATGCCTCGTTATTATGCACGGTAAAATCTTGATCATTTGACTCATACAGCTGATTGTTCTGTGATCTTCAACAACACAAGATGTGGTGTGCCCACATTTAGAAAACATGTTTGACTCATATTGCAAGATGAATAAGTGCCAGTTGAACGGACTTTGTTCAAATTCCATCTACTGCTTTCTGATTCTTTGTTATTGTAATTTTTCTATTTTCTGTAGCATGTTCTGAGAGTGTGATGGAATCACTATGTGTGCTTGTGGTTGTGTCATCAGCAAAGTGAGAACCGCTGTCTTCACTTCTTTCTTCATTCTCGCACTTGGTATTGTTATTGGTTAGACAGTAGACTTTCCTACGATTTCAATAGATGATGGAACACCATCCAAACCTGTTTGTCTCTTATTACTAAAACATCTGTGTAAATTATTGTATCCTTTATCTTTGAGTACTACCAGATGAGCTCTTGTATCATTCCCTCAGTTCTGTGGCAACTCAGTTACAACAATCTATGCCTAGCTGTATCACAACATGATGATAGTTGTGCTATGTCTAGCGCTGAACTGTGTTTATAGTGTAGAAGAGTTGCGCCATTCATTGACCATATTCTTCCTGATCGAACATTGTTCCATTGGCAAGATAGATCAAGATGACTGGAGATGTACTAGAATACGGTGGATGATCAGAGTATTCTACTTGTCTCACAAAGCTCTTTGTGTACTACAATGCTCTGCTAGCAAGTGCCTTCCAGCCTATGGAATATCAGATGTTTTATCTGTGATGTCCACCATATCCAGGCTTTGCATGCTTGGGCAAACATTCCCTATATTTACCTCTCTGGGTCAGAGTCCCGCTGTTACCAGGATTTTTGTGCTGCCACATGCTGGCAACTACTGGGAGTCATAGGTGAGAGCTGAGAACCAGATCGGAATCAAGGACATTAGAACTACTCTAAAGGATTATGACAGCCTCAGATGTACTACTCCTCCCTGAAACCCCACAACCTCGACTATCATATAAAGTGTATTTGTAAGGTAGAAAGGTAGACATGGTGGGAAAAGTTCTGGACAGCATGTAGTAGGGGTATTTAATCTGTTTGTCTGTGTTCCCAATATATGTTGATGGTTTGAAATATTTCTAAAAGTTTCATTCTGTACATCACACTCCACTCACACAACCAGTACGCACACTGTGTTTTATCTAACATTGACTGTTATTAGCTTAATGTCATACATTGTTTCAATATAAATGTTTCATGTTGTTATATTTATTATGATTTACATTTCAAGACTTGTCACTGATCATTGTTTGTATATTTCAGAGATCAGTGATAACACATCAGAGCACTTCATCAACTCTCAGACTGGTGTTCAGAAAATACAAATAGAAAGTGTATACAGTGTTCGACATTCACAACTTGTAAGGGCTGATGCTTTCACCAATAATCTTCCAGAACATGTTAGAAACTTTTTGAAGAATACATCGGATGAGACAGGAGATTGTGAGATGCTTCATGAACAGAACAGAGATACCGTAATGAAATCAGAAAACAAGAATGTAGATCTGTGTTTGACATCAAGAGAACAGAAACTGAATGACTTAAGAGGGTTAGTAAGAGAACAGGTCATGGTAAAAGATGTCTTTGGTAAGATTGTCCAGAATGAGGGCAGTCTGAATGTCAAAAATGGAGAATGTAACAAATTGTCAGAAGATAAATTGTGTGTTTTCAAGGAAGGTACAAGACATAATATGTGTAATGTAATTTGTAAGAATCTTTATATATATGATGTTTCTGGTGAAGGTTTGACTAAACATGCTTGTTTGAACACATGCAGAAAGAAATATGCAGGAGAGAAAGCTGACAATTGTCATGTCTCCAAGTTTAATTATTCTGATAACCAGATGTTACATAGAAATTTACATACAGGTGAAAAACCTTACAAATGTGATGTTTGTGGTGTAGGATTTTCTCGAAATGGTACCCTGAAGAATCACAAAATAACACATACAGGTGAAAAACCTTACAAATGTGATGTTTGTGGTGTAGGATTTTCTCGAAATGGTCACCTGAAGAATCACAAAAGAACACATACAGGTGAAAAACCTTACAAGTGTGATGTGTGTGGTGTAGGATTTTCTAAATCTTGTAGCCTGAAGAGGCACAAAAGACGACATACAGGAGAGAAACCATACACATGTGGTGTGTGTGGTGTAGAATTTTCTGAAACTAGTCACCTGAAGAATCACAAAAGAACACATACAGGTGAAAAACCTTACAAATGTGATGTGTGTGGTGTAGGATTTTCTCGAAATGGTACCCTGAAGAATCACAAAATAACACATGCAGGTGAAAAACCTTACAAATGTGATGTTTGTGGTGTAGGATTTTCTCGAAATGGTCACCTGAAGAATCACAAAATAACACATGCAGGTGAAAAACCTTACAAATGTGATGTTTGTGGTGTAGGATTTTCTCGAAATGGTCACCTGAAGAATCACCAAAGAACACATACAGGTGAAAAACCTTACAAGTGTGATGTGTGTGGTGTAGGATTTTCTAAATCTTGTAGCCTGAAGAGGCACAAAAGAACACATACAGGAGAGAAACCATACACATGTGGTGTGTGTGGTGTAGAATTTTCTGAAACTAGTCGCCTGAAGAATCACAAAAGAACACATACAGGTGAAAAACCTTACAAATGTGATGTGTGTGGTGTAAGATTTTCTCAAACTAGTGGCTTGAATAGTCACAAAAGAACACATACAGGTGAATTGCCTTACAAATGTATTGTATGTGGTGTAGGATTTTCAAATGCTGGTAGCTTAAAGAGGCATAAAAGAACACATACAGAAAACTTTACAAATGTGATGAATAATTGCAAAGCAGAACATTGCTCTGTCCTCAGCTATTAGTAGTAGTGTAGAAACATCATGCCCAGACCATTCCTGGATCAGAATAAGTACTAATGAAGATCTTAAGGTGCAGTTCAGAAAGCTGTATCAGCAATTCTGGCTTCAAAAAGATATACCGGTACCTGTTGCTTGTCCTGCATTATGGACTATCGCAAAAAAGTTTGTTTATGGTTTTTCCATCTTCATACTTCGTGGAAAGGGGTATTACCACAGGGTTGTCATGCTTCTTGTGATAAAAGGAAATTCAATGCAAATCTGTGGATGTGGAGTTTTAAGACTATACCTCACTAATTTGGAGTAAATATTGAACAATTGCCATCAGAGAATTAGGCGTATCCCTATCATTAACTGCATTATTTGTATATTAATTTTGTGTAACATTTTTTACTATGTTTTGATTTGTTACGTTTCAAATCCAAATCCCGCCGAAGACGGATGTGTCGGGCCATTGGCGCAAATAAAACGGCGACACAACGCATTTCCATTTTCTGGACTACATCCTGCTGGAAATCTAGCAGGACCATGATCCAGCTAGATCCAGTTGGAGTTTGAGAATGAACGCAGAAGAAGAAGAAATCCAAATATTTACTTGCATTGTGTGTCTTCTCAATTAAAGTATTAATAAAAATTGTGCATGTTCTTTTTTTTTTACAATTTTCCACTATACAAGAAAACCTATCAACATGAGCAGCACTGCGTCAGCTGTCAAAAATACATTTGAAGTTCATATGTTTAGGTAAATACACTAATAGTCAAGCAGGGGGTCTATGAAAATTTTTTTTAATCTGCTACGGGTTAAACAGGGTAAAAATGTTTGGGAACCACTGTTTTAGACAGAATGATTTTCAATGAACCATCAGGTCTTATAATGTCAGTCCCGCAGAAGACGGATGTGTCGGGCCATTGGCGCAATTAAAACGACGACACAACGCATTTCCATTCTCTGGACTACATCCTGCTGGAAATATAGTAGGACCATTTTCCTGTTACAAGAGATATCCCGCGGGAGATTGAGAATGAACGCTGAAGAAGAAGAATAATGTCAGTGATTATGGTTATCAGTTAAAAGAGTTTCCGAGTTCTCTACTACCCTCTTCACTGAAAAGCATTATCTCCTACAATACACTGAATCTAATCTATTGACAATAGTAAAGTAAAGTAATCCATAGCATTTATTAATGCCGTAGTGGTGTGAGATGTTAGCGATCTCACATTTCAGTGGCTCTGCAAATGAGGGTGGTAGCTATCTCCTCTTCCTCACAGTCTTTACTTCCTGGATCAATCCTGTACCCATTTAAGGCTGGGTCAACCCGGGAGCCGTTACTATCTGAAAAACATTTCCACCTCAATTGGGGAATGAACCCAGGACCACTCATATGCGAAGCCAGTGCGCTAACCGCTATGCGGCTCCCCCGAACAATTGATATGACTATCGACAATACAGTCATTTGAATGCATCCTTCTAAAATTATGCAATTTTACTTTTCCTGTAATTTTCATTGGTCACTGTGTCAATAACCAATGAAAATTATTGGGAAGAATCAAATGTGTCACTTTAGAACACCAATGTCACTTGTCTAAAATTCACATACCACCCTGCTCATCCCATGATTTTCAGTGTTTTGATCTGTTGTTGATCATCTCTGGAGTAGAGGGCCCTCCAACTTGTGGAATTACACTCCATCATAGATATCCCAGAAACTGAGATCTAGACATGCAAGATCTCATTTGTTTGATGCTGTATGTTGAACTGGTACTCAGAAACCAACTGACATCTGGACATGCAAGATCTCATTTGTTTGATGCTGTATGTTGAATTGGTACTCAGAAACCAACTGAGATCTGGACATGCAAGATCTCATTTGTTTGATGCTGTATGTTGAACTGCTACTCAGAAACCAACTGAGATCTAGACATGCAAGATCTCATTTGTTTGATGCTGTATGTTGAACTGGTACTCAGAAACCAACTGAGATCTAGACATGCAAGATCTCATTTGTTTGATGCTGTATGTTGAACTGGTACTCAGAAACCAACTGAGATCTAGACATGCAAGATCTCATTTTGTTTGATGCTGTATGTTGAACTGGTACTCAGAAACCAACTGAGATCTGGACATGCAAGATCTCATTTGTTTGATGCTGTATGTTGAACTGGTACTCAGAAACCAACTGAGATCTAGACATGCAAGATCTCATTTGTTTGATGCTGTATGTTGAACTGGTACTCAGAAACCAACTGAGATCTAGACATGCAAGATCTCATTTGTTTGATGCTGTATGTTGAACTGGTACACAGAAACCAACTGAGATCTGGACATGCAAGATCTCATTTGTTTGATGCTGTATGTTGAACTGGTACTCAGAAACCAACTGACATCTGGACATGCAAGATCTCATTTGTTTGATGCTGTATGTTGAACTGGTACTCAGAAACCAACTGAGATCTAGACATGCAAGATCTCATTTTGTTTGATGCTGTATGTTGAACTGGTACTCAGAAACCAACTGAGATCTGGACATGCAAGATCTCATTTGTTTGATGCTGTATGTTGAACTGGTACTCAGAAACCAACTGACATCTGGACATGCAAGATCTCATTTTGTTTGATGCTGTATGTTGAACTGGTACACAGAAACCAACTGACATCTGGACATGCAAGATCTCATTTGTTTGATGCTGTATGTTGAACTGGTACTCAGAAACCAACTGAGATCTGGACATGCAAGATCTCATTTTGTTTGATGCTGTATGTTGAACTGGTACTCAGAAACCAACTGACATCTGGACATGCAAGATCTCATTTGTTTGATGCTGTATGTTGAATTGGTACTCAGAAACCAACTGAGATCTGGACATGCAAGATCTCATTTGTTTGATGCTGTATGTTGAACTGCTACTCAGAAACCAACTGAGATCTAGACATGCAAGATCTCATTTGTTTGATGCTGTATGTTGAACTGGTACTCAGAAACCAACTGAGATCTAGACATGCAAGATCTCATTTTGTTTGATGCTGTATGTTGAACTGGTACCCAGAAACCAACTGAGATCTAGACATGCAAGATCTCATTTTGTTTGATGCTGTATGTTGAACTGGTACTCAGAAACCAACTGAGATCTAGACATGCAAGATCTCATTTTGTTTGATGCTGTATGTTGAACTGGTACTCAGAAACCAACTGAGATCTAGACATGCAAGATCTCATTTTGTTTGATGCTGTATGTTGAACTGGTACTCAGAAACCAACTGAGATCTGGACATGCAAGATCTCATTTTGTTTGATGCTGTATGTTGAACTGGTACTCAGAAACCAACTGAGATCTAGACATGCAAGATCTCATTTTGTTTGATGCTGTATGTTGAACTGGTACTCAGAAACCAACTGAGATCTGGACATGCAAGATCTCATTTTGTTTGATGCTGTATGTTGAACTGGTACTCAGAAACCAACTGAGATCTAGACATGCAAGATCTCATTTTGTTTGATGCTGTATGTTGAACTGGTACTCAGAAACCAACTGAGATCTGGACATGCAAGATCTCATTTTGTTTGATGCTGTATGTTGAACTGGTACTCAGAAACCAACTGAGATCTGGACATGCAAGATCTCATTTTGTTTGATGCTGTATGTTGAACTGGTACTCAGAAACCAACTGAGATCTGGACATGCAAGATCTCATTTTGTTTGATGCTGTATGTTGAACTGCTACTCAGAAACCAACTGACATCTGGACATGCAAGATCTTAGTTATTTGATGCTGTATGTTGAACTGCTACTCAGAAACCAACTGACATCTAGACATGCAAGATCTCATTTTGTTTGATGCTGTATGTTGAACTGGTACTCAGAAACCAACTGAGATCTAGACATGCAAGATCTTAGTTATTTGATGCTGTATGTTGAACTGGTACTCAGAAACCAACTGAGATCTAGACATGCAAGATCTCATTTTGTTTGATGCTGTATGTTGAACTGGTACTCAGAAACCAACTGAGATCTAGACATGCAAGATCTTAGTTATTTGATGCTGTATGTTGAACTGCTACTCAGAAACCAACTGACATCTAGACATGCAAGATCTCATTTTGTTTGATGCTGTATGTTGAACTGGTACTCAGAAACCAACTGAGATCTGGACATGCAAGATCTCATTTTGTTTGATGCTGTATGTTGAACTGGTACTCAGAAACCAACTGAGATCTGGACATGCAAGATCTCATTTGTTTGATGCTGTATGTTGAACTGGTACTCAGAAACCAACTGAGATCTGGACATGCAAGATCTCATTTTGTTTGATGCTGTATGTTGAACTGGTACTCAGAAACCAACTGAGATCTAGACATGCAAGATCTCATTTTGTTTGATGCTGTATGTTGAACTGGTACTCAGAAACCAACTGAGATCTAGACATGCAAGATCTCATTTTGTTTGATGCTGTATGTTGAACTGGTACTCAGAAACCAACTGAGATCTGGACATGCAAGATCTCATTTTGTTTGATGCTGTATGTTGAACTGGTACTCAGAAACCAACTGAGATCTGGACATGCAAGATCTCATTTTGTTTGATGCTGTATGTTGAACTAGTACTCAGAAACCAACTGAGATCTAGACATGCAAGATCTCATTTGTTTGATGCTGTATGTTGAACTGGTACACAGAAACCAACTGAGATCTGGACATGCAAGATCTCATTTTGTTTGATGCTGTATGTTGAACTGGTACTCAGAAACCAACTGAGATCTAGACATGCAAGATCTCATTTTGTTTGATGCTGTATGTTGAACTGGTACTCAGAAACCAACTGAGATCTGGACATGCAAGATCTCATTTGTTTGATGCTGTATGTTGAACTGGTACTCAGAAACCAACTGAGATCTGGACATGCAAGATCTCATTTTGTTTGATGCTGTATGTTGAACTGGTACTCAGAAACCAACTGACATCTGGACATGCAAGATCTCATTTGTTTGATGCTGTATGTTGAACTGGTACTCAGAAACCAACTGACATCTGGACATGCAAGATCTCATTTTGTTTGATGCTGTATGTTGAACTGGTACTCAGAAACCAACTGACATCTGGACATGCAAGATCTCATTTTGTTTGATGCTGTATGTTGAACTGGTACTCAGAAACCAACTGACATCTGGACATGCAAGATCTCATTTTGTTTGATGCTGTATGTTGAACTGGTACTCAGAAACCAACTGAGATCTGGACATGCAAGATCTCATTTTGTTTGATGCTGTATGTTGAACTGGTACTCAGAAACCAACTGAGATCTAGACATGCAAGATCTCATTTTGTTTGATGCTGTATGTTGAACTGGTACTCAGAAACCAACTGAGATCTAGACATGCAAGATCTCATTTGTTTGATGCTGTATGTTGAACTGGTACTCAGAAACCAACTGACATCTGGACATGCAAGATCTCATTTTGTTTGATGCTGTATGTTGAACTGGTACTCAGAAACCAACTGACATCTGGACATGCAAGATCTCATTTTGTTTGATGCTGTATGTTGAACTGGTACTCAGAAACCAACTGACATCTGGACATGCAAGATCTCATTTTGTTTGATGCTGTATGTTGAACTGGTACTCAGAAACCAACTGACATCTGGACATGCAAGATCTCATTTTGTTTGATGCTGTATGTTGAACTGGTACTCAGAAACCAACTGACATCTGGACATGCAAGATCTCATTTTGTTTGATGCTGTATGTTGAACTGGTACTCAGAAACCAACTGAGATCTGGACATGCAAGATCTTAGTTATTTGATGCTGTATGTTGAACTGGTACTCAGAAACCAACTGAGATCTGGACATGCAAGATCTCATTTGTTTGATGCTGTATGTTGAACTGGTACTCAGAAACCAACTGAGATCTAGACATGCAAGATCTTAGTTATTTGATGCTGTATGTTGAACTGGTACTCAGAAACCAACTGAGATCTAGACATGCAAGATCTCATTTGTTTGATGCTGTATGTTGAACTGGTACTCAGAAACCAACTGAGATCTGGACATGCAAGATCTCATTTTGTTTGATGCTGTATGTTGAACTGGTACTCAGAAACCAACTGACATCTGGACATGCAAGATCTCATTTGTTTGATGCTGTATGTTGAACTGGTACTCAGAAACCAACTGAGATCTAGACATGCAAGATCTTAGTTATTTGATGCTGTATGTTGAACTGGTACTCAGAAACCAACTGAGATCTAGACATGCAAGATCTTAGTTATTTGATGCTGTATGTTGAACTGGTACTCAGAAACCAACTGAGATCTAGACATGCAAGATCTCATTTGTTTGATGCTGTATGTTGAACTGGTACTCAGAAACCAACTGAGATCTGGACATGCAAGATCTCATTTGTTTGATGCTGTATGTTGAACTGGTACTCAGAAACCAACTGAGATCTGGACATGCAAGATCTCATTTGTTTGATGCTGTATGTTGAACTGGTACTCAGAAACCAACTGAGATCTGGACATGCAAGATCTCATTTGTTTGATGCTGTATGTTGAACTGGTACTCAGAAACCAACTGAGATCTGGACATGCAAGATCTCATTTGTTTGATGCTGTATGTTGAACTGGTACTCAGAAACCAACTGAGATCTAGACATGCAAGATCTTAGTTATTTGATGCTGTATGTTGAACTGGTACTCAGAAACCAACTGAGATCTAGACATGCAAGATCTTAGTTATTTGATGTTGTATGTTGAACTGGTACTCAGAAACCAACTGACATCTGGACATGCAAGATCTCATTTGTTTGATGCTGTATGTTGAACTGGTACTCAGAAACCAACTGACATCTGGACATGCAAGATCTCATTTTGTTTGATGCTGTATGTTGAACTGGTACTCAGAAACCAACTGAGATCTGGACATGCAAGATCTCATTTGTTTGATGCTGTATGTTGAACTGGTACTCAGAAACCAACTGAGATCTGGACATGCAAGATCTCATTTTGTTTGATGCTGTATGTTGAACTGGTACTCAGAAACCAACTGAGATCTAGACATGCAAGATCTCATTTGTTTGATGCTGTATGTTGAACTGGTACTCAGAAACCAACTGAGATCTGGACATGCAAGATCTTAGTTATTTGATGCTGTATGTTGAACTGGTACTCAGAAACCAACTGACATCTGGACATGCAAGATCTCATTTGTTTGATGCTGTATGTTGAACTGGTACTCAGAAACCAACTGAGATCTAGACATGCAAGATCTTAGTTATTTGATGCTGTATGTTGAACTGGTACTCAGAAACCAACTGACATCTGGACATGCAAGATCTCATTTTGTTTGATGCTGTATGTTGAACTGGTACTCAGAAACCAACTGAGATCTGGACATGCAAGATCTTAGTTATTTGATGCTGTATGTTGAACTGGTACTCAGAAACCAACTGACATCTGGACATGCAAGATCTCATTTTGTTTGATGCTGTATGTTGAACTGGTACTCAGAAACCAACTGACATCTGGACATGCAAGATCTTAGTTATTTGATGCTGTATGTTGAACTGGTACTCAGAAACCAACTGACATCTGGACATGCAAGATCTTAGTTATTTGATGCTGTATGTTGAACTGGTACTCAGAAACCAACTGAGATCTAGACATGCAAGATCTCATTTGTTTGATGCTGTATGTTGAACTGGTACTCAGAAACCAACTGAGATCTAGACATGCAAGATCTCATTTGTTTGATGCTGTATGTTGAACTGGTACTCAGAAACCAACTGAGATCTAGACATGCAAGATCTTAGTTATTTGATGCTGTATGTTGAACTGGTACTCAGAAACCAACTGAGATCTAGACATGCAAGATCTTATTTTGTTTGATGCTGTATGTTGAACTGGTACTCAGAAACCAACTGACATCTGGACATGCAAGATCTCATTTTGTTTGATGCTGTATGTTGAACTGGTACTCAGAAACCAACTGACATCTGGACATGCAAGATCTCATTTTGTTTGATGCTGTATGTTGAACTGGTACTCAGAAACCAACTGACATCTGGACATGCAAGATCTCATTTTGTTTGATGCTGTATGTTGAACTGGTACTCAGAAACCAACTGACATCTGGACATGCAAGATCTCATTTTGTTTGATGCTGTATGTTGAACTGGTACTCAGAAACCAACTGAGATCTGGACATACAAGATCTCATTTGTTTGATGCTGTATGTTGAACTAGTACTCAGAAACCAACTGAGATCTGGACATGCAAGATCTCATTTTGTTTGATGCTGTATGTTGAACTGGTACTCAGAAACCAACTGAGATCTGGACATACAAGATCTTAGTTATTTGATGCTGTATGTTGAACTGGTACTCAGAAACCAACTGACATCTGGACATGCAAGATCTCATTTTGTTTGATGCTGTATGTTGAACTAGTACTCAGAAACCAACTGAGATCTGGACATGCAAGATCTCATTTGTTTGATGCTGTATGTTGAACTGGTACTCAGAAACCAACTGAGATCTAGACATGCAAGATCTCATTTGTTTGATGCTGTATGTTGAACTGGTACTCAGAAACCAACTGAGATCTAGACATGCAAGATCTTAGTTATTTGATGCTGTATGTTGAACTGGTACTCAGAAACCAACTGAGATCTAGACATGCAAGATCTTAGTTGTTTGATGCTGTATGTTGAACTGGTACTCAGAAACCAACTGAGATCTAGACATGCAAGATCTCATTTTGTTTGATGCTGTATGTTGAACTGGTACTCAGAAACCAACTGAGATCTAGACATGCAAGATCTCATTTGTTTGATGCTGTATGTTGAACTGGTACTCAGAAACCACCTGACATCTGGACATGCAAGATCTCATTTGTTTGATGCTGTATGTTGAACTGGTACTCAGAAACCAACTGAGATCTAGACATGCAAGATCTTAGTTATTTGATGCTGTATGTTGAACTGGTACTCAGAAACCAACTGAGATCTAGACATGCAAGATCTTAGTTATTTGATGCTGTATGTTGAACTGGTACTCAGAAACCAACTGAGATCTAGACATGCAAGATCTTAGTTGTTTGATGCTGTATGTTGAACTGGTACTCAGAAACCAACTGAGATCTAGACATGCAAGATCTCATTTGTTTGATGCTGTATGTTGAACTGGTACACAGAAACCAACTGAGATCTAGACATGCAAGATCTTAGTTATTTGATGCTGTATGTTGAACTGGTACACAGAAACCAACTGAGATCTGGACATGCAAGATCTCATTTTGTTTGATGCTGTATGTTGAACTGGTACTCAGAAACCAACTGAGATCTGGACATGCAAGATCTCATTTTGTTTGATGCTGTATGTTGAACTGGTACTCAGAAACCAACTGAGATCTGGACATGCAAGATCTCATTTTGTTTGATGCTGTATGTTGAACTGGTACTCAGAAACCAACTGACATCTGGACATGCAAGATCTCATTTTGTTTGATGCTGTATGTTGAACTGGTACTCAGAAACCAACTGAGATCTGGACATGCAAGATCTCATTTTGTTTGATGCTGTATGTTGAACTGGTACTCAGAAACCAACTGAGATCTAGACATGCAAGATCTTAGTTATTTGATGCTGTATGTTGAACTGGTACACAGAAACCAACTGAGATCTGGACATGCAAGATCTCATTTTGTTTGATGCTGTATGTTGAACTGCTACTCAGAAACCAACTGAGATCTAGACATGCAAGATCTCATTTTGTTTGATGCTGTATGTTGAACTGGTACTCAGAAACCACCTGACATCTAGACATGCAAGATCTCATTTTGTTTGATGCTGTATGTTGAACTGGTACTCAGAAACCAACTGAGATCTAGACATGCAAGATCTCATTTTGTTTGATGCTGTATGTTGAACTGCTACTCAGAAACCAACTGAGATCTAGACATGCAAGATCTCATTTTGTTTGATGCTGTATGTTGAACTGGTACTCAGAAACCAACTGAGATCTGGACATGCAAGATCTCATTTTGTTTGATGCTGTATGTTGAACTGGTACTCAGAAACCACCTGACATCTGGACATGCAAGATCTCATTTGTTTGATGCTGTATGTTGAACTGGTACTCAGAAACCAACTGAGATCTGGACATGCAAGATCTCATTTTGTTTGATGCTGTATGTTGAACTGGTACTCAGAAACCAACTGAGATCTGGACATGCAAGATCTCATTTTGTTTGATGCTGTATGTTGAACTGGTACTCAGAAACCACCTGACATCTGGACATGCAAGATCTCATTTGTTTGATGCTGTATGTTGAACTGGTACTCAGAAACCAACTGAGATCTGGACATGCAAGATCTCATTTGTTTGATGCTGTATGTTGAACTGGTACTCAGAAACCAACTGAGATCTAGACATGCAAGATCTCATTTTGTTTGATGCTGTATGTTGAACTGGTACTCAGAAACCAACTGAGATCTGGACATGCAAGATCTCATTTTGTTTGATGCTGTATGTTGAACTGGTACTCAGAAACCACCTGACATCTGGACATGCAAGATCTCATTTGTTTGATGCTGTATGTTGAACTGGTACTCAGAAACCAACTGAGATCTGGACATGCAAGATCTCATTTGTTTGATGCTGTATGTTGAACTGGTACCCAGAAACCAACTGAGATCTGGACATGCAAGATCTCATTTTGTTTGATGCTGTATGTTGAACTGGTACTCAGAAACCAACTGAGATCTGGACATGCAAGATCTCATTTGTTTGATGCTGTATGTTGAACTGGTACTCAGAAACCAACTGAGATCTGGACATGCAAGATCTCATTTGTTTGATGCTGTATGTTGAACTGGTACTCAGAAACCAACTGAGATCTGGACATGCAAGATCTCATTTTGTTTGATGCTGTATGTTGAACTGGTACTCAGAAACCAACTGACATCTAGACATGCAAGATCTCATTTTGTTTGATGCTGTATGTTGAACTGGTACTCAGAAACCAACTGAGATCTGGACATGCAAGATCTCATTTTGTTTGATGCTGTATGTTGAACTGGTACTCAGAAACCAACTGAGATCTGGACATGCAAGATCTCATTTGTTTCATGCTGTATGTTGAACTGGTACTCAGAAACCAACTGACATCTGGACATGCAAGATCTCATTTTGTTTGATGCTGTATGTTGAACTGGTACTCAGAAACCAACTGACATCTGGACATGCAAGATCTCATTTTGTTTGATGCTGTATGTTGAACTGGCACTCAGAAACCAACTGAGATCTGGACATGCAAGATCTCATTTTGTTTGATGCTGTATGTTGAACTGGCACTCAGAAACCAACTGAGATCTGGACATGCAAGATCTCATTTGTTTGATGCTGTATGTTGAACTGGCACTCAGAAACCAACTGAGATCTGGACATGCAAGATCTCATTTGTTTGATGCTGTATGTTGAACTGGCACTCAGAAACCAACTGAGATCTGGACATGCAAGATCTCATTTGTTTGATGCTGTATGTTGAACTAGTACTCAGAAACCAACTGAGATCTGGACATGCAAGATCTTAGTTATTTGATGCTGTATGTTGAACTAGTACTCAGAAACCAACTGAGATCTGGACATGCAAGATCTCATTTGTTTGATGCTGTATGTTGAACTAGTACTCAGAAACCAACTGAGATCTGGACATGCAAGATCTCATTTGTTTGATGCTGTATGTTGAACTGGTACTCAGAAACCAACTGAGATCTGGACATGCAAGATCTTAGTTATTTGATGCTGTATGTTGAACTAGTACTCAGAAACCAACTGAGATCTGGACATGCAAGATCTCATTTGTTTGATGCTGTATGTTGAACTGGCACTCAGAAACCAACTGAGATCTGGACATGCAAGATCTCATTTGTTTGATGCTGTATGTTGAACTGGCACTCAGAAACCAACTGAGATCTGGACATGCAAGATCTCATTTGTTTGATGCTGTATGTTGAACTAGTACTCAGAAACCAACTGAGATCTGGACATGCAAGATCTCATTTGTTTGATGCTGTATGTTGAACTAGTACTCAGAAACCAACTGAGATCTGGACATG
This sequence comes from Meghimatium bilineatum, assembly GCA_034231615.1. Classification (NCBI taxonomy): domain Eukaryota; kingdom Metazoa; phylum Mollusca; class Gastropoda; order Stylommatophora; family Philomycidae; genus Meghimatium; species Meghimatium bilineatum. The sequence goes on from CM067322.1 coordinate 24,534,419, forward strand.
CAAGATCTCATTTTGTTTGATGCTGTATGTTGAACTAGTACTCAGAAACCAACTGAGATCTGGACATGCAAGATCTCATTTGTTTGATGCTGTATGTTGAACTGGTACTCAGAAACCAACTGAGATCTGGACATGCAAGATCTTAGTTATTTGATGCTGTATGTTGAACTAGTACTCAGAAACCAACTGAGATCTGGACATGCAAGATCTTAGTTATTTGATGCTGTATGTTGAACTAGTACTCAGAAACCAACTGAGATCTGGACATGCAAGATCTCATTTGTTTGATGCTGTATGTTGAACTGGTACTCAGAAACCAACTGAGATCTGGACATGCAAGATCTCATTTTGTTTGATGCTGTATGTTGAACTAGTACTCAGAAACCAACTGAGATCTGGACATGCAAGATCTCATTTGTTTGATGCTGTATGTTGAACTAGTACTCAGAAACCAACTGAGATCTGGACATGCAAGATCTCATTTGTTTGATGCTGTATGTTGAACTGGTATTCAGAAACCAACTGAGATCTGGACATGCAAGATCTCATTTGTTTGATGCTGTATGTTGAACTAGTACTCAGAAACCAACTGAGATCTGGACATGCAAGATCTCATTTGTTTGATGCTGTATGTTGAACTGGTATTCAGAAACCAACTGAGATCTGGACATGCAAGATCTCATTTTGTTTGATGCTGTATGTTGAACTAGTACTCAGAAACCAACTGAGATCTGGACATGCAAGATCTCATTTGTTTGATGCTGTATGTTGAATTGGTACTCAGAAACCAACTGAGATCTGGACATGCAAGATCTTAGTTATTTGATGCTGTATGTTGAACTAGTACTCAGAAACCAACTGAGATCTGGACATGCAAGATCTCATTTGTTTGATGCTGTATGTTGAACTAGTACTCAGAAACCAACTGAGATCTGGACATGCAAGATCTCATTTTGTTTGATGCTGTATGTTGAACTAGTACTCAGAAACCAACTGAGATCTGGACATGCAAGATCTCATTTGTTTGATGCTGTATGTTGAACTAGTACTCAGAAACCAACTGAGATCTGGACATGCAAGATCTCATTTGTTTGATGCTGTATGTTGAACTAGTACTCAGAAACCAACTGAGATCTGGACATGCAAGATCTCATTTGTTTGATGCTGTATGTTGAACTAGTACTCAGAAACCAACTGAGATCTGGACATGCAAGATCTCATTTGTTTGATGCTATATGTTGAACTAGTACTCAGAAACCAACTGAGATCTGGACATGCAAGATCTTAGTTATTTGATGCTGTATGTTGAACTGGTACTCAGAAACCAACTGAGATCTGGACATGCAAGATCTTAGTTATTTGATGCTGTATGTTGAATTGGTACTCAGAAACCAACTGAGATCTGGACATGCAAGATCTCATTTGTTTGATGCTGTATGTTGAACTGGTACTCAGAAACCAACTGAGATCTGGACATGCAAGATCTCATTTGTTTGATGCTGTATGTTGAACTAGTACTCAGAAACCAACTGAGATCTGGACATGCAAGATCTCATTTGTTTGATGCTGTATGTTGAACTGGTATTCAGAAACCAACTGAGATCTGGACATGCAAGATCTCATTTGTTTGATGCTGTATGTTGAACTGGCACTCAGAAACCAACTGAGATCTGGACATGCAAGATCTCATTTGTTTGATGCTGTATGTTGAACTAGTACTCAGAAACCAACTGAGATCTGGACATGCAAGATCTCATTTGTTTGATGCTGTATGTTGAACTAGTACTCAGAAACCAACTGAGATCTGGACATGCAAGATCTCATTTGTTTGATGCTGTATGTTGAACTAGTACTCAGAAACCAACTGAGATCTGGACATGCAAGATCTTAGTTATTTGATGCTGTATGTTGAACTAGTACTCAGAAACCAACTGAGATCTGGACATGCAAGATCTCATTTTGTTTGATGCTGTATGTTGAACTGGTACCCAGAAACCAACTGAGATCTGGACATGCAAGATCTCATTTTGTTTGATGCTGTATGTTGAACTAGTACTCAGAAACCAACTGAGATCTGGACATGCAAGATCTTAGTTATTTGATGCTGTATGTTGAACTAGTACTCAGAAACCAACTGAGATCTGGACATGCAAGATCTCATTTTGTTTGATGCTGTATGTTGAACTAGTACTCAGAAACCAACTGAGATCTGGACATGCAAGATCTCATTTTGTTTGATGCTGTATGTTGAACTAGTACTCAGAAACCAACTGAGATCTGGACATGCAAGATCTCATTTGTTTGATGCTGTATGTTGAACTAGTACTCAGAAACCAACTGAGATCTGGACATGCAAGATCTCATTTGTTTGATGCTGTATGTTGAACTAGTACTCAGAAACCAACTGAGATCTGGACATGCAAGATCTCATTTTGTTTGATGCTGTATGTTGAACTAGTACTCAGAAACCAACTGAGATCTGGACATGCAAGATCTTAGTTATTTGATGCTGTATGTTGAACTAGTACTCAGAAACCAACTGAGATCTGGACATGCAAGATCTCATTTTGTTTGATGCTGTATGTTGAACTGGTACCCAGAAACCAACTGAGATCTGGACATGCAAGATCTCATTTTGTTTGATGCTGTATGTTGAACTAGTACTCAGAAACCAACTGAGATCTGGACATGCAAGATCTCATTTTGTTTGATGCTGTATGTTGAACTGGTACTCAGAAACCAACTGAGATCTGGACATGCAAGATCTTAGTTATTTGATGCTGTATGTTGAACTAGTACTCAGAAACCAACTGAGATCTGGACATGCAAGATCTCATTTTGTTTGATGCTGTATGTTGAACTGGTACCCAGAAACCAACTGAGATCTGGACATGCAAGATCTCATTTGTTTGATGCTGTATGTTGAACTAGTACTCAGAAACCAACTGTAGAAGAAGTGAAAATCCAAGGTGATATTCAATTTAATGTATGATGATTCTTTATGTCTTTTCAAATTTGGCAGACATGGTACACAAGATTGTGCCTGGCAGTCTATAGGTGGCCGGGAATGGACATTGATAAAGCACACCTCAGACCCACTACCCACAGGTGGAAGTCTGGGATGAGTCAAGTCAAATGCAGCATTGGACCAGTTAGAAAATGGTATTCTTGATCCCAGGAATAGAAACGATATGCAAGAAATAAATATACGTTACTATAGCCTGAGGTAACTTTTCCTCACTGTATACACTGTTCAATGCATACTGCCTACATAACTCCAAGAAAGAAATGTCATTGCGGGAGATTTCATTGCACTATAACTTCCACAGGATACAAGGACGGAAACAACATAGATGTACTATACAACACTAGCAACTTAATAAGATTACAAAACTAATCTACACACACACTATTCCAATGAGTCCACATTCAGATCCGACTTTACAAGCATTTCCGCAGACCTCAAAAACAACCGTACACTGAGATTCTTGATTAGGAACAAGCGTCACAGCACTGGGGGCTTTCCCATATATGCCCTGCTTGCCGTTTCGTCAGCATCTAAAAGTGTATACGCTCAGTGCCCCAGTTTGTTGCTGATTACGCGATCTTCTGATCTTTCTGGAGAGGGAGCACTCTCTCCCATCGCCTCTAGTCACTCCAATTTCTACCATTCTCTGAATAAGTACATTGTCACGTTCGACTTCCGCCTCGTCTTCTCGTAGGGTATCCATGACTGTTCTAATCAATTCAATCATGTCTCTTCTTATCTCTGTGCCGTTCACCAAAGCTTTATCAGCCAACACGACTTTATTGGTGGTTGCGTCGCCAGCCAAGTGAGAGCTGCCATCACTGCTCCAATTTCCATTCTCATATTCGATGTTGTAGTGAGTTATGCAGCTGACCTCTCAAATTTCTTACCATTTTGGTAGGCCACGAATCCCCAACCACACCTTTTGTTTCTTTCGTTACTGAGCCATATATATAAATTATTGTATCGTATGGCTTCGAGTGCCGCAGTATGAGTTCTTATATAATTCACTCTGTTCTGTTGGCAGCTCAGTCGTGGCACTCTCTTCCCATCTGTATCACCACTGTTGTCAATAACTTTCCCCTTTGCCAAATGTCACCTATTCACAGCCACTTCCCCCAGCTCACAAAGGAGGACTCTCGCACACTGAGAGTCCTTGATGATATAGGAAGTCACTACAACCCCATTCTTTTGACATGAAAAATACCTCATCTGATCAACAAATATGTGGACTGGGACTAATTCTAAACTTTCATAGACAAAAACAGAGATGTAAACACCTTTTACAAAAACATCACTACAAACATGCTTGATGTAACCTATATATCGATCCCTCGAGGGTGCAGAAATAAATATGACAGTCTGGACAAAGAAACTTGAAGATTTTGTCAGAAAGATGAGAAAAGAAAGAAAAATAATAATCTGCCTACATATGAAAACAGAATAGAATATAACTAACTGCACTGATCAGACTTGAAACAAAAAATGCAAAACAATTAAAATGGTCATACACTTGTCGCAATTTCAATATCTGCACTATTGGCAGGAATGGAAGCCTCAGGAAAAACAAACATACAAAACCACTGCAGACCCCAAATCAGATACTAGTGGAAGACTGACAACGCAGTTTCAACAAAATCTTGTTCAGTATCAATAAAACCTTGCACAGGAAAATACAAGACAATGTAATTGATAACATTCTAAAATGTAAATAAAGATTAAAACCAGCAAACAATGAACTCTTTGAAGAAAACTTCTTGAGTCTAACGTGAATTGAACCAGTCCGTTCAACGACACCAAATCGCCTAGCAACTCTCGTACACGAGATTTTCGTACTTGACTAACCACATCTCCAAAAAAAGATGCGATTTTGTCAAGACATTCAAACTGTGCACTCAAGTCACCGAGAACGGACCAATCGAGATAAGGACTATTACAACAACAACGAACATCCCGCACTGGTATTGAACTATCCTCAGTAACAACAAACATATAACGTAATATCCGTACTCGTTCTACTAGGGCCGATATTATAATACGGATCGCCCGTGTGTTGTTGGGGCCCGAAAGGGGAGCAAAGAATAGCAACACTGTTTACCTTCCAAGCATGTCGTAAAAGGCGACTAAGGAGGTTATGGGATGGAGTTGACTGTCCCATCCCATATAGGGTCAGTGACCCAAAGCCATGCTGAAGTCGGATGTGTCAGGCCGAAAGGCGCAGATATCGCAGCAATGCTGTAAACCATGACACAACGCATTCCGTTCTCCGGACTACATCCTGCTGATCTGCAGGAGTTTGAGAACGAACACAGAAGAAGAAGATAATACGGATATTATAAACTAATACGGATATTATATGTTATGTTTGTTGTTACTGAGGATACTTCAATACCTGTACGGGATGTACGCTGTTGTTGCAATAGTCATTGTAATAGTCACTGCAGAACTCTTTCTCACCTCTAATTCCCATATTATCAATGCATATACAGGTATTATTTAGGCTATGTCCGGCTCTGTGGCGAAGTGGTACAGAGCGCGTCTGTGACGGCCAAGGTACCGAGTTCGTTCCACGCCACAGGCAATTGTGCACCTGGACCGTTCAGAAAGCAATGGCAAACTACTGAACTTATTTATATTCCCTAGAAAATCACCACAGCTAACAAATTCTGGGTTGATAGCTACGTCCTTAATAGGATATGCTAATAATTTAATTAGGTTATACTTTGTACTATACGCACATTATTGGTACATGCGATGTTTGAATAATCCCTTCTATTCCTCACGCAATGTGGGCTACAAGGGCATGTACTTTTAGTCCACTGTGCAACAAAACAGTGCTTATTTCTTCTTTCTAGCCTCCGTTGGAGGCGACTAAGGAAATTTGGGGGATATGCTGCAACCTATCACTTGAGAAAAAGTCGTCGCTGCATGTCTTGGTTAAATTTCCTTTTTTTTTGTTTTTTTTTGTTTTTTTGTTGGTTATTTGTCAAGTTTTTTGTCAAGTTATCATGATGGATGGTGAAGAAATACATTGTACCTGTGTCATTTTGTGGCAGACTCCTTCGTGACGGAATGATCGATTTTCAGATTGGTCAAAACATTTGACAGAAAAATTAGATATTTGGTCAAGAAGTAGGAGATATAAGAAACGTTACGGGATAGACAAACAACCAGTAACGTTTGAACCAATTATAAATTGAATAGATATTGGTGTGCCGTGATGTTTCAGCATAACACGAACACTTTCTCTGGTCATGCCCAGGATACAGGGTAACGAGAGCGTAGATAGACTTGCTTCAATGGAATGTGGAAAATTTTGCTGATTATTTACAGATTATACTTAATTTTTTAATCTATTATGAGGATCACAAAGATAATTATAATGGAAAATTTAATAGAAACTAAATCAATCAACGATAACTTTACATTGACAGTGGAACACATAGTATTTCCTATGGATGAAGTTTTTCAACCTCTGAGTCTATCGCCATCTAACTCTCTCATGTAGATTTCAATAGCTACAACATGTAAAGGAGACACATTCTGGAAGAATCCTCGATACAAAAATCCAAACCTAAGAGCAGTTGAAGTAATTATAATCATTCAAAATAGGGTCTGCTTACAGAAGCATGTGAAGATTGGTCTTGGTGAACTACGTAGATGATACCATTAGACGGCACAGCGGCTAGAAATGTGACTTTAAACAGAGCGGCGTTAATCGCATAGAACATTGTGTGTTCATGAAAACAGAAATCCCACTGTGAAACACTCGAAAGGTTATCTTATCCATTTTTTGCTGTTTTTGCTAATCGATCAAGGACATTGACTCATAGTAGTGTCCTATCCTGCTAATATATCGGGTTCTGATTTTACAGTTGACCTTGTCCACTTTTCCCCCTATTTAAAATTGATAACATAGCCACAATGTAAGAAAGATATGGATATTGACTCGAAACTAGACCCTATAGGCCTATACCAACTTCATAGACAACAACAGACCATAATCTTTCTCCTTAGAACTGGCCACTGCATACTACAGTCACCTGTACCGGATCAGGGTGGCATACGAAAATGAATGTCCATGCGGAACAGGCATACAAACCACTGAACACATACTCCAAGATTGTCCAGAATACAAAGAACTGAGAGGAAAGACATGACCACAATAGACCGAACTGAGGCAAAAACTGGGACATCCGCTCTGACCTGGAGAGGACATGGAGGTTTGTCCTGAAGATATAGCGAGTTCAAAAGATTTCTGAACTCAGAAGAAGAAGAATACAGCTAGTCTCCCGTTAAAAATATCTCTTGTTATATAAACTAGATAATTTTACCTTGTCGTTCTTCATATACAGTCTTGCTAGCTAATCGGGATTCATCATTCTAAAGTGAAGCATTTGACTTTTCCTGTGTTTCCATTGGTCAGTGTGTCTACTTTGCGTTGACTGACAAATAAATTATTCTATCTCCTACGCTGTGTCCCTTGTTAGCCTTGCGGCGTCAAGGGTGGAAGAGTTCTCTGGAGATGGCCTTCTTGTGCGCTGTTTGTAAGCTTGTTCCTGTGGCTTCTTTGATTTATGTGATCCATCTTTTACATGGTCTGCCTCTGGCTTTATAACTGTTATGTCTATGCGTCATGGCCATTTGTGGCATGCTATATGTCGGTAGTCTGGAAGCGTGATCCTGCTATAAGAGAGATCCAGCGGGAGTTTGAAAATGAACGCCGAAGAAGCAGTATGTACAAGAATTTTGCTCGCGTCTGTGACTGCCAAGGTACCGGGTTAGAATCCTGCCACAGGCAACTGTATCTGGCCCCTTTTCGAAAGCAATGACAAACTACTGGAAAGATTTATATTGCCTAGAAAATGCACTAAAGCCAAACAAGTCTGAGTTGATGGCAACATCATGAATCCAATCACGCTACCAATTTTTTTAAAAATATACAAGAACTAAGTTGTGTTTTCTTTTGGATCTAAGTTCTTTTCCAAATGTTGAGTGGAACCAGCGTAAGCTGATACTAACTTTTGATTACTCAACATGGCAGCTTATATTTCACTAAGATCGGAGGACTAATGTTATATGAAATGTGTTACTTTATTTTGAGAATAACATATTATTGTCTACTATATAATTTAATATAGACCTACAAGAGATTCGGCCAAAATTCGTCATTGCATATTGCGCACTCAAGTTAGTATGATCGATGTGTCACTATGTGTGCTTTTATTTTTATGTGATTTATTAACTTAGGTCCAGAGGTTAGAACGGCCTCAGTCTCACTCGTAAGGATTTGTTTTTTTTTATGTCGGAGGATATAAATTAAAAAACTCACCCTGTACATGACGTGGCGACAGCAAAGAGCATGCGACTTTTATCACATATAGCTACAAAATCTCTCCAATCAACCCCTTAACTGGAAAAATGCAGTATTTTACAGTTTTTAATTTAGGCCTTGGTTGAGATATTGTTGAATTGAAATTTTGAGACTATCTATCTAGTATTTTTAATGACGTAGCATAGCACTATTTTGAAAATTGTGTGCAAAGTAAAGATTATATATACTATATTCATGTATATAGTTTGCTAGTGCATGTTTGCAAATGGAAACATGGGTAAAACTAGGAATCAACTCTTCACTTAGATATAAATAGTACACAATGTGGTGAAAGTACAGAATAGTTCTCTGCTGTGCTATAAATAGCACGCTGTTTACATTTTTAACTAGCTGACGTCATAGATCTCCCTAACACATCAATTATCCGTAGGGTTGAGAAACTGTAACAATGTGAATAAAACCAGACACTTACCTTAGTCAGCATTCACTGCAGGATACACTTTTTTAATTACAGAAACTAACTCCATGAATATTCCCGCTATTCTATATAATAATAATCTACCCTAATTCTAAATACTGAACACTTATTCTACTCTAATGCAAGTGTTTTCAATTAATAATATATCATTCGACGTCACACGCTTTCTTCTCCATATATGAATTTATAACGAAAGTAAGATCACATGTAACAACACGGATGCCATAATTGTTCCAACCTGTCTGCTAATGTATATCACTGCGCATGTCCCTTAAATTATATCTTCCCGCTATTGTACATAATAATAATTTCCTTTAATTCTAACAAGAGGTTAGAATTAACACTGGAAACTGATCCTAATCGTAACCCCTAACCCCAGGCTGAATACTAACTCTAATGTAATCGTTTTAAATAAATATTAATTTTAAATACTACTTATATTCGATACTAAATCATACAACAATACTAGCACTCTACAAGGCAATCATAACACAAAGGTTAGAAAACACCTCGAAGCTAGAGCAAAGGTCACAGCGGAGAACTATACTGTACTTCAGCCCACAATGTTTACATTTTTAACTAGTCTATGTCACAGGATTTCCGTGTAACACCAATGAAGTTAAGGGATGCCGTGATGTCACATCTCCCCATATAAACAACATCAACAACATTTATAATTATAACTTTTATAACTAATTTATTTTTTATTTTGGCCTATTGTAACTGATCCTAACCCAAATCTAAATACTAATTCCAAATTAATATGCCTTTTCAATTAATTTTAGATACAAATTGTACTAATCACAATGCAAAGGTTAGGTAATACCTCGAAACTAGAACAAAAGTTACAGTGAAGAGTTGATCCATAGTTGCGCGGAAACATCTTATTCGAATTATCTTCATTCCAACTCTGTGCTATCAATTGTCAAACATGGTCCTTAGCAGCAAGACATAAGAGACAACTGGTTACAACAGAGATAAGATGTCTGAGAAAAGCCGCAGGAGTAACCAGAAGACACATAATTAGAAACGAGGTCATAAGAGAATAAGTGGGTGTCACATCAATTCTACAATGCATACAAAACCCACAGATACAATGGTTCGGACATCTGGAAAGAATGCAGTGTGATTCATTAGTTTATAAAGCAAATATGAAAAGAGAAGCAGAAAGAAGAGCCAGGGGTAGACCTAGAGTATGCTGGATCAACAACATCAAAGAGACATTACACAAAAACCAAATAGCATTATCTGAAGCTGCAAAAAAGTGAGAACAAGAACACTGTATCTCTCTCGACACCCATAAAGGGTAAAAGAGGAAGGAAAGAAGAAGTAAAGATTATGATTTCTTCCATAATTTATTTTTTAAACTTAGCCTTTAGGACCTACGTTAATTGTGCTATCTCTTTCAGCTCTAATTAACCATTAAAAAAAATCTCGAATCATTTAGCAACTGTGCTCTGATATGCTATGGGTAATTCTTATTCATTATGATACACAAATGCAAAGTAAACAGTAGTGTAGTCACAGCAAAGATCCTGGAATGATTGTGAATATGTAAATGAACAATAATAATTTAAATTTCGGCTCTATTTACCACTTATTATAAATAACCAAATGGCCAGAGGGTGTCCGACAAAGTGGATGGTGCCGCAGTAACCTAATGAACAAATAGTAATGCAAAATGATGTAAAAAGGTTACTAAAACACTTACCTAGCCTATTAATAAAAATATATTTTTAAGAAAAAAAACAAAAAACATACAATAAAACTAAACAGGACAATTCTCAACGTATCGGCTCAAATTGAACCTTTTTCAAGAGACAAACAACAGAAAACGACAAAATAAAAAAATAAATAGATGTCTATATTTCATCAAGCCCTCGTCTCCATAATAGCGCAGGGATGGCAACGCATCTAGTCAAAGTGAAAATGCGTGCATTCATTATAAACAAACCGAAAGTGGGAAATTAGAGACACTATAGATGAGTGCAAGAATAATAAAAGAAAAAGATAAGAAAAATACCCCTTTTGTCACTCTATCAGACAGGCAGGTTTTAAGAACATAGTCACAACAGGCACGACTGAAGGGAACAGAGACAGATGGGGACGTGAGAAAATATTCATGTGACAACCTAGCAAGGCTTGGAAACAACGATCCTGAAAACAATACTGTGAACAGAGAACCATGGTCACCTACGCCAACAAGAATGGCATATGACAATGATAGATGAGTAATGATGTGGTGGTGGGGTGAGTGGGTTTGGGGAAGGAAGGATAGAAGAAGAATCAACATTTGAAAACGCATGGAATGAATGTGAAACCAAATATAGACATAAACATATATATAAAACCAAACCTAAACATACATAGAAATGTAAACACACACCAAGAGTCAAGAAATAAACACATAACAAGATGGACACAGATGTGTGAAGGATACCCACACAAAATGCACAGGCATGTAAATGTATCCACACACAGGAAAGGGCTCACACCAGAATAGGTATACACATTGACACAGAATGGAGATACGTGCATTAACATAAAAAAGCGCTCACATAAATATACATATATATATGTATACACAAATATGAACATTCATGCACATAAACACTTTCTCGTATAAATAATAACATGAACATTCATACACATAGAAACATATACATATATTAATGTAAATATAAACGTTCGTTCACATAAAGATAATGCTATAACAACTGCATATGTATACATACAAATGTGTGGCCCAAAGTAATTGTGTGGATACATAGAACCATGTAAAACGAAATGCATATACAAATAACTATATATGTGTGGGCACCCATCGAAAAATGGGTGCCCACACATATATAGTTATTTGTATATGCATTTCGTTTTACATGGTTCTATGTATCCACACAATTACTTTGGGCCACACATTTGTATGTATACATATGCAGTTGTTATAGCATTATCTTTATGTGAACGAACGTTTATATTTACATTAATATATGTATATGTTTCTATGTGTATGAATGTTCATGTTATTATTTATACGAGAAAGTGTTTATGTGCATGAATGTTCATATTTGTGTATACATATATATATGTATATTTATGTGAGCGCTTTTTTATGTTAATGCACGTATCTCCATTCTGTGTCAATGTGTATACCTATTCTGGTGTGAGCCCTTTCCTGTGTGTGGATACATTTACATGCCTGTGCATTTTGTGTGGGTATCCTTCACACATCTGTGTCCATCTTGTTATGTGTTTATTTCTTGACTCTTGGTGTGTGTTTACATTTCTATGTATGTTTAGGTTTGGTTTTATATATATGTTTATGTCTATATTTGGTTTCACATTCATTCCATGCGTTTTCAAATGTTGATTCTTCTTTTATCCTTCCTTCCCCAAACCCACTCACCCCACCACCACACAACCTCATCATTACTCATCTATCATTGTCATATGCCATTCTTGTTGGCGTAGGTGACCATGGTTCTCTGTTCACAGTATTGTTTTCAGGATCGTTGTTTCCAAGCCTTGCTAGGTTGTCACATGAATATTTTCTCACGTCCCCATCTGTCTCTGTTCCCTTCAGTCGTGCCTGTTGTGACTATGTTCTTAAAACCTGCCTGTCTGATAGAGTGACAAAAGGGGTATTTTTCTTATCTTTTTCTTTTATTATTCTTGCACTCATCTATAGTGTCTCTAATTTCCCACTTTCGGTTTGTTTATAATGAATGCACGCATTTTCACTTTGACTAGATGCGTTGCCATCCCTGCGCTATTATGGAGACGAGGGCTTGATGAAATATAGACATCTATTTATTTTTTTATTTTGTCGTTTTCTGTTGTTTGTCTCTTGAAAAAGGTTCAATTTGAGCCGATACGTTGAGAATTGTCCTGTTTAGTTTTATTGTATGTTTTTTGTTTTTTTTCTTAAAAATATATTTTTATTAATAGGCTAGGTAAGTGTTTTAGTAACCTTTTTACATCATTTTGCATTACTATTACCACTTATTACGAGTTTGACTTGTTAGTGTTTACAAAAATGTTTAAAAATAAACCAAAGTTTTTGAATAAAATGAATAAAATTATTTGATGTGTTAAAAAGCACTAAATAAAGAAAAAATTCAATAAAATGCACCAGAAAATTTTTGAAAAGCACTAAAATAGTGCAGTTTCGCTATTTCAAAAATTTGGCACCAAATTATATGAAAAAGCAACAGATCTGGTTGGAAAAGCACAAAAATGGCAACCCTGATGTCATGGCTTAATTTAGCATGTTTTTTTGCATGGAAATGGTAGCGGACAGGGTTGTTTGTTTGTTTGTTTGTTTTTCGTTCGCTCCATTGTAACCATCACGGATATCCGTGCGATTTCCGCCGGGAGCGTGATTACGTTGTGCCACTGCTATGCGCCTTGTAGGCCTAGCACATCCGATTTCGGCATGCCTTGACAATTCGGGTGGGCTACCCTTAGCCTGTGACAGCCTCTATATCTGTCTTCAGGCACGCGTAGTGGAGACTCTTCGCCCAGACGATTTCCTTGCTCTCGTCTGACTCGAACGAGGTGTTCCACTGTCTATGAACTTGCCTCGTGTAATTGGACGTGCTGTGCCTGTGCCCATTGGGTACTGAACCGTTTCTCATCCGTGAGCCTGGTTCCTTAAGGTGAAGAACTCAACAGAGGAGTTGGACCCTGGCTCTTTCGCCCTCTTAGCCGAGGTGTCGTTCACCGACATCGTGTACCCCTTGTCCAAGTTCGAGTCTCACACCACGCGTTTGAGAGCAAGGCGTTCTCGAGCTGAGTTTTAGTGGAAGTGAATGTCTACAGCAAATTAAGCCTTGCATATTAGATCTTGTTAAAATGTTTATTGATGACACAGATACTCTCACCCGCATAGATTTCCAGTGGAGAAAACTTCACCATATGCAGTGGATACATAACAATGACACACTTGCATTGTGGGTAGAAATAGCTTAATACAGGAATGCAACTGGTGAAATCCCTTTTCAAAGTCTTGCAGATTTAGTTTTAACTGTGCTTACTTACCTCATTCCAATGCTGACGTGGAACATATTTTCAGTCAGATGGGGGTTACAAAATCAAAAATTCGAAATTACTGAGCATCACTAGTTTGAGAGCTGTTCTGACTATTAAATATGGAATGAAAAGATATGGTAAATGTTGTTTTGATTATAAACTACCTAAGGATGTCCTGCAAAAAATTGGATCGCAAGGTGCTTATACAATTTTGTTTCAATCATCATCATCTGATACTCAAGTACAGCCAGAAAATGCAACAAAAATTGAAGAAGATTTGTCTGACTGGGATTTGGCAGATCTTGAATAAACATATTTCTAATATTAACTGATAATCAAGAACTCTAGTGTGAAAACTTGTAACACATTTTGAATATTATGTTATTTTGTTTGTGGTGTTTTCTCATTATTTTGTGTGTGCATTCTTGACATCAGACTAGTGCCTTTTGGCAAAAACATGTTGACAACACTAAATGCACCAGGAAAAATACATATAAAATGAAAAAAAATATTTTCTGACTGATTATGCAATCTGGAATAATAATATTTATCATATTAACTGATATTACTCAATTTTAATGTGTTATCTTGTATTATTTTAAGGATTATAATTGGTACTGTTTTTAGTGCTTTCCAAAATTTTTTTGAACTTTCTGGTGCTTTTTAGAGATGTTTCTAGTGCTTTTATGATGAAAGGAGTTCGCAACACTGGTAACGAACATCAATCTGACTGTCTGTCAATCGAATGAGAACGGCAGCTGCTGCAATGAATATATTGTGGCCTATTTTGACAGCTAAGGGATTAAATGGGTTAAGGTTGATCAATTGAAATGTCTTGTACATTATTATTTGTATGTTTTCGTGCCTATACCACATAGTCCAATAGTCATCTTAAAACAATGACAAAACTTGTGCTCTACATAAGTACTATTGTTATACAGTTTTACCAATTATTGATGGTCAGATTATTTGAAGTGCAGATCAGTCAGTTTTAGAAAATAGTTGTGTCAAGTGATCAACACTATAAAGTGAATGAAATAACATTATTTACAGGTTCATTGGTTTTTTTTTCAAGCAATGAGTTGATTTAGTAGACTAGTGTCAAGTAATTCAACTTTCAGATACTTTTGTTCAGGAGAATAAAATGAACAGATGACAGCGGTGGAGAATTTCACAAAGTCAGACTCACCATTACTAGCTCATCATAACATCATACACAAGAATCACCATTTTCGACGGCATCATGTTCTCTCAAATGATGAGGCAGATGAGACTGAGGAGTTGGACCCCAGGATTCAGGTTTCTACTGTTTTTTTGAATAATAATAATATCAGTTGCAGTGTAGGCTTATGTATAATCATTATAATAATGTATAGAATACCCTTTATGTAGTGAAGTGAAGTTTTTTTTAAATTGACATATATGCACTCTGAATAGACCCATAACTGCACAGTTTCTCTCATCACATGTTGAAGAGTATATATGCTGATTGTTCCTGTTGCACACTCCATAACTGCACTCACAAGTACCCTGTTTTTGCTGCATGTGGCAGTTATAATTCAAAAATCATTTAGCCACAATATTGTATCTTCTTCTTCTGCGTTCATTCTCAAACTCCTGCAGATTAGCAGGATTTAGTCCGGAGAGCGGAATGCGTTGTGTCATGGTTTACAGCATTGCTGCGATATCTGCGCCTTTCAGCCTGACACATCCAACTTCAGCATGGCTTTGGGTCACTGACCCTATATGGGATGGGGCAGCCAACTCCATCCCATAACCTCCTTAGTCACCTTTTACGACATGCATGGAAGGTAAACAGTGTTGCTATTCTTTGCTCCCCTTTCGGGCCTGGCAACACACGGGAAAATATTGTATCTTCTGATTTTGTTTTTATTCTCATTTAGAAAGTGTTCATATACCGGTAGTGATTTTAATATGTCCTTCTTGTGCATAATAAATTTCCCCAATATTGATGCCAACATGTCTGCTCTTTCATTTATACAAACTCCTGCATATCCAGAGAAAAAAATCCACAGATCTCTCTCAGACTAGATGAAGCAATGTACTCCACCCACTCATGTCTAAACTTCTCATGAATTTCTCTATATCAGGCAGTTCATTTTTTAAATATAACGAAAATGTATATTTTTAATGTTAGTTATGGATTGCATTACTCCTGAATACTTCCATAATTTGAGACCTTTATTCACTTTAATTGTTGTGCAGAATGAAAGTTTTCTTCCTTTTTTTTTGTGAAGTTTTAAGCTTAGTTAATGCATATCTAAACCAAAAGTTAGGTGTTTTTTTATACAATAACCTCATTATTCATATTTTTGGATTATATATTTTTTAATCTGTAATTTTATGTGTTCATAGTCTTCCAAATATCTTTAATTAATAATATATTATAGAAGTATTGAGGATTTGTTATTATAGAAAAAAATGACAAAGCATCAAATGGAAACAAGTTCCATTCAGCTTGTACCTATTCGCCTCACAACTTGAGTCAACACGTTTTTCTTATTCATTCACACAAATAACACAAACAAGGTTGCTTCAAATGTTACGTGGGTAAATGAATAATATAATATCAATTTAGTATCAATGATTTATTGTTACAAAAAAAAACATAAGGCAGTAAACTGGCTTTGAAGCAGGTTTCAGCTGACATCAGTTGCATCTTATTTTAGGGACGCAGTGTGAATGAATATGGAAAACGTGTTGACTTAAGCTGCGAGATGAATAAGTACCAGCTGAATAAACCTGGATCAAATCCTGTTTGCTGCCTTATGATTTTTTATGAAATATTTAGGAGACAATTCTGTATTTATTGTTTTTAACATCATTGAGAAAAATGTACTGGGGTCAAAATATGTGGAAATATATCATATAGATTATGTTTTGAAGAATATCTAAATACTTGCTCGATCATAAAATACCATAAAATATCAAACCATTAACACTTTACTGACCTAGCAATCCGTAGCATATTTATCTCCAATTACTAAGGGTGTTCACAAATGTTTCAGACATCAACAGCACTGTCTTTAAAATAAAATTTGCACAAACTTGAACTAATGACATAAGAACTTTGAAATTTTCTGTCAAAATTAATGTGGGCATTTTCTGAATGAATTTGACAGTCCCAGAGTTATTTCAAGAGAAAAATCCTACTTATGTTTAATGCTAGAATGAATTTGCATTACTTTATTTGTATCTCAAAATTTCACCTTCCAGAATTTATGGTTTTTCAAGAAAAGCACTCATAAACCATGCTGATAGACTGTATTGATAGACTGATAAATGTGCAACCATTTTGGAAAACCATACTATCCCTTATGAGAAATTTTTAGTAACATATCACTATGGTTGCCATATTTCAGAAGTATAACGGTTTCTATTTTCTTGGAAGTTCATTACCAAAGGTGTATAATGGAAATTTAAAAGTTGAATTTGGTCAGTAAAGTGTTAACAAACTAATTAGGTAGTTACTGGCACCCTTTTTTAATTGAAATAAATTATGCTCTCCTAATTTTTTTTTCAAATTGTAATTATTCTTTCCAAAAAGATGTTTTACAATTTACATATATATTTGTGTTCTGTAACCTTTTCCCACTCCAATGACAGTACCAATATGTATCAATATTATGGTATGAAATTATACAATATTAAAAATATTTCATGAAATTTTCTGCAATTGAAAATTTAGTTGGTCCAAACTTATTTAAAAAAAAATCTAGCCCAGAAAGAGTTAAAACAATTGAAAGTAAATAGTATTTCTTTTTTGGAGGATACTATGAGGAGAATGATAGCCTAGTTGATAGAGAGCTTGCTTGCTATCATCGGGTTACAAAGTGTCAGGTTCAAAACCACATTCTGACAAAAACAAAATATAGGTTGTGATTTCTTGCTTGACACGACCACTCCTCCAGTCGCATCAGCTGTAAATGAGTACGTGACGCATGAGTTAGGGGAGGTAAAAACAGCAAGGAAGGGAACTTGCCACCCCACCTAATAGTTGCTGCAGCTTAGTACATGAAGAGTTATATCTTCATCCCTGAGGCAGATGCCATGGGAGCTACCTATCTAGTAGAAAACGTATTATATACCCAAACCATTTCATTTGATATTTCTCAATGAAGTCTAGTACAGGTAAGGTACCCACTAGTTTTCTAATGTCATCATTTCTAATTCAGTTGCTTCTTTTTACTCCTATTCTTCATGGGCAAATAATTTCTGTTGCAACTAATTTCCTTTAGTAATTTGATGTCACTATCCAAATTAATTTGACAATGGTAAGATGGCATTGTATCACAATTATCACCTACGGTGTCATTCTCTTCACTCTGTAGTAAATAAATGATTATCTCTCTCTTTTCAATGATATGTTATGTGTGATTAGTAAGGGGGATGGGTGAGGTAGAGTACATCTATGCCATACTCCAGATACAGTGTTTGAAAGAGTTAATGATGAAATCAAAAGCACTTTGTGATAACTGGTTTTTTTTTTTCTCTGGATGTTTTCAGATCGAGTTGGAAAAGTTAAATAAAGCCAGTGAAGAAATCAACAGACTTGAACTAGAACTTGATGTAAGTGCCTTTGATTACACTGTATTCAAATAAAAATAGAAGGTATTGTAGTGGGCTTGTATTGCAGGAGATACATGTTTTAGCGGGCTTTTGTTGCAGGAGATAAATATTTTAGTGGGCTTATGTTGCAATGATACATATTTGAGTGGGCTTGTGTTACAGAGGATAGGCCTACATGTTTTAGGAGGTAACATTTCTGGCAAGAAGTAATAGGGATGGAAATCTGTGTGACATAGTGGTTAAGCCATCTGCCCAATGTTGAAGAGGTTGTGGGTTTAATACTGTCTGGTAATATCTTACATAAAAGAGCAAGTAAATTTAAGTAGGAAGCCAGAGGAAAATTTAAAAATTCTTGAGACTAACGGGAATTGAACCAGTCTGCTCAATGGCACCAAATCGCCTAGCAACTATTGCATACAAGTTCTTCCGTACTAGCAACTATTGCATACGCATTAGTACGGAAGAACGCGTGTGCAATAGTTGCTAGGCGATTTGGTACCGTTGAACAGACTGGTTCAATTCCCATTAGTCTCAAGAATACATAAAAGAGCCTTGTTTTGGATGTCCTTAGGGATATCTGCTTGAAGCTGCAGTTATGTGCTATGTGTGGAATCTTGTGCATCTTGCAGACGGCATGTCGCTATGTTGTGAGAGAAAGAGTGTATTTGGGGAAACACAAGTACATTGAAGTAAATCTCCAATGTCTTTTGAGCCTCTATGGTAAGTAAATATTGAAAAAATAAAATAAATAAGGTTAACCCTTTCCCCACTAAGTGATTTCCCTATTGTCACAACTATATCACTAAAGATAAGGGAACAACTACACCTAATTGTCAATATCAATAAATAATTTTGTCTTATCACACTCAGACTAGCGGATCTAAAATGAAGCCTCACATGAAATTATATAAACCTTAATTGAATACTTATACATTTAAATAAATGAACTGACAGTCAACATAATGTTGGGAAAAATATTTCTCACTTGGAGGAACTGCTTAGTAGAGTCATTGAGAGGAAAGTATTGAGATATTTTCTCAAATCTCCTTTTTCCCAAACACGTTGATATTCCTGAAACATTTAATCTGTCATCTTTACTCCAAAAAATGTCATACTCAGGCAGAATATGTATACCCATCATAATATAAGTATAAAAAGAAACATTTTATTTTACTGGCAGTTACATATGTCCAGCACGTCTTCTTTTCTTGCTTGTTCCTAGTGTTATGTTACATACAAATTTATCTGATCAGCTGCAACTTGATAAAAGCCCTCATTGATCATTTCAGTCAACATTCGTGATGCCACAATTTTCTCAGCATCGTCCAAACTAACAAAGGACCTTCAGCATCATTTTCCATGTCATCTCTGGTGCGCAAATCACCTATATCTCACATATTTCCATCATTACTACAGACTGTGTCATGAGTATATATGTGAATAATATCCTTCATTGCGAACAATTTGTCTCAAACTTAGCAAATTAAAAACATTTGTAATAATGCTATTCTCATGATGTAAACACAATCCAGGAAGCCTGAACTCTGAACTATGCAAAGGTTACAGTTTAAAATTAACTTTGGGCAGACTCAAAAAATAAATACTGATCTTAGTGAAACAAATTAAAAAAAGTGATTCCCAGTGACGCTACTGTCTCTCTATCTATCTATAAACCCAAAACTCTTCAGGGTCATAGGGGCACCACATTGGATGCGTCAGCACACAGAGTCCTCCAGCGAATTCTATCCTCAGCGATGCGGATGAGTGTGGAAATATCTTGCCCTGTCTATTCCTTGATGTTGTCTGTCCATGTCTTTATTTGCCCTCCTCGGCTTCTTCCACCCTGTTCCCTGCAGTATTGTTTTTGACAAGGAATCGTGCCTGCATACATGTCCGAACCATGCTAGTTGTCGTCGTTTCACTATTGAAAGCAATGGCTCCTGAACACCTGCACACATCTCTACATTATTTCTTACGTACACATTGGTCTTATGTTTCCTATAGGAAATTCGTAGAATTCGTCTAGCATTTGTACTCGAAAGCCTACAATAACGATATTCTCATGATGTAAATGCTAGTGTAGTGTTCTACCAATAAAGGCAGTGCCATGACTAGTTGTCTAATGGTTAAATAGCAGTTGTATATTTTATATTGATCATGCACAGGATCAACATTTTGACCAAAAGGCTTTGACCATGACAGGGACAAACAAACATAGAATGAAACCACAAAATCCAATGAAGACTATGTGCAATCATTCTTGATTAGAACCTGCCTTCACAGCATGCAGGACATTCCCATAAGTGCTCCGTCCTCCGCTCCAGCAGCCATCCCAGTGTATGTAGACTCTTAGTTCCGGTCAGGTGTTGATTGTGTGATCTTCGGGACTTTCCAAAAAATGTACTTTTCATTCCCTCACCTCTAGATACTCCCATTTCTAACATTCTCTGTATGTGTATGTTCTTGTAGAAAATAGAAAACATCACAACCTCACACAGATACCTTCTATTGTTGTCAATTCTGTAAAAGAACATTTTATGTGCGCATTGGACTTGCTAGTCATTTAAAAACGCACTATTAACTTTTATTTTTTTAATTGTTATTATTATTATGGTTGAGTTTTTGGTCATCGTTGATCACGACGGACGAACATCATGTTCTCAACCTCATTGACATCATCTGCATCTTGAAATGAATTTATTACTGCCTTCATTAAGTCTGCTTTATCTCTTCTCAGCAATGTGCCGTCTATCGCCACATTGCCTGCCAATAAGTCGGCTCTTTCGTTTCCTCTGACCCCAGCATGACCAGGGCAGTATATCCATGTAATGCTCTGGACAGCTGAGTTGTTCAATAAGTCCCACCATTCTTTTCTTAGCATGAACTTTTCTATCTTGCGCAACATGCTTTGAGAGTCTGTGAGTATTACCATGTGTGTTGATTTATCAGTTATCAACCAATTAAGAGCTGCTGTAACTCCCTACATGTACAAGCAATGTAGTAGAAACTGAAAAAAACAAAGATGGTGATGAAAAGAGTCAAGAATGACAGATGTGATTACAGGATGAGAAAGTACAGTAGGATATACAAGGAAAATGTACAATTGACAACAAAAGTACTAATATTGTTGATAATAACAATAAAAAGTCTTATCTTGATGAAATGAGTGACTGTTAAAGTGTGTAACACTTGATATGACGGAAATATGCTAGAAGACAAGAACATTCTGTCACTTTACTGTTTATTTTGTTTTGTCCATATCCTGTGATATTCTACAAACTTTCTGTTTGTTTTTGTTTCATCTCTATCCTTCTAGTTTTTCATCTTTGATACTCTTCCGGACTTCAGATTTATCCTGTCTAGCCATTTTTATGTAAACATGGACAGTGCTGTTTCTTACTCGTCATGTGTTATGTTGCATTCTTGATAAAGACTTTTTGGTCACAACTTCAATTTCTCTGTGTAATCATACATTTTACTAGTGAATAGCACAACTGTTCCATACTCTGTTCCAGTTGTGACTATAGAAAAAATAGCACACTTAGTCTAGTTATGTCTTATGATGATGTGTCCTTTGTAAAGTGTTACTCTCATTGTAAGTATGTAAATCTTTTGATTATGTGTAAACAGTCAAAGTGTTATCCTTAGTGATAGTAAGTATCCCTCTTGATTCTGTGTAGAGTCTTGCTTCCACAAGTCATAAGAGGGATGTCTTCAATATCTGCACCCCCCCCCCCTCTATTTATCTTATTTTTAGACCTTGTCTACCAAGATTAGTTTTTGTAACCTATCATGTCAGTTTTAGTTGCCCAAAGTATGTTCACCTGTGTGTTGTTATGTTCAGAAGGCAATCTGCTTCCTTCTTTGTGCAGTTCTGCAGTGGAATATCTCTATATCCAAGATATTGATATAGAGAATCCCGCCAAAGACGGATGTGTCGGGCAATTGGCGCAAATAAAACGGCGACACAACGCATTTCCATTCTCTGGACTACATCCTTCTGAAAATCTATTAGGACCATGGTCCTGCTACAAGATATCCAGTGGGAGTTTGAGAATGAACGCTGAAGAAGAAGATATGGAGAATAACATGCCATGTCACATAAGGGTATATTCTTTTCCATTGTTTATATAACTGCCCATGTATCACAACTTATAAAACCAGTCAAATATATAACTATAAGATCAATGACATGGAACCAGCAGGGGAAAGGAAACGGGGAAGATCTAGGAGCACATGTATTAGAGAGATCATGAAGGACTTGACAAATATGGGAATCATATTGAATGAGGTAGAGAGCATATTCAAGTATAGAAACAAATGGACAATCATTGTGCTGGAAAAATGCGTAAATTACCTCTTTAGCCCAAGTGTAGGAAGGATGTATAAATATTCTACAAGGTTCAAGTGCAGTAAAGATGTGTAAACACCCTTCACAGCCCAAAGTGTAGGAATAATGTGTAAACATCCTTCATGACCCATGCATAGGAAGGATGTGTAAACACTATACAAGTCCCAAGTATTGATTGATTGATGTCTCACATCCATATATTACCACCATGAACATATCACTTTTTATTTATATATCTTCAACATTTTAAATATATTTTTCACACTGCTGATCATGTGATAATTGTGTTTCTGCAGGATGCACGTGCAGCTTTTCGTCAAGTGTTATCAGACTCAACACAATGTCTTAATGCACTGCTGCAGAAACTGGGATCTTGTGTGGACAAAGCTCGACCTTATTATGATGCCAAGATGAGACATCAAGAGGTCAGACTGTGCTGTTTCTTGAATTAAAATTATAAGGATTAAATTAAAATTTGATTGATCACTCTAGTTGAATTTGCTGACACCTTATTCTATCTAGTCGTTAAACTCTTTGTTGCCTTTCAGCGTCAGGAGTAGAAAAGTTTTCTGAAGATGGCCCTCATGTGTGCTGATTATATTGTGGTGTTTGTCGCCTCTTTTATTTCGGTGGTCCATCGTTTTCGTGGTCGGCCTTTAGGTCTGCCTTCACTGTATCTGTGTAACACAGCTTGCTGTGGTATGCTGCCTGATGGTAGTCTGCTGATGTGTGCAAACCATTTTATCTGTTGTCTTTAAATATATTCAAAAATTGGAATGGTACCTGTTCTTTGTCTAATGTCCTCATTTCTCACTCTGTGTCTTAGAGATATTCCTAGGATTCTGCACAAGCATGCCATGTTAGCTGTCACAAGTTTACATTTATCTTGTGCTGTCATTTTCCATGTTTGGCATTGGTAACACAGTGTTGGTATAATAATTGTTTTGAATAGTGTTATTTTGGTGTTTAAATCTACATCTAATAAAAAATAATATCTATTTTTGTTTCTGAAGATTGGTGTCATTTGTCCTAGGGCTTGGTATGCTTTACTACATCTATTGTGTATTTCTATGCTGCTCCTGCCATCTGTTGTTATATTGCTTCCTAGGTATGTGCATTCTATCACTTGTTTAAATGTGTTGTTTCCAATATATATGTTCGTGTTTCTTTCTGACACATTATTATCAAGTTAGATTTATTTTATTTTTTTCAGTTCCCTGTGAAAAAATAGGACTG
The DNA here is from genome assembly GCA_034231615.1 of Meghimatium bilineatum. Taxonomy (NCBI): domain Eukaryota; kingdom Metazoa; phylum Mollusca; class Gastropoda; order Stylommatophora; family Philomycidae; genus Meghimatium; species Meghimatium bilineatum. The sequence continues at coordinate 24,558,468 of CM067322.1, forward strand.
AAACTATCACCCTCCAGTAATTTCTGTGACACTGTCTTCTTTAACTCTGCCCATGAGGTCCCAGTTGATCTAGTCTACCCTTCTATTGTTCTTTGCCAGATATTCTTGGGTCTTCGTCTCTTTTCCTATGGATTCCATAGGACTCTTTCTAAGAGTATGTTCTATCCAACTTACAAATTCTATCTTAATTGCGATGTTGAAATCCAGGCAATTAAGGTGACAACTGAGTGTCAATTTTGTCCAATTGTCTGTAGTATTCCTGACGGCTGAAAGATCAGCACTTCAAGTACTCCCGTCCAGAAAACTAACAGAGCTGAAAATACTACTGACCGAATTAAATATTCAGCACAGGGTAATCATGCAGAGTTAAAACACAACTATCATTTTCCGACATAGTCACCATTGCTCTGGACACAAGTTATCCAGTCTTTAAATTCCTGTAGGAAACAATTATATTGTTTGTGTGTCTAACCATTCATGCACCACATGTTGTACCTCTTTATTGAATGTGAAAGTCTGTTCACATTTTGGAATACCTGATTTTCCAAGAAAGCAGATTAACTAGGGATGATCAGATTAACTACTGATGATTAATCAGATGTGCCAAAAGTGACCATCAAAAGAGACATGATAAAAGCAATTGGAAAGTTAACACCAGCACAGGATGACTACCAAATTATGAAGAGATCAGAAAAAGTTGTCACTCTTAAGCCTCAGAACAGAACACAAAACCAACTCCACAGCAAAATGTATACAAAGTTCAAGATTGATAATGCAGCAATGTGAACACCTCAATATGACACCTCAGACAGCAGAGAATATTCTTCAAGAATGTTCAGAATATAAAATGCTGAAACAAACACACTGACCCACAGAAACAACACTGGAAGATAAACTCTGTAGACCTTTGTACGAGTTACAAAACACAATCAAGTTTATAGAGAAGACTAAATTTCAGATAAAAGCACATTCCAGGTGAACAAAAGAAGAAAAAGAAGCTAGTACATTATTGTCAAGTTAGTTATTGACACCTTATTGTTGAAGTAGAGTTGTTGACACATTAGTGTCAAATTAGAGTTGTTGACACCATATTGTCAGGATAGAGTTGATGACACCATATTGTCAGGATAGAGTTGATTACACCATATTGTCAGGATAGAGTTGATGACACAATATTGTCAGGATAGAGTTGATGACACCTTATTGTCAAGTTGCACCTTAGAGAACTTTGCATAACATTTGTAGACTTCACAAAGGTATTTGACACAGTGAAAGGAGAGGGGATGGGCTGTGAGAGGAGCTGTGAAAGGAGAGGGGAATAGCAGACAAAATTATCTCAACAAGAGTTGTGTACACACAACAGACAAGGGTATCTTAACAAGAGCCCTCTATACACTTTAGAGACACAGATAGTTTAACATGAGACCTCTGTACACATCAAAGATATTTCAACTATAGCTCTCTAGACACTGTAGACAAGATATCTCAACAAGAGATAGCCCTCACAGCAGACAATGTTATCTCAGCAAGCATCCTTTATACACAGCTGACAAATCTTAACAAATGTGATGTGAACACCAATAGATGAGACTTTCCTGGCATATTAGCTAAATCACTTGCCTTGTGCTCAAGAGGTCACAGATTCAAATCCAGCTTGTGACATTTTATTTACAAAGTAATTTTTTTTTTTACAACCTTGAGAATTATTGCTTGAAGCTATGGAGTTATGTGCTATGAGTTGTACTCTCAGCAGGCGGTGTGCTGCTTTCTTGAGAAGGACGGAGTACATATACTGTAACGGAGTGCAGTGAAGCCAATCCTCAACACCGTTTGAGCCTTTTTGGTTAGATATTGGATGTTTGCCAGTGCTCAGTACTCTATGGAAGGCACCTATTTGTGCCAAGTTCCTGGCATTTACTTGAATGTTGCTTTTTGTTTTTTAGGCTCATTTGGAAATTCAGAAGGCAGTCCTAAGATATGAACGATCTCGAAGCATGCATGAGGCAGCCAAAGAACTGGTACAACTGGCAGAAGAAGGTTACAAGAGACGAGAGAAAGAACTTGATCCAACATGGCAAGAGATGCTTAACCATGCTACAATGAAGGTCAGTATCTTTAATACTATACCAGGTGTTTGTTGTTCTCCATATCAACCAGGTGATTGTTGAGTTCTCTCCTAACTATACCAGGTAATTGTTGAGTTTTCTCCTTACTATACCAGGTGATTGTTGAATTTTCTCCTTACTATACCAGGCGATTGTTGAATTTTCTCCTTACTATACCAGGCGATTGTTGAGTTTTCTATTTAGCATACCACATGATTGTTGCGTTATTTACTTATTGTAACAGGTAATTTATGTTTCTATTTATGAGTGTCCTTTAAATAGAAATCTGAAATAATTGTTTTTCTGTAGTAATATATTCTGAAAACACGAAACACAACTGTATCATTTTTCAATGTAGTAACCATTACACTTGCCACAAGTCCTCTAGTATTTGGATTCCTGTAGAAAATAGTTATATTGTTTTGTGTCTAATCACTCATGAATCACATGCTGTACCTCTTTATTGGATGTGAAAGTCTTCTTCCCAATGATGCTTTGATGCATCCAAAAAGGTGAAAATCATTTTGGACTAGGTCTGTTGAATGTGGCAGATTTGTTAGGCACTGAAAGTGGAGATCCTCAACAATTGCAGCTATTGCATGTGCAGTGATTGGGTCAAGCATTGTTATGTTGTAAAAAAAACAACACCTTTACTCAAAAGTCCACATTGGTGGGATTTGATTGTGGGTCAAAGATGTTCAAGGATAAGATTGGTATACATGGCACTTGTAACAGTGTTCCGCCTTGTGATGAACTGTCATTCCACAAGAGATTCATAGAACAGGTATCATTTTGAAATTCCTACTCCACTTACACATTTGCTGGATTGACAGTTGCATTGACATCGCCATTTTACACCTTCATTCTTCAATGAATTTCTACAAGTTTCACCTCTTCACTAATAAAAACACACAAATAAATGGATAACATAACACTGTTCCTTTTTGGTGAGTATAGTTTCTATTTCTATCACACTTTTTTCAGTTGAAAATCCTTGTAAATGTGCAGATTTCTTTATGAGGGAATTGGACATTTTCTTATCAGGCAGGTTGATGAGATGTTTATCCTTATTAATATTAAGGATATTATTTTTTGTTCCATTATTTTCCAAATGTTATATATCTCATTATATTTAAATTATTGAGTATCTCATTATCTTCCAATTATTGTGTCTCATCTATACATTATTGTGTCTCATCTGTACATCATTGTGTCTCATCTGTACATCATTGTGTCTCATCTGTATATCATTATGTCTCATCTGTATATCATTGTGTCTCATCTGTATATCATTGTGTCTCATCTATATATCATTGTGTCTCATCTGTATATCATTGTGTCTCATTTGTATATCATTGTGTCTCATTTGTATATCATTGTGTCTCATCTGTATATCATTATGTCTCATCTGTATATCATTGTGTCTCATTTGTATATCATTGTGTCTCATCTATATATCATTGTGTCTCATCTGTATATCATTGTGTCTCATTTGTATATCATTGTGTCTCATTTGTATATCATTGTGTCTCATCTGTATATCATTGTGTCTCATTTGTATATCATTGTGTCTCATTTGTATATCATTGTGTCTCATCTGTATATCATTATGTCTCATCTGTATATCATTGTGTCTCATTTGTATATCATTGTGTCTCATCTTTATATCATTGTGTCTCATTTGTATATCATTGTGTCTCATTTGTATATCATTGTGTCTCATCTGTATATCATTGTGTCTCATCTGTATATTATTGTGTCTCATTATATTCCAATTATTGTCTCAGTATCTTCTAATTATTGTATCTCATTATTCTTACATTGTTGTTCTTCTAATTTTATTCCAATTATTGTGTCCCATTATCTTTATATTATTGTTTGTCTCAATACCTCCCAGGTATTGTGTCTCATTATTATCCCATTGTTGTGTGTCTCATTATCTTTACATTATTCTGCATCATTATCTTTACATTATTGTGTCTCATCGTTACATTAATGTTTCCCGTTATCATTAAATTATTGTGTCTCATTATCTGTACATATTTGTGAATCTCATTATACAGAGTGTTTGTAAAATCTCTATAGACTTTGTAAGTAGAACAAATTTGAAAAATGACCTCACACTTAGATCACCAGAGAATGTGAAATAAAAATAAGTCATTGATATAGTTACAATAGTTACTGCTATTGCCCAGCGCTGCTTTGGGGAAGCTGGAAAGTACCAATGGAATTTTCTTATATGAAAATGTCCACCACAGGTTCCAAGACATGACTGCACACGTCTCTTCGTATTGTCGAATACCTTCTGCAACATCTCTGTTGTTATTTCTTGAATAGTAATTCTTTCTTCTGTTTACAACACCATTCTGTTTTGCATGCAAAGAATTACTCCAGTAGATGACATCCATTCAGTGCATATTGCTTCACGATGGACTGTGGTGGACATTTTTTGATGACCTCACGTATGTCATTTTTCAAATATTATCTCCATACAAAGTTTAGTGAGACTTTACAGACACCCTGTAATTCCATTATTGTTTGTCATTATCTTTACACTATAATTTATGTTATTATTATCACATTGTTTTAATTATTTTATTTTAAAAAAAATGCTGTGTACATATCCAGAATTGTACTTATTTAACTACAAGGTCAATGAAGCTGAGAGAGAAATGATAGAAAGTGAGAAATTTCATCGGAAAATCACTCAGATCTTCAAACACAGCCAAGGTCAGGTACAGAAATTGCAGTCAGATCTCAAGAATGCTATCACAAAATCAAGGTAATGAGTCATCATTCATTCATTAACTACTTCTTTTCTGCTTATACTTGTTCTCTAACAAATGTGATCTCTTTTTGTGTTATCTCTTTCCAGTTTGGCTATATCTCCAAATTAGTCACTAGATGAAGACCATCATTTGTTTCCATGTTGCGTGTCCATTGTGGGACTTGGAAGAGGATCAATGAATAGCCATACTGTTACCTACAATGCAGATCATAAGAGGCGACTAACAAGGTTTTGGTGGTCGAGTTGGTTGTTCTATCCCATAGAGGATCAAAGTGACACAGAAGTCATGCTGAAGTTAATTAAAATAATTCTTATAGCTGACGGGAATTGAACCAGGTCTGTTCTAGCAGCACTGAATCGCTTTGCAACACAATTAAACAGGTTTTCTGTACTTGACCAACAACATCCCCAAAAAAGATGTGGCCCGGTCAAGATGTAGGAATTATTTTCATTTATCCTTATGCTTCCTACTTGAAATTACAAGTATAAGATATTATTTGAAGCAGCATTGTTCTGTCTCTATGTTATTTATGTTTACAAGAAGGCCTTTAGGTCCATGTGTACGAATATGCATGTTCTGTGTTTGTGTTCCTGAGGATATTTTAATACTTGTATGGGATGTTCGTTGATGTTGTAATAGTCCTTGTTTCCATTGGTCTGTTCTCAGTGACTTGAGTAGTACACAGGCTGATAGTCTTGACTGGGCCACATCTTTTTTTGGGGATGTGGTTTGTCAAGTACAGAAAACCTGTTTGCTTGTGTTGCAAAGCGATTCGGTGCTGCTAGAGCAGACCTGGTTCAATTCCCATCAGCTGTAAGAATTATGTCCTTCTTTAAATAGTGTTTGTGTAGTAATTTTAATGTCATTCTTGTTCATGACTAATTCCCATTGTATTAGTGCCTTTGAAGCCAATGTGTCTGCTCTTTCATTTCTGCAGATTCCCACATGTCCAGGACAGTAAATCCATAGATTTCTCTGTAGATTAGAGTACACAATGTACTGTCACCCACTCATGTGAGAGTCATCTGTTATCAATCCTTCTAAGCAGTCACTACTCCAACCATGCAATATTTTGTGTGTGTCAGAAATCCATTTTAGTGATGCCGTAACTACCTCAATTTCCATTCTCATACTGGAGATTGTTGCTATATAGACTCCATTCTCATACTGGAGATTGTTGCTATATAGACTCCATTCTCATACTGGAGATTGTTGCTATATAGACTCCATTCTCATACTGGAGATTGTTGCTATATAGACTCCATTCTCATACTGGAGATTGTTGCAATATAGACTCCATTCTCATACCGGAGATTGTTGCAATATAGACTCCATTCTCATACTGGAGATTGTTGCAATATAGACTCCATTCTCATACTGGAGATTGGTGCAATATAGACTCCATTCTGCTCCACTACAGTTCTATCCCTAACTGAAGCAGTATAGCCTCAACCTAATTTTTTACCATTAATCACAGAACCCTCAACGTACGTAATGACATCATCATCTGTCTAATGCTATCACAGTCATAGATTTGAAAAATAACAAACAAACAAATTAAATGGGGTGATTTTTTTGCTCGTGAGTTGAAATGTGGTGGGCATTTGCAATTCAGTGTAATGAGCGATACATGATGAAAACGTGACTATTAACACTTATCACTGTTATTCCTCATATTATGCTGTGTGTGATCTGGTTGAATATACGTCAGACTGTGTGGTTATAATATTGTACTGTGGAACGCTACCCTTATTTGACAGGACCAGGTCAAGCATCTGTATTGACATAACATATCTATCTTTACAATTTACTGATGAATGAGCTGTACGTTCATTACAGCTTAGTAAATGTATGTACTTTGCATGTTGATGTCTCTTAATATATTCCGATTGAATATATATATATACACACACACACATGGGACAATACTCTCTTCTTACCAATAATGGGCTATCAATCTATTTATTTATGTGATAGAGCATTGTCCTCACTGCCACTCTGTAAGCCTCTAGGCTCTGAGCAAGCTGCCCAGCTTCATCTAGTGTTATGTTCAGAAGGTCTTTAATGTCGTATGTCCACCGTAGTCTTTGTCTGCTTCTTGTTTTCTTTCCTGGAACTTTTCCCTCCATGAGTAATTTTCCAATCCATTGTGTCCATTTATATCTTCAAAATATGTTAGCTTGCATTATTTGATAGTTTTGAGAAGCCAGTCTTCATCTTTGTTCAGGTCTTTGTAGACGTCTGCATTGGTTCGTCTTTCTGTCCATGATATTCTTAGGACTTTTCTATAACAATTTGAATGCCGATATTTTTTTTTCCATTGCAGATATCATTATCCACATATCACAACTATATATTGCCACTGGAAAGATATAACTTATTACTGGTAATAGTTGTAACTGAATGGACTGCCAATGTCAAAACTGAAGATTAACATAAAGAGAGAATATTTGCTGTGACAAGATACAATCATAAATTATAATATCAGGAAGTAAGTGGGTGATGTAGCAGTTATAGATTCCCTCAAGAAGCAGAGAGACACATGATTCGACCATATAACAAAACAATCTCCATACAGCTTAATGAAAAATACAATTGGTCTCAGATATAGTTGGAAAAAACTAAGAGGTTGACACCAATAACCTTGGCATTGTAGGATAGCAGAGGTATACACCAGAACTTTTTTTTTTAAACCAGAGGCTTTTATCACAAATTTTTTATACTTTTCCTAACCTGATGCTGATAAACAGAACAGAGTGATATAAATGAAGCTGATGTAAAGATTTTAAGTTCGCCAGATATTTTTGTTGACTTGATGCCTTATTTGTTTGTGAAATTCTCTCAGGGTTTACTTTGAAATGAAGGCCAAGTTTAATCAAGTACTAGAGGTCAGTAATTATGTCTAAAGTCACAGGTTTCTGTCATGTTTGTACATAGTTAGGACAACAGAGAAATATGGAAGTGTTGAATGAGTGAGGAGAACATGAGGTGATTTGAGGTGCATGTCAGAGATACAGGAAGTAATCTGAGACATTTTACAAAGATAGTAAGAAATTGGAGATGTTAGAGAGCCAGGAAACTATTAGAAACAGAAAGAAATAGGAAAAAAAATATAGTGTAGAGGAAATGAAGAAATGTGAGACATGCTGCAGACAAGAAAAAATATGAGACACAGATTAAAATGTATGACAAGACACAAAGATATGGTTCCTGATTCAAAAATATGACAAGACAGTATGATTGTTAGTTAGGAAATATGGCTAAACAATATGGTTTCTACTTTTAAAATGTGGTACGACAATATAATTTCTAGGCAAGGCAGTATGATTTTTGTCAACAAAATATGACAAAACCTTAAAGCTCCTGGTTACAAAATATGACAAGTCCTTAAAGCTCCTGGTTACAAAATATGACAAATAAGTATGGCTTCTGGCTATAGAATATGATATGAGTAAATGTAAGCCGTAACTGATAACATCAGACAAGAAATTATTGAATCTTGGCTATAAAATATAACACCAGGAAAAATAACATGGTTCCTTTCTAACTGACCTATCTTTTTGGTTAGGATCACAAGAACACTGTCACTCGGTTAGAGACCGATGTCAGCTTAGCCAAGGCTATATACTCCCAGGCCTTGTGCTGTCTGGAAACCATCAGTGAGAACATTCATCAGAATAGACTTGAGCAGTGGCAGAAACAACAGCTTGGAACAAGACAAGCAGGAGTTGGAGCAGAATCTCCTTCACCACCACCATCCTGGTCTAAAGGTAATCTCGTGTTTTTACTTATAATTGTACTAATCAGGCGTGTTGAGAGATGAGTATCTGTCATAGTGTTAGTAGATCGATAATATGTATTCACTGCAGCAAAACTGAAATCCATCAGGCAAAACTTGCAACAGGGTAATGAAGTTTCACTAATCACTGAAAACACACATACGAACACACACAAATTAATGTTTCAACCGAAAGGCCTTTATCAAGAACATATTCACAACAAAAAAATGATGAGTAAGAACAGCACCTTTTACGTTCACATGGCAGAGCTGCATATATATATATATAAAACAAAGAAGAGTTAAAACTAGGTCAGATGTGAAACAACTGTCACATGAATGTCATGTCCTGAAACATGAGTTGGGGAAGATAAACACAGTAAGGAAGGGAACTGACCACCCCACCTAATAGTTGCTACGGCTTAGTACATGAAAAGTTATCTTCATTCCCTGTGGCAGTTTGCTGCCATAGGACCTACCTTTACCTTTACACTCTGTATTACATGTAAGTGATGCTAGCCGTCTGAAAAGGTTGAGGACCCCTGAACAAAATAGTAGTAATACTAATTTCTTTTTTTACATTCCATACCTATCTATCACCATAACAGTAACCAAAAAAATTGTTTCTAGTCGAATTTGTTAGATATGAACAAATATTTGTTGTCTACCTTGTCAGATAGAAACAAATATTTTTTATCTAACTTGTTGAATATGAACGAATATTTGTTGTCTACCGTGTCAGATCTGAGCACATATGTGTTATCTGCCTTGTCAGATGTGAACACACATTTGTTGTTTATCTTGTGAGATTTAAACATATTTGTTGTTTACTTTGTCAGATATGAACAAATGTTTGTTGTCTACCTTGCCAGATATGAACAAATGTTTGTTGTCTACCTTGCCAGATATGATAATTGATGGCAGTGCTTCATCTGATGCACTTGACTGTGGCTCTATTGAAGGGAGCCAGTTCTCAAACAACATGGAGACAGCTGTTGATGTCAATGAGCTTAAATTGGACAGGTAATATATGGCCAGTTCTGGCTCAAGCAACAATTCTTGGTAATCTTAAAACTCTTTAAAATGTGCACAAAATAATTTAGATATCTTTACAAACAAAATATTTATCACGTTTAATAAACACTCATCATAAATAACACAAATTTTCCAAAAAGAATTCAGGCGTAGGGGAAAAGTTGCATAATTTTAATCCACTTCCTTAAAGAGTAATTTAACCTTCACCGAGCCGATATCATATCCAGCCGCCGAAAAACAAAATGGCCGTGTGCGCTGATGGCGGGCCGTCCCACCCAGCGAGATTATTGTGAGATTTACACGTACCACAGTCCGTGCACATAGCTGGGGACATGCGCAATCGAAGCCGGTACATCCACCACTTCCGACATGATCGTTTTTAAGAATGGCTAGCTATTCGTAAAAGTTTAAGAGCAATTAATCTGACCACATCTGTACACCGGTACAATGCCATGATGATGGATCGGTTTTACAGACCTTTATTTCATCGTATTTCGAATAAAATAACATTGAATCGTGGCTTGAATCATGGATTATTAGGTTATTTAGTTTCACAGCAGTGAATATACAGAATGCCGTGCTGGTTTGGGGACTTGTACGTTTGATATCGAATATTTTGAAGTGGCAGAAAAAATAACTCTAGGCCTAAGCTCAAAGAACGATTTTACTGCAAATCTACATGTTTTATACAGTTCCCCCGGCTATATTTTGATAATTTCGCAGTGAAAGAACATAAATACAACAGATTTGCGTGATTTAGTTGACAGTGTTGCCAAGGAATTCGATATGTAAGGTAAGTTATTTTTTTTTCTTATTTTTTCCCTCTTTATTTGTTATAAAATATATGTTTTTTGTGAAAAACGTCTTTACCACTTTCTCATACGTCTGGTATCACACACACACGTACATAAATTACACCAATATATGCACAATTCAATTCTTTATTTATATGTGCAAATATTATTTAAATATCTCTAACAACCAAAAAATTATCACATTTTCAAAACAGTCACCATCAATAACGCAAATTTTCAAAAAAGAATCCGGTGGCAGGGAGACGTTTCATATTTTTTAATCTGGCTTGCTAAAGGTTAAGGAAAATGTAAATTTGGTTCACAGTATTAATATGGAGAAAATTTTACAACTGCAAAAAATCCTCAATCATGCTTTCCATAGAAAATGTAGGACACTAGATCAATCAAATATGTGTGGATCAATGATTCACTTCACAAATTACAACTCGCATTGCCCTAGCATCAAGTGCATTTAACAGACTGTCTAATATCTGGAAGTCAAAGTCAATCAGAACACGCACGAAAATGCGCTTATTTAATTCCTGCGTTATTCCGGGGCTATCATATGGATGTGAGAGCTGGAAAAGCTCTTTATCTTCAGAAAAGAAATTACTGAGTTTCGAGAACAAATGTCTTCGTAGGATAACTAACTCCCATTGGAGTGAATTCAAATCGAATGATAAAATCAGAGAAGAGATACATAAAAATTTCCTCACAGATGTTATCAGAAAACGCCATTGGTCATACATTGGGCATGTTATACGCGCAGACATCAACAGAATACACCACCAATCTCTTGAATGGATACCTACAGGCAAAAGAGCAAGGGGTAGACCAAAAGAAACACTCAGAAGAACAATACTTAGAGAAAGTAAAACAACCAATATTCATACTATTCGATGATGATGTTCCTCCTTTGCAAGCGAAGATGAGCAAAAGAATGCACAGAATAGCTTTGAACAGACAGAATTGGAGAGATCTGACCTCTGCCCTATGCGCTAACTTCAGCGCCAAAGGAAAATGAATGAATGTGTGATTCACTAATCTTTGTAATTAACTAGCAGTGAAATTATTCTGTTGCTGTTAGTTTTGTAGTTTCTTATGAATTACATATGACTTGCTTCTGCTAACCCACAACCTTACTAATATGAGCTCATATTACTGTCTTTAACCTTTAGCAAGCCGGATTAAAATTATGCAATCTTTCCCCTGCCACCAGATTCTTTTTTGAAAATTTACTTTTATTTTTGGTGGGTAAAGGCAATAACTTGTTTTTAGAGATTTTAAAGTATTTTGTGCACATTTAAATAAAGAATTGCATACTACAAATATGTGTGTAATTTGTTTTTGTGTGTATGTGTCATATGAGAGTTGTGATAAAGGGGTTAAGCCTTTTTTCCTGCAAAATAAAACAACCAAACATGAGTGTTTGAAAATCTAATGTTTTTGTTCTTAGAGATTTTGAAATATTTTTTTACATGTAAATAAACAATTGGATATCGCATATATTGATTTAAGTTTTGTTTGTGTGTGTGTGATACAAGAAGGTTGTAAAGATTAGAAAATTGAAAAACATAAAAATCTAATCAACATTTTTTAAAAATTGACCATCTTTATTTATTTTCTGAGTTGGCACCCAAAAAACATTGTTTTGCACACTGTAACACACCTACGTCTATTGTATTTATGTAGTTTCATAACCAAACCAACATAATATTGCTGGGGGAATAAATAAAATATGTAAAGGTAACTTACCTTGTTGAAAAAATGGTTCTAGAAACTTAGACCTAATGTTGTCTGTAAATTCGTCAATACATTAGTTCCATGCTTGTCTTGAATCATATTATTTCATAATGAAACCATTACTATATCTACAAATGTAATTCCCAAGAATTCCTTACTATCAGAATCACAACTCATAATAATTGTACGTAAATTATACATATTGACGGCCATTGTAATCCGTTGATGGATTCCGTCAATGGATGTCTCTCAATTGACAACATGTTCTACAGAATTCTTCTATCTCCATACACCATACTAATATTGAAAGTTTAATACACCTGCTAACTATTATTTGCGGATTCTGGTCACATGACATTAACAATTGTGCCATTTTAACTTCACCGAATGTGGTCATAGCAAATATCTCAACAGCAGCTGTAAATATATTTGTTGAAATATCTCGACCATTGCATGCTGAAGATTAATTTCACCTAGTATGAACTTTTTCAATCTTGACATTGAATCATAGTAATTAATTAGCACTGAAAAGAGTCATTTGGTGGTGCAGGTCTTGTTGCTTATGACTTACTACTTCAAATCCTAATCTAAACCTTTCATTTCAGTATATGCTGATATTACACTTTCCTACATGTTACTATTTATTATGAAATTTGTCACGTAGAAATTTGTGCGACAGAAATATACTTGTGTTCAAATATTAACCAAAATAGACTTGGCTCTACAAGTGACAAAAATTGTTGTTTCCTAATTTTACAAAAATATACTTGCTTCGATATGCTGATTATAGGAAATCTATATTTAAAAAAAATTGGATATGTAATAAAATATACTTTTTTAAATTAATTGGAATTGCAAGCAATGTTGCTCCTGTATCCTTTTTTTCGCATTTGATTTGGGGGGTGGGGGTGTTCTTCAAAACTATATTTCATACCTAGAATTATTACCAAGAATATACAATCTCTCGGCACATGCAATGATTTGACAGGATTCCTCTCAATAATATTTGAACAATGATAGATTTGATTCAATCTGTGACAGAAATAGATTTGATTCAATCTGTGACAGAAATAGATTTGATTCAATCTGTGACAGAAATAGATTTGATTCAATCTGTGACAGAAATAGATTTGGTTAAATCTGTGACAGAAATATATTTGGTTCAGTCTGTGACAGAAATAGATTTGATTCAATCTGTGACAGAAATAGATTTGATTCAATCTGTGACAGAAATAGATTTGATTCAATCTGTGACAGAAATAGATTTGATTCAATCTGTGACAGAAATAGATTTGATTCAATCTGTGACAGAAATAGATTTGATTCAATCTGTGACAGAAATAGATTTGATTCAATCTGTGACAGAAATAGATTTGATTCAATCTGTGACAGAAATAGATTTGATTCAATCTGTGACAGAAATAGATTTGGTTCAATCTGTGACAGAAATAGATTTGGTTCAACATTTGACAGAAATAGACTTGGTTCAACATGTGACAGAAATGGACTTTGTTCAATAGTTACAGAAATGTTACAAAAATTGACTTGGTTCAATATGTGACAGAAATAGACGGTTCAATATGTGACAGAAATAGACTTGGTTCAACATGTGACAGAAATAGAATTGGTTCAACATGTGACAGAAATAGACGGTTTAATATGTGACAGAAATAGACTTGGTTTAACATGTCACAGAAATAGACTTGCTTCAATATGTCATTACAATTGACTTGGTTCAGCATGTGACAGACGTGGTTCAATAACTTATAGAAATAGACTTCACTCAATGTATGAGTATCTTAAGTATGAGATTATCATGTTTCCTGTCAACAATGTGCATTCATAATTTACTTTCTATCTCAGGTATGAGAATACTATGTGGTCTGAGGATCCTTCATTTCATAGCAATGTGTCTTTTAAAGAATCAAATAAGGGAAGCTTCAAGACTGAATCATCATATTTGTCTGCAAGTTCCTTGTCAAATTATCAAAGTGTTCCATGCAGTCACAAGTTACAACAAGCCAACACTCAAGATTCTCAAATTACCACACAGCAAAGTTCAGGTTATCAAGTTACAATGAAACAACCAAAAAATCCCAAATGGAGTTTAGATGGAAATGTAGTAGAAGGCACTCAGGAAATATGTGTTCATAACACAACTGTAGACCCAACTCTCAACACAGTTATTGAGTTGCCAGTTAAATCTAAATCTATTTTGGATACTCAAGCCACACATCAAGGTATGGTCTTGTCAGCATCTCCTACAAGAAATGCTTCTAACAATGTTCATCAGGATGTTGAAGTAATCCAACCAGGTTTCACTTCTGCACAGGAAAAGGTCAGTAAGTCATCAATATCAATAAGTCATGACCAGAAATATAAGAGTGCAAGAAATCTGTTGGATACATCAGAATTGCCTTTATCTGCTAACCAGAAAGTCAATCCTCAACTCTCTTCGCCATTGACAGCAGATACACTTAAATTTAAACAAATAAATGACTGCCAGTTGTTGCCTTCAGTTAGTCAGGATGCATTGTATCAAACTGGAACATCCATATCTGACAATATAGCTCAAACTTGCCACAATATTGCTGTCCAGAGTGGAATTGCCCAACCATTACCAATTCCCTCCTCTGCCCCCAATCTCGTACCATCACATGGACAAATGAATCCCATGACAAGCAGCAAAGAGCAACCTTTATCTTTGCTATTCGTGCCCCATTCAAACAGAAAATCATCAAAACTTGTGGGACTCATTTTACAAGTAGATAATGCTGCAGATCATCAATTGACACAACTTCATTGTCATCATCAGCATACACAAGTTATCATTTGTACCCATCATCCCACATTGGGTGTTTTTACTGACAGCACAGGTTTACCTCATCCTCCATGTTGAGAACCTGCAATAGATTTTAATTCATTGTTTATGTCTTCTTAAGACACTTCGTACTTTGGTGACCTGCAATATGGAGAATACTTATCTCCCATTAAAAATTGTCTTTAAAAATTCATTAAAAAATAAATGACAACAGCTAGAACTTGTTAAAAATTGTCTGTGTGTTGTAATGAGCGGTTGCTTTGTCTGAAATCACTTTAACCATTGCTATGCTGTAGTTGGAAAATTCTGTCAGGGTCACGGTATTTGAAGATCTGAAGCTGGAATATTCTACCCATTGTAATGCACCTCTTTCAACAAGGAATTAAACAAATGTAAACTAATGCCATACATCTGGGCAAAATGGGAATCAAAGGTAGAAATAATTTAATTCCATTTCCGCTGATATTCTAAGCATGGAGATGTCTGATACAGTTATTGCAAATTATATTCTGCAGTCCGTTGAAATCATTTGGAATGGCAACCATTTTTAGGAATATTGTTTTGATTCCGATGACAAATTTCTTGGTTTCACGAATGCAGATATTTTTCTCAGCCTCAGATAGCTAAGGATATGGGTTAGCAGTTCTTTATGGAGTGTGTGCATAAAGAAAAGTATCATCGATATAGTTGAATGTTCATGTTACAATCCTCTCTAGCATTGTAACTTTCCCAAAGTTGTAGGATCATTAGATGTAGCGGATAACGTAATTGAGATTCATGTATTTCATTTGTTTTCACAGACGATATTATGAACATGTTATTTTGGTAATGAAATGACATTAGAAATAGTATAGGCATTTTCATTTAGCGGCATTTCCGCGAATACATTGAAGTTTACAGAAACATAAGGTCTAGCCTGTAACGTGAGTTAGATCTACATGTATCATTTGTTTTCACAGACAATATATGAACACATTAGTTTGGTTATTAAATAACATCAGAGATATGATATCAGAGATATCATATAGAACACAATTCACGATAGACCTAGGCATTTAGAAGCATTGTAAAATGGATTTAATATTTCAGACAAAGAATAGCGGTGCATCACACATTTGTTCTGTTTTTTTGTTATTTTTCATCTTCATCATTTTTTTACAGATCGCATATCACACATTCACCAACAAAATGTACATCATTACATTCAGTAACCATTCCTTTATTTCTACACATAAAAATTCTACAAATAGCTTCAAAAACAGAAACGTTATTGCATTATCCAAATAACCTCCATAAATTATGCATAAAGGGAAAAAAGAATTCAGTGGCATGGGAAATTACTCAATTTTAATGCAGAGTGCTAAAGGTTAAAGTGCCAGATGTATTCCATGAGTCAGAATAATATTTTGTATAATGCAGGTGATAATTATCTGTTGCTTTGAACATATATGACTAATCAGCTGTGTTCCATAGCCGTAGCCATTTTGGAATGATGTAGTACCCCAGATGAAATATAATTATTATCTTTTCATCTCCCTAAGAATTTTTCTGCTGTGTACGAACACATTTTTAAATATTTTGTTTTCTAAATTATGGTAGGATTTGAATTGTCACCATTGCTTCCTATTTTGTTTACATGAACAAATCTGATATGAAAATATTCAGAAATGTATCGGTAATAAGAAAACTTTAACTTTGTTTGTAGGCACTATATAATGTTGTATTAGATATTCAAAATTAAAGTTAGGTACAAAAATAACAGGGGGGGGGGCAACTATAACCCCCCCCCATATTTTTTCTCTTTATCAGGACATGCAGACCAGACCCCAGGTCAAACAACCAGTCCCTAACAGGACAACCCAGATCATTTGGCCACATTATATACCCTGATGTAACCAAAGGAAAACATTTCAAGGTTGAAAGTAGTGTGTCTTACTCTAGAAAGACAAATCCACCAACCAACAAGCAAATAAGAAACTATAAAAATGTGTAGACAACATACAAGAACTGATGTCCCCAAAAGATTAAATTATTTATCATTTATTTTGAAAGAAAACACATGCAATATATCATTAACCATTCTGCACTAAACAAAATAGAAAACACATCTACATATATAATCAATCATTCTGCACTGGTTGTTGTTTATACAGATCATAGTGATGGCAGATGCATAAATAGGTAATTCAAAATGTCTCCCTTCTCCATTAATATCTGTCCTGACACCTGTGCTTTTTTGACACCTGTTGGTCCAGGTGTGACAACCAATATACTCCATGAACTAGTATTCTGTTGTTAATTCTTAACACATTAGTTACTGAAATGCAGATTGTAGCTAATTAATTTGTGTTTCATTTTCTGTCCTCATGGTCGATAAAAAAGCAGAGTTGGAGTTTTCTATAGCAGATTTTTACGAATGATGCATCATGGCATTTCCTCAGGTGTATGATTGTTGATCGCATTCACACTTGCTGTTAAGCGGAGGGGTGGGAACTTAAGCTGTCGTTCCAAGGCCAGATGTGTTGTAGAGGTTGCATTTAGTCCATGTTTGTTCAAGGCTATCTTGATGTTTTCTATCCACCGTTTCTTGACCTACCGTTGGCCTTACAACCGGATATTCTTTTGTTATATGCTCTTATTGGTATTTTGTTTAGCTTCATTCTCATAAGGTGACCGAACCATTTTACTTGCTGTCTCTCGATATGTTCAATACATGATATTATACCAACTCTTTTCCGAATTTCTTCATTTCTTATTTTATCTAGTTTGGTAACCCTTGCAGCTTTTCTCAGACACTTCATTTCACATGTGACAATTTTTCTTTGCTGTGAAGCTGTTAAAGACCATGTTTGACATTGGTAGCACAGTGTTGGTATAAAAATTGTAGATATTATCTGTTTTTTAATTTCCATCTTGATCTTTTGGTGAAGAAGTAATGGTGAAAGATGGTAAGTCACTGAATGTGCTTTCTGGCACCTTGTTTCTATTTCTCTGTCTAGCCTTCCATCTTTGGAAAAAATTCTGCCTAGATATTTAAATTCTTTGACTTGTTTCACTTTGGTGTTATCTATGATGCATCATTGTGAAGACATATTAAAATAATATTCTGCTCAATTAATAGAATGATATATTTTGACAGTTATTTTAATTTTATTAAAAAATATGAAATGATCTATAAAAAAAATTTGGTTCATTATGGGGACGTGGCTGGATGTTAAACTTGTTTATATTATGCGTAATTTCATTTGGGTTTTGTGACCTCAGATTAAAATGTCAATAGGTCTGCATCCATCTGCACGCTACTAGGCGTGGGGGGGGGGGAAGAGGAGGCTTCTGGATCCGCCAATAGTCTTATGTACTGTGAAATGCTTCTCTATCAATATTTAGTTTTGTTAAATAATGTACGTATTTGTTACGTTAAAAAGTGATCACAACTACACATAAATTTCCCAAACATTATGACAAAAAGAGTTGAGTGACAGCAATAATTACAAATTTTCTACTCGTGTAGGCTTATTTATACTAAAACTATAACTTTACTAGGCTACACTTGATGGATAGTGTGTAGGATATCTATATGAATCAATGTTCTTGCATATTTCATCAAGACTACACTACAGCTGGTAAGCTTCACAATCATCACTGCTTATGTCGCAGCTATCAATATTATTGTTATCAAAATCATTGCCAACATTATGTTTTTTCTCAATAATTTCTTATTTTTGTAAATTATCAGATGATTTTTTTAATAAAAGTATATCATGTAGCATTTATTCCGGCTGTAAATTGTCTTTTCTTGACAATATTACTTGTTGTCTTAGTCAACAAACTTATGAACTTGGAAAGTTTTTTACAGCAAGCTTTTGACAGAGTCCAACTTGAGAAATTAATTGAATGTATCCAAGAAATAGTCTTAGATAGAAAAGATGTCATATTTATAATAAATATATATTAGGGACAAACTGCATAAATATGATTTGAGAATAGCTACTCATTATATACTGAAATAAAAAGAGGAGTAAGATATGGATGTATTTTATCACCAAGTTCACCCGTGTGTTACCAGGCCCGAAAGGGGAGCAAAGAATAGCAACACTTTTACCTTCCATGTATGTCATACGAGGCGACTAAGGAGGTTATGGGAAGGAGCTGGCTATCCCATCCCATATAGGGTCAGTGATCCAAAGCCATGCTGAAGTCTGATGTGTCAGGCTGAAAGGCGCAGATATCACAGCAATGCTGTAAACCATGACACAACGCATTCCGTTCTCCGGACTACATCCTGCTAATCTGCAAGAGTTTGAGAACGAACGCAGAAGAAGAAGAAGAAGATCACCAAGTCTATTTAAAATCTACACAGAAAATATTATAAACAGATAGAAGGAAGCTAGGGCTCAAGATCAGTGGGGAAAAATGAACAACCTAAGATATGCAGATGACACAGTCCTCGTGACAGAAAATGAACAGAAGCTAAAAGGGCCATTAGATCAAGTAGACAAGTCAAGAAAAGACTATGGACTAGATTTTAGCATCCAGTAAAAAATCATGATCAACATCACAGAGGAACAAACACTAAACATAAAAATACATTCCACTTTATAGTAACAAGTATACAAGTACCTGCATCTTGGACATCACAAAGGATGGTAGATGTGAAACAGAAATTTGAAGTATACAAATGGCTAAAAGTACTTTCAATGACATGAGGAAATTATTAACATCTACCGGTAAATAAATTGCAAACTAAAAATGATAATTATAAAATATTAAATCTACTCTACATTAATGTATGGCTCAGAAATATGAATAATGAACAAATAACTAGAAAACAGAATTGAATTTGAGATGTGAGTATAAGCCTAACAAACAATAAGGAGAACTTCATGTACAGAGAAAAAGGTTCTACCACCAATACAGATGATAAAAGAATTATTAAATGAAATAAATATCAAGCAAATACGTTATTATGGACATATTTAAAACACATGACATCTTGTTGAAGATCTTACTTGAGGGTAGAGGGGGGGGAGGCAAGCAGGTGGTAGGCAGAGAGATACAAGTGAGATGGAAACATCACGAGTTGGACAGGACACAGTCTAGCAGAGAACACCACCAAGGCAAGAGACAGTGATGTAGGACTGTTGAAGCCAACTTTCGTTGCGGAGATGGCACTTGATGAAGCAACACAATTTTCTACTGTCATTAAAACAGGTGATTTCATCAACAATGTAAAAGGAAAAACTAAATAAAAACTGTTCAGGTCCTAGCTGGCAGATATACCCACAGAACAACCCTGTATTTTTCCAAGTGCCTCATGAATTATACAGTTCTGTGAGGTCATAGGGTTCATCCTTCATAAGTGACACTAATTGACTAATTCCATGATGTTCACTGGCTGTCAGGAAAAATATGCGCAAAATGACCAATGAAAATCATGAAGAAAAGTCAAATAGCGTCACTTTTGACGGATGCAGTCGATGAACCACAGTTCTGTTTAACTGACGAGTGACTCGATTTGGCAATCAACAAACAATGGTTGTCAGCCAGGGCACTGCATCACGAATACTTTGAGTAGCATAAAATTTAGTTCTGGTTAAGCCACATGTTGCATGCTGGTCTAATTTATGCATATTGCCATCACTCTGTTAGCAATTTGCAGGCGTTTGTTGAATTGAGAAAACTCACGAGGTTTTAAACAATCTAATAATTTATTTCTAGTCCCTAATTGTTGCTTATATAATCATGAACATATCCTAATAGTTTTGGCTACTGCAATAAATGTGTGAGATTAAAGTTAATTTTAATGAGATAATTTCAAACAACCACTGGCAATTTTTGTGTCATTCATAAATTTGAAGCAGGCATGAGGCAAGCATGTATTATGAGAAGAACTTTGTATTAAAAAAAAACACAGCAGTCACTTATTTCTTACGTTTTTATATCAATATAATTATATTAACCTCATAATAATTAATTTTTATTTAGGGGATTTTCTGGAAATAAAGAATTCCTTATCTTTATCTCTGATGATCTGTTTTGTTTCAGCTTCATCATCCAATGCAATATTGGCCTACTAAAGAATGTATTCAAACATATTGGGGTTTTCATCAATTTTGCTTCTTGAAGTATGCATTTTAGTAATGAGCATCATTTTTAAATGTGTTTGTGATATATATTTAGTGGACAGAATTGACAGTTGTCTAGAAATGCAAAATCAATAGGCCTATATAATAAAACATTGACAGCTTGGAATATTCATTGACCAACTAAAGACAGTCACAGTGAATGATCTACCTATGTTTTTAATGGAGATCATGTTTAGAACTATCAGACCAAATAAAAATATGAACATATACCCGGTAGATCAGATAGTTATAAGAAACTACTCTCTGTATTACTGGTGATAGGCCTATGGTCTATAGTATATAATTAATTCACAAACTTTGATATGAATATTGTATTATGTACCAACATCATTTGCATGCAGAAGATCTGAATGTTTTCACTATTAATTTATCAGATCAAATATTATGCAACAACTAACTTCAGATGATTTGTCAATATATCTCCAGCCATGATCACTGTCCTAGCAGTCTGTCTCCTGGTACTCCACTATAAACAGGTAGTAAATGTGATCTGGTGAAAATCAACCCTATGTTAGATGTGAAAAATGCATGAGAGCCTAGAATCAGAAAACATTATAGTTAGCCCTCCATAATTGAAGTTTCTCCTTTGGATAGCGGGAAATGTGTACATGGATGCTCCACTCTCCTCAGTGACCATGGCCAAGAGTTTGGATGCTATGAACACCTCTAACATAAAAGAATCCTTTGCAGGATAGTTGAAACTTGTGACTCAAATTTTGCATCTTGCAAAAATATAGGAAAGTCACAAAACACTTTAGAATTTATTCCATCTCAACAGGATGTTTCTCAAAGCAGTGCAAACTACTTAGTAGAATCTTCTGGATATGAAATTGAGGAGAACCCACCACATTGCACAAATGAAGTAGGACCTTATCATTTCTGGGGATTGAAAGAAACACCACCCACATCTAACAAGTTGACAAAGTTTAGTAGAGTAATAATAAATAATTCTTTTTTCTATTGCAGATTCATCTACAATATCTATGTCAATTTAAACTGTGCTTTTTAACTCTTTACTGTTTGTATTGAAGACCATAACCACCACCTGTACATCTAACCAAATATGTAAGGATGGCACACACATTGGACAAACATATTGCATTCAAGATTTATGCAGGACCTGTGGAAATTACTTACTCAAAAAAAAACCAACAACAACACCACAAGAAATTAAAACTTTGTACTCACTATATCAATTATATTTTTTATATTTGGTACAAATGTTAATAATTTTGATTGCCTAACAAATTTCCAGCAAGTATGTGCATGAAATGTTTTTATAAAATTTCAAAACATCACATATTCAGAACAATTGCTAAACGTAACGCACCAAATTGCAGACAGATCTAGAAATGTGAGGTGTGTTATTAACCCTGATGTTTGTATGAATGATTGTACTGTGTGCATTATTCACTGAAATGTCATGGTATCATAAAATATTTAATTACTAGACCCACAAATGAGTTGAATGCTGTCATTTATGATCTTTTCTTCTTCTTCTTTGTTCATTCTCAAACTCCTGCAGATTAGCAGGATGTAGTCCGGAGAACGGAATGCATTGTGTCATGGTTTACAGCATTGCTGCATCTGCGCCTTTTGGCCTGACACTCCGACTTCCGCATG
Organism: Meghimatium bilineatum; assembly: GCA_034231615.1. Classification (NCBI taxonomy): domain Eukaryota; kingdom Metazoa; phylum Mollusca; class Gastropoda; order Stylommatophora; family Philomycidae; genus Meghimatium; species Meghimatium bilineatum. The sequence goes on from CM067322.1 coordinate 24,581,302, forward strand.
GCTTTGGGTCACTGACCCTTATTTATGATCTTTTGATGCATCCCAATAAGTCTATAATTTTTTACAAGATGAGGTTGATGAAAAACATGTAAACATAAGCTCATGTGCAAATATGACCAGTACATCAACATCTCCAATGCAAAACATCAACAAATCTCATATTTACCCTTGTAAATCACTTTGTAGATCAGTCTCTTTCTAGACTTGAGGAAAAGCTGCTACAAAATTTGTTAACAGAAAACTGAAAACAGTACACACTAAAGACATAATTATATGCAAAACAGCAGGACAACCTCAATTGTACTACAAAAAATTATAAACCACAGGAGAGAATCGCATGAAATAAAATCTTCAATGAAACTAATACAATCAACAATAATTCAATAAAAAATTAATTAATTAGTTAGAGAATGAATATCAGGAAAACTTGGCATAATATATTCTAGAACATCAGATTGGAAGGGTGGGTGATCATGACAAGGGAAGCTTTAATATAACATTGCAGATTGCACACCTAGCAAAGCCTAATTCAAAATATAACACAATTCTAATAGCAAGAATCAAAGATACAGCAATGCACATAGGGCCTACAAAAATGAAAAACATGAAAAGCTAGGTTAAATTAAATCACTGATACAATTAGACTGGAAGGGTAAGAAAATGGTGTTTTCTTTTTAAGTGATAATTATTTTTTTTAAAAAGTGTATGTTTTGTCAGGTGCATGGGAAACACATCCATGCTTATAGTGCCTTCAATCATATTCAGACATGCATCGACCTTGTGAAAGTAGTTCTGTACAAGTCAGATGCCTATCAGCTATGAAAGACTATTATGCATCATTTAATTAAATATTGTAACGGAGATTTGAAAAAAAAAAAACACCAATCTCTGTATTATAATTGCTTGCAATTGTGTACAGCATATTGAAATTGATGAAGTTTCTCCTTCTTACCATCACATTTGATTACGCATTGTCCAGAAACACCATACACTACTAGTAGAAGCTGACAGAATAGACACAAAGATAATGGAAAACATACAAACAGAACAAGAATGCTATAGTATCACATACAATTTGAAATAATTTGTGTATGAATTAACAATAATAGACATGCTAAATTTAAAAATCAACACATTACATAGACAGTCTTTAATATGTGACTGTAAGGAGGAGAAAATACTGCAGTTAAAAAGGCAGAAGATAGTTTGTTAAAATTTAGATTTGTAGAACTGTGTTCAAATTCTGGTCCAGTAAGATTCTGTTTCAATAAAGTACAACATCACATTACTCTTTGCAGATGACTAAGTAGTGACATCAGAAAACAAATTTTAAGAACATATGAACAGACTCCACACAACATGTCAAATATTCAACATGAAGATTAATATTGAAAAGACCGAAATAATGGCCATAGCAAAGAAAGAAAGAAATATCACTATCTCCATTGATAATAAATACCTTAAACAGGTAAATGTGTTCACTTACATAGGAAACATTATATCAAGTGAAGGGAAAAACAGTAAAGAGATACAAAATAGATGCAACAAAACATACCAGATCCTAAGACAGATGACACATATTTTTAAGAACAAAAACGTAAGCATAGACACTAAAGTTACATTATACAAGAATAATTTTATCCCATCACTGTGCTACCAGCACAAAAACTGAACAATGACAGCACAAGACAAAAGAAAAATAATGACAGCAGAAATGACATGTTTATGAAGAATACTCGGAGTGTCATTAAGAGATAGAATTAGAAACGATAACATCAGACAGATAACCAAAACAATACCAGTATTGGAACACATCAATAGACATCAGATCAAATGGTTTGCACACACTTCCAGACTACCAACAGACAGCATGCCACAGATGGCCATGATACATAAACATAACGGCTATAAAGCCAGAGGCAGACCATGTAAAAGATGGACTACAGAAATCAAAGAAACAAGCTTACAAACAGCACACAAGAAAGCCATCTCCAGAGAACTCTTCTACTCCTGATGCAGAAAGGCAAACAAGGGACACATTGTATACATAGATAGATAAAACATCACATCTCAGACATTTCATTATAGAGCTTTTGTTGGAAATCATTGCCATAAATATTGATATGCAAAGTATATAAATATCTAACAGATGCTATTATCACCACCAAAACCGCTGCCGCCAACATCTTTGATTAATTAAATGAAGCTTTTAAGAAATTTCACAATTTAATATAAAAAAGGAGACTAATTCATATTGACACAATTGCAGAAATTGAGAAATTGAATCAGCAATACAAAATTCCATAAAAATATACAGGTTTGACTTCTCAAAAAATAATTTCAAAACAACATGTACTAAAACATCACTATAAATACTGGATCAGACCAAATGGTTGTATGTAATTGTGTGTGTGTTTGTCTTTGTATGTGAGAGTATTTGATTGATGATAGATGTTCAATTAACTTGTGGGTTATAGTAATCATGACTGAAAATATACAAAAGAAATAATACAAAATTAATCACATAAAAGTATGTAGAACAATCTTTTAAATACAGATTCTAAATTCCATAGAAACATAATTTTACAGCTTCCCCTGTGTGATAATTTAGTTAAATTTGGAAATACTTTGTAATGTTGAATTTGTGTTCAATTTAAAATATGTACCGGGTATATTATAATAATAGAACTATTGTTTTAGTCTGGCGGTGTGGTCATCATCATTAAGTGCCGTCTCCGCAACGAAGGTTGGCTGCAACGTATCTCCAACATCTCATGTCTCTTGTCTTGGTGGTGAACTCTGCTAGACTGTAACCTGTCCATCGTGTGATGTTACTTTCCCACTTGTATCTCTGCCTACCTCTTGCTCGCTTCCCTTTGACTTTACCCTCAAGTAAGGTCTTCAATAAGGTGTCATGTCTTTTAATGTGGTACAGCGCGTACGGCGTTGTGGTACAGCGCGTCTATGATGGCTAAGGTATCGAGTTAGATCCCTGCCACAGACAGAAAATTGTGCATCTGGACTGTTCAGAAAGCAAAGGAAAACGTCCTGAATAGGATATGCTACCAATTTTTTAAAAATACAATACAATCGTGTATTATTCTAGTTCAATTTTAGATTAAAATATTGCTTTAAACGTATTTCTTTTTCATTGTTTCTATTACTTGTTGTTACTATCTTTTTTGTCTATCTATTCAGTATTTATGTTACTCTCTTCCTTAGCTACTTTGTGTTTCTGTTACTCTATGTTAATCTCCTCTGTACCTAGCTGTTCAATATTTCTGTTACTTTGTGTTAATCTCCTCTGTACCTAGCTGTTCAGTATTTCTCTATAACTTGTTATTTACAGCCATGCTAACAGATGCATACTGTTGTAATTAAACAACTGTTAGGCCTATAATGATCATTTATAGTACAGATGGTGGTCTTTTCAATCTATGTCATCTAGAAGCAAAAACGAAAACTACATCTGGCACTATTTGGGAATTACTTTACTCTGACGACTGTGCATTGTCTAATGACTGGCGTAATAAACATGCAAAGCACCATAGACCGTTTCTCACAGGCCTACAATAACTTTAGTTCTACTATTAACAACAACAAAACAACAGAATTCAAGCACCAATTAACACCAAATAGCCAACATACTTCTACTTCTATTATCGTCAATCAGGAAAAACTGCAGGAAGTTGACAATTTTTACTTATCTTGTTCTCTCTCTCTCTCTCTCGGGATGTGAACATCGATGTGGAAATCAACAATAGACTGACAAAAGCTAGTGCTGAATTTGGTAGATTACGCTTCAATGTATGGGACAGAAGAGGTATAAGAACAACTATCAAAATTCAATAACATCATGCGGCTGTTATATCAACCCTACTATACGCGTGTGAAACATGGACAGTGTATGCTAGACAAGCAAGAAAACTAAATCATTTCCATCTTAGAAGCCTACGTAAATTACTAAACATCCATTGGTGGGACAAAGTACCAGACTACGAGGTGTTGGGAAAATCAACCTCAGCATACATCTACACATTACTTATTAAAACCCAAGCACGCTGGGCAGGTCAAATTGCGCGTATGGAGGATGAGGACTCGCGTCTACCAAAACAAATATATAATGGAGTTCTCAAGACAGGACTTCGAAAAGATGGTGGACAGAAAAATCGTTTCAAAGACACACTTAAGTCCTCAATGAAACATCTTAAAATTGACGTAGGCTCTTGGGAGGGCCTCGCTCAGGATATACCAGCATAACGTTAACTCAGAACTGGAGCACTAGTGGCAGAAGAGACCAGGCAAGATACTGCAAGAGACAGAAGCGGACAGGTAGAAAAGGCAAAACATTTCAACGTCCCATAGACACACTCTACAAATGTCAATTGGGTGGACGAACATGTTTTGCTCGCATTGGACTTGTTAGTCATTTAAAAACGCATTATTAACTATATTATCTTTGATTATTTGTTATTATAGTAACATATGGATGTATTTTATCACCTAGTCCGCCCGTGTGTTGCCGGGGCCCGGAAGGGGAGCAAAGAATAGCAACACTGTTTATCTTCCATGCATGTCGTAAAAGGTGACTAAGGAGGTTATGGGATGGAGTTGGCTGCCCCATCATATAGGGTCAGTGACCCAAAGCCATGCTCAAGCCGGATGTGTGAGACCTACAGGCGCAGATATCGCAGCAATTCTGTAAACCATGACACAACGCATTCCGTTCTCCGGACTGCATCCTGCTAATCTGCAGGAGTTTGAGAACGAACGCAAAAGAAGAAGAAGAAGTCTCAATATAACATCCTAGCACTCGAACTCGCGTATGCATTGATATTACTCCATTGCATAGAGACCTAATATTTCTCATGTTTTTTAGTATGCTGAATTGGCCTGTGCTATTCTGTCCTTGATCCAATTGAAGCATCGGCCATCTGATATTAAAACGGAGCCAAGATACTTGAGTTTATCCACTTGATGTAATTTTACATCATTGATATTACTACTGCATTTTGGCGGTGTATATTTCTTTGAAACAACCATTACTTCTGTTTTCTTCTTGTTTAGAATGAAGCCTTTGTTTTCACCTTTTTGCACTATCATATTTACCAGTGATTTCAGACAGAACTGTGTCGTCAGTATCTCTTAGATTATTCAGATTTTAACCCAAATGTTATCCTGGCTTCTATGTTTCGCGTAATATCATCTGTATACAAAGAGAAAACATCTGGTGACATTACAGATGAACTTATGTTAGTTGATATTATAGTTCATTAGTACACAGTATATTCGTATGTTAGCGCCAACATGTTTTCCGTGCTATGTAAAACCACGGAAACCAGCATTATTACTTCCACATAATTTGGCGTCATTCATTACGTACTTTACCGGTTCAAAGCGGAGATAACTAATGAGGGCTATTTGTTTGGAGCTGGTGTGTGATTGGGAACACTGAAGGTCAAGTTCTATCAATTTATAATACAACAAAAACAAATATTACTCCACCTTCCTACTTCTCTTATATAACATTATCACGGGGTAAACAATGTATATTAGTCTATATATTGAAAATTGCATGGTTAACCACAAAATAAACTAAAAATAAATTAATCTGCAGAAATGAAACATAGGGCCGGCACGGCGTTAATTAAGTAATCTCCCTTTGATTTTAGTGATTTTTTGTTGCTAATGACGCTATTTTGTGTGTGGGGGGGGGGGGGGGGGAACCGTGCTGGTTTCTATGGTTTTACGTAGCACCAAAAACATGCTGCCACTATGAAAATTGCATGGATAACAACAAATTAGGCACAAACAATGAAATAAAAAATTAATCTGTAGAAATGAAGCATATGGTCCTAAAACATATTAGCCTATTTGTAGCTCTCGACAATAATGTCGACTATCGTCGCCTATGAATCTTCATCGTCTAACTAAAAGACACCATAACCGTTCTCCTAAGTATGAAGTATGAATATTTTTAAACATATAGAAGGAATGTCATGCCTCGACATCGTTAGGAAAATAATAAACAACCTGAGATATGCAGATGACACTGTTATTTTAGCAGCAGGTGAGCAGGAATTGCAAAGAAAAATAGACCAAGTCGATAAATCAAGTAAAGAATATGGACTAGACATAAACATCTAAAACACAAAAACTTCGGTAATCAGTAAAGTCACAGAAGAACATGTGTTTAACATAAAAGTATATTGATAGAAACTATAAGTAGAGAAATATCAATATCTCGGACACATAATCACAGATGATGGCAGATGTGAAACAGGGGCTAAAAGGAGAATGGGAATGGCTAAAAGTACTTTCAATGACACGAGGAAAATATTAACATCTAAACAAATTATAAACAAGATAAAAAAAAGAACTATAAAAAGCTACATCTATTCTATATGGCTCAGAAACATGGACAACGAACAAACGATTAGAAGACAAAATTGATGTTTTTGATATGTGGATATTTTGAAGAATAGGAAGAACATCATGGAAAAAGACGAAAACCAAGAACGGTTTTAACAAAACTTTGTGTGAAGAAAGAATTATTGATGGTTATATGAAGTACACAAAATATTATGGACATATTAAAAGAAATGACACCTTGTTAGAAGACCTTACTTGAGGGTAACGTCGAGGGTAGTGAACACGCGGAAAGCTGAAATACTAGTTGAAGAGTAACATTACAAGACCAACAGGTTACAGTCTAGCAGGGTGCACCACCAAGACAATAGACGTAGTATGTTGGAGGTATGTTGCAGTCCAATCTTCGTTGCGGAAGCAGCACATCATAATGATGATGAAGCATGAAGTTCCAAGTTCATCTTTTGGCAACCTCAATTTGTTGTGGGATGCAAGTAATTCTAAAATAGCAAGTACGTCTCGTATATTGAGCTTTTCCATGGCAGATGGTAGCTGAGTGCGGCGCAACACTTCCATGTTGGCGATTTTTTCGTAGCATTTAATGTTTAATATCTTGGGGAGAGACATCTTAAATGAAAGATGCTAAGCCTCCTCTCATGTTTGGTATAGGTAAGTAGTCCATGTTTCAGATCCGTAATATAATGTACCCAGCACGCATGTTTGACAGATCTGCATCTTTGTTTTCAAATTTAGCTTATGGTGTTTCCAAGCTCGCTTTGTTTTCAAATTTAGCTTATGGTGTTTCCAAGCTCGCTTTGTTTTCAAATTTAGCTTATGGTGTTTCCATGCTCGCTTTGTTTTCAAATTTAGCTTATGGTGCTTCCAAGCTCGCTTTGTTTTCAAATTTAGCTTATGGTGCTTCCAAGCTCGCTTTGTTTTCAAATTTAGCTTATGGTGTTTCCAAGCTCGCTTTGTTTACAAATTTAGCTTATGGTGCTTCCAAGCTCGCTTTGTTTTCAAATTTAGCTTTTGGTGCTTCCAAGCTCGCTTTGTTTTCACATTTAGCTTATGGTGCTTCCAAGCTCGCTTTGTTTTCAAATTTAGCTTATGGTGTTTCCAAGCTCGCTTTGTTTTAAAATTTAGCTTATGGTGTTTCCAAGCTCGCTTTGTTTTCAAATTTAGCTTATGGTGGTTCCAAGCTCGCTTTGTTTTCAAATTTAGCTATGGTGTTTCCAAGCTCGCTTTGTTTTCAACTTTAGCTTATGGTGTTTCCAAGCTCGCTTTGTTTTCAAATTTAGCTTATGGTGTTTCCAAGCTCGCTTTGTTTTCAAATTTAGCTTATGGTGTTTCCAAACTCGCTTTGTTTTCTAATTTAGCTTATGGTGTTTCCAAGCTCGCTTTGTTTTCAAATTTAGCTTATGGTGTTTCCAAGCTCGCTTTGTTTTCAAATTTAGCTTATGGTGTTTCCAAGCTCGCTTTGTTTTCAAATTTAGCTTATGGTGCTTCCAAGCTCGCTTTGTTTTCAAATTTAGCTTTTGGTGCTTCCAAGCTCGCTTTGTTTTCAAATTTAGCTTATGGTGTTTCCAAGCTCGCTTTGTTTTCATATTTAGCTTATGGTGCTTCCAAGCTCGCTTTGTTTTCAAATTTAGCTTTTGGTGTTTCCAAGCTCGCTTTGTTTTCAAATTTAGCTTATGGTGTTTCCAAGCTCGCTTTGTTTTCAAATTTAGCTTATGGTGTTTCGAAGCTCGCTATGTTTTCTAATTTAGCTTATGGAGTTTCCAAGCTCGCTTTGTTTTCTAATTTAGCTTATGGTGTTTCCAAGCTCGCTTTGTTTTCAAATTTAGCTTATGGTGTTTCCAAGCTCGCTTTGTTTTCAAATTTAGCTTATGGTGTTTCCAAGCTCGCTTTGTTTTCAAGTTTAGCTTATGGTGTTTCCAAGCTCGCTTTGTTTTCAAATTTAGCTTATGGTGTTTCCAAGCTCGCTTTTTTTCAAATTTAGTTTATGGTGCTTCCAAGCTCGCTTTGTTTTCAAATTTAGCTTTTGGTGCTTCCAAGCTCGCTTTGTTTTCAAATTTAGCTTATGGTGTTTCCAAGCTCGCTTTATTTTCAAATTTAGCTTATGGTGTTTCCAAGCTCGCTTTATTTTCAAATTTAGCTTATGGTGTTTCCAAGCTCGCTTTGTTTTCAAATTTAGCTTATGGTGTTTCCAAGCTCGCTTTATTTTCAAATTTAGCTTATGGTGCTTCCAAACTCGCTTTGTTTTCAAATTTAGCTTATGGTGTTTCCAAGCTCGCTTTGTTTTCAAATTTAGCTTATGGTGTTTCCAAGCTCGCTTTGACAGAGTCCGCTAAAATAATTGTATATTAGTTATAATATCGCTCACCATTACTTCAAAATATGATATGGTATATTCAAATTGTGTGTGTGTGGGGAATGGTTGTCTTCCTGAGGTATTGGTCAAGTTGTTCACCTTGTGTTTGTGCTCAAGAAGTTGCGGGTTTGAATCCCGCTCGCATCATCGTGTTTCGCGGTTGAATGTAGCGTACCTCGCCATAAGAGATACAGTTTCATCATCATCATCATCATCTGACATATTCTTTCCAGAACGTGGTCTTCCTAATGGATTCTCTGAAAAGTCTGCGATTCTGAGTGAGTTTACATGCAGCAACTTTTGACATATTTAAGCACTCTGTTATATCCCTGCACCATTGTCGTCTTGGAAGCTCTCTTCCCATGTTGCCTTTAACTATGCCTTCAGCTGCTAATCTTTCCATGCTGTTGTTTCTTTAAATGACCAAAAAAAAACACCCTAGCTTTTTTGTTATGATGTTAAGGAGCCAGCCCTTATTGTGCCATTGATCCCAAGGAAAAACCGGCCATCTAATATAAACCGGTGTCAAGATATTTGACTTTATTTAATTTTGCATCATTGATATTAATACTGCATTTTTGGGGTGTGTATTTGTTTGATACAACCATTATTTTTGTTTTATTCTTTTTTTAGAATATTAGAAAGCCTTTGTTTTCACCTTTTTGCAGGGGTGCAAAGCGCCTCGAATTGCTCTCGTGCGGACCCAGGATTAGCAGATAACCAAGATCCTCGTGGTGCACCCTGAAAACAGAAATACAGCGGTACTTGCTGTATTCCTGTTTAACGCTCTTGGCTCGTGTCCGTGGATGTGGTAGATGGAAAGAGATTTGACTGCAAATAGACAGGCAATATATCCGATACCTTTGAGCCAACACATGCAGCAGTACTGCCGACACACAGTGAAGCTAGACAGTTCGACAGAAGCATTGTAGGGGCGGCCAATGTAGCTGTTACGAAGTGGGCAATATTAGAAATATAAATATAAAAATTGGTTAGTTAATGAACATAACAATAATAGCACAATGAGTACACTGAAAAGGGAGCACAGCGCTAGAGGGCAGCGACATGTGCAAAGAGATCGGAAAACGTTTTAAGCAAATCGGAACTAAAATGTTGTTTGCTTGAGACAAGCAAACAGTTACCGGGGTGATCCCAGACAGGGCCTAACTCTACTGTCGAGTTTTTCCTATACCGGAATTATGCTCGCGGTTCAGGTTCAGTACCCAATGGCACAGAAGTCCAAAGTGACAAGCACTGTTCAGCTCTAGAACAAAATGCTAGTCCCTGACGCTCCTAAATATGTGTATAGACTCTGACTTTGACGAGTGGTTCACGACGTTGGTGAGCAACACTCTTCCGTTGAGTTCTTCCTAAACCGGAACCAGGCTCGAAGATGAGAAAAGGCTCAGTACCCAATGAGCGCGGGCACAATACATCCAATTACACGAGACAAGATCACTGGAGGCGGGACACCTCGTGCAAGATAGATGTGACGGACAAACCGTCTCGGCGTAGAGTCAGTACACATTTCCTGCCTGGCGACAGATAGGAAGGCTGTCACAGGCTACGGTAGCCCACCCAAAATGTCAAGGCATGCTGAAATCGAATGTGCTGGGCCTACAAGGCGCACAAGGGTGGCACAACGTAACTACGCTCCCGGCGGAAATCACACGAATATCCATGCTGATTACAATGAAGCGAACGCAAAACAAAAAAAAACATTTTGCACTATCATATTTAACAGACCTTGCAGTTCCTGTTCACTCACTTCAGTCAGAACTGTCTTGTCAATACCTCGCAGATTATTCATATTGGTCATTCATATTGGTCATTATATGATTATTCATATAACCCAACTGTTATCATAGGTAGGTAGTTATACCTACAATGAGCTCCTTTCAACCAGCGGACAGCAAAGTCCAATTAGGTTATGTCAGGACGCACTACCATAAAATATTAGAGATCACAAAGACCCCATCAGTAATAAAATAAACTGATAAAAAAGCTGTTATCCTGACAACTATGTTGTGCATAATATCCTTTGTATACAGATAGAAAACATCTGGTGACATTACAGAAGTACTTATGTTATTTGATACGATAGTTCATTACTACACGGTGTATTCGTATGTTAGAGCCAGCATGTTTTTAGCGCCCTCTTTGACGTTTATTGATCTTAACACTTCTTGATTTGTCTTTTTACCTGTCCATGTAAGCATATACATAAAATTCTTCTGTAGCATCTCATTTCGAAATCATCGATTCTCTTTGCTATTGGTTTATTTAATGTCCCCGCCTCATAACCGTATATTGCCACTGGAAATACGCATGTTCTGATCATACATAGTTTGGCTATGTTGCTAGTACTTCGAAAAAGATTTTTTCATTTGAGCAAGTTTCAATGTCGCCATTGCAATTCTTTTCTTGATTTCTACAGCGCAGTCTCCATAGCTATTCATGTTTGTGACCAAATACTGTAAATTTTTGTTTACGTCCTTTAGTTCGAAATTGTCAATTATTATCTTTCACTTTATCCGTTGTCATAATGTTTGTTTTCTTCATATTTGAGAACAGGTTTTGGGCATAATTGTATTTTATGTTGATAGTAACATTTATTTTAGACCGTCTCCATTTGTTGTTAAGAGAACTGAGTCGTCAGCATATCTGATTTCTGGGATCTGCTGCCCGCCGATGGTAAGAGGTTGGAAGAAAGCATATGTCAAGTCGGCCTTTACGTTTCACACTATGTTTTCAGCGTAGATGTTGAACATGGACCTTTGATAGAGTGCATCTTGTTCTAACTCCTTTCTGCACATTAAACTATTCTGATATTGTTCCATCCACTTTACTGATGCCTCTTGTTCGTGATACAGCATTGCCATTAAATATGTGAGAAGTTTTGGGAATCCCATGTTAACCAAAATTGTCCATAATTGGTGATGTCGTACACAATCGAACGCCTTTGTGTAGTCGATGAAGCATGCGTGAATGATGTCTATATTGAATTCCCTGCACTTTTTTAAATAAGGATTTTCATATTGAAGGTATGATCTCTGGTGCATCTGCCGGATTTAAAATCTGCATGTGTCTCATGAACTTGAGGTACATTTTACCTAACCCAATCCAGTACAGCGAAGTCACAATCGAGTACAGCGAAGTCACAATCGAGTACAGTGAAGTCACAATCGAGTACAGTGAAGTCACAATCGAGTACAGCGAAGTCACAATCGAGTACAGCGAAGTCACAATCGAGTACAGCGAAGTCACAATCGAGTACAGCGAAGTCACAATCGAGTACAGCGAAGTCACAATCGGGTACAGCGAAGTCACAATCGAGTACAGCGAAGTCACAATCGATTACAGCGAAGTCACAATCGGGTACAGCGAAGTCACAATCGGGTACAGCGAAGTTACAATCGAGTACAGCGAAGTCACTCTTGTATGATCCTTACATTTTTTAAAATAGGAAATTAAAGTTAATGAAAAGATATCAGTCTCGACTTCCACATTCGTACAGAGATGCATGCAAACGAGATATTCATGAATATACGCATGATATGAACAGAATGTCACGGATTGTTGGTAAATAAGTCGTCGAATCATCATCATTGCTCTCCGGATTCTTCATAAGTGTTGTGATCTCTACTTGAATGTATTCCCCATTACACGATGACTTCCAGTTTCATTTCTTTGTTGTTAGCAAACAATCTCCTATGTCCACATCTCATATCTGGCGACGCTGCATCTCAAGCTCTATCTTTATTCTGGACATGGAAAAGGATTCATCACTTTCATTAATTTCATTTCACCGTGTTATTCCTCGAAAGAAGTTCAAAATGTCCGCACGAACCATTTCTCTACAGCTCAACACAGAAGCAGTGCAAGTCAACCGATCGGCTCTCTCGTTGCCTCGAATACTCACATCACAAGACAACTATATAAATGTGTTCCAAATTTACCTCTTGACTGTCTAAAGCCACAATTGTCCAATTTAGCCTATGTGTGCGAACCTAATTCAAAACCCGTTTGCCGCACTGTAATGTTTCGGTTCTATCCCAGATCGCGTGCATACCAGTGCTTATAGTTTTTGAACAATTTTCCTATCGTAATTTTTAGTAGTGTGTGATGTCATCGCCGAATGCAAATTGATCTCACTCTGCCGGTTCATTTTCTTTTAGCGAAATGGTTGCCGTGTTCATTCTCCGATCTGCGCTCCATGCCATGAGAGTCTCCCCGTCTGTCTTGTAATTACCCTGCCGGTCGGGGGCTCTTAGTGTGTAGCGCGCAAATCGATGCATCCGCCAGCAGTCCCTAACGTTCACGTTCATCTCATCTTCTCCAATGCGTGTTCGTGGTATTAAATCATGACACAATTTAATACCAGCTAAAATTAGCCACTTTAGAGTCAGCATTCTAATGGTGCAATACTGATGTACAGAGTTTAGGAGGGGTTGGGTGTTAAGGTTATGATTAGGTCTAACCCTATCCTTAACGTCCACGGTCACACCTCCTTCTCTGATGCGCATTCCTGGTATAAAATCGTAGCATAATTTAATCTCCGCTGAAATTAGCCATTTTGTTTTTTCTAGCAACACTTGCTGCTAATGACGTAATTTGAGTCATGACGCGTAAACTCTGCGCACTATAGCGAACTTGAAATGAACGTGTCATCATCAGCAAGTGCCGTCTCCGCAACGAAGGTTGGCTGCAACGTATCTCCAACATCTCCTGTCTCTTGTCTTGGTGGTGCACTCTGCTAGACTGTAACCTGTCCATCGTGTAATGTTACTCTCCCGCTTGTATCTCTGCCTACCTCTTGCTCGCCTCCCTTTGACTTTACCCTCAAGTAAGGTCTTCAATAAGGTGTCATGTCTTTTAATGTGTCCAAAGTATTTTATTTGCCTGATCTTTATTTCTCTTAGTAGTTCTTTCTTCATATTAAGTATCTTTAGCAACTCTTTATTTGTTTTCTTCTCTTTCCATGATGGTCTCCCTATTCTTCTATATACCCACATCTCAAAGGCATCAATTTTGTCTTCTAATTGTTTATTTAGTGTCCATGTTTCTGAGCCATACATTAATATGGAATAGATGTAGCATTTTATAATTCTAATTTTTAACTTGTTTGTAATTTCTTTAGATATTAATATTTTCCTCATGCCATTGAAGGTACTTTTAGCCATTCCTATTCTCCTTTTAACTTCTGTTTCACATCTGCAATCATTTGTGACTATGTGTCCAAGATATTGATACTGTTTTACTTGTTGTAGTTTCTCTCCCTGTATGTTTATGTTTACCTCCTGTTCTGTGTCTTTGCTGATTATCATGGTTTTTGTTTTTTTGAATATTTATATCCAGTCCATATTCATTACTTGATTTATTGACTTGATCTAGTAGTCTTTGTAGTTCATGCTCACTTTCTGCCAAAAGAACAGTGTCACCTGCATATCTAAGGTTGTTTATTATTTTCCCATTGATCTTGAGTCCTGGTATTTCTTCTATATTTTTAAAGATATTCTCTGTGTAGATATTAAATAGGCTTGGTGATAAAATGCATCCTTGTCTTACCCCTCTTCTTATTTCTATGTATGGAGAGTAGCTGTTTTCACACCTTATTGATGCAGTTTGTTTCCAATATATATTTCTAATCAGCCTGATGTCTTTTCCATCTATGCCTATTTCTTGAAGACATTTGATTAATTTTTCATGTTGGACTCTGTCGAAGGCCTTACTGTAGTCTATGAAGCAAATATAGATACTTTTTGGACTTCTATATATTTATCTATCACTATCCGGATACTCAGTATAGCTTCTCTGGTTCCTTTGTTTTTCCTAAAACCGAATTGTTCTTCACCGACCTCCATGTCTATCTTGTTCTTAATTCTTTCATGTATTTTCTTGAGAAGTATTTTAGTTAGATGACTCATTAGACTTATTGTTCTATATTCTGTACAGTCCACAGCCCTGGGCTTCTTAGGTAGTGGTATGAATATTGATGATGTTAGGTCTTTAGGTATATGGCCTGTTTCGTATATGTCATTGCAAATTTCTGTTTTAGTATCTACACCAAATTCATTTAGAGTTTTTATTATGTCTTCTGTTATGTTGTCAGAGCTTGCAGCTTTTCCACATTTTATTGAATTTATTGCATGTTCTACTTCTGATTTCAGTATTGCTGGTCCGTCATTGTTGTGTATTGTTGGTTTTTTGTTCCGTTGGTCGTCAAACAGTTCTGTTAAATAATATGTCCATCTTGTAAGTACTTCTGTTTTATCAAATATTATTTTACCATTTTATCTTTAATGCAGCCACCCCCATTTATAGGATTTTTCTTATTTGTGATCAACCTTATCTCCTTATGCATTAATTTTGTCTTCTGTTGTATGGACATCTCCTCTATTTCACTGCATTTTGTTTCTAGCCATTGTTTTTTAGCTGTTATGCACATGTTACGTATCTCCTTGTCTATAATTAAGTATTTTGGCGTATATTTAGCTTTCTTTCTTTCTGACATTTTCTCTAATATTTCATCTGTCATCCATGTTTGTTTGTTCTTTGTATTTCTTGTTGGTAAATTTTCACTTATGTTTGAATACTTTTCTTTAGGCGTTCCCATTTATTGTCTATTTTCTCTTCTGGATTTTCCCTTCTGTATTGTTCCATGCACTCTATCATTAGATGTTCATATCTATTCCTTACATCTACAAGGTATTTTTGTTGTATGTCTTGTTGTTTTAGTGCTGGTGCGTCTATCTGTGGTTCTTGGATTCCTCTATTTACTATCTTTTTAAGTTTGACATTTATTTTGCACAGCACTGGATTATGGTCAGAGTTGATATCTGCACAAGGGTATGTTTTGATGTTTTTGACACTATTTCTAAATCTATTGTTAATCATAATGTAATCTATTTGGTTCCTCTTTCTGTATCCAGGGCTTTTCCATGTATATAATCTTCTATTTTCATGTTCAAAGAATGTATTGCATATGATCATATTGTTCTCCTCACAGAACTGTATAAGTCTTTCTCCTCTGTCATTTCTTGTCCCTAGTCCGAATTGCCCTACAATGTTCGTATGTCTTCCTTTTCCTATTTTTGCATTCATGTCTCCCATGACTATTAAAATGTCTGTTGATTTTACTGGTTTGAGTTGTTGTTGTAGATCTCCGTAGTACTGTTCTATTTCTTCTTCAGTGTAATCTGTAGTTGGTGCATAAGTTAAAATGAACGTGTACATGATATCTAACTTTTTCCACAATTCGGAAATAGTTAAAATATTAGGTAGGCACGCGTTATAAGATATAACATAATTTTTATTTATTAGTAAATCCTCCATGCTTCTATATTATCTTGTAAATGTTCACTGCTTGCAGCTTGATGTCATTGTTATTCCACCTGGACAGATCTATCTCGAGCGCATCAATGCCATCTCGAAAGAATAGGAGCGCGGTATCCTAGGTGATAGTGAACTTGTTTACTATTATCGGATTACATCGTGTCATGTCAAAAATCAGATATGCACACACAAAATCCGTGTCGTCTTTTCTCATGCTCGACCGCTTTGACACGACCGCTCCTTATATCCACCCAGCTGTAAATGGGTACTTTAAGTATGAGTTGGGGAAGGTAAATATAGGAAGATAGAGAGCTGGCCACCCCACCTAATAACTGCTGCGGCTATATGCCGAGTTTTCTTCATCGCCGACGGCAGTTTGGTGGCATGGGACTACATGTACTAGAGTAACTTGCCTGAGGTGTCACATTTTGTAAAATCAATGAAGCATGTGATTCTGACGCCTTAATATGCATTGCAATGTTACGATGTATACGCAGTGGACAAATTTGTCTACCTCTGGTCATTATTTGTTTACACAATCACATTCCAGATAAGAACACACAACGTTTTAAAGGTTAGATGTGTTGTTAATATTCTTTTCTTTCTCGTCAGCACGTTTTCTCTTTCTTTTCTTGCGAGTGCGAGCGTTTTTTCTTTTCTTCTTAGGGCGTTTTCTCTTAGATTGTTTCAATTTAACACCATTTCTGCGAACCATCGACCAACATATAAACAACGGATACACTCTGCGGATTTCACGCCAGATGCACGTACCTCGTAAGCACTAGCGAAGATTTCACTGAGGTGACTGCCTATTCAAAAAGACTATCACAACATACTACATCCGTGTGTTGACGGACCCGAAAGGGGAGCAAAGAATAGCAACACTGTTTACCTTCCACGCATGTCGTAAAAGACGACTAAGGAGGTTATGGGATGGAGTTGGCTGTCCCATCCCATATAGGGCCAGTGACCCAAAGCCATGCTGAAGTCGGATGTGTCAGGCCGAAGGGCGTAGATATCGCAGCAATGTTTTAAACCATGACACAACGCATTCCGTTCTCCGGACTACATCCTGCTAATCTGCAGGAGTTTGAGAACGAGCGCCGAAGAAAAAGAACAATATCCTAGATCAAACTAAGGAATAAATCCATATTTCCAGTAAAGTTGTTGTAGTCACACAAAAACACTCGCTTATCTAGCCGCCATTTGAACAGGAGTATTGTTGGATCGTGTTGCATTAAAAGGAAATGTCAGGGATGGTATAAAGACATAGGAGACAGTGGAATCAGATAGTTCAAGGGTACACGTTTGAGAAGACACACAATAATACACACAATGGCACTAATGTTTCTGAGATGTTTTATACATAATTTAGTAAATTTTTTGTAGCTGAATTGCTCTCGCTAATCACATCCATCACCACTATGGATTGTAGTTGGTTCTCGTCTATCAATAAAATATCATGTCGTCAGGAAAGATGGAAAGTTTCCCAAAGAATCCTACCAAAAAAAATCATCCTATATTACGCATTTTCCGTACAACTGGCGTTGGCAATCATATGAATTTCCAGTTCCTGCTGTTCTTGAAAATTATTTTGCTTTAAGATACAATGTCCTCGTACAATAACATGCTTTAAAATAAAGTGCATTCTTACAAAAATCTGTACAAAGACACAAAATCTTCGTACTTTAACATGCTCTACGATACAGTTACAAACATGTGTCACAATACACCCTATCCTCTAACTGTAACATGCACTAAGATACAGAAGACTCGGTATAATATTATGATAATATTGCAGTCCAATTTATGGATAATATTGCAGTGCACTTTATGAGAATATTGCAGTGCAATCTGGTCATATATTGCTATCCAAGCCAACATGAACATATATGTGTACCACTTCTTCGCCTAAGATGAAGGATTTAGCTAACATAATATTTTGGTAGGTATTGTAATTGTAATCGTTTGAGCGGAAAACAACCCGAGTAAAAATGTCACTCCTATTATGAACAGCTAATTATGAACAATTTAACATACAATTACAGATATTACAGATTTACCTAATCTATAACATGAATTATGGGATAATTGGTTGTTCTCGTGCAATTTATCAACTCGACTGCTTAATTATATCTTGATTATATATATTATATATATGCAGGCCCGTATATTTCTGGAAAGGAGTGAGGGTGTTTCATGGTTACAACCCCACCCTACCCTGCCCTTCTATAGGTAAATTAGACATGACATTAAGTACTAAGAAACAAGGGCCACCCACCTCCCCTCTAAGTATCCGCCAATCGGATTACAGTCTTGTCATTTATTTTACCACAAGATTATTTATCATAGTTACTACCACCACCCCAATTCCAAAAGCGAGGTGGAACGTTTGTGTATGTTTTAAAGAGAACCCTCCTTTCCTTTCTCCTTAAATATTAGCGAAGTGATATCTACGTCACTGTATTTTTATACATAAATGTATATATAACTCACACATTTCGTCAAACAAACAACGTTTGCTCGTAAACGCTAGGCACAATCATTATTGTGGTAAGTGCTAACTGTTCTAACAATCTGATTTGTCTAGTTTTGTTCCATGATTTTTATGGCAATAGCATGGGAATAGTACATTAAAAATATTGAAACTTTACAGTATTTTATAAATAGAAAACCAGCAGAACAAGTTGTTTGGCCACATTATGAGAATGAATCACGACAAGTTGTACGTATATGAATATAACCAAATGAGATCAGGGTACAAAGCCAGAGAAAAACCACAGAAAAGATGGATAGAAAACGTCAGGGAAATCCTGAACAGACAAGGAAATAGCACAGCCGAGGCCACACATCTGGCTTTAGAACGCAAGCTCGAGCTCCAATCACTCCTACGCTTAACGGCAAGAGTAGATAACAAACCACCTGGGGAAAGACAATGGGCAATATAAATAGTATAGGAAGACATGGTTCCAGAAATATGTGGCAGGGACAAAACAAAACATTTGACACAAATATTTATGAAAAAAACTATATGTAAGAACAGGCAAGAACACTTTATGTATTTCCAAGATTGGCTCAAGACTGTGGAAAGAGAAACATTATAGAACGGACTCGGTGCAGAATTGTGCATGAGGTGTCATGTGACGTATTCCTTCCAGAACGTTGTCTTCCCAATGAACTCTCTGAACCTCTCTCTGTCTTGGGCGATGTGGCTTGCATTTTCTAGCGATGTATTCATGTTATCTTTAATGTCGTCAGTCCATCGTCTTCTTGCTCTGCCCCTTCTCCTCTTCCCAGGTACTCTTCCCTCCATTATTTGTCTTTCTAAACAGGTATGTCTCTTTATATGACCAAACAGGCGTAGTTTTCTTTTTGTTATTGTGTTTAGTAACCAACACTCTGGAATATTCAGTGTTTTTATAATTTCTGAGTTTCTGATTTTATCCTTGCAGGAGGTAGAAAAGGATAACTATATGTTTTTAGTAATTAAAAAAAAAGGAATTTCGATGGCTAAAACGACTTGCCTGACATGACTCGGAACAGACTAGAAGGCTGTCAACCGCGTCCTACAGAAGTTGAAGGGTATACAAGCTCATTGTTTCTGATGATCCGTGTTTTTATTAATGATTTATCTGGTCCAGAGTGTACCACACATCATTATAGTTAGTTATTCGATTAGTTAATTAGCATGTCAGTCAGCCAGTCGCTGTCGGACAGTCAATCAGTCACTCATTCACTTAATTAATCATTTAGTTCGTTAGTCAGTTAGTTACTTATTAAATAATTCATTCAGTCAGTCAGTTAGCTAATTCATTGGCGTAAAGTGAATTTTTGGAGTCGGGACGCCGAGTGATCATTCTTTTAGTAGGTAGCTATCCCCTCCCCCCTCCCCCACTTTTCACCACCAGAAACACGTATTTACGTCCCTATATAAAATATTAACTAGCTTTCAAAAACATACGTTATAATGTAATACTGCTCCAGGCGTCTGTTCCTCTTTTCTGCGAAAATGTTCAGTACCCTCTCAATAAATGTTGATTGTGATGAAAGGGCATTTAATAGTTCCTTCTCAAACGCCAAGGAATCGCCAATTCAAACACGACAGACGATCGCTGTTCATAGAATTTCTGAGGTATGTTTTGATTCTTTTCCGGGTGCTCATCCTTCTTTTTACTGCTGTCTTTAGTGGTATGTATAGTCGACACTAAACGGAGTAATTTATTAAAAATATCTTTAGTTCCTGATAGATTGAGTCTATGTCATTTACAGCAAAATATGCCAGGAGTTCTTTAGGAGGGAAATGCTTTCTCATCTGCATATACGTTATGAAGTCCATTTTCTAGTAGGTTGATATCAAAGAATAGGTAATGTTTTATTAAAATATTCAATATATTCTGAGGCGGGGATTCTTTGCTGTAATCTTTGACCGAGTAAACAGAGAAAAGCTCTGCGAAACATTAATAATGTATGGAGTACACCAACATTTAATTAACTTTTGCAGAAGTCTCTATAACAATAGCAGCTGCATTGTAAGAACAGCAGCAGGCTACACAGAAGACTTTGTGATTAGTACAGGAGTTAAACAAGGATGTGTTTTATCACCACTACTTTTTTATTACATACCTGGACCATATAAACAAAACAGCAAATTCAAATGAAACAAATGAATTGCTTATTGCAGATGACCAGGTTTTATTCCACAACAGCATAAAAAGTCTGCAAGACCACCTAAACATAATAGATACAACAAGCAAGCAATTTTGAATGAAAATCAACATAGACAAAACAGAAGTAATGAATATTGCAAGAGAAAAGAACATCAACATCCAGATAAACATCAAACAACTAAAACAAGTAGATGAATTCAAATATCTGGGTAGCACATTGAGATATGGCAACAAACAAGAATCAGAAATAGATGCAAGATGTAATAAGGCCTGTCGGGACATTGGTCAACTAACACCTTCATTACAAAAAAAGATATTACACTAGAAACAAAGAAAGCGCTTTTCAACACCATTTTTTTAAACCAACGTTGTGTTATCAGTGTCAAACTTGGACATTGGATTCTAGAACAATACATAAGATTAACATCACTGAAATAAACTGTGTGAGACGTATGATTGGAGTTAACTTGAGAGAAAAAATCAGGAATGAAGAACTAAGATAACAATTAGGGATCACGTCAACATTATAATATATTCAGAAACAACAAGTTAAATGGTTCAGCCACATAACCAGACAGAAAGAGCAAAGTATTATCAAAGAAACCCTTAACAAACAATACGAAAACAGTAGACCTATTGGACGCCCTCGTAAAGGTGGATAGATAGTGTATTAGAGATACTCGGCAATATAACAGCAGAAGAGGCAAATAGAAAAGCAAAAGACCGCACACTCACTCTCCTCTAAAAACCAAAAGGTACATGAGAACAGAAAAAAGAAGAAGAAGAATCTTTAAATTTACTCTCATGTACTAATTACACAAACGATTAATAGCTTATGGCTTATGAACATATACAATATTCGAAAAGAAAGGGGAATTCTGATTTCGTTCTGAAAAATAAACGCCATAATAAATTATTTCTAAGCGTATGATTTATCTGAAGCCAGCGTCTGATAGAACGTGTAAATCGCTATTAAAAGATCAAAGGTCAGGTCTTCTGCAGCCATTGAAAGTTGCAGCTCTGAATGGAAACATTCTTTACTGCAGACGGACATGCATACTCTATAATATTTTGGTGTCAAAGACAGATAACTTTAAAAAATATTTGCGATGATTTTTCTTCAATGATTATAGTCTTTCCTTTTTCTTTATTTTCGCTTAAGACGTATGCATTGCAACGTCATTTCTTATTACTTTTATTATGCTAGTCAGTTGGGAGATCAATCTGTTTGTTAGTCAGTCAGTCAATCAATTAGTTGGTATGTCAGTTAACAAGTCGGTTAATCAGTTAGTTAGTTAGTATAAAAGCTAGTCAATTAGCAAATTAGTTAGTCGTCAGTTCCTTATCATGGCGCTCGGAACACCTTCTTGAGTGTTCCAATCTCCTATTCAGTATGTTCTTAAGCAGCCCACTGACCTTTGTGGTTCTGTGTTGATTGACAACCCTTTTTTAAATATCTATATGCCGCTCGTTTATTGCATTATCAAATCGTCACTTCAAGGTCCCGCATTCTGACACGAATGAAGAAAGACACGGTAGAGGAAAAATACTGTAGATTCTACAACTTTCATATGTTTCAACTCGTTGATTGCATAAACACATTTCAGCACTGTGCATCGAACTGCCACCTGTGACTGCGTCCATGCTGACAAGTCTGTCCGTTCTTTTATTACACCAAACACCCTCGTGTCTCTATTATATCTATTTTTCCTAAGCGCCAAATACGGTGCAATAGGGAGGAAAGTAGTGCTCTTCAGCTTGAGCGATGTTATGTTAGTGATATAGTCCTTGCATGTTGTTGGGATTCATAGTGTAACCCACTTGATGGTTGTGCGAAAAGTTTCTCGTGGTCTTTCTCTCTTCTACTTTCTGGTACCCATTTTAGTTCGTGTAATGGCAGTCTATTCTTATTCACTCTAAATGCGTGTCCGATATGAGATCATTGTTTTCTTATTATTGTTGTAGAAACACATTACTGTGTAGTCTCTTCTTTTACTTATTACCCGTGAATCCAAACACAAAAATGAAGATCACTCTCTTAACATGGACTTCGCGATCAACTTCAATAGGCGTAATACACTAATAGTAATAATAAAAATGCGTAGTAATACACTAAGCAAGAAATAACAAAAGTCAAAGTGAAAGTAAAAACTATCTACCGAGAAAATCACATATCAAATATGTGGTATCACATTAAACTGTTATCAACATGTGAGCTCATAGACGCTGGCTCTATCTGCCGAATCATAAAAATTAAGCTATAACAAAAAATACAAATATTCTCTCAAATATATAACATGAATTTCAAGACTACAGACATGCACAGAAATAGAACACAGTGATTTATCACGTAAAATATTATGATCCCAATATCGCAAAGACTACACAAATATTCTATTAAACATGAACTCCAAGACCAATCATACAAAAACATGCAAAAGTTATCGCTTTAGATGTTAAAAATACAGTATCGTAAGGATATCTGGACACACGTGTGCAGACAGGTAAGAAATAATAGAACGACATATGGCGGTAGTGAAATATACCCCTTGTTTGCAAATGATATCAGAAACGAACAATCCTTTGCCACAGAAATAAAATGTACACGTTTCAAGCCAGACGGAATTGAAATATAGTGACTCCATCAATCATCTAACAATCCTATAGTAGATCCATCACTCATCTAACAATCCTATAGTAGATCCATCACTCATCTAACAATCCTATAGTAGATCCATCACTCATCTAACAATCCTATAGTAGATCCATCACTCATCTAAAAATCCTATAGTAGCCCCATCACTCATCTAACAATCATATAATAAAACTCACTAATCATCTATAATTATCACATATTAATGTACATCAATTATATGTTTGTATGTTTGTTTGCTTCGTCGATGCTTCATTTATCCTCATGCTTCCTACTTCAAATTACATAGGAAGTAAGAGCAAGGTATTCGCAATTCCTAGGGATAACAAATTAACAAACAACATCCCGATATAATTCTTGCCAATGAAATGACTTAATTACTGTATATTAGTGATAATACCGCTCAGTATTATTTCAAAATAATATCTGATATAATCAAAATGTTACTAATGTTCGAGGTTTAATGTAGCGTATCTCACCATATGCATATGCGATACTTCAACAGTGACCGTGGCCAATAATGTCGACGGTCGCGCTTCAACGGATGATTGGCATAAGATATATCTCGTAGTTTAGCGGGGATGATAAATAATATCAGAAGGGAGTTGGTGTTATAGTTCACAACAACAACAAACAATAAATAATATGATAGATCTAGGTATACTCTATAAAATAGTCTTATTTTTTAGTTGGGTACCCTCAAGCCATTTGGATTCAAATCCAACACCCTTTTGTCTAGTCCTCGGTTGGTGCGGTCTTTGTCTTCATTCATTTTGTTCGTTCATTTAGGTCATCTTTTTGCTCGTTTCGTTTCCACTTATATTTACCTTTTTATATACTTCCTGTTCCTATCCTTCCGGCATCTCACATCCATATTTCGCCCGGACACGTCTGTGTGGTGTGTTCATTTCTACTCGTCGTCTTTCGATTAGTTAGTTAGTTAGTTAGTCGTCGGATCATCATCACTGCAAACTGGACACATCCATAGTTGCTCCGATCTCTCCTTGAGTGTATCCGCCATCACACTTCTGCTGACAGTACCGGTCCTATGCTGGTTGACCATCATTCTTCTGCGCCCTCCAAAATGTTCACCTCTAGCAACACCGCATCTCAATCCCTGATCTTTAATCCTAGCCATTGAAAAGGAATCATCATCCACATTCGTCTCACTCTCGCGTGTTATATCTCTTAAGGAGTTCAAAACGTCAGCGCGATCCATTGCCCCATCGCCCTTTGCCACAATCGCACACGATGCCAGTTGATCCGCTCTTTCATTGCCTCGAACGCCCACATGTCCCGGCACGAAAATAAATGTAACCGCCTTCAAGCTCGCATTTCTCAAGGCCTCAATCCACTGTTCGCGAACGAGACCCACTTGTACCTTCTTAATCATACTCATAGAGTCACTCAAGATGCAGACCTGCGTTACTTTCTGTGTGCGTAGCCACTCAAATGCCTTGGTCACCGCCATAGTCTCCATGGTCATACTACTCGTAGTGACCGCAAAGGCACCACTTTCCTCCTTGATCGTTTTACCTGCGCACTGAGCTGTAAAGGCCCAAGCACTGCGAACATGCCTAATTACAGATCCATCAGTGTATATAATCACATCCCCCTCTTTGGTATTCTCACTGATTAAAGCCTGCACTTCTTTCTCCACAGCTGTGGGACACCATTCTCTGCATTCCCTGCTAAGTGATATTACTACTCTCAAACAAGTTTCGAAATCTGTGGGTAGACCTATCCATTCCGCACCAACTGCCACATCCTGTAATCGGCACACGCTTTTTATTACATCTTCAGCACGTCCCATCCACGACCTTCCTCTCTTGAGTCTGCTGCCTTTAACTTTCTGTATTTCGGAATGCAACGGGTGTTCCTTATCTGCATGTATTTGAAGGTACGCCCGTGCACGGCAATACTGTAATCTATGCTCAGCTGTTGGGCAGTCAAGTAGGTATCGCATAGCTCTTGTCGATGTGTCTCTTGTGCATCCCAGAATGATACGCATTGCTGCAATCTGGACTCTATCCAGTCTTTCGATCTGAGTTTGGCTAAGAGTCAGAATTGCCAGTGCATATTCCACCACAGCCACTACCAAACCCTGGTACAAAAGAAATAACAATCTTTGCTCACATTGCGCAGCAGCCATAACCTTCATTGCTGCTAAGCCTTTGCCTGCCCTTATGATAATGTGGTCAACATGTTCCCTGAAACTCAGGCTTTTGTCAAAAAACACACCCAGATATCTCATTGTGCTAGTTCTTTCTAAACTTTTCCCGGACAACGAAACTTGTGGCATGGGTGTCTTTACCATGTGATTGTTCAAGGAAAACCACGTCACGAATGCCTTAGACGGATTAACCACTGCTCCCGTATCTCGACACCAATTTGTCAGTCTGTCCAGCTCCTTCTGTAGTTCCACGACGCACTCTTCTCGATTTCTGCCCTGTCTATACACCAGGATATCATCGGCATATGACATCGTTCTGCCAACACCTGTGATTTGATTGCCAGCGATATGTACTGTGTATACATTGAAAAGTACAGGAGATAGAGGCGATCCCTGTGGCAGGCCAGGGCTAATAACCGTTGGTGTAGATATCCAGTTACCACACTTAAGAACTACAACCCTGTGCATCAGGGCGGCGCCAACCCAACGCACGACAAAAGGATTAACTGCAAGATTTAACAGCTGGTGCATCAAGATATCCAAGGACACCCTATTGTACGCATCCTCAAGGTCTATTGCGACCGCACATGTCTCCATGCGCGAATCGAACCCCTCATAAACATCCTGCGCAAATATGGCTGCATTTTGCCATGTCTTCTTTCCTGGACGATATCCTCCTAACAATGTTGGATGTTATGTGCTTATCTT
The DNA here is from genome assembly GCA_034231615.1 of Meghimatium bilineatum. Lineage (NCBI taxonomy): Eukaryota > Metazoa > Mollusca > Gastropoda > Stylommatophora > Philomycidae > Meghimatium > Meghimatium bilineatum. Next base: position 24,607,578 of record CM067322.1, read on the forward strand.
GTTAGATGACTTTTGGTCGAAACATCAATTATGTCCTGTGTATTGTTATTTGTATGATTATATCCTGTGTTTTGTTGTGTGTATTAATTCAAGTGAGCATCCGACAGTGATAGTGTGTTAGTCGTCGTTCAGTAAGACTTCAATACCTGTTTTTTTTTACATAAGTACTGTAGCTCACAAGAACAATGTTAACCCAGTCAATTAGCTGGGGTCCCCCCCCCCCCCCCCCAATAGGTAGTAGAATTATATCATTACGAATTTCTGCTCAACCCAAGAGTATTTCCATCATACAGTTGTATGCCCCCACTATTGACTACAATGAAGAAGCAATTGATAATTTTTATGCACAGTTAGAAGATGATACGCCCGTGCGTTGCCGGGGCCCGAAAGGGGAGCAAAGAATGGCAACACTGTTTACCTTTCACGCATGTCGTAAAAGGCGACTAAGGAGATTATGGGATGATGTTGGATGTCCCATCCCATATAGAGTCAATGACACAAAGCCATGCTGAAGTCGGATATGTCAGGCCGAAAGGCGCAGATCTCGCAGCAATGATGTAAACCATGACACGACGCATTCCATTCTCCGGACTACATACTGCTAATCTGCAGGAGTTTGAGAACGAACGCAGGAGAAGAAGATGCTATAAAGTAAATAGCAAATAATTATATTCTTATAGTACACGGTGTGATAGGAATGCTAAGATAGTACAAGACACATATGTCCTAGTAGGTAAATTCGGTGAAAGAACAACAACTGATCGCAGTCTACAATTGTTGAATTTTGCCAGTAGATACAAGCTAACCATTGCTAATGCATTGTTTACTCATAAAGTATCGAGACAAACAATAGACGTGCATATTAGCTTTTGGCACAATAGCATTGATGTACCACATAGGCTGAAAAAAGTTAGTTTGCACCATCCACAAGTTTCTCCACACTCTACAGCCAATAATATTTGTTCTGTGTGTGTTTTTAAATGTAATAAGCATGTCAGTGACTTTCCACCCTAGGACAGACATTTAAATACAGTAAAGGCGACATTTTGGTGAAGTTATTCCAGCAGTTATCTGTGCCTAAAAGAAAGGCGTGCATGCTTGGAGGACTGGCAGATGAAGCAAGAACACTGGACAGCATAGGTCCTAAGATCAGACACTATTATATAACATTAAATAATTTGGAACTTTACAATATCAAGTGCCTACCACGCCCTTCATGTTCTAAGTTTTAAAGACATTTGCGCCCGTTCTATTTTTAAAAAAAATAGTTTGTAATGTGATCGAGGAACGAAATATGTTTGTGACGTCACCCTGTCGGTTAATTTATTCCTGTTAGTGCAATGAATGTTAAAAGTGTCTTCAACTGATAAGGATTCAATACGCATAGATTTAGGAGCGGGGGTTCATTAAGTAGGGTTACATTTAGTTATAACATTACTCCTAACACCCAATACCCCACCCTTTCCAAAACTCTAGCAGTATTTAGTTCAAACACTACGCGTAACACCTACCCCTAAACTCTAGCAGTATTTAGTTCAAACACTACGCGTAACACCTACCCCTAAACTCTAGCAGTATCCCATCTCTTTCGATGCGCACACGCTTATAATTTAAGAAGGGGGGGGGGTTGCGTAATAGGTTTAGGTTTAGTTCTAACACTGCTACTAACACCAAAACACACACACACACACCCATTTCTAAACTCTAGCAGTATCCTTCCTCTCCGGATGACACATGACATTAAATCGTGACATTATTTAACCTACGCTAACGTTAGCCGTTTTGGTTATTTCTGGCCACACGTTCTGCAAGTTACGTAATTTCATTGACCGCGCGAAAAGTGTGCAAACCATAACGCACTTGTAATAAACTTGAGCATAATATCTACTTCGCTCAAATTCTGCTTATTAGGTAGGCCCTTGATATTGTACAGTTCCCATACATTTATGTCTTATTTCTTTCAAAATAACTAAGATCTGTTGGGGTGTTTTTGTATATTTTGTGTTCAGGGGCACAGGTGAAGGTGTTTTGTAAGGGTAAGTTGGAGAGGGTTAAAAGCGTTAAAGTTAGTGAAAATATATCAGGTTAAACCTTCACCTTGTTACAAAATTGTAGGGAAATGAAGTAAGTACATGACATTTTGTACCAAAAAGAAAGCTAATATAGACTGTTTACTCCTCCAATTAGTACATGGTATATAGTACCAAGAAGCAAGGTAATATAGCGTGTTTATTCCTCAACTCAGTACATGACATTTAGTACCAAGAAGCAAGCTAATATAACTTGCTTAATCCTGAAGTCAGTACATGACACTTATTACTATGAAGCAAATAGTATATAGTGTTTATTTCTCAATACAGTACATGACATTTAGTACTAATAAGCAAGCTAATATATCGTGTCTACCTTTCCAGTCAGTACATGACATTTAGTACCAAGAATCAAGCTAACATAGCATGTTTTCTTTTCCAGTCAGTACATGACATTTAGTACCACGAATCAAGCTAATATAATGTGTTGACATCTCCAGTCAGTACATGACATTTAGTACCAAGATACATGCTAATATAGCGTGTTTCCTGCTCCAGTCAGTACATGACATTTAGTACCATTAAACAAGCTACCGGTAATATAGTGTGTTTACTCTCCACTTTTAAATATATTTTCAAAATAATTTCCAAAATATTTATGAAAATAGTTGCAAAAAATCTCACGAAAACGAAGAAATGACTTTGTTTTAAGTAAACTCCTCCTTACCAATGGCGTATTTACGGCCCTGACCTTGTGTTGCAGACATAAGAGTTAAAAAGTTATTTAAAGTTGTTTATTTTGTTCAGGCGTTTGCATTTCCATCCATCACTCACTCGTGCGTCACATGATCACAAATTAAAACACGTGGTACACATCAAAAGTTTATTGATAACTAGTAAATACTGCTTTTGAAATTCACTATTTACGATATTTATTTTCGCACTCATCTGCAGTGTTGAACATAAAAATCGCTGGAGCATACAAAGTGGTACCTCTACGGCCCTGGCGCGTTACGGGATTATAGATAGAGAGATAGATCTACGATATTCAAATCAATCTCTGTAATTACACGCTACGTTGACATTGTGGTGCTAGAGTAATTAGTAAGATGTTATCGCATGAAATGCATTTGCCCCTATTTGATTATTTCCCTTGGCTATGTTTTTCATTTCACGTTTATCATTTATTAATTTAAACATAATTTATTTAGGGTTATGATTAGTTATATAAAACATAACTAACCCTAACACCTAACACTAAAAGTGAATATTTTAATTAATTATTGATTAATTATTGATGTAATATTTAAATTAATTAATCCTACAATAAGATGGGCGACACGCGTTCCAAACAAGAACCACCTGTATCTTGCTGTTTCCATTTCCATGTTATATGCTCTTGCCACTGACCAATAAGATTTAATTCTCATTAGATGACCGAACCATTTAAGTCTCTGTTTTCAATATATTTGACTATTTATATTAAGATAGTCCTTCTTATACGCACATTCATGTTAAATTTTGTTGTCTGTCTGTCTGGTATGCCAGTCTGTCTGGTCTATATGTCGGGTCTGTCTGTTCTGGTGTATCTGTATGATATTTCTGTCTGTCTGATCTGTCTAGTCTGGTATGTCTATCTGGTCTGTATGTATGGTTTGTCAGGCTAGTCGGTCTGTCTGGTCTGTATAAGTGGTCTGGCTGGTCTGTCTGTCTGTCTGGCTTGTCTGTCTGATCTGTATGTCTAGCTGGTCTGTCTGTCTGTCGTGGCCTGGATGACTATAGTCTTGTGGATGAACTCCATCATTGTATGAAGCTCTTCTTTGGTTCGATATATCTCTGCTTGCAGGGCTGCGCCGTTGGGCTAGTACGTCTCTCTCAAATGTTCATACTGGGGACAGTTCTTAAGAATGTGTTCAGAGATCTGTTCATATGTTCTACGAGTTCACAGTAAAGTGACGCAAGTCGCATCCCGTGCATGTGTTTGTTCAGTCTGTTGTGTCCTTTTCTCATGCGACTTATGGTGACATGTTCCTGTCGATTTAGATAGTAGTTGTCTTCTTTATTCACGATACGTTCACTTCTGATGGTTTGTATTTTTCTCTTATTTTCTCGATATGTGACTTCATTGTCTTCCTGCATTCACTCTTCTCCCTCTTCGTCCAACTCATCGGTCCTTTCATTTCCCTGGACACCACAGTGCGATTTAGCACTAGCACAGTTCTACTTTCTTTACTTGATACAGTCTTCTTAGCATTTTTTCATGCTAAACAAAAGTGTATTTTATTTTCATCGTTCTAGTGCTAGATTATCCAGATTTTTCCTTCACGGGATGTGTTATCATGCTTCTGTAGTTGTCTGTCTGAATTAATATTTTAGTATTACTTCTGTGGTTGCAACTGTGTAACTTTTTGCATTTCCAGTATGGTGTTCTTTTCATAGCTTCTGTGATGAGTCTGAGCGCTTAATTTTGCATTTAATCAAATTCTCGAGATGGTATGTACCACAAATGGCCAAGCTGTTGAGCTAATTAAAAATGGGGTTTTCCGCCGAAGACGGATGTGGCTGGCCATTGGCGCAAATAAAACGGCGACACAACGCATTTACATTTTCTGAACTACATCCTGCTGGAAATCTAGTAGGACCATGGTCATGCTAGATCCAGTAAGAGTTTGAGAATGAACGCAGAAGAAGAAGAAATGGGGTTTAACGACACCTTTGTATATCTTTTTAGGGTATCTGCCAACTTGTGCCTGCCAGCTTCCTGAGTAGGTATAATCGTCTGCGAGCTTCCCCTTCTGCCTTTTCACTGTGCTTGTTCCAAGTGAGCCTTTTATCAAAGGTGACACCAAGATACCTTTGTATATCTTTCTTAGGGTATCTGCCAACTTGTGCCTGCCAGCTTCCTGAGTAGGTATAATCGTATGCGAGCTTCCCTAGCTGCCTTTTCACTGTGCTTGTTCCAAGTGAGCCTTTTATCAAAGGTGACGCCAAGATACCTTTGTATATCTTTCTTAGGGTATCTGCCAACTTGTGCCTGCCAGCTTCCTGAGTAGGTATAATCGTATGCGAGCTTCCCCTTCTGCCTTTTCACTGTGCTTGTTCCAAGTGATCCTTTTATCAAAGATGATGCCAAGATACCTTTGTATATCTTTCTTAGGGTATCTGCCAACTTCTGCCTGCCAGCTTCCTGAGTAGGTATAATCGTATGCGAGCTTCCCCTTCTGCCTTTTCACTGTGCTTGTTCCAAGTGAACCTTTTATCAAAGGTGACACCAAGATACCTTTGTATATCTTCTTAGGGTATCTGCCAACTTGTGCCCGCCAGCTTCCTGAGTAGGTATAATCGTATGCGAGCTTCCCCTTCTGCCTTTTCACTGTGCATGTTCCAAGTGAGCCTTTTATCAAAGGCGACACCAAGATACCTTTGTATATCTTTCTTAGGGTATCTGTCAACTTGTGCCTGCCAGCTTCCTGAGTAGGTATAATCGTCTGCGAGCTTCCCCTTCTGCCTTTTCACTGTGCTTGTTCCAAGTGAGCCTTTTATCAAAGGCGACACCAAGATATGTGGCGTAGTCTTCTTCCTAGATAGTGCGATACCGTAATAAAGTTATTGTGTATACTATCAAATAATAAAAGTAATGTAAAAAAAGAAGTAACAGTAAACAAAGCAACAAAGACTTATTCTACGATGCGGTCCAACCTTTTTCAAGAAACAAATACAACGGGAAACATAAACTTATTTAATTATTAAAAATGCATGGGGATGTCTCACCAACCTATCTGTACATATGGGTACACCTTTGTAAAGGCTTATACAGGTTTTGCGGCGGTGAAAGTTATGGATACGGCTCAGTGTGAACAGAGGTTGCTAATTCTGCTGTATCAGGGATTTGGGGTGGTAAAGTATGCGCTAGCGATTCTGACACTGAGTTAAACTCAGAAATATTGGATATAATCCAGAATGAGGCAATGCGAATCATACTGGGGTTTACCATAGATACGTCGGCACGGGCTATGGAATACCAACTGCAGAGCAAAGAATACGTATGTGCAGGAATACATATGTTCAATGGTTAGTGAGACATTTTTGTGCATTTTTAAATAATTAAATAAGTTGTGTTTCTGTTTTCCGTTGGTATTCGTTTCTTGAAAAACGTCCTTGTTGGACTGCAACGTCCCTACGTAGGGAAAACGTAGTGCAACGCAGGGAAAGTCCTTGTCCCTTTGTTTATTGTAATTTTATTTTACATTAGTTTTACTATTTCATAGTTAGATTGTCCTGTAACATTAATACGTTAATCTATCGCTTATTTGTTTTGTTACTACGGCACTCGCCCCTTTGTCGGACATCCTCTGATAGTTTGGTTATTATTATTTTCCTTGATGATGGTAATTCCTAAAAGTATTCTGGCTTTCTTTTCTTTTGAGGAAAGGAAGAATAGAGTTGTGGAAACGTTTTCTGTATTTATTATGGCCTGCCATTTTTCAGACTAGGCTCTGAGAAGCCATGATGAAGTTTGATGTATCAGGCCTAACGGCTCAGATATTAAAACAAAGATATCAACCATGACACAATTCATTTCGTTATCCGGATTATATATATTCTTGGGGACTGTGGGTGTTTCAGAGTTAAATCCCAACATACCCACCGTTCTTTAGGTAAATGAGACATGTTATTAAGTAACTAAGGTTGGTTGGTTGGTTGCTGATCCAGCGGTCCATGGGCTCATGCCCTTTGACCAAATGCCATTAAATGACATTATATTGCTGGGAAGTCTGGATTTTCGGCCCACCCCGGGCCCGAGCCAGATAATAACTATCACACCTCCAGGAAAGTAAAATTCAACGTATGCACTGCTCCTAGCCACTGTAGCCAAGATAGGGTTCACTGTGCTCATTCCCCGCCACCAATTGACTACTGGTTATGCCAAACTTCTCTATTGCTCCAGGCATGCAACCAAATGTTCAAGTCAAAATGATTGTCACGTCCTGAGTCACTGTGCCTCTATGATGGGTCTCAGCCATAGGAAAAAAGAGTGCTGTCAGTTTCCTCCTCCCAGTGCTGCACAGTACATCTCTGGCTCCCTCCCAACCACAGAGGGTGCATACATATATATTGAGGTAAACATGAAACACATTTCAACAAATTAAAAGCATAATTGAATAGATGACGTGTCATGAAACTTCCTTTTATAAGAAGATAACCTCAATATAACGGCATGTCATCCACTAAGGTTTTCTGTTGCATGGGTGGTATGTCTAGTGGGCCATTGGTGAGACTCACAGGCGCAACCACTATAAGTAACTAATAATTAAGATTAATCTCCGCTTCACTCCAAGTACTCGCTGATCAGATTACAGTTTTGTAATTTTTTTCCCAAAAGATTATTTATCATAATAACTACCAAAGTGAAGTGGAACGTTTTTTGATGTTTTAATCAATTAGTGAAGTAGTGTTTACGCCACTGTATTTTCCTATATAAATATGTCTATAACTCACATACCTGTTCAGACAACGTTTACTTGTCTACTCTAGGCACAATCATTATTGTGGTAAGTACTATAACTGTTCCACGAATCTAATTTGTCTAGTTTTGTCCGATAATTTTTATGCGATAGGATGGAAAATAGCGTAGTAAAAAATAATTGAAACTTTACATTATTTTATAAATAGTAATGGAAGGCATGGTTTCAGAAATACGTGGCAGAAACAATCCAAAACAGGGACAAAATATATGCGGGGAAAAAATGTATGTACGAACAGGCATAAGAATGTAAGACATAAGAATGTATTTCGAAGATTGGTTAAGCAGACTGTGAATAGAGAAATATTATGGAACGAAGTCGGTGAAGAATTATACATGAGTTTGAGGATGTTTTTACCAAAAAGGAATTGTCATGGCTAAAACGACTTGCCTGGGATGACTCTGAACAGACCAGAAGGTTATCAGTCTCGTCCTACAGAAGTGGAAGGGTATACAAGCTCATTATACTTGATGGTCCGTATTTTTTGAATAATTTATCTGGTCCAGAATATACAGTACACCGTTAGTATTATAATTTATCTTGTCCAGAATATACAGTACACCATTAGTATTATAATTTATCTTGTCCAGAATATACAGTACACCGTTAGTATTATAATTTATCTTGTCCAGAATATACAGGACACCGTTAGTATTATAATTTATCTTGTCCAGAATATACATTACACCGTTAGTATTATAATTTATCTTGTCCAGAATATACAGGACACCCTTAGTGTTATAATTATATTATTTAGCGTATTTAGTTAGTTATCGCTCTATGGGGATTTAAATAAATATTTACCCCAGTTCGGTCGGACACCGTCACGGACTACAAGGAGATGTCTCCTAGTAGTCTAGACTAGTATTCACCTTGTTATTCGTCTGTCATAACACCGACATTCGAATAATATAGCTGCATACATTCGTTTTGTAGGAGCTAAGTGCCTGCCAGTTGCATTGACCACAGACAAGCATTATACTGTTTTGGCAACGATATATTTGTGTCGCTATTAAATAGTATAATGGCGTTGTGTCTATGTTGTTTTCGCGAACTAAAGTTACGGTTCTCACTTCGTTCCTAGCGTCCTCTACGGTCTCTAGAGGTTCTCATGTCCCTGATGTTCCTGCCCCCCCCCCAATCTTCATGATACACTAGCAGTACAATGTACTTCACGATCCCAGTCGGAAATCACACGCTTTTTCGTGGTGGTTATCAGAGAGAAAACGCAGAGGAAGAAGAAGAATTAGCTGCTTCATCAATCATCTAATACTTCATTAGCTGCTCCTTCACTCATCTAACAATCATCTAGTTACACAAATTCATCGTCTAATTTGTGGATAACAATTCATTAACTGCTTAATCAATCATCTAACAAGAATCTGGTTACATCAATCAATTATCTAACAATTCATTAGCTGATTCATCATTCATCTAATAATTCATTAATGGCTTCATCAATCATCTAGAAAATCATTAACTGCCTCATCAATCATCTAAAAATCATATATCTACATCAATCTATCACCTAGTAATTATATAATTGCGCCAATCAATAATTTAGCCATCTGCTAATCACACTACAAAATGTGTTTTGTCTTTTCTTTGCAGTAAAAAGACCCACTATGAACATGGAAATGTCGAGGTCTCTGCTACTAAGAATTTGCATGTGCTATTTACTTGTATCCACTATTTGTGCTGAGTCGGAGTCGGAACTAGAGGATCCCTCAAAGAGAGGAATCATCTCCACTATCGGGTGCAAGGTTTTTGGGTCTGGCTGCCCTAAGCCAGAAGACTATGCTCTGCTGTTTGATGCTGGAAGCTCTAGCACTAAACTGAAAGTTTACAGGTTTGGTCATTAATATAAGTGCAGCATTGAAGTTTAGATTGATGATTGTGTTTTGTCTCCATCTGCAAGAATTACGAGCTGTTAGTTCTAGTTTCGTATGTGAAATGGGATGAATTATCCAGAACTTCCTTTTCTTAAGAAAAATTCTCTTAGAGAATTATCTTTGTGTCGGATACATATGTCACAAGACGAGTTTTATACTTCGTATGGGTATTCACTCTACAATTATGGTGCAGATATCGGCAAACCAAATCCGTAGAGGAAAACGACGTAATTTCCCACTTGAAATATTTCCTCAAATTTCTCTGTACGGCTATTTTAGGTAACGGTGTCAGTCAAATTGGATGCAGGTTATTTTGCTCTTTTATACGAGGTTATTTTCACCAACAGCGTCGCCATACAATCGAAGTCTGGGTTCCAGTCTGTACATTTCCCTTGCACTAGTCCCTTCTGCTTGTGGGTGGTCTTTCAAGTTCATTGCTAAAGCGATATCTTTATTCCAACTCTTGCAATATTTACGGTGTATCACTCAATGTAGTTTTAGTGTGTTTAGCTCAAACTTCCTTGTACGGTTACATTGGAAACAGTTTGTCAGTCAGAGTTGGACTTGTATTACATCTATCTCGGAGGTGGTGCTTCGTTGCATGCGAAAGAATAGCGTGTAAGAAGATGATTTCATTGCTTACTGTAACATGAGATACGCAACCAAATCTCTCTATACATCCGTGTCGAGTAAAGGTTGTCAGTAGAATTACACATGTGTTGCTTTGCGCTCAAAGACGAGAATGTGTTCCCCGGCAAAATCACAGCCAGATCGTCTATAGTCGAAATTTGCCCACTTGACAAGTCTGCTAATTTGTACAGTGTTCTCCCTCACATTTACTCAACGCCTTTCTATGTAAAAAAAAGTAAAGTAACCCATAGCATTTATCAATGCCGTAGGGGTGTGAGATGTTAGCGATCTCACATTTCAGAGGCTCTGCAAATAATACCGTAGCCATCTCCTCTCCCTCGCAGTCTTTACTTCCCGGGTTAATCCGGTGCCCATTTAAGGCTGGGTCGACCGGGGAGCCGTTGCGATCTGAAAAAACATTTCCGCTTCAACTGGGGAATGAACCAGGACCACTCATATGCGAAGTCAGTGCGCTAACCACTGTGCTACGCGGCTCCCAATGTGCAATTTGACAGACAGAGAAATGAATATTGTAATGGAAATCCGATGAGAACTCTGTATCTTCTCTAGATAACTCTTTATCAACTCTGTCTACTTCTATGAATTGATTATCTCCCTGGACAATCCGTGGTTCTCTTGATGCTCTGTATTCTATCTGACTCTGTACTTCTATTAAACGTATTCAAGAACAACTGTCTCCACAGGTACGACTGTTTATTGTTAAAAATCACAATATCAAAGGTACAACAGCCACGATATAAAATATCCAAAATTCAGCATTAATTTGTTAGAATATAACATACATTTACTATTCGTTTTGCATTCTATCTATAGTCGTTTTTGTACTAAGTCGCAATATCTTCCATCGTAAAGTTTCTTTATAATTCTTCGGAAATAAATTTATCCGAGATATTGAAGGACTTATTTTTGCAACTCTGTTCTATTTTCTTTGTCTCTAACGTTGCTTGGCCGTTTCTAGCTGCTGAATATCTAGTCCACTTGACTAAGAGTAATTCTTTTCGTCCAACTCTGAACTGTAATATCTGATTCTCTTCTCCGAGACTACCTGTCTCTTTAGCGCTATCACCGCGCTGAAAACGAACTCGGAACCCCTGTTCCGCAAATTTCAATCTCTAAAGCTATCTTCTAATCTAACTTCATAACTACATCGTCTACCGTGGAACCCGAGCTACTTGCTCAAAGTCCCAACTCTAACTGTGAACTGTGGCAGCTTCCACGGGCAAAAAGAAAGTCCCCCGAATACCATCTTAATACCCCCTCTTGCTTCCAGACTATCCCTTTTCCTGGGTTCTGTCCGAGCCGTCTATTGGTAAACTTGTAAGCTTGTTCCTCCACAGGACAGATACTTGACATTTCACGTCAATCCACCGACAGTTCTTTGCTCTACCTTCTCGGCCAATCGTGAAAATCTTAAAACTGTCACAATTTTCTCACTTATTCTCGCTGACTATCAGGTAGCATCTTCTACTGATCAGACTTCCGCATTTGTTGATAGATCGAATCAATAGATACGACATCTTTCAACATTAGCCACAGTCCAGATGTTCACTTATTACGTGGACGTGAAAATGTCTCTTTAAAGACCAGTCGGTTCGAGACCTATTATTAGCTACTGCCCCTCGGAATCTCTACGTCGCTATCTGAAAGTACTTCTTAACCTTATTCTCTGGCGATGACCGAAGTATATGTCCACAATACTTCTGGAACATAGTAGGGAACGTTTACTGGAAAATTTTCCTTAAAACCAAGCAGCTCCTGCTTCTGGATACTGTGTGCAATACCTGAGGCTGGGCTTCTACAATTAGAGAGGTCACTTAAAGGGAGACCTTAACAAGTGGGTTCTGTCTGCTCTCCGTTCCAGTAGCCATTCAAGTATTTGTTGACAAAGTCCGTCAGGTGTTGATTACGTGATTTTCGGTTCTTTCCAAAAAGAGTACATTTTCTTTCCTCGGCACATGTTACGCAAATGTGGCTTCATCACGTGATAACAGTCCATCTTCTAATAATCGGTTAGATTTTATTGAGCTTTCGTGACTCGGGGATACAAAATGCGAAACGACTGCTAGCACTAATTCGCTTTTCGTTGTCTACTCCTTTTTCGAAAGTTTGTTTCGTAGCTCCGTAAAAAAATAGGCTACATCTGCTTACATGAACCCTTCCTTCACCTCTAATCACTTCCAATTCTGTCATTCTTTGTATGTGTATGTTTTCAGTCTTATTGTCAACGCCTTCATTTTTTAGTGAGTCTATGACAACTTTAATTAAGTCAACTTTATCACTTCTCAGTACTGTACCGTCAATCGCAGCATTAACTGCCAATGAGTCAGCACTTTCGTTTCCTCTTACTTCAGCCTGACTGGACAGTAAATCCATGTAGTATTCTGTACTATTGAGTTGTTCTTTTATTATGCGACCCATTCTTTTCTAAGCATGTTCTTTTGCATATTTGGCATCATGCTTTGATAATCAGTGAGTATTACCGAGTGGGTTGATGTATCAGTTATCAACCAACTTAGAGCTGCTGTAACCACCTCTATCTCCATCCTCATGTTCGATGTGACAGTGGAGTATGAAGATCATCCCTTAACGGAATATTTTTCTCTTATCACAACGTCGCCATCTTGCGTGTGTTGCCAGCTCTAGAGACGGTTTAGTTTGCACTATAGACCAGTAATTTCAACCATTTTTTTGCGTGTGGCTCACATTTGGTACACATTTTCGTTAGTGCTCCCCCCCCCCCCAATCGTGTCTAGAAAGGTCATTAATTTTCAGTACAAGGTCAAACATGTTTTTAAGATTGACCGCACAAATTTTCTTTGATTATTTCTCATTTCTCACATGTCACCTCATGTGTTCTTCCCCCCACTCCCCCCTCACAAGTCTCTGTTGGCCCCCCCACAAGGGAGTCAAACAGCCCACATACTAACAGTCATTTTTATATACGTTACTGAACTTCTAACGTGACTTTCACTGTCTGATGTTACTATGTCCATGTTCATTATTGATATTAATATGTCCATGATCATTATTGATGTTAATATGTCCATGATCATTATTGATGTTAATATGTTCATGATCATTATTGATGTTAATATGTCCATGCTGATTATTGATATTAATATGTCCATGATCATTATTGATGTTAATATGTTCATGATCATTATTGATGTTAATATGTCCATAATCATTATTGATGTTAATATGTTCATGATCATTATTGATGTTAATATGTCCATGATCATTATTGATGTTAATATGTTCATGATCATTATTTATGTTAATATGTCCATGATCATTATTGATGTTAATATGTTCATGATCATTATTGATGTTAATATGTCCATGATCATTATTGATGTTAATATGTCCATGATCATTATTGATGTTAATATGTTCATGATCATTATTGATGTTAATATGTTCATGATCATTATTGATGTTAATATGTCCATGCTGATTATTGATATTAATATGTCCATGATCATTATTGATGTTAATATGTCCATGATCATTATTGATGTTAATATGTTCATGATCATTATTGATGTTAATATGTTCATGATCATTATTGATGTTAATATGTTCATGATCATTATTGATGTTAATATGTCCATGCTGATTATTGATATTAATATGTCCATGATCATTATTGATGTTAATATGTCCATGATCATTATTGATGCTAATATGTCCATGATCATTATTGATGTTAATATGTTCATGATCATTATTGATGTTAATATGTCCATGATCATTATTGATGTTAATATGTCCATAATCATTATTGATGTTAATATGTTCATGATCATTATTGATGTTAATATGTCAATGCTGATTATTGATATTAATATGTCCATGATCATTATTGATGTTAATATGTCCATGATCATTATTGATGTTAATATGTTCATGATCATTATTGATGTTAATATGTTCATGATCATTATTGATGTTAATATGTTCATGATCATTATTGATGTTAATATGTCCATGCTGATTATTGATATTAATATGTCCATGATCATTATTGATGTTAATATGTCCATGATCATTATTGATGTTAATATGTCCATGATCATTATTGATGTTAATATGTTCATGATCATTATTGATGTTAATATGTCCATGATCATTATTGATGTTAATATGTTCATGATCATTATTGATGTTAATATGTTCATGATCATTATTGATATTAATATGTCCATGATCATTATTGATGTTAATATGTTCATGATCATTATTGATGTTAATATGTTCATGATCATTATTGATGTTAATATGTTCATGATCATTATTGATGTTAATATGTCCATGCTGATTATTGATATTAATATGTCCATGATCATTATTGATGTTAATATGTCCATGATCATTATTGATGTTAATATGTTCATGATCATTATTGATGTTAATATGTCCATAATCATTATTGATGTTAATATGTTCATGATCATTATTGATGTTAATATGTCCATGCTGATTATTGATATTAATATGTCCATGATCATTATTGATGTTAATATGTCCATGCTGATTATTGATGTTAATATGTCCATGATCATTATTGATGTTAATATGTCCATGATCATTCTTTCTTTCGTTTTTCTGTGTACCACCTTATGTCTTGAATCGTCAGGTCCAGAAGAGTTCTCTGAAGACACCCTTTTTGTATGCTTCATAGACTTCATGTTTCATGTTCTTCATGTTTGTTTTCGTGGACTCTTTTATGTCTGTATTCCATCGTTTGCATATTCTGCTCGTGGCTATCATCAGTACTACAGGCCTTCCAACTAAAACGTAAACATGACCTAGTGGGCCAATTTCAGTGTAATCTATTAGTTGGCCTTGAATATTGTTGGTATACGACTCCAAGTGTGTAAATAACGACCAATTAAAAGCCCAAAAATATTCAGAAACGTAACGGGGTCCTAATTAATTTTTTAGAAGGCATTTTTCTGTAAATGGGCACAGGTCTGCCCCTGGTTTAGAATCCATCGTGTCTTTATAGCAATGCCTTTTGAGGATCACTATCTGATGGTAGTCTGGAAGCATGTGAAAACCACTTAATCTGTTGTCTACTCATGTAACCCAGGATGGGTATTTTTTAGTCTCCGGATGTTTTCATTTCTGATTCGTAATGTTAACTTTAAAATTCTACGTAGATGAGTCATTTCTGTTGCAGCAAGTTTTCTTTTATAGATATTCACATTTGGGATCATTTTTTGGTGACCATTGTCTCATGTTAATATGTCCATGGCCATTGCCTGATGCTAATATGCCTATGATAATTGTGTGACATTATTATGTATGTGATCACTGCCTGATATTAGTATAGTGTTCCTGTAATAATTGTTGGGAGTATTATGTTCGCTATTACATCTTATTGAAACACTATACCACGAACAACAAACAGTAGTATGAGTGGCGGGGAAAAAAAGAGTAGTTCGCTGTATAAAGGAAGGATATTGAGTGCACTCTATTACCGTTTATTTTTAACATCTATGCAGAGAATATAATTATAAATGTAAGAGAAGAACTAGAGAAAAATGAGTTGGATCCAATAAATATCGTTGGTAACACGATTACAGAAATAAGATGTGGATGACACAGCCCTCCTTACTACACATCTGCCTCAGTGACTGAAACAGCTAATCCCAACAACAAAGAAATACAGTGATATCAAAAATCTATATATAAACGCTCAGAACACAAAGATTATGACAACATACGAAACAAATATCAAACCGATAATCAAAATAGACAATAGCTAGAATGTGTAAAAACAAATTCGAATATCAGAGCAAACATAACCAGTTTCGGAGATTGTTCATTTGAGATTAAAAGAAGACTCACAATAACAACACCAAAATTAACACAAATAAAGATGTGGCAAAGTAGTAATAACGACACTAAAATAACCCTTTTAAAATCATGTGTTTTCTCAGTGGCAACATGGAGGCGAGACTTGGATTTTAAACAAGACAATATTCAAAAGAATAAATTAATTTGAAATGAAGTGCTACAGGAAGATCTTGCGAATATCATGGACAGAGAAAAAGAAGAACATTTTGAAATTACTGAAACTAAACAAAGAGTGGCTTCTAAATATCATCATAAGAAGAAAGCTACAGTATTTTGGGACAAGTAATTTCAAGTAGGAAGCGTGAGGATAAATGAAAATAATTGATCTATCTTACAACTGACGGGAATTGAACCAGGTCTGAGAATGTGGTTGGTCAAGTATGGAAAACTTTTTACTTGTGTTGCAAAGCGATTCGGTGCTGCTAGAACAGACCTGGTTCAATTCCCGTTAGTTGTAGGAAATACAAGGTAACTGCGTGTAACGTAACAACAATCGTACTTACGTATTACACAGGTTTATACAATCGTTTAAATCAGACACGACAGACTATATCTAAAACTAGTGGGAAATGATGTACACACAATAAAACATACAAATTACAATATACAAATCATATTCAACGTTTCAACCAAAAGGTCTTTATCAAAAGATACACACAAAACATCAAAAGACGACGAATGGAACAAGTATCACAACAAATAAACGTATCAAACGGGCATATGGAAATGAGATGGCGGAATGTCAGGAAGTACATAAAAAAACGTAAATATATGTGGAAACGAAACGAACAAAAAGAGGAGTAAATGACGGAACAAAAAGAATAAAGACAAAGACCACATCAACCCAGTCCAACCCATAGAACACCCACTCCTGTGGCCACACACTTCAACAACGATGGTCATCATGGTGCTTGTGATATTCAGGTCACCACCTTCAGATCCTGTACTACCGATGATAGATCTAGGTATGCTCTAGAAAATCGTCTTTTTTAAAATTCGGTACACTCAAGCTTTTTGGACTCAATTCCGACCACTCTTATGTCTAGTACTGGGTTGGTGTGGTCTTTGTCTTTATTATTTTTGTTTCGTCATTTACTCATCTTTTTGTTCGTTTCGTTTCCACATATATTTACGTTTTTTATTTACTTCCTGACATTCCGCCATCTCATTTCCATATGCCCATTTGATACGTATGTTTGTTGTGATAATTTTTCCATTCGTCGTCTTTTGATGTTTTGTGTGTATCTTGATAAAGACCTTTTGGTTGAAACGTTGAATATGATTTGTATATTGTAATTTGTATGTTTTCTTGTGTGCACATAATTTCCCACTAGTTTTATATATAGTCTGTCGTGTCTGATTGAAAGGATCATATAAACCTGTGTAATACGTAAGTACGATTAGTTATAAGAAGTATTTTGTGACATGATTGTATGGAAACGCTGATTCTGGAGGTCAGAGTGCCAGGAAAGATAAGAATAGGAAGGACCAAAACGAATATGGATCAGTGACATCGAAGAATATATGAACATGTCTCTGGCCAGTGAAGGCCTGTTTTCTCTCGACAGAGAATGGTTCAGAGTATCAACGACAAAGACAACGTTCTGGAAATAATGTTGCTTGATATATTGTGCCTGACATAACTATTATTTTTATTATTCACAGAGTGAATCCAGGTAAAGAAGGATCCCCTTTGCCCAGCCTAGACCTTCAATATAGTGAACGCTTTGACCCAGGTTTGGGCGACGCTACGGACGTGAGATCCTATCTGGTTAATATATTGAGTGTGGCTAAAGAGAAGGTACCAGAATCCAGACACTCGTCTACACCCATCTTTCTTTTGGCAACTGCTGGTAGGTGTCTCAATTCTCCAACAATCTCATCTGTGTGTTTTTTGTAGAACTCAAGTCGTGAAATCTAATATACTAGTATATATATCTTTCAGGCTAAATATACTAAATGTCATATCATAAACTTACTCCATATAATCTATATATCCCTCATCATAAACTTACTACAAGTAATCTATATATCCCTCATCATAAACTTACTACATGTAATATATATATCTTTCAACATAAACTTACTACATATAATCTATAAAAATACTTGAGACTAACGGGAATTTAACTAGTCCGTTCAACGGCACCAAATCGCCTAGCAACTATTGAACACGCGTTTTTCCGTACTTGACTAACCGCATCTCCAAAAAAAAGATTTTTTTCAAGCCTTTCAAACCGTGCACACAAGGTCACCAGAACGGACCGATCGAGATGTTCACGGTTTGAAAGGCTTGATGAAATCGCATCTTTTTTTTTGGAGATGCGGTTAGTCAAGTACGGAAAAACGCGTGTTCACTAGTTGCTAGGCGATTTGGTGCCGTTGAACGGACTAGTTCAATTCCCGTTAGTCTCAAGAATTTTAAAAAATTGTCCTCTGGCTTCCTACTTATATTTACTTGTATACATATAATATATATATCTTTCACCATAAACTTACTACATATAATCTATATATCTGTTATTAGAAACTTACTAATTTAATCTATATATCTTTCGCCCATTTGTCAATCGGCTCCTGAACGTAGTCAAGGGTCCAGAGAAAAAGAGGGATACTGTCTTCTTTCATGCATGTCGTAGGTGACGAATAAGGATAGTAAGGGTTAAACTGACAACCTGTGAAAAAAATCATCATTGTCACTGGATGTTTCTCTTAATTCCTTAACTTTTTCTCCTATGAATGTAGTCCTATGCATTAGGAGGAGAAGCAGGCCAGCGGACATTGCACATTTGTCATTTTGTGGTAGATTCTTAAGTGGCTAGGATTGCTAGATGTGCCGTGCCATCACTGCAGACGAATTAACAGAATAATTATATTATGGGATAGTTGACCAAATTTTTGTGTTTTGTTCTCTTGGCAGGACGTGGTGATCCTAGGGTATCAAAATGAACAAAAATAGGTATACATGTTAACAAAATAAGCCATAAAGAACCTAACAATGAGACACCGTGACGGACGACGTTTCGACTAAGAAGTCCTCATCAAGACCCAAACAAGCAACAGGGAATGACTATTACAAACAAACAATAATAGTGTGGGAGAAGAGCAAATGAAGATGGTATGAGAAATCAGATGAGAGAGAAAGAGCGAGAGAGAGGGGGAGAGAAAGAGCCAAATACAGCAAAAACAGACTAGAGAAGGAGAAAGCCACAGAGTACATATAATCAAACAGTTGGAGTAAAATATTTAATAGTGGAGAGAGATGTGTCATGGGAGCAAATAATAACAGTGGAGAGAGATGTGTCATGGGAGCAAATAATAACAGTGGAGAGAGATGTGTCATGGGAGCAAATAATAACAGTGGAGAGAGATGTGGTGACATGGGAGCAAATAATAACAGTGGAGAGAGATATGTCATGGGAGCAAATAATAACAGTGGAGAGAGATATGTCATGGGAGCAAATAATAACAGTGGAGAGAGATGTGGTGACATGGGAGCAAATAATAACAGTGGAGAGAGATGTGTCATGGGAGCAAATAATAATAGTAAAAAAATACAATGATTATACATGCAGGTTAGATAAGCTAAATATGAGTAATAAAAAAACATCTAATAAAACGGGTAACTTAGCTCGATATGTCCTGTTCAACTGAGATACTCAAACAAATGGGCTATAAGTCTAGGACTCAAGGTCGAAAATTGACAATAATAGTCGACGAATAGACACAGCTTACGTAACGTGTAAGTACGAAAGGTTAGTTGTAGCCGACATGAAGTATGATCCTGCTCAGTAATGACTATGTCAATGACAAAAATCTTCGTCTTCTTTGTTCGTCTCACAAGTTCTAACAACTCTGGTTTGAATTTATTGCTGCAAAAAGATACATTTTCTTTTGCAAGCCATGCCATGATTCTTGTTTTGTGCTTGATGAAGTCGGAATTTTGTCTTCATGCGTTACTACTTTATGATAGGAGGCATTGTATATAGCAATACATGACGACCTATATGACATGAGTGTAGCGCAAGGCCGAGGGGTTAAAGTGTTGGTCTAACAACCCAGATAACCAGTGTTCAATAAGTGTAAGGGCTGGCTTTTAAAAAAAAAAAATATCGGAGGGTATTTTTAAAAAACACAACAACTATCTAGTACGTGATGGTATCTAGTATGGCCCGCAGATACTATATATTTAGAAATGACACTTGGTACAACAGCTTCTTCACCTCTGTCATATGGAAACAGTGTGTAGTTAAGTTACACGTAAACAGTGTCTGATTAGGTTATATTAGGTTATATTTTTATACTCTGAAGGTTCAAGTGGTGCGGGAGACAATGTGTAGTTAAGTTTTACAGAAGCAGTGTGTAGTTAAGTTACACAAGAAACTGCGTGAGGTCGTGAGTTAATTTATTCTTCTTCTTTCATTCACTTGAAACATGTCTATATCTGTAATTCTGTCTCTTGAATAAAACTCACTGTCTTTTGTAGTTCATGCAGTGTCCCATAGAGCTTTGATTCCAGTGTTGTTTCCTCTGGCCAATATGTCTGCCTCAGCGTTTCATGCTTAGAACACTCTTGAAGTATATGTTTGGCACTCTGTGATGCCTGCCCACATGTACACATGGCCGTGTTGACAATATTGAACTTTGTATACACGTGACTGCGGAGTCGGTTGTGTCCTGTTCTGAGGCGTAAGATTATAACTTGTTCTGATCTGTTCATAATGTGATAGTCATCTAGTGTTGGTGTTTGTGGCTTTCTTATTGACTTGATCATCTGTTTTTTTCTGATGGTAGGTGATTGGTATATCTTGTTGGTCTTCAGCAGCACCTTCCTTAGCCAGTTGGTCTGCTTTTTCATTTCCTGGTATTCCACAGTGAGAAGGTATCCACTGCATGGTTACCCTATACTGGTAAGACAATTCATTAAGTCGTTTTTGCAAGTCTGTTAGTTTTCCAGACTGGAGAGCTTGAAGCACTGACCTTGCATCTGTAAGAAATACCACAGGCTGTGGGCCAGAGTTGGAGTTCAGCCGTTTTTTAGTTGCCACACTAATTGCCTGGATTTCTGCATCATAATTATTGCAGAATTTCCCTCTTCCTGTTCTGATCGTATCTCTAGGCTTGTGCGGATATTCTCTCTCTCTCTCTCTCTCTCTCTCTCTATATATATATATATATATATATATATATATATATATATATATATATATATATACATGTACCTCCATTCCTCACTGCATTCTGTGCTGACCCATCTGTGTATACTCTGACCCATACATCTTGTGGTTATTCCTCATCCAGGAAACTGAGGGCGACTGTCCTTCGGTGCACACTGTTCTGTTCGTCCTTGTTTAGTATTCCTTTCACATGGGTCTGTTGTATATTGGCATTCCATGCCTTTCACTCCAAGGGATTTGTTCTGGTACAGACCCATAAATAGCGTGAAGTCAAATGAGACGAGAAATAGTGTGAGGTCAAGTGAGACGAGAAATAGTGTGAAGTCAAGTGACCTGATAAATATTGTGAAGTCAAGTGAGACGAAAAATAGTGAGGTCAAGTGAGACGAGAAATAGTGTAAAGTCAAGTGACCTGATAAATATTGTGAAGTCAAGTGAGACGAAAAATAGTGAGGTCAAGTGAGACGAGAAATAGTGTGAAGTCAAGTGAGACGAGAAATAGTGTTAGGTCAAGTGAAACGAGAATTAGTGGGGAGGGGTCAAGTGAGACGAGCAACAATTTGTAGTCAATTTATATAGAAATTGTGTGAGATAAAGTGAGACGAGAAACAGTTGTTATGTTATACAGTCTGTGTGGGATCAAGCGAGATGAGAAACAGTTGTTATGTTATACAGTCTGTGTGGGATAACGTGAGACTAGAAACAGTTGTTATGTTATACAGTCTGTGTGGGATAACGTGAGACGAGAAACATTATTTAGTCAAGTGAGACTTATCGTATATTTGTGATATAGTTTGAAACGTTTTCATTGCAACAGGTCTACGTTTCCTAAATGCTACAGACGCCACGAACTTGATAGATAATGTCAGATCTGTGTTCAGTGACTCCAGCGTCAGCCCATTCATATACAAGGCTGAGCGCGTCGGTATCCTATCAGGTGAAGAAGAAGGTGTCTATGCCTGGGTTTCCGCCAACTACCTCCTGGGTTTCTTTAATAAAAATAGGTAATTATGCAGCATTTATGAAGGTACCTATGATTATAGCATACACAATAGTAATATCATGACATAATACAGGACAAAGCTGCTTATAGCACACACAATAGCAATATGATTACAGTATATGGAATAAAGATAGCTATGATTATAGCACACACAATAGCAATATGATTACAGTATATGGAATAAAGATAGCTATGATTATAGCCCACACAATAGTAATATGAATACAGCATAAATGATACAGATAGACATGATTATAGCACACACAATAGTAATATGATTACATCATAAATGCTACAGATAGACATGATTATAGCACACACAATAGTAATATCATGACATAATACAGGACAAAGCTGCTTATAGCACACACAATAGCAATATGATTACAGTATATGGAATAAAGATAGACATGATTATAGCACACACAATAGCAATATGATTACAGTATATGGAATAAAGATAGCTATGATTATAGCCCACACAATAGTAATATGAATACAGCATAAATGATACAGATAGACATGATTATAGCACACACAATAGTAATATGATTACATCATAAATGCTACAGATAGACATGATTATAGCACACACAATAGTAATATGAATACAGCATAAATGATACAGATAGACATGATTATAGCACACACAATAGTAATATGATTACATCATAAATGCTACAGATAGACATGATTATAGCACACACAATAGTAATATGATTACAGCACAATTCATACAGATAGACATGATTATACACACGCAATAGTAATACGATAACAATATACACGATAAAGGTAGATATTATAGCACACAGAACAGTAATATTTCATCATACAAGATAAAAGTAGCTATTATTACAGCACACACAATAACAGTATGATAACAGCATACAGGACAAAGATATATATGATTACAGTACTCAAAACTCAAAATCTTCAACTCCTGCATAATTCCAACATTAACATTTGAATGCGAAAGTTGGAAAGCAACATCAAACTTAGAACAAAGACTAAACACATTTGAAAATAAATGTCTTAGAAGGCGACTGACCATACGTTGGTCAGACTTCAAATCAAACACAGTTGTCAGACAAAAAACAAAACAAGAATATGTATCCACCAATATTAGAAAGCGTCGCTGGAATTACATCGCACTGCGAATGGATACTGAAAGACTCCCATATCAAGCTATTATGTGGTCACCAAAGGGCAAGAGAAAACGAGGAAGTCCAAAAGAAACTTTACGTAGAACTATTACAAGAGAACGTTTCACCATCGGTATCAGAAACAATGAAGACCTAAAGCACATTGCAATGAAAAGAGAGACATGGAAATCTATGACATGCGCCATATGTGCCGTCTTTGGCCCTAGAGGAATAACTAACTCACAAACCGAATAAAAATAAACAGTTGTGTGAATGAGGCTCAACTACATAGAGGAAACTACAGCTAACAAAACTCTTACCAAGGAGAGAAGCCTATACAAAATGTAAAGGCAAAATTTGATCACGATCTAAGCACTCTCAAGCAAATAGTATTGTAGATGCTTCAAAATGATTACCCGAAACTCTCTTGGACCAGAGTGTATACAGATGGGAAAGGCGGTGAGAAATGGAGGGGATGCATCTATATAGATTGATCCAATGAAATAAAACTTGAGTAATAAAAAGTCCCAAAGATTCACTATATAAATTTCAAGGCAGGATGTGAAGCATTGAAGGAAACAATTCTTTACTGTTGGGATCAGACCACCCATAGGAAGAAAATATAGCGATCCTGACCGATGTCAAATCTGCGTTGCAAGCCCTCCAGAATTCAAATATATCACACACAAATAGCTTAAAGTGACTGCTATCTAAACTCAATAATCAGGCAAAGAAAGTCGTTTTCCATTCGATTCTAGGCCACCCGCAAATTAGGGGAATGAGATAGCAAAATCTGGATGCGACTGCCAATAACAACAATAGATAGAAGATTCAGTATCATTCTCAGAAATGAGATTTATCACCAAAAGTCACATAAACATGGAATAGAACACAATAAAAACTTGCAGCTAAAAAAAAACCACAGGCGTGGAAGAAAAGAGAAAATAATATTTTTTCTATATTGATAACTGGTCAGAATAGACAGGAAGTTTGGCGTTGGCGACACCGACATTTTCAGAACACAGATTTTGTAGATTTGCCCACTGTACGACAAGATATACAAAAATAGGTAGGTATGTTACCAAAATAAAACATAAAACAACCTAACAACGAGATACAGGGACAGACGACGTTTCGACTATAAAGCCTTCATCGGGACAAACACAAGACCACAATAAAACAAATCTTACATGGAGATAAATAGGGTTATAATACGGAGGAGAGGAGGACAATAGCAGATAGGTAATGGAGGAAGCAAAGATGTGGAAGCATGACAGGTGAGAAAAACGTATGGGGAGAAGTTAGTAGTAAGTAGGGAGGAGAAATTAGACTAAAAAAGGTGAGCAAGCTAACGAAACGTCGCCTGTCCCTGTATCTCGTTGTTAGGTTGTTTTATGTTTTATTTTGGGAACACACCTACCTATTTTTATATATCTTGACATTTGCCCAGCGTTAACCCAGCCACCTACTTCCTGTTTAGGGTTGTTATCCTACACTGGAAGATTTATCCCTTGATTTTCCACTGTACAACACCAGAAGAAGAAAACTATGGCCATCTAAAACAGAGCGAACGACCTTGTATTGGTGTTGATTTTTAGTTGATTATCCCGGGTACAATTCATTTATGAAATCCATATCAGCTCCTGACTTCGGCAGGAGAATGAGGAAGAAGAAAGAAAGAAGCACACACAATAGTAGTACAGTGTTTCTTATGTTCCCTATAAAATAAGCAGACGACCTTTTGTGCGACTTCCAACGGGAACATTACGGTTTAAGTTGCGACATATAGGCCTAGAAAATCCGTTTTTGATGTGCTTTTAATTAGGGTGGGCTTTCTGTGACTGCCTTCTTGTCTGTCGCCGGACGGTAGTTGTGTAGCAGCTCTTAGCCATGATGGATTAACACCCACTGTTCTTTTGAACTTTGCCAGTCAAATCATGTGCCTGGGTGATCTTTATCCTGATGGAAACTGGCAACTGGATTTTGGTACACTACGCCTACTCCGTACGATTGAGGTGTTTCGTGGTCATCAAAGACCCCATCTCTTGTAATTAGACGATACGTTTCAGCTTGTACCCACAGATACGTAACCCTTCCTTCTTTGAAATCCTGATGATCGTATAGGAAATACTTGACAGTACAGTTGAATCCTGGTTGACACCTCCTCTTAACCGAGGTTTCATTCAAATACATCGCAAATATCTAGTTAAAATATGAGCCTCTACACGCATGTTTTGCTCACTGGGACTATATAACTTCTTATCTTTTGCTTTTCGAAATGACTGCTTTTCAGAAGATTACTAGAACCTTGTCCTCGAACACGAGCACAGCTTTCATTATGGCTTCCGTATTTCCCTTTCTCGAGAATTCCACCACTTGCACTTGGATCTGCCCTCTAACGCTGTTTAGCATGCATATTGTTTGATGTTTGGGAAAACCCGTTAAGGTGTGGGGATGTCACCTCTTTTTAAAAAATACGTTTTTGTCCTTGGTACTAAATATTATCTTTCTAATATATCTTTTTAAAATAGGGAGGTTGAACCCTGATGCACTACCTTATCCATGACCATGTAATATAAATATGATCACGTGAAAATTGTGTTTTTTACTGTAATGCTTTATTTTCTTATTGTTCCAGCTCAGATAAAAAAGCTGTTGGAGTCCTGGAAATGGGAGGTGGGTCAACTCAGATAACTTTTATACCAGAAAGTCCATTATACGACGGCGAGTTTCAGGTAAGATTTTATTTACAAATTTCTTCCACAACACATTAAATGAGATTCATAAAACTGTCTAACGGACAGTAGATAAATATGTAACTTCCAATTCTACAGCAGATACACATATAACCTCTCACTGGACAACATATACATATATAACGTCTGCTGACTAGACAACAGATACACATAGAACTTCTGAGCTAACTTCTAAACAACCATCAGCTATCAACAGCAGAAGAATAATCATAAGCTATCAAAAGCAGAACAACTATCAACTGCTGAATGACATCCAAGCGTTATCAACAGAAGAAGAACAACCGTCAGTTATTAACAGTAGAAACACAACCATCAGTAGCTGAATAGCAACCATCAGCTATCCCCGGTTAGATAACGACTACAAGCTATCTGCAAGTGAAGATCAGCTACGAACAGCTGAGAAACAATCATAAGCTATCGCACGATGTAAAAATACTATAATCTATTAACATCTGAAGAACAACCAGACGTTCTCGCTCAAATTCGTATGTGATGTCTGAAGCTAGACAGAACTGCCACCATCACACTTTTATATATGGGAAGAAAATACAAAGTTATCTTACAATGCGAAAATAAGACGGCTGAAATGTCACTCTTTAAATAAATCATTTCAAGAAATAATAACAGACTTCTAGGAAAAAGTACAAATCACATATCAAGAGAATCGTGTATACCAATACCAATAAACCCGTAACCCTTCAGGGTCGTAGGGGTACCACATTTGATGCCTCAGCACACAGAGTCCTCCAGCGAATTATATCTTCAGCGATGCGGATGAATGTGGAAATATCTTGCCCTGCCCATTCCTTGATGTTGTCTATCCATGCCTTTATTTTTCTTCCTCTGCTTCTTCCACCCTCGACAGTTTCCTGCAGTATTGTTTTTGACAAGGAGTTGTGCCTGTATACATGTCCGAACCATGCTAGTTTTCGATTATCCATTGTAGTATTTCAGTAAATATGGTGAATAACTAGAACCTGATATCGACATGTACAAGATGTCATCTCCGGAACCATGGACAATCAATTAAAAAAAAACTACAAAAATATTCTTTGAAATATCAAACAGGAACACTAAGCGCCCCCCCCCCCATCTTCCCCCAAATACAAACACTCACACAGAAATACAGAATAAAGAGATGGATCACTTAAAATGTTTTTTAAAAACAATATCAAAAAATATCTAGACGCACGTGTATACAGGCGGATCAGCAGCAAACGCCACGACATATGGCGGCAGTGGAACCTATATCATTTTTCCAGACCACACCACATTCAAATAATCTCTTGGCACAGGAATACAATGTACAAATTTCAGGGCAAAAACAACTGCAATACTCACAGCTGTTCAAAAGCTGAACAACTGAGGGTCCATACTCTCCAAATAACGCAATCTTCAGTGATTTAAAATAAGTCTTACAAGCCGTCCAAAATACCAAACAAGACAAATCAACATCTTTCACAACATCAGAAAAAATAGCTTCAAATTATCCAGGGAAACTACATTAGTACTACAGCGGTTACCAGCTCACTGTGGCATCCCTAGTAACGAAAAAAACCAGGCAAAACAGGAGCAACGTCCCTCAAACCTCCGGTCCTCAAAGCAGCAGGAAAGTAAAATCCTTGCTACAACAATATATGCGACTTCTACAGAGAAAACTAAACGGAAACTATTGCCCCGAACAAGATAACATAGACAAATTGAACAGAAATGAACAGATCACGATATTTCGACTGAGAACGGACCACTGCCATCTAAAATCACAATTACACTGCATCGACATCATCGACATGCATTTGCAGAACAGCAACGTAAACACTATAACATTTACTACTACAGAATTGTTCCAGTTTCGTTGTTCACAAAACATCAATTTTTTCTACATTAACTTTTTCTGCAAAGCAAGTTGTGGGGGACGTACAACGACTTACCCGGCGGACACTTTTGACATGTGAAACTGCTCATGCAAATTCTTCAACGTGGTTCCATGACTTAGTCCAAACTCTATTATGAACTGTCCCTCTTTAGTTCATCTGGAACGCTGGCATGTCTCGTTTGAAAAAAAGATTTTCCAATGCTTCATAGTGTCATACGAAGGGCAGACATCCTTATAAA
This sequence comes from Meghimatium bilineatum, assembly GCA_034231615.1. NCBI lineage: Eukaryota > Metazoa > Mollusca > Gastropoda > Stylommatophora > Philomycidae > Meghimatium > Meghimatium bilineatum. Next base: position 24,635,737 of record CM067322.1, read on the forward strand.
CGGCAACCATCTCTTCATGAATTTGGTTTCGAGATTTACGCTGCAAGTGTAGAAATGTTATTACTCAACGAGACTCCGTGTTATCCACGACGTGGCTTCATACACAGCTGAATTAGTTCCCCGCCAATTTCTCTTGCACACACCGCACCGCGCGAACCTTGAACGCGCGGGAAATGTCAACTAATTCATTCATTCATTTTTTTTTCCGTTGAAGTTAGCGCATAGGGCAGAGGTCAGATCTCTCCAATTCTGTCTGTTCAAAGCTATTCTGTGTAGATCTTGAATAGTATGGATATTAATTGTTTTACTTTCTCTAAGTATTGCTCTTCTGAGTGTTTCTTTTGATCTACCCCTAGCTCTTTTGTCTGTAGGTATCCATTCAAGAAATTGCTGGTGCATTCTGTTGATGTCTGCGCGTAGGACATGCAAGTTGTCCATTTAAAGTAATTGCGTTAGGTGAATTAGTGAAGTCCATAATTTTTTGTTTGTTGAAAAGTTGATTTGGAGACCTAGTCATGTTATACAGTCTGCCCTGTATAAGTGACTTCTGGTAGGGACGTCCGTTGATGGAGGGTGTTTTTCTAATAAAGTCTGGGTCATTCTGTCAATCGTTGGATTAATCAACTAACATCGTAAAGTCCAGACCGATTTGTGTAACAGAAGTCTGTTCATTCCAATTCTTTTTCATTCAAATTAATTATTTTGTGACACTGTATTACAACATCGAATATTTACTATAGTCAACCAATAGTGCGTCTTTAAAATGATCCACAGCAATCTTGCCGGTCTTTATAATTTCATAGTAAAATGCGAAACTTTTCGACCACCCCCGTAAAACACATCGCTAATATTGGGCTTCGTGTTTAACATTTGATCGCAGAAAACGAAGACTGAACACATTCATGGCATTCCATTTACGGGCGCAGTTACAAACATTATAGTTTCATTGCAGGTGAGAGTTGCTGGCAAGAATTACGAGCTATATGTGCACAGTTATCTTGAGTTTGGTATCAACGCTATTAACACTTGGGTGGCGGAAGTTCTGCATGGTAGAGAACCAGAGGGCGCAAGCCTCACTAACCCTTGTATGTTAAGAGGTAGGTATAAGCAGAAAATGTGATTTGTTCCACCTGTATCATACACCCGTTTTTGTTATCCTGTTGTTTAAACGTTCCACAAACAACTAACAATGTCATTCCGCGTGCGGGAAGTCTGGAGATATCGCCAGTGTCTCACCAAACGCGACATTGGACAGTACTATAAGACCTCTGTACAGAATTAATTAGGACGTCATTCGTTACGGTTTTAATAATTATTATTGTGTTTTTCATGCGATTCATATACTTGGAGTCGCGTGACAAAAATAGCTAAGGACGACCAACAAAAATCACGGAAATAAGCAAAACGTGCCTTTCTGGTAATGTTTACGATTTCTATGCACATGTCATCTATACTGGAGACGGTCATGCACCAGATCAACAATTATGCTGCAGCAAACTCCTAGCCGATAAAATATTTTTATAATGAGACTTGTTTCTTGCCATGTGTATACCCTCAGTACTTTATATATGAGACTTTTTTCGTGCAATTGTGTATACCTTCAGTACTTCATCTATGAGACTTGTTTCTTGTCTTGTGTATACCCTCAGTACTTCATCTATGATACTTGTTTCTTGTCTTGTGTATACCCTCAGTACTTCATCTATGAGACTTGTTTTTTGTCTTGTGTATACCCTCAGTACTTCATCTATGAGACTTGTTTCTTGTCTTGTGTATACCCTCAGTACTTCATCTATGAGACTTGTTTCTTGTCTTGTGTATACCCTCAGTACTTCATCTATGAAACTATATTTATGAACCCCTCTACGTACAAGGCTTCTCAAAGTATTCCACAGCGATAAAACGTGAAGTCTTCTCGGTATGCAATTAAGATCAGAAGAAATACTCCTATTACAAACATTAATGCAGGAGATGTATTTCTCATTATTCATGAGTATCTATACAAACAATTTCTATTACTTATAATAGTTATTGAAGATATTCTGAAAGATATCCATTTGATATCTACACAGTGTATTATATAAGTAATATAGATTCGTATCTTTGCTCATTTTTGATGTGCTAGAGATGGATGGTGGGTTTGTGCTGACGGGCGGAAGGATGGGTGGGTGGATGAATAGATGGATGGATGGATGAATGGGTGTACGGATGGATGGATGGATAGATGGATGGATGAATTGGTGGATGGGTGGATGGATAGATGGATGGATGGATTTGTGCTGACAGGGCGGAAGGATGGGTGGATGGATAAATAGATGGATGGATGGATGGATAGATAGATGGATGGATGAATGGATATATGGATGGATGGCTGAATGGGTGGATGGATGGATAGATGGATGAATGGGTGGATGGATGGATAGATGGATGGATGAATGGGTGGATAGATGGATGAATGGATGGATGGCTGAATGGGTGGATAGATGGATGAATGGGTGGATGGATGGACCTACGGATGAGTTGATGTATGAATAAATGAATGGATCTATATATGTGTATATATATATATATAAACTGAGTCAGACAGAAAGACGCACAGACAAACAAATATACATACTGATGGTTAGAAAAAGCAGATAGAGACAACATACAGAAAGGCATGCAGACAGACTGAAGAATAGAGACAGATAGATCAACCGACACTCAATCTAGATATAGGTTTGATAATTTATTAAAAAATACATTCATCCATAGATGACACTGCTAATGTGAAATTAGATAACGGTCATGAGCTGAGTTTTACCGGAACTGGCAATCCCACCGATTGCAAGGCCGTTCTTGAGCAGATTCTCACTCCAGACACGGGAATTAGATGCAATCCCAAGCCATGTGCCATAGGTGAGCTTTGTTAATTAATTGTGTGTGTGGGCGTGTGAGCTGCAGTTGAGATCAATGACATGTGTTTTAGAAATGATAAGTTCATTCATTAATTAGTTGGTTGGTTGGTTGGTTGCTGATCTAGCGGTCCATGGGCTCATGTCCTTTGACCTAATGCCATTAAATGGCATTATATTGCTGGGAAGTCTGTGATTTTCGGCCCACCCCGGAACAGAGCCAGAGAATAACTATCACACCTTCAAGAAGGTAGGTTTCAACCTATGCACTGCGCCTAGCCACTGTAGCCAAGATAGGGTTCACTGTGCTCATTCCCCACCACCAATTGACTACTGGTTATGCCGAACTTCTCTATTGCTCTAGGCATGCAACCAAATGTTAAAGTCAAAAGGATTGTCACGTCCTAAGTCACTGTGCCTCTATGATGGGTCTCAGCCATAGGAAAAACAGTGATGTCAGTTTCCTCCTCCTCAGTGCTGCAGTACATCTCTGGCTCCCTCCCAACCACAGTGGTTACATACATATATATTCAGGCAAACATGAAAAACATTTCAACAACAAAACAAAATCATAAATGTATAGATGACATGCCATGAAGCTTCTATAAAAAGATAACCTCAATATGTCATCCACTAAGGTTTTCTGTTGCATTGATGGTATGTCTAGTGGGTCATCGGTGAGACCCACAGACGCAACCACATGCATTCATTAATTAGTCAATCAAGTATATGTAATCAACCCGCCAGTGTATATATGTCCCTATCTTGTGTGTGTGTGTTAGAGAGAGAGAGAGAGAGAGAGAGAGAGAGAGGATAGAGAATGACCTTCTAGATATAACAAATTCAAATCATGGGCGTCACAGAAGAAGTTGGTTGTTTCTAAAAGTAGCCGAGGTTTCACTTATAATATTTACCAAGCACTACAGAATAACTCTGCTTGCCAATCTTACACAGTGTCACTCATCTTGGCTGATCTTACACAGTGTCACTCATCTTGGCTGATCTTACACAGTGTCACTCATCTTGGCTGATCTTACACAGTGTCACTCATCTTGGCTGATCTTACACAGTGTCACTCATCTTGGCTGATCTTACACAGTGTCACTCATCTTGGCTGATCTTACACAGTGTCACTCATCTTGGCTGATCTTACAGTGTCACTCATCTTGGCTGATCTTACACAGTGTCACTCATCTTGGCTGATCTTACACAGTGTCACTCATCTTGGCTGATCTTACACAGTGTCACTCATCTTGGCTGATCTTACACAGTGTCACTCATCTTGGCTGATCTTACACAGTGCCACTCATCTTGGCTGATGATACTGAACATTTTGTCTATTTGCGTATACTTTGTGTTGAGAGCCAATGAAATAAACGACAGAAGTCGGAAATACCAAGTTATATTTAGAGGAATATGTGTCTGTCCAAATTTGTTCCAAAAGTGAAATCCTAGCTATTTTTAGTAAATGCCGCCTCTTTTTGTGATTTGTGCTACAGTCTGTGTATCTAGAAGTCTATGGATAGAGATGATGATAAATATATCTGGTTCCCTTCTATTGATAATCTTTGATGATGTCCGTTCCGATCTGTTCATAATGTGATATTCATCTTGTGTTGGCATTTGTGGCTTTCTTATTGACTTGATCATCTGTTTTTTTCTGATGGTGAGTGATTGGTTGATCTTCGGCATCAACTTTCTTTATACAATTGGTCTGCGTTTTCATTTCCTGGTATTCCATAGTGAGAGGGTATCCACTGCATTGTTACCCTATACTGGTAAGAAAGTTTATTAAGTAGTTTTTGTAAGACTGACCTTACATCTGTCAGGAATAGAACGAGCTGTGGACCAGGGTTGGAGTTAGCGCATAGGGCAGTTGTCAGATCTCTCCAATTCTGTCTGTTCAAAGCTATTTTGTGCAGTTCTTGAATAGTATGAATATTGGTTGTTTTACTTTCTCTAAGTATTGTTCTTCTGAGTGTTTCTTTTGGTATACCCCTTGGTCTACCCATTGCCCTTGGCCACAGATGCTCTATAGAAAAAATGTTGAGAGCAAAATGGACAACTAGAGAAATCTAATGGATAGTTGCTGAATGATTCAAATACAAGACATGAGTTACTTAAAGTTGGGTAAATATAACACAAATCTCATAAAAGCGATAGGGGTATCTTTAATACATTCTAGCACTACCCTCATAGCCTAATTTTTGGATTCTTTTCAATTCGCCATTTACATCTGCGTCTGTGATAGTGTGCACAGACAGATAATATAACCAATGATAGATAACAGTAGTGTTTGCAGAAGCATACACATTTCCCATGGTTGCATGTCTGCAGCTACCATAACATTGATAGATAGAACTGATCCCCTTTGATAACACCGAAAGTTGCTAAATATGTGTCAATATGATCACATAAAGATATCCATTGTTACATGTCTGCAGCTGCCATAACATTGATAGATAGAACTGATCCCCTTTGATAACACCGAAAGTTTCTAAATATGTGTCAATATGATCACATAAAGATATCCATTGTTACATGTCTGCAGCTGCCATAACATTGATAGATAGAACTGATCCCCTTTGATAACACCGAAAGTTTCTAAATATGTGTCAATATGATCACATAAAGATATCCATTGTTACATGTCTGCAGCTACCATAACATTGATAGATAGAACTGATCCCCTTTGATAACACCGAAAGTTGCTAAATATGTGTCAATATGATCACATAAAGATATCCATTGTTACATGTCTGCAGCTACCATAACATTGATAGATAGAACTGATCCCCTTTGATAACACCGAAAGTTTCTAAATATGTGTCAATATGATCATATAAAGATATCCATTGTTACATGTCTGCAGCTGCCATAACATTGATAGATAGAACTGATCCCCTTTGATAACACCGAAAGTTGCTAAATATGTGTCAATATGATCATATAAAGATATCCATTGTTACATGTCTGCAGCTGCCATAACATTGATAGATAGAACTGATCCCCTTTGATAACACCGAAAGTTGCTAAATATGTGTCAATATGATCACATAAAGATATCCATTGTTACATGTCTGCAGCTACCATAACATTGATAGATAGAACTGATCCCCTTTGATAACACCGAAAGTTGCTAAATATGTGTCAATATGATCATATAAAGATATCCATTGTTACATGTCTGCAGCTGCCATAACATTGATAGATAGAACTGATCCCCTTTGATAACACCGAAAGTTGCTAAATATGTGTCAATATGATCACATAAAGATATCCATTGTTACATGTCTGCAGCTACCATAACATTGATAGATAGAACTGATCCCCTTTGATAACACCGAAAGTTGCTAAATATGTGTCAATATGATCACATAAAGATATCCATTGTTACATGTCTGCAGCTGCCATAACATTGATAGATAGAACTGATCCCCTTTGATAACACCGAAAGTTGCTAAATATGTGTCAATATGATCATATAAAGATATCCATTGTTACATGTCTGCAGCTGCCATAACATTGATAGATAGAACTGATCCCCTTTGATAACACCGAAAGTTGCTAAATATGTGTCAATATGATCACATAAAGATATCCATTGTTACATGTCTGCAGCTACCATAACATTGATAGATAGAACTGATCCCCTTTGATAACACCGAAAGTTGCTAAATATGTGTCAATATGATCACATAAAGATATCCATTGTTACATGTCTGCAGCTACCATAACATTGATAGATAGAACTGATCCCCTTTGATAACACCGAAAGTTGCTAAATATGTGTCAATATGATCACATAAAGATATCCATTGTTACATGTCTGCAGCTACCATAACATTGACAGAACTGATACTCATTTGATAAAACTGAAAAAAATGTATCATTTAGTTATAGCGATAACATAGCTAGATGTCCACCCAAACGATGAATCAACTGATTATAATCTGAGGTAATTGATATCACCATAAATGAGACACTAGTAAGACTATCACCAGAAACTAATATATTACGCTGGAATGCAAAAGAAGAAACCAGAAAAGAAATAAAAATCATGACATAGTTTTCATTACGTTATTTTTAGTCTCTGTATCTCAACACTTGTTATTTCTTATAAAATTATTATTGTTTCTAAAGTTGTTATAGTTTCTGTCTTCACATGTGTCATTCTTTGCATCTCTAAAGTTATTGATTATTCTTCTAAAAATCTGTTATTTTTATGCTCACCTTAAAAGTCTGAAGTTATTAATATTTATCTTTCTAAAGTTGTAGTTTATCTTAAGTTATTGTTTGTCTATACAATTGTTGCTGTCCATCTTTCTAAATTCGCTATTATTGACGTTTCTCTGTCTATGGTTATTATTATAATTTTTTTTCTTACGTTGTTATTAATCGACTTTCTCAAATACTTGTTGCTTTCAAAAATGCTAGTATTTGTATTTATGAAATAGTTATTGTTTATCTTTCGAAATATGTTGTTGTTATCTTTCTCACGGTGATATTGTTTATCCTTCTAAAGTTGAAGCTTATGTATGCAAAGTTGTTATTGTTTATGGAACTAAACGTATTGCTATTTATAGACCTAAAGATTTCGATGTAAATGGAAGGTCATACAATTCTTATGCTAAAAAACAATGATCGCGTCTACAGGGTCAGTGTACCAGCCCGGTGTAGATGACATCCAATTTTACGCCACGCAGGGTTTCACATACGCCCCTAAAGCATTGCATGTCGTTGGAGAAGATGAAATACTGCACCTTGGCCAGCTGGAAGAGGCTGCTTTTAAACACTGCGACAGGGTAAGGAGTCTGAAAGTTTGTAATGTAAACAGATTTTAAAATATTTAGTTAGTGAGCTTGCTTTTTATTTACGTTAAGCTACACACACTGTCTACCAGCTGTGTATGAGAGCTGGGTTTCTTTGGGTTACTTTTTGTTTATATTTGATTGCCTCTTTATATATAGTTATTTCGGAACTCAGAGGTATGCGTTGTGAAGGTGCAGTTTTTCAATAAGCATTTCTGGTTGTTTTTTTTCGTCAAACCATTAATTTCGTTTTTAATGGCACTCTCTGTAGTTGTGCTGCAAATGTGTTTACTCAAGTGTGTTCATTGTATATAAATCGTGATGGTCTTCTCGTACCGATTGCAGACCTTCGTTTAATTTTGAAGTTAGTGACTGTTTTACATATTTTTAAAAATAGTTTCCTGACGTCTATTTTTTTCTTTGCATTATTTTCCTGACAATCAATACAAGGTAACTGCGTGAAACGTAACAACAATTAGACTTAACGTAAAACACAGGTTTATATATCGTTTCAATGTGACACGACAGACTATAGCTAAACCTAGTAGGTAATGATGTCATTTACATGTGAATCCCGTAATGTCATTTACGTGATCATATGTAAACGCTGTGGCAAACAGTAAGTACATCGATGAAACCGGCCTACGATTGAGCGATCGCTTTTGTAACCATCTTCATGCCATCAAGCACAGAACACCCACTCCTGTGGCCACACACTTCAACGGCGTGGTCATCATGGTACTTTTGATATTCAGGTCACCGCCATCAGATCTTGCACCGCCGATGATAGATATAGGTATGCTCTAGATAATCGTCTTATTTTTGAATTTGGTACACTCAAGCCTTTTGGACTCAATTCCGACCACTCTTATGTCTAGTACTGGGTTGGTGTGGTCTTTGTCTTTATTCTTTTTGTTCCGTCATTTACTCATCTTTTTGTTCGTTTCGTTTTCACATATATTTACGTTTTTTATGTACTTTCTGACCTTCCGGCATCTCATTTCCATTTTTCCGTTGGATGTTGTGATAATTTTTCCATTCGTCGTCTTTTGATGTTTTGTTTGTGTCTTGATAAAGACCTTTTGGTTGAAACGTTGACTGTGATTTGTGTATTGTAATTGTTATGATTTCTTGTGTGTTCATCATTGCCCATCATTATCTACTAGTTTTAGCTATAGTCTGTCGTGTCCTATTGAAACGATATATAAAACTGTGTTTTACGTAAGTCTAATCATTATTTTCATGGGGACATCTGGCAGGCTGGATGCGAATTTTTCATTTTCGACACAATGAGGCGATGTGGGTTCATCGTTTAGCACCACACATGAACTTTGTCACTCGAACATCTTGGCGGTTCTTTATCCTGAAAATTCCATAATCATTGAGGCACCTGTGCCATGATCTAGGATAAACCCAGGATGTCCATCTTCGTATTGGAGGTTTGAAAATGATGCTTGTTATGAGGAATTCGTGCTCCGTACATGTTTGCAAATTACACGGTAATATACGGTATATGTGTGTGGTGAGAAATTGTACAAATTAAATTTAAAAAAGTTGTATTCAATTGTCGCAGAGTCTTTCGGAAGCAGCAGCTGATGGCATTAGTGAGAAACAAGCATCTGGAACATGCCTGATGGGTATATATATCCCAACACTGTTCACTCTCGCATACGGTTTTCCAGCAGACACAGGAAACATCAAGGTCACTTCAAACGTTGGCAACGACACGATAGGTAAATCTATATATGCAAATATGACAGATGTCAGATCTGACATTACTAATTGACATGCAATCTATCGAAGCAGTTAATTACAAACATGCTAGATTGACATTGACACGCAGACTAGAATAACACATTATGACACATAAACAAGTATTACACAGATATTGTCGCACAGACTAGCATGACACACATAATGGCACACACTCTGGTATGACACAGATATTGACACACAGACTAGTATGACACAGATATTGACCACACAGGCTAGTATGACACATATATTGACACACAGAATAGTATGACACAGATATTGACACTCAGACTAGTATGATACAGATATTGACACACAGACTAGTATGACACAGATATTGACACTCAGACTAGTATGACACAGATATTTATACACAGACTAGTATGACACAGATATTGACACACAGACTAGTATGACACATATATTGACACACAGACTAGTATGACACATATATTGACATACATATTAGTATGACACGTATATTGACATACATATTAGAATGACACGTATATTGACACACAGACTAGCATGACACGTATATTGACACACAGAATAGCATGGCACGTATATTGACACACAGACTAGCATGACACGTATATTGACACACAGAATAGCATGACACGTATATTGACACATAGACTAGCATGACACGTATATTGACACACAGAATAGCATGACACGTATATTGACACACAGACTAGCATAACGCAGATATTGACACACAGACTAGCATAACACAGATATTGTCGCACTTTGATGTATGTTGAATCACAGACTGTTGTAACACATAATATTTTCGCAAACGTACAGACATACTGACAAATGTAGTTATATACAGATTAATGTTATGACACCAAACTTCTGAAAAGAGAAGGAAAGAGATAACAAGAGAAAAAAAACATAATATCACGACATTATGTGACATCATGTTTTTTGTTATCTTAATGCAGCTGTTTATAATTAAACATCAAACAATAACATTCCATTTCAGACTGGGCTTTGGGTGCTCTGGCAATCCAACTGTCTGGAAACAGTGTCAAACGAAGATAGGCTGGACATGAATTCAGCTGATCAGATCAGGAAGCTGTTTTAGAATATTGTTTCGAATAAGAACCAGATATCTGTTTTATAGAAATGTTATAGAGACTCTTCATTGCAGCTGTTCATGTAATTAAAACATGTGAACCCTTTTGTTTCAGTTGTTACACTTTATTACTACACTTATTAAATTTTCTTACTATGATTATCACAATTTCTTAATACTTTTCTTACACTTTCTTACTACACTTACTAAATTTATTACACTTTAATTATTAAATTTATTACACTTTCTTATTAAATTTATTACACATTCTTATTACATTTATTACATTTTGTTACTTCAAATTTTTTCTCACTATCATCATCGCCGTGTCGACTGGCGTTGGAGATCACATATCTCTACAACTATCTCTAGAATCTTGTATCAGGATGCTTGTTGGCATTTTGTAATGCATGACACAATGTTAAACTATGACATATTTTCTATCACTGTCGTTCTCTATTTCTCTTACTTTCTAACTTGCCTGTTGTAACTATAACTCTAGCGCAGTGGTTTATAAAGTGAATTTTTTAATGGTATCTTATAGGATTATTGATTGAAGCTATGGAGTACATGGTTATGAGTTGTAATCTAGGCAGGCCGAGGGGCGGAGTATATATGGAGTAAACCGAGACCAATGAAGTCAGTCCTCTACACCTTTTGAGGCCCCACCCCTTTTGAACTATATTCTTCAACCTCCATATCTCACAACATGCTCCCCCCCCCCAAAAAAAAAATATTAAATTATGTGAGCGTATCTTTCTGGTTTTGTTAAATAATACTCACGTGTAAGACAGGTAATGAAGTCATACTGAATGACGACTAAAGCACTACACACTATCACTAACGGATGTAAATATGGTACATATAACAAAACAAAACACAGAATATAATCTACAGATGACAATACACAGGACAAAGTCGACGTTTCGGACCAATAGTCCTTTTTCAAGATACGGACATAACATAAAAACATAAAAAAACCACAAGTAAAAACGAATGCGTATCCAGTGAAATGTGATAGTAAGATCATCTTCTAAATTTTGCCTCTAAATTTCCAGTATATCGTTTATTTGTATAAAAGACGCATACATATGTTATAATGGGTATTATTATATGTGGCACTAAAAGACTCTCGCCTCGCCTCTAATGACAAGAAAAACTAGCCAGTATATCCTTCATTTTTCTTAGAAATTATGTCTTTGCCTGCCCTATTTTGTTTCTTATCTCTGTTGATCTTATTCTATCTGATATTATCGTTGTTCCTAAATACTTGAATTATTGGAGCTGTTTTAGTGTTGAACCATTCACTTTGATCTTTCACGATGAGGGGTTTTGTTTGTACAAGTAACCATCACATTTTATTTCTTTTTAAAATCCACCGCCGAAGTCAAATCTGTCATGGAGCAATGCATCCCCGTTCTCTTGACTACAAGCTGCTAGAAATATAATAAGAAAAAAATTTCTGCTACGAGTAGAAGAGAGATCCATCAGGAGTTTGAGAACAGTATTAGCAATAAAGACGAGCCTTTCTCTTTAAATGACTTTCTTCTAATCATCATCACCAACTGTCGTTATTACATGGAATGATGGCTGTAAAGTACTTTCAATATTCTCTGCCTCTTGTCTTGGTTGATACACTCTGAAAAACTATCTCGTTCATCTCATGGTGTTTTCCTCTCACGCGTATCTTTGCCTACATTTTGTTTGCATTCCCCCAGCTTTACCTTTACGTAAAGTCTTCAACATAGTTTCACGTCTTTCAGTATGTCCAAAATATTTATTTGTTTGATACTATGTCCTTTAGACATGCTGCAGTCGGCTGGGCCAGGCCGAAAGGCGCAGATATCGTAGCAATGCTGTAAACTATGACGCAACGCATTCCGTTCTCCGGACTTATTTCTTTCTTTTCGCTTTATACCCCTTTATGCCTTGCAGCGTCAGGGATAGAAGAGTTATCTGGATATCGCTTACATCTTAAGAATTTAACCATGAAAACAGTAACAACAATGTTACCACCACAGAGGCACTAGATACACTATTGACAAGTAAACAAAGTTCAAGGTGACAATGATCTATGTGGAAACAAACACATAAAATTGAAAACATACATAAAAGTAAGTGAAACTTTCGAAAACCTGTGTTCTACGTAAGTACTATTGTTGTTACGTTTCACTGCAGTACTACCTTCTATTGACTGCCAATGAAGAACATTCCAGCACCTTGTAACAGAAAAATAAGCAGTAACGAAATTCAAGTAATTATCTGTGAAAATCAGACACATTCGGTCTTTTCTTGCACTGTATTTAAGAAATGCATTGTAAATGTTACGATTCACTAGCGCTATAAACAATATATTGCTTTCTACTTTACCAAAAATATAATAAATAAGAAGATTAGAAATCTAACTTTATAGCTGTAGTCAGGGCCGTGCCAAGGGTTGCCAACTCATTTCATCATAAAAGCAATAGGAACGTCTCCAAAAGGTACGAAACAATTTTGAAATTACTTTATAAAGCACCAAATAATTTTCTTAAAGTAATACAAGATAACACATTATAATTTATTAATAACAGTTAATCTGATTATATCTCAATCAAAATACATTGTCGGGGCGGCCTTTCAAAGAAAAAACTATTTAAGGTGGCGGCATTTCGAAGACTTGCATCATATTGAGAAAATCTATCAATTGGCTCTAATAGTAGCATCATGATTACAGAGAGAGTAAAAAGTTCACAAATACAACCCTTCCCACCCCTTTATGTGGGAAATAAAATCACACATTACCCCGGTCGTGTGATTTTCACTTGGGTCATGTAATGACGTGATCTGTGCGAAGTTCTTGGTAGCAGTGTTGGATTCTCACAAATGGTATAGGAAGAAATGGCAGTCTAACGAAGGTCACGCCATAGCCTGTTGGTGTCACGACATTAAGAAGTATAATCGTGAAATATTAGGAAGTATAGTAAGAATATAACGGTATCACATATTTATAAATATGTTTACATGTTTTGTAACAATATTATTAAATCATAAAGTGCATAAACATTTGTGAAAATTTATAACAAGTAATACCGTCGTAAAACCGTAAGGGGGACAATAAAAATAGTACTTAACGTAAAAATAACAAAGTCGATCAGTTTTAATATGAACGCACAGACTATCAGTATTGAGTATGACATGGAAACGTATGAATAAGAGTACACAAGACAGTTTCAACTTTAACCTTGATGTATTTTTTAAAGAAAATACAAGACAGGCAGTGAACAGTGAAAACCGTACACATATCCGTTGACTATAAACCAACGGATGAACATAATTTTCTGCTTTACACGTCATCTCATCCACCTGCATGTCGTCACTTTTTTTTACATTCTCCCAATTTCTTCACCTTCATCGCTTATGTTGTTATAATGACGACGCTTGATAAACCATAAAAGATGATTGATTACTTTCGTAGACGTTCATACTCTGACGTTTCATTTCATAAACTTGGCTTCATGTCCCGAAATTCTCTAGTCATGATACCTTGATTAATACTCGTTCGTTTCACTTCTGATACAGTTAAACTTGTTCTAACGTTTCATCCCCAAAACTCTATTGTTGGTAGAATCGGTTTCATAGATTATTCCGTTCTCCAGTCTAATCTTGAAACTCGTGTCATTTTTTCAAGACTTTTTTTTGGGTTGATTTTAGATGTGACAAAAATGTTAACGATTCCTTGGTCCCATGGCCGCAGATATGATTACTGAAGGGTATTAGGTATGTTGATTATCCTCTTCGCACACTGAACACGTCCATATGTGCTCCGATCTCCGCTTCAGTAAATCTCTCAGGGTATAATGGCTGATGGTTCCGGTTCTATGTTGGTTCACTGATCTTTTTTGAAGTATTTGTCAGGGGTTCACTACGGGCCACGCCCATCCTCTCTCCCAATTCTCGCATTCTCGATATTGACTCATGCTCCTTCATCTCAAAATCATCTGATCGTGAGGATTCACGAAGAGCAGTCTCCTCGGTCCATAGGCTGACTGTTGAGGTGGCGTGACTAGCTAATTGGTCGGCACGTTCGTTTTCCTCCACGCCCGCGTGTCTGGGGACAAACATAAGCGTGAATTTTCGTAGTCATGCCAGCATTTGAGCTCTCTCTAATGACTCCTCCCATTCCCTACATACATTACCTGTTTTGTCTTTCAGAATCATATTCAGTGAGTCACTTAGTATGCACGCATGGGAATTGGCTTGCGATTCAAGCCAGTTAAGTGCCTGCGTTACGGCGAATACTTCCATTGTTAGACTGCTCGTTGCTGTGGTAAAGGCACCACTGCCTTCGTGTACTGTTCTTCCTTTTGATCTGGCAGTAGAGGCCCATGCGCATCGGTGGTGATGGATCACCGACCCGTCCGTGTAAATCGAATCATCTGTGTCATCGGTATTCTCGCAGATTAGTGCCCTTACTTCAGCATCCACTCTTACGGGGCTGTGTTTTCAGCACTCCCTGTTGAGTGTAATCACGGTCTTGACTGCCTCTTAAAAGACCGTAGGAATAGGTATCCATTCCTTGCTAGGTGTTATGTCTTCTGGGGCGCAGATATGTTTAACGGTATCCTCAGCACGACCCATCCACGATTTACCTCTCTTGAGCCTACCTCCCTTCACACGAGGGAGCTTGCTGTGTAGTGGATAGTCAATGTCAGTACTCACTCTGAGGTATGCAATGACTCGCCACATATCAATTCTATGAGATATGCTCGGAAAATCAAGGTGAAATCTCATAGACACACATGGTGTATCCCTTGTTAAAACAAGAATGATCTGCATCACTTTGAATTCTCTCCAGCCTCTCAATCTGTGTGTAACTGTAACGCAAACTGTACGATGTGATTGTTAAGAGAGAACCATGTCACCGCAGCCTTCTCTTGGTTGATCAGTGCCCCTGAATGATCACACCAGGAGGCGATACGGTCTAGCTCATTCTGTAGTGATCCGACAGTTTCTGTTCTATCTCTTCCCTGTCTGTATATCAGGATATCATTCGCAAAAGACATTGTTCTATCTCTCCCGTCGAGCTGCTGCTGTGTGATTATCAGGGTGTAGACATTGAATAATACGGGTGAGATGGGAGATCCCTGTGGAAGGCCTGGGCGTATTGTTATGGGTTTAGATGTCCAACAACCGCAAGTGAAAGCCACCTTCCTCTCAAGCAACACCGCTGACATCCATCTGACGGCAAAAGGATCAACATTTAAGAGCAAGAGCGTGTTGATGAGGTATTCGAAAGGCACTCTGATATACGCGTCCTCCAAGTCAATCGCAAAAGCACACGTTTCCAGACCTGCAGGGAAGCCCTTGAATACGTCGTAGGCAGAAACAGCGGCAATGCATCATGCTTCTTTCTGGCGTCTGTAGCCTCCGAGCGTGCCCGAAAAAAATGCGACTCTCTTCCAGGTCTCGAGTGAGGTGCTATGCTACAATCATCTCAATAAGTTTGCCTGTGGTGTTTTGCATCGTTATGATTTGGTATCGTTTGATCTGGGCGTGGTTTTTATTGGGCTTCTTTAGTCGGTCTTTTACCGAAGGGTGTTTAACCTAAACAAACAACGTATAAAGGGGCGGTAGCTTAGTAGATAATGAGCTTGCTTTTTATCACTGGGTTACAGCGTGCCAGGTTCGAAACCACCTCCGGACACAAAAATATCCGGGTTGTGAATTTTTTTTTCGCACGACCATTCGTCCAGTCTACTCAGCTGTAAATGAGTACCTGACGCATGAGTTAGGGGAGGTAAAGACAGCAAGGAAGGGAACTGTCAACCCCACCTAATAGTTGCTGCAGCTTAGTACATGAAGAGTTGTCTTCATTCCCAACGGCAGGTTGCTGCCATGGGATATACCTTTACCTCTAAAAGGCATTTCGCCCGTTTTCGTGTGTAAATTTCACTATTTGACGAGAAATTTGAAGACATTTTTGTGAAAAATCGCTTGAGAGGAGATTATACCGACCTTTTTGTCAGGTTCCTAGTTATAAAAGTGATGTTATGATTTACCCCCCGCCCCCCGTCTTTATATACGGGCCTGCTTGGTCCACTGTCATCTCAGGGCTAATGTTTCAGACAATTATGACACAAATGCGGACGTCGGCGATGCCACACATGTTCCTATATAGCGCACATCCGCCCAGTTTAATTTCCTACGGCCACTTTCACTATCGACTATGCCTTTACATGTCAATACCGTAATGTTATAGACCCTAATTTGTAAACGCTGTGATAAGTATTGCATCCGTGAAACTGACGCAAGACTAAGTGACTATTTCTACCAACATCTTTATGCTAATAACCACTGATCGCCTACTTCTGTCTCTATACATTTTAATAATTGCGA
Organism: Meghimatium bilineatum; assembly: GCA_034231615.1. NCBI lineage: Eukaryota > Metazoa > Mollusca > Gastropoda > Stylommatophora > Philomycidae > Meghimatium > Meghimatium bilineatum. The sequence goes on from CM067322.1 coordinate 24,652,659, forward strand.
TCATCGTGTTGTGGTGCCCGACATTTAGGTCACTACGTTAAGATCGATTGAGCTAGATAAGCCCTTGAAAATTGCTATATATTGCAGTTTGGTATCCTTTCGCCATGTGGTCTTAAAACTGATCATTCATTTATTTAGATTTGGGTAGTGGAACCTTTATTGTGTCATCGTTCACGTTTTCATGCAGTTGTTTTATTTCGTTCTCTTTCCAATATTTTTCTATTTTTGGGCGTCTCTATGACAATACTTATGTTTACGTAGGATTACGCCATTGTTACCTTAGGTGTCTGCTGTTAAATGTTTGCCGTCCATTACTTTTGTGATAGTGCATTATTTTTATTGTTTTAACTGTTCACTGTTTGTCTTGTATTTTCTTGAAAAAGACATTAAGTTTGAAACGTCAATATTGTCATGTATACATTTATTTGTATGTTTTCATATTCATACTCATACTATAGTCTGCGTTGAAACTGATCGACCTTGTATTTTTTTACGTTAAAATAGGTCTACTTGACTTACAGGAATTAGAACATCTAGAGGCCTTCACACGTTTTAATCCGGAATTTCTCAGATGAACCTTAATTGTCTCTTAAGAAGGACATGACATAACTGTATATCAGAAAACCCAAATACAGAGGAGTCAATCATATGCTTCTCTGCATCCTTCTTTTGTAAAGTAAAGAGAGCCTTTTGTGTTTGTTAATTCAATCTCTCTTGTTAATGATGTCAGCAGAAATCTATGACGGTATGGTTGTTCAAAGCAGCCTTTCTGAAGCATTGCTTACCATAATCTGAATAACATGCATACAATGCCTACGTAGATTGGCTCGTGTGAAAGGGAAGTTTATAAATATACATAAAGAGAGAGAAAGTGAAGAAAGGAGAGAGAGGGAGAGCGAAAGAGAAATAGACCAGGGGAAATAACTCGTTGCATAATTTAGTCAACAATTCCAGAATTCCAGACATCAGTATGACAAATTTAGGATAATTGACGTTTCTACACAAATGTATACTTATTGCCAGAGATTATTGAGGTATCATTTGTAATATTAGTTATAATCTGTGTATAGAATAATGTGAATATAACAGGCTGTAGGCCTAGCTCAATTACCAAGTCCAATAATAAACTATCACGTTCGGAAGCTGGTACTACAAGACCACTACTCACTCGGTCGCAGTGCCAGTGTGAATCAATCATTCATTTAATGTGTTGACTGTTGCCGATAAAATCATCGTTCTCTTGTTTGTATTGTTTACATTAATTGTGTTATTTTCACCCCCAAGAAGTTGTATTCTCACCAGCATGTTTCATTAATATGTAAATTGTAAATAAAAGAATGAGCTTAGGCCTACAGTACATTTTTCAGTTTTATTGTTCATCCCTAAATAACTAGGACTAATATTTGTTTTCTGGTTCATGTCAAGGCATAGACCTATTTATTTATTTACCTTTGTTTTTTTTTTAGTCTTGAGTATTTCTCGCAACCAAATAGTGATAACCTTATTCCATTAGTTTTTTTTAGGCCTCTTCTACACCTGACGCTGAAAGGCAACAAAGGGTTTAGGTTTAGGGAATAGATATTTAGGCATGTGTCCTAAAATGTCAGCCTTGTCATGTTGAGCTCACGTTTCGTTTTGACACCGAAACTACATGTGACATTGTGGTGTAGCTCCGGTTTGGTTGTAGTGGGGAGTGAAGTATGGTATGTACTCATCATCATATATTGTCCTCGAAAAGAAGGTTCGATGCAGTTGAATTGACATCCAACATCTTCCTCCTGTTTTGATGGTGAACCCAGAGTAAGAGTAGGTCTCTCTACCTGTTCATCTCTTAAAATTAATACTTCCTTTCTACATAATGTACTTGTAGGCTCTATAAGTTAACTATCTATACTCTTCCTACCTCTTGAACTTTATCTTCATCAATGCCTCCTATGCCAACAAATAGGTCTATGTTATACTAGGCCTATTAGATTTGTATTTTCATTAAATTATAGTGTAATATAGGCCTATACCTTATGCCTATGTATTTTTTAACACAAATGGACATAGAATGTGGTTATCACAAACTTATTTTGAAGAAACTTACTTTTAATATTGAAAAATTAATTTTGAAAATAAATATAATGTAGGGCCTAAAACTTAAAAAAATATTTCTGAGATGATATGTGAACGTATCAAACTTTATCTGAATCAATAACTTCCACTCAAACTTTATCAGTTTTATAGATATGTCTATCCAATTATGAACACAAAAATGTATAGGCCTAATATCTAGGTATAGGGGCTATGCTTCAACAAGTTTTTTAATATAAGAACCAGTTCTTTTTTTTTTCCAAGATAGATCTGGAGCAGTGGTTATCAAAATGTTTTGCCCTGTAGACCCCTTGCCAATTTTTTTCTTTATCATGACACTGCCTACCTAAGATTGTAGGCCTATTTACCTAAACATAGGCCTATTCACTTAAAATGTGTTTGTGACAGCTGACACAGTACTGCTTCCTTTGATATCATGTTAGAGTAGACAATTGTAATAAAAATAAGAATGTACAATTTGTATTTATACATTTATTGAGAAGACACACAGTGCAAGTAAATATTTGGATTTGGAACAAAACAAATCTGAACAGTAAAATTCTTACAAAAAATAAATACATAAATAATATGTAAACGAGAGGAATGAACATGATGCTGTGATAGCAATTGTTCAATATTTACTTCAAATTAGTGAGGTATAGCCTTAAATCTCCACGTCCAATGATTTACATTCAGTTTATTTTTATCTTAAGAAGATTAGCAACCATGATAAAACCCTTTTCCATGAGGTATATAGATGGAAGAGCCATCAAAAACTTTCACGTCATCATCCTGGGCGTTTGTCAGTGACAAATTGGGAAAATTGGCGCCGTCCAATGATTTGCTTCATGAGATTCATTCTGGCAAGAAAAGCTGCAATGATGGACTTTGTTTTTATTAAATTCAGACTGTCACTTTGTAACTGAAAATTAACCTCATTAAATTTAGTAAACAAATCTGTTAAATAGGCAATGTCTGATTTTTGCTTGATTACATTTTCTTTCAAAATGGGATCTTTAGCATCCAAAACTTTAAAACAGTCTCAAAACATGAAATAATCTTGACAAACATAAGCCTTTCCAAAGCCCGTGCACTTCACTGTATAGGAGTTACTGACTGATAAAAGTCATTGTCATTTTCTTCATACAATACCCAAATAACCTAGAATTCAATACATTGCTGTGAATCTTGTTTACTCCATTTATGACAAATTGAAGAGATTGATGCAATCTGATGCTCAGATTTTTAGCTTCTAAATGTTGTCCATAAATGACACAGTGAATTGCAAACACCCCGATTACATTTCTTCGAAATAGCTTAAAGAATTGCAATAATGCCCAAATATGGTTAGTCCTCCATCTGCTGCTGCCGATATTATAATTAATAAAGGAATCGCCTTTTCAATGAAATAATCTTTGAAAACATTGAATATTGATTTGCCTTTAGTGTCTGTTGTTCTTGCAAAGAGCATTCTTCATGGATTTCTTGGTCCATTACAAAACGAACATATGCCAATAGTAGAGCTTCATTACCAGGCAATGTTGACTCATCAGTTGAATTGAGAAATGATTCATTTGCATATAATTACACAAGAACCTTTCAACACCATGACTCATTTAATCAATACAACTTTTAATTGTAATGTTGCTCAAAGGAATTCTTTTGAATATATCATATGCAGGCTTGTGTAGATCTGTTTTAAAACCTCTTCAATGGCTGGCACAATCCTCAATAGTATGAGAATTTCCTGGATTTTCTATGAGTAGTGAGATATAACATTTTGTTTCAAATGCTGCTATTTTTTTTTTTCCACCAACAAAGTGAAACATAAAATAGCAGTATTGGAAACAAAATGTTACAGAAAAATCCTCATAATACCATGGACCAAAAAGATCACCAATATAGCCATTCTGAGAGCAATGAGTGTTAAAAAAACTGGCTAAACAGCATGATTCTTTCCAGAAAACTACAATATTCTGGCCATATCAAATGCCATGACAGCCTAAAGAAAACCATAATGAGGGGATGATGCCAGGGAGATGAACAAGAGGCAGACCAAGATGAAGATGGAAGCAAGACATCTAAGACCACTTGAACATGACAGTAAGAGAAGCAGGCAGACTGGCTCAAGATAGACAGAAGTTTCAAAAGGCTGTGATGACTGCTACATTCTGATCAGGATTTACTACCTGATGATGATTAGTGAGATATTATAAGACACCTGCAAACCATCATCATCTCTATTTGAAATTGAAGCAATCACACTGTCCACTGTGGTTCTCTTCTGACTTTTTAAAATTTTGAGTGGTAACTATATGTGATACAAGTCTGGACAAGTGTTATGCATACAGTGTGTTGCTGCTTGTGTAAAAACTTCTAAAAACTTGCACATGAACTTAGCACACAAAAAACAGATAGGTACTTCATCAATTTTATGAAAAATAATTTATATATATATACACACACACATATATATATATATATAAGCATAGTTTTTCTTTCTAGGAAAAATGGTGAGTATACAATTAATTTGTGAAAATCTCTTTCTCTCCCCCCCTCCCCGATATAACTGAACACACACAAATACAATTGATTACATCGGAAATATTTATTAAAATGTTGATATTTGAAACGTATCTTATTAAACAAGTTCGATATGTGGCTATTAATAATTCTTATAGGCATTACTATACAGACACTATGGATACAAAGCCAGGGGCAGGCCATGCAAAAGATAGCTTACAGAAATAAAAGAATCAATGAAAACAAATATATATATGTGGCACACAAAAAGGCCATCTCCAGAGAACTCTTTTACCCCTGACGCTGCGAGGCATAAAGTGAAAAGAAAAAGAAGAATTCTTATGTGTGGACGCAAAGTTCTAAATTATCTAGAGTCCAGATTCTACATTAAATTTAATCCAATTCTCCGCACAACTCGTTGTTAAGAATGACCAGACTTCAACAATTGTGAATGTTAAAATTAAAGTATTGTGAAACATACCTGCTCAGGCCCTTCTTCTAATTAATCATGTGCGCTGATCCACACAGCATCACTTATCTTGAATGATGCTTCTGATCAATGGTCACTTTGCATTTACTTTAATTTACCAGCCAATGGAAAGCACAAGAAAGTTGGCTCAGCAAAAGTAAATGACATGTGGGATTCCAGAACATTATTTTGGAAATTGACCTCTAAATGACAATGCTAAAACTAAACTACTGGCTTCCTTTGAACATGTGTGAAAATCACTTTATGGCCCCGGCCAGCCGGAGATGTTGAGCTTCTCTTGTTTTTGCGGATATGCTTTTGTTCGTCACCATGGACATTACAAGACTTGAGGACTAGATTGGGCTTCATCATTCTAACGTGATGCATTTGACTTTTATGGTGATTTTCATGGCTGCCAACACAAAGTGACCAATGAAAACATGGGAAAAGTCAATGCGTCACTTGAAAGATTAATCCCGATTAACCAACAAGACTGTATAGATGACGAAAGACACTGAAATTTTCCAGGTTTTGTGAAAGGTGTACTCAGATATTTTGAAATGGGGACTTTGTGCTAAAAGTTAGTACATGGGAAGAATGGGCAGATCGACTATAAATTAAAACCGATATCCATCTTCAATTTCAGGTTGTTTCCCAGACAATAGCTTTATTGCTTAATCTATATCAGAAGGGAGCCCAGTCAGTGTCCACCGTTTATGTGCATGAAATTTTCTTTAGATTGAATCAAATGAGAAACAGTAAGAAACAAATAATAGAAGGTAGGTATACCGCATGCGTATACCTGCGTGCGTATACTCAGAAAGAAAGCATTGCATATAAGTAAATTCTATGTCTATTAAAAGTATAATGTACACACTATCTGTGTTATATGTAGTAATACATTTACGGAATGGCTAAATATTGATGATGACCTAAACCTTTCTATATTGGATCCATTCACGTAAAGCCCATTTACATCGCATGCACCCCAAATTTTTTCTTTTTCTGACATAGACCTCTTTCAAGTCGAAATCGAGCCCTGTAGGTCCATATAGACCACTTTGAGAAACACTGATCTAGAGCTTCAATCAATATTTTTCATAGAAAATTGTGTTCTAACCACATTTAGACCTTTAAATCTTCAAAATGAGTCCTAGGTATGTTGCTGGTAATTGCCATGTTGGATTTAAATAATTAATGTGACTAAACTTAAGAAATTAGTTATTCTCTCACAAAACTATATATATATATATATATATATATATATATATATATATATATATATATATATATATACACAAAAATTAAAAGAAAAATTACATCACATAGGACCTACTACACATCCAAAATTATCAATAGGCCTAACTTACAAAAGTGATATTGTAACACATCAAAATCATGCCAGAAGCAATGTTGACATATTACATTTTTGATAAAAACCACCCATATGTTTATATATATATATATATATATATATATATATATATATATATATATATATATATATATATATATATATATATATATATATAAAGTAACATATTCTTTCCGGAACGTTGTCTTTGTCATGGATACTCTGAACATAGATACCCTCTCTGTCCCTGGCATGTAGGCCTGCATTGGCCAGAGACATGTGCATGCATTCTTCGATGTCGCTGGTCCATCATCGATATATGTCGATATAAATACCAAAAATGATTAAACAAAAGATAAAATATGGTTGTCTTTATCGATTTTCTGTCTAAAATTATGGTGCCTTTGTATCAAACATTTGATCCTTCATAACGAGATAGATAATATGCATAATTTGTCTATACATTTCTAGGACCTCTTTATCTTCCTCTTTCCATTAAGTTCTCACTTCTGTTATGTCCCACATTATTCTTTTTATTCATAAACAATTAGGCCTATATTAAGTTTTTTTAAGTATTAAACATTTCATCTTTCTAGTTTGTCTTTATACATACACATTCTGAGTTTGCAGCTGCCCTTCAGTGGCAGAAGTCATGTAGAAATGTAGGAAGAAGTCAAAATGAGCTGTTTTTATCATAAGTAGATTATGAGGGGGGGGGGGGGGGGTGGCTATATCCCAAGTTAAGTCATCTTTCAACATCCTGTTATACAATTTTTCACACTCCATGGCACAATTTTGCTTTACAACAAATATATCCAGGTCCAAATATAGGGAGGCTTTGTGGCATTGAAACCACCCTTAGCAAATCTGAACATGACTTCAGCACGAAGATCTTGGATAAAAGGTGGATTAAAAGTCCAAAATACCCATCCCTTAGTCTTTTTTTTTTATAAACATGTCATCAAATTTTACATAAAAATAGATGACCATACACCCAAAAACACGTGAATTATCTATTTTTATAGATAACGTCCCCTTCATATATACAGCATAGCCCTCATAGTTTCAATATTTACATAGCAACTACATTTCCTCTTTAATCATGCAAGTATCCACCATGCCAAATATTAAAGCTATAGTTTCTTTTGTAGATAACTGCAGACAATCAATATTTTGTATTAGAATGGTTGAAAGAAAGAGGGACAGAAGATAACAGAGTGAAAAAATATTGGACGTTGTGACATCCTGGCATTGCAGAGTCAACATCAATCATAATTGAAGATACTGAAGATAGAGAGTTGTGATTGCCTACCTCATTCATCATTGCACTGGATGATGATTGTTAAAATGGCAGAACAAGCAGACAATATGAAAAAGCAGCACTATTTTGTTCAAAATGGTATGTATTTTCATCCTAGTGATGATCTGAGTAAAATGATATATAGGTCTATGGTCAGCCTAGTAATGATGTGTTAAAAATGCTATGCATGATAGCCTAGTAATGATGTGTTAAAAATGCTATGCATGATAGCCTAGTAATGATGTGTTAAAAATGCTATGCATGATAGCCTAGTAATGATGTGTTCATAATGATTGTATGATAGCATAAGAATGATGTGTTCAAAATTCTGCGTATGATCAACTTAGTAATGATGTGTTCAAAATGATTGTATGATAGCCTAGAAATGATGTGTTCATAATGATTGTATGATAGCCTAGTAATGATGTGTTCATAGTGATTGTATGATTGCCTAGTAATGATGTGTTCATAATGCTGCATATGGTCAACCTAGTAATGATGTGTTCAAAACAAAATGTATGGTAAGCCGGTTCTGGTTTGGAACCCGTGTCTCCCTATTTGATTATTTCCCTTGGCTATGTTTATCAGTTTATGTTTATCATTTATTAATTTATATATACATTTATTTTGGGTTAGGGTTAGTTGTGTAAGACATAATTAACCCTAACCCTAGCCCTAAAAAATGAATATTTAAATTAATTTTTGATATAATATTTAGATTAATTAATCCTAAAATAAGCGTGGAGATACAGGTTCAAAACCAGAATGGTACACCTAATAATGCTAAAATACTCAAAACCTCACCATTGACACATAGGCATACATAATATATTTGTTTGCAGTCTTATTCAAAGTGATAGATGGTCTATACATATATTTAATAAAGTGGCGGGTATTAGTCTACAAAACAGGCTGAGACACATACAAAAATATAGCTAACATTTCACAAAATATGCTGAATCACACACAGAAATACAGTTAACATTTCACAAAACATATTGAATCAACATTTTGATGAAAAGGCTTTTGTCAAGAAAAAATACAAGACAAACTGAAAGGAAAAACAAATTGGGAAGTTAAACAATGCCTAATCACAGAAAAATATACAAGGTAAAAGGAAGCATCATGAGACGGACAAAATACAGTCTGTCAGAATGCTTCCCCCAAAGCAAGAAGCAGAGCGTCAGATATCCATTGCAGTCAAAACTTGTATACGTAGATGGTACTTGATGATAATGTTACTATACCAAGCATATGCTTATATTTTTTTAATTGTATCCTATTTGTCCTGTAGACCCTACTGTATTTATATAGCTATTTCATTACTTTCATATTTTAGAAACTCATATATTCATTTCTATTTGTGGTACCAGTTGAAACTCCACCCTTTGACAAGAAGTGACTGCATCAACAGAACAACTTAAGCATATGTCATTTCTCAGGATCTCTTCTGAGTCAGACTATTGACTTTATGTTGTTTTGAAGTTTCAAGATTCAGAAAAACTATTTGGGCCCTCAATGAAAAAACACTTTTCTAGTAAGTTTTTATTGTTTGAGTCATTGTTGAAATATTTGTAATGACTTGTAATATTGACAAAGGTCAGAGAGTTAATATTTGAATACTGGGCAGTTCAGAATCAGCTCATTTCATACCAAGAGTTTCTTGAATATTACCAAGTGTAAATATCGGACATTGAAAACAATCAATAACATTAATCATATAATCATATAAGGGTAAATAATCCTTGTGTAAGTCCATTTCTAAATAATGTTTAGTTACATTTTTTAAATAATTTATAAAATAATTGAAATAATTTTGTTTATGAAAAACAATTCACTCTGAGAATGTCTTTGTTCACTATTTCTAAACAATATTAAAAAAGCAAAGGTAAACTACTTAATGTAAATACTGCCAACATAATCACTGCAGTCAAAAAATGCACCAAACTACAGTAAACTACACCAACTGGCATGGCACCTGATGGTGATGATGAATGTTGGGTTACAACTTTGAAATACAAAATATAATTATTACTTTCTTATTTTAGCCTATAGATGTCTAACACAGTTGTGATAATGTTCTTATCAAAATATATTTGTAGGAATACAATCTGACAATTAAATATGAGTACAGGGGGCATGATGAGGGAGCATTGTCAGCTTAGTGGTTAATGCATTGGCATTAGTGGTTCAAGGTTAAATTTACAGTTCAGCTGAAAATATTCCTTGATCACTAACAGCTCTTGGATTCATGAGCTAAGACATATCAAAAAATCATCAGCTATTGCCCTTCAGTGGATACCATCACACTGTGGAATAATGGGAAATGAGAAAACGGATGCTCCGTCAAAGGCAGGAAGTGAAATTGAGCAACACAGATACCCACTGTCTTACGGAGAAGCAAAAACAATAATCCACAATACATACACAGCAAAGTGGAAGAAATAAATGGAAGAGGAAAACGAACATGATGCAATACATCTCCTCCAAAGATATCAATAGATCACAAAATTTCGCCTTAGAACAGGCCACTGCAGACTGTTGGGTCACCTTTACCGATTGAGGATCTCATACATAGATGAATGTCCATGTGGATCCGGAACCCAGACCCCGGAACACATACTTCAGGACTGCCCAGCATACAAAGAGCAGAGACAGCAGACCTGGCCAGAGGATACAGACTTGAGGCAAAAGCTATGGGGCAGCCGCTCTGACCTGGAGAAGACAGTGGACTTCGTCTTGACGACAGGCCTGACGGTATAGCATGACCACAGTTGCTGAACGCAGAAGAAGAAGAAGCTCTTAGATTGACCCAGCCTAAGAAAGTAGGTACCAGATCTTCTGGGAAGGTAAAGGTTGTACATACGATGCTTCCCACATTATCCCATGGTAAAAGACTCAAAAAGACTGAATGTTATTGTTTAATAAAACTATTGGTCCCGCATGATATTCCCATATACAGCAATACATATAGTTACAGAATAGCGTGGAGAAGGTAAACTTCACATCTACATTGAAGGAGTGGGACAAATACATATAGTTACAGAATAGTGTGGAGAAGGTAAACTTCACATATACATTGAAGGAGTGAGACAAATGCATATAGTTACAGAATAGCGTGGAGAAGGTAAACTTCACATATACATTGAAGGAGTGGGACAAATGCATATGTACGACATTTGTGTGTCTATTGTCAATCCACATTTGAATGATGGTTGATATTATCCACACTTGCTGTTTAGCATCGGGGTGGGAGCATCGGTTGTCGTTCCATGTCCAGATGTGATGCATTGGTTGCATTTAAGTTCATGTTTGTTCAAAGGTTTTTCTTGAGATATCTTTGTTAATATTGATCATTATAATGTCACGTTTTGTTCATTCTCTCCAGGTTTGAATAGCTATGGAGGTGACGTACTGACACTGCTCCTATGTTGTTCAATCCATCTCAAGTGTATATGCCTAATAGGCACCGCCAGCCAACAGCATTAAGGACATTCTTCCCATCTTCCTCATTTAGTCCACCTGATTCCAAGGAACCTTTACGTAGGGGTATTTTGTTTTCAAGTGTTGCTGCAGTTTTGCTGTTAGTTGGAGCCATTTTGACTTGGCTTGGTCAGTATCAACTTAAACACTGATGATGATTATAAGTATATTTTTATCTTTTCATCTTGAAATAAATAAATAGATATTTTAAAATTGTATTTAGTTAATATTTATCTAAAAGTATTAACTTAAAGGCAATTAATGTAAGGTTTTACACCTCATAGCCCCTTAGTGATAGTCCGTCGTGTTCGAGTGAAACTTTCAAAAACCTGTGTTCCACGTAACTTAAAGGCAAGACATTTTAAAAAAAACACATTAACAGACTAACAAAAAGAGTCTGGGATAATGGAAGGTCCCAGAAGGTATCAACACGATATTCCTTATTTACCAGAATTGTATCTTTTTGCTTTGCTTGTGTCTAGAGCTTACCGAGCACATCTATTGTGGCCAAGTTACCAGATTCAAATCCCACCGCAGGCAGTTGTGCATCCAGACCATTGATAAAGCAATGGTCTAATTTGCAATGGCAAACTATTGAACATATTTATATAACTTAGAAGATCACATTAGCAAAAAAATACTGGGTTAATGGTTACATCCTCAATAGGATATGCTATCAATTTGTGTGTGTGTCTTTAGCATTCTCCTCTGCAGCAGTGAAATAAGGCCAAACTAAATACACTAGGAGAGATTGTTAAAGTGCTTTTACTTGGAATGCTTACATACATTTCTTGGAATTAGATTACAGGACAAAGTCACTCACACTGATATATTAGGAAGAACGTGCATTACCTCATTATTTTACATGCTTAGTCTAAGAAGACTTAGATAGCTGGATCACATAGGTAACAGAATTTTGAAGGATTGCTTTTATGAGAGTTGTGTTGGGGACCAAAAGGGCTAAGATGAAGTTAAGGACCATTATTAGACTGCGCAAGAGCTGTAAACAAAGAAAGTGAAAGTGCAGTTAGAATAACTGCAAAGTGCTGTTAGAATAACTGCAGGATTTTCAAAATGGTTTTCCGTAATATCAGAAATTAGACAGGGGTGTGTCTTATTACTATTATTGTTTATTATTTATATGGATAATATTGCCAAAGCAGTAAAAACACCACCAGCCACTCACCTTCCAAATGGCCTAACTAAACTGCTCTTTGCTGATGATCAGTGCCAACTCCACAGTTCAATCGAAGATCTGAAAAATTACATAACCCTACTCAATGAAAGCTACCACAATCACAACATGAAGATCAACACAGGAAAAACAGAAGTAATGTCTATAGGCAGATCACCCGATAAAATCAACATAAAGATAAATGATCAATTACTGAAACAATTGCAAGAATTTAAATATCTTGGGAGAATTTTTTACAGATGACAGAAAAATGGATAGAGAACTCGAGGCACAAATTCAAAAAGTCTACTGCATAAATTATGAACTTACACGATTTTGAAATGCTAATCTATCCCAATAGAAACCAAAAGGCAAATCATAAATTTAATCTTAATACCCACATTGTGTTATCAATATCAGATATTATTATCAATAACTAACAAAAGAACAAAAGAGACAGCTTACTATGTGTGAAATGAGATGTCAAATAAAAGCAGCAAACAGAACAAGAAGAGGTCATGTGAGAAATGAAGAGATCACAAGAACTGGTGGAACAAAATCTGTGGTCAAGTATATTGAAAAACAGAGACTAAAATGGTTCAGCCGTTTAATGAATATGAAAATGGAAACAGCAAGATAAAGAGGAAGGCCACAAAGAAGGTAGATTGAAAGGGTTACCAACATTCTGAGATGTCACAATATTACTGCATATTAAGCAACCAATCGTGCCATAGCCCGAAAACCGATTGTCATTCAATCCTGTTACACCTTACAGCATAAGCAGAGAACAGACAATAGATAGATAGTGTTGGGGAAAAATATATCTTTACTTCTGTGTAAGGATATGCATGATACAGGCATTGATTTGAAATCATGGGAATAGAATTCTGTAGACCATGTTTGATAGAGGGAAAAGATCAAGAATGGTATAAAGAAAAAAAACATTTACAACCTACTGAAAGTAAATATTGTCTAAATATCACTACATGCAAACTATAATAGGGTGATCACAGCAACGTGAATAGCTGCTTGTGTTACCAACTGTGTGTGTGTGCATAGGCCTATATATATATATATATATATATATATATATATATATATATATATATATATATATATATATATAAAGCTTGCAGTTGGAAAGTTGGAAGTTTTTGTGGTGCCTAAACATTCTATAATAGTTGAATAACAAGAGATAATAGTTTGGTTATCATCTAACTATCTAGTTATTATCTATACTTGAATAACAAATTCTATTCATGACAATCTTTAATTCAATATACATATTTCATGCTTGTGTTTTTATTGCTCAGGTTTTAATGATGTGTTTGGTGGGAAAATCTCAATGACAGGGCCACTTCTTATTGCTCTAGCACTTCTCATGCTTCTCTTATCCCTAAGACAGTTCATGCTTGCTCGTAAAAGAAACAGTTCAACAAATGTACCTGTACAGGTAAGCCGTTTGTTAAATATAGCTAATATTTATATTACAGTATTTCTCATATAAATCATTTAGCCTATATAGAACAATCGATAATGGATGAGACTGATGACATAGATCTCGGTGCAGAATGGAAGAAAGTGCCATCAGAACTACACAATAACTTTTCAGTACACATCAGACTTGGCAGAGTGGTTTGGCTACAGAACACTTTAGTGGTGGAAGCAGAAGTTCAGACCTTGACGAGAATTTGTCTGAGGGAGGCATGGTAATTTAGGTTCTTTCCTAGGAAAAGAGACTACATTTCACGCTTTTTGTGAAATCTGTACTGATCCTAAATTTTAAAGTAATTTGTGTTATAGTATTCCTAGTTACAAAATGGCTGCCTTAATTGTGCTTATTTAACCCAGGGAAATAATCAATAAAAATACCAAGAATTATTTTATTCTCCCTTTTACAGTATATTCCGTTTCACATATATTCCGTTCAAGGCAATATATGTTGACCTTTATTCTAGGTAAGGATCGTAATTTATACAGATAGTTCTGTTGTTCAGAATATATGCTGCTCATGAGTGTTCATGGCACAGGTTGGAAAGAGGATTGTGAGTGAAGACAGTGGCAAATTTACTACAACTACTTGCCCGCCGAAGACGGATGTGTCGGGCCATTGGCGCAAATAAAACGGCGACACAACACATTTCCATTCTCTGGACTATATCCTGCTGGAAATTTAATAGGGCCATTGTCCTACTGCAATAGAGATCCAGCAGGAGTTTGAGAATGAACGCTGAAGAAGAAGAAGAAGAAGCTACAACTACAAGTAATATGACCACGGACATCATGGCTGTAACCAGGAAAATGGCATGGTTAGAGCCTCATACTTACACTTGTGTATGTTTTCTCAGTGACTCAGTGAGCATTCTAAAAAAAAAAGATTTAGAATGACTTGGCACAAAGACAGTGGTTAGAGTCTCATACTTGATTCTTGATTAAGAACAAGCATCACAGCACTCAGGGCATTCCCATATATGCTCTGCTTGCCATATATATTCCGTCAGCCATCTAAAAGTGTATAAGCTCAGTGTCCCAGTCAGTTGCTGATTACGAGTTCTTCTGATCTTTCTGGAGATGGAGCACTTTCTCCCATCACCTCTAGTCCCTCCCATTTCTACCATTTTCTGAATATGTACATTGTCTCATTCAACCTCCTCCTCATCTTCTCAAAGGGTATCCATGACTGCTCTAATCAATTCAATTCTATCTCTACTTATCTTAGTGCCGTTCACCAAGGCTTTATCAGTCAGCACATCAGTTCATTCATTTCCCTTTACTCCAGCATGACCTGGACAGATCAATGTTGTATTTGTTGTTGGAATTTCTGTTATTACATATATATTTTGTCAGTCCGGAGTCCGGACCAAGTTGTTATAATGGGATTCCACTGTTATTAAGTCATTTGTCATGTGATGTGGGGGTTGTATATTTGAAACTGCGCCCTGACATCTTATTTAGAAGTATTTTTAGAGGTTACTGGGAATTGTCACTTGAATCTATGGAATGTTTGCTCTGAGAGATATTTTTGGCAAGTATATTGATCTAGATCCAATGAGAGAAACTCAGTATACATGGGGAAATTAGCATACAATTACATCAATACGTTATGTTATGCCTTTTGAACCATTTTTTTGAGAATATAAGTACCAAATAAGTATGTGATACCATAAGAAAATAAAGAAGGCTAAGATCAGGAAAAATAACCCTTTCTTCCTCTCTCCCCGCCCAAATGATGTTCAAACCCAAAGGGGAAACAAATATATCAATACTGTTACCTACCGTGCATGTCTTAGGAGGTGACAAAGGGGAAACAAATATAGCAAGGTCCTTGTTTGGAATGCGTGCCTACCAGCTTATTTTAGAGATAACTAATCAAAATATTATATAAACAATTAATCAATAATTAATTGAAATATTAATTATTTTAGGGTTAGGGTTAGGAAAGTTATATTTTACATAACTAACCCTAACTCTAAATACATTTATATTTAAATTTATAAATAATAAACATAAACTGATAAACATAGCCAAGGGAAATAATCATATAGGTAGGCACAGATTCCAAACAAGAACTTATAACAACACTGTTACCTCCCACACATGTTGTAGAATATGACAAAGGGGAAACAAATATAGCAACACTGTTATAGCAATACTACCATGCATGTCATAGAAGGCGACACAGGAGGTTTTAGGAAGGATGTGGCTATCCTATCTCAAAGAGGGTCAAAGTGACCTAGTCGTGCTGAAGTCAGATGTGTCAGACCAAAAAGTGCAGATATTGCAGCTAATCTGTAAATCAAGGCACAACAAATTCTGTTCTCTGGGTTACATCCTGCTAATCTGCCGGAGTCTGAGAATGAAAGCAGAAGAAGAAGAAACCTTTATGTGAAGACTTTTATGTCACAATTTAATGTATTTCGAAGGTTTTTATTCTGTAATTTCTCAATTCTTGATCAAGTAATATTGTGTATGAGTTTTGTTCTTTCACAGATGGAAGCGGTCACTACTGGTGGAATCACTGCTGTTGTTGTTGACCATGATGATGGTAATGGTGCTGCTACAATTGTTGTTGAAACATGGGAGAATGATGAGCCTAATAATGATACAATTAGGTAAATTCACTTTCATGTTCTTATTGGTAAATTCACTTTCATGTTCTCCATTAAATTCACTTTCATGTTCTCCATGTTCTTATTTTCTTCTATTATTATTGTTGATGCAACCATGGTGGCCGTATGGTTAGAATGCCTTTCTAAAACCCTTGAGGTCCCGGGTTCAATCCACGGTTGGGACAGGATTTATTTCTTTCGGAGGTACAATCAAAATGCTTCCTGTACATGTCGCGGTGTCTACTATGGCAAAGCAGCCTTTATTTCCAAAGCCCATAGAAAACCTCCCTGCACTCCTTCACAGGAAAATATGCAGTAATGAAAATTATTGTTGAAGGTTGCATGACTCTAGTTATATTTTTATCATTATCAAATGCTGTCTCCGCATCAAAGGTTGGCTACGCCAGACCTCCAGCATCCTGTCTCTTACCATGGTGGTGCACTTTGCTAGACTGTATCCTGTTCCCTGCTTATCTCATGATGTTTCCTTTCCACTTTTTATCTCTGCCTACCTCTTGCTCACTGCCACTTCACTACTTTCAATTGAGGTCTTCAACACACACCTGAAACTGGGCAAACTTTTCGTTTTCTAGGAGATCTCAATAAACTAGTACTAGGCATGTTATACTTGAGCGCGTCTGTGACGGCAAAGGTACCGAGTTCGTTCCTCACCACAGGCAATTGTGCATCCGGACCGTTCAGAAAGCAATGGCAACCTACTGAATGTATTTATATTGCCTAGAAAATCACCACAGCCAACAAATGCTGGGTTGATAGCTACGTCCTGGATAGGATATGCTACCAATTATAGGCATGTTCACTGGCATGCCCACTGTCATTTAAATTGCAATTAGAGCAGTTAAAGGGAGAGACGAGAAACCTTTCTTTTGCAATAATGCAATCAGGGGACACAATCCAGAAACTTCACAGCTAGACATCATCAAATGCCCTCTCTGCAACATTTTCACAACATTTTCATAACATACGAGGCGTGTTCAAATGAAAACGGGACTTGTGGATTTATTTAAAAAGTATCATACGCAATTTAATATTTTCAACGGAATTGAACAAAGCAACAACTTGTGAATAAGAATGCACCTGGGTTCATCAGAAAAAATCTCCGTATGCATTTAGGCAAGCATCCCACTGTTTAGGTAGACGTCGAATGCCGTCCGAGAAAAAGTTGCGTGGCTGTTCTCTGAACCATGTGGTCACCGCTGTCTTCACGTCTGCGTCGCTGTTGAATCGCTGTCCCTTTAGTGCTTTCTTCAACGGTCCGAACAAATGGAAATCACACGGGGATAAATCGGGACTATAGGCTGGGTGATGAAGAACTTCCCAATTCTTCTTTGCCAATGTTTCCTGCACAATTTTTGCGACGTGCGGACGAGCGTTGTCGTGGAGAAGAATCACACCTTGAGAAAGTCTGCCTGGTCGCTTAGCCTTGATGGCCTTATGCAGCTTGTCTAAAGTGTCTTTATAATGGGCGGCATTGATGTTGACACCAGGTTCCTTAAAATCAGTCAACAAAAGCCCTTCATGGTCAAAAAATGCAGTCACCATAACCTTCCCAGCAGAAACCTGTGTCTTGAATTTTTTGGGTTTTGGTGAACCTGGATGTTTCCATTGCATGCTGTCAATTTTGCTGCTCGGTTCATAGTGGTGGCACCACGATTCATCACCTGCCACAATGCTCAACAGAAATGTTTTACTGATGCCCTGTAACGCATCAGGTGGTTCAAACTCCACCCCATCCGTTCTTCCTTATGGTGGTCAGTCAACATCCGTGGGACCCACTGTGAACACACCTTCCGATAGTTCAATTTCTTCCGAACAACCATGTGGGCTGTCCCAATTGACATATGGAATTCTTCTGCAAGCGAACGAATGCTCCGACGACGGTCAGTCAGTACTGCTTTATCAAGCACGGCAATGGCTTCTTCTGTTGCAACAATATGCGCCTGACCTGGCCGTGCAAGATCTGCCGTTAACTCACGTCCGTCTTTAAACATACGCACCCACTCCATCACTCTGGTCCTCGACAAACATTTGTCACCATATGCTGCCTTCATTCTCCGATGAATGTCTACTGCTTGACATCCTTCAAATGAAAGAAACTGGATCACAGCACGCTGATTCACTTTGGACGGGTTCGGAATCACACCCGCCATATTGTTAACAGTCTTCTGCAGCACATATGCATGCTGGGAAGATGAACACGTGACCGTATGTAAATTATTGGATACTCATTACTAGTGCAAAATGTCATCAATATCAGTGCGCTCTATCACGCGTGGTGTAACAAGTCCCGTTTTCATTTGAACACGCCTCGTATACATATTAGATAGTAAGCAGATTACTGTTCTGTGTATGTGTGGCAAGCATGCAGCGAACTTAATCTAACGGCTATATGGATGGTACTTGGTGATGATGAGTTTCCAACCGCGATCGATAAATTACCGATGACACAGACGAAGTTCGTTGCGTGAATAGTACACAAAGAATTCATATTCCTACATGATCTAGATATGGCGTTTGTACAATTCTTGTCATATAAGAACATATAACAATAGATATATGCTATCTACAGCTCGTTTTAATGGTGGCATAATAATTTATTTTGGACAGAATATTTGCAGACCATGAATTGATAAATTATCATGAACACAAGTTCGTTGTGTGAATGCTACACAAAGACTGAACAGCTAAAATGAGATATAAATATAGAAGATATGATAAGAATACTACACTAGTTTTAATTTTGGCATGATAGTTTATTTAGCACATTTTTATGGTAAACGATGATCTAACATATTTAACACTGTAAAGTAATGCTATTAGACCTACTAAATTAACATGAAGAATAACGACATTGCCGTACCTGTACAAATATTGAATGTGCACAGATCAACAAAAATTCTATATGAATTTTAGAAAAATTTGAAGATAAAAAACGTTGAGTTTTAACAAATGCACAAAGTCTGGCTAATGTGAATTCCAAGCCTCCAAGCAGGTTATTTAATCCGCCACTGGATAATGAATTTGTTAGGTCTGTAACGCCCCCTATAGATTACCTCTGGGATTGTATAACAGGAATGTATAATGGGAGTCCCAACTAAAAGTGAACTTTGTGATAAAGAAGGAACAAGTGTGAACAAAGCATCATGTCTTTTAATGTGTCCAAAATATTTAATTTGTTGGATTCTTATTTTTCCTAATAATTCTTTTTTCATACACAGTATTGGCAGAACCACTTTGTTTTCTTCTCTTTCCATGAATTTCTCCCTATTCTATTTTCTATCCTATCATCCGTAACCCATCAGGATTGTAGGGTTACCACATTGCATTCTTCAGCACACAGTCCTCCAGCAATTTCTATCTTAAGTGATGCGGATGAGGTAGAATAAGTCTTGTCCAGTCCTTAATGTTATTTGCCAATGCTTCTATTTGTCCTCCTCTGCTTCTTCCACCTTTGACTACCCTGCAGTATTTTTTTTTACAAGGAATCATGTCTGCATACATGTCCAAACCATGAAAGTTTTATTCTTCTATACATCCTCAGGTCAAAGGCATCAATTCTGTCTTCTAATTGTTTGTTCATTATCCATGTTTCTGAACCATACATTAACATCATTAGTTTACAGCAGGGGTGAGATCAAATATGGCTTCTGTGTTTTTGTCCCATACCTCAGTCATACACCAATGTATGTTGCAAAGACCCAAAATAGAAGTGAAGAGTTTTAGAGTAGATGTACAGGTAAATTCAAGTAGGAAGCAAGAGGATAAATTAAAAATGATTGAGATGAGATTCTTGATTAGGAACAAGCATCTCAGCACTAGGGGCATTCACATATATGCTCTGCTTGCCGTTCCGTGACCCATCTAAAAATGTATAAGCTCAGTGTCAAGTTAGTTGCCGATTACATGTTCTTCCAATCGTTCTGGAGTGTGAGCACTTTCTCCCATTGACTCTATTCCCTCCCATTTCTACCATTCTCTGAATATGTACACTGTCTCATTCGATCTCCTCCTCATATTCTCGTATGGTATCCATGACTGCTCTAATGAATTCAATCCTGTCTCTTCTTATCTCGGTGCTGTTCACCAAGACTTTACCAGCAAACACATCAGCTCTTTCGTTTCCTCTGACCCAAGCATGACCTGGCCAGTAAATCCATGTAATGCTCTGCGTGTTGTTGAGAAGAGTGACCCATTCAGTTCTGATCATACACTTTAAAAAGTTTATAATTTTTCTGTTAGATCTATTAAACCATCTGCAGTAATGGCACACCTAGAATCCCCAGCCACCTAGAAGTCTGCTACAAAAGGACAAAGTGCAATGTTCGCTGGCCTGAATCTCTTCATCATCCATGGGGACCATTTGACAGAAGACAAAAGTAAGAAATCAAGACAAGTCATGCAGGTCAGTCCATCTCCCAACTTTCCTTAGTTGCTTCCTACGACATTCCTGGAAAGAAGACAGCAACCATATTCTTTGTACCCTGAATTATAAGTCCAGGCTCCAGTTGCCGCATGGGCGATACTGCCTACTGATATTCACTTTTTTTAAGAAACAGACTTTTCTGAAGTCAAATATTTTTAGTAAGTGACGAGTCTCCGGCTCTGTGGTTGAGTTGTACAGCGCACACCTCGGATGACTAAGGCACTAGCTTCAAACCAACAACAGGCAACTCTGCTCTCATCATCATTAAGTGCTGTCTCCACATTGAAGGTTGGCCGCAATGGATCTCCAACATCTCCTGTCTCTTGTCTTGGTTGTGCACTCTGCTAGGCTGTAACCTGTCCATCGTGTGATGTTACTCTCCCACTTGTATCTCTGCCTGCCTCTTGCTCGCTTCCCTTTGACTTTACCCTCAAGTAAGGTTTTCAATAAGGTGTCATGTCTTTTAATGTTTCCAAAATATTTTCTTTGCCTGATCTTTATTTCTCTTAGTAGCTCTTTCTTCATATTTAGTGTTTCATAGTAACTCTGCTCTAGGACCATTCAAAAAGCAATGGCCGCCTACTGAATGTATTCATATTTCCTTGAAAATCAATGCATCAAAAAAATAATGGTGTGATCACTACCTTCTGAATAGAATATTCTCCAAACTTTAAGGGCTGTGTGTATTTATGATTTCTGTTCAATCTGCTAAATTTTTACTAGAATATTCATCTACAATTTTATTAAATCAAAATGTAATATTTTGACTTCTAAATGTTATGTTTTGACTTGAATATTCAGCTACAGAAACAACAATGACCTGGCTCCACCATCTTATATGGACATAGCACAAAGTTGCAGCAGTAATTGTCCCAGCTTCATTAGTCATGAGGATCACAATGAGGCTCCGCCTACATATGAGGAAACTTGTGGTGTATATGATAGTGAAAGTAGTTTAACCAATGAATGTTCCCGCCGAAGTTCCACCCAATTTGAGAGGTCACCATCTCCACAACGGACTAGCCACATTGTTTATGATTTTTTCCAAAATGACCATACATTTAGGGAGAATTGTGAGACTTGTAGTGAATCAGAGCAACCTCATATTTCATCGGGTACATTGTCTCCAAGGACTTCTATCTTTCAGAGTTTTCAAACACCTGTAATGCCTACAGAAAGTAATCTTCCTTTGCCTGACACATTCATGGATTCAGAGTTCACAAGTAACATATCTGGCCACAATATACATTTTCTGCCATGTACTCCAGAGTTCACAGTTGTTAACAGCAATGCTGAATCTTGTAGGATCAACCCCAAGCCATCAGAGTGGTCACGCAGATCATTCTCATCTATCCCATCATACACCTGCCTTCTGAGTGAGTCTGGGGAAGTCTCCTCTCATGTGTTTGACACATCATCTATTATAGAAGAAATGATACCTCTACTGGCAGTACAGGGTAAAGTCAGGGATCCGGCATCAGCTGATCCCTTGATAGGTCCAGTGATAATTCCAACACGTTCTCATTCTATGTCATCAGTAAATACGTCTAGGCAGGGTGTTCCATACAACCCTCATTCCCACTCGAACCGAACTACCAAAAGGACAGTCATCCAGCCCAGTCAGTATCTACAGGATAGGCAGCCACTATCTGAGACATTAACTCCAAATTCTTTGATTGAGAGCAATACATCTGATGTGATTTCTAAGAACACCTCATATCACATACATAATCACCATCAGAAACAAGGTGATGACATGCATTTAGAAGACTTTTTGACAGAACTACCTTTACAAGTAAGTGGATCTGTCTCGTGTCAAGCACAACCAGTGGAAACAAGTGTGTTCACTTATTCAGTTCCCTCATCTTGGCACATTTCAAATTCTGAAGACACAGATGAACAAGGAGAATTGGTTCCTCTTCTAGAAACAGATGAGCAAGCTAGAAGGAAATCAGACAGTAACAACATCACAGCAGTTTCTCAAGAGAGTAGCCCACAAGCAAAAGGCATGTTACATAATACTCAAGATGTACAGGAAACCATTTAAAAGTTTACTGTGTACTTTGCTGAGGAGATGTGCAATTAATCATTTAAAAGTTTACTGTGTACATTGCTGAGGAGATGTGCAATTAATCATTGAAAAGTTTACTGTGTACATTGCTGAGGAGATGTGCAATTAATCATTGAAAAGTTTACTGTGTACTTTGCTGAAGAGATGTGCAATTAATCATTTAAAAGTTAACAGTGTACTTTGCTGAGGAGATGTGCAATTAATCATTTAAAAGTTTACTGTGTACTTTGCTGAGGAGATGTGCAATTAATCATTTAAAAGTTTACTGTGTGGTGGTGCCTATTTGTTGTTAAGACATTCATGTAATTTGACTATGCTCACACATATCTAAATATTGGGACAAACAAAATATAATCAATGTTGTGAAATGTAGCTAACTTTATGGAATGATTGTGTGAAATGTAGCTAACTTTATGGAATGATTGTGTGAAATGTAGCTAACTTTATGGAATGATTGTATGAAATGTAGCTAACTTTATGGAATGATTGTGTGAAATGTAGCTAACTTTATAGAATGATTGTGCAAAATATAGCTAACTTTATGGAATGATTGTGCGAAGTGTAGCTAACTTTATGGAATGATTGTGTGAAATATAGCTAACTTTATGGAATGATTGTGCGAAGTGTAGCTAACTTTATGGAATGATTGTGCGAAGTGTAGCTAACTTTATGTTATGGTTGTATGAAATATAGATAACTTTATGTAATGATTGTGTGTAGTATAGTTAACTGTGTAGAATGGTTATGTGAAGTGTTACTGACTTTATAGAATGGTTGGGTGTAGCATAGTTAATTATATAAAATGGTTGTTTGAAGTTTAGCTAACTTTACTGATGATAAAAATTGTGTTAAAATGTTTTATTCATGTATAAATCTGTATTTTAGCAAAAAAATTTCCTATTTATAAATTTGCCACATGGTACTCAGTTTTACTATAGTCTCCCTCACATTAACTTTATAGACTGGTTGGGTGTAGCATAGTTAACTGTGTAGAATAGTTTTGTGAAGTGTAGTTAACTATATAGAATGGTTGTGTAAACTTTATGTAACTTTATGGAATGGTTGTGTGAAGTGAATTTTATAGAATGGTGTGAAATGAATTTTATAGAATGGTTGTATGAAGTGAATTTTATAGAATGGTTGTGTGAAGCAAAGTTAACTTTACAAAATGGTTGTATGAAGTGGAATTAACTTTATAGAATGGTTGTATGAAGTGAATTTTATAGAATGGTTGTGTGAAGTGAATTTTATAGAATGGTTGTGTGAAGTGAATTTTATAGAATGGTTGTGTGAAGCAAAGTTAACTTTATAGAATGGTTGTATGAAGATATATAAACTTTATAGAATGGTTGTATGATGATATATAAACTTTATAGAATGGTTGTATGAAGATATATAAACTTTATAGAATGCGTGTGTGAAGAGCAACTACATTTATAGTATGGTTATGTGAAGAGTAATTAAATTTTTCAAATGGTTATGTGAAGAGTGACTAACTTTATAGAATGTGTCCGTGAAAAGTGACTGACTTTATAGAATGTGTCCGTGAAAAGTGACTGACTTTATAGAATGGTTATGTGAAGAGTGACTAACTTTATAGAATGTGTCCGTGAAAAGTGACTGACTTTATAGAATGTGTCCGTGAAAAGTGACTGACTTTATAGAATGTGTCCGTGAAAAGTGACTGACTTTATAGAATGTGTCCGTGAAAAGTGACTGACTTTATAGAATGTGTCCGTGAAAAGTGACTGACTTTATAGAATGTGTCCGTGAAAAGTGACTGACTTTATAGAATGGTTATGTGAAGAGTGACTAACTTTATAGAATGTGTCCGTGAAAAGTGACTGACTTTATAGAATGTGTCCGTGAAAAGTGACTGACTTTATAGAATGTGTCCGTGAAAAGTGACTGACTTTATAGAATGGTTATGTGAAGAGTGACTAATAGGTGGGACTGCAGTAAACCTATCTCTTTTGGCAAGAACAGTAAAATGTGATAATATAGTTATAGTTCACAAAGAAAACAGACAACATAGTGATCACAAAGACTTTGTCAAGAAATGAACATAAAACACCAAAATGGACCCCAAAAAAATTGAAGTGTTAATGCAAAAATACAAAATGATTGATACTATGAGATCCACAATAACATATTTTTGAAGAGAATAAACAATTCTTTTAAAATATATAGAAATAAAGATGAAACAAAATAAACTCATTAACTCTTTGTCTCCGTACGGTTTTCCTGCTATGCCGAACACGATAGTAAATTCATATTAAAATGTAGATTTGAGCGGCTTTTCGGCATAGTGGGTCTCCAAAATTTAGATATTAGCGGCTCAGTGGACATAGAGAGTTAAGAAATGGACAGAATAATATATAAGCATAGACCTAATTAGATTTGGAATGTAGTGCATAACAGAAAGTATGGGCTTTCCACACCTTCTCATACCTCATTAAAATTCTTTACGAAAGCAACAAGCATCTGTTTTCTTGGAGGAACAAATAGATGTCCACAAAGATGCCAGTCCAGGGCAGCACCCTCTCATCACATGCATTCAACATGTATGCAGAAAACATCATGCAGAATTTATATGAAGACTTTCATTATGAACAGTTTTATCCACTTAATATTGGCGGCCATGAGATTCTAGAATTTGGTATGCAGATAGACAACCATAATATCAAGAAGCCGCACTGGTTTATAACACATGATTATGTCAGCCAAACAACATAGAAAATATGTACTCACTATGCAACACTGAAATCCAACAGGTAAAGCGTGAAACGTGGTAATGAAGTTTTGCTAATAACATGAAACACTCATAGACACACACAAAAATTGAGATTTTGACTGAAAGGCCTTTATCAAGGATAACATACATGTAGGCATCAAAAACAACAAGTAGGAACAGCACAACTTATGTTCACATGACTAGCAAAATGGCCAGAAGAATAGAAATTAGATCAGAGAACAAACAGAAAATGTACAGAAATAGGAAAAAAGCAAACCCAAATAAAGGTGAAAAGGAGATAGAGAAATCGTGGTGCCCTGGATATTCAGGTGACAGCCATCAAAGCGTACTTCTCTGACGACTAGGCCCGAGTGGTGCTTGAGAACCGCTATATATATATATATATATATATATATATGAATTTAGCACTCAGAAGCCTCAGGAAATTAATGAGTGCCTGACACACGCATGATATCGGGTTGTTCCGTCATTTCTCTGCTTTGTTTTCACATTTATTTGGGTTTGTTTTTATTTCCTATTTCTGTATATTTTCTGTTTGTGTCACCTCTGGCCTAATTTCTATCCTTCCGGCCATTTTGTTAAACAGTTGTATCAACCCTACTTGACATTTTTGATGTATATATGTATGTTATCCTTGATAAAGGCCTTTCGGTCGAAACATCAATTTGTGTGTGTGCCTATATGTGTTTCATGTTATTAGCAAAGCTTCATTACCCCGTTTCACACTTAAACAACATAGCAAGGCTCAAAATCTTCTCAATGCACAGAAGACAAATATCAACAACTTTTAACATCTCAACTTTCAACCACTAACAACACAGATTGTTCAGCAAAGCTCAGAAAGAGATTAGCAATGGACTTATAAAACCACAGGAAAAATCTATGACAAGGGGCAGACAGAAAGATAAAGTTACAACTTTTAAGAAGCTATTATTTTTCCATATGCAATATATGGTTGCAATATATGTGCAAAATATATGTATCCAAAATGAAAAGAAAAATAGCATTTGAAATGAAATGCTATAGAAAGGTCCTAAAAATATCATGGAAAGAAAGATGATCCAACACAGATGTCCATAAAGACCTGAACATAGAAGAAGACTAGCTTCTCATAACTATAAAAAAACATAAGTTAACATATTTTAAAAATATGTAGTTTGAAAGATTGATCATGGAAGATTCCAAGAAAGAGAATAAGAGGCAGACCAAGACTATGATGGCTGCAGGATATCAAAAACCTGAATATGATAATGGAAGACTGGACAGCTTGCAGAGAACTGATAGACTTACAGAGTGGCAGTAAGGACAACATTCTACAAAGGATACGTCACATAGAAGATGTACCGGGTATTGTATTTAGAAAAAAGGGTCTAACATACCATGAATCCATAAATAACAATTCTCAGCGGCATACAGAGCCTTACATCAGTAAAGCACAATTGAATTGCAGTAACTTCTATGTCACAGACACCAAAATAGTCTATGCCATTGAAATGCATAACACCAGAAGTTTATTTATTTGTACTTAGATATCATACAGATGTTAGCAGAAGTCAATACCATTTCACCAAAATAAGTGGAAAAAGAAAATGAACTACCATACGCCCCTGGGAAGGTGTTGAAGAGGATCCATAAATAAGCAAACATGGGTAGGCTCCATGTTTGTGTATATTGCAGTACTACTGACCTGGTTGAAAGATTGGCAAGCATGACCTATGATGGTCCTTTCTGCTTTTATTCCACACATACATTGATTATGGTATTGGCATCACTGACATGTCTATGAATGATCTTGAGTCTGTCTCATTTCATCAACTTGTATTTATTATTTTTTTCCTCCATTTTAACCCGTCTATTTGTTTAACATCTAAGATATATTCTTCTTATGTCACCTTACTTGGCATAACTCTCACTATTCATCCTTCTTGCTTGGGTACATTATAATGCACACAGTTATCTCCTCAAAACTTCTTCCTATCCTCCCTGGATCTGTCATAACTCTTTCCTTTTGTCACAACATTTCCACATCTATCACTTATATGGTCATGATATAGCTTATCATGAACTCTTTGCTATGATGAACGCTCATTTACCAACTGTCCTTTGCTTCGCTTCACATTCTGCATCTTGCCTGACTAATACATTGGAATTCCATTATAACAAATTGATCAACAAAATATTTCTGTCATAACAGAATTACGCAATATACATTTATATGCAATAAAGAATACAAATAATTGGGGATTTTGAAAAGTTTTGTTAAATAAGAAATTGTGTTATAAACTTGTGCACTATAATGAGACGCCGCAGTACTAAATTGTTTGTTTTTCTGGAGAAAATTAAACATGACTTTTTTGGACTGTTGAATTGTGAGGGTAGAATATGATGATATGTTATACCCAGTTGGATGAAGTCAATGATAGCCTTAGGGCTAGTGATAAGAGTTTCATGATGAGAGATGCTCTGATCTCAATGGAGGGCAGAGATAGCTATTGCTGTTCCATATAAACCATCCCAATATTTTTATCATTCTCTGAGTTCGTTGGGTGCATGGTAAACAGAAAATGGAAGCATATTCTGTATAGGAAATTAGTAAGCATCCCCATTACATCCAATGCACTAGTGCTTTCTATTGTGTTGTATGGTTGTGAGATTTTAACACTCAATGCGGACATGGAGAGATAACTACAGGCTTTCAAATACAAATGTTACAGACAAATTCTACAAATCTCTTATAGGGAGCATAAAACAAATGTGTACATATGAAATGAAATAGAGATGTACACACAGGTCCACAAAAACCATTGCTGTCAATAATAAAATGACGTAAACTTGCATGGTTTGGATATGTATGCCGACATGATTCCTTGTCAAAAACAATACTGCAAGGAACTGTCAAAGGTGGAAGAAGCAGAGGACGACAAATAAAAGTATGGATAGACAACATCAAGAACTGAACAAGACAAGATTTTCATCACTCATCCGCATTGTTGAAAATAGAAATCGCTTGAGGATTCTGTATACTGAAAAATCCGATGTGGTACCCTTATGACCCCTATGGTTACGGGATTATAGGATAGAATAGAATTACATCCATTTGCATCACTGGTACATTAAAGATATTAAGCTTTCAAACAATCTCCACCAAAGACGGATGTGTCGGGACATTTGCACAAATAAAACGGCAACACAGCGCATTTCCATTCTCTGGACTAAATCCTGCTGGAAATCTAGTAGGACCGTGGTCCTGCTACGAGAGAATTAAAGCAGGAGTTTGAGAATGAATGCTGAAGAAGAATGAAAAACAATAATCATGTTCAACCAAGCTGGAGCATAGTATTGGTTACTAAGTTCTTCCATCTTACAAACTATTTCTGAGCTGGAGCATAGTATTGGTCACTAAGTTCTTCCATCTTACAAATTATTCCCGAGCTGAAGCATAGTATTGGTCACTATGTTCTTCCATCTTACAAATTATTCCCGAGCTGAAGCATAGTAACGGTCACTAAGTTCTTCCATCTTACAAATTATTCCTGAGCTGGAGCATAGTATTGGTTACTAAGTTCTTCCATCTTACAAATTATTCCCGAGCTGAAGCATAGTATTGGTCACTATGTTCTTCCATCTTACAAATTATTCCCGAGCTGAAGCATAGTAACGGTCACTAAGTTCTTCCATCTTACAAACTATTCCTGAGCTGGAGCATAGTATTGGTCACTATGTTCTTCCATCTTACAGATTATTCCCGCTAGCATTCTCCCATTTAAGTGGTAGCATGGTATTAGTCATTTTTGTCCATGTTGTATGAATATCACCTTCAACTAAGCTTCATTATTATTTTTTTTCATCATCTTTGTTATTTTCTTTCTTTTGTTTGCTATATAGTCTAGACTTGTGACTGTATTGTCCTGCGTCCTATATGACCTAGGCATATGACTTTCTTTATCCTACCTTCTATATGGCCTAGTCATGTGACTTTCTTTTTTTCGTGCTTGCTTTATGATCTAGATATGTGACTGTATTTTACCTGTTTGCTATATGACATAGAAATATGACTTTTGTTTCTTGTTTGCTATATGATCTAGACATGTGACTTTCTTTTTCCTGTTGGAGAAAATTTACCCATGACTTTGGTTTTTCAACATAAAGATTAATATTGAAAAGACTGAAATAATGACAATAGCAAAGAAAGAAAGAAATATCACTATCAAATATCCGTTGACAATAAACACCTAAAACAGGTAAAGTTCACTTACTTTGGAAGTATTATATCAAGTGAAGGGAAAAATAGTGAAGAGATACAAAATAGATGCAATAAAACATACCAGATCCTAGGACAGATGACACATATTTTTAAGAACAAAAATGTAAACATAGACACTAAAGTTGCACTATACAAGACTATTATTATTCCATCACTGAGCTATCAGTGCGAAACCTGGACAATGATAGCACAAGACAAAAGAAAAATAGTGACAGCAGAAATGATGTGTCTATGAAGAATACTCGGAGTGTCATTAAGAGATAGAATTAGAAATGATCATATCAGACAGATAACCAAAACAATACCAGTATTGGAACACATCAAAAGACAACAGATCAAGTGATTTTCACACACTTCCAGGCTACTAACACAGACATCATGACCATGACACATCTCAGCTATAAAGCCAGAGGCAGACCATGTAAAAGATAAATCACAGAAATCAAAGAAGCCACAGAAACAAGCTTACAAACTGCACACAAGAAGGCCATCTCCAAAGAATTCTTCTACCTTGATGATGCAAGGCAAACAAGGGTCACAGCATATAGATAGATAGATAGATGGAGTTTGATTTTCTTGTTTGCTATATGTTCTAGACATGTGATTATATTTTCCTGTTGCTATATGACATAGACATGTGACCTATTTTGATTTATTTTTGCTATATGACCCAGGCATAGCCTATTTTTGTTGTTTACTATATGACCAAAAACATGTGGCTTATTAGTCCTTCTTTGTTATATGATCTACACAAACAACCTATTTTTCCTTGTTTACTATATGACCCAAAAACCTATTTTTCCTTGTTTGCTATATGACCCAGACAACCAACCTATTTTTCCTTGTTTGCTATATGACCCAGACAACCAACCTATTTTTCCTTGTTTGCTATATGACCCAGACAACCAACCTATTTTTCGTTATTTGCTATAAGGCCTATGACCCAGATATGCAACCTATTTTTCCTTATTTGCTATATACTCTAGACATGCGACCTATTTGTCCTTAATTACTATATGACCAAAAACATATGGCCTATTTGTCCTTATTTATATGACCCAGACAACCAACCTATTTGTCCTTGTTTACTATATGACCCAGACAACCAACCTATTTTTCCTTGTTTGTTATAGGCCTATGACCCAGACAACCAACCTATTTTTCCTTGTTTGTTATAGGCCTATGACCCAGACAACCAACCTATTTGTCCTTGTTTACTATATGACCCAGACAACCAACCTATTTGTCCTTGTTTACTATATGACCCAGACAAACAACCTATTTGTCCTTGTTTACTATATGACCCAGACAACCAACCTATTTTCCCTTGTTTGTTATAGGCCTATGACCCAGACATGCAACCAAGTTGTCATTGTTTGCTCTATGACACACACATACCACCTATTTTTCCTTATTTGCTATATGCTCTAGACATGTGACCTACTGATATTTTTCCTTGTTTGCTATATGATCCAGACATGTGACTTCATGTATCTCCCACTGTAATTTATTTTGTGTTACTTCTGTCTGATCTTCATATCCATGAGCCTGTTTAGCTGACTATTACATAATATAGATGTACATTTAGACTGTCACATTTTATTGTGCTTGTCCCACACTCTATAAGATCTTCTGTCAAAACATTTTATTCATGTATAAAACTGTATTTCAGCGAAACTTTTTCCCTATTTATTAGTTTGACGCATGGTACTTAGTTTTACTACAGTCTCCCTCACAATTGGTTTAACATTGTTATATGGTCCTATAGGATGTCTTTTGTACTGCTAGTTATTAATTATAATGCAATCCATATTGAGTTTACAATATGTTGTACTTAATATATGTTCTCATTATGATTAGCTTCATTGCTGTGTACATACACATATGAACATGAAACAGAGACAAAAATGTATTTTTTCTTATCTATCTGTTGTCTTTTCTGTTAGGCGCCACAGGATTGAATGATGATAAGTTTTTGGGCTATGGCATGTTTGATCGCTTGATATGCAGTAATAATGTGATGTCTCAGAGTTTTGGTAATTCCTTCAATCCACCTTCTTCTTGGTCTTTTATTTTATCTTGCTGTTTCCATTTTTCATGTTGTATGCTCTTGCTGCTAGCCAATAAAGGTTCATTCTCATTAAGTGGCCAAACCATTTCAGTCTTTGCTTTTCAATATAATTGACCACAGATGTCTTGTAATCTCTTCATTCTTCACATGATCTCTATGTGTTCTGCTTTTCTTAGACACCTCATTTCACATGCAGTAAGCTTTCTCTCTCATTCTTTTGTTAATGTCCATATCTGACATTGATAACACAGATTTTTTCTTTATCATCTCAGTATATTCTTCCATTTTGTTATCGTCTGCTTTTGGAGTTTTCTGCTCCTTGATTCTTGATTAGAAACTAGTATCAGAGCACATAGGACATTCTGATAAGTGCTCTGCTCTCCAGTCCACCAGCAATCCAAGTGTATTAAAACTCAAAATTGTAATCCAGTCCTTAATAATGTGATCTTCTGATCTTTTTAGAGAATAGACATTTTTTTCTAACGCCTGGGTATTTCCATTTCTATATCTCTGAGCATACGAAACTTGAATATGAGAAAGGGATTCCACTATAGTACTCCTATATATTGCTACGCACATAGATGTTTGGTATCAAACAAATGTTGAGGGCAGCTTGAGAACAAATTCAGTGATCCAAAGGCAGCAACACCCAAAAAATTGATGTTTTATTATTTTATATCAAACACGAGACAGAAATCATGAGAGATAAGTTTATTTTTACTGAAAGCAGAAGATGGAAAGTTGACCTGTAATTAGGACATGAAAGGTATTTATGTTAATTTTTGTGTCATTAATTGAGCAGTGTTTTGTCTAAAACAGTACATTCACATTAGGTTTGGCATCCGTATATCACACTCATTTCTATGTGCTTCAAAATGCTTATCAGTCAGTTTTGACTTTCAAACAATCTTATATATTTATGTTGCTTTGAGTAAATCATTGACATTTTTATCAGATAGTGGTTTATATGTCTAGAATTCAAATGTCCTTATATATATCTAAATGTTTGTAGATAGCTAAACTGGTGTCCATGTTTTATGGGGACCTAAAAAGGTAGGAAAAAAAGGAACTTTATTACGAGGCGTGTTCAAATGAAAACGGGACTTGTTACACCACGCGTGATAGAGCGCACTGATATTGATGACATTTTGCACTAGTAATGAGTATCCAATAATTTACATACGGTCACGTGTTCATCTTCCCAGCATGCATATGTGCTGCAGAAGACTGTTAACAATATGGCGGGTGTGATTCCGAACCCGTCCAAAGTGAATCAGCGTGCTGTGATCCAGTTTCTTTCATTTGAAGGATGTCAAGCAGTAGACATTCATCGGAGAATGAAGGCAGCATATGGTGACAAATGTTTGTCGAGGACCAGAGTGATGGAGTGGGTGCGTATGTTTAAAGACGGACGTGAGTTAACGGCAGATCTTGCACGGCCAGGTCAGGCGCATATTGTTGCAACAGAAGAAGCCATAGCCGTGCTTGATAAAGCAGTACTGACTGAGCATCAAGGCTAAGCGACAAGGCAGACTTTCTCAAGGTGTGATTCTTCTCCACGACAACGCTCGTCCGCACGTCGCAAAAATTGTGCAGGAAACATTGGCAAAGAAGAATTGGGAAGTTCTTCATCACCCAGCCTATAGTCCCGATTTATCCCCGTGTGATTTCCATTTGTTCGGACCGTTGAAGAAAGCACTAAAGGGACAGCGATTCAACAGCGACGCAGACGTGAAGACAGCGGTGACCACATGGTTCAGAGAACAGCCACGCAACTTTTTCTCGGACGGCATTCGACGTCTACCTAAACAGTGGGATGCTTGCCTAAATGCATACGGAGATTTTTTCTGATGAACCCAGGTGCATTCTTATTCACAAGTGGTTGCTTTGTTCAATTCCGTTGAAAATATTAAATTGCGTATGATACTTTTTAAATAAATCCACAAGTCCCGTTTTCATTTGAACACGCCTCGTACCTTTAATGAATATCTTAAGAGGCAGCTAACAAGGTTGGGTGTGTTATCTAATCTATCTTATATAAGCACAAAATAAAAAGAAATTAAACAAACCTTGACCACAATAATCTAATAAACAAAATGCCAGAGAATATTTGACAAGACGGTGATGGTCACGATAATACAGATATGTGACATCAATGGAAGTAGGGAGGGATGTTTTACATGTGATAGAAAAAACATGTGACCACGATCTTTATTATTTTTTATGATCATTTCTCTGATGTAACCAAAATTGGTCATAAAGATAGCCATCACCATAAGAAGTACATTTTATTTTTAATTAATAGGGAAACAACTAATTGCCAGATAAATCAGGGTTGTAAGTATTCTTTTTCTGCATTCAGGAATCTTTTGGTCTCGCTAGATCTTCAGGCCAATCGAATGGACAACGCTCCCATTCTTCTCCAGGTTAGAGCGACTGCCCCAAAGTTTTTGACTCAGTTCACTGTGACCATGTCTTGCCTCACAGTCCTTTGTATTCTGAACAGTCTTGAAGTAAGTGTTCTGGGGTTTTATGCCTGTTCTGCATGGACATTCATTTGTGTATGCCACTCTGATCTGATACAGGTGGCTCCGTAACCTGCAGTGGCCAGTTCAAAGTCAAAAGATGATGGTCTGTTGTTGCCTATGAAGTTGGTGTATGGGGTCTTGTTTTGAGTCAATATCCATATATTTCTTCCACTGTGATGTATAAACATTGTGGATTAGTGTTTTTGCCACACTGTATGGCAGAGGATAGCTAAATTGTTACATTTTACCACCTGCTTTTGCCAGGGCATCAGTTCTCTCATTTCCAGTGATGCCACAATGTGCGGGTAGCCATTGAAGGGTAATATTTGAGTTGTTTTTTTTGGGGTCAATTCTAGTTTAATTTTCGTGTATTGTGTTTTCGTTTTTGTTGCTTTGTAATGTTTTCAATAAGGATCTGCAGTCCGTGAATATTACTACATTGGATGATCTGTGGAAACGAGAGCTCTCAGTGCCTGCAGGAGTGCCTCAGCTTCTGCTTTGAAGTTTGAGCATCTCTTTCCTGTTGGGAATGATTTACTGAGGCTCTTTCCATCAGTGGCGTAGCGTGGATCAATGGCGCCTGGGGCGGAATCATAATTTTCCGCCCTTGTGACATTAAAAAAATATGTTAGTGATTGTGAAAGACTGAATGAAAATAAATTTGCCGAACTCCCGATGATGCCGCCCGGGATGGTCCGCACCACCTGCCCCCCCCCTCGCTACGCCACTGCTTTCCATTATTATATCTTATAAAGATGCCTCCTTCTCAATTTTTAATAGCTTCCTCTGCTGATATCTGTGTACACATGTCCATATTTTAGGATCATATTTGTGTGCAATAATTTCCTGTGCTAGAGACCTAAGCTGAGGTGGTGTCAGGTGTTCTCTGTTAATGATCCCATGGACTTCTTTGATGATGGAAATATTTTTTGGACTGTAAATTGGCTCATCAAAGCCAGAAAGCATTTCTACTTTTTTGGGGTCATTGAAGAGGATATCTTCCTGTTGGTTATGCAGTTGTTTTGATATGTGCAGGAAACTAGTTCTCTTCAATCTGTTTTTTGTGTAACTGTTGCATTTGGGGTGCATTGGATGGTCTGGCATATGAATCATCTTCTCTTTTTGTAAAAGTACTTTTTCTATGTGCCTGTTTTCGAGTGGCCGAATATTCATATGTTTTTTCCATTGCTTGAATCAGAGTGGTCTTCATGCCCCCTGTGATTAGTCTGAGGCCTGCATTTTGGACTTTCTGTAGGCATTCTGTGTTTGTTTTGCATGCTGTGGCCTATACTGTCATCCAATTTTCTATCAGAGGTTTAACTGTTCCTGTGTATACACTTTTAAGTATATTGCTGTTTGCCCCCCAACTTGTGCCAGCTAGTTTCTTCATGAGGGACAGGCTTTTGGGTTGCTTTCTACTGTACCACAGTCAGATGTTGTTTCCAGGAAAGTCGCTTGTCCAATGTAACTCCAAGGTAAGTAGGATTTTATTCTGAGGCAATCTCCTTTCCATACATTGTTAGGTTGATATTTTCTTGTTGATTTACAAGGTAAAACATATTGCTGTTGCCTTAGCTAGGTTTATCTGTACTCCCCAGTAAGTTGCCTATCTGCTGATTTTGTTTAGTGCTGTCTGCATTCTACCCGTGACTGTGTTGATATGATTTACAGCACTTTACATTGGAAGGTCATCAGCGTGGAGCGCTCTGGAGACTTGGTTAGCTTATCTATGATGTCATTGTTATAGACGAGGAATAGAGTTGGGGACATGACTCCTCCCTGCGGTACACCTTGTTAGAGATAGACTTGGTGGCTAAGTGTTCCATCTATCCTTACTCTTGCTGTGCGTAACCGCAGGAAGTCCTGTATCCACCTGTTTCTAAGCAGCTTTAGGAGTAGTCCTTTATTCCATACTTTATTAAATGTTTTAGTTAGGTCCACAAAGACTGCAAGTACTTTTTTCATTTGCTGAAAGACATTTTCTATTTCTTGAGCCTGGTATACAAGTTGGTCTTCTGTACTGCGATTTTTCCTGTATGCTGACTGTGAGTTATCCAGTAGGTGGTTTTTTTCTGGATGCTGCATTAGTCTTGTGTTTACTATTCTTTCCATAGCCTTCCCTAAGCAGCTTAGTAGGCTGATAGATATGTAGCTAGATTTGCTTGTTTTCTCTTTCTGCTTCTTTCTGATTGAGAGGATGACTGCCTCTCGCCATTTATCAAGAATTGTTCCTTTACTCCAGGACTGATTGTAAACAAGGAGTTTACATCTAGCTCTGGAATCAAGGTTCTTGATAATTTCATTTGAGATGCCGTCTTTACCTTAGGCTTTTCTGATTTGGAGTTTGTTGATGGCTACATTTAATTCTTTCATGGTGAAGGATGACTTGATGCAGGATTCAGGGTTTTGGATTTTTAGCTTGGCATTTATTTCTTCCCTAACTTCTTTAATGCGCTTGTGGGGAAAAGTTACAGTAGTTTCTTCCTTGTAGAAGTCTGCTAGAATGTTTGCTGCCACTTTTCCCATATGGAGTTTCCCATGTTCCATGATGATCGTCTTGCTGTATGCATTTCCTGCTTATTCATTTAGTGTTTTTGTTAGCTTTCATAGCTTGCTTGTATCTGTTCCCATGTTGAGACTACTTGTTTTTTCATGCCAACTTCTTTGGATCTCGACTTTCTTCTGTTCATTGAACATGTTTTTCATATTGTTATGTTTCTGGATATGGAACTTTTTGGCATTTTTCTTAGCACTAAATGTCATGCTCTGATTTCTTAAGGCAAAGGGATTTTAACACTCATCCATTTTGTCAACGGGCTTGGCATACTTGTAGATTCCCTCCTTCTAAAACCACCACCCCCCCCCTTCTATAAATAGCAAAAATTTCAGAGGATGTCCGACAAAGTAGAGAATGTCAAAGTTTAAATATTCTTGAGAAGGTCCACATTGGATCGCAACAAAGTCCTTCTTTGTTTGGTTATTGTTATTTATATTTTACATTAATTTCACTATTTGATTGATTTGATGATTGAGATTGTTTTAGAACCCCAGAAATTGCGAACGATTAGTTCTTACTTCCTGTGTGCAGTTTGGTGGTTTTTCTGAGCTAAATTTCATACCTAGGAGACTTCAGCTTTCAGCTTAGTGCAGTGCTTATTGAAGAAGTCTTCTACTTAGAGGGGGCTGATAATTGTATAGATGACATGCTACAAAGCTTCCATAAGAGATCCTCAATATAACGGCATATCATCTACTCTGATTTTATGTTGCATTGATAGTTAGAATATACAGTAACATTATAACCTTAACATAATATATACCCCCCTTCCCCCCCCAATCTATGGGCGTGGCATATATAATATAGGCTTAATTAGTATAAATAATTGACGAATTCAACATTTCACAAAATTTTGCTCTGTGATAACAAACAAAAAATGTACTTGTTTGTGTTACTTCATGGTCACATTAAATTTACTTTGTGTTACTTCATGGCCACATTAAATTTACTTTGTGTTACTTCATGGCCACATTAAATTTACTTTGTGTTACTTCATGGCCACATTAAATTTAATTTGTGTTAATTCATGACCACATTTGTTATTTGTTTCTATTATTGTTTCTTGACACTGCCAAAGTTTTACCAAAACATTAAATTTGTCAATTGTTTGTATTATTTATTATTTATATCATCTATTCTATTTATTATTTATATCATCTATTCTATTTATATCTACATATTAGGGTGCTTTTCCATGAAATGTAAAATATCCCTACCCATACCCTTTTTTATATTGTGTGATGGCAATGACTACAAAATAGCGTGACCCACTGCTTGTGTGTTGCTTGGGGTCAGAAAGGGGAGAAATGGATATACACACTTTGTTGGGCTGAAGTTAGCGCATAGGGCAGAGGTCAGATCTCTCCAATTCTGTCTGTTCAAAGCTATTCTGTGCAGTTCTTGAATAGTATGGATATTGATTGTTTTACTTTCTCTAAGTATTGTTCTTCTGAGTGTTTCTTTTGGTCTACCACTGGCTCTTTTGCCTGTAGGTATCCATTCAAGAGATTGGTGGTGTATTCTGTTGATATCTGCGCGTAGGACATGCACGATGTAGGACCAATGGCGTTTTCTGATAACTGTGATGAAATTTTGATGAAATTATAGAGCAATTACTGTTATAAAATGATGCACTATAGAGCAATTACTGTTATAAAATAATGCACTATAGAGCAATTACTGTTATAAAATAATGCACTATAGAGGGATTCCACTGTATATATTTCTAATTTCCTCTCATCTCTGAGGATCACATATTTCAGTTTTAACAATTAACTAGATCTTGGATGCTTCCAAAAATTAATTTTGTCTTAACTTTAAAATATAACCTGTCAATCATCGCGCATCATACTAATCTTGAGAAACAATAAACATCAATCATCACACATCATACTACCTGAGAGACAATAAACATCAATCATCACACATCATACTACCTGAAAGGCAATAAACATCAATCATTACACATCATACTACCTGAGAGACAATAAACATCACACATCATACTACCTGAGAGACAATAAACATCAATCATCACACATCATACTACCTGAGAGACAATAAACATCAATCATCACACATCATACTAATCTTGAGAAACAATAAACATCAATCATCACACATCATACTACCTGAGAGACAATAAACATCAATCATCACACATCATACTACCTGAGAGACAATAAACATCAATCATCACACATCATACTACCTGAAAGACAATAAACATCAATCATTACACATCACACTACCTGAGAGACAATAAACATCACACATCATACTACCTGAGAGACAATAAACATCACACATCATACTACCTGAGAGACAATGAACATCACACATCATACTACCTGAGAGACAATAAACATCACACATCACACTACCTGAGAGACAATGAACATCACACATCACACTACCTGAGAGACAATGAACATCACACATCACACTACCTGAGAGACAATAAACATCACACATCATACTACCTGAGAGACAATAAACATCACACATCATACTACCTGAGAGACAATAAACATCACACATCATACTACCTGAGAGACAATAAACATCACACATCATACTACCTGAGAGACAATAAACATTACACATCATATTACCTGAGAGACAATGAATGTAGCAGACAAGTATGAGTATTTATATTGTAAAGTGAACTGGAATTTGGAGCAGAAGTACTTTCAACCATAGACGGTGCTCACCATTGGCTATAATAATAATCTAATAATGCTAATAATAAAACTCATAACCCGTGACGGTCGTAGGAGTTTCACATTGAGACATTTTATGCAGAAAGATCTCTATGCATCTATATTCTCTATCATCCAGATGAGTTTGAAAACTTCACAACCTGTCCAGTCCTTCTTAATATTATCCAGCCATGTCTTCTCTTGGCCACCTCATATTCTTCTATCCTCCATAACTTGAAGAAAACGCAAACTTGGCTATAGCAGGAGTTTGAGAATGAATGGGGACATTGACTAGCTATATCAGGGCACATGGTCATTAACTCCTTAGCTGCAGAGGTATCCTTAAGGATACAATGAGAGTTTGCCACCATTTTGCTGATATCTTCTTAGTTTGACAAGAAAAAAATTCATCTAGATGCTTTATTATAAGCATCTATACATATTTTTTCCCAGGAAGCTAAGAAGAGGAGGATCTCCGAAAAATGACGGTGGTTGTTCATCGTCTCCTTAAGGATACCTCCACAGCTAAGGGAATAAATAATGTAACTGTAACTCTATATAATGTAACTGATGAAATTATAAAAACTTCCAGACACAGCTAAGTATATTACATAGCTAAGTCAAAAACAGTCTACATAGAAAATTAGTATAAACTATTCATTCCTTCAGATGTGCAATATCATATTTTATCAATAATGACATAAAGAAGACGACATCATGGATGATGAAACTGATACATGCTAGCAAACATTGCACCTTTGTCCTATTGTGACGTAATGATGCTCGGATACTGCTGTTCTGGAATGCCTCTGTTCAGGAACTAAACCTGCATCCATAAACACCCCCAACATAATAATGCCTTTGAGACAGCAAACCTTATGCATTTGAGTGTCACCTCGGTTAATCAACTGAGGAGGATCTATGATTTTGTCAGAAAGGCTATGGGCTGTCAGAAAGCTCTAAAGGAATTACTTCATCACCTTTCAGGTATTTCATCATATTTTGTATCCATTATGCAGTATACTAAAACTATATGTTATATATAAATATTGTAAGAAAACTGAATTCCTTGCTTAGTCAGCACTGCTCAAAGCATTTTGTTTAATTGATGCAGTGACAATCATTCTCCATATTTTATGTGCTTTGATTCTCTTTATATTTTTAGATATTTTCATTTGTTTTCATTTATTATTACTGCTGCAAAGTTTACATCTTTCTATCAATATGTGCACATCCAGACACTTCTCTACGATTAAAAGATACACACCATCCTTATAAATGTAATCATATTTTAAATCTTGGTTCTTCTGACCTCACTTTTATATTGACAGTTTAAGCAGATATTATTTACCACATCCGTGCAGTTTTATGTGGATTCATTTATAAAATACAGGAATCTCATCAAGTTCTTCTCCTAAACTATCACTATCACCACAATTTGATCTTTCGACATTGTCATTTTTTAGTTCTTTTTGTTTCTCAAATGACAGTTTAAGCATATATTATTTACCACATCCGTGCAGTTTTATGTGGATACATTTATAAAATACAGGAATCTCATCAAGTTCTTCTCCTAAACTATCACTATCACCATCATCACAATTTGAGCTTGCCACATTGTCATTTTTTAGTTCTTTTTGTTTCTCAAAGTCTTTCTTTTCTTTATATTTATTTATCTTTTTCTTGTTAAATTTATTTTGTATTGAAGCATTATTTGTGTATACTTTTTTATTTTTAATCACATCTTGAGATATATTCTTATTTGCACTATTATCCATCTCTTTAGTTTTTGTCATATAATCATCCACATTATTTTCCTTATCCTTATTTTTCCCACCGTCACCTTTTTTCTTGTCTTTTTTTATTTCTGTCTTTGTATCTCCTGATTTTTTCTTAATTTGTTCTTTGTATTGCTTCTGCATTTGTTTTATTGTTTTTCCATTTGCAGATTCTGCCATCTCATTTCCTTTAAAATTTTTGTCATCACCAGAGCTTTTATCACTGCTTGAAGTAGAACTCCCACTGCTAGAGGATGAAGATAATCTATTATGTCTTGTAGTCTTTAATCCTGATGAACGCTGTAGGATTAAAAACAGAATTATAATTTAATCATCATTCAAATTGTTTTTCCTCGCTGAATCAGGACAATAAACATGTTTGGTTTTGTAAAATGTAGCCTACCTCTTATGGTGAAGTACGCACTGTTCAACTGCGGACGTTAGTCCACATTGGCTATATCAGAGTTTTTTTACCATAAAAAATAGTGGAGGCCACAGTAATCCAGTTACCATGACCTCTGTTTGAAAGCTTATGAAGACAATATGCAAGTTTTTATAGTTCGCATGAAGACAATATGCAAGTTTATATGCAAGTTTATATAAATCGCCTGAAGACTCTGCATTTAGATATTTGTGACGTCATTCTGCCAGTTCGTTTCTATTTACAAAATGGCTACTGTAACAGTGCTGAACTTGTCTTTGGTCGCTAATGGTGCAGAATGTATTGTTACAGCATGGAGAGCACATTATTCACATTTATGTGTTGGGACTCAGACTGTGGACGCTGTAGATGGAGACCATGTAGATGTGGACCATGTAGATGTCGACCATGTAGATGGGGACCATGTAGATGGGGAGCAAGTTCTTGTCTCTGCAGACATAGCAAACTGAATCTAATTTATGTTTAGAAAATAGCTGCAGTAACAATGCTCAACTTGTGTTCGGCTGACAGTGATGCAGCACGCTTGTACAATATGCGCACAGGGCCCGGACAAACAACTATCTGTTCCCACCCATAAAACCTTCCTAACTCCAATCTATTCCCACGGATACAACCCTTCCTAAAGAAACTTCTCTTCGGTAGAGAGAGGATGATGTGCTAACCTAAAATAATAATTGGACACTTTATCTTTGTCATGGGATTTTTGGAGGAGGGGGGATAACCAACTTTTTGGGCTTACTTCTAAATTTGCTTCATTTTAATACTAAATTTCATGTTCTGACTTCCTAAAGGACGGGTGTCTGGTTGGAACTCCAACATCCCTCTTCTATAGACTTGGACTGAATGCAACTACTATATATAAACTTGCATATTGTCTTCATGTGGTCTATATAAACTTGCATATTGTCTTAATGCGGTCTATATAAACTTGCATATTGTCTTAATGCGGTCTATATAAACTTGCATATTGTCTTCATGCGGTCTATATAAACTTGCATATTGTCTTCATGCGGTCTATATAAACTTGCATATTGTCTTCATGCGGTCTATATAAACTTGCATATTGTCTTCATGCGGTCTATATAAACTTGCATATTGTCTTCATGCGGTCTATATAAACTTGCATATTGTCTTCATGCGGTCTATATAAACTTGCATATTGTCTTCATGCGGTCTATATAAACTTGCATATTGTCTTCATGCGGTCTATATAAACTTGCATATTGTCTTCATGCGGTCTATATAAACTTGCATATTGTCTTCATGCGGTCTATATAAACTTGCATATTGTCTTCATGCGGTCTATATAAACTTGCATATTGTCTTCATGCGGTCTATATAAACTTGCATATTGTCTTCATGCGGTCTATATAAACTTGCATATTGTCTTCATGCGGTCTATATAAACTTGCATATTGTCTTCATGCGGTCTATATAAACTTGCATATTGTCTTCATGCGGTCTATATAAACTTGCATATTGTCTTCATGCGGTCTATATAAACTTGCATATTGTCTTCATGCGGTCTATATAAACTTGCATATTGTCTTCATGCGGTCTATATAAACTTGCATATTGTCTTCATCCGGTCTATATAAACTTGCATATTGTCTTCATCCGGTCTATATAAACTTGCATATTGTCTTCATGCGGTCTATATAAACTTGCATATTGTCTTCATGCGGTCTATATAAACTTGCATATTGTCTTCATGCGGTCTATATAAACTTGCATATTGTCTTTGTGTGGTCTATATAAACTTGCATATTGTCTTCATGCGGTCTATATAAACTTGCATATTGTCTTCATGCAGTCTATATAAACTTGCATATTGTCTTCATGCGGTCTATATAAACTTGCATATTGTCTTCATGCGGTCTATATAAACTTGCATATTGTCTTTGTGTGGTCTATATAAACTTGCATATTGTCTTCATGCGGTCTATATAACTTGCATATTGTCTTCATGTGGTCTATATAAACTTGCATATTGTCTTCATGCGGTCTATATTTTCTCTTATACAAAATCACACAACTTGGATTATATCTTCTCCTTGTTTGCAGTTTGATATGTCTACACAGAAAGTCTGGTTTTCTTAATAAATACTGCTGTATTTGAAAGCTCCTAAGTGCTCCCATACATCTTTCTGTGAATATCCATCTCTGTGGGCCAGTGTTCTTCCCTTAACTGGTTTAGTGTATTACAGTCTTGCAGGATATGTTCAGCGGTCTGTGATGCCTGCCCACAAGGG
This sequence comes from Meghimatium bilineatum, assembly GCA_034231615.1. Lineage (NCBI taxonomy): Eukaryota > Metazoa > Mollusca > Gastropoda > Stylommatophora > Philomycidae > Meghimatium > Meghimatium bilineatum. The sequence goes on from CM067322.1 coordinate 24,697,011, forward strand.
AACAGAGGTGATGGGACTAGTCTTAGTCTATTTAAGTGGCTTTTTAATCTGTTGTGTCCTGTTCTGAGGCGGAAGATAATAACCTGCTCTGCTCTGTCGAGATAGTGGTAATTGTCTTATGGGTGGTCGAGTTTCCTAATGGTTTTAATGAGGGTCCTCTTTTCTTGGTAGGTGATTTCTTGGTCTTTTTGTTCCTTTGCTACTCCATCCTTTGCTAACCTATCTACTACTTCATTTCCTGGTATGCCACAGTGGGATAGTATCCACTGTAGTATTACCCTTTTTGGATGCTCACTTCTCGTATGGCTTCCTTCAGGTCTGGCAGTTTATCACTCTCAAGGTCTTGTAGGACAGACATAGCATCAGTAAGAAATATCACCTGTTGACATTGGCTTGTGTTTTTAATTATTTCTGCAGCTTCTTCTTTTTCTTCTTTCGTTCACTTGAAACATGTCTATATCTGTAATTCTGTCTCCTTAATAAAACTCACTGTCTTTTGTAGTTCATACAGTGTCCCATATAGCTTTGATTCCAGTGTTGTTTCCTCTGGCCAATATGTCTGCCTCAGCGTTTCATGCTCAGAACACTCTTGAAGTATATGTTTGGCACTCTGTGCTGCCTGTCCACATGTACACATGGCTGTGTTGCCAATCTTGAACTTTGTATACACGTGACTGTGGAGTCGGTTGTGTCCTGTTCTGAGACGTAGAATTATAACTTGTTCTGGTCTGTTCATAATATGATAGTCATCTTGTGTTGGTGTTTGTGGCTTTCTTATTGACTTGATCATTTGTTTTTTCTGATGGTAGGTGATTGGTATATCTGGTTGGTCTTCGGCAGCACCTTCCTTAGCCAGTTGGTCTGCTTTTTCATTTCCTGGTATTCCACAGTGAGAGGGTATCCACTGCATGGTTACCCTATACTGGTAAGACAATTCGCTAAGTAGTTTTTTCAAGTCTGCTAGTTTTCCAGACTGGAGAGCTTGAAGCACTGACCTTGTATCTGTCATTTCTGCAGCAATGTTTAAAGCCTGTACTTCTGCAGAGTAGTTGGAGCAGAATATTCTGTTGGTAAACATGTGGATTAATTTTCTTTTTCTGAATATTTTATGTACACGCCATCACCTCCATTCTTTACTGCTCTGGTTGCTGATTCGTCTGTATATACTTGTATCCACGCTTCTCTGGGGTACATATCTTCAATCATGTTGCATACTATTGTTTTATTTTGGAGATTATGAATTCTAATAAGAAGTTATCAATAACTTTTCTCCATACAGTGCATGATAGGAGGATCCCATACAGTACATGATAGGAGGATCCCATGCAGTGCATGATAGGAGGATCCCATAAAGTGCATGATAGGAGGATCCCATACAGTGCATAATAGGAGAATCCCATACAGTACATGATAGGAGGATCCCATACAGTGCATGATAGGAGGATCCCATAAAGTTCATGATAGGAGGATCCCATACAGTGCATGATTGGAGAATCCCATGCAGTGCATGATAGGAGGATCCCATGCAGTGCATGATAGGAGGATCCCATACAGTGCATGATAGGAGGATCCCATGCAGTGCATGATAGGAGGATCCCATACAGTGCATGATAGGAGGATCCCATAAAGTGCATGATAGGAGGATCCCATACAGTATATGATAGGAGGATCTAAATATTATTATTTGATTGGTTATGAACAAATCTCATTGCACTATAGAATAGATCCATAGAAAGAATAATATATTTAACATTTTAGTATATCTCCAGTTTCAAAGATCAAGCTTGGCATCTGCCACTAAAAAAAAAAAAACACTTGAATACAAAACTTTGTAATAACTTAATAATACTATGCTCATTGGCTACAAAATAAGCTGTGGTGTAATTAATATGTATTGCATTTTCTTTCCCTGACGATTGATGAAGAAACTGAGTTGTGGTGTTCTCAATTTATAACAGATTTTGACAAATGATGTGTCATTGTGAAGAAAAATGAAAACACTATTTTGGCCTGTCAATGAATTTAGAATGACACACTTCAACATATTTTTTTTTTTTAATAGAAAATATAAAACTATATAAGCCCTATACAAACTTCTTGATTCTTGATTAGAAACTGGCCTCACAGCACATGGGGCATTCCCATAAGTGCTCCGCCCTCTGTTCCAGCAGCCACTTGACTCGATGGTCTTTCGAGCCTAATGCTGCCAAAACAGACGTCGACATCAGGGCACAACTCTGGCCCTTGCGATAGGTTTCTTTGTTGTTCCGCCCACCTACGCCGTGCCCGTAACTAGTTCAAGCACAACGTCTGCCCGCCGGAACAACATGGTAACTGTTATCGAAGGTTACGACTTACGCCCTTTACAAAAATATAACAGAAAAGAAGTTAACAATACCAACTTATTTGCAAACTATGAATTTCTAAGGCATGATTTGACATTATCTTGGTGATTTTCTGGGTAGTGTATCCAACCGTGAACAAATGAAGCATAATATCATAAAAATTCTCTGATGTTTATGTAGTCAGTAACATATGGAACCACAGCAACAATATTTCATACAAAATTATTGTAAGCTTAAACAAAATTCAAAGTGCAGAATAATTAAATATTTCTAATTCATGAAGCTCATTTATACAAAATCTTAACTTTTACTAGGCTAGAAATCTTAACTTTTACTAGGCTAGAAATCTTAACTTTTACTAGGCTAGAAATCTTAACTTTTACTAGGCTAGAAATCTTAACTTTTACTAGGCTAGAAATCTTAACTTTTACTAGGCTAGAAATCTTAACTTTTACTAGGCTAGAAATCTTAACTTTTACTAGGCTAGAAATCTTAACTTTTACTAGGCTAGAAATCTTAACTTTTACTAGACTAGAAATCTTAACTTTTACTAGGCTAGAAATCTTAACTTTTACTAGGCTATGCTTGATGGATATTGTGTATTATATTCATATCAATCAATTTCTTATAACTCTAGTGCTAGCAAACTTCACAATCATCGTTTCTTATGACTCTAGTGCTAGCAAACTTCACAATCATCACTTCTTATGACTCTAGTGCTAGCAAACTTCACAATCATCGCTTCTTATGACTCTAATGCTAGCAAACTTCACAATCATCGCTTCTTATGACTCTAGTGCTAGCACACTTCACAATCATCACTTCTTATGATTCTAGCGCTAGCAAACTTCACAATCATCACTTCTTATGACTCTAGCGCTAGCAAACTTCACAATCATCACTTCTTATGACTCTAGTGCTAGCACACTTCACAATCATCACTTCTTATGATTCTAGCGCTAGCAAACTTCACAATCATCACTTCTTATGACTCTAGTGCTAGCAAACTTCACAATCATCACTTATTATGACTCTAGTGCTAGCAAACTTCACAATCATCACTTCTTATGATTCTAGCGCTAGCAAACTTCACAATCATTACTTCTTATGACTCTAGTGCTAGAAAACTTCACAATCATCACTTCTTATGACTCTAGTGCTAGCAAACTTCACAATCATAACTTCTTATGACTCTAGTGCTAGCAAACTTCACAATCATCACTTCTTATGACTCTAGTGCTAGCAAACTTCACAATCATCACTTCTTATGACTCTAGCGCAAGCAAACTTCACAATCATCACTTCTTATGTTGCTAATATCAATATTATTTTTATCAATTTTGATGTCCATGTTGTTTTCAAATAATATCTCATCATTGAAATCAGACCATGTAGATAAAGGAGTGAGAGGGGGGGGCACTTTAAACCACCCCTTAGAAAATCTGAATATGACTTTCAGGTACTAGGAACTTAACCAAAAGGTTGGTAAAAACCCCTCCCGTAGCAGTTTTTATATAAAAGGAAATCAAATTTCCCATCAAATAGTGAAATTACCACACAAAAACAGGTGAATGACCTAATTTTCTTTAGGTAAATACCCCCCCTCCCAATCCCTGAAGACAATCATATATACGGCCCTGGTTGAAAGTATCAGACAAATGTTTTAATAAATGATAGCCGGTACAATACAAGAATCAGTGGACAAATCACGTGACAACAGTCCGACTTTTAAATTTCATATGCTATTGCACTATCTTGGAAATTAAAAGAGTCGTAACTTAAAATACTGATCTAGCGATTTGCGCGTAATGAACTGGCCATCCACCTCCCACTCAGTGTGCATCGCGCATGTCGAGTGATCAGGGGCTCTCATCACGCAACGTGTAGAATATTGAATGAGTCGGTATAGGCGTCTTTATCGGAATTTCGTTCTGTTTAATTATGTTTGCTATTTGTTCCATAGAAACCTGTCCACTGATTCTTGTATTGTACCTGATAGCCTATTTAGCATTTATTCAGGTTGTAAATGATCTTTTCATGGCAATATCATAGGTTGTCATGGTAAACAAACTTCTACCACTTAAAAATGAACTTGGAAAGTGTATAAGAAATAATTTTACATTGAATATATTGATGTCTTTGATATGCCATATTGTCAGAAAGACTTACTGGTGATTACTTAAAATGTTCACCAATTTTAAAATGTGATAAGTTATATTATACATATTATACAAGCGTCTTTATTAGTACTATTTCCGAGTCGCTGTCAGCTGCTTACTGCTATAGTTAATGACCCACCAAGCCACTGGGAGTGGCTTGATTTAGGGAATGTGTTCTTTATATTAAATGTCTCAGTATGGAGGATCAAATATTCGATCCAAAGATGCCATCATTTTAGATGGAAAATCAATAAAGTAACAATCACATTTTGTGTTCTGTTTTATCATTTTTAGTATTTATATCAACATAAGGATGGTTCAGATCAAAAGTGTAATAAGTGAACATTACATCTGGCATGATTTTGAAGTGTAACGAAATCAATTTCGTAAGTTATTGATAATTTTTGGACTTGTAGTATATGACATCATTTTTCCTTATTTTTTCTATAGGACTATATATTTTAAGGTGCATTTATGTCTCGTGCGAGTACAACTATTTTATTCAGTTTGGTCACATTCATTATTTAAATCTAACCTGGAAATTACTGACAACATACCAAAGCCTCATTTTGAATATTTATAGGTCTAAACGTTGGTTGTTTGAACATGTCCTTGACACTAGTCAACTTTCTATAAATCAAGAGAAGTTTAAAGTTAGAAAGAAAACAATAACCTGGAAAGAATATGTCACCTGATATATGAATCTATGGATACACTTACCTTGTTTGTACTGAAAGGCATCTCATCAGCAGTGAAAGTGGACACACTGTCTAAATCATCAAGATGGTTCTCACTTATGTGTTTTTTTATAGCCTCAACTGTACATTTGCGTATTCTGTTGTTGCTAAGCTTTACTCTACTCAAGCTTCCAAGGTGATTTTGAACCATGTGCAAAATTACCTGTGCAACATCAAATATTACTTGAAGTAATCATTCAGGAAAAGAAACCTTTCATAGTTTTACAGAACATTTAACATATTTTTAGTTTTGTGATTTCAGAAGTGAGTATTTCATTACTTTTGATTTCTGTGTTATAATAATTATTTCAGTATTGATAAACAGTATTTTTATGCTGACACTCTGTTATCAATGCCAGACATGGGCGGTGACAGCAGCCCAGCAGAGAAAATTTACAACATGTGAAATGAAATACCTGAGGAAAGCCGCAAGAGTGACCAAACTAGAGAAAATAAGAAATTATGAAATTAAGAGACAAATTGGTATAAGACCATGCACAGATTACTTTGAGAAACAACAAATAAAATGGTTTGGACACTTTATGAGAATGAACCATAACCAACTACCAACAAGAACATAACAACATAAGAAGATCCAGATACATGGCCAGAGGAAGACCTAAAACAAGATGGATTGATAACATCAAGACAAAACTGAATAAATACAGATTTAACGCAGCCAAAGCGACACATCTGGCTGTGGATAGACAACTAAAGCTCCCAGTCACCATCCCTACTCTTAACGGTAAGTGTGGATATTCTGGCCATCATCCGCCTGGGGATAGACAATACTTTTTTCACAGAACATTTAACATAAGCCTACTTTTAGTTTTGTGATTTGAGGAAACATTTCATTACTTTTGATTTCTGTTACAATAATTATTTGGATACTGTAACTTCATGATGCCCACAATGAAAATAATAACTTGTTGTCATGATCAGGTTTAACCCCAAAAATATATCTTCTTCTTCAGCATTCGTTCTCAAACTTCTGCTTATCAGCGAAGAGAATGTATCATGTCATGGTTTACAGCTCTGCTGTGATTTATATGACTTTTGGGAAGTGACAACCAACTTCACCTGTTAACTTCCTTAGTTTACCTCTTATGACATACATGCAGGCCATAGTTTTGCTGTTCTTTGTTTCCATTTTTGGCCCCCAGCAATTCACGGGCGACATACAGTGGAATCTCCATATAACAACTTTGTCCAGACTGACAAAAAATTGATGTAATAACATAAATACAGTACACTATATACAATTCACTATAGGCCTATACAGTACAAACAATATAGAATAAATATAACTGAGCATTTTAAAAGTGTTGTGTATATAGGGAAATTTATTATAAAAGGATACGCTATAGAGGGATTCCACTATATCATAAAGTCAAAAAGTATCCTTGTGTCACTCTAGTTTGGTGTATTGGAGCTTATGATGTTAGGCACATACTTTATTAATTGACTAACAGCATAGCTAGAGCTATTTAATATCTACACAACAAAATTTTTTAACAGTAAACAGAATACCAGGGCTCAAGGAAAAATAATAAACACTCCACAATATGCAGATGACACAGTCTTCCTAGCAGAAAGTGAACAGGAGATATAAAGACAAAGTTGATAAATCAAGTAGAGAATATTGACTAGATATTAACAATCAAATTCCTTAGACAGGGTCAACTTAGGATCAATTAGTAATCTAAAAGTATTTCCAGCTGAACTGTACATCAAATGTTGAACCAGCTAACTCACCAAGACAATATATTTCCAGCTGAACTGTACATCAAATGTTGAACCAGCTAATTTACCAAGACAACATATGTACATACCCGAGTACAATAAACTTAATCCTCTATGCTGTGTACATATTTACCTGCCCTGTATGTTCTGTGAGACCACATCCTTCCAAGTCCAAAACCTCTACAGATTGGCTTGCTGACATAGCCACAAGTACACTGCTGGCACCATAGTCTCCAAGTAAATTGTAGTCAAGGAAGAGCCAACGTAGAGTATTACAGTTTGCTAGACCCATACTGAACTGGGCCCAACCCAAAGCACTAATGCGAGGATTATCACTGAGAGTCAGTTCAGTTATACCTGAAAATCAAGATTTGTATAACTTGTTCATTTGATTTTACATTTATAATGTCTACAAAAAAAGTAAAATCAATCAACTAACGGGAAGTAATTTTTTTCCACATCAAGCAGCATATGGGGTTATAGCACGTTTCACTAGCTTTGTCCTCAAACAAATCTAATTATATGAGTAACTGTCTAATGTATTGATTCCATTTTTTGATGTTATTTTTTTATTAGACCCAAAATATTTATACTTTATATTTGTGCATCATGTCTAGTTTTTGTGCACAAATGAAATCCTTTGATCTTTATCAGCATTCTAATTATTGTGCTCCAAGAAAAGAAGTTTTACATCTTCAGACAATACACAGGATACAATCTTAGACACTGTGTCTTGTATTCGAGAGTACAAATTTTACGCTTAAATAATGCCAAATGTATGATAAATAAATCAAGGTAAGATATAGGCCTAACCCTCATGTGAGATGAAATGCTTGAGGAAAGTTGCCGGGGTCACCAGGCTTGACAGATTGCGGAATAAATATATCAGGGAAAGAATAGGTATAATATCTTGTACAGATTACATAGAGAGAGAACAGATCAAGTGGTTTGGCCACATTATGAGAATGCATCACGAAAAGTTGCCCGTACAAGCATATAACCAAATGAGATCAGGGTACAAAACCAGAGGAAGACTACGGAAAAGATGGATAGAAAACGTCAGGGACATCCTGTACAGACACAGTCATAGCACAGCCAAGGCCACACATCTGGCTTTAGAACGCAAGCTCCAATCACCCCTACACTTAACGACAAGAGTGGATCACAAACCACCTGGGGAAAGACAATAGACAAAAAAATAGATATAACCCTTCTCCCTCTCCACATTCTAAGACTATAACTAAGACCATATGAATGTTTGAGATTGTTTCATCAATCAGAAGATACCAGGTAGCATGTCAGTGAAACTGATTCAAAATGTGATTACAATAATATTGTCCTACCAGGTCTGTTACTGACTGGCAGCATTAAAGAATACAGAACATCAATAGACATGTCACTGAGTTTGCAGTCTCCCACATCCAGGGACACAATTCCTGGATGGACGCTTAGAGCACGGCCAAGAATTTGCATCCCAACATCTCCAAGGTCACTGCCATGGACACTGAAGATAGTATATTTTATTACATGAGGCAATTGTATAAATAATACACACACAGAATACATTATCAAGGGTATAAATAATACACACACAGAATACATTATCAAGTGTATAAACAATACTCACACAGAATACATTATCAAGTGTATAAACAATACACAGAATACATTATCAAGTGTATAAACAATACACAGAATACATTATCAAGTGTATAAATAATACTCACACAGAATGCATTTGTAAAATTGGAAACTTCCTATTATATCATCTAGCATGAAGAGTATGATGATGATAAGAAGGTAGGTCACTCCAACAAATCAGAGAGAAGTGCAGAAGACAATCAGTCACATTATATTTAGTAAGGCCTTTGACTTGGTCAGTATAAAAGGGCTATTGAAATTTTCACAAAATCTACTCTCCCCCCCCCCTCCCCTCTCCATATTTAATTCCATATGAAGGGAATGATTTTGTGTGATGGATTATTCTCAGTCCTATTTAAGTGACATGAAACACAAGATTGGTGTCTAGCCTTTTCAGAATCTTCTTCTCCCCTACTTACAAATTGGAATATTCTTCTCCCTGCTTCTGACTTTCCTGGCTTACACATTAGGATATTCTTGTCCCTGCTCCTGGCTTACACATTGAAATATTCTTCTCCTGTTCATGACTTACATATTGGGATATTCTTCTAACTACTCTTAACTTATGAATTTGATTCATTTAATTATGCCATTTTTTTGCATTGGACATTTGATGGAATGTTTTTCAATCTTGCTCAGCTACAGTTAGGGACTACAGTCAAATTGGTGCTCATCAGAGAGATGCTTTATGCTGATTTCATGACTCTCACCCCACATTTATGGCTCCATCCAGAAATAGGAGGACCATTTTTCTGATGTCTGAAGACAGTTTCATGCTAACCATGAGCCTGAATCAAATTAACGTCACAATCATTGGAGTGACCATGGAAATTTGCCACCTTTACTTACCAAGGATCAGTCATCAGCAGCATTTTTTTCTCTATATGAAAATCGATAAAAGATTGGGGAAGACAAACACTATCATTACCCAAGTGTAAAATAAGTGTGTGAAAATAATGCAGTGGTTATATGTCCCACTAAATTCTATCATGCTTGCATTATTAGTACCATACTGTATGAAATGCAACTTGGAGCACAAACATGAGTCAAGAGAGCAGGTTTAAATCCTTTCATTTACTGTGTTAGAGATGTACCCTAAAAATTAGATGGCAAGACTATGTGACACACACTGGTGTTCTGCATTACGCGAATATCCCAATGTACTCTCTTATAAGTTAACATCATCTAGAAGGTTATGACGTGTAAAACATGGATAAATGAAAGCTGCTCAGTGATACCATATATGGGCATCTGACCAAGAAGTCAGAAAAATTATGAAAGTGTACAGACTAAATAACGTTAAATAAAATTATGATTATCATTCATTAAGCTATAATACGACACTATCGGCACCTAAATTATTTACATTTGTATTTAACGAACTCAGCCTAATATACTTACTGTAGACCTGTAAGTGACTTGTTAATTTGTATAGATTGAGCTAGAATTTCTATATGATGCATGTTGGTCACCATTCGAATGTTTAGTGTCAGCTGATGTAGTGACTTGCAAGAGCCAACAAGCTTAAGAATGCGTTCTAAATCTTTATCACGAACTGTACATTCTCGCAAGCATAACAACACCAACTGATTGGTTTTCAATGCTTTGCAAATATGAACGACGTCCTCATTTGACAAAACAACACAAACTTTATTAAAAGCGTGATCCTCCATATCTGATAACAATGACAATCAGCCACCTTAAAATCTACTGTTGCTGTTTTAACTCAGTCGCCATTTTGATCCGTAACAACAACAAACAGTAACTGTCACGAGCCAAATGCAAAGTACTTTGCGTGTTTATTACGTCGAGCAGTTTTATTAAAGAAACATATGCATAAGAAAAGCCGGAGAGATTATATTTTGAGACCTTTGTGTCTTTAGTAAATCAGTTCTGCAGAAGGTTTTTAAAACAACTTTTGCCCGGTACTACTTGTTCATTGCAATCGCTGTTGCCGCTCCTTAGCTTTTAAAATATATTTTTGGAATATTGAATTTTTTTCCACATATAAATCCTGGTTACTTATTTTATAAGTATCGAAAAATGAAATCACATTGTAATAACATTTTTCAAATCACTTTTAAAAAAAAAAACCCACAAATCATTTTTAAAGAAGGGGGAATGGGGTCTATGTTTCAACCAAAAAGGCTATTATCAAGCACAGAATACAAGATGAAGTAAAAACATGATCAAAATGTAGGCATACATTTCTGACAATGGAGTGTTGTAGACATTCATGTAGCATTCATAGGCCTATGTTGAGGGTTGATAATGATGGCCTGCTTGATGTTAGTAGTCATTTCATCACGGCAGTCCAGACGACAAGTCCATAGGTGCTCCGATCTCACAGGCCCTATTTAGTAGGTCTATGTCTTTCAGCATACAGTAACTGGATATTCTGGTTAGGCCTATGTGTTGGTCAATAACTGCTTTTGATTTTTATATAGGACTTGCTCATTTCTTGCAACACCACGCTTCACTCCCAGGTCCAGCATTCTAGCCATAGATGCGAAGGAATAAATATACCCCATGCCATAGACCTATAGTCCAACTTCATGATTCCATTCAAAATATCAGCATGGTCCCTTGAAATGCCACTTCTCATAGTGGACATGTTTGCAAGTAAGTGTCCTGATTTTCATTTCCATCAACAACCACGAGTCTTGGTGTATACCTACTTGTACGAAGGTAAATTCTTCAGCTCAGATCTTGTCATCGACTCAAGTCAATGACAGCATAGATAGCCTGACAGAATTTTTCTAAGCATTGGCCTACTCATAGACTCAGTATGAAAACAGACACTTGTAGAACTCTGATTCCAGCCATACTTGCCTTCATCACCTCCATCGTCATACTACTAGTTGGTGTATAGAAAGTAACACATTATTCTCTAGTACACTTCACTCTGCGCAGTGAATGCCCCAGCACGTGCCGAACCATGGAACCATCAATGTAGACAATAATATCCCCATCGGAGGAATTCTCACTGATTTGATCCAGGACTTCTGAATCTATATCAACAGTAATGTCAATGCCACGTTTTCTGGAAAGTGTGATTACCACTTCATTGGGAGCTGTAAACGTGATATGCTTACTTTCCCACTCTTCTCCATGTTCTATGTCCCCTAATGTGCATACCCATTTAATAACCTACTCTGCAAGGTCATGAATTCTCCATCTTTAATTTATTTATTTCCGTTGATCTTTTCAAAATCATCATGTAGTATGCCTTCCTGTTTGATGTGGAAACTATAATTGATAACACATCTAGACTTTGAATCCAACATTAAATGTAGCACAAGTACAACCGGACGTCAGTGAGATATTATGACGACTGCGTTTAACCTGACAGTCATGTGAACCTTCAGCTTGCATATCCTTTGTATCTTCTAGGGGGCTAATGATTAGTTAAATTGACTGTTGTAAAAATTGACACTTCAGACATTTTTATGTTATATTTCTTTCACCAGGTAGCAATGGGTGTTTTATGCTGATAGTTCATGTAGTCTACTGTATTTACATCTACACATCCTACCCCTCAATTAGCTCTTTACTTTCTTTCTAAATCCTGACTACCCACATTCGGGCAGAGGAGCACATATAGTAGGATACAAACCTTATTCATAGGATGAGGAAATGCAACCTAAAACTAGATGGTGTGGTTAGACAGACCAGGCTCTTAGCCTAGGATGGCAGCTCCTGCTGCATGCCTTCTTCAAAGTGTATTGATGTTACCTTTACTTTGGAGTTAGTGAGGCAAACAGAGAACAAGGGATCATGTTGTACTTTGAGGGTCAACCACAACGTTGGTTTAAAGACATATGAAAATGAAATAAGTGTGATACAGACATTCATGTGACAAGGGAAACATCAGGAATGGTATAAAGACAAATCAATCAATCAATCAAGTGCCATGCCGACTGGTGTAGGCGATCATGTTTCTCCACGACTCTCAGTCTCTTGTGTTGTCAATAAGCTCGGTTGGTGAGCTTCTACCGTGCCACGATACAAGCCCATCTAGTAACTTTTCTCTTTGTCGAACCCTATCTCTTCTCCCTTTGATCTTTCCAGTGGTTTTTAAGTGTTCAAGCTGTGTTCTTCTCAGCACAATCACATAAAGACAAAGGAGAAAGTAATAGCAGATAGTTGAAGGGCTGGACGTCACAGAAGACACACAACAGAGCATGGTGGTCCTGTGATTTCTTGTACATGCTGTGGAAGAACTCTGGGGATCAGATTGTTCTTGTGAGTCACATCTATTATTGCCATGGATAGTAGATTATATTTCTTCTTCTTGTCATGTGACATATTCTTTCCAGAACGTTGTCTTTCCAATGAACTCTTGGAACCCCCTTCTGTCTTGTGCGATGCGGCTTGCATTATACAATGTATTCATGTTATCTTTAATGTTGTCCGCCCATCATCTTCTTGGTCTACCCTTTCTCCTCTTGCCAGGTGCTCTGCTCTCCATTATTTGTCTTTCTAAACATTGTCTCTTTATATGACCAAACAGGTTCCAACAATCTGGAATCTTCAATGTGTTTATAATACATATTTCCCCTTAAGGAACCAGGCTCATGGATGAGAAACGGTTCAGTACCCAATGGGCACAGGCACAGCACGTCCAATTGCACGAGGCAAGTTCATAGACAGTGGAACACCTCGTGCGAGTCAGACGAGAGCAAAAATCGTCTGGACGAAGAGTCGTCACTACTACTATACCTGGAGACAGATATAGAGGCTGTCACAGGCTAAGGGTAGCCCACCCGAATTGTCAAGGCATGTCAAAATCGGATGTGCAAGGCCTACAAGGCGCATAACGGTGGCACAACGTAATCACGTTCCCGGCGGAAATCGCACGGATATCCGTGATGGTTACAATGGAGCGAACACAAAACAAACAAACAAACATAATACATATATTTCTTATAGCAGAATTATAACACTATCAAGGAAAGGCACCATTAATTTCATCCCAAGAAATTCCATACTTGTGAAAGCTCTTATGTCGCATGCACTGGCAATGTATCCTTGTCCAAAAAGTCAGTATAGAGAGAATTCATTATGTTCTAAACACATCAAAATTTCAAAAATTCAACCAGCAAGTCCAGGATGAACGTGAATATTCACAGATGATGCACTCACATCAGGAATCAGGGTTGATAAACAGGAAATGGAAAATGCCGTTACAAGAAATTTCTCAATGTTGTGATAGAAGGAGTTATTAGTAAGTCTTGCATAATTTGGTGTTCCTTGGACAACAATATGATGAAGATGAATTTATTCTATACACTAGACTGCTCAGAGGAGCTCAGAATAGGGCTTCTGCCATTCTCAGAAGAAGATTCATCGCTGAAAGGGTGTGTGGTATCAACCTCCAGTATGTTTGTTTTGCGTTCGCTCCATTGTAACCATCACGGATATCCATGCGATTTCCACTGGGAGCATGATTACGTTGTACCTCCAGTATGAAATTGAGGCAGTAAAATAAATTCCTAAAATTAGTTTTTGAAACTAGACTGTGCCAATGAGAGTAGTTTTGTGTTTGGCTCCATGGTTTTCAAAAATTTAAATAGAATTTCTGAGCTTCATTAATTTGTATAGATAATTTATCTTGGTCATCTTAAGTTTAGGGAAATACAAGAGTTGATAAACAAGGTTCAAGAGATTTGTGAAAGAGCAAATGACTGCGAAGAGGGAGAACTGTCTTTGCTCAGATAAAAGGCCACCATATTTTACAGAAAGCAAAACAAAATAAAGCAAAACAGGTAGACAAATCTGTGTTTTTCACTTTTCCAAGGATTATTTTCCTTGGCTATATTTATCCTAATATAGTTCATGGCATATTAGCTGAGTTTATGATATCAGGGAATAAGGAATTGTTGCTTCTATCAATGCAACTGTCATCCAAATTACAAATCAATGCTTCATTCCACAATCCATCAGTACATTCACTAATATAACAAAGTAAACCCAATCATATTCATCCACCAGGTTGATACCACATCAAATCTGTCTATTTGAGTTGGAATCCCTTGTACACTTCACAGGCAAAGATTGCTGAGTTTTGGAAATTATATTTTTTCAGTCTGTAGTGATCCATTTAGTAAGAATGATCATATTTTCTATATTATTTTCCACCAGGCATGCAATTACTTTTTAAACAGTTTGCCATATACCTTCTATTGAATACGTTTGTTAAAGTTATAGACCACCTGTTGAATGCTTATATCATCTAACCACCACATATCTGAGAATGAGCATCCTAATTAAGGAAGACTAACCACCAATGGATTTATCTGAGAGTTAGACATAAGTTCATAGCAATAACCTATAACATAAACAAACAACACAAACAAATAATACACAGATGTGATCTGTGTCTATGATTTTCATTCAACATTTTTCAGCTTTTAAAAAAAAAAATTTTCAAGAGATTGTTGTATGCAAAAAGCAAAATTGTATTATTTTTTTAATTTATTGAACAAAGTTTCATTTTTGATAACTTCTTGAATGATACAATAATGATGATGATGAAACAATAGCTTTAGCTGTAAGCAGGTAGATATTTACAGACATAGCCTTTATGACAAAAGCACAGGTTCTTCTCAGTTGTGTAACTGAGGTGGCATCCAGACTCCTATAAGGTCCCAAAGGCATAGATGTGTAGGGGGTGGGGGGGGGGGTGTGGTTATTGATGCATGTCTAGTCCCTGAAGGGAGGTATTTCAGTGAGCTATAGTATCTCAGGATTACCACATCCTGTCAGAGGCACAGCACAAACATCTGGGCAAACTACCTGGTATTTCATAATTCTTCTGTCAGATTCGTTAATCCATCCCCAGTGATGGCACATCTGACATGAGTCTGCAACAAAAGGACATGGTTTCAATTTCCACTGACCTGCATCTCTCCATCATTTAGTTTCAGTAATTTCAAAATTTCAATGTTTTTTTTCTCTGTCCATGATATTCGTAGGATCTTTCTGTAGCAGTTCATTTCAAATTAATTTATTATTTTTGGATATTATCTTCTTTAAAGTTCATGTGTCACATCCATATGTTGCCACTGGGAAAATACATGAATTAAGTATTAATGGACAAGAGAAAAATGTTTAGTTCACAAAATAGAGTAATATTGTCTATTGTCTTTCCCCAGGTGGATGATGGTTTATATTATCCATACTAGTATTATCCATACTAGGTGGGAGCCTTAGTTTTCGTTCCAAGGCAAGATGTGTCTGCTTAGCTGCATTGAGTCTACATTTGTTAAAGGTTATCCTGATGTTGCCTATCCACCTTTTTCTTGGTCTACCTTCGGCTTTATGACCGGATATTCTTTTGTTATATGCTGTTATTAGTATTTGGTTTGGCTTCATTCTCATAAGGTGACCAAATCATTTCACTTGCTGTCTTTCAATATATTCAGTACATGATATTATACCTACCCATTGCCTAATTTCATCATGTCTTATTTTATCTAGTTTAGTAACCATTGCAGATTTTCTCAGTCACTTCATTTCACATGCAATGATTTTCCTTTGCTGCGAGACTGTTAGAGATCATGTTTGACCGTGTAGCAGAATATTGGTATACAAATTGTAGATATTATCTGTCTTTTGATTTCCATCTTGATCTTTGGTTGGTGAAGTAATAGTGAAAGTTGCTAAGTCAATGTATTTGCTTTCTGATACCGTGTTTTTCTTTCTCTGTCTATTCTTCCATTTTTGTAAATAATGCTGCCCAGATATTTAAATTCTTTGGCTTGTTTCACTTTGGTGTTATCTATTGTTATATCTATTGGTGATGCAGGTTTGCTGATTTTCATAATAGACACACAAAACTATAGTCAAAAGCTTACAAAACAGACTGAATCAACATTTTGACCATAAGATAATTATCAAGAAAACATACAGAACAAATAAAGCACAAACAATAACAATAATACCATTGCAAATGTACTAGACAGCAGGCATTTAATAACAGGGAAAAAAAAAAGTAATTAATTATGTATTGTGGTAGAAAACACATTAAAAACTATAAGTATTATAACAAAACAAAATAACTATAAATGGAAACAACTGGAAAGACAAAACAGCACTTTTTTTATACAGAAATGATTTGTATTAAGACCAAGAGACTTTCGAGTACCATACTGCACTATATAGGCCTAACGATTTTCAATAAAGCACATAGCCCTATCATTAGTGGAGCAAGATTTTGTTGAAGTGACTTGGATGTTACCAAAATTTTCAGTGCCATTGAAAGTAACAGGGGTAAGAAATTTGTAGTTACTGCCATGAAGATGTTAGCAGAAGTAGTTACCAAGTCTCTTAACCTTTAGCAAGCCAGATTAAAAAATACGAAACGTCTCCCTGCCACCGGATTTTTTTTTGAAAATTTGCGTTAGTGATGGTGACTGTTTTGAAAATGTGATAATTTTTTGGTTGTTGAAGATATTTAAATAATATTTGCACATATAAATAAAGAATTGAATTCTTCATATATTGGTGTAATTTATTTATGTGTGTGTGTGATACCAGACGTATGAGAAAGTGGTAAAGACGTTTTTCACCAAAAAACATATATTTTATAACAAATAAAGAGAAAAAAATTAGTAAAAAATGACTTACCTTACTTATCGAATTCCTTGGCAACACTACACTAAATCACACGCAAATCTGTTGTATTTATGTTCTTTCATTGCGAAATTATCAAAATATTGCCGGGGGAACTGTATAAAACATGTAGAAATGCAGTAAAATCATTCTTTGATCTTAGGTCTAAAGTCATTTTTTGGTGCCACTTAAACATATTCGATATCAAACCTTTACAAGTCCCCAAACCAACACAACATTCTGTATATTCACTGCTGTGTAACAAAATAACTAAATAATTCATGATTCAAGCCACGATTCAATGTTATTTTATTCTAAATACGATGAAAGAAAGGTCTATAAAACCTATCAACCATCATGGCATCGTACCGGTATGCAAATGTGGTCAGATTAATTGGTTTAACACGTGTATCTTCCACCTTGACATCTTTACAACAATCATTTAGGAAGTGGGAATGTCCCAGCCTCGATTGCGCATGACCAGAACTATATACAAGCTGTGATTAGGCTGTGATAGGCCTATTTCGCACAATGTCTCATTGAGTGAGTGCACATGACAACAGTAACAGCCGCCATCTTTTTTTTGTCAATCACACTTGACCAAAGCATGGTGAAGGTTAATGCAATAGAATAGAGAAGGGACTAGATTATTGGAGATATGAAAGTAAAATTTCATAACAAGCTATGTAAACTAATAAGGTACCATATGAAGATTACACAAAAATAAAATGGTGCTTACTCTTATACATTGGTATGAAATAAAATAACAAAGCAATAATGAAATTGAAGGCTTGTGATTCTAGAATAATTTCTTCTCACATACATAATACTGTGTTTTTAGTGATAAGTTCATATTAGGCAAGGTATTCATCTGTATTCATGTTTTTATAACAATAACTTAATTAATTAGAAATTAATTATTTGGTGAGGTTGTTTGAAACATGTCGTCGCTTCAATCGGAACCAAATTCCATTATCACTTTTAAGGACAGCTGCAACTGATCTTTGAACAGGTGGGGCATCTGGAGCAAGCTCAATGTTATACCTGGTAAATTAATGTAGTACATTAGCACCTGGTAATTAATGGTAAAGAGACTAAATAAAAGTAGAATGGTAGAGACTAGATAAAGGTAATGAGAATAGATAAAGGTAGAGATACTAGATAATACCAAAGAATCTCCAATAAAATTCATTTTGTAAACAAGATACCATAAGCCAGATTCAATACCTTGACATGTTGAGCACAGGACAAATGATTTCACCACTACACCTAAATTAAAGGTGATGATGACAGAACTCAGAAGAATTACAAATGTGTCCCTCTTGTTCCTTATGTCAGGTGATAGAATTTTACTTTTGGCTTTCTGCTGAGGACAGATTTTTTGGACCATTGATAAATAAAACGGAAACACAATGCATTTTCATTCTCTGGACTACATCCTGCTGGAAATCTATTAGGGCCATTGACCTGCTACAAGAGTGATCCAGTGGAAGTTGAGAATTAATGCTAAAGAGGAAGATTTTTGGCTTCATATAAGTGTTTTTCCAGCATTCTTTATTTATGGACAGTTTTTCAGAGCTTTTCCAAGCTCCACATATCGGTTTCATTCAATGTGACTATAGGGTGCACTGTCATTAGCTGGGCAGTCTTGTATTATTGTATTATGGAGAGAACTGTGCCATGACTTTCTTGCA
Source organism: Meghimatium bilineatum (assembly GCA_034231615.1). Taxonomy (NCBI): domain Eukaryota; kingdom Metazoa; phylum Mollusca; class Gastropoda; order Stylommatophora; family Philomycidae; genus Meghimatium; species Meghimatium bilineatum. Next base: position 24,715,946 of record CM067322.1, read on the forward strand.
ATATTGAGGCATGTTGCAGATAAAAGGATTGATTCCCTCCTTGCAGTTCAAACTATAGCGGATGACAATAATACCATGTCAAGAGTGGCATCGCTAAATGAGAGCTTTATTCAGATAACTAGAAAAAACTGGTAAACTAACACAGGGTAGGTGTGGTCAGTTGTTACATGATGAGGGATATCTTGAGGGATATCCGAGCACTTATGGACTGATGGTTCAATGTGCAGTGAGGATGATCTTTTTACTAACTAACTGCAGTTCAGGGATGGGTGTTCATCAGGCTTTACCAAAGCACAGAACATGTTTTTGATGTATTAGGCAGCCTAGTGTATTTACAGAGCCTAGTCCTGCTCTGTGGCAGAGTGGTACAGGGCCCGTCTGTGATGGCTAAGGTACCAAGTTTAATCCCCGCTACAGGCAATTGTGCATCCGGACTGTTCAGAAAGCACTGGCAAACTACTGAATGTATTTATATTGTCTAGAAAATCACTACAGCCAAAAATGCTTGGTTGATAGCCATGTCCTGAATAGGATATGCTCCCAATTCCCTATTTTACAGGGTGCTGCACTTGGACAGTGGTTCATCTGATGTTTACTATCAAATCATCAGTTTAGCTTATCTCTGTAAACTGTATTAAGTGTTATCTAATCTGAAATATCTTCAGTTCACCCTTTCAGCTCCCTGAGGAACATAGGATTGTGACTGTCACTCTCCAACAATGTTTTTATTATGTTGTATTCAACTGTACTGATGAAGCTCCAACTGATTTGGTCTCTTCCTATACTTTCACATTCATTCTTAGACTTCTGCGCATTCTGCTACACAGAACAGAATGTGTTGTGTCCTGGTTTACAGATTAGCTGCAATATCTGCTTTTCTGCCTGATGCATCCAACTTCAGCATGGCCTATAGATCACTTTGACCTTCCATGGGATAGAACAGCCAACTCATCCTCCCAAACCTCCTTTGTTGCCTCTTACCTGCCTGGCAGGTAACAGTGCCACTAATCTTTGCTCTACTTCTAGGCCCCAGCAACACACAGGTGGTTTCCTCTATTGTTCTGCTCAAAGTGCTTCTTGGTCTTTCAGTTCTTCTCTTTTCCTGCAAGATCATATTATTTTTCCATCTAGTGTCAATTAATTATTGCTTGTAATAGCAGTTTAATTTCATTTATCCTTAATACATGCTAGATATAAGTCCCTTGTTTTATTCTTATTGTTGCAGAAACATATCACTGTTTGGTATCCTCTCTTATTTGTTTATTACACTTTAATTTATCCCAGCCAATATTTAATAGTTTTCTAAAAACATTTATTTTCAAATGAATTTAATTTCTTATTCTGTGCCTTTGTTACTTTCCAACTTAATGCAACAGTATGTAAGTGTATTATATCGATACATATATTACATTGGAATTCAACAATCATAGTTTAGTATATGTACTTATTGTTTGTTTTTTAATTTCCAGATGTTTGTTAGGTGGTTAAATGCACTAGATTTCAAAGCAATTTGAGTGGAAATCTTTTATGCTGTATCTTTATATTGTTATTTTGCTGCCCAAGTAGGAAAAGTTATAAACTTTCTGAATTGTTTCTCAGTTGAATGCCATATTAATGTTTAAGTTGGTCAAATTAATGATCTCAGTCTTAGAAGTGTTAACTTGAAGGCTTATTTGTTCTGAAAGATGACAAAGTCTATTCAACAGTTCTTGTGCCTTGTCAGGAGTTGGACGTAATACCACTGTGTCTGTAAAATCAAGATCACTAAGAGTCTTATAATCTGCCCATTTTATACAAAAATATTCATTCTGGGCATAGATTTTTTCCTAACCCAATCTATAACAAGATAAAAAGTGATGGTAACATGATGCAACCTTAATTTACTCCTTCTCTATGTCAAAATCATTCAGTTTTACTTTTGTTTATTCTAAAAGAGCATCTTGAGTTGTCATATAAAGCCTTGATTATATTTAAATATCTAGTTGGGAAGCCATCATACTTGGTGATCATTTTCTAGCATTGAGAAGTGAAGACTATCAAATGGTTTTTGAAAATCAATAAAGTTTATCTTCTTCTTCTTCTTCTTCATCGTTCATTCTCAAACTCCTGCTGGATCTCCCTTGTAGCAAGACCATTGTCCTACTAGATTTGCACCAGGATGTAGTCCAGAGAATGGAAATGCGTTGTGCCCCCGTTTTATTTGTGCCAATGGCCTGACACATCCGTCTTCAGCTGTAATAAATTTTATAATAAGTGGGGATTTCATTTCCACTGATTCTTCATTGATTGTTATAATCTAAATATAGTAATTCCATGTTATTATGCATATTGAACAAAATTTCCGCTGAAGATGGATGTGTCGGGCCATTGGCACAAATAAAATAGTGACACAATGCATTAGCATTTTCTGGAGGACATCTTGCTGGAAATCTAGTAGGACCATGGTCCTACTACAAGAGAGATCCAGCTAGAATTTGAGAATGAACGCTGAAGAAGAAGAACAAAATTAACATATATTTACCTGTGCAAAATTCTACCGATGAGCACTTTTTCCTCATTCAAAGCAAAATTCTGTCCAATACAGTTTCTAGAGCCTGCAGAGAAAGGCGTGAAGGAAAAGCTATCCCTATCCTTCATATTCTCTGGAAGAAATCTCTCAGGTTTGAACTCATCAGGTTCTTCCCAAATAAGAGGATTTTTGTGCAGGTGAATCATGGCTATGGTAACTGTTGTTCCTGCTGGTATAGTCTTCTCATCAATTTCAAGAGGTTCATTCAGAGTTCTCTGTATTAATGGTACTGGAGGGTAGAGTCTCATCGCTTCCTTGATACACAAGCTCAGCGTACTCAGCTTCGCTAAGTCAGACCTGGCAATAATATAAGAAATTGTCAGAGTATGTGTTTATAAATGAGTATGTTAGTTCATCTAATAGCTTACCAGTAAGATTACACACACTCGTATTACACATCAAATAACACACACTAGTATTAAACATTATTAAATTACACACACTAGTATTACACATTATTAAATTACACACACTAGTATTACACATCATTAAATTACACACACTAGTATTACACATCATTAAATTACACACACTAGTATTACACATCATTAAATTACACACTAGTATTACACATCATTAAATTACACACACTAGTATTACACATCATTAAATAACACACACTAGTATTACACATCATTAAATTACACACACTAGTATTACACATCATTAAATTACACACACTAGTATTACACATCATTAAATTACACACACTAGTATTACACATCATTAAATTACACACACTAGTATTACACATCATTAAATTACACACTAGTATTACACATCATTAAATTACACACACTAGTATTACACATCATTAAATAACACACACTAGTATTATATATTATTAAATAACACACACTAGTATTACATATTATTAAATAACACACACTAGTATTACACATCATTAAATTACACACACTAGTATTACACATCATTAAATAACACACACTAGTATTACATATTATTAAATAACACACACTAGTATTACACATCAAATAACACACACTAGTATTACATATTATTAAATAACACACACTAGTATTACACATCATTAACATTTGCTCACCAATATTCCAGAGCATACTCATCTATCATTACCGAGGGCGCACGCAGAATTTCATACATTGACATCGCTGTCTTAAAAAATTTGTATAAAATCTATCTAGCGCGAGAGAGCCTTGAAACTTTCTACGTGTTGTAACGACTGTTTACACTTTCTGAATGAATTTGAAAGCTCCAGACTTATTTCAAGTGCAAAATGCTATTTATCATAATACTAGACCTATATTTACATTAATTTCTATATATCATACAATATTACCTTTGAAATCTCCAATATTTCCTGATAAAAACTTATCTATGATGCCTATATCTGTATTCCACATGTGCTGCTATTTTTACACAAAATTAATTTTCCAGAAATACTATTTTAGTAACATTATTGCAATGGGTATTACCGTATTTCCGATCTATCATAGAATTTTCAACGATTGTCGACATTGGTCCGAAAAGTGTTAAATAACACACACTAGTATTACACTATTACACACACTAGTATTACACATTATTAAATTACACACACTAGTATTACACATTATTAAATTACACACACTAGTATTACACATAGCAACATCAGTGTTGAGGTGAAAATCAAACTGAATAAGTCACTGGTGCTTTCTGTTGTGTTGTATGGTTGTGAGAGTTGGACACTCACTGCGGACATGGAGAGAAGATTACAGGCTTTCAAGTACAAATGCTACAGACGAATTCTACGAATTTCCTATAGGGAACATAAGACCAATGTGTACATAAGAAATAAAGTAGAGATGTGTGCAGGTGTTCAGGAGCCATTGCTTTCAATAGTGAAACGACGAAAACTAGCATGGTTCGGACATGTATGCAGGCACGATTCTTTGTCAAAAATAATACTGTAGGGAACTGTCGAGGGTTGAAGAAGCAGAGGAGGGAAAATAAAGGCTGGACAGACAACATCAGGGAATGGACATGGCAAGATATTTCCACACTTATTCGCATCGCTGAGGATAGAATTCGCTGGAGGACTCTGTGTACTGAGGCATTCAATGTGGTACCCCTATGACCCTGAAGGGTTATGGGTTCATTGATTGATTACATATTCAACTGCAGATTCTGTTTCTATACTCATTATACAATTGTAAATAAAAACGATAACTACCATTCAATAAAATCTGTGTCTCTGCCTTCTAGAATTGTATCAATCTCAGATTGAACTTTGACCTGATACTCTGGGTTCTTAGCCAATGAATAAAGGATCCAGGGGGCAGCTGTGGCTGTTGTGTCATGACCTGTGAGGAGTGAATATTATATGCATAAACACACACTCAATGGTTTTAAATAGAAAACTATACTTACTTATTTGTTAACAAAATTTAAGAAAACTATACTTATTTGTTAACAAAATTTGCTAATTGTTCCCTTCATTTTGTCTTTTATATAAAAAAAGCTATGCCCCATAATAAACAATAGATATTGAGTTCAAGGAACTATAATGAAATAACTGATATAAGAAGACCTAGATTATGTAGATGACTTTGCATTGCTGTCCCAGAACTAAAAACAAATTAAATGAATGAATAATTAACAGATCAGAAGCAAATTTTCTGCAAAATGCATAGCAAAAGCACAATTATAAGGAGCAGGCAATGAATAAACACCAGGTTACATTAGACAGTACAGTTCTACAGTTGGTAGAATCTCATGCAAACTTTATCAGCAATACAGACAAGGAGTAAAATTTTAAGACACTTTTTAGAATGAATATAGACAAGAAGTTAGGAACAGACATTGATGTCAGGAGAATAGTGCACAAAAAAATAATTTTCTTTCTACATAAAATTCATAAAGGTACTACATTAGATGCACCAGCACACATTAATCCAGCAGACTCTAAATAGAAAAGTGAATGAGGGAGGAAATATTTTTATTGCTTCAGTCTTTGATGTCTGTCCATTATTTTCTGTGTCCTCTTCCACCTTCGACTGTTCCCAGCAGGATCCTTTTTGACAAGGAATCATATCCAACTAACAGAAATGTATTCATTTCGATTTTATATGCTTACATACGCATTTGTCTTATGCTCCCTATAGAAAATATCCAGAATTCATATATAGCTCATGTATTCAAAGGACTGTATTCCTTCCTTCCACGTCTGCAGTGAAATTCCACTTAATTTTCATTCTGTACTTGCTAACTTTTACAGTTCTTATGGGGTGCAAAGGGAACGCATTGCTCTAGGCAGACCCAGGGTTAGCAGATAACCAAGATCCCAAATTTACCTACACGCGGTGCACCCTGGAAACAGAAATACAGCAGCTCGAGCTGATTCTGGCCAAATCATTTGGGGATCGTGTCCGAGAATGTGGAGGTAGCAGATGGAAAGAGATTTGACTGCACTAGAGACAGACAATATCTCCGACACCACCAGCAGTATCACATATAGCGACACTGTCGACATACAGTGAAGCTTGTCAGTCCAGTCCGAACATTGGAGGGGCGGCCAATGTAAAATGCACGTAAAGGTAGATGCATGGCGAGAGACAAATAGATTTCATACCGAGTACAATGAAACAATGAAAGGGCAGAACAGCACTAGAGGGCTGCACGAACTGCAAATAGAAAATGAAAAGTTCCTAGGAAAGGGGAACTACAAGCTCCGTCAGTTCGAGATGAGCTTCTAGTTACCTGTGTTCCTTACAGGCAGAGACCCAGACCCATTCTTTGGCGTTTGGTAAAGCAAGACGACCTAATCCAACTCTAATGTCGAGCCTTCCTAAACTGGAAATATGCTCACAAAGAGAAAGGGTTCTGTACCCGATGGGCTTAGGCAAGAAAGGGACAATGATTGTAGTCCTGGCCAAACTCTACTGTCAAGGTTTCCTATACCGGAAGTACACTTGCAGAGAGAAAGGGTTCCGTACTCGATGCGCTCAGGCACAAAAGGGACAACGATTTAGCCCTGGCCCAACTCTACTGTCAGGTTTTCCTACACCGGAAATACACTTGAAGAGAGAAAGGGTTCAGTACCTGATGGGCTCAGGCACTATTGGGACAAGGACGCTCAGCTCGAGAACGCCTTGCTCTCAAACGTGTGGTGTGAGACTCGAACTCTGACAAGGGGTACACGATGTTGGTGAATGACACCTCGGCTAAGAGGGCGAAAGAGCCAGGGTCCAACTCCTCTGTTGAGTTCTTCCCCTTAAGGAACCAGGCTCACGGATGAGAAACAGTTCAGTACCCAATGGGCACAGGCACAGCACATCCAATTACACGAGGCAAATTCATAGACAGTGGAACACCTCGTACGAGTCAGACGAGAGCAAAAATCGTCTGGGTGAAGAGTCGCCACTACGCGTGCCTGGAGTCAGATATAGAGGCTGTCACAGGCTAAGGGTAGCCCACCCGAATTGTCAAGGCATGCCGAAATCGGATGTGCTAGGCCTACAAGGCGCATAACGGTGGCACAACGTAATCACGCTCCCGGCGGAAATCGCACGGATATCCGTGATGGTTACAATGGAGCGAACGAAAAACAAACAAACAAACACAACAGTTCTTATTCTGACCCATATATAGGATAATAGGAAGGAGCAAAACTTGAGCATTTAGTAACGACTGGAAAGATCAAATGGAGAAGAGAAATAGGAAGAAAAAGAGAAAAGTTGCTATATTGGTGGCCACTGTGGCATAAGAAAATGTCACCAACTGAACCTATTAACAACACAAGAGACAGAGAGCTTTTTGTTGATGAGTGTTTGTTAATCTAGTTCGTTTGTGTTGTTATTTACTGCAACACTCCCAACATATTTCTGTTATTTTCCCCCAAGAGACCGAGAGTTGCAAAGAAACATAATAATCTATGCCACTTGGCATGGCACTTGATTGATTTATTGATTGATACAATAATATCATCAGCAAAGCACAAATTTCAGGTAGGTTCAACATCTGATAGATACAGATATAATCCTAGAGTCTCTTATAATATATAATTTAGAAAAAAATGTATTGCATTAGAAAATATATGAAAATCAAAAGAAATGTTTAATCACTTGCAAAATTATAAATCTCTAACTCAACATGAAATATGTGCTGTTGTATGGATAAAATAAACATGTAGCATACTAAATGGGACAATAAGATAGCAAATTGTCAACACCATTTGTCTCAGGTGTTGTTATCACAGAATTACCTGAGTTTCACTATTTTTGTAATGGTCATTCACTGTGATAAAATAAAAGTTAACTCAAACCATAGCTAAAAGGGGCAAGTCTCAAAAAAGAGGCTTTAAACCACATTTGATAAATATTTTTCTAAATGCACAGTATATTTGTTTGCTGTGCTAAATGGATCATTTGGTGTTTTATAAGCAAATTTAAACATGAAAGTTATATGTTATGAAATACCATCTATTACATTACTCATTGTACTTATACCATAGCAAATCACTATATGGATTGGGCATTTAGACACTGTTTACTTCAATACAATTAAATATTTATGGGAAAAAAAAATCAAAGGGCAATGGCAGTGTATATATTATGCTACATTCATTATCAAAATCTTATAAATTAGCAGGATGTAGTCAGGAGAAAGAAATATGATTATCATGGTTTACAGCTTAGCTGTGATATCTGCACTTTCAGACTGACACATTCAACTTCATCATGGCTTCTGGGTCTCTTTAACCCTATATGGGGTGAGACAGCCAATTTTATCCTATAACCTCCTTAGTCGCCTCTTATGACATACATGAAAAATAAACAGTGTTGTTTTTTTTTACTCCCCTTTCAGGACTCGGCAACACTAGGGTGAGAAGTGTATAAATGATACATTTATGTACCGTAATATTATGTAACTTAAAGTTCAAGTATTTCACCAGCAAACATGAATGTGTCCACTTCATTTCTGATCTCTAGTGTAGTCATTGGGTTTCCATCTTCATCTCTAGCAGACAAAAGAATGTCCAGAAAATCTAAGTGATGACCTTTAGTATGATTTTCTTTTCCCTAAAAAACAATATATTTTATTATTATCATTAAATGAATATAAGAATATAATCAATTGTGTTTCTGGTGGCATTATATTCATGATATCATGTCTCTTTATATATATATATATATATATATATAAACCTAAACTAACTTGAATTCTAAGTCTGTCCCAGTCTAAGACTGCTATCTCTAAACTAACTTGAATTCTAAGTCTGTCCCAGTCTAAGACTGCTAAGTCTCTAAACTAACTTGAATTCTAAGTATGTCCCAGTCTAAGACTGCTATCTCTAAACTAACTTGAATTCTAAATCTGTCCCAGTCTAAGACTGCTAAGTCTCTAAACTAACTTGAATTCTAAGTCTGTCCCAGTCTAAGACTACTAAGTCTCTAGGTTCTGTCTAAGTAAGTCTAGTCTAGTCCAGCTTGTATGCCTGTTTATCTGTGTGTCTGTGTCTCTGTCTGTCAATCTGTCTATTTATCTATCTATCTAGCACTACAACATACAGATGTAACATGATCACTAGACTGAATTAATATGAGCAATGCAAGATATTAATATTTCAATAATCTCTGCACACAACAGAGAGAAGTAACAACAAAATCCTGAAACTGGTGTCATTATTACCTTTGATAGACACAAATATTGTTTGTAATAAATATGACAGCAAATTGTTCAGTTTTTATCTTAGAATGTGTAACTATTTGAGGGAAAACTATTGGTAGCTCAAAAATATTCACAGAGTTCAAGAGAGACTACAAGTGGGGAAAAAATATTGAGCACTAATATATTAATGTGGGCATGTAAATCTTGATTCTTGCTGTGAAGGAGATTGTGAAGAACAACAAAGAGCTGTTAATTCAGTTCATAGAATTGAGTCTCAGAAAGACATGTCATTTGATTTTTCCTGATGCTATCCATTTTTATGATAAAATGTGAGCAGAATGAGGTGGGGGATGAGAGAAACACCATACAACCTAATCTTACCTCCAGATGTTACTGGAAAACAGTTTGAAAGTCTATCTCTTCTTTTAAAGTTATTTTGCATTTGTTATAGACAGCTCATATAAAGTTAAGTAGTTGTTAGCTCATATAAAGTTAAGTAGTTGTTAGATAGCTCATATAAAGTTAAGTAGTTGTTAGATAGCTCATATAAAGTTTAAATAGTCATGAAGACAGCTCATATAAAGTTTAAATAGTCATGAAGACAGCTCATATAAAGTTAGGCAGTCATTAAGACAGCTCATATAAAGTTAATTAGTCATTAAGACAGCACATATAAAGTTAGGCAGTCATTAAGACAGCTCATATAAAGTTAATTAGTCATTAAGACAGCTCATATAAAGTTAATTAGTCATTAAGACAGCTCATATAAAGTTAATTAGTCATTAAGACAGCTCATATAAAGTTAATTAGTCATTAAGACAGCACATATAAAGTTAGGCAGTCATTAAGACAGCTCATATAAAGTTAATTAGTCATTAAGACAGCTCATATAAAGTTAATTAGTCATTAAGACAGCACATATAAAGTTAGGCAGTCATTAAGACAGCTCATATAAAGTTAAGCAGTCATTAAGACAGCTCATATAAAGTTAATTAGTCATTAAGACAGCACATATAAAGTTAGGCAGTCATTAAGACAGCTCATATAAAGTTAATTAGTCATTAAGACAGCTCATATAAAGTTAATTAGTCATTAAGACAGCTCATATAAAGTTAATTAGTCATTAAGACAGCTCATATAAAGTTAATTAGTCATTAAGACAGCACATATAAAGTTAGGCAGTCATTAAGACAGCTCATATAAAGTTAATTAGTCATTAAGACAGCTCATATAAAGTTAATTAGTCATTAAGACAGCACATATAAAGTTAGGCAGTCATTAAGACAGCTCATATAAAGTTAGGCAGTCATTAAGACAGCTCATATAAAGTTTAAATAGTCATGAAGACAGCTCATATAAAGTTTAAATAGTCATGAAGACAGCTCATATAAAGTTAATTAGTCATTAAGACAGCTCATATAAAGTTAATTAGTCATTAAGACAGCTCATATAAAGTTAATTAGTCATTAAGACAGCTCATATAAAGTTAGGCAGTCATTAAGACAGCTCATATAAAGTTTAAATAGTCATGAAGACAGCACATATAAAGCTAGGTAGTCATTAAGACAGCTCATATAAAGTTAAGTAGTTATTAGACAGCTCATATAAAGTTAAATAGTTGTTAGACAGCTCATATAAAGTTTAAATAGTCATTACGACAATAAAGTTAATTAGTCATTAAGGCAGCTCATATAAAGTTAAGTAGTTATTAGACAGCTCACATAAAGTTTAAATAGTCATGAAGACAGCTCATATAAAGTTAGTCATTAAGACAGCTCATATAAAGTTAAGTAATTATTAGACAGCTCATATAAAGTTAATGTTGTTTAATTATGATCATGATATTTTCATTTCCTCAATAATCTGGCAGAGTGCAAATATTGCATAAGTGCACCTCTTCCTTTTCTAAACCCACAATGGATTGAGTCGAGTGATAGTTTTACTTTTGGTCTTATTTGCAGTTTTAAATCTCTGCATACATTTTACCAACATGTATCAACAGTCTTCTTCTGTATTTGTTCTCAAACTAATGCAGAATAGCAAGATGTGATCTGAAGAAGGGAATGAATTGTCACGGTTTAAAGCTTTGCTACAATATTTGCGTCTTTCAGTCTGACACATGAGATTTCATCATGGCTTTTGAGTCACTTTGACCCTATATGGGATGAGACAGCCAATTCTAACCGCAACTTTCTTAGCCATCTCTTATGACATGCATAGAAGTTAAGCAGTGTTGCCATTTTTTTGTTTCCCTATCTGGCCCAACAACACACAGACGACTCAGCAGTGAGACACATTTATAAATGTTTAAATCACATTTACTTCCCTTTCTTTTCCATACGGAAACTCTTTTATAATCTATTGCATTAGTCTATCATTAAATGTTTTTCTAAAGTTATGAAGACACCAGATCATCGCTACAGGACTGGATCAGCTAGTTTTCTAAAGTTATCAAGACACCAGATCATCGCTACAGGTCTGGATCAGCTAGTTTTCTAAAGTTATCAAGACACCAGATCATCGCTACAGGACTGGATCAGCTAGTTTTCTAAAGTTATCAAGACACCAGATCATCGCTACAGGACTGGATCAGCTAGTTTTCTAAAGTTATCAAGACACCAGATCATCGCTACAGGACTGGATCAGCTAGTTTTCTAAAGTTATCAAGACACCAGATCATCGCTACAGGACTGGATCAGCTAGTTTTCTAAAGTTATCAAGACACCAGATCATCGCTACAGGACTGGATCAGCTAGTTTTCTAAAGTTATCAAGACACCAGATCATCGCTACAGGACTGGATCAGCTAGTTTTCTAAAGTTATCAAGACACCAGATCATCGCTACAGGACTGGATCAGCTAGTTTTCCATCAATTTTGGTGACTGTTTTTACACTTGTTTTTTTTAATACTTATTTAAGTACAATGTACCTATTATGGTAAGGTGCTCTCCTTTCAACTGCACATGTCAGACAGTCCGATATAGCTAACATAGACTTCGGTCTTAGGTTGAAAGGGTCATGCCTCAGCAAAAGGCTTTAATTCCCCCATTTTAAAAAAAGACCATAAAAAATAGTGGAAGTCGCAGTTCTGTTAATCCAGTCATGATGACCTCTGGAGCCTTTCTTGTTCCTGGATTTTAGGTTCCAGCATATTGATGTAATTGAATGTGAATAGTCTGTTCTCTCCACTATCAGGTATATTTAATAGTGCTTTGAAGAATTCCTTTTATCTCTCCATTATCTTCCACATGACTCAGATTATTTTGACTGCCACTGATGTCTACAGACAGCTGAGAGATCACACTCACTTTCTTGCTAATCTTATAGAATTGTCATTTGGACTCCACATAATCTACTGAAGTTTTTTCAATAAATACACCAGAAATTGTTCCTTGAGTGCTTGATTACTTCTTGCCAGTTTTTATTGCATAGTTAGTTGTCGGATCATCATCATCACTGCAAACTAGACATGTTTGGACTGCAAACTGGACATGTTTGGACTGCAAACTAGACCTGTTTGGACTGCAAACTACCCGGTAGACATGTTTGGACTGCAAACTGGACCTGTTTGGACTGCAAACTGGACATGTTTGGACTGCAAACTGGAAATGTCTGGACTGCAAACTGGACATGTTTGGACTGCAAACTGGACATGTCTGGACTGCAAACTGCACATGTCTGGACTGCAAACTGGACATGTCTGGACTGCAAACTGGACATGTTTGGACTGCAAACTAGACATGTTTGGACTGCAAACTGGACTTTATTGAATGTAATTGATTATCCTCTGTGCATTACTAAATCAACATCAAAGTGATATCCATGTTGACATACAGATGCGAAAGTTGGAAAATAATATGACATTGGAGAAGAAATTGAAGTCATTTGAATATAAATGCCTTTATTTTCTCTAATAGTTGGAAAAAAATTCAAGTCAAACAAGCAAATAAGAGAAGACACCAACAGCAATATGTTTCTACAACAATGGGAAGAGAACACTGGACTTATATCAGACATGTACTTCAAATGAGCTAGTACAAGCATTGAATGGGTACCAGATGGCAAAAGAAGAGGAAGACCAATAGAGACTCTTCAAAGAACAACCATCAAAGAGGATATAACTATGGGTCTCAATAACATGCAGTAATTACATACAGTAGTATCATATTTCACGAAACGGAGAGCTATGGTTTCTGCCCTATGCACCGTATTCAGTGCTAAAGAAACATAGACAGATAGACGGAATACTAAATCTTTGAATTGTTCTTTAATGAATTTGGCTACTATTCTTCCAAAATATGAATTTATTCATTAAAAAAATAATTAAAATAATTGAGTTTTGAACTACTTACAATTAGTTGCTGCCGTTTTGTAATAACTTCCTCTGCCACTTTATGTACATAATCACAGTTTTTAAAAAACTTGCGCCCAATTGGAAGCAATCTAAAAATAAAGTCTGGCCACATCCATGGAGTCCTATATTGTAAAACAACATGGTGCATTGTTTTTTAAGGCCACTAAAAAATGTTATAATTAGGGTTGTGTAAACAAATCATATATATATATAAATATATATATATATATATATATATAATAGTTTAAGCCTAAAAAAAGGCTTGAGAACCTTGTTGAAGAACTTACTTGAAGGAAAAGTTGAGAGGTGAGCAAGAGACAGGCAGTTACAGTGGAATCCCTCTATAGTGCATTCTTTTATAACAAATCTCCCTATATAACAACACTTTTCGAAATCTCCAATTATGTCTATTCTATTTTGTTTGCACTGTATATAGCATATTTCTGTTATTACATATTTTGTCAGTCCAGACCAAGTTGTTATAACAGGATTCCGCTGTATATGAGTTGGAAGGAAAGAATGACTGACTGTGCCAGACTGTGACTAATGAGTCCTCTATGTGCTTGGAATTGTCTACCACATTTTGAGCATCGTGTGGGAGGACTCTGTGGGACATTGAGCGGCTCTTGCCTTTCTTCTAGTGCATTTTTTGCTGCGCAGCTTGATGCCTGAGGTTCTCTGCAGTTGTAGCACCACTCTTGAATCTGTCTTGTACAAGGTTCTCCAATGAATTTGTGTCTATTTTGAAGTGGGTCAGAGTGATATCTTAAAGAGTATCTTTAAAATGCTTCTTTGTTCTCCGGCCTTGCTGGAGCCAGTCTAGAGTTCTCTATATAACAACATTTTTGGTAAACGATGATCTTTCATGCAGATCATTTGTCCTGCCCAATGTATCTGTGCCTTCATCAACATTGTATGTATGCTTACAGACTTAAGTTTAATCAGTACTTCACTGTCGGGTATTCTATCCCACCAATGGATGTTGAGTATCTTACGAAGGCAGCTTAGGTGAAAGTGGTTGAGTCTTCTATCCTGTCTGGCATATACTGTCCATGTTTCACAGGCATAAAAGAGTGATGATATTATTGCTGCTTGGTTAACTATGAGTTTGGTGGTAGTTGTTATTTTTTTCCCCTTCTTTCCCATACACTTTTTAGCAGTCTTTCAAATGTGGCATAGCTTTCGCTATTCTGTTGTTTACCTCAGTGTTGATGTTTACTTATTGTAGAAGGAAAAAATAAAGAATATGAGATGGACAAAATACAGTTTCAATTTCTCAGAGTGCACTATCAAGGCAAGAGAAAGAAGATCTTGGAGGTCCACTTTACTCAGCCTTAAATGTGGAGACAACACTTGATGATTATGAAAATAAACTACAAATTTCAGATACTTAGTATAATTTTATCCAATGGAAAGAAATAAAGTGATCAAACATATGATCAAGGCAAATCATTGGTCATCAATACAGAGGAATAAACGTGTAACAATGGACACAGAGAGAGAATTATTTCAAATAATTTGTTATCAATACTAATCAACTTTCAGCGTCAGCTTAGACATTAATGACAAAGAAAAATTAAAACATCAGAAATGAAATGTCTATGATGAATTTCAAATGCAACAAGAGGAGAGAAAATCAGAAATAGTTGGTTGCTTTTTCAAACGTTCCATGACACCTTCGATTCAATGCCATTGTGTGATATATGTAAGCTGTTATTTTGTTCGATATAGGGTGTTACATTAAATGGCGCTGGAGGGAGAAGCAATTTTTTAACATCATGGAGCACTGGACATTCAAAAATTTGGTGGTCTACAGTTTTAAAAGGATGAGTGCTCAACTTGATTGTTTTGTGCTTTTATTCTGTTTATTTTAAGTTCTTCTTTATATAGAAATGTCAGAAATATGATAGTAGTGGTTTGACGAATGTTTAAAACTATCACAACTATAATACATTAACAAGGTTGTGGGATTACTACTGATAGAATTTTTAAATCTTAAAACCAATGAGATTGTAGGATGCTTGAAAAAAATGCTTCAGTACAGAAAGAAGTGCCTATATTCCAATATTTTAATATTATGCACAGTTCCATTCCAACTTTTGCATAGAACGCGCAGCTTTCGTGACAACACTGTAATCACGTTATTAGTAAACTTTGTAAAAAATTGTTAATTTAATCGGAGATTAAAATTTCTTTAAGACTACTGCTGGATGAATCGATCTGCATGCTATGTACTGAGAGCCCCCTGCCCCCCAGGGTCATCCAGGGAAGGCTCTCTGTGCATAGCGCAGATCAATGCATCCAGCAGAAGATTGATGCATCTAGCGACTGTAAAATGTGTCTTTATCAATATTTAATTTCATTTAATAATGTAGGATTAGTTCTATTCAAGTTTAAGATTTGTTTTGCTAAAATGTAGGCTTTTCTTCTTGTTCTGTACCAAAGAAAGTTTTCAAAAACACCAAAGAGGTCGAATGACTTATTATAAATAATTTCAACTATTGCATGCAAAGATCTTTGAGACTATTGATAGAAAAATAAACTATCATAAACACTAACAATGTGGTGGGACTGATAATAACATGAAATTAAGTCAACAGATGTCTCATTTTGTCATACAGAATAAGAATAGTAAACAGTAGATGGTTATCACATGTCTAATATTGTCATGCAGCACAGTAAACAGTAGAGTGTTATCACATGCTAATATTGTCATGCAGCACAGTAAACAGTAGATGGTTATCACATGCTAATATTGTCATGTAGCACAGTAAACAGTAGATGGTTATCACATGTCTAATATTGTCATGCAGCACAGTAAACAGTAGAGTGTTATCACATGCTAATATTGTCATGCAGCACAGTAAACAGTAGATGGTTATCACATGTCTAATATTGTCATGCAGCACAGTAAACAGTAGAGTGTTATCACATGTCTAATATTGTCATGCAGCACAGTAAACAGTAGAGTGTTATCACATGCTAATATTGTCATGCAGCACAGTAAACAGTAGAGTGTTATCACATGCTAATATTGTCATGCAGCACAGTAAACAGTAGATGGTTATCACATGTCTAATATTGTCATACAGTATAGTAAATGTAAATTTGATAACAGTAAATGGTTATCAAATGTCACAATTTATTATAAATTATTTTTTAACCCCTTAGCTGTGGAGGTATTCTTAAGGATATGATGAAAAGTAACCACTATTTTGTGGAGATCCTCCTCTTCTTAGCCTCTAAGGGAAAAAAATATGTCTGGAAGCTTATAATAAAGCATCTAGACAAATGTTTTCCCTGGTAATCTAAGAAGATCGCAGCAAAACAACTCCTTAAGAATACCTCCGCAGCTAAGGGGTTAATATCAAGGAAAATTATTAAAGAATGTGCAATTTGCGAATTTACCTTGCTCTTGTAGCCCAGGCTTCCACAAGCTCTCTAGCAGCCTGTGCATATGCATGATGCCTGA
The DNA here is from genome assembly GCA_034231615.1 of Meghimatium bilineatum. NCBI lineage: Eukaryota > Metazoa > Mollusca > Gastropoda > Stylommatophora > Philomycidae > Meghimatium > Meghimatium bilineatum. The sequence continues at coordinate 24,732,971 of CM067322.1, forward strand.
AAAAATATCAAGATATTAATAGTAAGTATTTAAACTAGGCTTACATTTTCTTAAAATTTGATTAAAGACTTGTAAGTTGATATAACTTAACAAATAAACTATTCTATTTAGTGATTACTTGATGAATGAAGTCTTGGATCTACTTGATTTTGTGTAATATTTTTATAGTGAAGACCTCAAATCAGAATGGTAACACATAAAAAAAGTTGATAGCATATACCGGTACTATTCAAGACAAAGCACATTCTGATTTTAATATGTTCAGTAATATTAAAAATGCTAATATATATATATATGTTCAGTAGGTTGTCATTGCTTTCTAAATGGTCCATATGAATAGCTGCCCTCAGCAGAGTTTAAAGGTACCAGAGTTCAAGTATTCTGAGAATATTTTTACATCAGCTAGAAGATTGAACAGAGATTGTAACAAGAAACCAATAAGCCAACAATGTAAACTATTAACTTACCCAAATGTTGAAACACATATCTATCCAAATGGAGACTAAATGGAAAATCATAAACTCAATCTTCAAATATCTATCCAAATGGAGACTAAATGGAAAATCATAAACTCAATCTTCAAATATCTATCCGAATGGAGACTAAATGGAAAATCATAAACTCAATCTTGAAACTTGACAATGTGGTACCAGTATCAAACATGACACTATGCTATCAGTGTCAAATACGACACTATGCTACCAGTGTCAAATACGACACTATGCTATCAGTGTCAAACGTGACACTATGCTACCAGTGTCAAACTTAATATTGTACTAATATTGTACCAGTGTAAAACTTAACATTGTGCTAAATTATTCCAGCATTACTCTTTGTAGTGACAGTCCTTGTTACATTTTGAATATTTTTATGGCCTCCGATTTTAGCCCCATTTTCGTGGGTCCCTTGATTGCTGGTACCGTTGCTGCATCGCTTAGTGGACCGATTTTATCTATTGCTCATTGGAGGGTTGAGTACCTGTCAGCCATGAACCTCTAGGTTTCTATCTTCCATTTTGGTATCTTGTTGCTCCTTATCTGGCCCGTGACCTCCTCTGCAACCTTAGCTTCCTTTACATGTCTTCCCCTTTATGGATCCCTCCGCATCTTGCTAATAGCTTTCACTTGTTTCTGCCTGCTTTTCTTATACTTACATTCTTATATATTTCTTACCATTGAGTATCCGATTCTTCTATTTTCTTTGGCATTATATTATCTCTGCCACCCTCTGTCCCATGTTTCCATTTTTATTATTGTACTGTCCATTCTCGATGTGACATCTCGGTTCAGATTTGCAATAGATTTATATGTGACATAGATTCGCTGCATGCATACAATGTATATGTATTGGTGGGTTCCTGAGAGTGGTTTTTGGGTATTGTTATTAGTTGTGTGAAGGATACTTTGTGGATGTTGTGTTTTGATTTTGTGCCTTCACTTCTCTCTCCTGTTTCCTACCTTCATACAATTTTTACTAGATTTAATAAAATTTGTACTGGAGTATCCTTATCTAAACTTGGGATCCTGCTTACATAAACAATTAAAAAACTAAACCCACTACATAAAATGTATAGGATACAAACACTGAGTATTGTTTTTGATATTATTTTATGGGATATACCCTGTTACTGTGAATGATGTTCTGGATCACCTCCTACTATCGCATTTAACAACATGTACTTCATACCATTTTGTTTGTCTACATCAGATTTCAGATAAGTGGTTTACCTTTGATATTACTTAGATTTTTCTTTTTTTACTATAATTGCTCTGTGTTTTTTCTTTTACTCTCTCTTCTGCACTTGTCGTATTTGTCTTTTTCTCCTTTTTTTCCCACTCCTATCTCCCTTATTATCTTCTTTTGTTCCTCTCTTACGATATGATTCTCTATGATATTCATTTCCTGTTCAACTTTGTCCTGATAAAGATGTTTAGCTGAAACGTTGTTTGTCCCTTTTGACATCGTTAGCATATTCTGTATTTCACTGCAACACTCCCCACATATCTCTGTTTTTTCCACTCATTACTCTGTGTTGCACCAGCCCTCATATTTTCAGTATGTTAGGTTGCTCCCTAACACTGAGAATTTATCTTTTCAACATTATGCTACCAGTGTTAAACTGAACATTATGCTACCAGTGTTAAACTTAACATTGTGCTACCAGTGTTAAACTGAACATTATGCTACCAGTGTTAAACTTAACATTGTGCTACCAGTGTTAAACTGAACATTATGCTACCAGTGTTAAACTTAACATTGTGCTACCAGTGTTAAACTTAACATTGTGCTACCAGTATTAAACTGAACATTATGCTACCAGTGTTAAACTTAACATTGTGCTACCAGTGTTAAACTGAACATTATGCTACCAGTGTTAAACTTAACATTGTGCTACCAGTGTTAAACTTAACATTGTGCTACCAGTGTTAAACTGAACATTATGCTACCAGTGTTAAACTTAACATTGTGCTACCAGTGTTAAACTGAACATTATGCTACCAGTGTTAAACTGAACATTATGCTACCAGTGTTAAACTGAACATTATTCTACCAGTGTTAAACTGAACATTGTGCTACCAGTGTTAAACTGAACATTGTGCTACCAGTGTTAAACTGAACATTATGCTACCAGTGTTAAACTTAACATTGTGCTACCAGTGTTAAACTTAACATTGTGCTACCAGTGTTAAACTTAACATTGTGCTACCAGTGTTAAACTTAACATTGTGCTACCATTGTTAAACTTAACATTGTGCTACCAGTGTTAAACTTAACATTATGATACCAGTGTTAAACTGAACATTGTGCTACAAGTGTTAAACTTGACATTAACCAAGAAAAAAAAGAAAACTTACTATATATGAAATGTGTTTAAGAAAAGCAGCAAACACAACATGAAAAGATCATAAGAGAAATGAATAAATTACAGGACCTGTTGGAACAATGCCATTCTTTAAATATATTGAAAAACAAAAGACTGAAATGGTTTAGACACTTAATAGAATGCATTCTAACTAGCCAGCAGCAAGAGCATACAACAAAACAGAATAACCAAGAGCAGAGAAAGACCAAGAAGAAGATGTGTTGAAAGATTCATCAACATCCTAAAACAACATTTGTTAGTTTGTTCCTTTCGTGCCGTATTTTGATTCTCCGTGTGTTGCGGTCTGCTGCCTGTAGTTTTAGTTCTGGTATGGTCTTGCAGCCTTTTATTTCCCCTTCTTTAAATATGGTGTTTTTTAATGTTGTATTAAAAAAAGAAACATTACATCTGTGCATATCAAGTGATCAAACGTGTACATATCAAAATCCAATCATCACATAAGCCTACAATGCCGAAAAGTAAAAGAAGAGATAGACAAAAGAAAAGATCTGACAAGTGCACGAAATACAAATAAACCGAGCAAGCATTATCTGAAATAATGTACTGCAACAGGATTTTATGAGTCTAGATTGGACTTCTCAGAATGCAGACTCACAAGCATCAAACCTAACAGACATTTTTCTACACTATTTTCATCTTTGCTTGTGATAGACTTTTTTTCTACACTACTTTGCTTGTGATAGACTTTTTTCTACACTATTTTCATCTTTGCTTGTGATAGACTTTTTTTCTACACTACTTTGCTTGTGATATACTTTTTTCTACACTATTTTCATCTTTGCTTGTGATAGACTTTTTTTCTACACTACTTTGCTTGTGATATACTTTTTTCTACACTATTTTCATCTTTGCTTGTGATAGACTTTTTTTCTACACTACTTTGCTTGTGATATACTTTTTTTCTACACTACTTTTCTAGTGATAGACTTTTTTCTACACTATTTTCATCTTTGCTTGTGATAGACTTTTTTTCTACACTACTTTGCTTGTGATAGACTTTTTTCAACACTATTTTCATCTTTGCTTGTGATAGACTTTTTTTCTACACTACTTTTCTAGTGATAGACTTTTTTTCTACACTACTTTTCTAGTGATAGACTTTTTTCTACACTATTTTCATCTTTGCTTGTGATAGACTTTTTTTCTACACTACTTTGCTTGTGATATACTTTTTTCTACACTATTTTCATCTTTGCTTGTGATATACTTTTTTTCTACACTACTTTGCTTGTGATATACTTTTTTCTACACTATTTTCATCTTTGCTTGTGATAGACTTTTTTTCTACACTACTTTGCTTGTGATATACTTTTTTTCTTCACTACTTTTCTAGTGATAGACTTTTTTCTACACTATTTTCATCTTTGCTTGTGATAGACTTTTTTTCTACACTACTTTTCTAGTGATAGACTTTTTTCTACACTATTTTCATCTTTGCTTGTGATAGACTTTTTTTCTACACTACTTTGCTTGTGATAGACTTTTTTCTACACTATTTTCATCTTTGCTTGTGATAGACTTTTTTTCTACACTATGTTCATCTGTGCTTGTGGCAGAGTCATAATTTACAGAGCATAACTTGTGAAATAGTAAATGTAGAAAGAAACAATTATAAATGCAATAAAGGCACAATAAATAAATTACAAACAAGAAATAAAATGGTTACCCTTGTCTTTGAACATCTTCATCATAACTCATAGCACATTTGAGAATGACTTCTAGGGTGCACAGTGTCATGAGAGGACAAAAGTCAAAACTCTGTTCTGAGGCTGCAAGTTGATCAAGCTTCTCCTAAAGGGAAAAAAACAACAAAAACCTGTCATACTGTATTTTTCCCATTAGAGAGCTACAGGGAGTATTTGAGTGGCTTGTGTAATAAAGGCTGCATGCCTTTGCTGTCATGACATCATGTTCAGAGTGAGTTTTTTAATTTACACTCCAAAAAAAAAAACCCACTGCTTACTGGGGAACAAACTCTGGACCTCACGGGTGTGGGATCAATGCTCTAACCTTTAGGTCATGCACAAAACAATAATATCAATATGTTACATTTGAAGTGCAAAGGGATATGCATTGATTTCATACAATACCAGGGTTTGCAGTTAACCAAAATATGCATTGCTTTCATGCAGTACCAGGGTTTGCAATTAACCAAGATCCTAAAGGCATCACATTGTTGTGCACCCTGGCCAGGAACAGATTGTTTCAAAACAATTTGGCTAACACTTTATGGAATGTGTCCAGATAGTGTAGACCAAGATGGAATGACAATTGTGAACACAAGACAAACAATATCTCTGACTAGAACCCAATCCATGTGTTGCCGAACCCGATGCAGGAGCACACATTAGCAACATTGTTTACCTTCCATTCATGTTGTAAAAGGCAACTAAGGAGGTTATGGGGTGGAGTTTGCTGTCCCATCTCACATATGGTCAACGTGACCCAAAGCCATGCTGCAGCCATATGTATCATGCCAAAAGGTGCAGAAATCGCAGCAATGCTGTAAACCTTGACACAACCATTTTCTGGACTACATCCTGCTAATCTGCAGGAGATTGAGAGTGGATGCAGAAGAATGCTGGATGCAAAAAACCTCTTGGTCCCCACAACCAAAACACTGTTGCAGTACAGTTTAAAACAATGACCGGCCTGGAATGCCGGGTTGTGATTTCTGAAAACACTGCGCAACAAAAAAAAGTTTTGTTTTTTTTACAAGTATAAAATTAGTCAATTCCTACTGAAAAGGGTTGAGAAAAACGAATATGACATCAGAAAATGTTTATTAGCTCTAGTTTTTGAGTTATTGTAATTTCAATATTTGTATTAAAAATCCTATTTCTTATTGTTTCCTTTTCCTCTTGTATACCACTTCTGGAGCTTCTCTTGTGACATTCCAGCAGTAGTCAGCAAGCATGGATGTATTCCACTTACCCTGGTACCTTTTTTCCATCAATGCAATGTCTTGGTGGAAACGCTCCCCATGTTCATCACTTACTGCACCACAATTTGGAGGGAAGAAATCAAGATGAGAATCCAGGAAGTGGATCTTAAGTGACATGTTGCAACCTAATTGTTGATATGCTGTCAGAAGTTCATTAATAGCAACAGGATAGTTCTCACTTCTATGATTGCCCAGGAAATTTTGTACAACACATTTGAAAGATTGCCATGCACCTTTCTCATTCCCATGAATAATGGCATCAAAATGCTCATCTTTCAACAGTTCCCTTATCTGTGGGCCTACAAATAATCCTTCCTTTATTTTACCATCACTAAGGTAATGAAATTTTTTCCTCAAGTACTTAAATGCCTCTCCCTCCCTATTCATGCCCTTGATAAAGTTCTTCATTAGCCCCAATTTAATATGAAGAGGAGGTAGAATTATTTTATTTCTATCAACCAAAGAAATTTGCTGTACATTCTTTTCACCAGGCTCCATAACCTTCCTATCAGGCCAAGTTTTCCTAATGTAATGAGAAGTTCTCTGTCGACTGTCCCATTCACACAGAAAGCAACAATATTTTGTGTAACCTAATTGCATGCCAAGTAAAATTGCAATAACTTTCAAGTCTGCACAAATCTGCCACTGATGATCATCATATTTTATTGCTTTAAGAAGTAATTTCATATTTTCATAAGTCTCCTTCATGTGGACAGCATGGCCTATAGGGATAGAAGGTAATGAATTGCCATTGTGTAGCAAAACTGCTTTCAAACTTAACTTTGATGAGTCAATGAATAACATCCACTCTTGTTGTATGTGCTCTATTTTCAAAGCTTCCATAAGCCCATTAACATCATGGCAAGCAACAATGCTATTATTCATTGTGAAAAATGGAGTTAGATATTTCTGACGTTCTCTGTACGTAGAAACCTTAACATTTTTATCCAGGAGATTCCACTGCTGAAGTCTTGATGCAAGAAGTTCAGCTTTTGTTTTAGATAAGTCAAGATCTCGAATTAAGTCACTTAGTTCATTTTGAGAAATTCTATGTAGAATATCAACAGAACCTATTGGTGTGAATTGAGTACCTTCCTGTTCAAACTCAGGTTGTATTTCTTGACCACAATCTGCATCAAGCTCTATAACTTTCTGGTTGGATGAGGTAGGAACAGGCAGATCTTTTCCATGTGGTACTGGCCGTATAGCTGATGGAATATTGGGGTAATTCAAAGTCCACTTCTTCTTTTTAGATATTCCGTGTTGAAGAGGAGGCACCATACAAAAATAGCAGTCACTTACATGATCTCTCGGCTCTCTCCATATCATAGGAATCGCGAAAGGCATTGACCGCATTTTGCCATTCAGCCAACCACAGTTTCACAGTACATGTAATACAGCAAATGTGAGGTGCCCAGGGTTTGTCTTGATCACCTATCTTACAGCCGAAGTAAAGATGATATGCAGTTTTAATTAAAGGTGTAATTTTCCGTTTTTGAGACGACAACGTCCCCTTGCCACAAACATAGCAAAAATTGTTAGCACTATTAACGCACTTTCGTGACATTATGGAATCCAATCTTTATACAAATTCAGACATTTATAGCACTGGAAAATAAAATATATATATACTACTTGAAAATATTAATTATATACACATGTTGAAATATGTGGTTTGTTTTTTACATCAACACACGATTTAAACAATATAGCGGCCATTGAGAGAAGTCGCACAGTGTCAACATGCATTCGTCGCTGAATAAATTTTTCGTCAGAAACATTTTCCACTTTTTTCGACACAATAAACAAGGAATATCACAACAATAAGAGCAAACTGAGAATTTTTAATGTGATATTCGTTTTTCTCACCACATTTTCAGTAGGAAATGATTATTTTCATGTCTGTAATTTTTTATGTGTTGCGCAGTGAAACTCACCAAGGCAAGAATAGTAAGAAAGTCTCCAGAGAAATATGATTCATCTGTTGGGTACACACAAAAGCAAGAAAAGTGAGAACACTGAAACCATAATGAAAGTAATTTTCATGCTCAAGAACAAGCTATGAGCTGTCTTCTGAAAGAAGGTCATGTGGAAATGTAAAGGAGTATATCATAGCTACCCGATACGAGGAAAATGTGGGTAGAAGCTCAAACTTGGATGAGGAGTTCATGATGTCAGTGAACAAAGTTTAAGAGAGCAAATCAACCCTAGTTAAGGTTTATTGATTGAGCAATTATCTATATTAATAAAAGCTATCCAATGATGACAACAGTTTCAAACTTGCATCTCTCCGATGTGTAAAGAGATGAATAGTTCAATGCTAGCATAGAATCCCCTGCCAAATTTGGGACACATGATCGCCATGTGTGTTTTCTTGCTGTCTTTTCAGGCAGTATGTTTTCTCTATGCAATCAAATTTGATGCCTCTCAATGATGCAAGTACCTTTGTTGATGATGCAGCATCACACTGGGCTATTCTGAGTGACGGACGTCTCAAATGTGGTGTCAATGTTGAAGCTCTTTAGAGACACTTTGAGAGTCTTTGAGGCATTTATTCTGTCCGGCCAGTCTTTTCCCTTAAGGAGCTCACCATATATCAGCTGTTTTGGGATGTTTGGATTTATAATTATCTATACTGGAAGCACTCTCAGTCAAGATAAAGGCCAGTAACCAAAGACAAAGGGGGCAATGGCTTCTAATAACACGAGACATGTTCACTGGGGGTGGAACACCTCATATGAGATAGACGTAGTCAACCCAAGTATAAATTTTTGCTCATTTTCTCCTTTGAAACTGCCACCCAGAGACACATTTTGGCCTAGAGATCTCCCTGGCATAGTGGTTAAGTAGATCACTTTGTGCTCAAGAGTCATGGATTTGAATCCCACCCATGTCTTGTTTATAAAGTAGATTTTGTGAAGATCCCGGAGATTATCACTTGATATCAAAGTTGTTATATGAAGAATTCCAGACTGGCCCCGGCAAGGCTGGAGAACATAAGAAGCGTTTTAAAGACATTCTTAAGACATCATTCACTTCAACATAGATACAAATTTATGGGAGAGCTTGCACAAGACAGATCCGACTGGAATCGCAGAATCATGATTAGTGCAGCAGCTGCAGAGAACCTCAAACATTAAGCAGTGTAACAAAAATGCTCTAGAAGAATGGAAAGAACTACTCAATGTCCCACAGACTCCTACCATACATGTTCCGAGTGTGGTCGAAAATTTCAGGCACCACATAGTATTCATTAGTCACAGTCAGGTACACCGCAAACATCATTTTCATCATCCTTCCAGTTGAGATGAATGGAATTTGAGATTTGTTCATAGTCAATTAAGACAGACAAACAACATATATTTGACAAAGTATATATGCCTATACTAACCATTTATTCAGTCATATTGCATGTAAAACGACAATTTTACTCGAAGAAAAGTGAAAAGAATCATTTTCTTCCAAGTGTTACATCCTAATTTAACTGAAGAAGAAAGAATATCTTCAACCCATTCCACATTTTGCAAACTCCTTTTTAAAAAAACTAAACCTTTATTTTTAAAAATAGGAATATTAATACAAAACAATCTAACAGAACAGGTCATTTTGTTCGGTTACATAAAATACTCACAAAAAGAGTGTCTGCTGCCTTGTTGTAAACATTCACATAAGGTTTTAGAATATCAAAGTGAAATGCTGGTGTAAGTAGTCTCCTTGACCTTGCCCAAGTGGCTCCATTTGAAGCAATCAATCCTTCTCCTATCCAAGGAAGGGCATACTCATACACCGAACCAAAGCCTCTTGATTTTGGGGCTGGAGTTATAAAAAAAGGAATTAGACCTGTTTGAAAATGCCATTAATCATAGCTACACTCAAACATCAGACCAAGAGAATAATATTTCACATTATGAATGCAGCATGCTAATGGGGTTTGAACCAAGTTCGTTCAGCTGGCACCTATTCTCCTGTTTTTGACCAATCTGCATTTTACTTATAAATATAAAGGCCTAATAGTCCTTGAAGTACTGAGCCCTAATGTCATGTTCTTATGTTAAATGTGATCCTCGAGGAATTTACATACCTGTGTATTATATGTATTGTTATCTGCCAATAAACTGATCCATAATCATAGTAACTTGATAATATACACATTTGAAGTCTTGACTAAAATCACATCTGATTTTTAGGGTTGCTGGTGGGACAAATTTAGCATAGCAACGTGATAATATACACATTTGAAGTCTTGACTAAAATTACATCTTTTTTTTAGGGATGCGGGTGGGTCAAATTTAGAAAAATCTGTTGACTCAAGTTGCGGGGTAAATAGGTGCCCGCAGAACTGACCTGGTTCAAATCATGTCTTCTGCTTTCTGATTTTCTCTATAAGTCCTCTATACTTCCTAGTCATTCTTAAAAGTTGCAAGACAAAACTAAGGAGATTTTAATGTGGGGTTACTGCCCCATTCCATGGAGAGTCAATATTATCTAAAAATGCCAAGCTAATGGAGATTTGTTGGACAAAAAGACAGTTATCAGGTTTGTACCATGATGAAATGCATCCCATTCTCTGGACAACATTGTGTTAGCTGACTGGAGTTCGAGAAAAATGCAACTTCCAAAATCTGTTGTATTTGGCCATTTGCAGAAAAAAAGCGATGACAAAATAGAGCATTTCTATTTCCTGGATTACATCCAGATGGAAATTTAGTAGGACCAGTGTCCCGTTATAAAAGATATCCAGCGAGAGTTTGAGAACAAATAGGAGAAAAGAAGAAGAACAAGAAATGCAGAAAAAAAATAATTATAAACAATAAAGAAAGTAAGCTGACCAAGTAGAAAACACATGCACAACTATAGGGTGACACACAAAAAACGGTCATCACCTAAACTTGAATAACTTTTGAAATAAATAATCAATTACTTTTATTTTTCAGATTTATCAAGTAAAACTGATGTTTTATGAGTCTACCAAATTCGACCTTTGAGATGCCATGGACTACTGAGGAAAAGACATTTTAGTTGAGGCATATTTTCGGTTGAAGTCTATCCACGCAGCTCAATTGCAATTCAAAGAACGGTTCAGATGTCGAGAATTTCCTGTCCACTCATTGATCTACAGATGGATCAACAAGTTCAGAACCCATGGGACTGTGCATAACCTCAATTGTAAAGACACTAACAGACAATCACACTGGACGACCGAAATCATCAAGGACACCACACAACATTGCTGCAGTCAGAGACTCTGTTGTCCGCAGCCCAAGCAAGTCTGTGCGACGGCGAAGTCAGGAGCTTGGAATCAATTGGGAATCCATGCAGAGAGTTTTGAACACAGATCTCCACCTGTATCCTTACAGGATACAGAACACAAGCTTACACCTGACGACATGAGGAAGCGAGTGATCATGTGCCAGTGGTTTTGCCGGGGAGCTCATTTGGAGCACATTTTGGAGCACCAGTGACACAAAGAGTCTTTGTTGTACAGACTTGAAACTTTGGAGATGTCTGCTACACAGGCTTGACCTAATGTAGCTAAGGTTTTGTGTCGATCTAAATAAAATTTTGGAAGTTATTCGTTTTTTGGTGATGACCGTTTTTTGTGTGTCACCCTGTACCAGAATATTGTACTAAAAAAGGGTCCAACAATCAGATTGTTATATCACGGCATCAAAAATGCAAAATACAATACCATCAGTTGTGGGACAAACAACACTAATATTAAAAGCAATACAAGTGAATAAACAACACATTATTTATGTTAATTAGTCGGTATCTTAGAGTTGTTATTTGCGTTGTGAACATTTACTATGTAACACATTAATACTTAAACATATATCATATTTAGAAAATGAGTATCACGACAGCTACCAGCTCATAATGCCTTAAAATGGACTTGCTATTTATAGACACACCAACCTGAGGATTTCAGTACTGCCTTAACAGTGTCGGGATGGTAGACAATAATGATTGGCCTGAAAGGTCCTGCCCACATTCTTGCAAACTTTGGATTTCGTACGTCCATATTACGACGAGCATAAGTAATTCTACCTTCACCAGTGTTGGGGAACTATTGATTAGACAAGGACATGCAAAAATTGACACTGACTTAATTAAGTACGGTATAAATTCTAAACAATGTTGTGTTGTTGTTCATTTCTTTGTTTATCTCTACTGTGACAAAGACCTATTTGGTTGAAACATCAATTCTGTGTATTTGTTTCACATTAAAATGATATTCAACATTTATAGGCCTATATTATTTTTCTTATATTTCATTTGAGACAAAAATAAAACATACAGTTAAAATACTTATGTGACTGTGTTAACTAATGTACTCTGTGCCATGAAAAGAGGAGAAATGCACAGGTCAACAGTGGAGAGTAGCTAGAAAGTCACGGATAGACCAAAATCCGTCTACTGTGGTCATTTCATGCCTGAAATATCCAAGGAAATTTACAGCTCGAATAGGGCTTATTAGCCATCTATTTGGCATGGATATAATAATTCTAACTGAATTTTCAAAAGTGGATGTAACAAATGGTCATCATCACTTGTGATGGATGAACACACACTGTGACTGAACAGAATGTTAAACCATTGTTTTAATTTATTAACAATTTTATAATTTAATAAGAGTTAAGTTTAATTACCATGTGAAGATTCCCATGGAGTAATGAATAATTTGTTTCTCCTGGAAATGCCTGGAAATATCTGAAGAAACTGATAAAATTTATGATCTTTCGCAGCAAAACAACCACCACAGCTGTCACCAAACCCACAAGGACTATGGACATGGAATAGTTGTGATGCAACTCTAGAAAATCTATTGCCATTTTCAGAGATTTTGATCAATTCACAAACAAAATATCTGCAAAATATAAATAAATTATTATTAGAAGATAAAGTCATCATTTGTGCATAGATATTTAATTTAAATATTGTTTAAAAGAAACAGAAAATTAAATTACGTTGATAAAGTGAAAGCACACAGCAGAATTACAACTTTAACGATTAATAAGAAATCGCCAGCTATTTTTGTGAATTAAATTATATTCAGAATAGCCTGTGATTTATCCTTCAGTATACATCTTTCCTAAATGGATCAACAGTGAAATGTCTCTGTATTTGTCAGAATCCCGTTTTCTGCCCTTGCTTTTCCAGACTATTATGGAATCCTGTCAGTCTTCATGAACTTTTCTTTTCAGGTGGCTTACAAAAATATATGAATCCATTTATTCCTTTCTCATCGCAAGTTTGGATTGTCTCTCTAAAGTTATTCCATCTACCGCGGTGATTTTTTTTTTTAATGGAATGTTCGTTATTGCACTTTCAATCTCGTGAAGTAATATTTCTGTTAGCTCTTGAAAATATTCTTTCCATCTGATCTTTCTTGCGTCGAATATAGGATTGCCGTTTTTGTCGTTAATAATGTTTGGAGTTAAAGTTAAAGGGTTCGTCTCTCATTCTTATTGCTTTTACTCTTTTGAAAAAATCTTTTGGTGTCAAAAGATTCTCGTCATCTTCGTTTAACTTTCGTAGGTTCGTTGCGAATGTTTGTTTATGTTTGCTACTAATTGACAAACTTCATAAAGTTGTAGTCATTGCGTCTGTGGTCAGTATCGATACCTATGTCGGTATCACTCTAGAGTCTATGTTTACTCTCTACCTTGATTCTTAATTAGAAACTGGCTTCACGACACGTGTGGAATTCCCATACGTGCTCCGCTCTCCGTTCCATCAGCCATCTTAGTGTATGTAGACTCAGATTCCTGGTCAGGTGTTGATTGCGTGATCTTCGGGGCCTTCCAAAAGATTTACTTTTCCTTCCCTCCCATCTAGATACTCTCATTTCTAACTACTCTTTGCCTTGTGAGTATGTAGTCAATAAAACTAGCATAGTTTGGACAGGTATGCTGATTTGATTCCTTGTCAAAAAACAATACTGCAGGGAACTGTCGAGGGTAGAAGAAGCAGAGGTGGTTAATAAAGGCATAGACAGAAAACATCAATGCATTGACAAGACAAGATTTTTCCTCACTCATCTGAATTGCTGAGTATATGAATTGCTGTAGGACTGTGCTGAGGTATCCACTGTTGTACCCCTACGACCCTGAAGAGTTACGGGCTTATTGACTGATTGATGTAGTCAATTTGGGATGATTGGTCTATATGACTCGCGCTACTTAATGTAAATTATTGTAAGAGCTACTAAGCTCTTATATAACGAAATGTTGCTCATAGTAGGCCTAAGTATGAGAAATACTTGGTGCTTTTGTGTCGTTTTTTGTGTGTTGCAATTATGAATCTTAATCAGTATACTTTTAGATCGTTGTGTGCTCAACGATGTTGGATGTTTATATGCCTGTCCCCATCAAATATACAGTACCGACTTATATTGTATAAGTCGCTGGTGTTTTTTGTTGTGATGTATGATTGTGAGAGTTGGACAATCACTGCAGACATGGAGAGACGATTACAGACTTTTGAATAGGCTATAAATGTTACAGACAAATTTTACAAATCTCCAATAGAGAGTAGTGTAAGACACATTTGTACGTAAGAAATAAAATAGAGATGTATACAGGTGTATAAGAAACATTGCTTTCAATAGTGAAACGACGAAAACAAGCATGGTTTGGACATGTAAGCTATGCAAGCATGATTTCTTGTCCAAAAAAATAATATACTGAAATGAACTTTCAAAGGTGGGAGAAGGAGAGGAGGGCAAATAAAGACATGAACAGACAACATCAAGGAATGGACAGACAACATCAAGGAATGGACAGACAACATCAAGGAATTGACAAGACAAGATTTTTCTTCATTCATCTGCATCGTTGAAGATAGAAATCGTCGGAGGACTCTGTGTGCTGAAGCATCCAATGTGGTACCCCTACGACCCTGACGGGTTACGGGTTTATAGATAGATACAATACTGTGACTGTTCCCGTGATTTTAATTGTATATCGACAGAAAGTGTAAATAGAGTGGCCATTGAAAATCACGGAAAATACCAGATAGAGTCAGTTTTGAATGACGATCCCGACGAGTCCAAGGTAGGGTTGCCAGAACCTTCGAAGCAGAAAGCGGGACAAATGGTACTTTTTTAGACGCGAAAGCGGGACACATCATGTAAAGCATAATAGCCATAGGAAAAGTCAGAGATAACACACACATAGACTAATTATTATTACATTATAACTATAATACCTGTACCAGTAATTTTTTTAATTAATAAAAAAACATGTTTACCTTGATTTGCAGCTTCTTAAGTCGGTGTCGGCTGCATCTCATATTTGTCTGACTTCAGACTCTGAGTGAGAAGATCTTGTCGCTGGATTACGTAGTCATAAAACTCGGTGCAGCTAAGTTTATAATTAAACACACATTTCATTATTGCTTCAACAGTTGCTACGTGCAACCGATTTCGTTCATCTGTCCACTGCACATTCATTAAAGAAAATATTCTTTCCACATTAGCATTGTGTCCTGGAACGCTGAAGATGAATTCACATAAATGTAATAACTGGGAATACTGATCCGCACATTTACATTGTCTTAAGAAAAACGTCCATTTCTCCTGACATGATTTACTATTCCATCTATCTCCATTTTTACAAAGTTCTAATTCAATAAACTCTTTCAAATATGTGAACTGATCAAACAACAATGAATCATCTATTGACACACCTTTGTCTTGTAGAAACATTAATGTTCCCTGAACTGCAGTCCATTCTGGTTTAGAGTCTAGTAGCATCCAAGTAAAGATGGTGGAAAATTCATTCAAATGCGTCATCCACTTTTGCAAATAAGCGGCCGCTGTTTCATAAAATTCATCCACCTCAGCATAAAGTTTCTCAATATCATCTGTAGACACTTCATTTTCTATTCTTTTAAGAATAGACTTCACCTTTATAGGGATAAATCTTTCTTCTTTACGTTCATTTATTAACCTGAGGGTATCCTTCAAAATTACTGCTACCTCTATTACACTGATATCAGTCTTTTCCAACTTAAGTATTTGTCTTTCAAACACGCTCATCTGACTATGGACAAACCATAGATATGGCACGCTTAACGGATTTTGAAATAATGTTAGCAAAACTTTAGGTGCTTTTTCTTCAGATAAGAAGAATGATTGCAGGGCGTCATACAATTTTAATACTCTGTCTACTGCAGCTAAAAGTGATAACCACCTTGTTTTTGTGTGTGACAATAATGCATGATACTCTAATTCCACGAACTCACAAAATTCTTTTAATCGCTCCGTTCGTACAGTATATATAGAGAAGTAATTGAATAATTTAATTATTGTTGTTTCCACATCAACACTCAAAACATCGGCGGCTGTCTTTACAGAATTATGAATGATATGAGCAGGGCATCCAATTCCAAGAAGATTTTCATTAAGTTCACTTTTCAATCTCGCGAACACATTGTTGGTGCCAGCACGCCGTATTCCACCAAAATTACAGTTTGCATTATCGCCACAAAACGCAATACACTTGTTCTTATCAATGTTGTTTTCTTCTAAAGCCTCGATACAATACTTGCTTATTTCAGAGGATGTTTCATTTGGTAAAGAACCCAGTTTAAGTGATTTTACAGTCATACCATTCGCTGGAGTGAAATACTGAACAATTAATGGGAATATTTTTTCAGCATTGTGATTACTTGCGTCGGTAGCAATACCAAAGTAGTGTACACCAGCAAGTTCATTACACAATTGCCTCGTAGTGTCAGGTGCTAATACTGACTTTACTATTGCTGTTGTTTTAGTTCTTCCGAGCTCCACATTTTGTGCAGTTTGAGAATCTTTAAACAGTTTTGAGTTTAGCTTAGTTATGCAGTCCATTGACTTGAAAGACATATAATGTTTTACAATATGATAACACATTGTCAGTTCTGTCGCTGCCACTAATTTACCTTGCTCTGACGATTTAGTCAAAAAATAATTGTCCATAGTACGTGAAGTGTTTGCAGAATACATTCTAGATTTGTGTTTTACACTTCCTATATGTTTTGTTATGTCAGTTCTCCCACCATGCGCGATAGAAATGTAACATTGACATATTTTGCATTCTGCTTCATTCTCACTTCTACCTTGTTTTATGAAAGACCATTCTTCCGAATAGTTTTCTTAAAAAAAACACTTTCTCTTCGGCATTTCCAAATAAAAATAAATCAAAAAAAAAAATTCACAAAATTAGAATGCTCAATTAAAAATGAACAAATTTAATATTTCACAACCACCGGTAACAACAGACTGGATTCCTGGAAGCAACCTCCAGCCTCCAACACATAAAGAAAGAATGAAGCCAAAATTTCTTCTTGCTGCTGGTGAGGATGGCGCGATGTTGTTGAATGAATTATTAGCGCCTACAGGAATACGACAAGGACAAAAGCATGCAGATTGTCACGTAGGCACAGATCACGTGAGCGGCGGTGAGATGGGTAGAGTAAGGCTCGGCGCCTCGCGAAGCCGAAGACGTCATCTTTTGTAAATTTTTAAATAATACCGCCTTCCGCACTAACAATTTTGTGCTGGATATTCTCAAATTAATGAGTTGTATCTTCAAACTTTATTATTAAACAGCGATAGCGCAGGACTCTACAAATAGACGTTTCGGACTAAGAAGCTTCATTTGTAACAAAACTCAAACCAATAATAAATAATTTAAGAAAATATTAAAATTTGTAGGTGAAAAATTTGGCTGGATTAAAAAGCGGGACAAATTGCTGTCCCCCAGACCCTTAGGCGGGACAATTAATTTTTGATGAAAAAGTGGGACAATCCGGAAAAAGCGGGACGGATGGCAACCCTAGTCCAAGGGACTGTGTAATTAACAAGAGACGGTTTATTTGAATTGTCTAGACACACGCCCACACACACAGACAATCATTCATCTATACAGTAATCATTTTTGCAAATGAAATTTTTTTTTAATGACCTACATCCAGCTCATGGCTCATGCGCTTTCTTTATTTTACAGAAAGAATGTGGGAAATGAAACACTGGACAATGTGTCATGATTTTGGATAGGGAAAAAAATGTGGTGCCCGTGTAGGTTGCATGGTAAGGTCGGAATCGATATTAGAGAGGCTGTCAATAAATTGCGTCAATTATTTTGTGCCACTTTTATACTCCTTCCACCCCGCTGCCAACAACTATCAATAATTCAGTATCCCTTCTCGTTAAGTCCGCGATTTTTACCCATTGCACTCCTTCAAAAATTTATTTTTTCGTACTGTTACTGCTAAAAATGCTTTTTTGGGTGGAGGGCGCAAGTTGCTTTTAATTCTTCACTGTGACCTTTGTTCTAGTTTCGATGTAGGCCCTATTACCTAACCTTTGCAGTGTGATTATAGAATGTGTATTTAAAATTAAATGAGTTGATTTAAGATTGCTGTTTAAAAAATATTGGCCTCCGACATGTGACTCATTTTCCGCACGAATATATTTCACTCGTTTAATTATGTTATCATTAAATTTTGAGCTTCCTTTTCACGTTACTCGAGCACTAACAAAGCTTGTACATATTTTAAACAATATTTCTTGGGTTATTTTGCTAATTTGTGACTGCAATAACAATACGACTACTGTGTTTTCTTAAAGCTGCTGTCTCAAATGTTACAATTTCAGAGCAATCTTCACTCTATTGCTAATGTCATGACACATCAAGTGGGACTAAATATTAGATACATTTCTTTCTCTGTTTGCAAGAAATATTTTCATAATTAAATATAACAAGCGTCTATAGAAAATTATATTACTTTGAGTGCAAAAAAGCTCATATAAAATCTATTAATTATGAAATTGAAAATCTGGCCATGCCAAATGTCAAGACAATAATATAAAAATGAAAATATACCTACATTAATTTTAAGTTTAAATTCATATTATATATTTAAAAATATAAATTTAATTGTATAAATATAGTATTGTTGATGTCAACTTTTCATGAACCCCTACATTCTGCCAGCAACTGTCTATTACGACCCCCCCCCCTCCCAAATTAAATTATTGACCTAATGTATGACAGCCAATGCCAGAGTGATTATGGGGAGCCATCTCCTGAACAAAACTGGCAAACTTGTGCCGTAAGTCCACCATCCATATTGTACTGACCAAAGATTGGATGTGTTGGTGGTGACTCAAAATTCAACAATAAACATCAATGTCCTATACATCAGTGTCTCTCAACCTTGGTCCCCTTTCGGGTCGATCTTTCCTCTGTGCGTTCCACCTCCTTCCCGGGACCTAATAAAAGAGATTGTCAACTTTTTTCTCCATGGTTACTGTTGAATACTCTATCAGATTTCGTTCAAATAATTGTGTTTTTTTTTTCCATATGCCCCATGGACGAGTCGGTGGTTAGTCAATTTCCAAATTTTTCTTTGCACTCACTTCCTATCCCTTGGAATCATATGGTCCACGTGGAAGATCACTGTTGTACCAGGCATACTTATTAAGATACATGATCAAGTTGACTTCAACCCGCGTGGAGAACAGTAAAGCTACCATTTCCACATATATTTTGCAAGAGAAGACTAAGGTTGGTTGGGGAAAATATCCGATCCCGTAGAGAACAGATATAGACGTTTCTTGCAGACCTGTGTTCCAGATGAAGAGAATAAAAACGTTTATGAGAGATAGTTTTAGACTATCCCTACTATCACAATAAAATAAATGAATGTTGCCTGACATAAGCGTAAGACTAGTACAAAGAGAACATCTTATTATTGTCAATTGTAGGTCATCTTACTTCAATAAATTAATCACGAGTTTGTCAATTCTGAACGTTTGTCTGGATTATTGTGATTATAATGAAATATTTTTATGTGTGTTAACATGACAGTTTAAACAAACACATTTCAAACCTGTCGATATTGAATTACTAGGAAGGTAGCTTCTGAGGCCCTGCAGCTATTGACTTTCTCCGGGAAGATGAGACAGCTTACTTTACTGCAACAGAGAAATATGACAATAACAGCGCTCATTCTATGTCCTAGAAACAAGTATAAAAAGGCGATAACACAGACAAGTATATGTTATCTGCCAGCTCAATGTATTTTTAGAGATAGAGGTCTATTGAAAAAAACTGTCAGTGTAACACGTTACAGAACTATACAGATTAACAACAAGCATACGTGGGGCACAGTCCAAGGCACGTAGAGAAGAAAATGTACAGAAATGCATCCTCATGGTAAAGAAGACGGGCTAGCACAGAAGTAATATAAACAACCATCAAACAAATAAGTAATAAGGACATGAGACAACACATAACTGATAATGACAGCAAGTAAACACAGAAGTAAAAAGGACAAACGAACAAAAATAATAGGGACAATGAATAAACACAGAAGCAATAATAACAATGATCAAAAACAGAAGTAATAAGAACAATGAGCAAACGCTGAAGCAATAAGGACAGTAAGCAAGCACATAATTAATAAGGACAATAAAGAAACCCAGAAGCAATAAACACAACGAGCAAACACAGAAACAATAAGTACAACGAGCAAACACATGCGTAATAAGGATAAAGAGCGGTTCATTACGGGAAGCAGTGAATACATTATTATTGGAACAAGCCATGCTTTATTTAATGAAACGAACTTTCGCTAAAGACGCTTAAACCGCCACAATCTGTGTGCAACGCACTGAGAGCCCCCCCCCCTCCACTGCCCCCAGGATGACTCTTGGGCTCTCAGTGCGTTGCGCACAGATCGATTCATTGGAAGGAGATGTGTCTTTTATTATCTCCGAGTCACGGAAGCTGTATGAAATTAGGCATAATATAAAAAATCTTTTATAACAAATTTCCATATATAACAACACTTTTCAAAATTCGCACATATATTTACCCGTTATTGTTTGTACTGCATATAGCGAATTTGTTATTACATAAATATTTCACCAGTCCGGATCAATGCCATAATGAGATATGACTGTATATATACATACATATATATATATATATATATATATATATATATATATATATATATATATATATATATATACACATGCACTCCTGGGTATGGAAAAAAGCTATATATACGGTAAAGGTAGGTCCCATGGCATCTGCCGTCGGGGATGAAGATAACTCTTCATGTACTAAGCCACAGCAACTATTAGGTGGGGTGGCCAGTTCCCTTCCGTGCTGTTTTTTACCTTCCCTAACTCATGCGTCAGGTACTCATTTACAGCTGAGTCGACTGGAGGAGTGGTCGTGTCAAGTGAGAAATCACAACCCGGATTTATATATATATATATATATATATATATATATATATATATATATATATATATATATTCTTTTTCTATAAGAATATATCAAGTGACATATTCTTTCCAAAACGAAACGTAGTATTCACCGTGGATACTCTGAACTTCTCTCTGTCGCGGGCAAGCAGGCGCGCCTGCATTATACAGAGACGTGCATACATTCTCCGATGTCTGAATATAAGTTATGGTAATAAGTGTTCATAACTGTTTATATCGAAATTTCGCACTATTACACACACGTCCCGTCGGTCTCGACCAATTCGTTATAACGGGATTCCACTGTGTTACCTAAAACATGTCCAGTTTTTAGTTTTGAAGGGATAAATCTTCAGTGTCTGGAAGCAACCCAACCTATGTAGAGATGTGAGGGCTAAGGCAACACGGCAATAAGAGACAACAACAAAAAATATATAAGGAGTGTCGCCAAAAATAAAGTACATAACACACTAACAACTTCAACAAGAACAGATGACGTTTCTACTAAAATGTCTTCATCAAAGGCTCAAACAAATAAACAAAAATGATATTACAAAAGAAACCCCACATAGTGTGATCCAAATCAGAAGAAGGGTAAAAGGGAAAGCAAAAGAACGAATATAATAAAAGAAAAATCTACTTATCTGAAATGTGTTATCCAGTGGAGTTCAACTTCTTCTTTGCGAACCCCAGGAATTGCAAGAGATTAGCTCTTACTTCTTATGTACAGAGGGGAGGTTTCTACGAGCTTTCTTTCATACCCAGGAGACTTCAGCTTTCGGCTTCGTGCAATGCCTATTGGAGCCTTTTACTCAGAGGAGACACATGTTATGAAACGATATGATAGTTTGCTTGGATCACACATTGTGTGTCTTTCCTCTGACGAGGGGCTTCGCAGCCAGTGAGTTATTACTCATATAGTAAGATAATTCCATTACCACTCTTTATGTCCCTAGGTCTCAGACCTAATTTCTTCTGTATGAGCCGTGTTGGGCAACGGTGACAATCAAATTAGACTCAGGGTTGATACACCTTCCAAGACGAGGTGCTGCTTTGTCAAACATGTTAGGGGGTCTGGAATTATACCTATGCATTTCTCAAGCACTCGCCTCGCCCACATGTGATGGCCTTCCGATCCATCGCCAGGCATGTGTTTTTTTTACTCTTCGCCATTGTGCACATCACCCAAATCCATGGTTAGATTGTGTCTATCTCGGACAAGTAGCTTCACAGTGGGCCCTCGGGTACTCCAATTCTCTCTGTATGAGCTGTGTTGGGCAATGGCGACAGTCGAGTTGGGCTAGATTTGCAGCTTTCTCAATGACAAGGACTTGCCCCCTCCTCTAATTTGCCCAGAGTCCGAGTCTTAACACTGCTTAGGCCAGAAATTTGAACAATGTGCTCCAGATATTTGTTCTGTTTTGTCCTGTATGCAAAGCTTTTTTTCCATACCCAGGAGTGCATGTTCAAGTTGGTGTATACAATATCCGAGTCATGACTCCTACTTTGAATGGAATCAATTGTGGTGGGACATGTGTGCTTCTGTTTGTTCTCAAACATGAACAGGATTTCCGCCAGTCGGTCTTGGGCTGGACAATTGTAGCTTTTTCGTCACTATATTGATTCATGTACACAATTCTGCCTATTAGTGCGTGTTGTTTTATCCAGATGCACTGTGTA
Source organism: Meghimatium bilineatum (assembly GCA_034231615.1). NCBI lineage: Eukaryota > Metazoa > Mollusca > Gastropoda > Stylommatophora > Philomycidae > Meghimatium > Meghimatium bilineatum. The sequence goes on from CM067322.1 coordinate 24,755,747, forward strand.
CTCATAGGATCACCAAATCTTAGGATCGCCCCTCCAATGTTTCTGCATTCTTGACTGACCAAGACAGAATGCACAGATGCCTTATATTACTGTATGCCAACAGTGCTGCTGGGTGTGTTGGCGTAGATTTCTATGAGATATTGCTTGTATCTATGCAGGCAATTTTCCTTCCATCTACAGCCTTTACATCCAGTCACAAGCCTTAAAGTGTTGGCCAGAAAGAGCAGCTGTTTTTCTGTTTATGACAGCTGATCTTGCTGTCTTTCTGTTTCCAGAGAGTGCACCACGGGGAGGTACTTTTAGGATCTTGGTTATCTGTTAACCCTAGGCCTGCCGAGAGCAATATGGAACACTTTGCACCCCTGGAGTTCAACTGAAAGGTACAGTATAATTAAATGACGTTTACAATAATGACTAGTTGAATACAGATAATGAACAAAGTTCAAAATAACAAGAGAAAGGAAGGATGTAAATACAGGAGGAAGGAGAAGATATAGCAAATATGAAAATAAAACACTAGTTATTGGTGAAAGAGATCACGACTCGGGAGTGGTGGAGAGAATGTAGGAAGGGGAGGAAAAGAAAACATGTATGGTGGAATCCCTGCAAAATGCACCCTCCAAAACAAATATCCAAACCCAAGAACAATACTTAAAGATCTCAAAGAAGACTGGATCAAGTAAGCTGCCACAATGGGATCCACAGTACAATTTATTTTTAATTGCCAAAGAAGACCAGATGACATATTATTAGTATAGTAATTTTAGTTGCTGGGGGCCCAAAAAAGAAATGCGACACTTTTACCTGGTGTGCATATCATAAGAAGCAACTAAGGAGGTTTTGGTGGGATTGACTGCTCCAGAAGCCATGCTGAAGATATCACAGCTAAATTAAACTTAATAACACAATGCATTCTATTCTCTGGACAAAATCCTGCTGATATGCAGGAGTTTGAGAATGAACATGGAATAAAAAATCACAATAAATTCATCAGCAGTAATACAATATTTATTAACATATATACATTAACCTTTAGTGGTCTAGGGTGAAAAATCAGTTTTGTGAGGCTTTTTTGCAGCATAAACATATTCCACAATATAGTTTTCATGTCCCTGTTTGACAATTATACAAAAATATATCTCAATTGAATATAGCTATTGTACATGCCCCTACATAGTGATTAAATTTGTATGATATTGTTCAAAGTATTCCTTAGAATGCAAATATGATTGGTAGGCACTTGGAAAAGAATGTTGTCGTCACAAAATGTTCAGGAGTGCTGAAGACAATTCAAAATATTCTACAATGAAGGAGTGCTAAAGATAATGCATATAAGGCTCCATGTTGACTTTTTGATTTTGTAGATTTGTTTTCTTTATGAGACTGGTGTATTTGTAAGCTGGTACTTGGATTCACAAGTGAATCCACAGTATGAACAATATACAACTGAAATACAAGTTTATTTTTAAAATTTAGTATCGCCTATTTCTTTGTATATGGTTACTATTTCTTTGTATATGGTTAGAGAATACAAAATAAACAAAAAACAAATTTCAACAACAAAAATACCTTTCCACCACTTCCTGGTTTGTTTTTGGTGCCATAACTAGCAACACACTGATCTACCTTGTTGCATCCATTGGAATTTGTAGTTATAAATCATGGTTTCTCTTTAGTGTATACAGATGCTTCATTGGAAACAAGGATGTTATGATAGCATTCTTATCCATAAACAAACTTTTGTTACTGCATATTTTACTATGAAAGAGTGTAGCGAGGCTTTCTATGGGCTGTGGAAATAAAGGCCGCTTTGCAATAGCAGACACCTCGACATGTATAGGAAGGATTTTGATTTTACCTCCGAAATAAAAAACTCTTATCCCAACTGTGGATTGAACCCGGGGCCACAAGGATCTGAGAACAGCGTTCTAACCATGCACTCCATCATAAATATAACGCAAAGAAATTATTTTTATTGATAAAAAGAATCATCACATCTGCACATAAAGCAGATTTGTGGTTTTGATCGTTTTAGGAAAATCTGTATTTATATTTACAGTTCCAGTGTAGTAGTCACCATGAAGAAGATATTGTAGTAGTAGCATGTTTGTATAGTAGCAATCACCATAAATGTGATGGCCCTCTTCACAAGGTTTCAGTAGTGCATCAAACACTTTAACAACTTATTGATTGAATTTAAGTCTCTACTATAAGATGTCTTGCTGTTAAAGTGTATTAGAAGATTCACAATGTACTTGGTGTTGGTATCAAAGAGACCAAACATTGTGATGTGGTACTTCTACAGCATTATGTTAAACAGCTTAAATGTCCACTTTTCCTTTCATCTAATTACCATCTCATCCAAAGACAGTGCTTGTATGGGAAGAATGTCCTGTAAAATTTTGATATCTTTCTGTAAGAAAGACTCGTTTTTTGCTTTCTCTTCAGCATCTATTTCACTGGCATGGCAAATTGCTTTGAATCTGCCCCAAGTAAACATTTGCACTAACTTTCAAGGCTTGATAATTCATCTAGAACACAATACTTGATGTAACACATACTTTTAGAATTGTCCCAGTTTTGCGGTTCAAACAACGACAATCCGGCCCACAGAAGCTTCTATGCAAAATTAGTTTTAGGGAACCCAGGTTGACCTAAAATAAACCACTCCATATATGAACAATATTGTACTGGATGTTAAACAATTACTTGTAGAAGACTTGAAAAATCATCTTCTGGAACAAAATACATGACAAATTGTTTTCTAGAAACAAAATATGGTCATTCCAGTGCATTTACCCACATGATTCTGAGATGCAAAACATACCGGTAAGTCACTTTTGGTAAAGCCCTATAATGTAGTTCTCATAACAAAAAATAACCAATCATTCTTAAAGTATACTGCCTTTTTTCTATTGGTGTATTATTTGTGCATCAATTTTTTTTAGCAATTATGATTGCTGCAAAGCTTATAAAATCAAGAATATCAATAACAGTAGGTACTTAATTGAGTGGATTTGGTTTAAAGTGTGAATGGGTCTTTATAGGTAGTTTTAGTTTATAGTTAGTTATAGTATGGGTTTATAGTAGGGTAGTAGTAGTAGCAATATTTGTGGTAACAGTAGTAGTAGCAATAGTTGTGGTTCCAGTGATAGCAATAGTAGTGGTAACAGTGATAGTAGTAGTTATAACAGTGGTAGTAGCGGTGGTAATGGTAGTAGCAATAGTTAAAGCAATAGTTGAAACTGGTTATAACAACTTGGTCCAGACCAACAAAATATACATGTAGTAACAGTAATTCACTATATACAGCAAGCAGTAAAAAAATATAAAATAAATATTCAGGATTTTGAAGTGTTGTTATATAGGAAAATTTGTTATAAAATAATGCACTATAAAGGGATTCCACTGTAGTAGTAGGAGTAGTAACAATTACACTGATTTGTGATATTGAAATCATGAAATATTCGTTGGTCTTGTTGAAAATGTGCACTGTTGTAAAAAGAAAGCATGTTTAGTCTTTTCAGAACAAGCAGTAAATCTGTTTTATACTGTTTGCTGGCTTCACAGAATCATACAGGTAAATATGCTCAAAATACCAGAGAAATCATAATCTAGAACAAAATATTGGTAGGCATGTTGTTGCATCTGCGGGTCTCACCAATGGCCCACTAGATATACCACCCATGCAACAGAAAACCTTAGTGGATGACATGCCGTTATATTGAGGTTATCTTCTTAGAGAAGCTTCATGGCATGCCATCTATACAATTATGCTTTTATTTTGTTGTTGAAATGTGTTTCATGTTTACCTGAATATATATGTATGCATCCTCTGTGGTTGGGAGGGAGCCAGAGATGTACTGTGCAGCACTGGGGAGGAGGAAACTGACAGCACTGTTTTTTCCTATGGCTTAGACCCATCATAGAGGCACAGTGACTCAGGACGTGACAATCCTTTTGACGTGAACATTTAGTTACATGCCTAGAGCAATAGAGAAGCTCGGCATAGCCAGTAGTCAATTGGTGGCAGGGAATGAGCACAGTGAACCCTATCTTGGCTACAGTGGCTAAGAGCAGTGCATAGGTTGAAACCTACCTTCCTGGAGGTGTGATAGTTATTCTCTGGCTCTGTCCCGGGGTGGTTCGAAAATCCAGACTTCCCAGCAATATAGTGCTATTTAATGGCATTAGGTCATAGGCCCATGGAACGCTGGATCAGAAACCAACCAATTATCTATATCTATCTATACGCTGTGTCCCTTGTTTGCCTTGCGGCGTCAGGGGTGGAAGAGTTCTCAGGAGATGGCTTTCTTGAGCGCTGTGTGTAAGCTTGTTCCTGTGGCTTCTTTGATTTCTGTGATCCATCTTTTACATGGTCTGCCTCTGGCTTTATAACCGTTATGTCTATGTGTCATGACCATTTGTGGCATGCTATCTGTCGGTAGTCTGGAAGCGTGTGAAAACCACTTGATCTGTTGTCTTTTGATGTGTTCCAATACTGGTATTGTTTTGGTACCAACCAACCAACAAAATATTGCATATATCATCTATCATCATGTGCCATGCCAGCTGGCATAGGTGATCATAGCTCTCCACAACTCTCTGTCTCCAGTATTATGTATCAAGCTCGTTGTTGTTTCCCTGCCATGTCAGATTGTCAAACTTTCTAATAGTAACTCACGTTGTCACCCTCTGTCTCTGCTGCCTTCAATCTTGCCTGTTGTGACTATGTTCTCTAAACCTCATTGTCTCATGAAGTGGCCAAAAAAATTAAGATTGTCTTTTTCTTATATTATTGATTAAGGTCCGTTTCGCATTACATCATCTATAACAAAATATTTAACAATCATCTTCTAGAAAAAAATATTTGAAATATCATTTTCTAGAAAAAAATACTTGACAAATAATCCTTTAGAACAAATTACCTGATACGTCATCTTTCGAAACACAATACACTGCAACAACTCATTTAGAACAAAAATTTTGAAATAAATACCTCTAAATTGTCTATCTACGGATTCTCCCTAAAAATGTTTGAAGAGAAACTATGAAATCATTTGTTTTCCTACTATTATAATTTTGCCTGTCTGATATGTCATGTCTTCTTGGGTGTCTAGAAGAACATGATAAGTCTTTGAAAATAAAACCATGTGATTTACACGGAAATCTGGTCGAATTCATGCTACTATCAGTCTCATGTAACAATCTGGAAGCATGAAGGTTGTTAACTACCTCATAATCATTACAAACACTTTTATTATTGAAATTAATATCTTTCTTGCTATCACTGGAGTCATTAGTATCATCAACAGACTGTTCGGATAAAACATTGTCTATAAGGCCACCATCAATATTTGTTAGCTCTAAAGAAACATTGTCTATAAGGCCACCATCAATATTTGTTAGCTCTAAAGAAACATTGTCTATAAGGCCACCATCAATTTTTGTTAGCTCTGAAGAAACATTGTCTATAAGGCCACCATCAATATTTGTTAGCTCTGAAGAAACATTGTCTATAAGGCCACCATCAATATTTGTTAGCTCTAAAGAAACATTGTCTATAAGGCCACCATCAATATTTGTTAGCTCTGAAGAAACATTGTCTATAAGGCCACCATCAATATTTGTTAGCTCTAAAGAAACATTGTCTATAAGGCCACCATCATTATTTGTTAGCTCTGAAGAAACATTGTCTATAAGGCCACCATCAATATTTGTTAGCTCTAAAGAAACATTGTCTATAAGGCCACCATCAATATTTGTTAGCTCTGAAGAAACATTGTCTATAAGGCCACCATCAATATTTGTTAGCTCTAAAGAAACATTGTCTATAAGGCCACCATCAATATTTGTTAGCTCTGAAGAAACATTGTCTATAAGGCCACCATCAATATTTGTTAGCTCTAAAGAAACATTGTCTATAAGGCCACCATGAATATTTGTTAGCTCTGAAGAAACATTGTCTATTATGCAACTATCAATATTTATTAGTTGTGAAGTAAAATTATCTATCAAGCCACCATCCATATTACCCGGTTCTGAAGAAACATTGTCTATAAGGCCACTATCAATATTTATTAGCTCTGAAGAAACGTTTATCATATCACCATCAATATTTGTTAGATCTGATGAAACATTGTTTATCATACTACCATTGAAATTAGCTAGTTTTGATGGATTTACATTGTGAATAGTTGCCAAATTAGCAAGAGTAAACGTATCATTACACTGACATCCACTAGGGACCGGATTATCTTCATCAGAAGAGACAAAGCAAGCTTCTCCATGATAATGTGTATCCCCGTCTTCCTGTTGTACAGGACACATCCTATTGAGTGAATTATTAGATCTTATCACACAGAAATTCACATCATCTTTAGCAGCATCATCTTGTATCACAACTTGTTCATTTATTACTAGACATACATCAGGTTTCTTCTCAATGTTTTCAACTTTGTCTGAATTTTTATCAAAATTATCAGTTTCTGAAACTCTGTTGTTTCTAATCATGACCAGTTGGCTCTTATCCTGACTAGCGCTTGTCTTTCTATATTTATAACATCTTGAAATGGACTTTGTGATATCTGAACAACCAGTTTGTTTATTATGTGATACAAAGCCCATACTGCTATCTGATATTGGGTCAACATAAACCACACCTTTAGTTGTGCTTTTTATATGGCGTGGTACATCCTTCCAATGTTTTCTCTTTCTCTGCAAACTAAAAATATGTTCATGATTGGAGACAGACGTTATATAGCATGATCTGGCAGTTAAATTATCACAATTAATGTCAGATTCTTGTGCTAGATCTGTGATCTGCAAACATGATTCAATATTGCTTGTTTCTTTGCAGTAGAGCACTTTTTTCCTACAAGAATTATATATTTGCATATTTCTTTCAGGATTATCCTTAGACAAGACAGACTGGAAACATGTCATATCCTCTCTGTCATTGAGGCAAATTCCAAATGGCCCTCGGAACTGTCTGACAATAGGAAGTACTTTGTTGGGTTTCATGGTGGACACAAACTCGAACAGCTCTTGGAAATTGGAATGGTCAGAATATGGAACAACAAAGATATTTTCATCTCGACAGAAAGGTTGACAATCCAGACCTGAAAGAAAATAGTGGATTTTTTAAAGTAGTACATTTTTATTCTTCTTCTGTGTACAAACTACTACTAAAATAACTACTACTACCTCAAACTACTACAAATTAGCAGAATGTAGTACAGAGAATGGAATACATTGTGTCATGGAGTCAAGGCCTGCTTAGCAGGCCTAACACGCCAAACCTCAGAATGGTTCTGGGTCACTTTGACCTTCTATAAGATGGGACAACTCCACCCTAAAACCACTTTAGTTGCCTCCTATAATGTGTGGCAGATAACAATGTTGCTATTCTTTGCACTGCTTTCTATTTGGTCCAAACCAACAACATATGTATGTAATAACAGAAATTCGCTATATACAGTACAAACAATATAGTATAAATATGATTGGGGATATTGAAGTGCTGTTATATAGAGGTATTTGGGTAAAATTCCAGTTGTTGAGCCTACACTTAATATTTTTAAATAAATTTGCTCATATCCAAAATTTTAAGTAATTTTTTACTTCCAGTCAGTGTAGCCAGTGTTGTCCAACTTTTATATTTTGTAAAGGCAGTTTATGAAAGTGCTTGGGAGAACAAGTTTAAACGTTCAAAAATTAATTGTTTGTGTCCGATGTCCAGGCTTTCTGATGCGGAACCTAGTGAATAGTAGTTACTAAAGACAGTAGAATATAAGCAGGAAATGAGATGATCAACGAACGATGAGAGGATTTTGATATACTACTAAATGTTCAGTGGGCGGGTATAAATTGTGGGGAGAGAGTGTGCTACTTTAGGCTATGTTATTAAACAGAAGTAAAACAGTGTTTATAATATTTGTTCCCCTTTCAGGTATTCTTGCTGCCAGTGGAGAACAGATGTGCCAACACCCTACTCATGGCAATAGTAGAGAATGTGGAGCCTGGATCCACGATATACTCTGACTGTTGGAGAAGCTACCAAACGGCAGAGATCGAGAGAGCCGGTTTTGCACACCTGAAGTTAACCACAGGTATAACTTTGCCGACCCAGTTACGGTGGCCCACATGCAAACAGCTAAATGACTGTGGGAAATTGTCATGTGGTGGAACAAGATGCACCATGGGACATCCCTTCACCACTTGGAAAGTTATCTGGCAGAGTTCATGTGGCGATCTAGGCTACAGGTCATCGTTCTTCTTCTTCTGCGTTCGTTCTCAAACTACTGCAGATCAGCAGTATGTAGTCCGGAGAACGGAATGCATTGTCATAGTTTACAACATTGTTGCGATATCTGCACCTTTCGGCCTGACACATCCGAATTCAGGTCACTGACCCTATATGAGATGGGACAGCCAACTCCATCACATAACCTCCTTAGTCGCCTTATACAACATGCATGGAAGGTAAACAGTGTTGCTATTCTTTGCGCCCCTTTCGGGCCAAGGTCATTGTTAACTCATTCTATGCCATAATGGAGGAAATGAGTAGATACCGGTCACCCGCCTAACCCCAGTCTGTTCCAACCACTCTTAAAATGCCACCCCCCCCTGATATCATGTCTTAAAATAGTGCAACATAAGCATGCATCCGTTTCATGATAAACATAAGCAAGGAAAATAAGCAAAATAACCAATCATGACAGTGTTGTTTCCCCCTTTGAGAATTCCCTTTTTTGGGACATTTAATTCTTTTCACATCAATTTTGTTTCGCCTAAAATGTAGGCCTGACAACTAGGATTGAATCTAAATAATTAAAATTTGTTATAAAAGAATGTGCTATAGAGGGATTCCACTGTACCATCACTGATGGTTGTTCTGCAGTTTCTCTTGGTCTTCCTCACTTTATTTTATCATCTGGTACCCATTTTAATGCTTTTGATGAAGTATTGAAAGATCGGATGTGTAGTCAGCAAAGCATAGATATCTAGTTTATCTGTCAGGGTAGAGGTCTGGTGTCGGCATAAACATTGTGTTTATTAGCATTCTTTTAGAGACCATATCGATGTTCTGATGTTTCAGCAGTGGTTCTAATTGATATAAAACTGTTTGCTTTCTGACATCTCGATTTCTCTATCTAGTTTCCAGTTTTCCGAGAACATGCTGCCTACTTAAATTCTTTCACTTGGTGAAGTTTTGTGCCATCTATTTATATTTCTAGTGGGTATTGATTTCTGCATATCTTCAGTGTTTCAGATTTTTGTTTGTTGATTCTCATGTTGTTGGTTTTGCAATGGGTATTAAGTGCGTTTAAGTGTTTTTGACAAGATCACAAGATGTTCAGAAGGTCCATAAAGAAGACTAAGTTCTGGAAAGAATATGTCACACGATGATGATGAGGTGTTTTTGCAGCTCTGATATATCAGAAGTGAAAGCTAAAACAGCTTAGCCCAAGTCAGCTCTTTCAACAGACCTTGTAAGCTGGAACAAGTAAAATATTGCTTAGTTTTTTAAATTAAGTTTTTAAAATTAAATTCCATACTTGGAGCTAAGTTACAATTTTTTCAGTACCTCTGCACATATTCCTAAATGAGAAAATTCTTGCTTTTTTACTACCTACTACCTACATCATATTTTTTTTTATATCTTCAGCACCCATGCTGGTCCCCAGCAGACCGAGAAACACGCTGCAGGTCCATGGCAACAAACAAGTTTGAGAAACGATGGTATAAACAATGCAACATTCAAGCTATATATTATTATACTCAAATTTAAACTACTAAACAAACCTGTATAAATGGCTGAAGGAATTATAGCAATTGTCTGTCTTGTCCTGTTTAAGTTTTCCAGAAACTTGCGACTGATCAGATGTATCGGAACAGTCCTTACTCTGGATCTGTCATCACTGAGAGCAACAGTTGTGAAAACATTTGTTGTAAAAAGCATCTGTGATATCTGGTAACATGTGGGAGAAACACAAATTGTTTCATTCAAAGCCACTCCCAGTTTTGCAAGAAGCAGTTCCTTGCCTAACTTCCTGACGCCAATCAAAACTTGATGTTGGGGATGCTGTCTGATAATACGTATGATATCGGTCAAACAATCATCTCTTGATGGAAAAACACATTTTGGACTACAAAATGTGTTGTCTAAATACAGTGTGTCAATCCTTCTAATCAGATTTTTGCAACTCTCAAGTACTTGAGGTGAACTGCGAAAATCTCCAGTGTACAAGATATTTCCAAATTCACCTTGGAAAAAAAACATAACAGCACCTGGACAGTGGTCAGCATCATAAGTTGTAACTGTAAAAGATTTTGAAATAGTTTCTGGAACAATGATGCTCTGGTTGAGTGGGCAGATTCTCACAAGGAACTCACGAAGACCATACTTTGACCTCAATAACTCTGCTGTAAATTCTGAGCAATATATTGGTTGTTGCCATGACGATGTCAGTCCAACTATGTGATCTCCATGTAAATGTGTTAAAAAATGGACAAAACCTTCACATCTGCCCTGAATTTTCCAGTAGTCCACAGCAATTTTAGTACCTTGCAAGATGTGCCCATTCATTTTTGTTGTTTTAAATGTCCTCTAGACCTTACACTAGAAAAAAAAAAGATAAAGAAATATGCAAAATCTGTCATCTCAAAGGAAATAGAAAAATGAAAATACAAAATTATTGGGTTTTGTTTTGTATACTTTAAATTCTCCTAACTGTTTATAATACAAGTAAAGTTAAGATAAACATTAGGAGATATTTATTTTACACTTATTCTCCATCCCACCGCTTGATCTATCTAATAACAAGACAATGATCCTTACTCCAGTCTTTCGAGTCACCTGACACGACTTTATATATAAAAATTGTTGAGAATGGAAGAAGCTGTGGAGTATGAAGAAAATTATGGATTGACAACTGCAAGGAATGGACAAAACTTTAATTCCAATGCACAATTCACATCTCTCATGAGCTCAGGACAAGAGAAAATGGAGCACTTGTATTCAAAAGCCTGAATCCTTCTTTCTGTGTCTGCATTGAGTGTCCAACTTTCACATCCGTATAGTAAAAGCATACCTGCATAATAGAAGAGCCAGGGTACAATTAGATGGTCGCAAGAGCAAGAAAGTTCTACTGCGTCATGGAGTCCCCCAAGGAGGAGTCCTGTCACCCACACTTTTCTTGGTTTACATCAATGACCTAGTTGCTGAACTACCACACGGGATCAAAGTGGCAATGTTTGCTGACGACCTGGTGATCTGGTGCACGGAAGAACATGCAACAGTGGCCACTAAACAAATACAAAGAGCTATCGATGCCCTAACCTTATGGGCAAATAGATGGTGTGTCAGCATTAACACAGATAAGTGCAGCACTACACTCTTTACCCTCTCACCAAAACAAAAAGCTGGTCATATCAAGATAGATGGAGAGCTCTTGAAAGAAGACAAACAACCCACATACCTCGGAGTTACTTTTGATGATAAGCTGACATGGAAGCAGCACATAAACAAAGCAACAACAAAAGCCAGGAGGAAGTTAGCTATCCTGAGAAAACTAAGTGGAACCACATGGGGAGCCAGTGGAAATATACTCAGTAAAGTTTACCAGCAAGGCATAAGACCACACCTGGAATATAGTTCAGCTGCATGGTGTCCTGCATCAAACACCACATTACAAGATCTAGATAAAGTGCAAAACCAGGCACTTAGAATAATGTTGGGAGCAATGAAATCAACACCCATAGCAGAGATACAGAAAATGGGAAGAATGCAAACACTTGGCGAACGCAGAGACACAAAAGTACTAATTCAAGCAGAAAAGTTTCAGTGTATGCCAAGTCATCCAATGAAGGAAGATTCCAAAATCTAGCAATGGGGCGACTGAAAAGAAGCAGCTTTATCCATCAAGCTAAACGACTCCGTAGACAACTTACAGACCTACCTGAAGTTGACAGCACCTTAAGGTCTGTACCAGAACAAACCCCGTGGAGTGAAAGCCATGGAATGCCAATATACATTCAGACCCATGTGAAAGGAATACTAAGCGAGGACGAACAGAACAGTGTGCAGCGAATGACAGTCACCCTCAGTTTCCTGGATGAGGAATATCCACAGGATACATGGGTCAGAGTGTACACAGATGGGTCAGCACAGAATGCTGTGAGCAATGGAGGTGCAGGTGTATATATAGAATATCCACACAAGCCTAGAGACACAATCAGTACACAGACAGGAAAATTCTGCAATAATTATGATGCAGAAATCCAGGCAATTAGTGTGGCAGCTAAAAAACTGCTGAACTCCAACTCTGACCTACAGCCTGTGGTATTCCTGACAGATGCAAGGTCAGTGCTTCAAGCTCTCCAGTCTGGAAAACTAACAGACTTGAAAAAACTACTTAGCGAATTGTCTTACCAGTATAGGGTAACCATGCAGTGGATACCCTCTCACTGTGGAATACCAGGAAATGAAAAAGCAGACCAACTGGCTAAGGAAGGTGCTGCCGAAGACCAACTAGATATACCAATCACCTACCATCAGAAAAAACAGATGATCAAGTCAATAAGAAAGCCACAAACACCAACACAAGATGACTATCACATTATGAACAGATCAGAACAAGTTATAATTCTACGTCTCACAACAGGACACAACCGACTCCGCAGTCACATGTATACAAAGTTCAAGATTGGCAACACGGCCATGTGTACATGTGGACAGGCAGCACAGAGTGCCAAACATATACTTCAAGAGTGTTCTGAGCATGAAACTCTGAGGCAGACATATTGGCCAGAAGAAACAACACTGGAATCAAAGCTCTATGGGACACTGTATGAGTTACAAAAGACAGTGAGTTTTATTAAGGAGACAGAATTACAGATATAGACATGTTTCAAGTGAACGAAAGAAGAAGAAGAACATCCGTATAAAAGTATACTTTGCTCTAGCGGTCTCAATAGATTGATCTTTACTGTGATACTGATCTTACTTTTTCATATCGTATTCAAACTTGTCATGGCAGCCATCGCTATCTTGAGTTTTAGCAGATGTTTGTTAATAAGAACTACTTTTGGCAGTGGTGAAACAGAACAAACTTGTTTGGCTTGAATATGTAATGAGACATGACTCACATTCTAAAATTATTTTGCAAGAAACAATCGATGGTAGGAGGAGGCAGACAAAATCCTTGATTTATAACATCACGGAATGGTCTGGGCATAATTTTTCTACACTGTACATGGCCAGCAGATGGGCGAAATCATGTCATAACAGTCCGACTTTTGTAATGTTTGCGCAGAACCATGTAAACCTGTGGTACAATTTGCACATCTTCCATTGTGTCACTTGACAAGCAGAACTAGCAGACGAGTTGATGCTAAACAACAAAGAATAAGGCAATCGCAGATGTCTGTTACACTAGTTAACACTATATCTAACATCTCCGGTGAAATAACCTCCACCTAAAATCTACACATCCTACTCCACAATACTTAGAACTCCAATCCTAATCACTTCCCCCTAATCCACAATGCTAGAACTCTAACACCCCCTACCCCACAAATACTAAAATAAGCTGTCTTCCATCAAATTTATATTTGTGAACTCTGCTCTAACATAATTTCATTTTTTAGGACCCTATGGTTTGTTCAGCTAAAACTTGGTCACTTCTCCCAGATATGAACCTTCTATATTTCTCCAAATGAAATGGCTGAGGATAATTTGGAGAGATTTTTTTGTGCTGATGTATCCAGTGTGGTACCCTTGTGACCATAACAGGTTATGGATGATATTATTATAACTACAAGCATTAAAATTGATACAAAAAGGTAAAATAAAGAAAGGCAGTCTGAGACTAGAGAAATTCTTTACAACCACAAACACAGTAACATTACAATGTAATCAATCAGGTAAAAAAACTGGTTTCTGCCCTATGCACCATTATAATATAGGCATTAGGAAATAATAAGGAGACGTAAACGTGTAATTGGCTTATTTTATTCTCCTTGTTTTTGTAGCGTCCGCGAAAACCATTTTTTTTTACAGTGAAACACTGACCAAAGCAATTGTCTTTAGGCATCACGATGCAACCTTATTGCTTATAAAAGACAACTGTTTAAGCTTTCTCATTCATTTGTGCATCGAATTCAGTAACTGTCCGTTGGAAAAACGTTCTTTAAATTTTACAGTTAGCAATTAAACAAGCCCAGGTAAGTGATTTTCATCTTTGCACACGTGTATCAAATTAGTTTTATTGTGATAGTATAATTTTATATGTCTAACAAATTTAGCAACCATTTCTCTCTTTATATACGAAATTTCACTATTTTTGGAAGTTGCCTGTAATTTTTATCGAATTTAAAAAAGACCCACTGCAGATCGGTCACGCGTTCCTTAGCCGCCATATTGTTTATCGCTATTCTTTCCGGCTGCGTCGGTAATTCAGAAATGTCTCTTATTTAAAGAAATTTACGTTTAACAACTACAATTCTTGCCAATATTAATTTCTTTGGTTCATTTTTAAATGATACTAGTAACAAATCTAAGATTTATATGTAAAATAATTCGAATTTTGGTACAAGACCATGCAGGGTGTGTGTGCTATCCTGCATCCGTCGCCATGACGACTTAAGTCTAAGTGTTTTCTTAGTCAAATCATCATGTTTCATGTGGATAATTATACAAGAAACACATTGTACATTAAATATATATATTGTTTATGAAGTCCAATTCTTATAATTCTCTCATGAAAATTTCATAAAGTTCATTTTAATTTGAGAGATGCATGCTCCTTTCATTAGACCTAATAATAAATCATCAATGTAGAGAACGTCAACTGCAGCATCTTCCAAACTTTCTCATTCTTTTTGATATCTTTGTCTCTTGTTTTTTATCATCAAATTTTCTACATAAGAATATCTACACTACAAAAGATATATAATAAAGTATTTAATTATATAGGGCTAATTAAATATCACTAATATAGGAAAAAGCATATTCATAATGTCAAACCATTTTGAAAATTTGGTGCACATACCTACCTAGTATTTCTCCCATACCTTTGAAATAGAATGTTGATGTACCTGTGATTGATACCAAATGCCAGTAATAATAATAATCAAATATATTTCAGATACAAAGAGGGCTGAGATGACATTGCCAGCCATATGCGTGTTTCCATAAAGGGGAGCAAAGAAGAGATTTTAATTATGCTAATTAGATGCCATTATTTATTGGCTCTGGTTGCATCGGAAAATTAACACAATATAATCAACACATGCGTCTTGTATTCACAAACACAAAAATGTACAGTTTGCAATATATTTTATCCTAAAGAATTAAAAAATGTAATAAATATATATTAAATATCAATGTAATTATCATGCAAATTAGACGCCATTGTTAATTATTTATTAACTCTGGCTACGTTTGAAAATGATCAGAATGTAACCAACAGGTGCGTCTTATCTTCCTGAACAAGAAAATGTATAATTTGTTAGGTTTTTTAGTACAAATAACTTTGATATTCAAAAATTAGTGGCTCGGTTCCAAGGCAGGGCCGCAACTTTTTGACAACTGCCATTTCATATTTCCTTATATATGTTTCAAGTAATTATCTCGAGGCAAAAATTAATGCAAAAAAAATTAATAACTTCCCTCAGAATTGACGTACAGACTTGGTTGAGGTATCGTTGGATTGCAATTTTCAAGGGTTTGTTTGTTAAATGGGGGATTAAGCCTCTTAGCTGAGGCACGACCCTTTCAACCTAAGACAGAAGTCTATTTTGGTTATATCTGGCCGTATTATATATTTTTTTTTTCAAGGGCTATCTAACTGTGGTATTTATAATACTACTGTAGAGTGTAGTAACCCCATTTTGAAAATTGTGTCCTATTAGGTTAATTATAATATAACTAAATAATAATTGTCGCTGATGGAGCCGATAGATAGGCTTAGACCTATCTTTAAGCTTGCCAAATCACACAACAAAGGTTAGGTTTGAAATTAGAGCAAAAGTCACAGTGAAGAATTAAAAGCAACTTGTGCCGTCACTTACACTGGAACCACACGCACTAACAATCATTCATAAATGAAAACATTGCTTTTTATTGCCATTCATTTTGTTGACTGGAAATATTACCGGATATCGTGTAACGTAGGGCCCCAAACCAGGCATTTCCGCGTAAAATGCAATTTCAAATGAATAAGAATTCCGAATTAACAATAATAATAATAAAAAATACCCTACCACTCAGAATGTCTACCTGCCACAACTGATCAAGCGGACAGTACCAAAACAGATAAAATACATTTGCTTATTTAATCCATCTATAATTCCAATAATATTCCTACATAAGCCTATATATGTGTAAAAAGTATGCTCTATTCTTAAGAACACGAAATGTATATATGAAGTTGCCAATTCATTTCATAATAAAAGCACTAGAAAAATCTTTAAAAAGCACCAGAAAACACTAAAAAAAAGGTACACAATATTTTATTTAAAATAATACAAGATCACATATTATAATTTAGTAATACCAATATAAATTTTTTTATTATAATATAATATACTGATAAATAATACCATTCCAGATTGCATAATCACAGTCGGTCAACTTTTTTTTAATTGTATGTGTGTTTCCTGGTGCATTTAGTGTTGTCAACATGTTTTTGCTAAAAAGCATTAGTCTCATGCCAAGAATGCTCACACAAAATAATGAAGAAATACCCCGCAAACCCCCCCCCCCTCCCCAAAAAACATAATATTCAAAATATGTTTCAAGTTTTCACGTTATAATTCTTGACTATAAGTTAATATTAGAAATATGTTTATTCAAGATAGGCTATGCCAAATCCCAGTCAGACAAGTATTCTTTAATTTCTGTTGCCTTTTCTGGCTGAACGTTTTTGCTAATCATCAAAAACACACATAATAACACACATGAATTTCGACAAAACGGCCTTTATCGCGATTACATACACAACTAAAATCGACACTATTGGTGTTCACATCGAAAAGCTTAAATTGGTTTTATTATTATTTCTAGTATAACTTGCGCACGTATCTAATGCAGCGTCATACATCTTGGTATTATCTGACTCTTTCCGTGCTGTTCACTGGCTAGCGATATAACGTAGACCTATATGCAAAAGGACACAAGTTTAGTTGCATCAGCTAAGATGAATGAAGCTGCTCGAGATCAACACAAGGCATATTCTGAAGAATAATTTGGTAAATATTGTATGTGAAACTCCAGCTATTTTTATTAGCAATCGCATCTGTCAGTGACACCCATGTTAACTCCACGTATATCCAGATGTCGATGGGTTTTGCTTAAAGAATCTTTTTTGTACAATTTCAGAACAATCAGGCTGAGTGCTGATTTAATTTATTTCAATTATTAATTTATGTGAACTCAACGAAAATCATTCATCAAAAGTGACGCAATTTGATTTTTTGTGTAATTTTCATTGGTCACTCTGTGTATATTTTTTTATCGACAGCCAATTAAAATCACAGGAATAATCAAGCTGAGTCCTTTTAAAGACGGATAACGATGAGCCTACGGAACTGTATAATTTACAAGGGATCGATCTTTTTTTTTTTTTCTTTTGTGGGTTTCCGTAGTGTTAATTTCCCTCAGAGGACGATTGAACCATGCATTTGGTTTTCATGTGTTAATTAATGAGTCTGTTTTAGTGTTGAGAAACTCTCTTTAGCGTTACATATTTTTGAATGGGGTAATAGGTGGGAAAAGGAAATTATTTCTTAGAAATGACCACTACTTATCTCTTTTTGTGATCTCACCATCATCAAGTGCCTTCTTCGCAAAGAAGGTTGGCTGCAACAGACCTCTAACATCTACTGTCTCTTGTTTTGGCGGTGCACTCTTCTAGACTATATCTTGTCCCTCTAATGATGTTACTCTCCCACTTGTATCTCTGCCTACCTCTTGCTCGCTTCCCTTCGACTTCACCCTCAAGTAAGGTCTTCAACAAGGCCTTTTTTGTGTCAAAAATATTTATTTTTCCTGACATTCATTTCTCTTAATAATTCTTTCTTCATATTAAGTGTTGTTAGAACCTCATTGTTTGTTTTCTCCTACTTTCAGGATGTTCTCCCTATTTTTTATATATCCACATCTCAAAGGCATCAATTTTGTGAGTTAAAAAGAATTAAATTTCTGGGAACTTCTGTGTTAATCAGAACCAGAAGTAGAAGTGTTCACTTTATGTGAACTTTTGTGTTAATCAGAAGTAGAAAGTGTTCATTTTATGTGAACTTCTATGTTAATCAGAATCAGAAGTATAAAGTGTTCACTTTATGTGAACTATGTTAATCAGAATCAACGTAGACAGTTTTCCTCATTCTTAGGAGCTGTCCAAATTTACGTCAACAATTTGTTTCCACTTAATGACTCCCTCCCTTTTCTGTCAGCATCGGTCAAGAATTCAGGGACACCACCTCCACAAGCTTCAAGCATCAAAATTTTACCCATAATCTTTTAATAATTTAATGACACCCCCCCCCCCAATAATGGATAAAGGGAATTGCATTATCTATTTCAAATTCCGATATAATCTAATGAGATTAATGTGTGCTTACCTACCACAACCACAGATGATTCGTTTCAAATTCACCAGTCACTTGTAGAAGATGAAGTTTCCAGAATTTCAATGATATCCAAACATAATTGAAACAAAAAAAAGGGGGAGGGGGCTGTGACCACTTGCTGTCTACATAAACATACATGTGGTCAACCCAACCATCCTGAACAAGTTACTGTGATGCATCGACCAAGTTACTGTGATGCACTGATTCAACCATACTGAACAAGTTACTGTGATGCATCGACCAAGTTACTGTGATGCATCGACCAAGTTACTGTGATGCATCGACCAAGTTACTGTGATGCATCGACCAAGTTACTGTGATGCATCGACCAAGTTACTGTGATGCATCGACCAAGTTACTGTGATGCATCGACCAAGTTACTGTGATGCATCGACCAAGTTACTGTGATGCACTGATTCAACCATACTGAACAAGTTACTGTGATGCACTGATTCAACCATACTGAACAAGTTACTGTGATGCACTGATTCAACCATACTGAACAAGTTACTGTGATGCACTGATTCAACCATACTGAACAAGTTACTGTGATGTACTGATTCAACCATACTGAACAAGTTACTGTGATACCTCGAACCAGCCACCTAAACAGGTTGCTATGATGCATCATCTGAGAATACAGAGAAATTACATCATCATCGCTTTGATCACCCACAGAATGGAGGGGGCTGTCTATAAATTATGTCAAGAATTTGTTGCAAATTGTTGACCCTCCTTCCTCTCCGTAGTCAACAAATGCCAAGAGTTTAGAACCCCCACCCCCCACCCACACTGCTTAATTATTTCACAAAATAGCTACCACCCCCACCCCTCAAAATTGTTAGCTGAAAAAGGACCCAAAAAAACACACGCTTTTCGTGTTTCGCTTTTAGAAAAATGTTTCACATTTATACATTTTAATTGGTGTATACGGGTCAAAGGGCATGATCCCATGGACCGCTGGATCAGCAACCAATTGGTGTATACAAAGCAGTATTGTTAACGTTAAATTTTGTCAACCCCATTCCTTTCTTTTGTCAACAGCTGCAAAACGTTTAGACCCCCTTCTCTCCACCCTAATTGTTAACATAACTTATGGAAGGTCCTTATAGATGCTGAAGACTACACTTGGTCAACAACTGGCTAGACAAATAGGCACTTGCATGAACTATCGAAATTAAACTTCCATCACGATTATCCAATTATGATGCTGTATTCAACATTGTCATCTCTGCTCATGAAGTGTACTTATCTTGACCCCAGCACGGACACAGCATCAATGAGTGGATTCATGATAGCTGTAACAAAATGACCATGAGTATACGATTAGCTTCACTGGTACAGTTGTAAATTATTTATCTCCAGATTTTGAACTGTGTTTTGACATTAATCAAATATAAACACATTTTTGATCACATTTGAAACACTATTTCTGTTGTTTTTAGGCTAATTTATCATTGCTATAACTACATGGTTAGTAAATTTCCTTATCATCAGACTCAAATAGTACAATTTCAAAGCTATCTTCAATTAATTGCTGTTGTCAGGATGTGATGTGTACATTTCCTTCTTTAGTTTGCAAGAAATAGTTTCAGAATTAAATAAAACTCGACAAGAGTCTGGCGCACATTCTTTATTTTTGTGTGAAGAAAACTCAAATAAAATACGTTAGTTATGAAAGTGAAATTGATCATTTGATGTCAAATAAAATATGTTTTTTTTATGAAAGATAAATTATAAATAAATGTCAAATAAAATTTGTTAATTATTAAAGTACTGCATAGCTGAAAATATCCCTCCTCATTGTAATAATTTGAAAACTGAAATGGTAATCCTTTACACAAATTATCTAAGAATTTCCCTCTTGCAAATACACACTGCCACTGTCCGCCATCTTTAAAACCAGTTTCATGGCCCTTGACAAAGACACTAGCGAAAAAGATCACAGTTTGCGAAGTGAGATATTTGAAGCAACCTATAAATATCACAAGAAGAGACCGCCGGAGAAATGAAGATATCAGGAAAGAAGTAAAGACTATCTCAAGTCAAGACTACATAGAGACGCAGCAAACCAGATGGCTTGGTCACGTCATGAGAAAATAACCAGTGCAAACAGCCCTTCGTGCATAGATCAGCAGAAGACCGGGCTACATGGGCAGAGACAATCAAAAAGAAGTATTAAATAGACACGGGCTTACCATGGCCAATGCAACTCAAATATCCAAAGACAAAAACTCCGAATTCCCCTCACAACGCTTAACGACACACGTGGAAATGACAATAAATAGATAGATATATCGTTGTGAAATTGATAATTTAATGTCAAGTGTCAAGACACAAATAAAACATGAAAATATACACAAATTTTATGTTTAAATTCAAATAATGCACTTTAAAATATTAATTTAATTTATATGTGAATATAGCATTATTGACGTCAACTTTTGATGAAATTTCCCCTATCTCTTGTCAACAATTGTCGAGCTTTTTCACACCCCCCCCCCCCAATTTGTTTACACAATTTATGAAATAGATCACCGCTTGGCAGTCAAGACGAATTTCCTTGTTAAGACTTGTTTCTAACAGAATCCCATAAGCTTACATGTTGTTTTCTTCCAAAATGTTCGAAACATTATATTTCATTCTTTGAAATAACTAAGGTGGACTACTAGCGTCCGATAGTTGAGAGAATATTCCTCACCAAGTATCGCCCACATAGTTGAGAGAATATTCCTCGCCAGTATCGACCACATTGTTGAGAGAATATTCCGTACCAAGTATCGTCAAAATATTTTCAAATAGGGTAGTTATATTTATGTGGTCTGTCATGACGTGTTTGTAGCTTCCCGCAATAACCTATGCTTGTTTTTTTCGCGATACCAGCAAAACGCTGTTGTCCCCCTGGAGTAGTGAAGTATATAGCCCATGATAGAAGTTGAGAGCCAGTGACTTAGTGAATGAATCTCTAGTTGAATGCACCGTGCAGTGAATGAAGCTCTAGTTGATCGAGTTGTGCAGTGAATGAAGATCTATTTGAATGAAGCTCGAATTCCGTGAAGTTCTAGTTGACTGAAAGGTGCACTTGCTGAATATATAGTTCACTAAACCGTGCCCTGACTTGTTCCAGTTGTAGAAAATGTAAACATCTCTGATAATCTTTCAGTTCTATATACAAATATTACTCATGTTCTAGTTGACTGATATATGACATGACTGATGATCTAGTTGGCAGAACTATGTCTTGACTGATGATCTAGTCTTGACTGATGATCTAGTTGACTGAACTATGCTCTGTCTGATATTATGTGATTCTGTTTAGCCAACTGTGTTACCTCTATTATTGTTGTTATTTCTGTTACGGGATGCCAGAGCCGAAAGAAGCAGAAGGCTGTTTAATCCGCCGCCTCTATGGTGATGTCGGTGCCCATGATGATGATGACGACGACGGTGCTGACCGGAAACTGTACCAGCGGCGAGTAGACTGAAAACAATTAAAACAGACACGAGAAAACTAAACGATGCTACTTTCATTTTTGGTTAAATCTTCCTAAGTTCTCTCTACAACTCTAAGTATACGTTGCCTAAAATTGACTATTGAATACTTCTTATAATAGGAGGAAATAGAACTAGCAATGTGGTATGTGTACGGTAAAAATAGATTTACTTTTGAGTCTATCTAATGAGCTTGTAGTATAAGTCCGTACAAGAGTTAACATGAGTTAGGCAATGTATCACTTGACAAGCTTGTGTAAGATGTGAACTCTCCAGCACGTAAACCGTACTTTTATATAACAGTAAAACAAATATTATTTGATCACCCATTGATGTAACGTCTACATGACTAAATAGCTATATTCTGATATGTCATTAGTCCGTGGTTAACAACTCGTTTCCTTTTATAAATACACAGAACACCAGTGTTCGCAGTAAATGTAAAGATGAAAGTCAGTTGAAGCTTTAGTTGTATGTGAACACATTACATTCAAGTTGTATGTACGTCCTATATCAGTTGTATAAATCAGACGTCTTGAACCTGCTAAACATGTAAATGTTGTAGAAACTTTGATCTTTTAAAAAAAAAATTGTGCCCATTTAAAAAAAGTTGAAATCAAATGTCGGGAATAAAGAATTGTTTATTTTTTTGAATGCAAGACTGATTAATCTGAAAGTATGTTTTCCGACATAGGCCTATTATGTCCGATAAGATTATGTCCGATAAGATTATGTCCGATAAGAGTATGTCCGTTAAGATTATGTCCGATAAGATTATGTCCGATAAGATTATGTCCGATAAGATTATGTCCGATAAGATTATGTCCGATAAGATTATGTCCGATAAGATTATGTCCGATAAGATTATGTCCGATAAGATTATGTCCGATAAGAGTATGTCCGATAAGATTATGTCCGATAAGATTATGTCCGATAAGATTATGTCCGATAAGATTATGTCCGTTAAGATTATATCAGACAAGAGAAAACTCGAGATACAAGACTTCTAGCAGTTAATCAAGTTAATATTTTTAACTTCCCTACTAACGTCATTTACGTCAACGACAATTAAGGTAAACATTCTGGCCTCACCCTTATAGAAGAAGTATATACATCACTGCGTTGGTTTCCCCAAACAAATCATACATTTGATAGAATGAAGAAACAGCGGTAAAAGTGGATGGTGAAGCATAGGATTGATGAACACCGTCAAAAATGTAAATGGTGACCAGGTTCACACGTTCTGTCGTCCATTCAATATCAGAGAACAAATTAGTATAGATCTCCGCAGATCAGAGTTCTCTTAACAATTTGTGTGTAAGATTTCAAACAACTTATTATATCAATGCAGACACAAAGCTAGGCCTGGAACCTGCACTTAAATACGAAGAAATCGACAATAACGACATCAGATAAGTCTAAACCCTCCCAATAGTCACATAATTTACAATCAAGAATTCAAAGTAGTCATACATTTTGAATATTTAGGAGGAATAATAAACAGTTAAAGGTGTTGCACATAATAAATTAAGAGAAGCGTTGCAATAGCAACATAAAAACTAGTATTCATGAATTTAAAAAAAAAAATAATAATTTTTTTTTTGGGGGGGGGGGGCAAAACAACAACAGTGGAATAAAATAGATGAAGTTCATTCGTTGGGTTGGTACATTATGGGAAGCAGTGGTCACATTTTTAACGAAACAAATACGCACATTATTTAACGAAACGAAATATTAATATAGACGCATTTCAAAGTAGCTAAGACTACTGGCTAATCAAGCGATTTGCCATCTACATACTGAGATTCTCTCTCCCCCCCACCCCTTGATTACAATGGAAGACGGGAGTGGGACTCCCAATGCGTATCTCGCAGATTGATGCAGACCAATTGACTTTTTAAATCTGAGTTTAGCAGGGTCAAGAAAGCTGAATGAAACTACGTATAATATTGAAAAGTTGAAATGTGATCAGTGCTTCCAGTAATGAACCGTTGTGTTTTACTGTACAACAATAATGTTAAAAACACTTGCTATGTTTTTTCAAGAACGTGATCGAATTATCTGGACCGATACATGTTAGTAAACCTTTCGCTTCTTTGTTGGTGGCTAATCAGCAGCAATCTGAATTCTTAACAGAGCAGATGTATGTTGGTGTTGCTGTAACGTCCCGGGAAGTCTGTCTTACTGCTGTTAAACGAGATACTTTAACCATTGGATTAAATTCATTGTGACAATATTCTACAGCTTTGTTGCTTATAGACAGTTGATTCATGATACACTTGTGTTTATTCCGAAGGCTCACTTGAAATCGAGGCTGCGAACGGCGACTACACGGGATCAATTCAATGTAGAGATCTTCTAAGTAATCGATAAGAAAATTCCGTTATGTGAATCTATAAATATTGGTGCTGTTCAAAAATAGAAAAGACATCAGTATCTGGTACGAACTCCAAAGCCATCATTTGTTTGACTTTGCTTGCATAATTTTCATCAGAGATGCTCAACGCCATTTTACCCTCATATTGTAGTTTTCACCAACAGTTCAACTCACAGTGAATGAAAATAAC
Organism: Meghimatium bilineatum; assembly: GCA_034231615.1. Classification (NCBI taxonomy): domain Eukaryota; kingdom Metazoa; phylum Mollusca; class Gastropoda; order Stylommatophora; family Philomycidae; genus Meghimatium; species Meghimatium bilineatum. Next base: position 24,780,445 of record CM067322.1, read on the forward strand.
ACCATGATAGTCCAGCTCATGGAAATGCATCGTTATAAAGCCTTGCAGCTAATTTGAAATCATTAGCTTTTGAAAATAGAGCTACATTCCAATTATTTCCAATATCGATAACATGCTGAAACAGGCTGCTGTATAAACCTCACTACGAGTTTCACTCGTACGCGTAGACAAAAAGTGCGCGCACTCAAAACATGAGTTTTACTATTTCCAAATACATGGAGTGTATACAGTTCACCGAGTCTCTCCAGTGTGACTCAGAATGTTCAATCAGCAAACAAACCAATGTCTGCTCTGGAAAATTAAATAAACTTCTTGTGATGCGAATAGAATCTTGCTTTTTCACGAGCCGAAAGTGTCTTGTTGTGAAAGATCCAAGACTCTCTCATTGAATATCTCAGGGGCACGATCTGATCATACAACAGGTAAACAGTACAGGTAGTATGTTTACATAAGCGACTCACTTAATAGTCATTCACAGAACTGTACACAAGACGTACCAAGCCTGTGTATAATGGGGGCGGTGGTTATAGCTTTCTCGCCCCTCCACCTCCCCGCCATTTCCAGAAATTAGAGAACACGACATTCAGTACTAGAAAAGATTTTTTTGAAGCAGGTAACACCACCCCTCCCCCTCTTTTTTTACACACACACACACACACACACATTTAAATTTGTTTTTCCGAAAAAAATCATCAAAATAATGTAAAAAAAGCAGCAACAAAACTGGGTGATCAGCTTGTTCTAGATAAATATTCATTCTCCCATACTGGAATATACGACACTGGAACATACAATTGAACTGAGTTTCTAGTAATTATTGTTTTTAAAATTCAGCGGCTCGTGCTGCGTTCTTGGCCAAGACTGTTAGATTTCGTGTCCATGGATTTAGATAGGATGAGAACTGACTGCAACACCACAAGCAATATCTCTGACAATTCTGCACCGACGCATCCAGCAGCACTGTCGACACACAGTAATGTAAGGTATTCCAATTCGCTCAGCAGAGATGGTCGCAGTATGGAAGAACGTTCAACAGAATTAATTAGGACCCAATTCGTGACGTTTTTAATTATTATCGAGATTTCGGTTGGTGACGATTTATATACTTGGAGTCGCCGTGGCTATTTTTGGCATGCGATTCCAAGTATGTAAATAGTGACCAACCGAAATCCAAATAATAATCAAAACCATCATGAATGGGGTCCTAAATATGTTGGAAGGTCTTTATTAGAGACGGTCATGGCCCAACATCAATACATCAAAAGGTGGGGCGACTAATGTCAATGTCCCGATATGGGTAGATGTCGTTACGGTATGGCAGCACTTACAGTACACACTGAACTTTGAGAAGGCAACAAATTCTAGAGGAAGCAATGTGTATTGGAAACGATAGTGACACAGTGAAGTTACAATTGTCCAGCAAGAGAACGGTCGCGGAAGTGTTGTTAATGGCCGAGAACAGATAGAAGCCCACATGTCTCACCACAATTGATCCAATTCAAAGTAGGAGCCATGACTCACGTATTGGATACATCAATTTCAACATATACTCCAAATTATTGAAACAATTTTGAATGCATTCTTCATTGCAGGAAAAACATCAAACAAATGTCTTGGTGCACATTTTGTTCAAATATCTCCCCGTTGCAATGATGGGACACTGACTCTGGAATCTGTGGACATTGTGGAGGGGGATTAAGTCCTTATCTTCGAAGACGTAGCAAATCAAGTCTAACTCGAATAGCGCTATTGCTGAGTGCGACTCATACAGAGATACATGCGCTAATATACAATGGCTCAGGGAGAATGATGTATTTCTTACACCAGATCTGTTCACAGACTGCAAAACTCCTCGTTTACAATGTGCGCAACAGGCCATTGGCGCAAATAGACGGCGACACAACGCATTTACATTCTCTGGTCTATATCCTGCTGGAAATCTAGTGGGGCCATTGTCCTGCTACAAGAGAGATCCAACGGGAGTTTGAGAATGTACGCTGAAGTAGAAGAAAAGGATGATAACGAATGGCGAAGAGTCAAAATACAGACAGTGCTTGGCGATGGATTAGAAAGCCATTACAAGCGGGCAGAGCAAGTGCGTGAGAAATGCACATGTCAAATTCGTGACTCCTGACGTGTTTAGTGAAGTAGCAATTCGCCTAGGAAGGCGTATCAACCCTAAGCCTAATTCGACTGTCACCGTTGCCCAACAACGGCTTATACATACGAAATTAGATATGAGACCTACAGACACAGAGAATGGTAATGGAATTGTGTTTCTATGCGAGGAATAGCTCGTCGGCTGCAAAATACCTTGTGGGAGGAAAGATGTACAGTGTGTGACCCAGTCAAAATACCACTTCATCTCGTTTCATTTGCCCGTTATTTTCTTTTGTCATGTTGTATATACTTTGTTTCAACAACCAATGACAATCACGACAACAGTCAAATTGCATCACTTTAGAAAAATGATTCCCAATAAGACCTCATGACTGTATTGTCTAGGAACTCGTATATAATGTTGTAGAGATCAATGACAGCCAACACTACCCAGCATGACACCTGATGATGATGTATTCCAGTTGTAGGGGACTACTGACCTGTGAATATTTTATAGTGTCGGTCTGTGGTATTCTTGATTTGATTTAAATTATTAGATTCATCACACATTTAATTACCTCAAATTTCTATCTCGATTGATCAGACATTAAATTAGAGTAGCAGGGGTTCTCAATCTATTTAGGCTGCAAACACCGTCTACATGTAATACATATAGTATCACAACATAAGGAAAAGAAAATAACGGTGATCAAATAATCCTTTTAGCAGTGAGAAGCTAACTCTTGACAGCCCATATCGTTTCTTATAAAAGCACATGTTCTTCTCAGTTGTTAAAGAGAGCCGACATCCAGGCTCATATAAGGTTTCAAATGCATGGATGTGTAAGTGGGGTTTATGGATGTAAGTTTAATATCAGAGGGTAGCAATTTTAGCGCGCCAGTATTCCAAAATTACCTCTTGCTGTCAGAGGCACAGAACATACATGTGGACCAACTCATCATTCTTTTGTCATATTTTTTGACACGGTGATGGCACATCTAGCAATTACCGTTACCTAGGACTATGGCTTACCTAGCATTCCCCGTCATCTAGGAGTATGGCGTATTTAACATTCCCTGTCACCAAGGAGTATGGCACATCTATCATTCACCGTCACCAAGGAGTATGGCACATCTATCATTCACCGTCACCAATGAGTATGGCACATCTTGCATTCCCCGTCACCATGGAGTATTGTACATCTATCATTCCTCGTCACCAAGGAGTATGGCACATCTATCATTCCCTGTCACCTAGGACTATGGCACATCTATCATTCCCTGTCACCTAGAAGTATGGCACATATAGCATTCCCTGTCACCAAGGAGTATGGCACATATATCATTCCCTGTCACCAAGGAGTATGGCACATCTATCATTCCCCGTCACCTAGAAGTATGTCACATCTATTATTCCCCGTCACCTAGAAGTATAGCACATCTATCATTCCCCGTCACCTAGAAGTATGTCACATCTATCATTCCCTGTCACCTAGAAGTATGTCACATCTATCATTCCCCGTCACCTAGACGTATGGCACATCTATCATTCCCCGTCACCTAGAAGTATGCCACATCTATCATCCCCGTCACCTAGAAGTATGTCACAGCTATCATTCCCCGTCACCTAGAAGTATGTCACATCTATCATTCCCCGTCACCTAGAAGTATGTCACAGCTATCATTCCCCGTCACCTAGAAGTATGTCACATCTATCATTCCCCGTCACCTAGAAGTATGTCACATCTATCATTCCCCGTCATCTAGAAGTATGACACAAAAAGGACAAATGTACATTGTCTGCTGTCTACATCTCCTCGTCATTCATGGAGATTATTTGACATATGGCGAAAGTAAGAAATATATGGCGAAAGTAAGAAATATATGGCGAAAGTAAGAAATATATGGCGAAAGTAAGAAATATATGGCGAAAGTGAGAAATATATGGCGAAAGTGAGAAATATATGGCGAAAGTGAGAAATATATGGCGAAAGTGAGAAATATATGGCGAAAGTGAGAAATATATGGCGAAAGTGAGAAATATATGGCGAAAGTAAGAAATTGAGACAAGATGTGACAATGATGATTTTTTTTTTGAATTACGACACTCTGTCAGCTTATCCCCAACAACCTACTAAGCTATGACTGAAAAAAACATGTAATATTCTTTGTTCCCTGAATTATACTCAATTCACTCTAAGAATGAAGTGGGTCAGTGCTTCTGATTGGTTGTTGGATGCTGAACGCATTAATCGATTGTCAAGTGCCCAATAATATTGTTTTTAAATTTCGTTTTAAAACGTTTTTACCTTCATCAGCTGTTTAAAAATCACCTGTTGTCGAGGAGTAATGTGGAAGTGCGTTTTCATTCTTAGAGTAAACAGAGTATAGGAACCCAGGCCCTGTTGCCACACGGGCGAAAGAGAAATTAAAAGTGACAGCTGTCGTGAAAACTGGACATGTTTATTGCACCATACACACCTCTCCCCCTTCCTTCCTCCACAGAAGAATACCTCTGCACATAATTTTTACTTCATTCATTAGGTTTTTTAAAATTATTGTTGTGCTTTCGTTGGTCACCTGCCATATACTTGTAGTCGCCATGGCTATTTTTGGCATGCGACTCCAAGTATATAAATAGTAACCAAAGAAAATCACGGCAATAATTAAAAAAAAACACCAAATGAAGTACTAATTAATTCTGTTCGTTTTCTTCTACTGTCGAGAGGACAGTAACACTATATGTTACGTTTGTACACTTTGAATTGTAAAGAGAACTAATAATTGTTTGTGCTCGTGTGTTTTTTAACCACATGTCATTACGGAAGTACCAAGGTGCTCGCGAGCACCGGGTTGAGAACGCTTGATGTAAAGTTTTTTTTATAAATCAATAAACTGCTCTCACTTTCGGTTTAACAAGTCCATGTGCCAGAAAGGCTGGGCTAGTTAACAATAAGTACTAGGATGCAAAGGTAGTCACTTCACTAGCCATCGTTACATAAAATTGTTCAACATAGTGATTGCTTTATACAGTCAATAACTTGCTAATATTCTTCTGTGTCTGTTGTGTTTCAGTGTTTTAAAATAATATTCCTGAACTAAGATTGGATAGATTTTAGATTTGAGTAAATTGTACACAGAGTGATCAACAGTGGAGAAAATAACAGCGAAGTGCACACAACGGAGCAATTTATTTTATAGACATGTATGTTGAAAGAAAACAATCTTAGATACAAGAGACTGTGAAAGTGTTGGACTTTGTCTGCAGGAACTTTTCAATGTATCGGTTAAGGATTTTGAGTTTGTGTGTGAGCATGGCAACAATATTTGTATATTTGCAATGGAAAATGACAACTCTCAATGCGAGCAAACGAAAATTTAAGTTGAACTCAGTGTCTGAGATAAATTGGACGAGATTTACAGAATTCCGTAATGAAGTACACAACGACTTCAATTTTCTAAATGCCATGCAAGAGAAATGTTTAGATTCACATAAAGAAAGAAAAAATGTTACTGAAATTCTGGAAAGGCGTCTACCAAAATGCCTGATCATCGGGTTTGCTAAGTGTGGCACATATGCCCTCAGGTCATTTCTAACATTACACTCGGATATTGTTTCTCCAAACCGTGAGATAGCGTTCTTTACCAAATATTACCACAAGGGAATAGATTGGTACCGCAACCAGATGCCACCGTCTCTTGAGACAGATATTACTATTGAGAAAACACCAAGTTACATTCTCTCAGTTCAAGCATTATCTAGGATTCGCTCTTTCAATGCCAGTATCAAACTTATTGTAATTGTCAGAGACCCTGTCATTAGACTTCAATCATCATATGCACATGCGCAAGCTACATCAAGAATATTGAATAAAACCTTTGAATCATGGTTGAAACAAAAATACAGGATAAAACGTGTAGCAGATTATGCGACGCACATCGGAAATGTTTACCGAATGTTTCCTTCCAGTCAAGTTATCGTTTTGCAAGAGGAACATCTGGAGGCTGATCCCTTGTCCGTTATGAGAGATGTAGTCAATTTTCTAGGTCTATGTCAAGCTACAACAAATGAGTTACTTATTTTTAATTCAGTCAAAGGGTTTTACTGTCTCAACATTTCCAATCCCCGTTACCACGAAGTAATGCAGACCCTAACGCTTGATCATACAAATGGATGCTTGACTAAAAGTAAAGGAAGACAGCATCCCATCATTGATCCCAAGCTTCGGAGACAACTATTGGCAAATATAACGCCCTACAATGAAAAGTTATTCACACTTCTTGGACGTAGATTTAATTGGACTCATTGAAATAGAAAATACTTCTAGTTAATATCTACACAATAACTGCAACTTAAAAAAAAAGATTGTAAGTAGAGTCTTTCAATATTATAGTAACTATAGTACTTTTAAGAAATTCGAAATTATAACTCATATTGAGTAGTTATAAAGTATTATTGTACCTCGTAGGTTGTAGTGTTCTGAATCACAAGTTAAATTATTGTTTATGGTACAAAGCTCTGATATAACCAAATTGGACTAGTGCCCAATGCACCAATAGCATACAACATGAAAATGGAAACAGCAAGATATAGAGGAAAACCAAGAAGAAGGTAGATTAGAGGAGTTACCAACTTTCTGAGACGTCACAATATTACTGCATAACCAACGACCAAATGTGCCGCAGCCCGAAATTCAATCGCCACTCAATCCTGTGACGCCTTACAGCAAAAGCAGAGATAATATAATAGATAAATATGCTAACGCCCGCTGTTAAAAGTAGCCTACCACATGACCATAATAAGAACTTTAAAAAAAATTTATATCTGAGTTGAGAACGCTTGATGTAAATTTCATTATAAATCAATAAACTGATGTCACTGTCAGTTTAACAAGTACACGTGCCAGAAAGGCGGGGCTATTGTTAAAAATTGGTATTAGAATAAAAGTGTAGTCAGTTGACTAGCTGTTGGCTCTTATTTTTTTGTTCTCATAAAAGGAGTCATACGATAAAAAGGATTTCTTCAATGAACTGAGCTATGGTTAAACGCACCGAGACAAGATCATAGAGTTTGTCCGTCAGAAGTGTTTAACATTTAGCCACAACATCTGGTTCCATAAGTGGGAGCAGAAGAATTACCACTTCTCTTTGGCTGATTCTTTCGAAGTACTGAGCCCTGCGACGTGCCTGTACAGCGGGAGTCCACAGAAATGACATGGCATCACCGTTTCCTTCAGAGTTGTTATCCAACATTATGGCGATGTGACATCGAGTTATGTGCCATATAGGCCCGAGTCACCACCTTCTGCATGTTTTAAAAAAAAAATCTCTGGATGTGCTTCTATAATCTTTGGTTCAATCAGACCAGATTGCAAGGCAGCGGCATGTTTATGTTCAAAGTTGTCTTTCCCAGCCTCTGATACACCAATATATCTTCTGCAAGGCGACAGGTGGTTTATCAGTTGGATCAATTTCCATGGCAATTTGTATATGAAATCTATGGAACACACAAAACAAACGTTACATACTAATATGTATATTAAATCCTCATCGAAGAATATATGAACATTCTTCTTCTTCTTCAGCGTTCATTCTCAAACTCCCGCTGGATTTCTCTTGTAACAGGACAAGATTTCCAGTTGAATATATTCCAGAGAATGGAAATGTGTTGTGTTGCAGTTTTATTTGCGCCAATGGCACAACACATCCGTCTTCGGCGGTATGTATGAACATGTCTCTGGTCAATGCAAGCCTGCTTACCCGGTACACAGGCTTTTAGAGTATCAACGATGAAGACAACGTTCTCGAAACAATATGTCGCTTGATATATATTAAATCTGTAGCACACACAAAACAAAAGTTACATACTAATTTGTATACGATGTTTCCAGAAATTGCTTTAATTTTTTAACAAAGACTACATAATGTTAGTATAAGAATAATATGATCAGGCCTATTTCCACAGAGAGGATGAAATCAGCAATCTTTTTTAAAATGACAATTCGAGCACAACGATAATTATTTAGTTATGAAAATACAAGCTACCACACAATGACAAAATGCGCATATGAACAGTAAAAGCCACACATCGTAAGCAAATAAATATATTATTATGAGTTTTCGCAACATAATTATTAAATGGATTATGTAATTATACTCGTGACATTGTTTTAATTATAAGACCACATGTAAAAAAAATTCATACAACAAAGATATTTTTATATATCTTCTTCTTCTTCTGCGTTCAGCATCTGTGGTCATGCTATACCGTCAGGCCTGTCGTCAAGACGAAGTCCACTGTCTTCTCCAGGTCAGAGCGGCTGCCCCATAACTTTTGCCTCAAGTCTGTATCCTCTGGCCAGGTCTGCTGTCTCTGCTCTTTGTATGTTGGGCAGTCCTGAAGTATGTGTTCCGGAGTCTGGGTTCCGGATCCACATGGACATTCATCTATGTATGAGATCCTTAATCGAAAAAGGTGACCCAACAGTCTGCAGTGGCATGTTCTAAGGCGAAATATTGTGGTCTGTTGATATCTTTGGATTGATATATCTGAATACGAAGAGTGGTGTAAATGTACGATCGGATTATACTAGACTGTACTAATGTAATACATTACTACAGCCCATTCCAAAATGTGTTCTCTTAGTTTCTTAAATTTTTCTAGCAATCTGTTATATGAATTCTATTGAATATTTACACGCTGTTTAAGATTAGCATGATCTAACAAAAAATTAGACCTGTAGTAGTAGTCCCCTTTCCGTCTTTCTAAACGGAGTTAATGTTTTATTTTTTGGATTATAAGAAATATGATCGACGATCCATTGGAGATGTTTGTTGTTGTTCGTCCATCACAAGTGATGATGGCCATTTGTTACATCCACTTTTGAAAATTCAATTTTAGTTATGACCTTGATTATGAGTTCGTAGATGGTTAATCAGCCCTATTCGAGCTGTAAATGTCCTTGGACAGTTCGGACATGGATAGACGACTGTAGACGGATCTTGGTCTATCCGTGACTTTCTAGCTGCTCTCCGCTGTTGAGCTGCTACATTTCTCTTCTTTTCACAAGATGATGCGCTCTTTTTTATTTTAGAACGCCATGTAGATCTAATTTGTGCAAGTTCTTCCCATGTATCTTGGTCTATTTCAAAGGCTTTCAGTGAGTTCTTTAACGAGTCCTTGTAGCGCTTCCTTTGGCTACCTTGAGATCGTATACCCTTCTCTAGCTCACTATAGAGAAGTATCTTTGGCAGACGATGGTCTGGCATACGCACCAAATGACCTGCCCAACGAATCTGTGTCTGCATTAGGATCGTGTCAATGCTGGGGATACCAGCTCTATCGCGGACTGTGGTATCTGGAATCTTGTCTTGCTATCTAATGTTCATAACTTTTCTGGGACAATTTGTATGAAAAAAATTGAGTTGTTTTTTTCACATGACGTCTATACACAGTCCATGTTTCTCTAGCGTATAAGGGGTGCAAAGGGAACGCATTGCTCTAGGCGGACCCAGGGTTAGCAGATAACCAAGATCCCAAATGTACCTCCACGCGGTGCACCCTGGAAACAGAAATACAGCAGCTCGAGCTGATTCTGGCCAATCATTTGGGGATCGTGTCCGAGAATGTGGAGGCAGCAGATGGAAAGAGATTTGACTGCACAAGAGACAGACAATATCTCCGACACCACCAGCATCACCACATATAGCTACACTGTCGACATACAGTGAAGCTAGTCAGTCCAGTCCGAACATTGGAGGGGCGGCCAATGTAAAATGCACGTAAAGGTAGATGCATGGCGAGAGACAAATAGATTTCATACCGAGAACAATGAAACAATGAAAGGGCAGAACAGCGCTAGAGGGCAGCGTGAACTGCAAATAGAAAGTGAAAAGTCCCTAGGAAAGGGGAACTACAAGCTCCGTCAGTTCGAGACGAGCTTCTAGTTACCTGTGTTCCTTACAGGCAGAGACCCAGACCCATTCATTGGCGTTTGGTAAAGCAAGAAGACCTAATCCAACTCTAATGTCGAGCCTTCCTAAACCGGAAATATGCTCGCGAAGAGAAATGGTTCTGTACCCAATGGGCTTAGGCAAGAAAGGGACAACGATGGTAGTCCTGGCCCAACTCTACTGTCAAGGTTTCCTATACCGGAAGTACACTTGCAGAGAGAAAGGGTTCCGTACCCGATGGGCTCAGGCACAAAAGGGACAACGATTTAGCCCTGGCCCAACTCTACTGTCAGGTTTTCCTACACCGGAAATACACTTGAGGAGAGAAATGGTTCAGTACCTGATGGACTCAGGCGCTATTGGGACAAGGACGCTCAGCTCGAGAACGCCTTGCTCTCAAACGCGTGGTGTGAGACTCAAACTTGGACAAGGGGTACACGATGTCGGTGAATGACACCTCGGCTAAGAGGGCGAAAGATCCAGGGTCCAACTCCTCTGTTGAGTTCTTCCCCTAAGGAACCAGGCTCACGGATGAGAAACGGTTCAGTACCCAATGGGCACAGGCACAGCACGTCCAATTACACGAGGCAAGTTCATAGACAGTGGAACACCTCGTGCGAGTCAGACGAGAGCAAAAATCTTCTGTTCGAAGAGTCGCCACTACGCGTGCCTGGAGACAGATATAGAGGCTGTCACAGGCTAAGGGTAGCCCACCCGAATTGTCAAGGCATGCCGAAATCGGATGTGCTAGGCCTACAAGGCGCATAACGGTGGCACAACGTAATCACGCTCCCGGCGGAAACCGCACGGATATCCGTGATGGTTACAATGGAGCGAACGCAAAACAAACAAACAATCTAGCGTATAACAGCACTGGAAGTACCACTGCTCTGTAAACTTTCAGCTTAGTCTGTAGGTTAATGCCATTTCTACGCCAAACATTTGCGTACAATCTGCCGAAAGTACTGCTTGCTTTAGCGATCCTTGTATACACTTCATCATCAACGTTGGCATTTTGTGATAACGTACTGCCTAGATATGTGAATCTATTCACAACTTTTAGTTCTACACCATTTACCTTAATGCAGGGCTCGAGATAGTTTTTGCCAAGTGCTGGTTGTAACATGACCCGGAGATGTTTAATGTGTCTCATTCGACCTATCTAGGTTGTAAAGAGCTTCAACAGAATGTTCAATGACTCACAGTCCCACTTGTACCATCGTGTGTCTTCTTAGACGCGCAGCCCTTGAACTAGCTGCAGTAATTTTCTCCTTTGTCTTTATACCATGCATAGTGGTTTTTCTACGTGCAACACGATCCAGGATAATTTAAATGATCTCCATAATTAACTTGAATTCTTCAATATCAGCAAGATACATGGCGCCAAAATATTACAACATTGCAAATTAATTTAAATTAAAATGAGTGTGGCGCATGGCATAGAGGTTCGAACGTTGGTCTCACATCCAAGATTCCAATTCCGGCAACCCGTAAGGACACAGTTTTTTTTCTGTCGAAGGGTACATTAAAAGAAAGAAAAGAACTCACCCCTGTACATAACGTGAGGACAACAAAGGTATGCAGCATTTATCACACAGCTACACATACCACTTCGTTGAAATCCCCAAAAAGGAAAACATGGAGTATTGACAGTTCTTTTTTCCACTAACAGACCAAATTAATTGTAGCTTATAATCTGTCCATTGGAAATTTCTAGGCACAATATACCCGTAGGTTGCCATCACTTTCGGGAAGGAACAACCGTTAGTCGAGCACCGCAATAAGAACACATTTGTTCTTGTCAGCCATTTTGGCGGAAGCCAAAATAGAAACGAAATTGCTAATGTTACGAACTTTAAATTTTCCCGTTGCAACATACGGCTGTGAAACATGGACCCTAAGTAAAACAGCGGCAAAGAAGATCAACGCCTTCGAGTTGAAATGCTACAGAAGGATATTTAGAATAACATGGAAGGAAAAAATCAGAATCTCAGACATTATAAATACATTGAAGATTCCAGTGTTGGTTACTAAACACAATAACAAAAAGAAAACTACGCCTGTTTGGTCATATGAAGAGACACAACTGTTTAGAAAGACAAACAATGGAGGGAAGAGTACCTGGGAAGAGGAGAAAGGGCAGACCAAAAAGACGATGGGCTGACGACATTAAAGATAACATGAATATATCGCTTGAAAATGCAATCCACATCGCCCAAGACAGAGAGGGGTTCAGAGAGTTCATTGGGAAGACAAAGTTCTGGAAAGAATATGTCACATGACACACAATCTGTCACTAGATTCGAAGCTATATTATTATTGAAGTGATTCAATTTTTCTATTCTGAAAATTGGTGTCTTCGTCGGCAACAATACAAAAACTAAACAGGAAACACGGACAAATCCATATTATATGTTGATGTTCATAATGGGAAGATATGCGCAATCTACCTACTTCTTTAGATGATAACGCAATGGCGAATAGTGAAAATACAGACAGTGCTTGGCGATGAATTGGAAAGCCATCATAAGAGGATGAAGCGAGTACGGGATAAATGATTAGGTCAAATTCCATACTCCTGACGTGGTTAGTAAAGCAAGCACCTCACCGTTGTGGTTATCTACATAGTACAGATAGTTAACTTTTCATTGTAAACATTAGTGAATGTTTAACTTTTGTACGAACATTGGATTCAATTCACTTTTATGTAAAACAGCAATATAAGTCTTGTTAAAATATGTAGTACAGTGCGCAGAAACGTCTTAGTAGCGGACTCGGGAGGGAGATTGACCTAAAAAAAAAAAGGTTAATTACCTTGTTTGTTCCATCCTCATTTTTTTATGCTTCTAATATTAAATGTCATGTTCTATAGGGTGTCTACAAAGTCGCTGAACATTGATCTCACACGGATCAGCACCAAAACTCACAATTCACAGGACGTAGTCACCACCAATGTAAATGAGAGCAACGTAATCGTAACATTAACTAGTGAATAATAGCGTAACATTAGGTAGTCGGTGATTAGTAACATTAACTAGTGAATAATAACGTATCATTAACTAGTGGGTTGTATCGTACCATTGACATGGATAATATTGTAACATTGACTAATGCGTAGTAAGTAAAGTAAAGTAACCCATATAATGTATTAATGCCGTAGGGGTGTGAGATGTTAGCGATCTCACATTTCAGAGGCTCTGCAAATGAGGGCGGTAGCCATCTCCCTTGCAGTCTTTACTTTCCGGATTAATCCGGTACCCATTTAAGCCTGGATCGACCCGGGAGCCGTGGCGATCTGAGAAACATTTCCGCCTCAACTGGGGAATGAACCCAGGACCACTCATATGCGAAGCCAGTGTGCCACTACGTGAAACCACTGCGCTACGCGGTTCCCTAGTGGGTAATATAGTTACATTGATTAATGGATGATATCGTAACATTAACTAGTGGACGATATCGTAACATTAGCTAGTGGGTGATAGCGTAACATTAACTAGTCGGTGATATCTAACATTAGCTAGTGGGTGATATCGTAACATTAACTAGTGTGCGATATCGTAACATTAACTAGTGGGTGATATCGTAACATTAACTAGTAGGTGATATCGTAACATTAACTAGTGGGTGATATCGTAACATTAACTAGTGTGCGATATCGTAACATTAGCTAGTGGGTGATAGCTTAATATTAACTAGAGCATGATTTAATCGTTACATTTAACTGCTGGATAATATCAACGCAACATTAACTATTAGATTATCTGTTATATTAATATGTTGAATACCACAATTACTGTAGCTCAGATCACATAGAATTCCCGTTTGAGATATGAAGGTCTTACCATGCAGTCGACACCGATTTGTAGTTCAGATCAGACTCACAATAACAACTGGCCGGGACACCTTTCAACACCATATTAATAAGATGTTGCCATAAATGTTGCGGAAACCAATCCCAGTGGGAAAAAGTCTTTGTCTCAGAGCAGCCAATGCACTGTTTGGAAGAGAATATTAAACATATTTTGTATAACTCATATGTTCACTTAACGATATATTTCTGCAAAATACACCGTTTCAGTGCTTGTTCAAGTTGGTATTATCTCTACTAACGGGAGGGGGCGGGGGATTGGATACAGGAACTTGTACTGAAAAAAAAAGACAAACGGAGAATTGGAATACCCTATATCACTGCTAACACCGCCCGTGTGTCGCCGGTGCCCAAAAGGGGAGTAAATAATAGCAACACTGTTTAACTTACATGCATGTCGTAAAAGGCGACTAAGGAGGTTATGGGATGGAGTTGGCTGTCCCATCCCATATAGGGTAATTGACTCAAGGCCATGCTGAAGTCGGATATGTCAGACCGAAATGCGCAGATATCGCAGCAATGCTGTAAACCATGACACAACACATTCCGTTCTCCGGACTACATCCTGCTAATCTTCCGGAGTTTGAGAACGAACACAGAAGAAGAAGACTGCTAACATTATACAGAAAATATGAACATTCACACAATTGAAGGACAGAAAAATTAAAGTGGTCAAGTGTATACTCAGTTGTTTATATAATTAAGATGCTGAAACCTGGACGATGAACAAGGGGGTGTCAGAAGATCATTGATGATATAGACATATGAGTCTGTGGCTCATTTTATAGATGTCTTCTTCTTTTCGAATCCCAGAATTGCGAGAGATTAGCTTTTATTCTATGTGAGGTGGGAAGGTTTCTTCGAGCTTTCTTTCATACCCAGGAGGCTTCAGGTTTCAGCTTAGTGCAGTGCCTTTTAAAGGAGCCTTCAACTCAAAGGGTTACATGGTACGAGATGAGCTGACAGTTTGCTTGGGTCACCCGTTGCTTGTCTTTACCCGACGATGCACTTCGCAGCCACGGAGTTGTATCTGGTGTATGAAGACCATTCCATTACCACCCTTTGTGTCCCTAGGTTCCAGAGCTAATTTCATCTGTAAGAATCGTATTTGCGACAGTCAAATTAGAATCAGGATTGATACACCTTCCTAGACGAGGTACTGCTTTGCCAAACACGTCCGGGGTCTGGGATTTGACCTGTACATTTCTCACTTTTTCGCCTCGTTCGCTTATGATGGCCTTCCAATCTATCGCCAAGTGCGACTTGTGTATTTTGACTCTTCAATATTGCGTATATTACCAAGGGAGGCAGGTAGAGTACGCCTATCTCGGACAAAATATTTCGCAGTGGGCCCTTGGGTACTGGGCCCAATTCTTTTTTTATGGACCGTGATGGACAATGGTAACATACGAGTTGGGCTAGGTTTGCAGTGTCCTCAATGACAAAGACTTGCTTCCTCCTCTACGTTGCCCAGAGACCAGAAGTCCTGAACAAAGTGCTCCCGACGTTTGTTCAATGTTCTTCCTGTGTGAAATGAAATTGTATTCAAAACTTTCATATCCAGTGGTACATGTTCGAGTTGGGGTATCCAATACCCGAGTCATGACTCCTAATGTGAATGGCGTCTATAGTGGTGGGACTTGTGGCTTCTGTGTGTTCTCGAGCATGAACAGCCCTCCATCAACTCGGTCTCGTGCTGGGAAGTTGTAGCTTCGTTGCCACTATATCAGTTCACATACACAAAGCTGCCACTGCCCTCTAGCGCGTGCTGCCTTTTCCATGTTCAATGTGTACTCATAGCATCGCCACGTCTTAGCGTGATCTACTCATATAGAACGTTGACATTCGCCGTCCCTCCAATGTTTCTTCTGCAATTTCTGCTGTACGAGACGCAAATGCACAGATGCCTTTCATTACTGTGTGTCGACAGTGCTGCTGGGTGTGTTGGAGTAGAGGTCTCGGAAATATTGCTTCTCTCTTTGCAGGCAATTCTCATTCCATCTACAAACACCACATCCGCAGAAACGAGCCTAAAAATGTTGGCCAGAATGACAATAAGAGCAGCTTTCTTTTTGTTTCTATACTGCACCACGGGGAGATATTATAAGATATTGGTAATCTGTTAACCCTGGGTCCACCGAGTGCAATGCGATACCCTTTGCACCCCATCATAGACAACTAAATATACAATCGTATATGTATACATTAGGTAGGAATATTATACAATAAAAGCTAGACAAACTATATATTTTTGTTACATATAAGGACATTATACATTTTTGGAAACTATACTAAAAGGCAGCAGCGAAGTCCGGTTGAAGGAAAAGAAAAAGCAATCACAGGACAACACAGCCGAAATAAATTTAGTTTATGTAAAAAATGAACCTTATCTTGCCTATAATGACTAATTTCAGAATTGCAACAACGGCACGTTGAAGGGTGACTAGATAAAACGAAGACATCAATAGAAATACTGAGTAGGGCCTAACATCAAGAGAGAGTATTTTGTAAGATTGTAAAATAACTGGGTACAATCAAGACAACATTCTATCAGATTGTAAAATGACTGGATAACATCAAGAAATTGACAGATTTTGTCAGTGCAAAATGGCTGGGTAACATAAAGTGATGTACAACATCTTTTTCATATTGTGAAATGACTAAGTAACGTCAAGAGATGGACAACATTTTTTTTAGATTGCAAAATGACTGGATAATATCAATAGGCGGACAACATTTTGTCAGAATGTAAAGTACCTGGGTAACATTAAGAGATGGACAACATTTTGTCAGTATAAAATGACTGGTAACATCAAAATAGGAACAACATTTTGTCAGAATGTGAAGTGACTGGGTAGCATCAAAAGATGGACAATATTATGTTAGAATGTAAAGTGACTGGGTAATATCAAAATATGGACATTGCTTCATAGTGTTAAATGACTGGACAACATCAAAAGATGTACAACTGTATTTAAGGTTGTTAAGTGACTGATTGACATCAAAAGATGGACAACAGTATAAACAGTTGTTAAGTGACTGGTGGACATCAGAAGATGGACAACAGTATAAACAGTTGTTAAGTGACTGGTGGACATCAGAAGATGGACAACAGTATATAAGGTTGTTAAGTGACTGGTGGACATCAGAAGATGGACAACAGTATATAAGGTTGTTAAGTGACAGATTAACATCGAAAGACGGACAACATTTTGTCGAAATGTAACATCATAGCAAGAGACAAAGAAAATTGAAAGATTCAGACAAACTTCCGCGGAGTCGGCAATTGCTCTGATCTAGATATGCAAGACACATTCATTTGTGAATCTGCTAATAGTTTACTGTAAACTATCTGTGTCCGTATTCTCCACATACAGATTATAACTATATACTTGTATGATAGAATTCCGAGGGAGTGCGGATGTGCCACTCTTGTTTCCTATGCCATGAAGCTGAGTTGTATTTTTTATTTTCAAATTGATCTCTGGCGTTCCTTATTTTTTGATGGAGATGCTTTCTACCATTTTTGCAAACCTCAAACGGCTGTATTACTCAGAGGCCTTTTTTTTACCCTGAAGACTCGGAGGGTGCATCTATGGCTTTTTTGCAATCTTGGAGCATGCTGTGGATAAAATGGATGACTCCTCCCAGCAATCAAAGTATGTATATGCCTACATGGTGTACATGGGTTATGCTAGTCTACTCCACTACAGGCTTCTTCACAGCGGTGTACATGGGTTAGGCTAGTCTACCCCACCACAGGCTTCTTCACAGAGGTGTACATGGGTTAGACTAGTCTATCCCACCACAGGCTTCTTCACAGAGGTGTACATGCGTTAGGCTAGTTAACACCACTACATGCTTCATCACAGCGGTGTACACGTGTTAGGCTAAGTAACCCCACTACATGCTTCTTCTCAGCGGTGTACACGTGTTAGGCTAGTTAACCCCACTACATGCTTCTTCTCAGCGGTGTACATGGGTTAGGCTAGTTAAGCCCACTACATGCTTCATCACAGCGTGTACATGGGGTAGGCTAGTCTACTCAACTACAGGCTTCTTCACAGCGGTGTACATGAGGTATGGTCTACCCCACTATAGTCTTCATCACAGCGGTGTAAATGACGTATGGTCTACCCCACTATAGTCTTCATCACAGCGATGATTTATATCATATCGACCGTACCTAACAATTGTTTTGTGTCTTATTTTTGTAACACTTCTACCTATTTTTGTTCATCTTGATATTTGCCCTGTGTCACTCCAGCCTCCTACTACTTGTTTAGGGTTGTTACCCTACACTGGAACATTTATCCCTATAGTCGGTTGACTAGCCCACTTCTTGTTCACCGTAAATAATAATAATAATAATAGTCATAAGACCAATAACCCGCCTGGGTCGTCTTGGTGTCACACTGTAATTATCAGCATTATAAGCACTTCTGACCCGCAGAAGACGGATGTGTCGGACCATTGGTGCAAATAAAACGGCGACACACCGCATTTCCATTCTCTGGACTACATCCTGCTGGAAATCTAGTAGAACAGAGATCCAGCGGGAGTTTGAGAATGAACGCCGAAGAAGAAGCACTTCTGTCCTCATCGATTCGGAGGAGTGTGGAAAATCACGTCATGGTCATTTATGAATGTTAGTCAATGCAGGTGTTTATTACCACCTCTTCTTCTTGCACCGGAGACTGTTCCTTACAAAGTAGTTGTTTTAGAAATTAAGTCTTGTCTCGTTACATGTCCAAACCAAACACGTTTGTCATTTCACTACTCTCAAAAGTGGTTCTTGATAATCTACAAATTTGTTTATTTGCTGTCTTATACAAATAAATTCAAGTAGGAAGCACGAGGATAAATGAAAATAATTCTTACAGCTGTATTCCCGTCAGCTGTAAGAATTATTTGCTGTCTGACGAATTATTCTCACGCGGTTTCATTGAAGATCAATGCTTTCGAAAACGGCATATCCTTACGAGATAGTTGTGTACTGACATTCTTCTTTTTGATGAAGTGGCTAGTTTACTCTGATCAGATTTAAACAAATGCAATATTGCTTAGTGTCACCTTTTCGAGTCATTGAAAACATTTGACAGGAGTCAAAATAATCTCTTCGACCAGACGCAGTACAATACATTCAGGTGTCGTTACGTAAAAACTCCCAAGGAGTAGACCCGGTCATAGAGAGCTTATTGACGGTACAGAAGAGTCAATGAATGTTACGAATTAATGATCAAAGTTGAGTTAGATAACACTATCTATACTTGTTATTTCACGGACGAGGAGTGCGTTGATAAACAAAGGTCTGTGTCTTTATGTTTGTCACAATAGATTTCAACGTTTGGATAAAACAACAAAAAAGAGTATCATTTGAGTGGAAGGTGTGTTTACGCTCGCTCGTATTAAAATGATTGTATCTTTAGATATACATAGTAATGTAGCTCTTTATTCACCCGCATTCTTTCTTTACCTTTCCTCTTAATTTGATAGCTCCATTAAATCACTGTTGTGTGTTTGTTATGTCAATGTATAATTATATTTGTTATGATATATAGTGGCATTGAGCACGCCGAGGCCTTTGCGTCGTCACTGTTGTGATATTTTTATATTTCCGTTGCATTGAATTAGTATTTTTTCAATACTAATTAGTAATTTTGTAATTTCTGGGGGGGGGGGGGGGAGAGGGGGGAGAGACAGGGCCGCCCTAACAATTGCGGAGCCCTATGCGAAACGGATTGCGCGGGGCCCAGTCTGGGTAGGGAAGAGGATAATAAAATAAATTATAATATGAATTTATGGGCCTATGAAAGTGCGGGGCCCACTGCAACCGCATATGTTGCAATGGCCTAAGACCGGCCATGGGGGGGGGGGTGTTAAATATAACATCACTTGATCCATGTTGACAGGAGTCATGATACGGGAACCTATCACCGCTGTCTAAGTTTAGTAAAGAAAACAGAAAAAAAAATTAAATCAGCATAAATACCGTCATATTTTTTCCCTCCTACTATTGGCGAATCTCCAGAACAGTCTTGTGGACATATCCTAAATTATCTCACTTCCTTGACTGGATGCGACAGATTATTGGTGAATACGAGTATAACTCGTGTCAACAGCCAATTAAAAACATGGGGAAAAATCGATCACGTAAAATACTTTTTGACGTAGTGATTAAGGCTTTACGCTCAAAGGTCGTGGCCTCGAATCTCACTATAAAGTGTAAATTTTCGAAGATCTATGAGGATTATCGCTTGATGATACGGAGTTACCTGCTGAGGTTTCTTCCCCATAGAGTAACAGATGGTATCACTGCCTGCATCAGCACAAAGAGTGTCATAAGATACAACAGCGGCTGATGCAAGAGGGTTTACTATATGTTCTGGATAATTACCTAGGATTACGCACACTGTCACAAACACAGGTGGATAGGCTGGAGAAGTACAGAATGAGGACATGCGGGCAGTTCCAGGATGTACCAAAGATACCCCAATCTCTGCCATGAAGTTTCTTCTAGACCTACTTAGCATCAGAGTAAAACATCGAGCAGTGCAGGTAAAATAGTGCCTTAAGTTTGTCAACAATGACCATCACCTTTATACCATATATACTAAATAATAAAAAGGAAGACGTATCAAACAAGGAAGGTTTTTCATGGCAGAAACAGATGATACCCTACTCTGACAGTCTGCAAGCTATAAGAGGTAGGAACGGGCTGTGAATGGATGGAAGTAAATAAAGAGAGAATGCTGTTAGCTAATGTTGTAATCCAGCTAGGAAGAGGTGCCGAGATTGGACTGCAAATAAGACAGAGGGAATGATACAAGTACTCATAAAAACAATACTCAAAGTACAAGATATAATTATTAACACAGGTGGCTCAGCAGTAAGAGAAACAAACAGGTGCCGATTTGACTTCATCGACTACCATAATGACGCGAAAGTAGTAGAAACATTTTATGCATATCACGCCACAACATCACGTATGAGAATGAAGATAGAGGCAGTAACAGCGGCTCTGACGGCACAACCACCATCACGCACAGTGATGCTATCAAGCTCCCAGAGTATGCTGCGCAAGATAGGAAAATGCATAGTAAGAAAAGAGTGGGACACTATTCTCAACAACGTCCAGAGCTCCATATGTATTTACTGTCATGGGCATTGCTGGAGTCAGGGGAATTGAACGAGTGACTCATTGAGGAGTAAATCTATAGTGGATGGCAAAGTGATGAGAAGAGGCCGAGCTGAATTAATTAGAGCTGTCATAGATTCATTACAAAAGACTTAAGAGGTTGCTAAAAAAAAGATTATGTAAATAATATTTTTTTAAATGTAAATAACTCATGCGGTTGCGTCTGTGGGTCTCACCAATGGCTCACTAGACAAACCACCAATGCAACAGAAAACCTTAGTAGATGACATGCCTTTAAATTGAGGTTATTTTCTTATAGAAGCTTCATGGTGTGTAATCTCGTAGTCGTAATCTTCGATAACAGTTACCATGTTGTTCCGACTGGCTGACGTTGTGCTATAACTAGTTACGGGCACGGCGTGGGTGGACGGAACAACTGAGAAACCTGTCGCAATGGTCAGAGTTGTGCCCTGATGTCGACGTCTGTTTTTGGCGGCATTACACTCGAAACACCATCAAGTTGGATGGCTGTTGGAACAGAGGGCGGAGCACTTATGGGAATGTCCCACGTGCTGTGAAGCCAGTTTCTAATCAAGAATCAAGATTATGTAAATGTTAACAGAACTATATAAATGGGGAGGGGATGGCTAAGATAGAGTGGCGAAATTGTGTCTTCGCTGCATATACCAGAAGAACTCACAACCAACAACTGACTCGGACACTGAGCTGATATACTTTTAGATAGCTGATGGACTGTCACTTTGATGTTGTATCTGGTAGACTCAAACATTAGTCTATTGGTCATCTAACCAACCCTAAGCGTCCTTACGAGGTAATGTCAATCTGGGCTTCATTAGGGAGACCATTGTCATCAAACCAACCGTGACTGTAAGTTCAGCAGAAGCACAACTCGCCATCGAGAAGGCCAAATACTGAACATTCAGATTCAGTTCTCAATCAGACATCACTGTAATACAGTTGTGTTATTGTGGTCAGCTTAAAGTCTGTTGTGCCGGGATAATTTTTCTATATCGTCAGAATTTTCTGTTATAATGGGTAAGTATTGTTATTTTTTCTATAAATACATTACCAATTGAACTCTGCCAGCAAAAACAACAGTTTTTTTTTAATATTTGGATTATGCGATTGTTACTTAAACTGCATCAACAGAAACTATATGCATTTGATATTTGGACAATGCGATTGTTAATTCTGCTAGCAGAAACTTCTTCTTCTGCGTTCATTCTCAAACTCCTGCAGATTAGCAGGATGTAGTCCAGAGAAAGGAATGCTTTGTGTCATGATTTACAGCATTGCTGCGATATCCGCGCCTGTCGGCCTGACACATCCGACTTCAGCATGGCTAGCAGAAACAAAATGCATTTTAATATTTGGATGCTATTTTTGTTAACTCTGTCAGCAGAAGTAATTGGTGCTAATAATTGGGTGGTCTTTACTACGTGATCTATGTTTGTTAATTGGACAGCATAAATGGGAACTATTGTATACTGTGGTGATATGTTTGCTAGTTAATTAAAGCCTGCAAGCAGAAACACTTTATCTTTACATTTTGCTGGTAAATACATACTAACTTCGAACCAATTACCATGTCGTTGAACAATGAAATATAAGAGACAGTTTATGATAGCTAAGTGCTTTGTAGCGCTTAGAAATTGCTATTAAAAGGTGTATTTATTTATTTAAAAAAAACTGGTTTTGATTGGTAGCAACCCGTTGTTTATCCCACATTTATTGTCTGGCATTATCCCATGTATTATCACAAGATCAGTTCCTTGTCTGGCATCATCCCATGTATTAAGGTCAGTTCCTTGTCTGGCATCATCCCATGTATTATCACAAGATCAGTTCCTTGTCTGGTATTATCCCACGTATTAAGGTCAGTCCTTGTCTGGCATCATCCCATGTATTATCACAAGATCAGTTCCTTGTCTGGTATTATCCCATGTATTAAGGTCAGTTCCTTGTCTTACATCACCCCATGTATTAAGGTAAGTTCCTTGTCTGGCATCATCCCATGTATTATCACAAGATCAGTTCCTTGTCTGGTATCATCCCATGTATTATCACAAGATCAGTTCCTTGTCTGGCATCATCCCATGTATTATCACAAGATCAGTTCCTTGTCTGGCATCATCCCATGTATTATCACAAGATCAGTTCCTTGTCTGGCATCATCCCATGTATTATCACAAGATCAGTTCCTTGTCTGGCATCATCCCATATATTATCACAAGATCAGTTCCTTGTCTGGTATCACCCCATGTATTAAGGTAAGTTCCTTGTCTGGCATCATCCCATGTATTATCACAAGATCAGTTCCTTGTCTGGCATCATCCCATGTATTATCACAAGATCAGTTCCTTGTCTGGTATCATCCCATGTATTAAGGTAAGTTCCTTATCTGGCATCATCCTATGTATTATCACAAGGTAAGTTCCTTGTCTGGCATCATCCCATGTATTATCACAAGATCAGTTCCTTGTCTGGCATCATCCCATGTATTATCACAATATCAGTTCCTTGTCTGGCATCATCCCATGTATTATCACAAGGTCAGTTCCTTGTCTGGCATCATCCCATATATTATCATAAGGTCAGGTGTTGTGTGTGCGTTCTTCTGATCACTCCAGAGAAGATTCCCTCAAACCTAGTCACTCCAGTTTCTATCATTCTTTGTACATGATAGAATCGAACACTGAAATCTCATGTATGCTGATGTTGAAAGCCATCATAACTGATTTAATCCTTATCACGTCAAAATAAAAAAAAGGCTCAAATTGGGTAGAGGATTGATTTCCTTGTACTCAGGTTTCCACATATATACAGAATCATCACACTGACTGTCAAGATTAACGATTTTCGCACTGCGATAATAGCTTCGAGCGATAATCCCTAGGGAAAAATTAGATTTGTGAACTAAATAGACGTGACGGCTTGTATCGAATCAGCTGCCTCTTGTACACAAGATAGACTGATAACTACGCCATGGAGTTCACCATCTCATCATGATCTCCGAGATGGACAACACCATCCCTCTTTATTAAATTCTTAGAACGGATATCCAGGTTTTATATATTCAGAAAGAAAGTCACAATTCATGCGGCAATAATCTTATCTACCGAATATATTATATCACAAGTCATTCGACAATCATCTTATCTACCGAATATATTATATCACAAGTCATTCGACAATAATCTTATCTACCGAATATATTATATCACAAGTCATTCGACAATAATCTTATCTACCGAATATATTATATCACAAGTCATTCGACAATAATCTTATCTACCGAATATATTATATCACAAGTCATTCGACAATCATCTTATCTACCGAATATATTATATCACAAGTCATGCGACAATCATCTTATCTACCGAATATATTATATCACAAGTCATTCGACAATCATCTTATCTACTGAAATTATTATATCACAAGTCATGCGACAATCATCTTATCTACCGAATATATTATATTGATGTTCTGCGTTCGTTGTCAAGACTTTATATGATGAGCTTCCTACTTTCGGAAACGGTGTGCAGCTATTCTTCTTCTGCGTTCATTTTCAAACTCCTGTAGATTAGCTGGGTGATGTCCAGAGAACGGGATGAGTTTTGTCATGTTTTACGGCTTTGCTGTAATATCTGCGCCTTTCGGCATAATACGTTCGACTTCGGCATGGCGTCTGGGTTAATTTGATCATGTATATGGGAAAGGTAAACTATCTCCACCTAATTACCTCCTTAGTTACTTCCTACGGCATGCATGGAAGGCAAACATGTTGTTTTTATTTGCTTCCCTCTCGGATTCTAGCAAAACTTGGACGGAGTTCATTCTGTCGATTAAATTTCCAGATAACTCAAAACATTGTCTTAATCTCTGATGGTCCGATGAAGCAATACAATTAGCAGCGTTTTTGCTGATGTGATCACCACCCCTGGAGAAATAAATGACATCGATTCTGAGCGACGCTAGATCTGCTTTTCTGGCCCTTCTGAACACAAACACCCGCCGAAGACGGATGTGTTGGGCCATTGGTGCAAATAAAACGGCAGTTCAACGCATTTCCATTCTCTGGACTACATCCAACTGGAAATCTTGTAGGACCATTGTCTTGTTACATGAGAAATCCAGTGGGAATTTGAGAATGAACGCTGAAGAAGAAGAGGAACACATACGTATTTCACATGAATTTCTTAAAATTGCTACTATCTCTGCTAAACAACCACGCAAAACAAGTAGTTCTCTAGTGGACACATTAGGAGGGGCAGTATTCTATCATATACTGGTGATATTTTCAAATGTTATGCTTGGAGAGTTGCATTAGATGGCTAGAGAATTTCAAACAGAAGAGATCGCATGTGTAAGTTGTGATAAGAGATGTAGCACTAGTCAACTAAAGCATTAGTAGCTTTGTTCTCTCTGAGCAACCTTACTGTTAACAAACCAACATCAATTGTCGATCTGTTATTGAATGTCATTGAGAAATAACTTGCAATTCAATATCTAGGTTAGGTATGTGATTTGATTTAGTCTATATGGGTGATCGGAATAGAATAATGTCGGACCATTTCAGCAAACTATACATACGGGGGGAAACCAGCAGGATTTCGAGCAGAACGATCGTGTACGGATTAAATAACGAGGAGCCATGATCACAAAAACGTATATGCATACACTTTCTATACTTTGGAAAAGCTGTTAATATATTGTGCAGCTGTTATAAATACGCAGAAAATATGGAATACTTGAGAAGTATATACGAATTATACATACATTTTATGAGCATGCCACATGCATGGTAGTCCACAAATTTAAGTTACGATAACAGCTTGAAGTTCAAGCAGGTGTTAGTCAAGGATGTTTTCAATCCCTGATAATATTTCTTATGGTTATAAACTGGGCGACGAGACAAATAACTAGATCAATGATGCTAGGATATACAGTGGACATTTGATAAGCAACTGAAGAATCTGGATTGTGCAGATGATTTATATTTACTATCATAAAAACAACGGGGCATGCAGGAAAAGACAGACTGACAAAATAAAAGGCAAAAACTGGACTTCAATATAAATAAATGTAAGTAAAACACAGTAAATAATTACTAATAGATAAAAAGATTACATAAATTACGATAAAACACAGTAAATAATTACTAATAGATAAAAAGATTACATAAATTACGATAAAACACAGTAAATAATTACTAATAGATAAAAAGATTACATAAATTACGATAAAACACAGTAAATAATTACTAATAGATAAAAAGATTACATAAATTACGATAAAACACAGTAAATAATTACTAATAGATAAAAAGATTACATAAATTACGATAAAACACAGTAAATAATTACTAATAGATAAAAAGATTACATAAATTACGATAAAACACAGTAAATAATTACTAATAGATAAAAAGATTACATAAATTACGATAAAACACAGTAAATAATTACTAATAGATAAAAAGATTACATAAATTACGATAAAACACAGTAAATAATTACTAATAGATAAAAAGATTACATAAATTACGATAAAACACAGTAAATAATTACTAATAGATAAAAAGATTACATAAATTACGATAAAACACAGTAAATAATTACTAATAGATAAAAAGATTACATAAATTACGATAAAACACAGTAAATAATTACTAATAGATAAAAAGATTACATAAATTACGATAAAACACAGTAAATAATTACTAATAGATAAAAAGATTACATAAATTACGATAAAACACAGTAAATAATTACTAATAGATAAAAAGATTACATAAATTACGATAAAACACAGTAAATAATTACTAATAGATAAAAAGATTACATAAATTACGATAAAACACAGTAAATAATTACTAATAGATAAAAAGATTACATAAATTACGATTTAAATGTGCACGGTTTCACCTCAGCATTATCTTGGGAGAACCACAGTTAGGTTATTTAATACAAATTTGTATGGAATGTAATCTCCACAAACCACATAAGAACTACAGATCTTTATTAATACGAATAGATGACTCCATCATCTTCTTCACACCATATAGCAAAAGGTAATAGCAAACAATGAGATAAAACAACATCACCCAGTGGATATATAGAACACAGGTAGTAAATATATTGGTAGAACCTCATAAACAGACCATACGATATCTGTGTGTCGGTTTTTTAAATATATCTTTTCATGAAAAGAACCAAGGAAAGGAAGAGAGGGTTGCGGGTCTGCGTAATTTTACTTTTTGTTTTTGTAATGCTAAATGTCTTCTTCTTCTGCGTAACTGTACTTTCTGTTTTTGTAATGTTAAATATCTTATTCTTCTGCGTTCATTCTCAAATTCCTGCAGATTAGCATGATGTATTTCGGAGAACATAATGTATTCTATCATGGTTTACAGCTTGACTTCGATATATGCTCTTTTTTGACCTGACACATCCGATTTTGCCATGGCTTCTTGGTCACGTCGACAAATTATGGGATGGGGCAGCCAACTCCACCCCAAAACAATCTCAGTCGCCTCCTACGGTGTGCATGGCAGGTCATTCTATTCTTTCTTCCTCTTTTGAGCCCGACAATACATGGGCTGCAAAATGTCAATGCAACGTTTTCCTAAAAGAGTGAAGGGAGGGGGGAGATAAATTGAAGGCGTCATATCCCCTTTTTCTCCTCCTTCCTCCCGTAATTATGGGTTTGCATCACAATGATTTGATGCTGCATCTGGTAGACTCAAACATTAGTCCATTGTTCATCTAACCAACCCTAAGCGTCCTTACCAGGTAAGGTCAATCTGGGCTTCATTAGGGAGACCATTGTCATCAAACCAACCGTGACTGTAAGTTGAGCAGAAGCAAATCTCGTCATCGAGAAGGCCAAATACTGGACATTCAGATTCAGTTCTCAATCAGACATCACCGTAATACAGTTGTGTTGTGTTATTGTGGTCAGTTTTAAGTCAGTTGTGCCGTGATCATTTTTCTATACCGTCAGCATTTTCTGCAATAATGGGTAAGTATTGTTTTATTTTTCTATAAATGCAATTACCACTTGAACTCTATCAGCAAAAGCATCCGTTATTTAATATTTGGACCATGAGATTGTTACTTGAACTGCGTCAACAATATGTGTTATATATATATATATATGGACCACGCGATTGTTAATTCTGCTAGCCGAAACAATATACATTTTAATATTGGGATGCTATTTTTGTTAACTGAACTCGGTCAGCAGAAGTATTTGGTGTTTAATAATTGGGTTGTCTTTAATATGTGATACATGTTTGTTAATTATACAGCATAAACAGTCGCTATTTCATACTTTGACTTTGATGTATTTGCTTGTCAAAGCCTGCAAGCAGAAACAGTCGGTGTTTATTTTTTATCATGTGTTTATTAATGGAACTCTACCAGCAGAAACATTAAGTGTTTAATATTTGGGTAATATGCCTATATCTGCTAACTAAATCCTGTCAACATGATCACTTTATATTTAAGAGTTTGCTGGTAAATATACACTAATTTCAAAGTAGTTACCACCTCGTTGAACAATGAGAAAAAAAACCAGAAACGGTGATATATTATGATAGCTAAGTGTTGTAAAATGTTTAAAAACTGTTATAATAAAGGTGTATGTATATCATAAATATTTGTATTTGTTGCTATCAACCCTTTGATTGTCATAAATTCCTTTCCCTGTCTAGTAGTAACTCATTTATTATCGTCTCGGAGTTAATTTTGATGATAAGTTGACATGGAAGCAACAACAAAAGCCAGGAGAAAGTTAGAAATCCTGAGAATACTAAGTGAAACAACATGGGGCAACAGTGGGAATATACTCTCTAAAGTTTACGACAAGGCATAATACCACATATGGAATATGGTTCAGCTGCGTGTGTCTGCATTAAACCCCACATTACATGATCTAGATAAAGTGCAAAACCAAGCACTTAGAATATTGTTGGTAGCAATGAAATCAGTACCCATATTAGAGATGCACAAAATGTAGAGAAATGCGAACGCATAAACACCATAGTCCCAATACGAGCAGAAAAGTTTTAGTGTATGCCAAGTCATCCAAAGAAGGAAATATTCCAAAATCTAGCAATGGCGTGACTGAAAAGAAGCAGCTTTATCTACCAAGCTAAACGACTTCGTATAAAACTTACAGACCTTCCTGAAGTTGATAGCCCTTTAAGGTCTGTACAAGAACAAACCCCCTGGAGTGTTCAAGTATACATTCAGACCCACATGAAAGTAATATTAAGCGAGGACGAACAGAACAATGTGCAGCGAAGGACAGGCACCCTCAGTTTCCTGGATGGTGATTATCCACAGGAAATATGGGTCAGAATATACACATATGGATAAGCACAGAATGCACTGAGGAATGGGGGTGCAAGTGTATATATAGAATATCCACACAAACCTAGAGAAACGATCAGAACACCAACAGGGAAATTCTGCAATAATTATGATGCAGAAATCCAAGCATTTATGGTGGCAACTAAAAAATTGCTGAGCTCCAACTCTGGCCCACATCCCGTGGTATTCCTGACAGATGCAAGGTCAGTGTTTCAAGCTCCCCAGCCTGGAAAAAAAACTAACATACTTGCAAAAACTACTTGTCTGTTGTCGTCCATGCCTTTACTATTTTCCCTCCTCTGCTTCTTCCACCCTCGACAGTTCCCTGCAGTATTGTTTTTGACAAGGAATCATGCCTACATACATGTCCAAACCATGCTAGTTTTCCTCGTTTCACTATTGAAAACAATGGCTCCTGAACACCTGCACACATCTCTACTTTAATTCTTACGTACACATTGGTCTCGTATTCCCTATAGGAAATTCGTAGAATTCTTCTGTAGCATTTATACTCGAAAGCCTGTAATCTTCTCTCCATGTCCGCAGTGAGTGTCCAACTCTCACAACCATACAACACAACAGAAAGCAATAGTTACTTATACAGTTTGACTTTTACTCCAACACTGATATTGCTTTTCCAAATCATCGTTAGCCTTGACAAGGACGCTAAAGTCATCTCTAGGCTTAATTTTAGTTCTGCTTTGCATTTTCCATCGCTGCACATACTGGATCCGAGGTATTTGAAGGTACCTCACTGTGGAATACCAGGAAATGAAAAAGCAGTCCAACTGGTTAAGGAAACTGCTGCCGAAGACCAACCAGATGTATCGATAACTAACATCAGAAAAAAACTGATGTTCAAGTAAATAAGAAAGCCACAAACACCACCACAAGATGACTATCACATTACGAACAGATCAGAACAAGTTGTAGTTCTACGCCCCAGGACTGGACACAACCGACTCAGCAGTAACATATACACAAAATTCAAGATTGGCAACACAGCCATGTGGACAGGCAGCGCAGAGTACCAAACATATACTCCAGGAGTATTCTCTGAGTATGAAACGCTGAGGCAGACATATTGGTAAGAGGAAAAAAACCCTCTAATCAAAGCTCTATGGGACACTGTGTGAACTACAAAATTACAGTGAGTTTTATTCAGGAGACAAAATTACAGATATAGACATGTTTCAATTGAACGAAAGAAGAAGAAAATGTATTATCATAAATTCCTTTCCCTTTCTAGTAGTAGCTCATGTATTATCATAAATTTCTTTTTCTTTTCTGGTAACAATTTATATATGATCATACACTCTACCATAAAATCATTCGTTTCTAGATAAACATAATAATTACATAATATTTTATGTATGCTTACTTAATTGAAACTATTTTTGTGTGTTTGACTTTCAGGAAGCATTTCAGCAAATTCAAGTCTTGAGAACTTACAAGACCAGCAGTCTCCAGGCATCGACAACGTTGAAGAGGACGATTCCAAGTGAGTAGCACACTAGTATATGTGTCTGGTATTTCTGAACATTAATTCTGCCTACTCTACCAATATCTCTGCACATCTATCAATTATTTGCACATATGTCAACATTTATGTAGATCTACCATATATCATTCCCTTTGCTTTAATATTTCTTTCTTCACATCTACCATATATCATTTCCTTTATTTTAATATTTCTTTCTGCACATCTACCACATATCATTTGTGTATGTGGTTAGCATATGTGGTGGGGTGGGGAGAAAAACTCTCAGAGTGTATCGAAAGAAATATATGAAACCAGTAGACCATACGAAATGGAGGGCCAGAGAGTTATCGCCTGATATACATGTGTAGGGGAGATAATACTGTATATATATATATATATATATATATATATATATATATATATATATATATATATATATATATATATATATATATATTAATATAAAATTAACAAGAAAAGTTTAAAACCAATGCTACTTGTAATATAATAGACAAATGATCATACAAATTGACGGACTTAACAATGAAATCTCACAATCATATACTATCGCCTAGAATTAAATGTAGTTTCTGCAACTGATCTGCCCAAGATAAGGAGTGGGGTTTTGAAGGTTCATATATTAAGTACTAGTGCACAGTAACTCCTCCACACTTAAAACAAAATACATGGCTAGTCAACAATTGTCATTACTCAACTATCATCATCAACTTACATAAGTCCTGTGGCGAACAAGAAAGTGTGGAATACTCATGGACCCACAATCGAAGGTTGTGACAAGGATTTTTGTCTTTCGGATTGTGCAATAAAATAAAAATCTTCCTGTACACGTCGCGGCGATAGCTATGGCAAAGTGACTTTTATTTCCACAGTTAAAAAAAACTTCTCTACACTCAGTAACATGAAAAACGCAGTAATAAAGGTTTTTTAAAAATATCATTGCTCTTCTACCGTCGGCCTCTAGAATCTAATTAAGGGTGATATGTACCACTGATGCTACAACAACTATTACATCAATAGAAGTAAATGTAGTCTTTAATTGATTCCTACTACTGATCACTTTGAACACTTTTCCAACTATAATTCTGTACTACTGATCACTTTGAACACTTTTCCAACTATAATTATGTACTACTGATCATTTTGAACACTTTTCCAACTATAATTCTGTACTACTGATCACTTTGAACACTTTTCCAACTATAATTCTGTACTACTGATCACTTTGAACACTTTTCCAACTATAATTCTGTACTACTAATCACTTTGAACACTTTTCCAACTATAATTCTGTACTACTAATCACTTTGAACACTTTTCCAACTATAATTATGTACTACTGAAAATATCTCTTGCACTTCCATCACTTGAATTCGATGTATTCTGTGATATTGGACCTCTACTACCTCCTCCCACCCACATATTGTATTGTGATATGTATTATTGGTCGTCTATCATTCTCACCCCCCCCCTGATATTTTTAGCTGTGGTTGAGTCGTTAAATGATATAAACATATGAACATGGTATTTGTTGTGTGCTATGTTAATTTATTAATACAAGACTTAGTTTTTAGTCCATGTGTGGTTTAGTGAAATTCTTGTATTAACAGGTGTATCCGTGTGGGGGAAGAGTACCAGGCTATAATACCAGAATTTATAGGTAAGCACCTTAATGTCTATTATTCCAAATACTTACAAAATATTGAATGATAACATATATTTGATAACAAGAAATATGTTTATGTTTATATATTAATCATCATTAACTTTCGTTACTGCATGTTTTCCTGTGAAGTCGTGAAGAGAGACTTTCTATGGGCTGTCATCATTAACTGATATATCAAATCATAAACTACTTTAGCATGGCAACAACTACTCTAGAACACCATCGATTTCTATACCAAAGTATTTACTATTATGTTAAGCAATTGTTCTATCTATCAATCAACGAATCTATCAAGCCATCAATTGTTCTATGAATCCCCTTAACTAATATGTCAGACTATTAATTGTTCTATCAAGCAACCAACTATAATCATCAAGCATGCATGGCAATTCACAGTCTTGTTAATCTTTGCTCCCATTTTGGGCTGCGGTAATACCTATCGCATACAGTGTTTCTACTTTGTTTCTAATTAAAATTACTCTAAACTTAATGTTTATATATTCATCACTTGATCTAAACATCCACATATTTTTATACCTGTCTTAGGTTGTATCAATTATCTCTTTATAAAATTCAATTTCATATTATAAAATATTAGAAAATTCAATACAATCACAATATAAATACAGTAACTAATTAAAGAATCAATGTAATTTAAGTTACGAATTAAAATTGCAGAGTTGCAAATAGTTTGAGACATTTTTTGTGTGCTTCCGTAGCCCACACTCCATCAATGAAATTAATATGGGGGCTCTAGACTATCTCATGAACATTAGCAGAATAGAAGACCTCTGCATATAATTCATTAGGTTTTCATTCGTTCTGTTTTTCATTATTTTCGTGATTTGTTGGTCACTATTTATATACTTATAGTCGCATGCAAAAACTAGCCAAAGCGATTCCAAGTATAGTGACCATCGGAGTCATGACAATAATAAAAAAACGTACCGAATGAAATTCTAATTAATTCTGTGCACAGGTCTTCTAAGGTAAATGGTCATGATTATCTTCAGGTTGGGTAACCTGAAGATTCTGGGTACGCATCTTTTTAAGCAGGCAATTGTATTTGTTATCTCCCTTGTTTAGTTTGGACCTGTATGGGATATGTGAGTGTGTGTATGTTGCTTTGTAAATATATATATATATATTACCTGTACCCAATCTGA
The DNA here is from genome assembly GCA_034231615.1 of Meghimatium bilineatum. NCBI lineage: Eukaryota > Metazoa > Mollusca > Gastropoda > Stylommatophora > Philomycidae > Meghimatium > Meghimatium bilineatum. Next base: position 24,814,241 of record CM067322.1, read on the forward strand.
GTCTAAGGCTCATTAAATAGGTATTGCACCAAGCTGAAAGCTGAAGTCTCCTCGGTATGAAAGGAAACTAAAATATCCCCACTGCACATAGGAAGTAAGAGCTAACTGACAGCAATTACTGAGGTTAGCAAGAAAAAGAAGAATATATGCGACTTTCAAATAAAAAATAGATAATGTACAAATTTCCCACTTTGAGGACAAGTACCGAATGCTGAAATACAAACATATAAATATATTATTGAAACTTCAATTTAGTGATACACAAACATTTCAACAATTGACACACGTTCATGGTAGACATGTGACTAAAAATGCTGACAGTTGAAGTTACTTAAGATTAAAATATGTAGCTCATGTATGGTCATTAATATCTAATTATTCAATTACTTGTTATCTCTGGCATATCTACCATTGATATCTATTTAATTGTACAATGCGAGAGAAGTGCCTACGTTCCAACTTTTTAATATTCTGCGCAGTTAAATTTCAGCTTTGTTATAGTATGCGCAGCTTTTGTGTCGTCACTGGCAGATCGTGTATCCATACAAAAACAAAATGGATTAATTTAATATCATGTCTGTTTACTGAGCTTGCCAGCTAATGATAATGATGCTGTACGTTTGTTACAAACTCCAGCATCAATCCTACACATACCCGTAGCACCCTACTAAAAACTACACGTATGTTTCTCTATACCCTATCCCAACACATTATCCCACAAAAATATGTCTACTTCGTACTAAAAAAAGCGACATAATATTATGCTAACACTGATTATCTGCCCCTACTTAGTTTCGTTAAATAATGTTGGCTGGTTTTCTTTTCTAGCTTATGGTACGTTTCGTTAATAATGTAGACACGTCTTCCATTATTGAACCTATTTAATCATACAATTACTAGTTCACTGTCATTCTTAATTACTCTTAGTTCACAATTACTTTCTACCATTGATATGTGGGTGTTTTTTTTTTTAAATTCAACTTTTTCTCATGACAAACTCTAATAATGATGTCACTTAATCCTGTCATGCATCTCTGTTTTCAATGCCTTGTCTGAGTGTATAGAAACGTAATTCTGTCATATTTGATATTATCAATTCTTATTTTCTTTGTCCTCCTACTGTACATCCCTTTCATCAGCACATGAAAATTCTCATCTTTCTGGTCTATAGTCTTTATCTCTCTGGTAGTTTAACTAGGACGATGGCCAATAGATAAAGACGATGATGGATATGTATCATAGAGGAAACGCAAGAGCAGGCGATTAGAAATATGGGTGGAGTCTGAGGAATTGTGTCTGAAGCAATAAGCCTTCGGTGATTGCAACATGCTAGACAGGAAAAGGATCATCATCATCATCAAGTGCCATGCCGGGTGGCGTAGGCGGTCATGGCTCTCCACAGCTCTCTGTCCACAGTATTATGTATCAAAGTCGTTGTTGTTTCTTTGCCGTGCCAGGTTGTCACACTGTCTAATATTTTCTCACGTTGTCGCCCTCTGTCTCTGGTGCCTTCAATCTTGCATGTTGTGATTATGTTCTCTAAACCTGCCTGTCTCATGAAGTGGCCAAAAAAAGAAGATTGCCTTTTTCTTATATTGTTGATTAAGGTTTCCAGTTTGTTTATTGTCCAAGACTCGCACCCATATTTTAGTATAGGGGTTATATAGGAAAAGGATATCACTGATTAATAAAGCGATTGATGTGGTTTATTAGATTTTGATAGTACATTTGGGTGATGTTGTATTTGATGGATACATTGGGGAATATATTTACATGCTCGGTCAATCTAGAGTTTTTATTTATTGCAGGTCGTGATGATACACTGATTTCTGATGACGAAAGCACAGAATCTTTGTGGCAGCCATCTTCTCAAGGGTGTAACACTGACAGTGAAGGTAAGCTATATATTTCAGATAATTACTATTGTGATATGAGTTTTTTCTGAGTCTGAACATGCTACATTCAGTACCCAAACGGCGCATTCTCTATTTAGTTATCCACTGTTATCTTTGTTCTAGTTTCGAGGTATTACCTAACCTTTGCAGTGTAATTTAGCATGTGCAGCATTCGATTAAGTAAGGTTAGCGTTACAATTAGTATTTATGGTTAGGATTAGAATTAGTATTTAGAATTAAGGTTAATTTTACTTTAGCGGCTCAAGTGGGGGGGGGGGGCGTTATCTCAGTATGTAGCGGGAAATACCTTGATATAACCCAGATGATTTTTGTCCAGGGTTTAAAGGGGCGTGCCTTCTAAGGAAGCATCTAATCAATAACAGATTTGATCGCAACGTTAACAACTCAACACATTGTTTTAAAACTGTAGACATAAACTTAGGTAGTTGTAATTTATTATTGTCTGCAACTCTGATATATGATTATAACATCGTTTTATTATCTAACATTCATGTTGAATGTGGCCATAAGCAAACATAAATGTATTCCTTTTCTTCCTTACCCCCAGTTGATCGGTATCAAGTGTTCACATGCAGTGCTGCTGTGATGGATGGAAGGAGGAACATGGAATATGGCCTTCACATCTTACATCTTGCCAAGGGAAACATTCAAGTGAGTACTTTTATTAGTATTTTGTAGGTTTTCTATTTTCTATTTATTATAGCTTTCTAAAATATTTACTACATATTTTACTTTATATATATTATAACAATTTCTCTTATGTAGATGTTACATTTGACTTTCTCTCTCTCTCTCTCTCTATATATATATATATATATATATATATATATATATATATATATATATATATATATATATATATATATATCTTTCAATGACTTTCGACAATATATTAATTTCCGTTATCTGGACTACATCCTGCTAGAGATCCAGCGGGATTTCGAATATTGCAGCTAAACTGTAAACCATGACACAACGCATTCCATTCCCTGGAATCCATTATGTTAATCTGCAGACAGGAGAACGAATGAAGAAGTAATATGACTTGAAAAGATAGTATAAAATTGTAACATCGCTTGAAGGAATAGTATTTTTATTGTAATATACTTGAAGAGATAGTAATAGGGCCTATAAATTGCCCCACCATATCACTCTGCCGCACATACTTTCATTGTGACACACCTACATTCACTCACTCGCTGTTTTCTGCACACGCTTTCTCTAAAACTTTCACTCACTCTTTCTTTTTCAGACTCTGTTATAATGTCCTATAATTCTCTATTCAGGAAGCCAAGCATATGTTATCATCTCCCCCAGTCTGTCCTGCGAGTCATCCCACGATCAACTATAACTACTCAGGTAAGAATGACTTACGTGAAATCTAATGGGGCAGATATCAATCTTAAATATGTATTGACTTCATAAATTACATAAAACTCTCAATCACATAGTATCAGGGCCGTAAATATGTTTTAGTAAGAAGGGGGTGTTACCTACAGTAAAGTCATTCATGCGTGTTCATGTATGATGACCTCTTCAAAAAAAAGTCGTGATGGGATGGGTTATACCCACCTTTTGGCTACGTCCCTAATACTAAAATTAATCTTATTTACTGGGAGTGGAGGGGAGGGATTGCAAGTCATTTGAGTCGCATTGGTCATGATAAGCCCGTGTCTATTTTTTTTATATTCTCTGCCCATCTAGTTCTTGGTCTTCCTCGTGCCTTGTTGCCCCGTCTTCTGCTGATGTATACACGAAGAACTGGTTGAGCATGTTCCATTCTCATGACGTGACCAAACCATCTGGTTTGCTGCCTCTCGATATAGTCTTTACTTCTTTCCTGATATCTTCATTTCTCCGGCAGTCTCTTCTCGTGACATTTATAGCTTGTGGTGATCTTGTCTGTTTTAATATGTCTGTAAATTATGACTTTGTTATATAATTGTACGATCCACTGTTTGATTTGGGGTAGATATATATATATATAGGCCTACAGTGAGTGAGACTGCGGACATACATCACTATGTCATTTTATCAATGTATCCATCTTAATGTTTCAGGGTCTGGTGCTTGGAGCTCTGATGAAATTGTTCGGTTTTATAAATCTATTACCATACGTGGGAAGAGATTTAATATGATCTCCAGAGATGTAAGTTGTTCTGTGTGTACCTTGCAGCGTATAAGTTGTGTTCTATGTATGTACATAGGTGTATGTTGTGTTCTATGTGTGCACACAGGTGTAAATTATAACCAAAAATTAAAAGCAAGATGAAACAGTTTCAACAGAGGCAGATAACATTGGGTTGGCTCCAGGTAAAGTGGAAGTAACTTTACTCAAACATTGCTGAAGCATGCAATGTTGGATCCATCCTATGCATATCTATTGTAAAATCTGTGTCAACTTTGTTAGATTATGCATTAAGTCAAACAACAACATGAAATACAGTATTACAGCTTGCAATAAATGTTAATAAATACAGACTTTTATGTGACAATACGGATATACGGAGCCCCAATAAGCAATGACACTAAAAAAGTAGACAGATCTGCAGATATTTTTAGTCATCTTGGTGGTAAAGAAGCTAGTGAGCCCGTCTCACACATTTAACGCACTCACACTTGCTTATGATTCTTCTTTAGCGTTCATTCTCAAACTCCCGCTGGATCTCCCTTGTAGCAGGGCCATTGTCTTACTAGATTTCCAGCAGGATGTAGTTCAGATAATGGAAATGCCCTTGTGTCTCCATTTTATTTCACATCCATTTTTAGCTGGGCTTATGATTCAAAAGTTAATCTTTCAAAAATAATGACAATGTGATTGGATATATTAGTGGTACCTATAAAATGATCAATGGTTGAATAGATATGCCATATTCAATGATATACGTCGATTGTTAGGCATTTTTAATACACACTTTTGATGAACGTAATAATTTGTGGATAAATTTTCATTATTTCTCGAATAAGTTACATTCTACAATTTGGTCTCAAGACAAAAACACTACGAAAAATTTGTCATCTTTCATTGCCAAAAACTTACGCTACAAAAATCAGTGTCCACCGGTTTCATTGAAAATCGAGTGTTATTTTAGGAATACATAGGGCTGCCAATTATTACAATGTATTATTCTTCCTCTGAGTATAGCTCTTTCAATAGGCAGTGCACTAAGCCGAAAGCTGAAGTCTCCTGATATGAAATAAAGATCTGAAATGAAAATCTACCCCACTGCACATAGGAAGTAGGAGCTAATCGCTTGAAATTACTGAGGTTCTAAAACAAAACAAACAACAATATATTACTGGTTTTTTTTTAATTTGCTAACACGGTGAACAGGCTTAAATGGATTGTCTTGGTTTTTAAATTTTTTACCACCGAGTGTAATCTGGTTTTGTAGGAGCGCTGTACGGTATTTTACACATGTTTGGACCTCTAATTGTTTACATTAGTGTCTATGTGATTTCTTTTGCATTTGTTCTTGTCGGTTAGCTCCTGTCGGTTAGCAGGACATGGTCTGGAGAACGGAATGCATTTTGTCATAGTTTACAGTTTGACTGAGACCCAATCTAAACAGAAGGCTTCCCAATGCATATTAAGCCAAAAACTGAAGCATCCTGGATATAAAATAAAGCTCTGAAAAATCACCACATCGCACTAAGGAAGTAAGAGCAAATTGCTTGTAATTCCTGGGAATCCAAACAGACAGCTAGACTTCTATTTGTAGCGTGACTACATTTACCTTCAGCATGGCTTTATTGTTACTTTGACTTTTAATGGGAAATCAACCCCATCTCCAAATCTCTCTTGTTGCCTCTTATGACATGAATAGCAACTTACAGTGCTTCTATTCTGTGATCCCATTTTGAGTATCAACAACCCATTGGTTTATTGGAATGTGTTGTCTCCTATCGTTGAATATGTTGTCTGGTATCGTTGAATATGTTGTCTGGTATCGTTGAATATATTGTCTCCTATCGTTGAATATGTTGTCTCCTATCGTTGAATATGTTGTCTCCTATCGTTGAATATGTTGTCTGGTATCGTTGAATATGTTGTCTGGTATCGTTGAATATGTTGTCTGGTATCGTTGAATATGTTGTCTCCTATCGTTGAATATGTTGTCTAGTATCGTTGAATATGTTGTCTGGTATCGTTGAATATGTTGTCTGGTATCGTTGAATATGTTGTCTGGTATCGTTGAATATGTTGTCTAGTATCGTTGAATATGTTTGGTATCGTTGAATATGTTGTCTAGTATCGTTGAATATGGTGTCTGGTATCGTTGAATATGTTGTCTCCTATCGTTGAATATGTTGTCTAGTATCGTTGAATATGTTGTCTGGTATCGTTGAATATGTTGTCTGGTATCGTTGAATATATTGTCTCCTATCGTTGCTTATGTTGTCTAGTATCGTTGAATATGTTGTCTGGTATCGTTGAATATGTTGTCTGGTATCGTTGAATATATTGTCTCCTATCGTTGAATAGGTTGTCTCCTATCGTTGAATATGTTGTCTGGTATTGTTGAATATGTTGTCTGGTATCGTTGAATATGTTGTCTGGTATCGTTGAATATGTTGTCTCCTATCGTTGAATATGTTGTCTAGTATCGTTGAATATGTTGTCTGGTATCGTTGAATATGTTGTCTGGTATCGTTGAATATGTTGTCTAGTATCGTTGAATATGTTGTCTGGTATCGTTGAATATGTTGTCTAGTATCGTTGAATATGGTGTCTGGTATCGTTGAATATGTTGTCTCCTATCGTTGAATATGTTGTCTAGTATCGTTGAATATGTTGTCTCCTATCGTTGAATATGTTGTCTGGTATCGTTGAATATGTTGTCTGGTATCGTTGAATATATTGTCTCCTATCGTTGCTTATGTTGTCTAGTATCGTTGAATATGTTGTCTAGTATCGTTGAATATGTTGTCTAGTATCGTTGAATATGTTGTCTGGTATCGTTGAATATGTTGTCTGGTATCGTTGAATATGTTGTCTGGTATCGTTGAATATGTTGTCTGGTATCGTTGAATATGTTGTCTGGTATCGTTGAATATGTTGTCTGGTATCGTTGAATATATTGTCTCCTATCGTTGCTTATGTTGTCTAGTATCGTTGAATATGTTGTCTAGTATCGTTGAATATGTTGTCTAGTATCGTTGAATATGTTGTCTGGTATCGTTGAATATGTTGTCTGGTATCGTTGAATATGTTGTCTGGTATCGTTGAATATGTTGTCTGGTATCGTTGAATATATTGTCTCCTATCGTTGCTTATGTTGTCTAGTATCGTTGAATATGTTGTCTAGTATCGTTGAATATGTTGTCTCCTATCGTTGAATATGTTGTCTAGTATCGTTGAATATGTTGTCTGGTATCGTTGCTTATGTTGTCTAGTATCGTTGAATATGTTGTCTAGTATCGTTGAATATGGTGTCTGGTATCGTTGAATATGTTGTCTCCTATCGTTGAATATGTTGTCTAGTATCGTTGAATATGTTGTCTGGTATCGTTGAATATGTTGTCTGGTATCGTTTAATATGTTGTCTGTTATCGTTGAATATGTTGTCTGGTATCGTTGACTTCACTATCCAAACTATATGTAGTTAAATGGGGATGACAAAACAAGAAATAAAATTATTGATTGTTAAAATAGTTGATGCAAACAGTTATTCTATTTATTGATGATCTTGTAATTTATTTTACAGGTGAATACTCGCTCTGTGAAACAATGTATAGATTTCTACTATGCATGGAAAAAATTTTTCCCGCAATGTGAAACACATCCTTTAGTAGGCCAAACCCAGACAAACCAGCACATTACACGAGGAATGGCTAAGAAAATTGAAGTGGAAGCACTGACAGCAGCAGAGAAAATAATGAATCAGTCACGGGGATTAACGTCGGCAGTGACACTTGCTAAACAAGTTGCAGAATGTGATAAAAAAGCGAATGTGATTTCAAAGATAACGGATACAGACATGAACCAAAAGGTACGATAACAACATATTTTATGTTTATTGCTTCATGAGCCATTTTAGATTAATTCACGTTCATTGTTTTATGAGCCATTGTAGATTAATTCATGTTCATTGCTTCATGAGCCATTTTAGATTAATTCACGTTCATTGTTTCATGAACCATTTTAGATTAATTCACGTTCATTGTTTTATGAGCCATTGTAGATTAATTCATGTTCATTGCTTCATGAGCCATTTTAGATTAATTCACGTTCATTGTTTCATGAACCATTTTAGATTAATTCACGTTCATTGTTTCATGAACCATTTAAATTAATTCACGTTCATTGTTTCATGAACCATTTTAGATTAATTCATGTTCATTGTTTCATGAGCCATTGTAGATTAATTCATGTGCATTGCTTCATGAGCAATTTTAGATTAATTCACGTTCATTGCTTCATGCGCCATTTTAGATTAATTCATGTTCATTGTTTCATGAGCCATTTTAGATTAATGCATGTTCATTGTTTCATGTGACATTTAAATGACTTCAAGTATATCATGTACAGAAATATTTGATAAATATAAGTTTTATAATTAGTTCATAATGTTAAACTTAATACTACATTTTTAACACTGCTTTATAATTAATACTGAAAGTCTTATAATTAACACTTATAGTCTTATAATTAATACTGATAGTCTTATAATTAACACTGTTAGCCGTATAGTCAACATATTCAATCTCCCATACTCTTATAATCATTGTTAACAGTATAAGCACCATTATTGCTATTGTAATCAACAATATCACTCTTGTAATGAACAAAAGTCAATAAGCACACGCACGAAAATGCGCTTATTTAATTCCTGCGTTATTCCTGTGCTATTATATGGACGTGAGAGCTGGAAAAGCTCTTTATCTTCAGAAAAGAAATCACTGAGTTTCGAGAACAAATGTCTTCGTAGGATAACTAACACCCATTGTAGTGAATTCAAATCAAATGATAAAATCAGAGAAGAGACACATCAAAATTTCAGATGTTATCAGAAAAAACATCACAGATGTTATCAGAAAACGCCGTTGGTCCTACATCGGGCATGTCCTACGCGCAGACATCAACAGAATACACCACCAATCTCTTGAAGGATACCTACAGGCAAAAGAGCAAGGGGTAGACCAAAAGAAACACTCAGAAGAACAATACTTAGAGAAAGTAAAACAATCAATATTCATACTATTCAAGAACTGCACAGAATAGCTTTGAACAGACATAATTGGAGAGATCTGACCTCTGCCCTATGCGCTAACTTCAGCGCAAAAGGAAAATGAATGACAGAACACTGTAACTATTACAATCAATACTGTCGCAATTGCAATCAACACTATCACACTTACAATAAATACTGTCACGCTTGTAATATATATTTCTGTATATAATTCATTATAACAGTCATCCTGTCGCAAAGAATGTGTGAATCGTGACTTGAACAAGGAAAAGAAAAGAGTACAAGCCAAACGTCGTCTTTCAACTGAACCAATACTGGGAGAAACAGTTTTTCCTTGTCCTCTTTGTAACAGGTAGGTTATTAAAGTAAGATAGGTGTGAGATGTGACAGGTAGGTTATTAAAGTAAGATAGGTGTGAGATGTGACAGGTAGGTTATTAAAGTAAGATAGGTGTGAGATGTGACAGGTAGGTTATTAAAGTAAGATAGGTGTGAGATGTGACAGGTAGGTTATTAAAGTAAGATAGGTGTGAGATGTGACAGGTAGGTTATTAAAGTAAGATAGGTGTGAGATGTGACAGGTAGGTTATTAAAGTAAGATAGGTGCGAGATGTGACAGGTAGGTTATTAAAGTAAGATAGGTGCGAGATGTGACAGGTAGGTTATTAAAGTAAGATAGGTGCGAGATGTGACAGGTAGGTTATTTAAGTAAGATAGGTGTGAGATGTGACAGGTAGGTTATTAAAGTAAGATAGGTGCGAGATGTGACAGGTAGGTTATTAAAGTAAGATAGGTGTGAGATGTGACAGGTAGGTTATTAAAGTAAGATAGGTGTGAGATGTGACAGGTAGGTTATTAAAGTAAGATAGGTGTGAGATGTGACAGGTAGGTTATTAAAGTAAGATAGGTGCGAGATGTGACAGGTAGGTTATTAAAGTAAGATAGGTGCGAGATGTGACAGGTAGGTTATTAAAGTAAGATAGGTGCGAGATGTGACAGGTAGGTTATTAAAGTAAGATAGGTGTGAGATGTGACAGGTAGGTTATTAAAGTAAGATAGGTGTGAGATGTGACAGGTAGGTTATTAAAGTAAGATAGGTGCGAGATGTGACAGGTAGGTTATTAAAGTAAGATAGGTGTGAGATGTGACAGGTAGGTTATTAAAGTAAGATAGGTGTGAGATGTGACAGGTAGGTTATTAAAGTAAGATAGGTGTGAGATGTGACAGGTAGGTTATTAAAGTAAGATAGGTGTGAGATGTGACAGGTAGGTTATTAAAGTAAGATAGGTGCGAGATGTGACAGGTAGGTTATTAAAGTAAGATAGGTGTGAGATGTGACAGGTAGGTTATTAAAGTAAGATAGGTGTGAGATGTGACAGGTAGGTTATTAAAGTAAGATAGGTGTGAGATGTGACAGGTAGGTTATTAAAGTAAGATAGGTGTGAGATGTGACAGGTAGGTTATTAAAGTAAGATAGGTGTGAGATGTGACAGGTAGGTTATTAAAGTAAGATAGGTGCGAGATGTGACAGGTAGGTTATTAAAGTAAGATAGGTGCGAGATGTGACAGGTAGGTTATTAAAGTAAGATAGGTGCGAGATGTGACAGGTAGGTTATTTAAGTAAGATAGGTGTGAGATGTGACAGGTAGGTTATTAAAGTAAGATAGGTGCGAGATGTGACAGGTAGGTTATTAAAGTAAGATAGGTGTGAGATGTGACAGGTAGGTTATTAAAGTAAGATAGGTGTGAGATGTGACAGGTAGGTTATTAAAGTAAGATAGGTGCGAGATGTGACAGGTAGGTTATTAAAGTAAGATAGGTGTGAGATGTGACAGGTAGGTTATTAAAGTAAGATAGGTGTGAGATGTGACAGGTAGGTTATTAAAGTAAGATAGGTGTGAGATGTGACAGGTGGGTTGTAATGTTAGTCGTCACATCATTGTCATCATCATGGTACATCCGTAGGCACTCTGATCTTCCTTGAGATCTGCAGTCACACGTTGACTGACAGTTTCATTTTTCTGTTGGTTGTAAAACAAACTTCTCATGTCGTAAACATTGGTATCCTATGCCACACTTCAAGCTCAGCTTCTTCATTCAGGAAATAGAACATGAATCGGCCTAATTCACTCTTTTGCCGCTGGGACCCAAAAGAGGAGCAAAGAATAGCAACACTATTTACCATCCATTCATGTCGTAAGATGCGACTAATGAGATTATGTGGTGGAGTTGGCTGTCAAATTCCATATTTGGTCAAAGTGATCGAGAAGCCATGCTGAAGTCTGATTATATCAGACTGAAAGGAGTAGATATCGCAGCAAAGCGTAACCAAAACACACTACATTCTCCTTAGTTAGTTAGTTTCAATACCATGATCATGGTACTCTGGACAAGTGTATATGTGTTCCAATCTCATATTCAGTAGTATGTGTTCCAATCTCATATTCAGTAGTATGTGTTCCAATCTCATATTCAGTAGTATGTGTTCCAATCTCATATTCAGTAGTATGTGTTCCAATCTCATATTCAGTAGTATGTGTTCCAATCTCATATTCAGTAGTATGTGTTCCAATCTCATATTCAGTAGTATGTGTTCCAATCTCATATTCAGTAGTATGTGTTCCAATCTCATATTCAGTAGTAGGTATTCCAATCTCATATTCAGTAGTAGGCGTTCCAATCTCATATTCAGTATGTTCTTGTTCCGTGTTGGCTGATATCTCTTTTTTAGATTCATATATGAAACTTGTTTCTTGCAAAAGCACGCTTCACTCCTTGTCCCTGCATTATAGCCACATAATTAGAAACATACCGCATATCTTCCGACTGGTCCCATTCCATTATTGGATTCAAAATATCAGCACGATCCAGTGAACTGTGACTATAGTGCATCTTAAAACTAATGCTCCTGCTTAAAAGTTTGTAACTATGCAACTATTTTACAGATATGCATGAAATTTTCAGTAGTCTTTTGAAAACGTAACGACATAATGTAGAAAAATGTGCACCACACTTGAACCAAAAGTGTGCAATTTGTCTATATAATGCATGTACATAAACACTAAAGATGTTTATGTTAAAAATAATTAAACTACCGAACATGATCATCATCGCGTGACATATTCTGTCCAAAACGTTGCCTTTTCAATAGATGACCTGAACCCGCGTCTATCCTGTGCCAATCTGCATGTTTTCTCCAGCGATATCTTTATACAGTCTTTAATGTCATCTGTCCATCTACTTCTATGTCTACCTCTTCTTCTACTTCCCGGAATTCTGCTCTCTAGTATGCGTCTTTCCATCCCATTGTGCCTTTTTATGTGTCCGAAATATTTCAGTCTTCTATGTAAAATTGTATTCACCAGCCATCATTCCTCTATATTCAGCATACTCAAAATCTCACTTTTCATTATCTTTTCTGTCTAGGAACAATTCTTAATATTCCACTATAACACTTCAGTTCGAATGCCTATATTCTTTTTGCCGTTGTTCTATTTTTTGTCCAAGTCTCACAGCCGTATATTGCAACAGGAAAAATGTATGATATAACTTTTGCCTCTTTATAACAGTTTCTCCATATATTTTTCATTTCTTTTACATGATCATTTGGTGTGAAATTTGGAATTTAAAAAAACCTGTTTGTGTCTCGTGTTGAACGCTGTGCACGATTTTAATGTAAATTTGAGTTAAATGTGTCGATCTATGTCATTGAGAAATTACTGTATATCGGTATTTAATTTTTGCTGTCAATATAGTAGTCACACATTCTGAAACATCAAATGAATATGCCGCCACGTGCAAATGGCAACACCTGTTGAAATAAAATTTATAAATTACTTATGTCGTTCAATATTGAAACTACTATGCACATTTAAAAAATTAAATCCCGCTTACTAGTTATTGAGATATTAAAGTTATTTAATTTTAATATTGAGATATTAATGTATGGGCAACTATTTTGAAACGTGACCACGTGAAACGTCACTGATCTTTAAAATCCCTCTACACCCACGTGTCCAGTTACAAAAATGAAGGTACCGTACCTTCTTCAGCTCATATTTCGGCATCGATTCAAGCCACTAATGCCGTAGATATCCTGACTAAACCTGTTGAACCATGCTAATAAAATTAAAACAAACACATGTAGCACTGTGGGACTTCAGTCATATTATTGCCATCGTTATAATACTAATAGTTGTATATAAAGCATAACTTTATTCTATAATTCGCTGCCCTCTGCAATGAGCCGTGCATACCCAAGAAATGCGCATTTCCGACCTATAGTTCTGTCATGATTATGAGTAAAAATGATGCTTTGGTCACTGCTATAACCTCCATAGTCATGCTGCTTTTAGTAACAACGAAAGTTACCCAATCATCTCTGATAATTTACCATAAGCACTGATCTGTGAAGGTCCAAGCACTGCGTGCATATTTAACATTCATGCAAATATTAATGAGTACCTTCCTTGGAGTATCTGCGCCTTTCGACATGACACATCTTTACTTCAGAATGGCGTTGGGTCACGCTGTACGTATTTGGGATGAAATAGCAAACTCCACGACAAAAACCTTTTTATTCACCTCTTATGGCAGGTATAGGTGTCACCAGGGCCGGTCTTATGCCATTGCTGCGGCCGCAAACAAACCCCACACTTCATAGGCTTATAAATTAATATTAGAATTTATTTTATTATCCTCTTCTCTACCCAGACTGGGCCCCGCGCAATCCGTTTCGCATTGGGCTCCTCAATTGTTAGGGCCGGCCCTGTGTGCCACTATTCTAGCTTCTTTCGGCGATGGGCAACATATGGTTTCTGTTCAATTTATATATACTGACTTGTTCAGGTCTTTAGTTTGTGTTTAGTTCTCTCCACTGAAATTGCATAGATTGTTTAGCAAACTTTACTTCCCTGAAACTTTGAGATGTATGGAACTGAGGAAGGTTGTTTCCCGCCTTTGTCAATTATTGTTTATCCACTGCCAGGGGTGTCAGAGTAAGCTGGTATCATCTGTGGTATTAATGTAGTTTTCCTGGATGATTCGAAAAATCTCTTAAATATATCTGAACAAGACTTCAGAGACACAGAGTAAAATGATTTCCGCTCTATTACTTCACAATACCCCCTCCGAGGCACATAGGAAGTAAGAGAAAGTTGCTCGTAATTGCAGAGGTTAGTGACAAACATTACTTCACAAGATAAAGACTCAATATCCCAAAAATATCTGAAAACACGCACCCACCCACCATTTTCAGGTTTACCGATTTCAGGGTAGACGAAACTGTTAAACTCACAGCTTTTCAAATAGTCAACAAATAAGAGTGCATGCACCAAAACAGTGCAATCTTCAGAGGCTAAAAAACAGTTATGTTCTGCAAACAATCCAACACATTCAACAAGCAGCTAAGAAATAACTTTTTTGGACCTATGAAAAATGACAAATTTTCATATGACATAGGTCTACCAAATGAAAAAGGTTCAATCCTGCCAGCCAACCCGATACAGTTGCCCTCTCCTCGTTTAGTTTATGAATGTTCTTATATTGTTTAACACAACTTCTGTAATCGAATAGATATATTGGTTGAAAACAATATCTATATTGCTAAAACATGACCTATATTATAATATTGATTGGCAGGAGATTTGTATTATAATATTGATGTTAATATTATTTCAGGATTTTTACCAAAGTTAAGAGCCGCAGTGCACACATGAGAAGTCACTCGGCGACAGAAAGGGCAACACTAAAGAAGACAGCACCAGAAATGGCTCACACATATCACACAGCTGCAAATTCGACAAAAGAGATGGTTGACACATGTCACACAGCTGTAAATACAACAATAGAGATGGCCGATTCATGTTACACATCTGAAATTTCAACAACGGCGATGTCCAGCACATGTCACATAATTACAAATACAACAATGGAGATGGCCGACATAAGTCACACATCTGAAAATGAAACAACGGAGATGGCCGATACATGTCACACAGCTACAAATACAACAATGGATATGTCTGGTACATGTCACACAGCTACAAATACAACAATGGATATGTCTGGTACATGTCACACAGCTACAAATACAACAATGGATATGTCTGGTACATGTCACACAGCTGCAAATACAACAATGGATATGTCTGGTACATGTCACACAGCTGCAAATACAACAATAGAAATGTCTAGTACACGTTACATTTGTTGAAAATGTGATTCTTGATCGTATCAAATATTTGAAATACTAAAGGTCCTTCTGTTCACTTCAGATGTGCTTATATCTACTGCTTTCATCTTTACATTCTTTCCTACCCGTACTGAAGTCTGTAGATCTTTGATTCTAATATTCTATATCTGGGCAAAATGTATTGATCTTTCTAGTGCCATAGGAACTGTCTGTCCTCATTTACACGTTTCCAATCTTGAATTTTGTTTACATATGGCTACAAAGTCATGTGTCCTGTTCTGAAACTGGAATGACAGCGTGCTCTGGTCTAATCATCAATTGTTATTTATCTTTTGGTGTCAATGGAGGAATATTTGAATTGATCATCATTTCCACTATTTTAGTCACTTTTAAGTTCCCTACAGAACATAGATCCTCTACAAGCATTTTTTCATATTGTCCTCTCCTTAGCTATTGTTTCCAGCACTTTACACGTCCTGTCCATCTTTTGTGTATTTGTATCTGCTTGAAGAATTTTTGGTCTTCCTCTTTCCCTGTAGTTCTAGAACAATGTTTATTTTATATTACATCACGTTGGTCTTCTTAGATCATTTTATTTTCTTTTACTGTCAAGCCCTTGAGTAGCCTAGGTTATTTATACATCTCAATGTGCAAAAGTCGTGGACATGGATGTATAGCTATCCTTGGATAGTTATGTGATTTGTAAAGCTATGTGATATATAAAGCACACGCGATTTTAGTACATAGCCTCTCTATGGATCCACATGTGATTTAGTCTGTAACCTAAATGAGCGAACATGTGTAATTTAGTGTGTAACCTGCCTGTGAGAGCACATTTAATTTAGCGTGTAGCCTGTCTGTGATAGCACAAGTAATTTAGTGTGTATCGTCTGTGAGAGCATATGCAATTTAGTGTGTAACCTGCCTGTGAGAGCACATGTATTTTAGTATGTAACATCTGTGATAGCATATGTAATTTAGTGTGTAACGTCTGTGATAGCGCATGTAATTTAGTGTGTAACTTTACTGTAAGAGCACATGTAATTTAGTGTGTAACATCTGTGATAGCGCATGTAATTTAGTGTGTAACATGTCTGCCTGTGAGGGCACATGTAATATAGCGTGGAGCATATTTTAAACACAATTTAGAGCACTTGTTTGAAGCACACATTAAAGTTAGAGCGTAGCTTGTCAGACACACTTATAATTGAGTGTGGATCAAGTTTGATACACATGCGTAATTTAGTGTGGAGCAAGTTTGATACACACGCGTGATTTAGTGTGGAACCAGTTAGATGGCATATATATTATCTGATTTATAGTACAAAGATAATGCGGTAAACGGTTTCTGGTCAATCACTGAATAGACAGCTGAGCACTTATGGAAAACCGTATGCTATGACACTGGTTCACAGCTCATATTACCTTTACTTTAATTTTATAGTAAAGATTCATGTCATAGTAATTTAAACAATAAATTATGTAAGATAGCATCAAATAATAAAGCCCGTATCTATTTACATGTCAGAATGTGTCTTTATATGCCAATATTAATGTCTGCCTGATGTTACAGTTGTAATTTCTTGTGTTAGAAGATTAACAGACTAATAAATAACATTACAAATGAAAGCGGATTATTGTTGTTGAGCGTGCTAGATAAATCATTGTTGCTGACAGAATGTGTAAGATGTGTCAGAACTAGTGGAATAAGAACAAATGTATCCATTGTTTATTAACATATTAAGACTAGTTTCCACATCGAATGTTGCCTGCAATGGATCATCAACTTTCACTATCTCTTGCCTTGATAGTAGACCCTTATAATATGCTCTGTCTTCTAGTTAGTTTCTACAAAGCCATGTGCCTTATTAAGTCATTCAATTTCAAATAAACACATTCATAGTTTTGTAATCCTGACTTTCTGTTCAAAACACATCAGAAAACAGTAACAAACATATACATATATGTCAACATATACGTGAGGTTAAAGCGTTGGTCTCACACTAGTGAGATCTAGAGTTCGAGTCCCGGTAAGAACTTGTTTTTTCTGTCGGAAGGTAAATTTTAAAACATCACCCTGTACATGACGTGGCGACAGCAAGAACATGCTGTCTTTATCACACAACTACAAAATCCCTCCCTGCAACTCCTTAACGGGAAAAATGCAGTTATTTGACAGTTTTATACAGATTTTCTATATTTATACCAAATCTGCTCTTGTTTCATTATGTTCCTTATTTAACATCAGTCAAGAACTATTTATTAATGTGATAGCAGGGTTGGTAGTGAGCTCGCCTGGCAAACCCATCTCGCTGAACTAGGTGGTAACCACGCCGGGTATGACATTCATCAAGAGAAACATGACATGTTTGGTAACCACGCCGGGTATGACATTCATCAAGAGAAACATGACATGTTTGGTAACCACGCCTGGTATGACATTCAAGAGAAACAGGACATGTTTGGTAACCACGCCTGGTATGACATTCAAGAGAAACAGGACATGTTTGGTAACCACGCCTAGTATGACATTCAAGAGAAACAGGACATGTTTGGTAACCACTCCTGGTATGACATCATCAAGAGAAACAGGGCATGTTTGATAATTGACTGAAAGTGAAATTCCACTGTCTGACATAAAGAACAAGACTGAAAGTGAAATTCCACTGTCTGACATAGAGAACAAGACTGAAAGTGAAATTCCACTGTCTGACATAGAGAACAAGACTGAAAGTGAAATTCCACTGTCTGACATAGAGAACAAGACTGAAAGTGAAATTCCACTGTCTGACATAAAGAACAAGACTGAAAGTGAAATTCCACTGTCTGACATAGAGAACAAGACTGAAAGTGAAATTCCACTGTAACAATCACACACCAGCTTCACAATGAACAATGACAGACCAACTACACATGAACAATCACACACCAACTTCACAATGAACAATGACAGACCAACTACACATGAACAATCACACACCAACTTCACAATGAACAATGACAGACCAACTACACATGAACAATTACACAACTGCACATGAATAATCACACACCAACTAGATAACTCACAAACTAGACATAAACGCCAACACACTAACAACACATCAACAAAATTAAAATACGGTTTAAAAGACATAGAGGATTGACCTCATTGTACTCTGATTTTCCTGCTGAGAGTAACACTCAGCATAGCACGTAAATCTGTACTCTCACACAATAAGTTCCAGAGATCTCTGTAAAATATGGACTTGTAAACAAAATGTCTCTGCCCAGTATTCAAACTACAACTTCGTAAACAACAAGGCAAATAGCAGCCATACATGAAATATTGAATGTAAACTACTAACACATGAACACATCAACATACAAACACATCAACATACAAACACATCAACATACAAACACATCAACATACAAACACATCAACATACAAACACATCAACATACAAACACATCAACATACAAACACATCAACATACAAACACATCAACATACAAACACATCAACATACAAACACATCAACATACAAACACATCAACAATTGCAAGTGTACAATTAGAAAGACATGAACAATCACACATCAACAATTGAATACCTAAAACTACAAACACATGAACAATCACACATCAACAATTGAATACGTAAAACTACAAACACATGAACAACCACACATCAACAATTGAATACGTAAAACTACAAACACATGAACAATCACACATCAACAATTGAATACGTAAAACTACAAACACATGAACAATCACACATCAACAATTGAATACGTAAAACTACAAACACATGAACAATCACACATCAACAATTGAATACGTAAAACTACAAACACATGAACAATCACACATCAACAATTGAATACGTAAAACTACAAACACATGAACAATCACACATCAACAATTGAATACGTAAAACTACAAACACATGAACAACCACACATCAACAATTGAAAACTACAAACACATGAACAACCACACATCAACAATTGAATACGTAAAACTACAAACACATGAACAACCACACATCAACAATTGAAAACTACAAACACATGAACAACCACACATCAACAATTGAAAACTACAAACACATGAACAACCACACATCAACAATTGAAAACTACAAACACATGAACAACCACACATCAACAATTGAAAACTACAAACACATGAACAATCACACATCAACAATTGAATACGTAAAACTACAAACACATGAACAACCACACATCAACAATTGAATACGTAAAACTACAAACACATGAACAATCACACATCAACAATTGAAAACTACAAACACATGAACAATCACACATCAACAATTGAATACGTAAAACTACAAACACATGAACAATCACACATCAACAATTGAATACGTAAAACTACAAACACATGAACAATCACACATCAACAATTGAATACGTAAAACTACAAACACATGAACAATCACACATCAACAATTGAATACGTAAAACTACAAACACATGAACAACCACACATCAACAATTGAAAACTACAAACACATGAACAACCACACATCAACAATTGAATACGTAAAACTACAAACACATGAACAATCACACATCAACAATTGCATGTCAACAACTAAAACACACTTGAACAATAAGATAGCAATGTGTAACATGTCATTTATTATGAAACCAATAATAGAAATAGAATTTGCTGCTGGTATAACAAAATACAACATTTCCTGCTAATTCAAGATGGCATGTCATCATTTTCAATGAATTTGTCAGCATGAGAAAGAAAAGCAACAAATCCAGTAATAAGAGCTGCCAGTATGAAGGAGCTGGGAATAAATGAGCACAAATAAATCATTAGCAATCATTTATTCAAAATAGAAATAAACAAATAATCAGGTTCACATACTGCTGACTCATCCAGTTAATACAACTCATTAATTCATTTACAACAGACTCACTCAGTTAACAATACAAATTACTAATCCAGTTACAACTGACTCACCCAGCTAACAATACAACTGATTAATCCAGTTACGACTCACCCAGCTAACAATACAATTGATTAATCCAGTTACAACTGATTCATTCAGTTAACAATACAATTGATTGATGCAGTTTTCTTCTTCTTAGTGTTCATTCTCAAACTCCCACTGGATCTCTCTTGTAGCAGGACCATGGTCCTACTAAATTTCCAGCAGGATATAAAATTCTTGAGACTAACGGGAATTGAACCAGTCCGTTCAACAGCACCAAATCGCCTAGCAGCTATTGAACACGCGTTCTTCCGTACTTGCCTAACCGCATCTCCAAAAACAGATGCGATTTCATCAAGCCTTTCATACCGTGCACACAAAGTCACCAGAACGGACCGATCGAGACAAGGACTATTACAACAACAACAAACATCCCGTACAGGTATTGAAATATCCTCAGTAACAACAAACATATAACATAATATCAGCAGGATATAGTCCAGAGAATGGAAATGCGTTGTGTCACCATTTTATTTGTATCTGTATTCGGCGGAAATCTCGTTTTATATCAGTGAGATAACATATTCTCACATTATCAGTTCTCTGATTCTAGCTGGATCTATCCTTGGCATACATTCTTTTAGTGAAATGACAAAGCTTGACGTCACCAGTTCACAACCAGTGTTCAGTGTTTGTTGCCAGCTGGACATGTCCCTAGATAGCTCATTACGTATACATAGTACATAGCAGACACCTGTAATAGTACTGAAGAACAAATGTCTTCAAAAATGGAATATTGAAGTAGATGAAACCAATCTGAAACAAATCAATATATTCAAATATTTAGGTACCATGACAACATCAGATGTAAGAAATGTATTAACTCTTTGAACTCTAGCCAGATTTCCTGTAGAAGCCCCTTCCCCAGGGCTCCTGAGAAAAATTACATAAAAACAACATCCCAACAGATCTCAGATATTTTAAAAGAAATAAGACATACAATTATGTTATGTAATATTGACTGACCATATGATGTCCAGCATTTTTGCTTTATGTGCCAGTCCTTCCAGCATATAGATCTTTCCTTTAGGCATAAATAAGTGGTAAGAATTTGAGCTTTAGTTAGTTAGTCGTCAGATCATTATCACTGCAAGCTGGACACGTCCATAGTTGCTCCGATCTCTCCTTGAGTGCATCCATTACACTTCTGCTGGCAGTATAGGTCCTATGCTGGTTGACCCTCCAAAATGTTCACTTCTAGCAACACCGCATTTCAATCCCTAATCTTTAATCCTAGCCATTAAAAAAGAATCAACATCCACATTAGTCTCACTCTCGTGTGCTATATCTCTTAAGGAGTTCAAAACGTCAGCGCGATCCAATGCCCCATCGTCTTGTGCCACAATCGCACATGAAGCCAGTTGATCTGCTCTTTCATTGCCTCGAACACTCATATGTCCAGCACGAAAATAAATGTAACCACTTTCAGCTTCACCTTTCTAAGCCTCAATCCACTGTTCGCGAACGAGACCCACTTGTACCTTCCTAATTATACTCATAGAGTCACTCAATGTGCAGATCTGCGTTACCTTCTGTGTGCATACCCACTCAAATGCCTTGGTCACCGCCATAGTCTCTACTCGTAGTGACCACAAAGGCACCACTTTCCTCCCTGATCATTTTACCTGCGCACTGAACTGTGAAGGCCCAAGCACTGCGAACATGTCTAATCACAGATCCATTAGTGTATATAATCACATCCCCCTCTTTGATATTCTCACTGACCAATGCCTGCACTTCTATCTCCACAGCTGTGGGACACCATTCTCTGCATTCTCTGCTAAGATATATTACTACTCCCAAACAAGTTTCGAAATCTGTGGGTAGACATCCATTACGCACCCGATGCCACATCCTGCAATCTGCACATGCTTTGTATGACATCCTCAGCACATCTCATCCATGACCTCCCTCTGGAGTCTGCTGCCTTTAACTTTCTGTATTTCAAAATGCAACGGGTGTTCCTTGTGTGCATATATTTGTGCATCCCAGTATGATACGCATTGCTGCATTCTGGATTCTATCCAGTCTTTGATCTGAGTTTGGCTAAGAGTCAGAATTGCCATTGCATATTCCACCACAGCCACAACCAAACCCTGGTACAAAAGAAATAATTCTTACAGCTGACGGGAATTGAACCAGGTATGTTCTAGCAGCACCGAATCGCTTTGCAACACAAGTAAACAGGTTTTCCGTACTTGACCAACCACATCCCCAAAAAAAGATGTGGCGCGGTCAAGACTTTCAGCCTGTGTACTCGAGTCACTAAGAACAGACCAATCGAAACAAGGACTATGACAACATTAACGAACATCCCGTACAAGTATTAAAGTATCCTCAGGAACACAAACACAGAACATGCATATTCGTACACAAGGACCTAAAGGCCTTCTTGTAAACATAAATAACATAGAGACAGAACAATGTTGCTTCAAATAATATCTTATACAAATAAATTCAAGTAGGAAGCACGAGGACAAATGAAAATAATTCTTACAGCTGACGGGAATTGAACCAGGTCTGTTCTAGCAGCACCGAATCGCTTTGCAACACAAGTAAACAGGTTTTCCGTACTTGACCAACCACATCCCCAAAAAAAGATGTGGCGCGGTCTTTAATACTTGTACGGGATGTTTGTTAATGTTGTCATAGTCCTTGTTTCGATTGGTCTGTTCTCAGTGACTCGAGTAGACAGGCTGAAAGCGTTGACCGCGCAACATCTTTTTTTAAGCATAAATATTGAATAAATATGGTGATACAACACATCCTTGTCTGACACACGGGCCCAAACTGATGCCTTACCATCTACTCTTACAGCTGCTTGTTGGTCTTGGTACAACATTTTAATGAGCTGAAGGAAATGTAGAGGAAAATCCATGTATGATGTTCCAAAGTTTCTGATGTTGTACACAATCGAAAGCCTTACTATAACCAATGAAATGTGAGGATGTCATTTATCAACAATTGCATGTGTAAAATGACAAACACATGAATAACCACACATCAACAATTGCATGTGTACAACTATAAACACATGAACACCACACATCAACAATGAAATGTCATATATCTTGATAATTGAGGTGAGAAAGAGATCTCTTAAAAAGTTATATAGAACCAATTCTGATGTATGGAAATTAATCGTGCACAATATGTGGAATAGTAAGTAGGCAGTAGAGATGTGCTTTTAAAGAAGAATGTTGAGAACACCATGGACAGATAGAAAGCTTATAAAGCATAATGAAAATACATAAAAATGTTAATTTAAGAGGAAAGCTGCTCGTTCGTATCCGAAGAAGGAAGTTCACAATTATGGGACACAGAAGAGGAAAGATGAAGCACATCACAGCAATAAGCAAGATGAAGAGCAAGAGAGGTAGAGAAAGACAGGAAGACAGGAAGACAGATTAGCATTGTGATATGGGGTATCACTATTAGCATTGTGATATGGAGTATCACTATTAGCATTGTGATATGGGGTATCACTATTAGCATTGTGATATGGGGTATCACTATTAGCATTGTGATATGGGGTATCACTATTAGCATTGTGATATGGGGTATCACTATTAGCATTGTGATATGGGGTATCACTATTAGCATTGTGATATGGGGTATCACTATTAGCATTGTGATATGGGATATCACTATTAGCATTGTGATATGGGGTATCACTATTAGCATTGTGATATGGGGTATCACTATTAGCATTGTGATATGGGATATCACTATTAGCATTGTGATATGGGATATCACTATTAGCATTGTGATATGGGGTATCACTATTAGCATTGTGATATGGGGTATCACTATTAGCATTGAAAATGAATGGTAGTAAACAATAGACAGAAGGCTGTGGATAGACATGATAATCAATGCCAAATTGCAAGAATTAAAAGATGTCCATAAACCTTAGAGTAAAATGTAATACAGTGGAATCCCTTTATAGCGCAACCTTTTATAACACATTTCCTGAAATTTTATGGAGTTTTGAACTCTATAAGAGATATAGCATGCGAGATTGAGACTAGTGTGGATGATGACTCCTTTTCAATGTCCAGGATTAAAGATCAGGGTTTGAAATGCGGTGTTGCTAGACGTGAACATTTTGGAGGGCGCAGAAGAATGATGGTCCACCTGCATAGGATCGGTACTGTCAGCAGAAGTGTAATGGCGGATAAACTCAGGGAGAGATCGGAGCAACTATGGACGTCTCCAGTTTGCAGTGATGATGATCTGACGACTAACTAACTAATTTCCCTATATAACACTTTTGAAAATCCCCAATTATATTTATTCTATATTGTTTGTACTGTCAAATACTGCATGTTTCCAGTTAAGGAGTTGCAGGGAGGTATTTTGTAGCTGTGTGATAAAGGCTGCATGCTCTTGCTGTCGCCACGTCATGTACAGGGTGAGTTTTTTAATTTACCCTCCGACAGAAAAAAATCCAAACCTTACCGGGGGTCGAACTCTGGACCTCACTAGTGTGAGACCAACGTTCTAATCTTTCGGCCATGTACAGCAATATTCTGCTATTACATAGTTTGTGGGTCTGGACCAAGTTGTTATAACGGGATTCCACTGTACAAGACAAAGGGGATGAAATAATGATTAGTGAAAAGTTTGTTACAGAAATTTATATAAGGATGAAATCTCTCCTAAAAGTACAGATATTCTGTGCAAATATTCTACATTGAAGAGACCACATTAAGTTATCCCACACATCAAATGTGTTTGATTGGATTCCCAGGAATTATGATCAATCCAGCTCATGTATCATTTTGTCTTGTCTTAGCCACAAATGCCGCAAAGATCGCGGGGGAGCCTAAGTTTTCTTTCTAATGCCAAATGTGTTGTATTTGTTGTTGTAATACCATGTTCTTGTAGTATGTCGCTGAAGTTATCAAGCCATCTACCTGTAGGTCATTCTCTTGCTCTGTACCCAGATATTCTTTTGCTATAGGTTACAGCTGGAAGGCCATCTAGCTCTATTCTCATAAGGTGATCGAACCACTTAATCTGCTTTCTATATATTTGATGCTTGGTACAGTTCCTATAAAATTTCTGATGTTATCGTTTCTTATACGGTCTCTTCCTTAGATATCTCATCATTTTGTGCAATGAGGAAATTTCTCCAGAGATTTATTTCATACCTACAAGACTCCAACTCTCATTGGTGAAAAGCCTTCTAGTCAGAGGTGTCTAATTCTAGGGAGTTTTGTGGCTTATCTAGTTTTCAATAGAATGCAGAGTTGGAATGATGAGCTTCAACTCTCCTGCCAAGCTTACTACTGTGGAATCTCTCTAGAGTGCATTCTTTTATAACAATGTTCCCATATAACAACACTTTTCAAAAACCCCAATAAAGAGTTAGCTCTCTCATACATCACATACAAATAATTACCGGTATATTTCTTATACATGTGCTCACACAAATAATTAGCTCTCTCCTACATCACATACAAATAATTAGCTCTCTTATACATCACACACAATTAACTCTCATACATCACACACAATTAACTCTCATACATCACACACAATTAACTCTCATACATCACACACAAATAACTAACTCTCTCATATATAAAACAAAAACAATTAACTCTCTCATACATCACATAAAAATAATTAAATTCCTCATATATCACACACAACCAACTCTCATATATCACACACAAATAATTAGCTTTCCCATATATCAAATACTAACAGTGAGCTCTCTCATACGAAAATATATTTAGACAATAATATGCTTTCCCATATGCAAATATAGATCACATCAAATATAAACAGCATTAAGCTTTCCTAGACATCAAACATAAACAATAAGTAATCTCTCCCAAGCATAATACAGGCACCATTAAGTTCTCCTAAGCATCAAATAGAGCTTGTCAGGCATCAAATATATACATGAAGCTCTTCTGGACATCTAATACAGATAACATAAAGCTCTTGCAATATGAAACAAAAGTCAATATAAGCTCTCTCAATGAAGCAAATGCATATCACTGACTTGAAGCTGCCATAAATTGAGTCTTTTGTAAAACTAGTTATAGCAATGAACAGTTCACATAAACTAATTATAGCAATGAGCAGCTGCCATAACTAGTTATAGGAATGAACAGCTCACACAAGCTAGTTATAGCAAAAAAAGGTTCATACAAACTAGTTATAGCAATGAACAGCTGACACAAGCTAGTTATAGCAATGAACAGTTCTGGTTCCAATTAATACTCTGTGTGTCTATCTGCAACTAATATTATCTGTGCCTAGTTCCAACTAAAGCTATATGTGACTTGTTCCTAATAATTATATTTATGCATAGTTCCAACTAATTATATTTGTGCCCAGTTCCAACTAATGTTATCTGTGCCTAGTTCTAACTAATTATATGCACAGCTCCAACTAATTATGTATGTACCGAGTTCCTACTAATGCTATATTGTGTCTAGTTTCAACTAATGCTATATGTTAATGTACTCACTGCAGCAAAACTGAAATCCAACAGGTAATGAAGTTTCGCTAATCACTGGAAACACACATAATAACACACACACAAATAGACATTTTGATCAAAAGGCATTTATCAAGACTATTATCAACAAAAAAATGATGAGTAAGAATGGCCCTATTGATTTTTACATGGCCAGAGTTAAATATGAAGATAATCGTCCTGATAAAGGCTTTTTGGTTGAAACATCGATTTGAGTGTGTTATTATGTACGTTTTTACTAGTAATGAAGAAAACTTCATTAGTCTGTTCCAAGCTTTGCTTAAAGATATATGTGCCTAGTTTAATCTTAAGCACGCTTTCGGCTAATGGTTTTGCCAATATTTTTCCATGTCCAGATAGCTGTTGGCAAATAAATTCACCCCGTTGCTTGGCACCCTGTAATCATTTAAGAAACCCAAATTTTTAATAATCTTATTACTAGATTAGAAAAATCTGACTATCTATTCAATTTTACTTCCTTTTCCTATAAGTTTGAGTGGGCAAGATGGACTGTATCTTGTTGTAATATCAAAATAAATAGTATCTGAATCAGGTTTTATAGACTTTTGTTTTATCGTATTTTCAATAAAATCATAATGAATTGTGCTTGGAAGAAGAATTCTTTGGAGTTAGTTAGTTCACACATTAGAAATACAGAAGACCAAGTTGATTTCTTTATGTAGACCAAACATCAACTGTTTTGGAGCGATTCAGTTTTAGACTAGATCCAGTTTCACAGAATGATTTTATGACAAATCTATAAGGTTTATTCATTTTTATCAGTGAAATTATGATAATAAAACAACATAAATACTGTAGAATTTGGTCTGTATCACAGTGTTGCCACCCCAGGATATTAGAAAAAAAAGGAAACAATTTATTATTATTATTTTCCATTTTGTTTTTTTTTTGTATGAAAAAAACGTCTTTACCGGTTTCTCACACATCTTGTATCACACACCATAAAACGTATACCAATATATGAAGAATTCAATTCTTAATTTATATATGCAAATATTATCTAAATATCTCTTAACAACAAAAAAGTTATCACGTTTTCAAAACAGCCACCAACAATAACACAAATTTTCAAAAAATAATCTGGCTGTAGGAGAGACATTATACAATTGTAAACATAGCGTGCTAAAGGTTAAACTAATGCTATATGTGACTAGTTCGAACTAATGTAATGTCATATGTGCCTAGTTCCAACTAATGTCATATGTGCCTAGTTCCAACTAATGTCATATGTTCATATGTGTCTAGTTCCAACAAATGCTATATGTGCCTAGTTCCAACTAATGTTATATGTGCCTAGTTTCAACTAATGCTAATGCTATATGTGCCTAGTTCCAACTAATGCTAATGCTATATGTGTCTAGTTCCAACTAATGCCATATGTGTCTAGTTCCAACAAATGTTATATGTGCCTAGTTTCAACTAATGCTATATGTGCCTAGTTCCAACAAATTATACCTATACCTAGTTCCAACTAATATAGTTTCTGTGTATGGTTCCAACCAATGCTATCTGTAAGGATCAGAATATTTACTATCTCTATGGGAGGCAGATGTGTTGTTCTGAAAATATCCTTCCTCCATCTGATTTTTGCTGCTCAGATTCAGTGGTTCTGGAAGGGGCTGAGTCTGATGGTCATCTACTGACCACCTGCGCTCTATATTGCGTGATGATACTGAAGCTCTCATACCAGCTGGTGGCCAAGTATCCATTGGGCTTGCCATAAATTGTTTCTCTCTGCTGCTTTCAGAAGACACAGTTCCTACTCTGCTAACAGCCAGGTCTAGTGGGCTACCGGTAGATTCCCTTTCACTACTAGAATTTAATGCTATTGTTGATGGCAAGTGCGACAGACCTATGCTACTAATGCTAGACTGAGTCAAGTCCATCATGTATGATCCTGAAGTTGTGGCATCCAAGCTTGACCTAGACTCCCTGACAGTACTAGGGAAAGAAAAACTGCGTTCTAAGCAGACCCTGAGGCCTCTGCCACTTATTAATGAAGGATCTCTTATGTCCGAGATTTGCTTCCTATGTTTCATAAGTTTGTGTTTGTAGTGGATGACTTCTTCACCAACGGGGATGTCAGCAGTTGAACTTGCTATGACTGTAGATGTATCTGATCCTTGAGTTGAGCTTCTGCATGATGGAAGTCTAGCCACAGCTGAAGGTAATGATGGTGATTCAAAATCAGGACTGCTCACAGGAATGCAATAATTCACTTGCGGGCTTGGCAAGCTAAAAAATCTGGGGTTGACTACAGATGAAGAGTCCTCATAGTCAACTATAGAGCTTAATGTAGGATTATGGTGAACTTCCATGAGTCTGCTACTCATTCCTACTACAAGCGGTGAGGCAGGGCAGCTAGAGAAAGCATATTTCTCCTGCTTGACAATGATAGACGGACTCTGCGAGCGAGAATGAGATGACGAACTGTCGCCTGTGCAGATATAGAGATCAGACACTCCCTGAACTTGCGCCTCATTCACAGAAACAGAAGGAAATCCTAGCAAGTCTAAGACTCGTTGTGACATACCAACAGCTGCATTTTTTGTGGCGTGATAGTCAGAACACTGCTTCATGTGTTGCCTTAGGGTGACAACAATGCTATTTCTCTGCTCTGTGAGGTCACCAAGAACATTGACCAACTCTGAGTTCTGTGATTGAAGCTTGCGAATTTCCTGTGAGAAATATGGAACAAAAGTCATACAGCAACAGCTCAACAGAGTAGAGATATCAATAATAACTGAAGCATATCCTATATAGAAACAATCATAAGGCAGTAGCTGAGATTTGAACCAGGTCCATTCAATTGGCACCTGTTCGCCTCACAACATGAGTCAATATGTTTTTTTAAGTCAACATCTCTAAAAATGCAATTTTAGTCAAGACTTCAAACGTGTATATTTCCAAGTTACTAATTATGACTGATCGATTGACATACAGACAACTGAATAACACACACTGTACATGTATGTAAATTTCTTGAGGACCACAGACATTTAATACATGTTGAGGTTCATTATGGGGAAAGGTGCCTATAATTCCAACCTTTTAATATTATGCATAGTTTAATTCCAACTTTGTTATAGTGTGCACAGCTTCGTGATGTCACTGAAATCACTTCATTACCAAAAACCGTATTGCCACAAAAACAAAATGGCTAATTTTATCGGAGATGTCTGTTTACTGAGCATGCCGGCTACAGACATGTTTCTTATAGACTCATGAGGATGAAATAAAATGAAAAAGATCATGCAATGGGATGCCCGTGTGATGCCGGGGCCCGAAAGGGGAGCAAAGAATAGCAACACTGTTTACCTTCCACGCATGTCGTAAAAGACGACTAAGGAGGTTATGAGATGGAGTTGGTTGTCCCATCCCATATAGGGTCAGTGACCCAAAGCCATGCTGAAGTTGGATGTGTCAGGCCAAAAGGCGCAGATATCGCAGCAATGCTGTAAACCATGACACAATGCATTCCGTTCTCCAGACTACATCCTGCTAATCTTCAGGAGTTTGAGAACGAACGAAGATGAAGAATGTAATGGGATATGTGGGGGGGGGGGGGCCTCTCAGTGTGTAGCGTGCAAATTGATGCATCCAGCAGCAGTCCTAGCTACTGTGAAATGTGTACTACACCTTTATCGATAGTTATACTAACACTGCTTATCTGCCTATATTTTGATTTTTGCTATATTACAACTTTTAAATATTAGAATTGTATTTTTTGCACCACTAAAAATGTAGGCATCTCTCTCTGTAAAGTACTCATGTTGATTCAAGTTGTAAGACAAATAGGTGCCAGCTGTATGGGCTCGGTTCAAATCCTGTTTGTCTTCTGATTTTTTCTATAATCCCTCCATGCCTATTTATATCATTGAATTACCTGCATAGGACACACGTTTTCTTGAATTGTTAGGCTCCATAAATACACCTAATTGCATTTCCAGTACAATGTAAAAGGGGATATTGATGCACTCTGTGTTTGGGGGCACACTGTGTTAGCATAACTGGCACATGTGTTCCAACTTCTCCTGCTGTGTTTTCTCCCACACTCCTGCACATTAGCAGAATGTAGTGTTACAATGTAGAACAGAATGTGTTGTGTTATAGTTGACAGCTCAACTGCAATATCTGCACCTTTAGGCCAGATGCATTCTTCTTCTTCAACATTAGTTCTCAAACTTCCACTGGATCTCTCTTGAAGCAGGAGAATGGTCTTACTAGATTTCCAGCAGGATTTAGCCAGAGAACAGAAATGTGTTGTGTCACCGTTTTATTTGTGCCAATGGCTCAACGCATCCGTCTTTCAGCATTCAACTTCAGCATGGTTTCTAGATCATTTTTACCCTCTATAGGATTGGACATTTAACTCCACACCAAGACCTCCTTAATCACCTCTTATGACAAATGTGCTAGGTAAAAGTGCTGCTATTCTTTGCTCCCCTCTTGGCCCCTTTCAACACACGGAGTGTTCCACCTTATTATGATGAGACATGTGCCTTTAGAATCTATCAGTTGTGATGGTGGAAGCCTCATGCTTCTGCTAGGTCACTTGGAGGAGGTCAGGCAAAGTTAGCACAACCTACATCAGATGTGAGAGGTTGATACATACTTAGGCCTATAACATAAATATTACCACCAAAAAATGAAACTGAAAACTCTACATCATTTGAATCAACCCCTGATGAAGACAGATGAGTTGGGCCATTGGCAAATAAAACTGTGATACAACATATTTCCATTCTCTAGACTGCATCCTGCTTGAAATCTAGTAGGACCATTGTCCTGCTACAAGAGAGAACTAGCAGAAGTTTGAGAACGAACGCTGAAGAAGAAGAATCAAACAGCTATAATCTGAAATAAGGTTCATATCAGTGATTAAATGATGTTCTATATCAGTGATCTCCCTGGTGTAGTAGTTAAGTCATTTGCTTTGTCCTCAAGATGTCACCGATTTGAACCCCACTCGTGATATCTTTGTTTAAAGTGGATTTTTCCGGAGATTCTTATGAATTATCACATTAAGCTACAGATATATGTGCTTTGAGTGGTACTCTCTGCAGGTGACATGCAGCTTCATTGAGAGTGATACAGTACAAATATGGTAATCTTTGTACAATGAAATGAATCCTCTACATCTTTTAAGTGAGTACATGATGAATTTGTGATTAAACTATTATCCATATCAATGACAAAATGATGAATTATAATGACTTATTCAAGATCTATATTAATGACTAAATGATGATCTATATTAGTGAATGATGACCTATATCAGTGACAAATGATGCAAAACAGTGACTAAATAATGAATTACAGTGACTAAATGATCATCTATATCAGTGACAAATGATGCAAAACAGTGACTAAATAATGAATTACAGTGACTAAATGATCATCTATATCAGTGACTAAGTGATGAATTATAGTGACTAATTTGATGATTTATATTAGTGACTAAAGGCATCACTTGATTCTTTGACAGTTTAACCACTGGATCACACAGGAAAACTCACAGTGTTGATTACAGGCCACGGTTCATTATTTAGTCACTGATATATTCAAGACCTATATCGGTGACTAAATAATTATTTGTGACTTATAACAGTAACTGAATAATGATCTATAATTAGCATCAGTAACTAATATTGACCCATGACTTATATCAGTGACTAATATTGACCCATGACTTATATCAGTGGCTAATATCGACCCATGACCTATATCAGTGGCTAATATTGACCCATGACCTATATCAGTGGCTAATATTGACCCATGACCTATATCAGTGACTAATATTGACCCATGACTTATATCAGTGATTAATATTGACCCATGATATATATATCAGTGACTAATATTGACCCATGACTTATATCAGTGACTAATATTGACCCATGATAAATATATCAGTGACTAATATTGACCCATGATCTATATCAGTGACTAATATTGACCCATGACCTATATCAGTGGTTAATATTGACCCATGACCTATATCAGTGACTAATATTGACCCATGATCTATATCAGTGGCTAATATTGACCCATGATCTATATCAGTGACTAATATTGACCCATGATCTATATCAGTGACTAATATTGACCCATGACCTATATCAGTGACTAATATTGACCCATGATCTATATCAGTGACTAATATTGACCCATGATCTATATCAGTGACTAGTATTGATCAATGACCTATATTAGTGACTAAATGTTGATCCATGACCTATATTGGTGACTAAATGTTGATCCATGACCTATATTGGTGACTAACTATTCCTCTTCTGCATTTTTCTCAAACTCCTGCAGATTAGCAGAATGTGTTGCATCATGGTTTACAGCTTAACTGCAATATCTGTGCCTTTCAGCCTTATATCTGACTTAGGGGTCACTTTGACCCAATACGGGATGACACAGCAAACTTCACCTTGAAACTTCTTTAGCCCCCTCATATGACATGCATGGAAGGCAAACAGTGTTGTTATTCTTTGCTCCTTTTTTCAGGCCTCAGCAATGAATGGAAGTGACTAAATATTGATCCATGACCTATATCATTGAACAAATTATCCATGACCTATATCAGTGATTTAAATAATGATTTCTGGCCTATATTAGTGATTAAATAATGATTTATAAATTATATCACTGAATGAATATAATGTAAATAATTTTATCAATGACTAATTAACCTATGACTAAATATTGTTAAGGAACCTACATCATATGATAAATGATAAAGACAACTGTGTTACCTCAATCAACATATCCTTGCGTTTTTGACCTTTTTCCCGAGACCTGCGTGCAGCCAGGCGGTTCAATTCTCGTCTTCGAGCTCGTTTGACCAACTCCTCTGATGTCATCTGCTATCACGATCAACATTTAAAAAATAAAATAGTAACGTATCTAATGTACATGTCAAATTCATATCAGTTCATACACAATTACTCATACTTTAAGAAATTTCTCATCAAAAGGATAAAAATTACTTCCATACTAGGATCAGTTGCAACATTCTTCCTTCATTCTCTTGCAATATGCTTATATCTGAAGTTTTGTTTCTACTAAACTTGACTGTTTTATTAGTTCGATCACATATGGAGGACCTACTTATTATTTTAAAAAAGTTTTCCCACAAATTATTACACTTGTCTAATCGGTCTATAATTACAGATGAATGGTATAGCGCAGAGATATTTATTTTAAGAGGGTTGTACGGGTAGGTTGCTAAGTGAATGATAAGCAGATGGAGAGGGCTCTCAGTGTGTTGTGCAAAGATCACAGAATCCGGCAGCCATCATTGCAACTTTAACTGAATTGTACATCTCTAACAAACTTACGATTATGGTTGCCATTTTGTATCTAGGGCTAAAAAGACAGTAAATGATATGATCAAAAACAAAATG
This sequence comes from Meghimatium bilineatum, assembly GCA_034231615.1. NCBI lineage: Eukaryota > Metazoa > Mollusca > Gastropoda > Stylommatophora > Philomycidae > Meghimatium > Meghimatium bilineatum. The sequence goes on from CM067322.1 coordinate 24,848,499, forward strand.
TGGAATTTTTTAAAATTTTATTTTTGGTTGATTAGGTAGGCCCTGGATATGTGATCGTACCATTTTATCTCATACAAAGGTCTGTGGAGTATTTCTTCTAGCTTTGTTTCTTTGGGCAAGTTGTTTGAATCAACTTTTCATACTTGGGACATTCTTGAAATATATGCTCTGCTGTCTGAGGAGCTTATCCAAATGTACACATGTCTATGTTGCCAATCTTGAACATTGTATATGTGTGGCTGCAGAGTCAGTTATGTTCAGTTCTGAAGCGAAGAATAACAACTTGTTCTGGTCTGGTAGTCATCATGTGCTGGTGTGGCTTTCTAATTGCTTTTTTATCGTCTGTTTCTTGGATCAGTTACTCATTTAACAGTGACTTTCAGGATAGCTTCACTTACTGATTTAACAATGACTTTCAGGATAGCTTCACTTACTGATTTAACAATGACTTTCAGGATAGCTTCACTTACTGATTTAACAATGACTTTCAGGATAGCTTCACTTACTGATTTAACAATGACTTTCAGGATAGCTTCACTTACTGATTTAACAATGACTTTCAGGATAGCTTCACTTACTGATTTAACAATGACTTTCAGGATAGCTTCACTTACTGATTTAACAATGACTTTCTGGATAGCTTCACTTACTGATTTAACAATGACTTTCAGGATAGCTTCACTTACTGTTTTAACAGTTACTTTCAGACTAAGATCAGGTGTTAACCCAACAATTACTTTAAAACTAGGATCAGTTACTGAAACTAGAATCCGCAGTTGATCTAACAGTTACTTTATGACTACGATCAGTTATTGAAACTGGTTTTAGCTGCTCATCTAATAATTATTTTCAGAGTATGTTCTGTTGCTGATCTCACAATTGCTTTCAGCAGATTGTAGTAGAACATGATCTACTGTCCAGGCCATATGGGAGTCAAAGTTAACTAAAGAGCTGATACACTTCTTCCTCTGCGTTCGTTCTCAAACTCCAGATTAGCAGGATGTAGTCCGGAGAACGGAATGCGTTGTGTCATGGTTTACAGCACTGCTGCGATATCTGCGCCTTTCGGCCTGACACATCCGACTTCAGCACGGCTTTGGGTCACTGACAACTCCATCCCATAACCTCCTTAGTCGCCTCTTACGACATGCATGGAAGATGAACAGTGTTGCTATTCTTTGCTCCCCTTCGCAACACACGGGCGGCTGATACACTGATGAGTAAAGTTATAGTCAATGATAACATATGAGAAGAGACTGGGCTGGGTTAATTGGGGTTGTTATGGATACACAACAAAACAATGAAGATGATGCTGAAAGAGACAATGTACATGTTCAGAGAATGATAGAAATAGCTGTGACAGGGAAGGAAGTGTATCCTCACTTGAAGGACCAGACGTAGAAGAACCCACAACTAACAGACGACTGGTGTACTGAGCTTATATACTTTTAGATGACAGATGGAATAGCAAGCAGAGCATACCCTCTTATTCAGTTCCTGATCAAAAATCAATTGCGATCAAACATCCTGTTTTTATCCTTTCATATCAAATTACTTTCAATTACCGAAATTGATTCAATTACCTTCAGATGAACATTCTGTTTTGGTTCCATTTTTCAGACTAAGATAAATTGTTAAACCCACAATTACTTTCAGACTAAGAGTTTTTATTGGGTTCTCTCTTTTAAATTGTTAAACCCACAATTACTTTTAGACTAACATTACTTTTAGACTATGATCAGTTGCTAATTCTACGATTGTTTTTTGACTATCATCAACTGCTAGTTCATCAATTATTTAACTTTGATATCTTGAGACAAGTAACTCTGCCTTATCTCATCTCTGGTTTCTTAAACTCCACTTGTAACTCTGTCTTACCTCATCTCTGGTTTCTTAAACTCCACTTGTAACTATGTCTTACCTCATCTCTGGTTTCTTAAACTCCACCTTGCAACTTTTACCTCCTGTCTGATTTGTTAAAATCCACTTGTAACTCTGTCTTACCTCATCTCTGACTGGCTTCTTAAACTCCACTTGTAACTCTGTCTTACCTCAACTCTGACTGGCTTCTTAAACTCCACTTGTAACTCTGTCTTACCTCATCTCTGACTGGCTTCTTAAACTCCACTTGTAACTCTGTCTTGCCCTCAGCTTTACGCCGTGACTGTATAATCCACTTCAAGTCTTGCTTGATTAAGCTACTGGCACTTCCAGAATTTAATGTTGCCAGTGTGGCTACCACTAACTTCTCATCCTAATTCCAGAAATAAAGAGTAGGTTATACATCAGTCTGAGTAAATAATATGAGGAAACAATAAGTTTATCTGAGAGATTCTTGATTACAAACTAGCATCATAGCACACGGGGCATTCGCATAAGTTCACTATCCCTTCCAGCAGTCAAGTGTTTATTACGTGATCTTTGGCTCTTTTTAAAAAGACATTTTCTTCCCTCACCTCTAATCACTTCCACTTCTTTCACACTTTGTATTCAGTTTCATTGTCTTTGTCTTAATTTTGCAATTAATTTATGATTTCTTTCCTCAAGTTAGCTTTATCTCTTCTCAGTACTGTGCCGTCAATTGCAGAATTGCCTACCAATGTGTCAGATCTTTCATTTCATCTGACTCCAGCGTGACCAGGGAAGTATATCCATGTAATGCTCTGTACAAATGAGCCGTTCAATAACGCAACCCATTCCTTTCTCAGCATGTTCTTTTATATCTTGCGCAGCATGCTTTGAGAGTCTGTGAGTATTACCAAGTGGATTGATGTATCAGTTATCAACTAACTTAGTGCTGCTGTAACTCCCTCTATCTCCATTTTCATGCTCGATGTGATAGTGGAGTATATAGATAATCTCTCAACCAACTTCACACTGTTTTTGTAAGCAACAAAACCCAAACCACATTTATTAATGTCTGTTTACTGAGCCATCTGTGTATATAATTATGTCAGAGAGAACAATGATGATGATGATTAAATAATTCCTTTAGCTGTGATCAGGTAGCACTTGACACATGATGATGATGATGATGAAATAATCCCTTTAGCTGTGAGCAGGTAACACCTTGACACATGATGATGATGAAATAATTCCTTTAGCTGTGAGCAGGTAACACCTTGACACATGATGATGATGAAATAATTCCTTTAGCTGGGGGCAGGTAGCACTTGACACATGATGATGATGAAGTAATCCCTTTAGCTATGAGCAGGTAGCACTTGACAGCCCATAGCCTCTCTGACAAAAACACAGGTTCTTCTCAGTTGTGTAACTGAGACAGCACCTGTACTCATCTGATGATGATGTTTCTCCTTTGCATGGAAAGATGAACATGACATTAAGAAGTTCAAGTATGGTTTGATTGTTTGTGAGTCTTCGGATCGCAGATGCGTACAGTCCAGACACTGAAAGACTTGTTGCAGTTTGAGCAGGAGTGTACTAGTTCTTGAGATGAGGGAAAAATATTCTGATCTCTCCTTTTATTTTTGCCTCTGTTGCTTGCAATGTTCTACCCTGTTCAATACTTGTAATACCCTCTCTGATCTGACTGTTCCAGGCTGGATGGTCAAGATCTGTGGTTTCCCAAGAGATTGGGTCAATCCTGCAATGCATGAGAGATTTCTTCAATTAGTCATTGAAGCATTTCTTCTGGTCTCCACTTGAACTCTTACCTGCAAACACAGCGTAGAACAGTCTCTTTGATGATGTGACCTGCTTAATGAAGTTCAGACCTGGTCAACAAGGCATAGATACTTTCCATCTCCTAGATTCATATGTGGTTATCTTAAAGACATAGTTGTATTGGTTGTATTGGGGGGGGTGGTTAATGGAATACTGTTTAGACCCCAAAGGGAGGCATTTTAGTGTGGGTAGTATCTCAGAATGATCACGACTTGCCAGAAGCACAGTATACACATCTCGCTATTCTTCTGTCAGACCCATCTGTAGTGATGGCACATCTAGCATTCCTTGTCAAATTTATCTGTCACAAAATAAGAAAGTTGCAATGTCTGTTGGGCTGCATCTTTTTGTCATACATAGGAGATCATTTGATTGAAGGCAAAATTAAGAAACTGAGAAAGTAAGAAAATAAGTAAGTTTGTCTGAATGAATAATATGAGGATACAATAAGTTTGTCTGAGTGAATAATATGAGGATACAATAAGCAAGTTTGTCTGAGTGAATAATATGAGGATACAATAAGTTTGTCTGAATGAATAATATGAGGATACAATAAGTTTGTCTGAGTGAATAATATGAGGATACAATAAGTTTGTCTGAGTGAATAATATGAGGATACAATAAGTTTGTCTGAGTGAATAATATGAGGATACAATAAGTTTGTCTGAGTGAATAATATGAGGATACAATAAGTAAGTTTGTTTGAGTGAATAATATGAGGATACAATAAGTTTGTCTGAGTGAATAATATGAGGATACAATAAGTTTGTCTGAGTGAATAATATGAGGATACAATAAGTTTGTCTGAGTGAATAATATGAGGATACAATAAGTTTGTCTGAATGAATAATATGAGGATACAATAAGTTTGTCTGAGTGAATAATATGAGGATACAATAAGTCTATCTTGTATGAATAATATAAGGATACAACTATTTTTTCTTGAATAAATAATAAGAAGATACAATATGTCTATCTTGAGTGATTAATATGAGGATACAATATGTTTGAGTGATTAATATGAGGATACAATAAGTCTTAATGAGTGAATAATATAAGCATATAATACGCCTAAATGAGTGAATAAAATGAAGGCACACTGTGTCTTAAGTGAATAATATACTGGTAGGTAGATATAAAGTCCGTCCAAGTGACAAAAAAGGTATTGGAATAATTTAACAGAGTGAGAAGTAACAGGTAGATAATGATTATCTGAGTATTGAACTATATTATACAGAGTGACAAGAGCAATGAGCGATACTGTTCTGATTAGTGTATTGTTGGGTATAGTTAGTATGTTGAGTGGTATGTTGAGCATTGGTAGCTTGTTGGGTATTTGAATTGAGTGATGACAGAATGTTGATTATTGGTGTTATGTTGAGTATTGATACCATGTTGAGTATTGTGTTATGTTGAGTATCGATACCATGTTGAGTATTGGTGTTATGTTGAGTATTGATATCATGTTGAGTATTGGTGTTATCTTGAGTATTGATACCATGTTGAGTATTGGTGTTATGATGAGTATTGATACCATGTTGATTATGGCACCATGTTGAGCATTGGTGTTATGTTGAGTATTGATACCATGTTGAGTATTGGTGTTATGTTGAATATTGATACCATGTTGAGTATTGGTGTTATGTTGAATATTGATACCATGTTGAGTATTGGTGTTATGTTGAATATTGATACCATGTTGAGTATTGGTGTTATGTTGAATATTTATACCATGTTGAGTATTGGTGTTATGTTGAGTATTGATACCATGTTGAGTATTGGTGTTATGTTGAGTATTGATACCATGTTGATTATGGCACCATGTTGAGTATTGGTGTTATGTTGAGTATTGATACCATGTTGAGTATTGGTGTTATGTTGAATATTGATACCATGTTGAGTATTGGTGTTATGTTGAGTATTGATACCATGTTGATTATGGCACCATGTTGAGCATTGGTGTTATGTTGAGTATTGATACCATGTTGAGTATTGGTGTTATGTTGAATATTGATACCATGTTGAGTATTGGTGTTATGTTGAATATTGATACCATGTTGAGTATTGGTGTTATGTTGAATATTGATACCATGTTGAGTATTGGTGTTATGTTGAATATTTATACCATGTTGAGTATTGGTGTTATGTTGAGTATTGATACCATGTTGAGTATTGGTGTTATGTTGAGTATTGATACCATGTTGATTATGGCACCATGTTGAGTATTGGTGTTATGTTGAGTATTGATACCATGTTGAGTATTGGTGTTATGTTGAATATTGATACCATGTTGAGTATTGGTGTTATGTTGAGTATTGATACCATGCTGATTTTGGCACCATGTTGAGTATTGGTGTTATGTTGAGTATTGATACCATGCTGATTTTGGCACTGTGTTGAGTATTGGTGTTATGTTGAGTATTGATATTAAGTTATGTATTGGTATTGTGCCTCTGTGGCGAAGAAGTACAGAGCGCACCTCGGACTGTCAAGGAACCAGCTTCAATTATCACCTCAAGCAATAGTGCATCTCACAATTTACTGAACATAAAAATTTCCTAGACAATCACTATAGCCAAAAGATGTTGGTTGCACGCTGTGTCCTGAATAGGATATGCTACTAGCAATATAGTAACTTCCTTGGTATGCTATTGTCATTTGTTGCTATTGCTGTTTGTTGCTATTTGCTCTCAAACAACTCAAACAAATTTGTGTGTGATTGAAGTTGCAGAGTATGAAATATCTTCTTCTTTTGCATTCATTCTCAAACTCCTGCAGATTATCAGGATATTGTCTGGAGAATGGGATGGGTTGTGTCATGGCTTACAGCTTATCTGTGCCTTTTGACCTGACACATTTGACTAAGAATGATTTCTGAGTAACTTGGACCTAATATGGTATGGGATAGCCAACTCCATCCCAAAACCTCCTTAGTCGCTTCTTACAACATGCATGGAAGATAAACAGTGATGCTATTCTTTGCTCTCCTCTCAGGCTATGGCAAGAGTGTGAAATATGATGCGCTACAGTTTAAACATATATGTGCTATGTAGATCTAGCACATTTATTTTTAGCATGTCTTTAATTTCAGGAGTGTTTCCTTAGCCTGTGACAGCCTTCAAATCTGTAGCCAGACGTGCATGTGTATCAATACTATGCCATGGTTTATCACACAGTATGACCATGGGCGTTGTAGGATACAACATGTCCCTGGGTGACAATTTGTGTATTGGAAAGGTAGCATATTGAGTCTTGGTAGTAGCCTATGTTGTATATTGGTGTTGTATTGAGTGTTGTAGCATGTTTAGATATTGAGTGATGATATTAGGCCTATGACTAGTGGACATAAGTAGAATAAGATCATTGCTATGTGGATCACCTGGACCAAATTTCTGGAGTTGAGCAAACCAGACATGCCTGTCATGGAGATGGGCGATGAGGGCAGTGACATGCATGTTTTTGGTGACATACTGGAACTATCCACGGATGTAGCCAAACTAGTCAGGGTACTAATCCTGGCAACACGAACACATGAAGAATGAGTGGTGACAGTGGTGGTCATGATGATGATGAGGGGTGATAGCCACAGTAGCAATCATCTGTGAACAAATTATACAGTTATACTATAAAGTGGCACACTACACAAACTGGTATTCTTATATATTATACTGTATTCAGGTAGATATGCAAATTACACTGCACTCAGGTAGACATAATATACAAGGTGTGTTTATAGAAAACAAGCCCGTACTGCATCACCTATGCAAGCATGCTAGGAACATGAAGACTTCATCATTGACCTAATAAGCACGCACCAATCAACAATTGGTCAAATGCTCATTCTCTTTGTATGAATAGTGTCTAGTGCAGGCAGTAGACAACATGGCCAGTGTGATAATGAATCCATCCAAATTGGACCAACGAAAAGTAATCAGCTTCTTACAGCCGTAGGATGTTGACCATTTGCGATCATATTTGTTTGTTTTTCGTTCGCTCCATTGTAACCATCACGGATATCCGTGCGATTTCCACCGGGAGCGTGATTACGTTGTGCCACCGTTATGCGCCTTGTAGGCCTAGCACATCCGATATCGGCATGCCTTGACAATTCGGGTGGGCTACCCTTAGCCTGTGACAGCCTCTATATCTGTCTCCAGGCACGCGTAGTGGCGACTCTTCGCCCAGACGATTTTTTGCTCTCGTCTGACTTGAACGAGGTGTTCCACTGTCTATGAACTTGCCTTGTGTAATTGGACGTGCTGTGCCTGTGCCCATTGGGTACTGAACCGTTTCTCATCCGTGAGCCTGGTTCCTTAAGGGGAAGAACTCAACAGAGGAGTTGGACCCTGGCTCTTTCGCCTTCTTAGCCGAGGTGTTATTCACCGACATCGTGTACCCTTTGTCCAAGTTCGAGTCTCACACCACGCGTTTGAGAGCAAGGCGTTCTCGAGCTGAGCGTCTTTGTCCCAATAGCGCCTGAGCCCATCAGGTACTGAACCCTTTCTCTCTTCAAGTGTATTTCCGGTGTAGGAAAACCTGACAGTAGTGATGGGCCAGGGCTAAATCGTTGTCCCTTTTGTGCCTGAGCGCATCGAGGACGGAACCCTTTCTCTCTGCAAGTGTACTTCCGGTATAGGAAACATTGACAGTAGAGTTGGGCCAGGACTACCATCGTTGTCCCTTTCTTGCCTAAGCCCATCGGGTACAGAACTCTTTCTCTTCGCGAGCATATTTCCGGTTTAGGAAGGCTCGACATAAGAGTTGGATTAGGTCTTCTTGCTTTACCAAACGCCAATGAATGGGTCTGAGTCTCTGCCTGTAAGGAACACAGGTAACTAGAAGCTCGTCTCGAGCTGACGGAGCTTGTAGTTCCCCTTTCCTAGGAACTTTTCATTTTCTATTTGCAGTTCGCGCTGCCCTCTAGCGCTGTTCTGCCCTTTCATTGTTTCATTGTACTCGGTATGAAATATATTTGTCTCTCGCCATGCATCTACCTTTACGCGCATTTTACATTGGCCGCCCCTCCAATGTTCAGACAGGACTGACTAGCTTCACTGTATGTCGACAGTGTCGCTATATGTGGTGATGCTGGTGGTGTCGGAGATATTGTCTGTCTCTTGTACAGTCAAATCTCTTTCCATCTGCTACCTCCACATTCTCATTTTAACAGTAAAATAAGATATAACATTCATATAACAATGAGATAAGATATACTGGTCATGTAAGAGTAAGATATAATATATTGGTAATTTAACAGTAAGATAAGATATACTGGTCATATAACAGAAAGATAAGATATACTGGTCATATAACAGAAAGATAAGATATACTGGTCATATAACAGAAAGATAAGATATACTGGTCATATAACAGTATGATAAGTTAAAGGGTCAATTGATCATATAACAAGTGATAAATACTAAATAAAGTACAAAGGTTACTATTAAATCCTAACTATCAATTTAAAAAATAAACAACTAGCAATAAACCAAAGAACAAGGACTTTTTTTTTCACGTTATGGTCCAATGGAGACCTTTCTCAAGAAACACATAACAATAAAAACAACACACAAAACCAAAAAATATTTAAATCTGCCATAACATATTTTTCTCACCAGAAAATATTTCCAAGTGAAGACATACTATGCATATCTGGTAACTAACGAATTCTGTGTGTTCAATATGTTTGCGCATTATTGATAGACAGAAACAGCAATAAATCAATGGACAATTGCCAGTGGTGATGAAATAATAATAGGTAATATATCAGATCAAGTGGAAGTCCAACATAAAAGATGAAAAATGCAAAAGCAGAGTTGGAGGCCACAAATTATCAATGTCAAGATGGGGGGGGGGGGAAATGAAATAAAGGGGGAGGGAAGAGAATATGAAAATATTTATGAAATTGATAGCTAGGGGGGCTATTAAAATTGTTTCTGTATTCTTTTCATAACTATTCTTAGTAATATCTTGCTCACTTGCCTAATTAATGCTATTGTTTTTATAGTTAGTACATAGTTGAAGATCTTTTTTTTTGGTAGGGGATATACTGATTTGTTTTCATTCTTTGGACCATGTTCTGAAGTTTTACATAACTAAGCCTAATCCCAACCCTAAATAAATAAATATTTCAATTATAAAATTATGAACATGAAATTTACAAACATGGACAAAGGAAATAATTAAACATGTGGCATTGTCTACTTGTACTGTACCAGAATTTTAAATATCACGTCAATCACATGTGGGATTGCTTCACCTAGATTTTGTATGAAAATCAGTTTGGAACACATCTGCACTTTATAGAACATCTTGAAATAAATTACAGAAGACATTACCTTTATTTTAAGGTAAACATAAACAGAGTTGCTACACTCTGATGGATTGATAGAGACATGGATCAGAGTGGAATTGTTCAGTGTGAGGTGATGAAAACTGAAACTCATAGCTTTCTTTGTCAATTCAGTGTTGTGGTGTCACAATTTGTTAATGTTCTGCACTGAATCAATATGTACATTATTCAACAGGATGTTCAGTGTTCAAAGTATTTTGACATCAAACCACAACTGTATTGATATTTGTTAATGGTAAAAACAAGTTGCATGCCCTTTCCAAGCCATATAACAGAATAAGCTATACCACATCCTATAACGGAATAAGCTATACCACATCATGTAACAGAATAAGCTATACCACATCCTATAACAGAATAAGCTATACCATATCCTATAACAGAATAAGCTATACCACATCCTATAATGGAATAAGGTATATTGTGTCATATACAAGAATAAGCTATACCACATCCTATAACGGAATAAGCTATACCACATCCTATAACGGAATAAGGTATATCATGTCATATAACAGAATAAACTATACCACATCCTATAATGGAATAAGGTATATCATGTCATATAATAGAATAAGCTATACCACATCATATAGCACAAGCAGTTCATATTGGTAGCATATCCTATTCAGGACATAGCAATCAACCTAGCATTTTGTAGCTGTAGTGATTTCTAGGAATTCTTCTTCTTCTTTCGTTCACTTGAAACATGTCTATATCTGTAATTCTGTCTCCTTAATAAACCTCACTGTCTTTTGTAGTTCATACAGTGTCCCATAGAGTTTTGATTCCAGTGTTGTTTCCTCTGGCCTATATGTCTGCCTCAGCGTTTCATGCTCAGAACACTCTTGAAGTATATGTTTGGCACTCTGTGCTGCCTGTCCACATGGCCGTGTTGCCAATCTTGAACTTTATATACATGTGACTGCTGTCGGTTGTGTCCTGTTCTGAGACGTAGAATTATAACTTGTTCTGGTCTGTTCATAATATGATAGTCATCTTGTGTTGGTGTTTGTGGCTTTCTGATTGACTTGATCATCTGTTTTTTCTGATGGTAGGTGATTGGTATATCTGGTTGGTCTTCGGCAGCACCTTCCTTAGCCAGTTGGTCTGCTTTTTAATTTCCTGGTATTCCACGGTGAGAGAGTATCCACTGCATGGTTACCCTATACTGGTAAGACAAAATTCACTAAGTAGTTTTTTCAAGTCTGTTAGTTTTCCAGACTGGAGAGCTTGAAGCACTGACCTTTCATCTGTCAGGAATACCACAGGTGTAGGTCAGAGTTGAAGTTCAGCAGTTTTTTAGCTGCCACACTAATAGCCTGGATTTCTGCATCATAATTATTGCAGAATTTTCCTGTTGGTGTTCTGATGGTATCTCTAGGCTTGTGTGGATATTCTATATAGACACCTGCACCTCCATTCCTCACGGCATTATGTGCTGACCCATCTGTGTATACTCTGACCCATATATCTTGTGGACATTCCTCATCCAGGAAACTGAGGGCGACTGTCCTTCGCTGCACACTGTTCTGTTCGTTCTCGCTTAGTATTCCTTTCACATGGGTCTGAATGTATATTGGCATTCCATGCCTTTCACTCCACTGGATTTGTTCTGGTACAGGCCTTAAGGGGCTGTCAACTTCAGGTAGGTCTGTAGGTTGTCTGCGGAGTCGTTTAGCTTGATGGATAAAGCTGCTTCTTTTCAGTCGCCACATTGCTAGATTTTGGAATCTTTCCTTCATTGGATGACTTGGCATACACTGAAACTTTTCTGCCTGAATTAGTACTTTTGTGTCTCTGCGTTCGCCAAGTGTTTGCATTCTTCCCATTTTCTGCATCTCTGCTATGGGTGTTGATTTAATTGCTCCCAACATTATTTTAAGTGCCTGGTTTTGCACTTTATCTAGATCTTGTAATGTGGTGTTTGATGCAGAACACCATGCAGCTGAACCATATCCCAGGTGTTGTCTTATGCCTTGCTGGTAAACTTTACTGAGTATATTCCCACTGGCTCCCCATGTGGTTCCACTTAGTTTTCTCAGGATAGCTAACTTCCTCCTCTAGGAATTATAAATATGCTCAGTAGATTGCCATTGCTTTCTGAATGGTCTGGACACACAGGTGCTTGCAGCAGAGTTTGAACCTGGTACCTTGTGTATCAGAAATATACTCTGCACCACTTTGGTATAAAGTCAGACACATTTCATCTCAACCCTGTGGATACAGTGGGGAAGGATCATAAAATCTTTTTGCCACCTTTTTAAGGGATTTTTTTTTGTAAACTACCAAGTGGAAGAATTTACCATTTTTTAAAAAGTACTAAAGATCATGTTCTATATTCCTAAGGAAAAGATGGAAAGAGAGAAGGAGGTGTTTGAACCATACAACACACACCATGTAGACCCTTATATATAGGATATGGGCTTGCTGTAATACAAATTATTCTCCACCAATGTCTTCTCCTTGCCTTCATCACAAACCCATTTAGTCCATGATTAGTGTTTCCCCACTGCTATAGGGGCATTCATTCTTCCTCTGAATATTCTGTACTTGTCACCTAGATTTCTTAACTCACATTAGATAGACTGAGAAGACTCAGCATATTTATTGGAGGTTGGTGACAGTCAACAGGCCTAGTGTCCCTGTGGGCAGTGAAAACACAGAATGTATTCTGCAGAACTGTCCATTGTACTAATAAATCACAAGAAAACTTTCCATCTGAATCAGCTCTGACTAATGAGTTCTACGGTTGTACTTCAGCGACCAAGAGGTATATAGTACCACAGTACCGTTTATCTTTATCAGTGCTGGACTCCGACTGGACAAGGAAGAAGAAAAAAGGCCCATATTTTAATTCCAGTTCTTTTTTCATAATCTGGCTCTATATATAGTTCTTATATCGATGATTACAAATTCATAGTCCGTTTACTGTTTCAAGGTCGTAATCCACGAAATCCGTGGGATTTCGGAAAGGCTCTTGTTTGATTCACACAAAAATTGTAGCATTTTTACAACGGTGTCCTGTCAGCCACACAACTGTTTTGTATGATGAAAATTGTGCAGGGATAATTGTCAGGGTAACATTACATCATCAGACATCTTGAATGTACATGTATGTGTTACTCTTTGCTGAGTGCCACGTTCCTGCCCGAGGCTTAGACCACATAATCAAGTTGTACAATGTACGGAGCTCGCTAAACGAGCGCTGCAGAAAACCAGGCCATTCATTTTGAAACATGAATAGACGGTCGCTTTCTGGCATTCCAATCTTGACTCACAAGCTAAAATTAACCATGAGATAACTGGGTCACATTGTTTTGATTGGCTGAGAGCGACAGACAGAGTGTCAATCACGTTTTTAGCAGCGACGAGTTGTTCAGCCGGAGACAGCGACTGCACGGATTTACGATGAACGTGACTTCAATATGCACCGAACATAACATCAAGCGGATTAACGTTTCCATATATTAATTGATAATACTAAGCCTACAACAAATAATCAGTATGTAAAACAATGCTGGGGTAGGAAAGTGCCAAGTTTATCTCTGATACCGTAGCAGTCAAGTGACCTCCCCTTTTCCACTACGGCTGTGGCCTTGTACGTGTGGCGTAGTAGTACGCAAATTGACGCTGTCATTGCAAGGTTAGCCACTAAAAATCTCACGCTATCTCATACGCTACAGCAAACACAAACTAAGCTACACTCACCAAAGTTATTATCACGAACGAAATCATGCAACTATTTAATAAAATACATTTTGAATTGTGCAGAATCCATGGCAGCGAGCCGTCACCAGACGCTTTTCCACGAATCTTTAGCTGGCAAAGGGAGATCAATCTAGTCAACTCGCGGTTAACCAAAACATTACCTGACAGAGTTGCTTGCATTCCATTGAGGACAAGTTCAGACTTGGCAACGCCACAGAAAGGTGATTTCCAACCAACGCTTAACAGCCAGCCTACCTGCATATTATGAAGGGCTGGCAAGCAGGTAGCAGAAGGACACTTGCACTAAGTTTCGTTATTACCATATTTTATACTTAGTGCAGCAAATCATTACTTCTTTTCAAATCATGTCAAAAGATATAAAGGGGTTTAATTCCTACACTCAACAAGTGTTTATAAAACAGCTAATGTACACTAAACATCGACCAATAGCATTTTAGCACCATCTTTTTCTTACGCAAGAAAATCTCAACGGCAGTGCACTAACACTGAGAGATCTGGACAATACATGGATTGAGTTACTGAGACGTTTATAAACTTATTGCTGTGAGATCTGGCAACACATATACCAAGATGCTTAAATCTATTGTTGAGAGTTATGGACCGAGTTACAAACCAAAGAAGTCCATAAACGTATTGTTACAGATATGGACCACACATGGGCAAAATTGCAACCAAGACGTTTATTGTTGTAGATCTGAACAAAATATTGGCCGAGTTACAAATTAAGAAGTGAGTAAGCTTACTGCAAAATGATCATGTAATTTACACTGAGCATCACCATTGCCCACATAACACGTTCATCAGTGTTCCAATATCCATTGAGCACATACATCCATAACCCTCAACCTTCCTTTCACAGACATGCTTTAGAGGCTTTATTCAATTCCAGGTGTCGCCTCAATTGCACAACTGAAATTGTGTTAGACGTGCTGTCAAGAGCTACCTGCTCTCATTTAAAGAATTTATTTTATCGTCATCCCTTGAACATATCAGCAATTACACGACGACGAAACGTTCCAATTTGTTGACTAACATTCTTCTAATCCCATATCGGCATTTATTTTTGGCGGAACCACATTTCAAGCCCAGCTCATGAATTTTGGACATGGAAAGGGATCACCATTCTCATTAGTCCGTACTGTTTCTCATATGTGGTTCAGTATTCAACTGGGTCCATTGTTCTATCGATTATAGCACAGCTCGCCACTCTATCTTTTCTTTCTTTTTTTCAGAATGACGACCAGGCACCAAAAAATGAATGTGATTCCTTGTAACTTCAACCTCCACACTGACTCCAGTCTATGTTCATGAACACAGTCGTTGAGAATGCAGACATGAGCTGCACTCTGTGTACCCACCCAGTTCAAGGTATTGATCATTGTCATGTTGTTTGCAATAACAGTGAAAATAGATATACATGGCGCTCTACAGTCAAAAGGAGCGCATCATCTTGTGAAAAGAGGAGAAATGCTACAGCCCAACAGCGGAGAGTAGCTAAAAAGTCACGGATATACCAAACTACGCCAACAGTGGTAGTTCCATTTCCGAACTGTCCAAGGACATTTACAGCTCGAATAGGGATCATTGGCCATCTACGAACTATTATGCATGGACATAATTCTGAGTTTTCAAAAGTGGATATAAAAAATGGTCATCATCACTTGTGATAGACGAACACACACACACAGTGGAAAATACACTTTATGACGGTCTTTCATCCACAGTAAACTGGGAAGACTCAATCAATACACTGGATGTACTACCCTATACGTAAATATAACCATGTCACCCTTCATGGATCTCTTGAAGACTAATGGACATCCTACTCTATATTAGTATAGCATGGTTGTTTTTGTTTTCTCTATCTAGTATTATTACTACCCAGAAGTTCCGACAATCAAAACGGATTATTTATCCATTCTGCACCAGTTGTAAGGTAGTAGATATAAGTGCCATAAGGATGGGTTTTGCTTAAAAAAGGGTAATTCATACGTTTTCATGAATTAGACTTACTGTGATAATTTTTCTATTCGTCGTCTTTTAATGTTTTGTTTGTGTCTTGATAAAGACCTTTTGGTTGAAACGTTGAATATGATTTGTGTATTGTAATTTTTATGATTTCTTGTGTGCTCATCATTGCCCATCATTACCCACTAGTTTTAGATATAGTCTATGGTGTCCCATTGAGACGATATATAAACCTGTGTTTTACGTAAGTCTAATTGTTGTTACGTTTCACGCAGTTACCTTGTATTGATTGTCATGCGTTTTCATGAGTAAATTTAACTTTTTGAGGGTAATTTAAGGACCTTTTGATGAAAACAAAAACTTTACGGGTGGGGTTTTTTCATCTACCTTTTGGTTAAGTTCCTAGTGCTAAAAATCATGTTATATTAGGTGGGAGGGGGTGGTTTACACCTTAAAACCTCCCCCTTATCTCTACGGATTTGCCCAGGTGCCACATCCTCCATCATGCGCACTCTTTGTATACATTCCTCAGCATGTCAAATCCACGACTAAATCTTTAGGTTCGTGTTCAGGAAAACTGTATCTATGCTCCGTAGCTTGACAGTTGGGTAAGAATATTGTTGATCGTACCGACATGCACCAAAAATGATACCCATATCTTAATTATGAATGCGTTATCAAATGCGTTTTGCTGTGCGTCAGACTTTCCAATATATTCTAAGACAGCGGTGTTTAAACTTGTGTCCACTGTGTCCTCTCTCAGGGAGTCCAATAAATTGGAAGAAATATTATGAGTCTTTACACTTACAATTAAAGTATACATTGCCATACATTTTGGGGGCCATCGGAGGGAGAAAAAACTTTTTGTTATTGGGATTCACGATTGCAAAAGTTTACGAACCACTTGTCTATCACATAAAACCCACTGGCACATCTTGGGGATCAGACAAGGATACCCTTAGAGGACTATATCTTGGTTACATACATTCTGCTTTAGAATACAACAGTGCACTCCTCACAACGTGTTCCAAGACAAATGTAGAATCTCTAGACAGAGTGCAGAACAATGCCCTACGTCTTATTAGTGGAGCAATGAGATCTACACCAACAGCTGTATGTGAAATACATACAAATGTAAAATCCCTTGAGATGCGGAGAGATATGGCTGCAATGGAGGCTTATGAAAGAAGCAAAAGAATGAACAAAGACCACCCACATAAATAACTTGTAGAAAACTGGCAACCAAACCACAGAATAAAACAAAAGTCCGTCCTGAGTCATGTCAGTGAAATAAAAGTTATCACCAGACAAGAACTGCAAAGGGTAGAAAAATGTTTACCACCACATGAAGGTTTTCAATTGCTGGAAATCAAAACACAGTTAAGAGATAATACAAAGAAACGTTCCGACCCAGTAAGTCTTATGAAAGCAACACAGAAAACAATAGACACCTACCCAGAACAATGGATTTATGTCTATACTGATGGGTCTGCTTTCAAAACTACCATCAAAACAGGTTATCGTGTCTATATAGAATATCCAGACAAAACATCTGATGAGTTGTTTGATGAATGTGGGGAGATATGTTCTAACTATGAAGCTGAAATAACAGCACTAGAAGTTGCCTTGTACCACCTGAAGACCATATTCGATGCCTTTCCATCAAAAGTCCAAAACGTTGTTATTTTTACGGACTCTATGTCCGCTCTTCAAGCAGTGGAATGTGATGGACATTGTAACCCTGAGGTAGTTGAAATATATCACCGCACCAATCAGCTGCTTAGATCTTATGAAGTCAGCATTGTTATGCAATGGATTCCTAACCACTCAAATACACTTGACAATGTTGAAATCTGTGAACAAAGAAAATTAGATGAGCAGATGGGCCATGGGAAACACTGGGAGGGAAATATATAAATATATGACCAGCCCAAATCCTAAAGACAATATTAACCTCCTGGAAAGAAAAGACAAGAATATCATCTTCCGACTGCGCACACAACATTACAGCTTAACAATCACCTAAACAGAATACAACCACAGCACACTCCAGGGTGCCGGCTGTGCACTCATTCCTATGAAACTGTTGACCACCACGTGTGTGAATGACCAGAGCTGGATGACGTCAGGAAAATGCTTCTCCCTCCAGGGCCAGATAAATGGAACACATTATATGGAACAAAACAACAACTCACAAACACATGCATATACCACACAATGGTATTGGGTCAAAGGGAATGAGCACATGGACCGCTGGATCAGCAACCAACCAACCATCACATAAAACAGGGATGGGGAACCTCTGACCCGCGTGATTATTTGGGTTGACCCACCGAAATTGAAAAGAGGACTAAAAATGCAAGAAATATATGGTCGTGTTCCATAATACCATAAATTTGGATTAGTGAATCATAATAATAACGTGCATACACACCACACCACAGAGCGACAGTTTCAGCCATCACATTAGCAGCGTGTTTCTTGAATGTTTGAACAAATATTGCACGCTAATAATGTAATGTCTAAGTTGAGAATTTTTTTTATGAACAGCGAATAATGCTATACATTTACAAATGGCCCTTGGCACACAAAAACGTTTCCAGGCCGTTGACATATACAAAAATAGTCCTTGTGTAGAACATATAGTAAGTTTCTTTCTGAGTAATGAGCTGCATTTATTAGTTTTGATTGATACAAGAAATTTCATTGGCATAAATTAATGTAGTTAACGTGATGACGTCGTCTTTAAAGTTGACTCTGAATATAATTGCTTTTTTAAAATAAAATCTCGCCAAAAAATGGCATAATAAGTAAGAAATATCAGCTGCCATGCCGGCTGGTGTAGGTAAACATGTCTTTCTACAGATCTCTACCTGCGGCACTATGTATCAAGATCGTTGTTGTTTCCCTGCCGTGCCAGTTTGTCAAACTATAATGTTTTCTCACGATGTCGCCCTCTGCTTCTGCCTCTGTTGCCTTCAATCTTGCCTGTTGGGACTGTTCTCCAAACCTTCCTGTCTCCTGGCTAAAAAATGAAGATTGTCAAAGGTAGTGGATATAAATAGATATGTAACCCCCACCCCTATGGATATGAAAACAACGGGAAACTACTACATTATTCTCCCAAGAAGAAAGTAATGAACACAGTAGACAAATAGCATAACATGTAAGGTAGTGTTACATTTTAGAATACTGCGCAAAATACGTATAGGACTAAAAAGAAATTATTACAAGGGCTGTAGATACATCTCCAACAATGTATTTCCGTTGCTTTACTCCTTTCTCCCGTCACTGTCAAAAATTCAGTCACCCACCTACCAATTCCTGCCCACTTACGTCCATAAAATATTTAACCCTACCTTCTACAAATTATTTTAGCACAAAAAAGTTCCAAACATTAAAAAAAAATATCAAACTTTTTGTTCCACGTTTTAAGAAAAAATATTTCAGATACAAACAACTTAATTTGTTTATAAAGAAAAAGAATTATTGATGTCAACAGAATTATTGACGTCAACTTTTATCACCCCCCCCCCTTCCAGTCAATAAATGTCTCTCCCATGTGTTACCGGGCCCGAGAGAAAAGTAAATAATAGCAACACTGTTTACTTGCCATGCATGTCGTAAGAGGCGACTAAGGCGGTTATGGGTGGAGTTGGCTGTCCCATCCAATATAGGATCAGAGTGTCCCAAATCGATGCTAAAGTCGGATGTGTTAGGTCGAGAGGAGCTGCAATGCTGTAAAACCAGGACGCAACGAATTCAGTTCTCCAGACTACATCCTGTTAATCTGCAGGAGTTTGAGAACGAAAACAGAAAAATTGTTTAACTATTACAGGATTACCCCCCCCCCCCCCCATTTTTGATGTGACTTATGGGCATACCCTGATGAATGTGCATCGTCATCGTATCAACATATCATTGCGCTGAATGTATATTTGAAGAGTTACCACCATGTTTCAGAAAAACTTCAGATCACACTGTAATAAACCCAGATAACCCAGACTTCATAATCCAATATTCTTCTTCTTTCTTCTTTGCGAACCGCAGAAATTGCGAGCAATTAGCTCTTAGTTTCTATATGCAGTGGGGAAGTTTCTCAAAGAAGGTCATAACCTCCTAGTAGGGAATGCGAGTATAGGCCTACCCATTAAAAACTTTATTCGCATATTTTCATGTCCAATTCCATCCTTTCCATGGGACTTTCAGTACAAATAACCAAATGGTCAGAGGGTGTCCGACAAAGTGGATGGTGCCGCAGTAACCTAATGAACAAATAGTAACGCAAAATGAGGTAAACAGGTTACTAAAACACTTACCTAGCCTATTAATAAAAATATATTTTAAAAAAAAACAAAAAACATGCAATAAAACTAAACAGGACAATTCTCAACGTATCGGCTCAAATTGAACCTTTTTCAAGAGACAAACAACAGAAAACGACAAAATAAAAAACAAAATAGATGTCTATATTTCATCAAGCCCCGTCTCCATAATAGCGCAGGGATGGCAACGCATCTAGTAAAAGTAATATTTTTATTTTTAAATATATTTTTATTAATAGGCTAGGTAAAGACTTTCAGTACCATTTTTTTTAATCGTTAAGAGTGAGGATTGTTTGCCCTTCCATTTGGCTAAATTCCTAGAATTGCCATTAAAAATTCAAAGGGAAAGAAAATGTGGTCAAAATCACCTCAGCATCCCAGCGACTGCCGAAAACTAGTGAAAGAACCCCCAGCTGTGGCATCGCTGAATATGTGAATCAGGGTTGCCAAATAGTCAAAACTATTTACGTCCACACTTTTGTTAAAACTGCAAATTCCGAAGTTATGTGTAAACTACCAAAGCATAGTTTTAAATGACTTAAAATTTAATGAGATGCAGCTAAAATCAAATTCTAATTTTTTTAAATTCAGTATTTGTTGGAAGCAAATTATCTCCAGAACGCCGTCTTCCTCATGAACTACATGAACCCTTCTCTATCTTGGGTCATGCGGCTTGCATTTTCCAACGACGTATTCATATTATCTTTAATGTAGTCAGTCCAATGTCTTCTTGGTCTACCCTTTCCCCTCCTTCCAGGTGCTCTGCCCTCCATTATTTGTCTTTCTAAACAGTTATGTCTCTTTATTTGGCCAAACAGGTGTAGTTTTCTTTTTGCTATTGTGTTTAGTAACCAACACTCTGGCATCTTCATTGCGTATATAATATCTGGGTTTCTTTTTTTTCTTCCATGATATTCTATGTATCTTTCTGTAGCATTTCACCTCAAAAGCGTAGATCTTCTTTGTATCTTGACTAGGAACAAGCGTCACAGCACTGGGGCATTCCCATATATGCTCTACTTTCCGTTCCTTCAGCCATCTAAAAATGTATAATTTCAGTGTCGCAGTCAGTTGCTGATTAGGCCTTCTGATATTTCTGGAGAGGGAGCACTTTCTTCTATCACCTCTAGTCACTCCCATTTCTACCATTCTCGGAATATGTACATTGTCTCGTTCGACTTCCTCCTCGTCTTCTCGTAGGGTATCCATGACTGCTCTAATCAATTCAATGCTGTCTCTTCTTATCTCGGTGACGTTCACCAAGGTTTAACTAGCCAACACATCATCTCTTTCGTTTCCCCTGACCCCAGCATGACATGCACAGTAGATCCATGTAATGCTCTACGCGTTGTTGAGAAGAGTGACCCATTCGGTTCTGATCAAACACTTTTCTATCTTGCGCAGCATACTTTGAGAGTTCGATAGAATCACTGAGTCTGTTTGTGGTTGCATCGCTAATCAAGTGAGAGCTGTTGTCATCGTTTCTATTTCCATTCTCATACTCGATGTTGTAGTGGAGTAGGCAGCTGATTTCTCAGATAAATTCTTGCTATTTTGGTAGGCCACGAAACCCCAACCACACCTGTTTGTTTCTTGTGTTACTGAGCCGATCTTCTTTGCCACTGTTTTACTTAGGGTCCATGTTTAACAGCCGTATTTTGCAACCGGAAAAATGAAATTTTTTAAACATTCAAACGACATTGTGTCGTTTCTATTCTTTTGTATTTCCATATGTTTTTCAAACATCTTAAAAAGCATAAGAATGCTGATATTCTTATGTAAAATAAACGCTCATATCTCACCAATTAATGAGAATATTTAATAGATGATAAAGGGTTACATACTCTCGGGCATAGAGGGTAATGTGTTTACCAATTGGTGAGAATATTAAAAACAGATTTTCTTTTCCCAGAAGCCACATGAAAAACAATTGCTCTTCATGATCATTTGCACGCCAAGCTTGTGCTTATTAAGCACAAAAATAGAGATCATTTATAGATTTTCTTTTTATGTAAATGACTTTTCAAGAACAACAATAGAATCTTATGAGCTGTTCATAAATTGCGTCAACAATTACGGAGGGGAAGGCGCCGTAACAGTTTGAAAATTGTTTGAAAGACAGCTCCCGGTATGACAAAAATTGACGTAAACAACACTTTTATGTGCACCAATTAAATTTAGTCAATATGAAAAAATACAAATTTGAGAAGTTATATAATTTTTCGCACTTTTTCTGATAAAATATAGGGATGTGGAGTGTAATTTTTTGATATAGTTAAGCGGGGGGATGGGGAGGTTTAATACTTGATAAATTTTTGAAAGAAGGGGGGGGTATTTCAATTCTTGTTGACAGAAGGGAAAGGATCTTTCAATTAATGATAAGTTGTTGACAGGGTGTCGGGGGGTAAAAAATTGCCCCCAAAAAATTCTTGACTGAAACAAATTCACATGTTGTAGTTTATTGACAGCTGCTAATGAGGTATCAACATTTTTTTAAAAACTCCCAATGATCAAAATCATTCTGAATCTATTTTTACTCTAATATTGAAGATACATTGAAATACTACATACATTTTTATGTGTTGTATGCTATATCAGTTAATTCATGGAAGAGAAAAATAAAACTTAGTCTTTACTCTCTAATTGTATAATTACATGTACATCTTCGTAGACTTTTTAAAAAAAAAATCAAAGTGCATTTGGTTGTAGTGAATTTGTATATTGTCAAGAACTTCATCTTCTATATCATTTTGTATTATGTCACTCCAATGATCATCATTCATTTTACTGTTCAATAACAAAAACATGTTACAGGTAACTTCAATTTAGTTATTCAAAATTTAAATAACCTAAGCTTTCTATAGATGTGGAAGGGATTAGGGTACTTGGGCATTTTGTGCATACTAACATAATACCATTTACTTTTCTGTATTTAACAACTGAGTTTACAGTTGAATTATTGTTCTTAGTTCTATGCAAACGATGTTCCTATTTCTGTGTGCTATATTATGGCCCAATATCACAACAAAATAGTGCTTACGTAGAACACAGGTAATGTAGTCTTACTGGACGACCACTAATACACTATCAATGTAGGATGCTAACGTGAAACAATGCACACAACGGTACATGGACTATAATCATACAGATAACATTACACATGCCATAATCGACGGTTCCACCAAAAGGCCTTTATAAAGATAGCAAGTACTTAACATCAAAAGACGACGATAGGAATGACACAGCGACACACTAACACCTTCGAGCGAAATGTGAATGTGAGATACCAGAAAGATTGGAAAAGATCTTTCCCACTCGTCTTTTGATGGAATATGCTTGTTATCTTGATAAATCCATTTAGTCGAAACGTCGATTATGTTCTGTGTAATGCTATCTGTATGATTATGTCCTGTGTACTGCTGTGCGTATTCTTTCACATTAATATCAGACATTTATATTGTGTTACTTGTCGTCCTAAAGAATACACAGCATGTGTTCTACATAAGTACTATTTTAATACAGTTTTACAGCAGTATTACCTTTCATTGATTATCACAACAAAGCTTCCACTTTGACATCTTGAGAATATGAGAATGGAACATCTATTTCAAACACTCTATTTATTCTACATCTACACATATATATCTACTGCAGGGTCGTAAACGCGATTTTGTTAAGACGAATGTTCCTTTAAAAATAATATTTTCTTCAAGGAGGTGGACACCCCCTTTACAACAAGCCTTCAAAAAGGGGGTGGACACCACGACAAGCTTTCATGTGGATACCAGACGGGTAAAGAAAACAGGGAAGACCAAAAACAACGCTCGGAGGAACATTTATGCATGAACTAAAATCAACAGGCATAAATGCACAAGACCTGCAATCCTTGGCAACTGATCGACAGGCATGGAGAACTATGACATCCACCCTATGTGCCAAACTTGGCAAAAAAGGAACTGACTGACTGAAAGGGGGTGGGGGTAATAAGATCTACGACTCCAACACACATCAAGCCTCCATAGACAGTTTTTATTATTCAATTAATATTCACACAAGGCTGTAGGCCCCTAGCGCAAAGTCCCTTTAGTAAAAATTTACACAAGAAAATATGTGAAAGCAGGTATATTTTTTAAAAACTGCCAAAAAATGATCAAATAATAAATAATGGGCAGTCAAACTGTCAAATGATGGCCAGTGACCTTTTAAAATGACCAAATATGATAAAATTGAATCTAAAAGGTTCAGTATGGCAGCCCTGATTTGAGTTTATATAACACATAAATTTAACATAACTATGATCGTGAGTTTCGTAAACATATTAATTTATGAATGCGAATCCATTTGTGAATAACGTCACTGCGTACAGACTATTTATGTTCTTTCTTTGAATCTTAGCCAAAGTTTAAATAAATGACCAATGAAATTTACGACAATAGTCGGAGCGGCTTAACGCAGTCAAGCTAAACACTCAGTACGGTGTACGAAGGTCACGCTATGATCTACGCTGGCTAGCCTTAACGTGCAAAGTCTCACCGTGATGCCGGTATTGTGGCGTCCATTCATCGTTTTCGTGATCACTCGTCTCTCTCCACTCACTCCCCTTCCTTTCGGCACGACATTTTTGTTGTGAGAAATTACGCGGGAACGAATAACAATCCGGAAACTTAGTTTACGGACTTGAGGTTTGTGTTACGTGTCTATGATAGGATTGGCCAAAATTACTGTCAATGAAATCGGAAAGTTACTCGGGCGTATGTTGGCGGTAACCAAAAGTGGACCAAAGAATAGCAACACTGACCCATCATGCATATCGTAAGAGGTGAGTAAGGAGTGTGAGGATATAGCCGGCTTAATACCCCATAAATAATGGAGGGCAGATCACTTGGCGGTGGAGGAAAGGCAGACCAAGAAGACGATGGACTGACGACATTAAAGATAGCATGAATACGTCTTTGGAAAATGCAATATATAATAATAAAGCCGCATCGCTCAGGACAGAGAAGTGTTCAGGAATTTCATTGGGAGACAAAGTTCTGGGGAGAATACGTCACATGACACAATATCCCATAAGTCAAAGTGATCCTAAAGCTACCCCGAAGACGGATGTGTCAGATCGAAAGAAGCAGATATCGCAGTCAAGTTATAAACCAAAACATAATGCGCTCCTTTCTTTGGATTACATCTTGCACATCAGCATGAGTTTCGGAACTACTGCGGCGTAAGAAAAAGGAAAATCAATGCTGCCTTCTTCATTGTTAAATGTCCTTTGCAGAACGCTATGTTCACTGTCTCGTAAGGCTCGAATCTCTGCTAGCTGCCTTGATTCTTCTTGTATAATTTTCAAAAGTTCTCTAACGGCATGTGTTCATCTAGCCATAGCGAGCTATTTTTCTCTTACCTCAAACATTCTTCAGAATTAATCTTTTGCGTGTTTATGATGGTAGGGAATATAATTATTACTGACATGACGGGCGGAATTGTATAGTTTCATCAACTTTTTCAAAGATTTTAACCCTGCTATTTAATTCACATCTAACATCTTTACTATTTCTGTCAACTTTCTTGACATAATTGTGACAATTCATCCCTCTTACATTAGCACACATGTATACTACACACCTAATGATGCATATAATTTTTTGTTTTACACTTCTCATCCATCTGCTTGTCGTAACGCTTTGCCATTCTCACAAATATTAGGCTTCATCGCTTACGTCAGGACTATTCAATTGGCGGCCCGCGGGCCTATTTCGGCCCGCGGAGGCCTAGTAAGTACCCCGCGGTTCATTGCTAAAACAGTGAAATAAAGTTACAAAAAAACTAAATGTATAACATCATCACTGTGTTTTTTATAAATCTTTGAGAAAAATAAAAACTATAACTATACTCCTATAGTATGAAATATCAATAATTTTTTTAGGCTGGGATTCGAACCTCTGGCCCGTGATGATACCCATTTTCTAAATTTTAGCCCCCGAGTAAATATAGTTGAATAGCCCTGGCTTACGTGGTGATGATCAAGTCCGTGCCGTGCTATGGTGCAGAAAGGCGGCTGCATCAGACGGCACCAATCAAAATACATTGACGAGGGAGGCATTGTATATATATATATATATAATGCATATAATAAATTATTATTCTCACTGGTTGATTACTCATTACTAATTACATTTTTGGCATCGGAACATACGAGTACATGACTAATAACTATCTCAACCGTATTACCTCCTTCTTCAAGGTCGGCTTTAATCATTACTGTCGACCAATTAATATTTTGTTCACATTGTAGATATGGATGTGTCTGTGTGATTTGTATGCGTGTGCAATATACGTTACAGCAGTGTGTATTTGAGAAAGTATGAGTTTGAGGACGTGTTTATAAATATATATATATATATATATATATATATATATATATATATATATATATATATATATATATATATATATATATATATATATATATATATATATATTAAGGCTGCGGAAATTAACGATTAATTAATCGGTTAATCGTTAAAAATTGTAATCGATTAAGATTAAATTGATCGATTAAAATGTAAGAAAATAATTTTAATATGTTTTCTCAGTTTCTAATAATTTATTTTGCTATTAACTTAGTATACTGTATACGTTGTATAATTAAATTAACTCTCTATGTTTTTGTTGTTGTTTTTTTTTTGTTTTAGAAAAATCACTTACGTCAGTGCTACAGTTTGAATTTACAATATTTTTGTGTGAACTGTGCAGTTAAGTCATGGATTGTTGCAACATTTTTGTGTGAACTGTGCAGTTAAGTCATGGATTGTTGCAACATTTTTGTGTGAACTGTGCAGTTAAGTCATGGATTGTTGCAACATTTTTGTGTGAACTGTGCAGTTAAGTCATGGATTGTTGCAACATTTTTGTGTGAACTGTGCAGTTAAGTCATGGATTGTTGCAACATTTTTGTGTGAACTGTGCAGTTAAGTCATGGATTGTTGCAACATTTTTGTGTGAACTGTGCAGTTAAGTCATGGATTGTTGCAACATTTTTGTGTGAACTGTGCAGTTAAGTCATGGATTGTTGCAACATTTTTGTGTGAACTGTGCAGTTAAGTCATGGATTGTTGCAACATTTTTGTGTGAACTGTGCAGTTAAGTCATGGATTGTTGCAGATCAGATACAGATAGTTGGATCTATATATACGTTATAATTAATCGAAATCAATCGATTAATCGATTAAATGTTTTTCCGATTAATCGAACAAGAAAATTTTAATTAGTACCAGCCCTAATATGTGTATATATATATAGCTCTCTCTATATATATTTCTATATATCTTTGATTTAATCACAGTGTGACAAGACTAGAATACACAAAGTTATGTGTGAGTTAGTCTTCTTCAGCCTGAACCTTTCTGATGTGGATATTCATCTTTATGAAGTGAGAAATTTGTACGAGTAACTCTACACTCTCGTGCAAAGTTTTCGCGGAAATATGTAAATTTGAGCCCACGTGTTGCCTGAACATGAAAGGGAGCAAACGATGGCTGGGGTGTTACCCATCATGTATGTCTATGAAGTGACTAAGGAGAATTGAGAGTGAAGTTTGCTGTCCCGTTCCATAGAGTGTCAAAATGAAACAGAAACCATGCTGAAATTGAATGTGTCCAACCGAAATGCGCAGATATCGCATCAAAGCTGTAAACCATAGCGCAGCGCATTCCTTTCTTCGGGCTGCATCTGCTGATATGTACGAGTTTCTTCTTCTTCTTCTTTGTTCTCAAACTCCTGCAGATTAACAGAATGCAGTCCAGAGAAATGAATGCGTTGTGTCATGGTTTGCAGCATTTCTGCGATAACTGCGCCATTTGGACTGACACGTCAGACTTAAGCATAACTTTGGGTCACTTTGACCCCACCCCGTAGCTGTGTTAGTCGCCTCTTACGACATGCATGGAAGGTAATCATTATCGATATTCTTCGCCCCCCTCACTGGCGATGTAGGAGATTAAGAACAGATGCAGAAGAAGAACGAGGAAAATAAATCACATATTTCACAAATCACATGAACCACATAAATCAATGGCTACATATTTCTTGAATTATTTAGAAAAAAAATGCAATGAGCAATAAATGTTCATCTGACGTGAAACTATTGATACATTTGCAAATGTCATTTTTTTTTTTAATTTTCCATTCGTGGAAAACATTGTCAGACTGTTGTGACAGCCCTGTGAAAATGCTTCAGTCTATTGTGATAGCCCTATAAACAGAATATTATTTATGTCATCTGGATATCGGCTCAATTAAAAATTGATTAAGATGACACAGTGTGCATCGCCATGTGTAGAATTTTTATTCAAAAATTGAATTCATTAAAAAGTAAGACATTGCATAAAGTGCAACTAAATATGCAGTACCACAGTACACAAAGTATCACTATATAAAGTACCACACTACATAAAGTACCACACTACATAAAGTACCACGTTACAGAAAGTACCTTATGTAATGTGGACAAAAAGTAACATGTCATCTATTGAAACGGACTGCTCGAATGTTGGCTTGAACTGACCCAACTCACAAGAAGCACACTGCTTCATGAATCGACCAAGTACTTGTCCCTCTAATAAAATTTCTAACACTTGACCCAACACTGAAACTCTAACAACTGTCTCTCTACTGACATCTCTAACATCGGACTCTCTAATGATATCTCTCTTCTGACATCTCTAGCAACTGTCTCTCTACTGACATCTCTATAACAACTGTCTCTCTACTGACATCTCTATAACAACTGTCTCTCTACTGATATCTTTAACAACGGACTCTTCACTGACATCTCTAACAACTATTTCGCTACTGACATCTCTAACAACTGACTCTCTATTAATGTGCCTGACATCTCTAACAACTGTATCACTACTGACATTTCTAACAACTGTTTCTCCACTGACATCTCTAACAACTGTTTCTCCACTGACATCTCTAAGAACTGTTTATCTACTGACATTTCTAGCAACCATTTATCTACAGACATCTCTTACAACTGTATCTCTACTGGAATCGGCAACAACAGTTTCTCCACTAAAAAATCTCTAATAGCTTTCGCTCTATTGACATCTCGAATAACTGTCTCTCTACTGACATTTCTAACATCTGTCTCTCTACTGACATCTCTAATAACTGATTCTCTACTGACAACTCTAACAACTGTCACTCCACTGACATCTATAGCAACTGTCTCTATTCTGGCATCTCTAACAACTGTCTCTATTTTGGCATCTCTAGCAACTGTCTCTCTACTGATATCTCTAACAACTGTCTCTCTCTCTTCTGACATCTCTAATAACTGTTTCTTCACTGACGTCTTTAATGACTCTATCGATAGCTCTTACAACTGCCTCTCTACTGATTTCTCTAGCTACTGTTTTTTACTGACATCTCTGACAACTGTTCCTCTACTGACATCTGTAACAACTGACTCTTTACTGATAACTTTAACAAATGCTCTAGTAACCGTATCTATATTAAATATCTCTAAAAACTGTATCTCTTAACTGAAATTTTAACAACAGAAGCTGCGCCGACACGTTTAATCTGATTCTGTACAGACTTCTGTAACAACTGATTGTCTATTCGCATCTCTAATAACTAACTCTCCACTAGCATCACCAGGCTCTTTCTTTATCTGGACATCTTCGAGGGATGACCTAGGATTCCACATTGGTCCGTCTTGTTCTGCACGATTGCAGGTTGAAGGAATGTCAGCTTGACAGCTGTCTTGTAGAAGAAGCTGTCTTGGAGCGATACTGAAGTCTTCAGAAGGAGAACATCTGGTCTCGGCTGGTGTTAACTTTCGTTTACCGCTGATCTTCTTTTTGAAGAAATCATCAAGTTCATGATTGAAGCTGAGAGGAGGTTCAAAATCTCGTTCCCAGCTTTGTATCATTAACATTAATTTCGAATCGGCAGATAGTTGTCTGCCTGAAAGCCGCTTAGTAATCTTCATCATTTTCGGGTCGAGCTGTTTGGACAATGTAAGAAGGCTACTTTTCCTCGGTGGAATTCTTTCCACTTTAGACAGAATGGAATTTGGTTTCATTGAAATTTGGTTCTCTTTTTTTATGCTATTTGTTTGACTTCGATCTTTAAAGCCCTTAAATTCACTGTCTGTACACCGGTTGAAACTTTTGTTTCTCGAGTGCCAATCTTGAACTCTTGCTGGCTCTAGACGCCTGTTCGCTGTTCTGAAATCCATCTCTTGTCTTCTATCAGCAGAAAACTTTGTCTGGCTGATTCCCTGTTGTATTGTTGGTTTGCTGTGTGTAGGTTCACGATAAAAGTGTGAGCGATTACGAGCGCCCTGTTTGTCCATTGATGTTTGATTTGAAGAAATATTTTTGGCAAGTGAGACTTGTTTTTCTTCTAATTTCTGTCTATTATAGTGAACGTTCAGAAAATTGGTAGAAAGCTGACTCACGGGCTTACTTCTAAGCAAATTTCTGCTTTTAAATTGCTGGCTATTAACCTTGGCATTCAAACTTTGATTCACTCTGTCTGCTTTTTTCTTGGCTTGACTAGCTACAGCCATGTTTGCTAAATGCGTACCTATGGCGCTGTAACAATTTGAAGATAAACGCGGCAAGATACTTTGCTCCTTATTGCCAGAATTGTCATCTGCACATTCCTCTAGCGGGAACTTAGAGATTGTTTTATTGTTTGCAGTCCGCAACTGTTCTAGAATGGTAGAGAACAATGGACTGCCAGGAACTGTGTGAGTTGAATTAAACATTTTTAACAATGTTTGACGAGCTACATCAGGCTTTTGTAGAGTATTATTGATGCTTCCGTTCTTGTCTTCAATAATTATGGGCAGTTCATTATGTTTGCTTCTAGGCAGTTGCTTTGTATTTTGTCGATATTTCTGTTCTATACTCTCTGATCTATGCTTTCCTAGTCGTTGCAGTTGTTGTTTAATGGTTAGATTGCGTTCTTGTTGAGCACACGCTTGTTCAACGGAGTAACGTTTCCACGTCTGGTGATTTGTTTTCAGCTTCCCATTCTTGTTAGATAATAATATTGTTTTCCTGGGTTCATTATCATCGTTGCTGTTATTGTTTGTGTTGCTATTTATATCATATGCCGTCTCTATGTTTGTACCGATGATGGCTTCTCTAGTACTCTGTACTGGCTTACGTCTGAAATGTCGCATGCGACGTTGTATTTTGGTGGGAGTTCTATTTGCAGCTTGCTGCCAGTTCCGGCTTTCGAGTACCCGCCAGGTTTTTAACATGCCAGGACTGTATTTGATTAGTTGCTTGGTGAAATTACATACAGTAGCTTGTATGTCCTCGAAATACTTTGATGCACCTATCGATGACTTGTCGTCTTGTATTGCTACAGTCATCGGCGATTTGTCGCTTTGTCTTGACCCATCAACTGATGGCTTGTTGATCTGGCTGTTTGATGTATCGCCGATCACTGCCACACTTGGTGCCATTTTAAAGTTGTGGACGTTTGATCTGCAGGATCCTCCTTGGGTAGATTCCGGGTTGTTCTGAAATGTTGCCACAACTCCATTGGTTCTGTTCGGTCCTCTTGACCTATATATTCGGATATTATTTCCGGAAACCTCGCTGCCATTTATTTCCGCTTCCTTATATGGTCTCTTTCTGACGTTCTGTGACGATATGCCGTTATTATTGTATGTATAAACGTCTGCTGCATGGGTCTTCGCAGACTCTTCTTTGGAAGGAATTTTCTCAGTAAGCGATGTCATGTCCAGACTATACTGTACACTCTCCTCAGGCGTAGATGATTTCCTCTTAGTTTTCTTGCTGGTTTCACTTTGTGTTAGTGTCAGTGGGGATTTCAATCTTGGTGTTTTAATCCTACTTCTGATTGCTTCATGTTTACTAATATTTTTTATCGTGATCTTATCACCTTTTTCATGACTGTTTTCGTTTCTGGTCAAGTCTTTCGGTGAACGATCTTTGACAATAGTCACCAAACTTCGAGCTTTAAATGGAGCTCGGTAGGTGAGATTCTCAGAAACAGGAACTATTTGTTGACTTCTGCGCCATAGAGGTACAATGCTAGTTGCTACAGCCTTGGCTAAACACTCATTCCTTGCTGTATTAAGCGTATTATTGTTCTCTGTTGTATGTCCTGCACACTGTATATCATCCACAACGGAGTTGCACGATGTTATAGCAGACATCTGGTGTGAATCCTCAGCTTTGATTGATGTCGAAAACTGGTCAGATATTTCTGCGATGGGCAGTGTTTCCAGAATCTCGCTAATGGCCTTTGTGTCCCTAATTAAAGAGCATTGGTAGCGGTCACCTAAAGTCAATGTCTTGTCATACAGAATCTCATCATGACATGAGGTGCTGTCGGCCTGAAACCGCGTGACATTCTGACTGGAATAGCTGATTTCGCTAAACATATTGCTTTCTCCACATAGCTCACGTGACAACGACCCATTCTCTGGCGCAGTTGGTAAACTCATCAACACATAATCCTGTTCATTGTCTAAATAATCTTTTCCGGTTAAATATTCATTTTCATCGATGACCAGTCCACAATTATCATCATCATCATCATCATCATCATCATCGTAATCATCAGGTGCCGCATCATCTTCGAAGGTTGACTGCAAATAAACTGACTCACTATTATTGATATAATCATCACAATCAAGAGCCGTATTCTCAACGAACGGTGACTGCACATAAGCTGACTCACTGCTATCGACACATTTATTTAAAATGGCGTCTAAGAATGCATCTGTTTCATTCTCATCAACATTGGATCCAGTGTTGTTAGACTCCCTACAGTTTGACTCTGTAAAGCTGGGCCCAGTAAAAATGGCATCGTCAAACGAGAGATAATCGAAGCTAGAATGTGTCTCATGACTGGGTTCAGAGAAAATGTTACAAATTGGTGATTGGTTGATATGGCTTTGGGAAATACCAGATGCCGACATTGCAGTGGCTAACAAGTCTTCATGCCAATAAGTCTCACTTTTTGTAACTGAGTTATTGCTACCATAATCCAGAAAATGGGGGCTCATGTTGTTGTCCTTATTGTCAGCGTGTCTCAGGGTGGTCGGAGATGATAAAATGTAATCATTACTTCTTTGAAATGTATGATTAGCGGATGTAAGAGTAGTGGGAGTTGCCATGTTATGTATGCAATCAGTTAATGTAAGAACAGTAGGCGTTGCCATGTTATATACAGGATCAGAGGATGCAAGAACGTTGGGCATTGCCATGTTATATACACGATCAGAGGGTACAAGAACGGTGGGCATTGCCATGTTATATACACGATCAGAGGATGCAAGAACGTTGGGCGTTGCCATGTTATATACACGATCAGAGGGTGCAAGAACGTTGGGCGTTGCCATGTTATATACACGATCAGGGGATGTAAGAACGGTGAACGTCGCTAGGTGATCACAAAGAACAACTTTCATATCAACGTAGATGTCCGTTTGATTCAAATGTACGTTTGAAGCACTAGGCAACACATTCTTCTGTTCATCATCTTTGTTTTCGACTTTGTTGTTAGTATTTGTGTTTGTGTTGTTGTACTTGATCGTGTTACTGTTGTTATTATAGTTGTGAGATGCATTACTGCTGTTAACATAGTTGTTGATTATGTTACTATTGTTACTACAGCTGTTGATTATATTACTGTTGCTATTCTTGATGATGTTATTTTTGTTCTTGATTATGCTACTCTTGTTATTCTTGATTATATAACTGTTATTACTGTTCATTACGGTTGTGTTGTTTTTATTTATTATCTTATCTTTGATGTTCTTCTTGATCATGTTACTGTTGTAATTACTGTTCTTGATTGTGTTGTTGTTTTTTCTGATGATGCTACTGCCGATGATTGTGATTATGTTATTGGTGCTGTTGTAATCGACTGTGTTGTTGTTCCCGATGAAGTCACTGCTGTTGTTCCTGTTTATGTTAATGTTCTTGTACTTGATTTTATCACTGTTGTTTTTCCTGATTATGATGTCACTGTTGTTTCTGTTTATGTTAATGTTGTTGTTCTTGATTATATCACTGTTGTTTTTCCTGATTATGATGTCACTATTGTTCATGTTAATGTTCTTGTGCTTGATTTTGTCACTGTTGTTTTTCTTGATTATGATGTCACTGCTGTTTCTATTTATGTTAATGTTGTTGTACTTGATTATATCACTGTTGTTGTTCTTGATTATGTCACTATTAGTCTTATTTCCAATGTTACTTTTATTGATGTTATACTTGTCGACGTGACTGTTGTATATATTAATGTCACCATAATTGTTCTCGCTGTCTGACCGCATGTCCCTTGAGATCTTCTGGTGAAGAATGAGAGCCCTTTCGTCATCTTGGCACCCATATATACAACTACTTGAGCAGGGCAGATGGATCACTGTGCTTTCTATAACTTGACCACCAATAAGTCGAGACAAATCGATTCCATGTTTGTACAAGAAATAGACAAATGTACAAATCGTTATCACAGCACAAGCAACATATCTGTCACTGCGCGTTGCTGTTCTTGCATGGTCACACCAGCAAACTGTGGCATGTTTTAAAAGCGATACAAAAAAGAATGGTCCTTGAGAAATAGTCTGGTTTCTCCACCATCCGTCTCTTCGTGTAAGACACACGCGAAGATCATGCGATCTATTGCACACTTCAAAAAAACTAATAAGTAAGTACGAAGGAGATCTCTCATTTTTTGTTTTAAATAGTATAATCAACGTCTGAGACATCTGAATATTTCCTGAATTAAAAAAGTTTGAAAGGCACATATTTCGTTTAAGACTCGTTTCACATATTCTCAATGTGACAACGGCCGATTTGTAAGGAATTTTATCAATACATAAAAAGAGAGTATCTTCCGCATTCGATATGTGAACTAACTCTGTCTCATAGAATATATAATACCCAGTTGATATACTCGATAATATATCTCCAAAAATGTACTGGAGGTCCATATTCTGCTGGATATGATAGTATACATGGATTGTCGCGGCTTTTCGTAATGTCTGTGTGGCACAGATCATAACTATCACTGAACGTGTGCAAGTTAGAAACAAATTTGTACCCTTGCTGATGCGTGATCCATCCAATATCATAGCTCGTTCATCTTTCAGACCACGCATTTCTGGACTAACCAGAAAATTTCTAAATATATATGCTAACATTTCAGTATAATCATTGTGTCTTTCGTATTTTGCTGGACAACAGCAAAAGTCTCTGAACACTCCCTCGGCTCACAGATCAAGACTACTGCCTGTTTAGGCCATGTATCCTAGTAGCAGATGATACCAAAATGTACGAACGATATTCTAATATTCTAGATTCCGAGAAATGATTGCAAATCTCAGTCAAATACAAATGACACGTGAAATCTGAACATCATTATTGTTGTGTTTGTATCCGGGCTATTAACACTCAAATACACACTATGAAATGATTATGTCTAAGGCAAACCTTCAAACTTTGTCTCAACATTTAATTTCAGTCATTCATTGAATCCTTTATTCTCAGAGGCAACATGAGAACAGTTTCCACGTCATATTCAATCAAACCTGCTACTGTGCATTATCTTCAAAGGACAATTTGG
Source organism: Meghimatium bilineatum (assembly GCA_034231615.1). Taxonomy (NCBI): domain Eukaryota; kingdom Metazoa; phylum Mollusca; class Gastropoda; order Stylommatophora; family Philomycidae; genus Meghimatium; species Meghimatium bilineatum. Next base: position 24,884,193 of record CM067322.1, read on the forward strand.
ATTTAGTTGAGCCAAAAATTCACACTCATTCATGTTATATATAAAACATCATTTCTGTATTCGTTATGTGTGTTTCGCGTTCACTAGTGCAGTCCTCGGTGCATATCGGTGTTAATGTGTCTCGTTTACGTTTAATTATATTGATTACCTATCTATCCGCTACAGAAATGCTACAGAAAGATACTTAGAATATCATGGAAGGATAAAATCAGAAACTCAGATATTATAAACACACTGAATATTCCAGAGTGTTGGTTACTAAACACAATAACAAAAAGAAAACTACGCCTGTTTGGTCATATAAAGAGACATAACTGTTTAGAAAGACAAATAATGGAGGGAAGAGTACCTGGGCAGAGGAGAAGGGGCAGACCAAGAAGACGATGGACTGACGACATTAAAGATAATATGAATACATCGCTAGAAAATGCAAGCCACATCGCCCAAGACAGAGAGAGGTTCAGAGAGTTCATTGGGAAGACAACGTTCTGGAAGGAATACGTCACATGACACATCTATCCGCTGTGACCATTGTTTGCCTTGCGGCGTCAGGGGTAAGAGAGTTCTCTGGAGATTTCTTTCTTGTGTGCCGTTTGTAAGCTTGTTTCTGTGGTTTCTTTGATTTCTGTAGTCCATCTTTTACATGGTTTGTCTCTGGCTTTATAGCCATGATGGCTATGTGTCATAACCATCTGTGATATGCTGTCTCTTGGTAGTCTGGAAGTGTGTGAAAAAACTTGATCTGTTGTCTTTTGATTTGTTCCAATACTGGTGTTGTTTTAGTTATCTGTCTGATGTTATCGTTTCTAATTCTATCTCTTAATGACACTCCGAGTATTCTTCGTAGACATGCCATTTCTGTTGTCACTATTTTCTTTTCTCTTGTGCTGTCATTGTCCAGGCTTGGCACTGGTAGCACAGTGATGGAATAATAATGGTCTTGTATAATGCAACTTTAGTGTCTATGTTTACATTTTTGTTCTTGAAAATACGTGTCATCTGTCATAGGATCTGGTATGTTTTGTTGCATCTATTTTGTATCTTTTCATTGTTTTTTCCTTCACTTGATATTAGTTAGTTAGATAGTTAGTTGTCGGATCATCATCACTGCAAATTGGACACGACCATAGTTTCTCCTATCTCTTCTTGAGTGTATCCACCATTACACTTCTGCTGACAGTACCGGTGCTGGTTGACCATCATTCTTCTGCGCCCTCCAAAATGTTGACTTCTAGCAGCACCGTATTTCAATCACTAATCTTTAATCCTGGCCATTGAAAAGGAAACATCATCCACATTAGTCTCACTCTCGCGTGCTATATCTCTTAATGAGTTCAAGCATGAAGCCAGTTGATCCGCTCTTTCATTGCCCCAAACACCCACATGTCTCGGCACGAAAATAAATGTAATCACTTTCAGCCTCGCCTGTCTCAAGGCCTCAATCCACTGTACCTTCTTAATCATACTCATAGAGTCACTCAAGATGTAGACCTGCGTTACCTTCTGTGTGCATACGCACTCAAATGCCCTGGTCACCACCAAAGTCTCCATGGTCATACTACTCGCAGGGACCGCAAAGGCACCCGTCTCCTCCCTGATCGTTTTACCTGCGCACTGAGCTGTGAAGGCACAAGCACTGCGAACATGTCTAATCACAGATTTATCAATTATTTAATCACATTCCCCTCTTTGGTATTCTCACTGACCAAAGCCTGCACTTATTTCTCCACAGCTGTGGGACACCATTCTCTGCATTCCCTGCTAAGTGATATTACTACTCTCAAATAAGTTTCGAATTCTGTGGGTAGATTTATCCATTCCGCACCTGCTGCCACATCCTGCAATCTGCACATGCTTTGTATGACATCCCGAACACGACCTCCCTCTCTTGAGTCTGCTGCCTTTAACTTACTGTATTTCGGAATGCAACGGGTGTTCATTATCTGCATGTATTTGAAGGTACGCCCGTGCACGGCAATACTGTAATCTGTGCTCAGCTGTTGGACAGTCAAGTGGGTATCACATAGCTCTTGTCGATGTCTCTATTGTGCATCCCAGGATGATACGCATTGCTGCATTCTGGTTTCTATCCAGTCTTTCGATCTGAGTTTGACTAGGAGTCAGAATTGCCAGTGAATATTCCATCACAGCCACAACCAAACCCTGGTACAAAAGAAATAACCACCTCTGCTCACACTGCGCACCAGCCAAACCTTCATTGCTGCTAAGCCTTTGTCTGCCCTTATGATAATGTGGTCAACATGTTCCTTGAATTCCCGACTTCTGTCAAAAAACACACCCAGATATCTCATTGTGCTAGTTCTTTCTAAACTTTTCCCGGACAACGAAACTTGTGGCATGGGTGTTTTTACCATGTGATTGTTCAAGGAAAACCACGTCACGAATGCCTTAGAAGGATTAACCACTGCTCCCGTATCGCGACACCAATTTGTCAGTCTGTCCAGCTCCTTCTGTAGTTCCACGACGCACTCTTCTCGGTTTCTGGCCTGTCTATAGGCCTACACCAGGATATCATTGGCATATGACATCGTTCTGCCAACACCTGTGATTTGATTGCCAGCGATATGTACTGTGTATACATTGAAAAGTACAGGAGATAGAGGCGATCCCTGTGGCAGACCAGGACTAATAACCGTTGGTGCAGATATCCAGTTACCACATATAAGAACTACTATCCTGTCATCAGGGGGGCACCAACCCACCGCACGACAAAAGGATTAACTGCAAGATTTAACAGGTGGTCCATCAAGATATCCAAGAACACCATATTGTACGCATCCTCAAGATCTATTGTGACCTCACGTCTCCATGCGCGAATCGAACCCCTCAAAAACAGCCTGCGTAAATATTGCTGCATTCTGCCATGTCTTCTTTTCTAGGCGCTACCCTCCTAACAATGTTGGTAAACACTTATTTCTTTCAAGATAACACGATACTTTCCAGGCCACAATTTTTTCCAAAAGCTTGCCTATCGTATTCTGCATTGTTATTATTCTGTAGCCTTGTATCCTGGTGTGGTCCTTCCCAGGTTTGGTTAGGAAATAATATTCCTAAGTAAGTGAACTCGTTTACCTGTTTATCATCGATGGAGATAGTGATATTTCTTTCTTTGCTATTGCCATTATTTCGGCGTTTTCAATATTAATCTGCATTGTTCTGCACTATGTCTAGGGATTCTACATTTGTCTTGGAACATGCCAGGAGTGTATTGTTGTATTCTAAAGCAGAACGTATGTAATCAAGATATAGTCATCTGTGTATCCTTGTCTGATCCCCAAGATGTACCAGTTTCAGTGCTATATTTTCTACATGCTTCTGGAGGGTGAGCATGAATCCAAGATATATGGGAGGTTCTACTATTGGCGATTTCTGTGTATCTAACTATATATATATATATACTGATATTTCTTTTGGTTATGACTCGCGGTATAGACAGTTTTCTCACAGTTTATTTTTAGCTTCCATGTTTGACAGTTTTCATGTAGTCTTTTTAAATCTCCATTTAGTCTCTTTTGGCTACACTTTCAACATTCTCATGGCTCTGCCATATTGTTAAGTCATCAGCATAGAGGGCCTTTTCAGCTTTGACAAGATTATTAATGTAAATGAGAAAGAGGGTGCAGCTTAAAGCAGAACCCTGTGATAAGCCTTCATCTAGAACTTCTTTAGATGTTAATGCATCCTTTATCTTTGTCTAGATTGTTCTGTCAATAAGGAAGTATTTTATCCAGTTATATAGCTTTCCACCAATTCCCACCTCAATCATCTTCATCAAGAGACCCTTTCTCCATACTCGATCATAAGCCGTTTAAGTGCTACAATCTTGGTTCTCCCTCCAAGATTTTCTGAGTTTAATGTTTTGGTGCTTGCGCAGACATTGACTATGTCAGTGTTTATGCTGTGCTCCAGTAGTCAATTTCTTGGCCAGAGCAACCTGGTTACCCTCTGCCTGTCGCGGGCCTTAATAACCGAGGTGATGTACGGTCTCGTTTGTTATTAGTTTTTTAATAACATTATAGTGCTGGGAAGTCTGCGGATTTTCTACCAACCCCGAAAATAACTATTACACCACCAGGAAGGTAGGTTTCTACTTATGCACTGCTCCGAGCCACGATAGGGTTCACTGTGCCCATTCCCAGCTGCTAATTGTCTATTGGTTATGCCGAACTTCGATACTGCTCAAGGCATGCAACCAAATGTTCAAAACAAAAGGATTGTCACGTCCTAAGTCACTGTGCCTCTACGACGGGTCTCTGCAACAGGAAAAACAGTGCAGTCAGTTTCCCCTTCCCAGTACATCCCCAATCACAGAGGGTGCATACATATATAAAAATAACAAAACATAAAACACAATACAAGCATAATTGTATAGATTACGTGCCATGAAGCTTCTATAAGATAACATCAATATGACTGCATGTAATCTATTTAGGTCTTTTGTTGCATGGGCGGTTTGTCTATTGGACCATTGGTGAGACCCACAGACGTGGAACAAACTGGTCCTTCTTCTTGATGAAAAATGTGATTTCTTTTCTGTGAAAAATTTGAGTCAATTCTTCCTCTTGATGAAAAATGTGATTTCCATTCAGTGAAAAATCGCTAATGGGAGTGCTTTTGCTTTTCCCACCTTTTGGCTGGTTTTAGTACTAAGTCATGTTATATTTGCTGGGGGGAGGGCGAAGAGAAAGGGGCCACGCCTTGCCTTCATTTGACAGTATTCACGACCTTGTTCATGCAACAATCTTCTCAATGAGCTTTCCTGTGGTGTTCTGCATCGTGATGATTCTAAATCCACCAACCTGAGCGTGGTCACTATTATGTTTCTCGAGTGGCAATAAGTAGCTGTGCAGCCATTCTTCCTTGATCCTACCACTTAGGATGCTTTTATTGAACGCACTTACCAAATAGTTCATATCTTTATCATGTAAACTTTTGAAGTCCTAGTATCTAATACCGTCAGGGCCTGACATTCAGCAACCATTTTAGAGTGGTATGGACTGTGACATGCATGCTCTGATTCCACTCAACTTCAACACATAGGCCAGAGATCGTGGTAATAATTTTCTGACGCTCAGCTATTTGTTCTGATCTGTCTGCTGAATGTAACGCACGAGGAAGACCTTCCCCACAGCATCGTCTGATTTCTGCCACATCAGATAGTTGGTTTGAAAATCAAAATGCAATCTCCACGGAAAATGCCAACATGTCTTGGATGATCTGTTGGAGTTAATATGCCTGCAAAATTCATTCCACCTTTCTTACTTGGCAGAGTGCAGGTCTTGAAAGCTAACATTCTCCTACCTACAGCATGCTCCAAGTGCTTTCTGCCAAGCGCTGAAAGCCCTCTGTTTATTTAGCCATGTGCTTTCTACCACGTCATTCTATTCCATGGAAGTTGGTTCAGCTGACTGCGCCATGGTTGTTTAACTTGTGGCTGATTTTGCATATATTGTGGAAGTCAGAAGTATTTATGTGAAACCGGCCACTAGTTTTAGTTATAGTATGTTGTGTCTGAGTGAAGCAGTTATATAAACCTGTTTTACATAAGTACAATTGTTGTTACGTTTCACGCAATTACCTTGTATTGATTGTCGCTCTGTGAAACCAACTCTTTCTGTGATGATTTACAAACCCGTTATATCTCTATATCTAGATTTGTTTTAATTAGGAAACTAACAACATGACACTAATCTCCATTTTCATTAAGAAAAAACATGACACATCTAATTTATATTTTTATTAGGAAAACAACATGATACATCTAATCCATATTTTTTATTAACTCAGATAACACACGCACACACACCAGGTTAGCTTGTTGACACATCAACATTTTTATGAGCACATCCAAATTTGCCGTCATGGATACCTCGCCTGCTTTATCTTTTGCCATGTTATTTGCTCAAATCATAATATTTTAATATTTCATCACCACCTACAATGTCGTACAGTTCTAGCTCTCAAATGTCAGCATACCACGCCAATTAATGTCACCACATCTACTAGATACGTTACTTCTGATTTCATGACATACCACCCAGCTAATGTCACCACATCTACTGTACAAGTTACTTCTGATTTCATGACATACTACCCAGCTAATGTCACCACATCTACGGGATAAGTTGATTCTGATTCCATGAAATACCACCCAGCAAATCTCACAACACCTGGATAAGTTACTTTTGATCTTCATGACATACCACCCAGCTAATGTCACCACATCTACGGGATAAGTTACTTTTGATCTTCATGACATACCACCCAGCTAATGTCACCACATCTACTAGATACATTACTTCTGATTTCATGACATACCACCCAGCTAATGTCACCACATCTACGGGATAAGTTACTTTTGATCTTCATGACATACCATTGATTCTGCAGTTTGTTATCATTTCCAGTATATTTTGCAATGAGTCTATCTGGAGCTACAAAGAAAAATTCAAGACCTCAATGAAAGACTTTGAAATATAACAAGATACACGGGAAGAACTCGCATAAAATAGAGTTACATGGTGTTCTACAATTGAAAAAGGTGCACCTTCTTGTGAAAAGAGGAGATATACAGTAGTTCAACAACGGAGATTAGCAAGAAAGTCATGGGTAGACCAAAAACCATCTAGTTGTCATCCCATGTCCGAACTGTTCAAGGACATTTGTGGCCAGATTAGGGCTTATTAGCCATCTACAAACTCATAATCAAGGACATAACTCTTAACTGGATTTTCAAAAGTGGATGTAACAAATGGTCATCATCAGTTGTGATGGACAAATAACATCTTTGTTCATTGTCCATGTTTCACAACAACAAAAGATGATGAAGACTGACTATCTTACATCCAACATTTGTGAACTAAGACTTGTTTACATGAAAATTCTCTAATGTTTAAAAATATGCCATCCAGTGTCATCCTACTCTCTGTGTCAGTCATACCATGTCATTGCTTGTCATTTAGTCTCTTTATTTGTCATCTCATGCCATCCAGTCTCTCTATTTCTGTTATCTCATGTTATTCAGTCTCTTTATTTGTAACATAATGTCATTTAGTCTCTCTGTTTCTGTAATCTCATGTCATTTAGTCTCTTTATTTGTCATCTCATGTCATTCAGTCTCTTTGTTTCTGTCCTCTCATGTCATTCAGTCTCTTTGTTTCTGTCATCTCATGTCATTTAGTATCTTTGTTTCTGTCATCTCATGTCATTTTGTCTCTTTGTTTCTGTCATCTCATGTCATTTAGTCTCTTTGTTTCTGCCATCTCATGTCAGTCTCTTTGTTTCTGTCATTTCATGTCATTCAGTCTCTTTGTTTCTGTCATCTCATGTCATTCAGTCTCTTTGTTTCTGTCATCTCATGTCATTCAGTCTCTATGTTTGTCATCTCATGTCATTCAGTCTCTTTGTTTCTGTCATCTCATGTCATTCAGTCTCATTGTCATCTCATGTCATTCAGTCTCTTTGTTTCTGTCATGTCATTAAGTTCCTATGGATCTGATTAAATAGCAGAGAATGCTGTGAAAATTTGAGCAGCAAGATATGAACAATGGGAAATTCTGTCATAATTATGAGGTAGAAATTCAGGCAATCAAGATGGCAACTGAAAGACTGTTGAGCCCCAATCTTGGTTCACAGCCTTTAGCATTTCTGACAGGTGCATGATCAGCACCCCAGACCTGCAAATACTACTGACAGAACTGTTCAATCAGTGTAAAGTAGCTATGCAACTGATACCATCGCATTGTGGAATACCTAGAAATGAGAAAGCAGGTCATCTGGCTAAAGAGGGAGCTTCTGATAATCAACCAGACGTGCCAATAATTTACAATCAAAAGAAACAGATGATCAAGGCAATTAGAAAGCCAACCCTAACACAAGATGACTACAGAATTATGAACAGACCAGAACAAATTCTGCACCTCAGAACAGAACACAACCAATGTCGCAGCTACATTTATACAAAACTCAAGATTGGCAAGATAGCCATGTGTTCAGGCACCTCAGACAGCAGTGCATATTCTTCTGGAATATGAAATATTGAGGCAAGTACACTGGTTCAGAGAAATAGCAGCGGAAGAAAAACTCTATGGGCCTATGTACAAGTTACAGAACACAGTCAAGTTTATAGAAGAGACCAAAATTCAGATATAAGTACGTTCCAAGTGAACGACAGAAAAAGATCTAATGATCTTGTCTCCTTGTGTCTCATTTTTACTCTGATAATTAATCTTATAGTCAAGTCACAATTAACTCTGACAACCAGTTACAGTTTAGTCACACTTGACTCTTAACAACGAGTCACAGCTCAATCACACTGGACTCTGACAATCAGTATGAACATAAGAATGCCCAGCATATGTTAGTGTGAAATGACTTGCTTGCTCGCTCTGAACAATCTCTAATGATAGTGTAAGATTTCATAGAGATGTTTAGATATGAACAGGTTCTCTTGTTGAAGTCAGCAGTTGATGGAGGCGAAGTAGTCCTGCCATGTGAAGTTGTGGGTACATGCTGGCCAGGACAGGTAGTGGTGGACATGCTGTAAAGGAGTATAATTACAAATCATAATTACAAAGCAATTCTCAGGAGAAACATTATTCCAGAACAAACATCATTAACTCTTACACTCTGCCACAGAACAAACATTAGCTCCTACACTGCCATAGAACAAACATTAACTATTACACTCTGTCATAGCACAAACATTAAATCTTACACTCTGTCATAGAACAAACATTAGCTCCTACACTGCCATAGAACAAACATTAACTCTTACACTCTGTCATAGCACAAACATTAAATCTTACACTCTGTCATAGCACAAACATTAAATCTTACACTCTGTCATAGCACAAACATTAACTCTTACACTCTGTCATAGCACAAACATTAACTTTTACACTCCATCATAGGACAAACATCATTAATCAGTACACTAAATCATATCACAAACATTAACTTTTACACTCAATCATAGAACAAACATTAACTTTTACACTCAATCATAGAACAAACATTAACTTTTACACTCAATCATAGAACAAACATTAACTTTTACACTCAATCATAGAACAAACATTAACTCTTACACTCTGTCATAGAACAAACATTAACTCTTACACTCTGTCATAGAACAAACATTAACTCTTACACTCTGTCATAGAAAGAACATTAACTTTTACACTCAGTCATAGAACAAACATTAAATCTTACACTCTGTCATAGAAAGAACATTAACTTTTACACTTAATCATAGAACAAACATTAACTTTTACACTCAATCATAGAACAAACATTAACTTTTACACTCCATCATAGGACAAACATCATTAACCAGTACACTAAATCATATCACAAATATTAACTCTTACACTCTGTCATAGAAAGAACATTAACTTTTACACTTAATCATAGAACAAACATTAAATCTTACACTCTGTCATAGAACAAACATTAACTCTTACACTCTGTCATAGAAAGAACATTAACTCTTACACTCTGTCATAGAAAGAACATTAACTTTTACACTTAATCATAGAACAAACATTAACTTTTACACTCAATCATAGAACAAACATTAACTCTTACACTCCATCATAGGACAAACATCATTAACCAGTACACTAAATCATATCACAAATATTAACTCTTATACTCAATCATATAACAAACATTAACTCTTACACTTTGTCATAGAATTAACATCATTAGCCTGAACACTTAATCATAGAACAAACATCATTAACCAGTACACTCAATCATATAACAAATATTAACTCTTATACTCAATCATAGAACATCATTAACCCGTACACTCAATCATAGAACAAATATTAACTCTTACACTCTGTTATACTCATATAACAAACACTGAGTTATGAACCAACATCTACACTTCAGGTAGACCTATATGTTCGCAGTCCAATCCCCCCCTCCCTTCTTCCAAATATGCATGCTTTTGATTTCCATTGCCTACTGGTTGAATATACTCACTGCTTTGTCCTGCGGGTGTCCAGTTCTACTGGTTTCACATTTAGTAGCAAATATCTCCAAATTTCAGCCTTCAGCCGTGATGTGTATGCAATTACGTTGTCCACATCCCACAGGCACTTGTGAAGCAGTTTCAGCAAGTCCTTGCTATCTTTTGTCAACTCTCAGTCTATTGATGCATGGAATGTAAGCTTGTCTGCTCTCTAATTACCAAGAATACTTTATGTCCAGGACAGTTGATCCATGTAATGCCACACAGGTTGGAAGCAGTTATAAATGCCTGCTACTCATATCAATGCCAGTCCTTTTTTATATTTCGAAGCATGTCATGAGAGCCAGACAATAACTGCTTTAGTAAATGGAGTCCCAGAAAACCACTTGAAAGATGTAATTGCCTTGACTCCATCCAAATGCTGGATGTAGTTGTCCTGGCTGTTCCACTGACATTAATAAACAGACAGTAATAACTTGTTTGGTTGGTTGGTTGCTGATCCAGTGGTCCATGGGCTCATGCCCTTTGACCCAGTAATAACTCTTAACCTTTAGGCCCCTATGGGTGAGGACACGCACCATACGATATCGCCCGATTCCCGAGCTCGGAACTTCACAAAGTAATGAACCGATGACGTATAAAGCCCGCCAAACAAAGCTAGGAATATGTCACAGTGTAAAGGTCAAATTCTTTTACACATTAGCATTGTATAGAATGAGAAAGCCGGCTGATGTTAGCAACACTTTTCGGGAGCAACTTTTGCCATTTTTGGCCGTATTTTACTATCAAATTGAGTACCGCTTGGCATGGGTAAATGATCGTGACTACATGTTCTAATTGTTGTTCTTTGTGTTTAATATGCTGTTGTTTAATAAGAATGTGTGTTTATTCATTCAAAAACACAAAAATAATATGTATGAGAGGTGCCACATGTGTGCATGGACAATAATTACGTTGCATGTCGGCATAGACCTAGTGTTGACCGGACGGACATTATATGCGATTTCTTCACGTTTTATTAGTTATTTTAGTTCATATTATATTAGTTTGGATATAAAACAATACATATACAATAAATATAGGTATTTATGAGTATTTTGTCAATGTTGCCACACATTGCTCATGTATTAGGGTTGTCAAGAAGATATATTTGCGATTTTGAAAATGGCGTTTTGTGATTTTTTTCCAAATTTTCAACTTCACAACTTGCTCACAACTGTTATATCACACATACAACAACAACAACAAAAACATGATTATATTCACTATTCACTCCTTTATTTAGATGTGCAAAAATTATTTTGATATCATTTAAAACAAAAAAGTTATCTCGTTTTCAAAACACCCACCATCAATAACACAAATTTTCCAAAAAAGAATTCAGGTCCAGGGGGATATTTCTTAATTTTAATTCAGGGTCCTAAAGGTTAAACTAAGTAAAAACAAAAATAATTAATACTAACACTCATACACAAAACAAACATTAACCCTTATAACATGAGATCCAGAAATTCTGGGATTTACACAAAATATTGCTTCCCAGAGATACAGATTTTCAGTAATTTGACTTCATAAAACAGTACTTCATATTAGTTATTATTAATAAATCGATTTACACATTTTACCGACATCATAATGCACGCATTGCACTGTGGGATAGCTACTTCACATAATGGCATACATGTGTTGACAATGTGTCGGTCGTATTGTTAACATTTGAAAACAAAAATGACATGTTGAAAGTTAGGATTTTGCATGTTCAAAAATAGCAGAACAAGTTATTGAATGTGTGTGATCATTCAGAGAATGATGAATTAGATTTAGATGGTGATTATTCTGAAAATGATATGGAAATAGACTCAGATGGATTGCTCGAGCCTGAGTGAATATTGTTCGTAGTATACAAGTGGGCCTATAAATTACGATAGGTGTAGTAATGTTGGTTCATCAGTGGGTCAAGCTACAATCAGTAGGAGTGGAAGGGGTGTATTGTACATAATATATTAATTAAATTTGATTCAGGTCTTCACCTTCTAATATGTTTGCACTCACATGTAAAGTAGACACAGCTAGGCCTACATTAAAAATTCCAGAACATATTTCTTATTAAGGCTATTGTATTTGTAGAATTATTCCTGGATATTAGTTTCTGGCAAAATTGTTTTTGATGCAAGTAACAAGTAACATTCATAAACTTTCTCACTAACAACAGAACTAAACACATCACAGCAAGTAACATTCATAAACTTTCTCACTAACAACAGGACTAAACACATCACAGCAAGTAACATTCATAAACTTTCTCACTAACAACAGGACTAAACACATCACAGCAAGTAACATTCATAAAATTTCCTCTCCACTAATGAGAGAAAGACTAAACACATCACAGCAAGTAACATTCATAAACTTTCCTCTCTCACTAACAACAGGACTAAACACATCACAGCTAGTAACATTCATAAAATTTCCTCTCCACTAATGAGAGAAAGACTAAACACATCACAGCAAGTAACATTCATAAAATTTCCTCTCCACTAATGAGAAAAAGACTAAACATATCACAGCAAGTAACATTCATGAACTTTCCACTAATGACAGCAGAACTAAACACAACACAACAAGTAACATTCATAAACTTTCTTCTCCACTAATGAGAGAAGGACTAAATTTTCATGAACATTCCTCTTCATTCACAAAAGCAGGACTAAATACATCAGAGATAATAGTGAAGCTCTCTGCACTAATGGCACCAAGTCTTGGTATTTCTGGCAGTAACCACCTCCTGAGCATAACGGGTGAGTAATCTTAAGTGTGAAACACACAAGAAAACATATTAGATAATTCGACTGGAGGTAACTTACCCTGGTGACATTGATCCCATATCTGTGTCCTGTTTGGGAGAGCATGCCAAACCAGATACTGGGCCAGGCCAGTAGCAGAGCCAACCAGGTCAGAACATGGCTCACCATGCAAGTATTTTACCAATGTCTCTTGATTATCTGTTTACATAACCAGATAACAGAATTAAGATATTGATACATCCATATGTCATCACATCAATACATTAAGATATGGCATTTAGATGTCATGCCACCTTATGCCATCATGTCAATACATCCAGATATCACCATATTAAGATATGTCATTTTGATGTCATGCCACCTGAAGTCATCATGTCAATACATCCAGATGAGTATCTCACTACATTCAGATGTCAATACATCTATCAATCTATTCGCTCAACCTTTTGTTGCCTTTCAGTGTCAATACATTCAAATGTCATAATGTCAACACATTCAGATGTACGTGAGATATTGAGATAAGCTGTGTGTTAGAGGTAGAGATAGAATGTGTGTGAGAGAGGCAGAGATAAGATGTATGTGAGAGGTAGAAATTAGATGTATGAGAGAGGTAAAGATGATATGTGAGGCAGAGGATAAGATGGGAGAGGCAGAGGATAAAATGTGAGAGGCAGAGGATAAAATGTGAGACAGGTAAAGGATAAGATGTGATACAGGTAAAGGATAAGATATGAGAGATGTAGAGGATAAGATAGATGAGAGAAGTAGAGGATAAGATAGATGAGAGAGGTAGAGGATAAGATGTGAGAGAGGTAAAGGATAAGATGTGAGAGAGGTAGAGGATAAGATAGATGAGAGAAGTAGAGGATAAGATAGATGAGAGAGGTAGAGGATAAGATGTGAGAGAGGTAAAGGATAAGATGTGAGAGAGGAAGAGGATAAGATGGATGAGAGAGGTAAAGGATAAGATGTGAGAGGTAAAGGATAAGATGTGAGAGAGGTAAAGGATAAGATGTGAGAGAGGTAAAGGATAAGATGTGAGAGAGGTAGAGGATAAGATAGATGAGAGAGGTAGAGGATAAGATGTGAGAGAGGAAGAGGATAAGATAGATGAGAGAAGTAGAGGATAAGATGTGAGAGAGGTAAAGGATAAGATGTGAGAGAGGTAAAGGATAAGATGTGAAAGAGGTAGAGGATAAGATAGATGAGAGAGGTAGAGGATAAGATAGATGAGAGAGGTAAAGGATAAGATGTGAGAGAGGAAGAGGATAAGATAGATGAGAGAAGTAGAGGATAAGATGTGAGAGAGGTAAAGGATAAGATGTGAGAGAGGTAGAAGATAAGATGTGAGAGAGGTAAAGGATAAGATGTGAGAGAGGAAGAGGATAAGATAGATGAGAGAGGTAGAGGATAAGATGTGAGAGAGGTAAAGGATAAGATGTGAGAGAGGTAGAGGATAAGATGTGAGAGAGGTAAAGGATAAGATGTGAGAGAGGTAGAAGATAAGATGTGAGAGAGGTAAAGGATAAGATGTGAGAGAGGAAGAGGATAAGATAGATGAGAGAGGTAGAGGATAAGATGTGAGAGAGGTAAAGGATAAGATGTGAGAGAGGTAGAGGATAAGATGTGAGAGAGACACAGGAAGACCAAGAAGTATTAATATGTACGGAAAAATGTGAATGTTGACCTGTGTACCAATCATCAAGATACTGTTGCACTCGACAGCGAAGACTAAATAGAAACTCTCCATGTACAAGTCTTTCCTTGTCTGTGCCGACTATTTGTAGACGGTGACGACTGAGATAATAATCTGTGACCAACTTCAGTTGTCTTAGAGCAAGTGTGCTTGAGCTGTTGTCCAGGTGTTGACTTATCTGTCAAGATGATATTAAAACCAACACATTACTAAAACACGAATAGTGGACAGGTATGTAGCAAATCCTATTTTATCATCTTCCATACACTACAAAGGTATCTTGTTCATACAGCCATGTCCAATGTTCATATAGTAATTTGTACTGTTCACAAAGTACACGTTTTGTTCACACAGTAATGTGCTCTATTCAAATCTTCTTCTTCAGAGTTCATTCTCAAACTCCCACTGGATATCTCTTGTAACAGGACAATGGTACTACAAGATTTCCAGTTGGATGTAGTCTAGAGAAAGGAAATGCGTTTTGTTGCCGTTTTTTCCCCTCACCAATGGCCCAACACATCAGTCTTCGGTGGGATTAAAATAGTAATGTACTATGTTCACTAAGTTAAACGTAATGTGCTATGTTCACATATTAGTGTGCTATATTCACAGTTACACATGGTAATGTGCTACGTTCACATATTAGTGTGCTATATTCACAGTTACACATGGTAATGTGCTACGTTCACATATTAGTGTGCTATATTCAGTTACACTGGTAATGTGCTACGTTCACATATTAGTGTGCTATATTCACAGTTACACATGGTAATGTGCTACGTTCACATATTAGTGTGCTATGTTCACATAGTAACACATAGTAATGTACTTTATTCACATAATATATATGTGAATAAAGTTGCTGGTCGGCCGTGTCTATTTTTGACATGTAACTCCAAGTATATAAAGTGACCAACGACAATAATCAAAAACATAACGGAAGAAGTCCTAATTAATTCTGAACAGAGGTCTTCTACACATGATGGCCTCACACAAACACGGCACTTCTGGAATTTCTCCCGCTTAGACAGTCTTGCGGTTATTTTAAAAAAATCTGTGTTGGATGGAGCAACCGAAATCAATAGTGAAAGATGTTTTCTCTGCACCTCTCGCTTTTTAAAAGTGGTTTCAAATATGTCATTCCGTCGTAATTGATACCTTTAGGTTAATTTCACAATCCTTCTCACGTTTTTCCCCGTATTCTCCCTACAAGGTAATCATACACTAACAAAGTTCACAATTCTTCTGTATCTTTTAAAAACAAAGACATCTGTTGGTGCCCATTTGTCTCGTCATTCTTTAATTGTATCATTTCCCACTTAGACTTTACAGTCTGCTGTATTTTTCATCTAAACCCAATGGCAAAATAGTTAGGAAGTAATTACTATTCACTAGCGCAGTTCAACTTCTGAACGCCCGGATACCGAATACAAACATTTGTTCAGGAAAGTACGGTCTGTTGTTCCAAAGTCACTCCACATGTGATAAGCTGTCTATAAACATGGTTAGGGAAGGCTGCACTCTATTATCTTTGGATGTATTATTCTTTGTAAGGCAAAAATTTCCTAGTCAACTCAGTTACAATTTTGTGTGGTTTTGTTTATTTTTAAATGCTATTAGTTTCTTGAAAAAGGCCCTGTTTGAACAGATATGTGGAAAATTGTTCTGTTTTATTTTATTTTATGTTTTTTATATACTTTTTTATCTATTGTTTTAATATTTAGGTTTTCTAGTAACTTATTTGGTATTACAATGTATTGTTCCCATCACACAGGGCCAGCATACAGCGGCCCTATTCATTCCTTGATTCCTTCATTCAGGTAAAGTGAGTGGGGAAAATTAAAGAAATTTCCTTGCATCTTACAGTTGCTAAAGTTTGTCTTAATTTCCATTTAACCTTCACCGAGCCGATATGATATCCAGCCGCCGAAAAACAAAATGGCCGCGCGCGCTGATGGCGGGCCGTCCCTCCCAGCGAGATTATCGTGAGATTTACACGTACCACAGTACGTGCACATAGCTGGGGACATGCGCAATCGAAGCCGGTACATCCCCCACTTCCGACATGATCGTTTTTGAGAATGGCTGGCTATTCGTAAAAGTTTAAGAGCAATTAATCTGACCACATCTGTACACCGGTACGATGCCATGATGATGGATCGGTTTTACAGACCTTTATTTCATCGTATTTCGAATAAAATAACATTGAATCGTGGATTGAATAATGGATTATTAGGTTATTTAGTTTCACAGCAGTGAATATACAGAATGCCGTGCTGGTTTGGGGACTTGTACGTTTGATATCGAATATTTTGAAGTGGCAGAAAAAATAACTCTAGGCCTAAGCTCAAAGAACGATTTTACTGCAAATCTACATGTTTTATACAGTTCCCCCGGCTATATTTTGATAATTTCGCATTGAAAGAACATAAATACAACAGATTTACGTGATTTAGTTGACAGTGTTGCCAAGGAATTCGATATGTAAGGTAAGTTATTTTTTTTATTTATTTTTTCCCTCTTTATTTGTTATAAAATATATGTTTTTTGTGAAAAACGTCTTTACCACTTTCTCATACGTCTGGTATCACACACACACGTACATAAATTACACCAATATATGCACAATTCAATTCTTTATTTATATGTGCAAATATTATTTAAATATCTCTAACAACCAAAAAATTATCACATTTTCAAAACAGTCACCATCAATAATGAAAATTTTCAAAAAAGAATCCGGTTGCAGGGAGACGTTTCGTATTTTTTAATCTGGCTTGCTAAAGGTTAATTTCCTCCTGCCTAGATCATTTCATCAGTTATATCACACCCTGGAGATTTCCCTCTCTTCAGGTTTTTAATGGCCCATTTGATTTCATCTAAACTTGGTTCTGGTTTTATTTCACTGCTATTATTGGGTGTTAATATCAGTGTTTTATTTCACTGCTATTATTGGGTGTTAATATCAGTGTTTTATTTCACTGCTATTATTGGGTGTTAATAACAGTGTTTTATTTCACTGCTATTATTGGGTGTTAATATCAGTCTTTTATTTCACTGCTATTATTGGGTGTTAATATCAGTGTTTTATACACTGCTATATGCTATTATACACTGCTATATCAGTGTTTTTTTTTTATTTCCTCATACGTTTTCTTACAGTGTTCTTTCTATCTTTCCAGGACATCTTTGTTTGCTGTCAATTTGTTACCATGTTTGTCTTGAATGATGTTTAGTGCTGGCTTGAAATCACCTGTTAAGAGTTCTCATCTCTTTGAATGGTGGGACTTATTGAACAACTCAGTTGTCCAGAGCATTACATGGATATACTGCCCTGGTCATGCTGGGGTCAGAGGAAACGAGAGAGCCGACTTATTGGCAGGTAATGCGGCAATAGACGGCACATTGCTGAGAAGAGATAAAGCAGATTTAATAAAGGCAGTAATAAATTCATTTCAAGATGCAGATGATGTCAATGAGGTTGAGAACGTACACATACAGAAAATGTTAGAAATGGGAGTATTCAGAGGTGAGGAAAAGTAAATATTTTGGAAAGTCCCGAAGATCACACAATCAACACCTGACCGGAACTATGAGTCTACATACACTGGGATGGCTGCTGGAGCGGAAGGCGGAGCACTTATGGGAATGTCCAGCATGCTGTGAAGCTAGTTTCTAATCAAGAATCAAGATCTTCTGTTTAGTCTTGTCATTATGCGATCATTGATTGTGTTGTATCCCAAAAGTGTTCTGGCGATATATTTTGACAGTAATATACTGACTCCACTTTTCTCTTTGCCTGAATATATGAACACTTCATCAGTTGTGGTAATTTGAATTCTTTTCTTAAGTCAGATTACAGGACTTTCCACAGTCAGACTTGTGGCAGTCATCATGTATACTAGTACTGGTTCTGCCATCCTCCTCTTCCCCAGTTTGCTTGTTTGATCTGCCTGGCCTGGGGAGCTCACCATCAGGTCTTTGATATAGGCTGTTATGATTTCTTGGCAGTTACATTCAGTAGTTTGCCATTGTTTTCTGAATGGTTCTGGCTGCTTACCAACTTGTCCCTGATGCGCCCATGGCCAGATACTGTGCCTTTCGGGTCCCCACCTTTGAAGCTGTTGTCGAACAATTCGATCCTCCGCCTTCTCCACCGGCGACCCTGTATACTGATGGAGGGTAACATCCTCCTTAAGAGAAGCTGTACGCAGTTCATCCAGCCAGTCAAGACTGTTGCCCGGGTGTGGTGCTGCTGTACACATGCCGACACGAGGAGCCATATGTGAGCTGGATAGGATAATTTTGATAATGGACTCTTTGAATAAATCTCTTTGAAAACAAAATCTCTTTGAATATTACAGCTGTTAAATGTGGCCTACTCCCACCCTAACATGACTGACCAGAATTGGACCTGATGATCTAAAAAGATTGCCCCCATTTGCAGTAGATAGTCCTTAAACGTATATAATTTTTATTGCTAATCTTTGATTTCACAATGATACACAACACCCTTGCCTATGTTGAAGATTGCGTGGTAAAATTCCACAACTTATTGAGAAACTCTGGCATATATACTTACATGTTTGAGTATAAAATGTGGAGATATAGCCTCAGCCTTCTCCTGGGACACACACAAGTAGATGATAGAGAAGAGCTCTTGTATGACTGCAGCATCCTAATGAGAACAAGAGTAGAATATTAGTATATGACTCACTGTTTAAACTTAATACAGCATCCTAATGAGAACAAGAGTAGAATATTAGTATATGACTCACTGTTTAAACTTAATACAATGAACTGTCCTGGGTACGCATGTGGTTGCGTCTGTGGGTCTCACCAATGGCCCACTAGACAAACCACCCATGCAACATAAAACTTTAGTAGATGACATTCCATTATATTGAGGTTATCTTCTTAGAGAAGCTTCATGGCATGTCATCTATACAATTATGCTTTTATTTTGTTGTTGAAATGTGTTTCATGTTTACTTGAATATATGTATGCACCATCTGTGGTTGGGAGGGAGCCAGAGATGTACTGTGCAGCACTGGGGAGGAGGAAACTGACAGCACTGTTTTTTTCCTATGGCTGAGACCCATCATAGAGGCATAGTGACTCAGGACGTGACAATCCTTTTGACTTGAACATTTGGTTGCATGCCTGGAGCAATAGAGAAGTTCGGCATAACCAGTAGTCAATTGGTGGCGGGGAATGAGCACAGTGAACTCTATCTTAGCTACAGTGGCTCGGAGCAGTGCATAGGTTAAAACTACCTTCCTGGAGGTATGATAGTAATTCTCTGGCTCTTTCCCGGAGTGGGCCGAAAATCCACAGACTTCCCATCAATATAATGCCATTTAATGGCATTGGATTAAAGGGCATGAGCCCATGGACCGCTGGATCAGCAACCAACCAACCATCCTGAGTTCACGATCTTCAACACATCATTACCAGCGCAAAGGCTAGCAGACATGCATTACATGGACAAGGGGAACAGACTCGTACAAAGACTATCAGACATAGACAATAGTTGCATGCTAGAACAATAATGTGGATGATAATACATGTCTAACACATCAGTTCCATTATCCTAAATTCATCATCATCATCAAGTAACGATTTTTAGCTGCTCGTGTAATGTTCAAACAAGAACTAAGAATGAGAGGTATGAATTACTTAACTGATTTGTCTGACTTGAGGAAGAACTCTGTGAGAGCTGTAATTCTGGCATCAGATGTGAAGGACTTGATGACTTCAGGCTGCAAGTATCAGTGAAAGAATATTATACCTCAATATGGACATGATATGTTTGTATAGCGTGTATGAATTAGCACATGTGTTTGTGTGTGTATATATATATATATATATAAATAAAACTTCCGCCAAAATAGTAGACGAAAATGAATGTGTTTTCCTTATGGCGTCAAATTAGCAGATTTTCCTCCCGAAAGAAATGGCAACCTACAAAAGTAAGGTGCCCATAAATTGAGAATGTATACATTGAACAGTGGTGCAAATAATAATAACAGTGAAAGTTGTGTATTTAAAGAGATAGAAGAGGTTTCGGTGGCAGCAAAAAAATAACATTGAAGTTTTGAAATTACTGATTCTAAATGAAGGGTGGCTTCTAAATACCATCATAAGAAGGAAGCTATAGTATTATGGACACTTAAAGCAACATGATGGCATCAAAAGGTTGATTCTAGAGGGAAAAGTGTCAGACAAGAAGAGGAAGACCAAGAAGATGATGGACCAGAGACATAAAAGAATGTATGTACATGTCTCTAGCCAATGCAGGCCAGCTTGTCCGGAACAGCGAGGCATTCAGAGTATTCACGACGAAGACAACGTTCTGGAAAGAATATATCACTTGTTATATGTTTAGTTGTGTAGTTGGCTGTCTCATCACATAAAGAGTCAAAATGGCCCATAAGCCTTGCTGAAGTCGGATGTGTCAAGCCGAAAGATGCAGATATCCAAAATTCCCAATTATATTTATGCTTTATTGTTTCTACTGTATATAGCAAATTCCCGTTATTACATTGACATTTTGTTGATCCAGACTAAGTTGTTATAATGGCATTTGACTGTATATAAACCATGGGCAGGTAACCTTTCAATGATAGAATAAGAGATATAAGGCACATAATTGTCAATTATTTCAGGGACATTTTTCACTCATTGTTGGGATATACAATCACTATTCACTAATTCATGTCATATCTGAGATTAACAATCTTCAATCATTGGGACATTTAACCATTTAAGCAAAGTGTTAGGACAACCTGTAACGTGTACATTGTGACAACCTGTAAAATTAATTCACAAAGTGTCAAGAGGTTGACAAAATGGAAAACAAACCATTAACAGAATTGTTTACTAAAAGATATAACAAAATATTAGTTTAAAAACATCTATTTCAGAAGGCTTGAAGCATGAGTGTCTGTGTACAAGATCGTAGTGTATGTTGCTAATATATGGCTTTAACCATGAATGTGTACACAAGTGTAGTGTATGTTGAGTAATGTATCCACTTGCATAGTCTACAGCAGGCATACATGTCGTCTATCCAGTACAAATATAAAACTCACACAAATTACATAAACAGAATCACATAAACAGCCACCTAAACCCACTTAAATATAATTCTTCTTCAGCGTTCATTCTCAAACTCCCATTGGAATTCTCTTATAGCAGGACAATGGTCCAAATAGATTTTCAGCAGGATGTAATCCAGAGGATGCATTGTGTTGCCGTTTTATTTGCGCCAATGGCCTGACACATCGATCTTTGGTGGACTTATAAATACATATATACACACATATTTACCTGACAGGTAAAATGACAAGTGTTGTCAGCCATCAAAGACTTGGCTAAGGCACTTCTGTAGCCCTGAAGAATGAGATAATCTATTAGACATGATAAATATATTCCGTTCAGAAAATCATCTAAAACTTTTACACAAACATATCCATACTGAGGAACATGTATTGCCCCCTCAAGCTCGTTAGGTTTCTAATCACAGTGTGTTGCTGTTCTGAAAAGGGAGAAAATAATAGCAACACTGTTACCTGCCACGCACATCATAAGAGGTTTCCAGGGTGGAGTTGAGTTGCAGCAGCCAAGGTATTTAGAACTGTGAGTTCATAAAAAGACTACATTCTGGAAAGAATGTGATCTGAAGATAGAGTTGGACAGTCTATGTGCTTTGTTCAGCGATCCTTCAAAGATGTGCAGGTGTACGACTGCCATGAGGAGATGGCACACAGGAAATTTAACACACAGCATGCACACAAAATCCATAGCTGCTGAACTAAAAAGGCTTTTGAGTACCACCTCAAAAGTGATTTAAACATGCAATTTTGTGTCTGCCCAAACTGCCATCAGACCTGGTGAATGCACACATTTTTTAGAAGGATTATAGGTTCCTATTTCTCTGTCCCCATGGCATCTTCCCTGCATGAGAGCCCACCTGATGTCCTACACTGGGTGATCTGGGGAGCCCACCTACCCCCAAGGAGCTTACCAATCTCAGGATGTGCAAGAACTAGAAATAAAGGAACGCAGGATATGTGAAATATGGTACTTCTCACATCAGCATAAATACAGTGGAATCTCTTTATAGCGTATAATTTTATAACAAAACTTGATATTTAACAATACTTTTCAAAATCTCCAATTAGTATATTATTTTATGTATATAATTGTATCAAGGTGTTAGGGATGTGTACTTTCACAGACCTGTTCTTTTTGTACAGTGAAAACATAATGCATGCAGTTGTTAATATTCTAAGAATACCAGTAAGTAGATATAAGTTAATGATGACTGTACTGATTGCTAAAAGTGAGGAAGATCTTCAAGAACTGATTAATGTAGTAGTCACAGAAAGTAGAGAGAAAGGCCAATTCTTAAATGATCTTAAAAAGAGCAAGAAGACAAGTGATGGGTATTTAAAAGAAACACAATTCAACAACTTGCAAGATCAAAGTAAACAACATAGTATTAAAACAAGTTCAACAATTCAAGCATTTAGGTACAATGATAATATGTACCTTTCAGATGGAAGAAACTTCACAGAAATAAGAAGCACAATAGGGCATGTAAAAACAGCATTCATAAAAATGAAAAAATATATTGTGTAATATGATCCTAGCATTAGAGGTGAGAAAGAGAGCACTGCAGTGCTACATTAATGATGATGTTCCTCCTTCACAAGCGAAGATGAGCATGACATGAAAAACAATAAATGTAGAAAAAAACTATAAATGTAGAGAAAAAACAACAAACACATGTGGTTTGTGAGTTCGTAGATGCCTATGAGTCTGATTCACGTCAAGAAATCTACCTTGTGTCTCACTGAGGGCAGCAATGTTCACCTTCCTCAGAAAGTTGTGTCTCACTGTGGGCAGCGATGTCAATTTTGTACATTGCTAGCTCTTTCGCAACAAGTTCGGTACATCTTTCTAGCCTTGCAACCTCCACGCGGTCCAGTAGGATACGCACATTCCATGCGCCAATTGTGAGTGGACTCAATTTTTCTTGCAGTTTTAACTGGTGAATAGGGATCCACCACAAACACTACTAATGTCACATGATCACCACATACACGACTAATGTCACATGAACACCATACACACACACACTACTAATGCCACATGGTAGGTTGGTTGGTTGGTTGCTGATCCAGCGGTCCATGGGCTCATGCCCTTTGACCCAATGCCATTGTGTGATATATGCATGTGTTTGTGAGTTGTTGTTTTGTTCCATATGATGTGTTCCATTTATCTGGCCCTGGAGGGAGAAGCATTTTCCTGATGTCATCCAGCGTTGGACATTCAAAAAGGTGGTTGTCAACAGTTTCATATGGATGAGTGCACAGCCGGCACCCTGGAGTGTGTTGTGGTTGTATTCTGTTCAGGTGATTGTTAAGCTGTACATGCTGTGTGCGCAGTCGGAATATGATACTCTGGTCTTTTCTTTCCAGGAGGTTGATATTGTCTTTAGGATTTGGGCTGTCATATATTTATAGATTTCCCTCCCAGTGTTTCCCATGGCCCATCTGTTCATCCAATTTTCTTTGTTCACAGATTTCAGAATCATTTTAACTGTGTGCATTGCTATTTCTGTATAAGGCTGTTCTTGTTGTGCTCCCCTCTTTGCTAGTCTGTCTGCCTTATCATTACCAGGTGTGTTTGAGTGGCCAGGAATCCACTGCATAACAATGTTGACATCATAAGATGTGAACAGCTGGTTTGCATGGTGGTATATTTCAGCTAGCTCGGGTTTAGAATGTCCATCACATTCCAATGCTTGGAGCGCAGACATAGAGTCTGTAAAAATAACAATGTTTTGGACTTTTGATGGGAAGGCATCAAATATGGTCTTCAGGTGGTACAAGGCAATTTCTAGTGCTGTTATTTCAGCTTCATAGTTAGAACATATCTCCCCACAGGCATCAAACAACTCATCAGATGTTTTGTCTGGATATTCTATATAGACACCATAACCTGCTTTGATGATGGCTTTGAAGGCAGACCCATCAGTATAGACATGAATCCATTGTTCTGGGTAGGTGTCTATTGTTTTCTGTGTTGCTTTCATAAGACTTACTGGGTCGGAACGTTTCGTTGCATTATCTCTTAACTGTGTTTTGATTTCTGGCAATTTAAAGCCTGTGTGTGGTGGTAAACATTTTTCTACTCTTTGCAGTCTTTGTCTCTTGTCTGGAAGGTGGTAACTGTCTTTTATTTCATTGACATGGCTCAGGACTGACTTTTGTTTTATTCTGTGGTTTGGTTCCCAGTTTTCGACAAGTTGTTTATTTGGGTGGTCTTTGTTCATTCTTTTGCTTCTTTCATAAGTCTCCATTGCAGCCATATCTCTCCGCATCTCAAGGGGTTCTATATTCGTATGTATTTCACATGCAGCCTTCGGTGTAGATCTCATTGCTCCACTAATAAGACGTAGGGCATTGTTCTGCACTCTGTCTAGGGATTCTACATTTGTTGTGCAACATGTTGTGAGGAGTGCACTGTTGTATTCTAAAGCAGAACGTATGTAAACAAGGTATAGTCCTCTAAGGGTATCCTTGTCTGATCCCCAAGATGTGCCAGCGAGTCTTTTCAGTAGTTGTAACCGTTTGAGTGCTTTATTTTTGATATTTTTTACATGCTTCTTGAGGGTGAGCTGCCGATCAAGCGTGATTCCAAGATATGTGGGGTGTTCTTCTCTTGGCAATTTCTGTGTATCCAACCATAGCTGATATTTTCTTTGGCTACCTTATGACTCTTGGTAAAGATGGTATAGACAGTTTTCTCACAGTTTATTTTTAGCTTCCATGTTTGACAGTATTCATGTAGTCTTTTTAAATCTCCATTTAGTATTTTGGCAGCACTTTCAACATTCTCATGGCTCTGCCATATTGTTAAGTCATCAGCATAGAGGGCTTTTTCAGCTTTGATATGTATGGTAAGGTCATTGATGTAAATGAGAAAGAGGGTGCAGCTTAAAGCAGAACCCTGTGGTAAGCCTTCCTCTAGAACTTCTTTAGATGAAATTGCATCATTTATCTTTGTCTGGATTGTTCTGTCAATGAGGAAGTATTTTATCCAGTTGTATAGCTTTCCACTAATTCCCATCTCAATCATCTTCATCAAAAGACCCTTTCTCCATACTCGATCATAAGCCTGTTGTAAGTCAAAGAAGATGGCCGCAGTGTGTTTGTTTTCCTGGAATCCATCATGGATTTTCTGTGTCAACCTAAATAGTTGGTCTTCTGTGCAACTGCATTTTCTGAAGCCAGCCTGTTCATGGCAGAGGATGTTTGAGCTCTCGAGGAACCAGTAAAGTCGTGCGTTAACCATTCTTTCTGCTAATTTCCCAAGACATGATGTTAGGGATATGGGGCGGTAGCTTTTGGGTTCATCTGGAGGTTTGTTACTTTTCAGGATGGGAAAGATGTGAGCATTTCTCCAATGTTTAGGCAGTTTTCCATTTCTCCAGGTCATATTTATTAGTTTAAGGAGTACTTCTTTCCCTGATGTGCTCATGTGTGTTAACATTTCATTATAAATTTTATCTGGTCCAGGAGACATTTTTGGCTTTAGTTTCTTCAGCCCTTGTAGGAGTTCCTGCCATCATCAAATATGGTTGAGCCAGAGGTTTGGACTTTTTCTTGCTGCTTCAGTAGGTACAGACGCTTCTTGTCAGCCTCGGACAGCTTCCCTACTCTGTTCACACTGGCAAAAAAGTGGTTAAAGTGTTCTGTTTCCATCTATCACAGGTTTATCGTTTGTTCTTCTTCTTTTCCCAGACAAATTATTGATCAGCCCCCAGGCCTTTCGGCCATTTTTACTTAGATCTAAATTTGCGCATGTTTTTGCCCATTTATCATGTTTGGCCTTCTTCACTATTAGTTTTACTTTGGCACATGTTTTATTGTACAGGATTTTTGCTTCTTGTGAAGGTGAGATCTCAAGGGCTTCTCTTGCTTTTTTCTATCAAGGATTCCAGCTTGCATTTCTTTGTTGTAGAATGGTTTGTATGATTTCCTACTGCCCCTTGGGATGCTTTGTGATGCTGAATTGAGGATAGCTTTTGTCACCTCTGCAGTAACTGTTTCTATGTCATTGCTTTTGATTTTACCTAGCAGGAAATCAGATGCTTCTTGGAATAGTTTCCAATCTGCCTTGCCAAAATTCCAGCGAGTTTTCTGTTTGAAATATGCTTTGTTGGGTGTAGTTATGGTGGTCAGGATTGGTCTGTGGTCACTTCCAATGTCATCAAGTATTTCTAGGGAGCAAGCGTCTATTATATCAGATGAACAGATAGTCAAGTCAGGTCGACTGAGAGATAGATGACTCCTGTGCAAAAGTGTTGGTACAGACTTTGCATCTTGAAGGACAGACAGGTTTGTTGTTTCACAGAGTTCTTTTATATATCTTCCTGTCTTATTGTGGTTCTGGTAACCCCAATGGGGTGAGTGACCATTAAAGTCACCAGCAAGTATTGTTTTGATAAATTGTGTTGTATGGATTTCAAGTAAATTGCATGTTGTCTGAGGTGGGCTGTATATGTTGTAGATTGTGTATTTTCCTCCAGTGTGCCAGATGGTCACCTTCTGCATGTCTGTGGGATTGGCTGTTAGTTGGGTGACTTGTCCCTGAATGTCATTCCTGATATAAGTAATTATGCCACGGCAGTTGGTACACTTACAGGCATAGCTGGTATATCCTGACAGATATGGGTCAGTGTCTTTGTGTATAGTCTCCTGTAAGAGGGCCACATGTATCTTATGAGCATGTAGTAAATTAGCGAGCTCTAGTGTTTTGTTTCTTATTCCACAGATGTTCAGTTGTAGAATATTAAGTGAAGACTATGTTTTATGAAAATCTTGGCTCTGCTGGTTCTCCCTCCGAGGTTTTCTGGGTTTAATGTTTTGGTGCTTGTGCAGGTGTTGTTGCTGTGTTGTGTATTGTGCATGTCTGTGTTTGTGCTGTTTTGGATGCGTTCCAGTAGTTAATTTCTCGGACAGAGCAACCTGGTTACCCGCTGCCTGCCGCGGACCTTGATAACCGAGGCGACATCCGATCTCGTTTGTAATTAGTATGTTTTGTACTGGCATTATATTGCTGGGGAGTCTGTGGATTTTCGTCCCACCCCGGGCCAGAGCCAGCGAAAAACTATAACACTACTAGGAAGGAGGGTTTCAACCTATGAACTGCTCCGAGCCACTGCAGCCAAGATAGGGTTCACTGTGCTCATTCCCCGCCACCAATTGACTACTGGTTATGCCGAACTTCTCTATTGCTCCAGGCATGCAACCAAATGTTCAAGTCAAAAGGATCGTCATGTCCTGAGTCAGTGTGCCTCTATGATGGACCTCAGCCATAGGAAAAACAGTGCTGTCAGTTTCCTCCTCCCCACTGCTGCGCAGCAAATCTCTAGCTCTCTCCCAACCACAGAGGGTGCATACATAAACAAATAAAGGAAAAGAATACAACATGGCATAAAATACATTGTAACAAAAAAATTATGAGAGGCATAATTGTATAGATGACATGCCATGAAGCTTCTATATTATAGATAACCACAATATAACGGCATGTCATCTACTTAGGTTTTTCTGTTGCATGGGTGGTTTGTCTAATGGGCCATTGGTGAGACCCACAGACGCAAACCATGCGTAACTAATGCCACATAAACACCACACACACTACTGTCACATACACATCTAATGTCACATGAACACCACATACACTACTAATGCCACATGAACACCACATACACTACTAATGCCACATAAACACCACACACACTACTGTCACATGCACACAACATACACTACTAATGTCACATGCACACCACACACACTACTAATGTCACATGCACACCACATACACTACTGTCACATGCACACCACACACACTACTAATGCCACACGAACAGAACACCACACACACTACTAATGCCACATGCACACCACACACACTACTAATGTCACATGAACACCACACACACACTACTAATGTCACATGAACACCACACACACACTACTAATGTCACATGAACACCACTCACACACACTACTAATGTCACATGAACACCACACACACACACTACTAATGTCACATGAACACCACACACACTACTAATGTCACAGGAACACCACACACACACTACTAATGTCACATGAACACCACACACACACACTACTAATGTCACATGAACACCACACACACTACTAATGTCACAGGAACACCACACACACTACTAATGCCACATGAACACCACACACACACACTACTAATGCCACATAAACACCACGCATACATACTACTAATGTCACAGGAACACCACACACACTACTAATGCCACATGCACACCACACACTACTACTGTCACATAAACACCATACACACACACTACTAATGTCACATGAACATCACACACTACTAATGTCACATGAACATCACACACACTACTAATGTCACATGAACACCACACACACACAATACTAATGTCACATGAACACCACATACACTGTCACATGCACACCACACACAGTACTAATGTCACATGCACACCACATACACTACTGTCACATGCACACCACACACACTACTAATGCCACATGAACACCACACACACACTACTAATGTCACACGAACACCACACACACTACTAATGTCACACGAACACCACAACACACACTACTAATGTCACATGAACACCACACACACACACACACACACTACTAATGTCACATGAACACCACACACACACTACTAATGTCACATGAACACCACACAGACTACTAATGCCACATGCACACCACACACTACTAATGCCACATAAACACCACGCATACACACACACAACTAATGTCACACTACACACACACACACTACTAATGTCACATGAACATCACACACACTACTAATGTCACACGAACACCACACACTACTAATGTCACATAAACACCACACACACACACTACTAATGCCACATAAACACTACACACACACACTACTAATGTCACATAAACACCACACACACACACACTACTAATGTCACATAAACACCACACACACACACTACTAATGTCACATAAACACCACACACACACACACTACTAATGTCACAGGAACACCACACACACTACTAAAGCCACATGCACACCACACACTACTAATGCCACATGAACACCACACACACACAACTAATGCCACACAAACACACACTACTAATGTCACACGAACATCACACACACTACTAATGTCACATGAACATCACACACACACTACTAATGTCACATGAACATCACACACACACACTACTAATGTCACATGAACACCACACACACACACACACACTACTAATGTCACATGAACACCACACACACACACACACACACACACTACTAATGTCACATGAACATCACACACACACACTACTAATGTCACATGAACATCACACACACACTACTAATGTCACATGAACACCACACACACACACACACACACTACTAATGTCACATGAACATCACACACACACACTACTAATGTCACATGAACATCACACACACACTACTAATGTCACATGAACATCACACACACACTACTAATGTCACATGAACATCACACACACACTACTAATGTCACAGGAACACCACACACACACTACTAATGTCACATGAACACCACACACACACACTACTAATGTCACATGAACACCACACACACACTACTAATGTCACAGGAACACCACACACACTACTAATGCCACATGAACACCACACACACACACTACTAATGCCACATAAACACCACGCATACATACTACTAATGTCACAGGAACACCACACACACTACTAATGCCACATGCACACCACACACTACTACTGTCACATAAACACCATACACACACACTACTAATGTCACATGAACATCACACACTACTAATGTCACATGAACATCACACACACTACTAATGTCACATGAACACCACACACACACAATACTAATGTCACATGAACACCACATACACTGTCACATGCACACCACACACAGTACTAATGTCACATGCACACCACATACACTACTGTCACATGCACACCACACACACTACTAATGCCACATGAACACCACACACACACTACTAATGTCACACGAACACCACACACACTACTAATGTCACACGAACACCACAACACACACTACTAATGTCACATGAACACCACACACACACACTACTAATGTCACATGAACACCACACACACACTACTAATGTCACATGAACACCACACAGACTACTAATGCCACATGCACACCACACACTACTAATGCCACATAAACACCACGCATACACACACACAACTAATGTCACACTACACACACACACACACTACTAATGTCACATGAACATCACACACACTACTAATGTCACACGAACACCACACACTACTAATGTCACATAAACACCACACACACACTACTAATGCCACATAAACACTACACACACACACTACTAATGTCACATAAACACCACACACACACACACTACTAATGTCACATAAACACCACACACACACACTACTAATGTCACATAAACACCACACACACACACTACTAATGTCACAGGAACACCACACACACTACTAAAGCCACATGCACACCACACACTACTAATGCCACATGAACACCACACACACACAACTAATGCCACACAAACACACACTACTAATGTCACACGAACATCACACACACTACTAATGTCACATGAACATCACACACACACTACTAATGTCACATGAACATCACACACACACACTACTAATGTCACATGAACACCACACACACACACACACACTACTAATGTCACATGAACACCACACACACACACACACACACACACTACTAATGTCACATGAACATCACACACACACACTACTAATGTCACATGAACATCACACACACACTACTAATGTCACATGAACACCACACACACACACACACACACACACTACTAATGTCACATGAACATCACACACACACACTACTAATGTCACATGAACATCACACACACACACTACTAATGTCACATGAACATCACACACACACTACTAATGTCACATGAACATCACACACACACTACTAATGTCACATGAACATCACACACACACTACTAATGTCACATGAACATCACACACACACTACTAATGTCACATGAACACCACACACTACTAATGTCACATGAACATCACACACACACTACTAATGTCACATGAACATCACACACACACTACTAATGTCACATGAACATCACACACACACTACTAATGTCACATGAACATCACACACACACTACTAATGTCACATGAACATCACACACACACTACTAATGTCACATGAACATCACACACACACTACTAATGTCACATGAACATCACACACTACTAATGTCACATGAACACTAAACTAAAATGCAGATAAATATGTCAAAAACTGACAAGTCATGTGAGATGACTATGGACGTACCTTAGCATCTTCCATATAAGGTAAGTGACCTGCTCTCTGTTTCACTCTCAGAATGCCACCCTTCTGTAATAGAAGTCTGTTCCAAGGATACAAGCAGACAAATAATGATGACAGGACATCAGTAATTGATGAAACTTCAGTTTGTATGAGTTTTAAACAAAACCATAGCGAACGAAAGAAGAAGAAGAAACAAAACTAAACTGTAAACCTTACTTGTAAACACAACCTAAACATGAAATAGGTAGATGTTAAACAGAAGTTACAAGGGGAATATGAAAGACTAGAAGTTTAGTAGGAATCCGATTATCTGAATCCCCAATTATCTGAATCGAATTTAGATGAAATAATTTTAGAACGAGAATGGTAGCGAACGTGGTAGAGAGGTATCGGGGCAGTACGCAATTCCTGTTACTATTGTATGTAACTGGAGTTATTAAAAAGAGCGAAGCAATGAGTCATCCCCATTTCTGTTGTGCAGATCGTCACTTTTTTGTCAGTTTGATTCGGGCTCTATTCAATTTGCACTGTTCGCTCTATTCAGTTTGCACTGTATTTACTGTTGCATAGTTGCAAAAATACATAGTTGCTTATATATTACTGTACTTTTATCAATAAAATTTAGTTCATTTCAATGTATGATTGTATGTATGTACACTGTTTTGCGTCATTCCTGAGCTAAATCTAATTATCAGAATTTTCAATTATCCGAATCGGCCAGATCCCCAATTAATTCGGATAATCAGATTTCTACTGTACTTTTAAGGACATGAGGAAAATACTAACAATCAAACAAATCACTCCGCCGAAGACGGATGTGCCGGGCCATTGGCGCAAATAAAACGGCGGCACAACGCATTTCCATTCTCTGGACTACATCCTGCTAGAAATCTAGTAGGACAATGGTCTTGCTACAAGGGAGATCCAGCAGGAGTTTGAGAATGAACGATGAAGAAGAAGAAGAAACAAATCACAAACACACTAAAATTTAGAATTAGAATTAATTAATGCTTATTGTTAATCTGACTAACAATCAACTGCATCATCTAAGATGAGTAATTCTATGCGAGATCAGCATACAGGGCTATTCTTAAGAAGGGCTTGGTATTTACTGTATAGGACCTGCTATTTTTTGGTAACAACTGATTTTTTTGTATGATTGTCATATTACAACTTATATATCTAGAATACAACGATTTCACAAATCATTCATTCAAAACAGTCACAAAAGCTGCATATGCTAAAAGCTGCATACAGATGACAACTTACTCAAGTCTGTCCCAGTTTTTGTCAACTCTGAAAGTGCATTCAGAAGACAACTTACTCGAGTCTGTCCCAGTTTTTGTCAACTCTGAAAGTGCATACAGAAGACAACTTACTTGAGTGTGTCCCAGTTTTTGTCAACTCTGAAGCTGATTGGCCAGTATCTAGTACACTGTACTTGAATCTGTCCAATAGAAAAATGATGGATACATGAGATTAACAGATTTACTTCTAGTTAACCTAGGTGAAACATGGGATTAACAGATTTACTTCTAGTTAACCTGGGTGATACATGAGATTAACAGATTTACTTCTAGTTAACCTAGGTGAAACATGGGATTAACAGATTTACTTCTAGTTAACCTAGGTGAAACATGGGACTGACAGACTTACTTCCTCTAGCTTGCTGAGTTCTGGAATGACATAGGGAGCACCAGCGCTGAATGATACAGACTTGTAAGATGGGCAAGCCTGAAACAGGAAATAAACATCAGCTATCACACCTAGCAATCTTAAATATAATTTTCTCATCAAACTATTTATCTTAGATTTGTGATACCACTGGGCAGCTTCTAAGCCTGATGGTCACATGCTAAATCATATCAGAGATGGATGATAAACATGGAGCTCCCATCTATACGATGAGCATAAAGATAGACAAAGAGCTTCCATCTGTCCTGTTCTGTATGGCCTTTTGCGTCTTGCAGACGGTTATTTAGCAGTAAAAAGAAGAAATCCATCGAATATTTCCTTTGGACTGTGACTTTTCAAGCAATCATATCACAGTAACAGAATATTTTTGTTTGCACCTTTCTCTTCTTTCTTTCATATCTTCAAACAAATTATTTCTGAACAATGCAGCTCCTGCATGCAGGTTCTGCCTCCAGATATCCTAAGTTTCAGCCATGTTTTCCATCCCAGTTTTTGGATTCTTTGTGGAAGCCTTTCATTGAGGATTGCAGATGTGTTTATACCTCAGCCTTGGTCTACAGTGGGTCTTCATCCAGTTCCCTGAATAGTACTTATTTTGGAAGGCGGCATTTTGGCAATCTGCGGACATGACCCAGTCAATGCAATCTATTTATATTGAGTGTTTCCATGGCAGATGGTAGCTGGGTGCAGCACATCACTTCCATGTTGGTGATTTTTTCGTGCCATTTGATGTTTAAGATCTTGCGGAGATGTGACCAAGATCTTGATCACGAGATGTGACCAAGATTAGATGATATGACAGACAAGATGTCACGAAGACTAGATGATGTGACACACATGATGTGGCCAAGACTAGATGAAGTAACACAAAGAATGTGACTAAGACTAGATGATGTAACACAAAGGATGTGGCCAAGACTAGATGATGTGACACAAAGAATGTGACTAAGACTAGATGATGTAACACAAAGAATGTGACTAAGACTAGATGATGTGACACAAAGAATGTGACTAAGACTAGATGATGTGACACAAAGAATGTGACTAAGACTAGATGATGTAACACAAAGGATGTGACTAAGACTAGATGATGTAACACAAAGGATGTGACTAAGACTAGATGATGTAACACAAAGGATGTGACTAAGACTAGATGCTGTAGCACAAAGGATGTGACTAAGACTAGATGATGTAACACAAAGAATGTGACTAAGACTAGATGATGTGACACAAAGAATGTGACTAAGACTAGATGATGTGACACAAAGAATGTGACTAAGACTAGATGATGTAACACAAAGGATGTGACTAAGACTAGATGATGTAACACAAAGGATGTGACTAAGACTAGATGCTGTAACACAAGGGATGTGACTAAGACTAGATGCTGTAACACAAAGGATGTGACTAAGACTAGATGATGTAACACAAAGAATGTGACTAAGACTAGATGATGTAACACAAAGGATGTGACTAAGACTAGATGCTGTAACACAAAGGATGTGACTAAGACTAGATGCTGTAACACAAAGGATGTGACTAAGACTAGATGATGTAACACATGATGTGACTACGGCTAGATTATTAACACACAGGATGTGACAAACTAGATGATGTAACACACATGATGTGACTAAGACTAAGTGATGTGACACACAGGATGTGGTTGAGACTAAGTGATGTAACACACAGGAAGTGACTGATAATACTAAAATGTGTGCTGTGTACTATTCTTACCTTAAATTTAATGCGAAGAGGAACAAAGCAAAACTTGCCAGTATCCACGTCTCGAGGCATGATCAACCTAGGTTCACAGGCCAATACATAGAGATGACGAAAAGCTTGTAGGTGGTATCTGAAGAGAGGGCATGGAAGCAGACAGGCAATTATTGTTTAAACTCTCTACATATAGAATTTCAAATTCATTAATACTGTTAATATTACTGTTGTATGACCTTTTGTGTCTTGCAGACAGTCATTTAGCAATAAGAAGCAATCCATTGTATATTTTCTCAGGAATGTGATTTTTCAAGCAATCATATCACAGTAATGGAAGATTTTTTGCTTGGGTCTTTCTCTTTTTTCTTCCATATCTTTAAACATATTATTTCTGAACAGTGCTGCTTCCGCACACATTTCTGCCTCCAGACACCCCGAGTTTTGGCAGTGTTTTCCTAGTTTATGGATTCTATGTAGAATCCTTTCATTGAGGGTTTGTAGATGCCTTTATACCTCAGAATTGGTCTACTGTGGGCTCGATGGCCATCAGCCAGTTCACATCTCTCTTTGTCTCTATTTGTTGTTTTCCATACCTGTATACTGTATATTACATTGCTTTAATGTTGCATATAGTCTCTGTTTGATTTTGTGGTTTCACTCTGTGTTTGTTTCTTTCTTAATAAAGACCTTTTGGTTGAAATGTCAATCCTGTGTATTGTTCAAAG
This sequence comes from Meghimatium bilineatum, assembly GCA_034231615.1. NCBI lineage: Eukaryota > Metazoa > Mollusca > Gastropoda > Stylommatophora > Philomycidae > Meghimatium > Meghimatium bilineatum. The sequence continues at coordinate 24,920,373 of CM067322.1, forward strand.
TTGAAACTGCTATGTACCTCTTTATATATATATATATATATATATATATATATTTTAAAAAATTATTCATTTACCATATGGAGCACAGTTTTAGCACAGTCTCTTGAATGTGTGAATGTTAATAGTGAATATATATATCTCTCAATAGTGAATGTTACAATAATGTCCCAGTGTGTATGTTACAAGAATTTTTCATTTGTCCTCTTGCTTCCTACTTGAATTTATTTGTACAGGAATGTGCTAGTCTGTATGTTACAAGAATATCCCAGTGTGTATGTTGCAAGAATATGCTAGTGTGGTTGTTAAAGGAATGTCCTAGTGTGTATTGTGTATGTTACAAGAATGTTCCAGTGTGTATGCTACAAGAATGTCCCAGTGTGGATGTTAAAGGAATGTCCCATTGTGCATGCTACAAGAATGTCCCAGTGTGAATGTTAAAGGAATGTCCCATTGTGCATTGTATATGCTACAAGAATGTCCCAGTGTAGATGTTACAAGAATGTCCCAGGGTGGATGTTAAAGGAATGTCCGATTGTGTATTGTGCATGCTACAAGAATGTCCCAGTGTGGATGTTAAAGGAATGTCCCATTGTGCATTGTGTATGCTACAAGAATGTCCCAGTCATGACTAACATCAATGTTACCACTTACTTATTGTCTGTACTTGTCTGTGGAAACTGGGGATAAAATGCACACAGCATGGCTCCGATAGCATCAGGTGTGGTCTTGAGTGTGAATCTAACAGTACATTAATGAATACAATTGAATACAAGGAAAAAATTATTAAGAAGTACACAAGGAGGACACAAATATTTGTAAATAATATCAGGACAATAAGTTATGCAGGATACCATTAGAGCACACTGGACAAGCACATGTTGCCGTTATCAGCTCTATAAATCTATCAAAATCTAACAGCTCACAGTTGCAATTCAATAATCGGTGCTACTATTTCTGACTACTGCAGATATTCCCTATTTTAAATATAACATTATTCAGTACACACACTCTAATTATTGTATAATTTTACGTTGCCAACAATATGACGTAATGTGTTTACTCTTTTATAAATGACATCATTATGCAAGAAACATATTAGTGACAACCAATTTTCTACAGCTTATTTGCCCTCTCGATGACAAGGCATCTGCAATCTGTTTTCTCTAAGAACATGGCATTTTACATGACATTCTGAAATGTTCATATGGTCATTCAATGATACGGTCACTAACAACAAAAAATACCAGATGGAGCTGCTAAACTTTAATACCATTCTTCAACAGTTCATTCCACAATTAATACAACCTAATTCTAACCCTAAAAATAAACAAACTAGAAAATTAGAGGCAACAGAGATGTGGTTCTACAGAAGAATGCTGAGAATACCATGAACTGCCAGAAAAACTAATGTAGAGGTGTTGAAATAGTCAAATGCGAAACGGTCCTTAATCAACAGTATAAGAAAAAGGCAATCTTCTTTTTTTGGCCACTTCATGTGACAGGCAGGTTTAGAGAACATAGTCAACAGGCAAAATTGAAGGCAACAGAGACAGAGGGCGACAACGTGAGAAAATATTAGACAGTTTGACAACCTGGCACGGCAAAGAAACAACGACTTTGATACATAATACTGTGGACAGAGAGCTGTGGAGAGCCATGACCGCCTACGCCAGCCGGCATGGCACATGATGATGAATTCTAACCCTAACCAACTAGTAACATAGACTAATTTTAACCTCAAGCCCTACCCCAACTAGAAAACACACCCCAAAAAACAAAACCCATCCTTAAATAGTCCACAAATCTAAATACATGCTAGAGTTGACATTCATGGTTTAACACCAACAATCATACGGATGCTAATGGATGCTTGTGAGCTACAGAAAACTCAGTTTACATTTTATTATATGACCGTATATTCAGGAATTTTCCAAAAAATGACTGCATTTACTTCCACAGTAATCACAGCTAGTAGAACCCAATCATTTTATCACAACATCCAAGAGAAATTATAATCATGCTCTGATCTTTATAAAGGGGCTGACTAATAGCTACTCAGAGAGCAATGCGTCTTCCCATGAATATGAAATTGTAATAATGCTCTGATCTTTGTAATGGAGTTGATAGCTGACTTTTCAGAGTAGTGTGTGTATTCTTATGCACAGGACAGTTATATATTGTTTAACATCTTTCATATTAAATAAGTTTATGATATATCTTCTAACTTCCATTTATGAGATGAAAATTGAAATGTATTGATTAATGTGTTTTTAACATTATTTTTATGTCTAGACTTTACATGCAATGTTTTTACTTTAGAATTTGTTGACCAGGAATAAAATACCATACTCTAGTAAACACCATTCAAATTGTTGACAGGGATGCAATACAATACTCTAGTAAACACCATTTAAATTGGTGGATGAAAAGAATACAATGTCCTTTCGAAAACAATGGAAAAATGCTGGACTATTGTGTTTAAGAATTATGAATGAATATAGAACTGTGAGTAGTCCATAAAAAAGACTATGTTCTGAAAAGAATGTCACCTGAATAAATAAACATAACACGACTTACCTGCCACCACCCAAGAAAAGTAAACCAGTTGCCATAGCCGTGCACATGTGGTTGCCGTAAGTAAATTGGTGATACTGTGGTCCAACTCGTCGTCGCAAAGCTCGACATATCCTGAGTGTCACCAAATCTCCAGTACCTGCCATCACCTGCATCACAATAAAAGATTACAATTCTTCAATCTGGTATGAATTGCCAATGTCGGATGTATCATGCCATTGGCACAAATAGAATGGCATCACATCTCCATTCTCTGGATTAAATCTAGAAATCTATTGAATCAATGTCCTGCTACGAGAGAGATCAAGTGGGAGTCACTTCTTTTTCTTCTACATCGTTCTTCATTTCGTTTTCATGTTACAGCACCAATAGCTTCAATGAACTGTGTAATCCACTTCAGGTCATTCATGGAGCACCTCAGGTTTAGAAGAAATGTCATGTCAGTAGGCAACATTTACTCCCTCTCTTCTTGGTATAGTTGACATCCATGAAGAATGTGTTCTGCAGTCTCTGGGCTCTGTCTTACCAATTTTAAGTTTTCTGTACATGTGACTTCTCAATCTATTCTCGTTTTTGTTTTGCTGGTGGATTTGTCTTGCTGGAGTAAGACATGACTTTCAACCTTGGAATGGTTTTCCTGTGGCTATATCAGGGTGTATATTGTGACCAAATGACCTAGGTTGTCCTGTTTGGAACTGGTGGTTTGACCTGGGGTCTGGTCTACAGTCCTGATAAGGACAATAAATATTTGGGTGGTTAGGATGTAGTCGGTTAGGATGTAGTCCTATGAAAGACTTTTTTGTTTAAAAAGAAATTGGGCTGAAATCTTGAGCTGGTTCTTCATCGCTCTCCCTCTGGGTTTCCTGTTATTGATTGCTTCCCTGTTGGGTCTGTGTTGTCTTCGTCTGGTGATTTGTGATCACTTTAACTCCTTATATCCACCGAGTCGCTAATATCTACATTTAGAAGAACCGCTATGCCAAAAGCCGCTCAAATCAACATTTTTATATGAATTTACTATTATGAATTATAAACATTACGGCGACCATAAAATCAAACGAACAGTCATTATTTGCGGTACTTCCGATCAAGAATAGGTCTATCTTGGGAAGCGTGGCGAAAGTCGGAGACATTTTGTTAAATTTGAGCTCTAATTTCATATAAACAAGTGTGTTTACATTTTCATATTGTGTAACTTATTACTACTTGCATTTGAAGTAATGAAATTTAAACGACCTCTATGTTTTTAATTTAGCTAGGCTTTGGAAATGTTCTAAAATACGTAAGGTAATAGTTTCAACATTAGCTTAGTTGATGATTGTAGGCCTAATATTGAATTATAATTATTATTACGATCTTAATTTGATGGAAGTTCTGATTTATATTTGAGTTTTGATAAAGCTCAGGAGGGGCGTTTCCAATGCAAAATATATATTGCTTTTCCCCATATCTATATTCAAAAACATTATTTTAGGAGTATCAAATACGAATGTGAATATTCAGAACATTATCTAAGGCATAATGATTTATATTATGTATATAAGGATTAAATAATAAGTCCTGGGCACTAAAATGTAGGCCTAATGATTATAATTTTTTGGGAAAAATGTGTATTTTGTATACATTTGTTGACTTCAAGACAATTTGACATTTATAAGTAATTCTGTATATATAAATACTTGTATGCAGTACAAAATGGTTCAGGATACACGTAGGTGTGTTTTATTTCACAATAAATGGATTATAATTCAGTTTTCTGGGATACAAGCTTGGTTATGTAAAAATTTATATTGTTATTTCCCCATATGTTCTTGTTTTTATTAATTAAATTTTATATACCCAATATAATATTACAAAACAGCACACAAACTAAACATAATATCATCGCCTATCGATTTCTGAATATTTTGATGTCAGAATGAATTGATAATGTGAATAGAATGGTGATGGAGAAATTGTAAAAATACAAATACTACCATCATTTACTAAAAATATTCTAAAATGTGCTCCGGCATAGGAGGACAACCTTACTGTGGCTTACGGAGACGAAGTGTCAAGGAGTGGAATTTCAGTGTTATGCTGGTATAAATGTTCAACTATATTATCAAATTTAACTACTTAAAGTCTGGTTCATACTTTACTGCTTACTGTACATTCTTTCTCAACCTTTTGTGCCTTCCATTTTGTTACATTTCTTAATACATATTCTCCATCTTATCTACTCACATAAATGTCTATATTCCAAACTATATTTTTATCCATATCTTTATTTGTTTCTATACATTTCACATTATATGATGCCATATAGCTATCTACTTTTTAATTGACACTAGCATGAACATGAATAACTCTGTATACACATTTTCACTGTTCTTACACATCTTTTCTGTCTTCATAGTTATAATATACTGTGACGTCTCCATTGTCTGAAGATAATGTAATGGTTTGTTCTTTGCATAACATTTGGTGGTAGGGGTCATTAAATTCGGTAGTTGGTTACCTAGCTTCCAATTTTTCTTGAATTCTATTTTAATCATAGACTTACATTCATGATTATAAAATACTTCTGTGTTCGTTCTCAAACTCCTGCAGGTTAACAGGATGTAGTCCGGAGAATGAAATAAGTTGCGTCATGGTTTACAGCATTGCTGAAATATCTGCGCCTTTTGGCCTGACACATCCGACTTCAGCATGGCTTTGGGTCACTGACCCTATATGGGATAGCCAACTCCATCCCATAACCTCCTTAGTCGCCTTTTACAACATGCGTGGATGGTAAACAGTGTTGCTATTCTTTGCTCCCCTTTCGGGCCCCGGCATCATTATGGTGGTTAAAAATACTACTTTCTATGTATTCTAGTGATCTTCCTTCCCTTGCCAATATATCAACCTTCTTATTTCCAATTATACCACAGTGACCGGGAATCCACTGCAGCACTGTTTCTTTGGTGGTAGTGCAGAGATGTAGTAAGCAGGGCATGAGTTCATTTATGCTTATATTCCTTGGGTCATTCAATGCCTGTAGCATTGACTTTGCAGCATACTACCTGTCTGTTATGGATTTTGTAAAAAAAAAAAATAAAGTACATTTTGGCTGCCTCTTGTATGGCTTCCCTTTATGCTTTGAAGTTTTGTGGAATATTTTGTAGGTATGGCTTCTACAATTTATTTTCCATCTGGTGTTACTGTATATATTTCTGCTCCTCCATTTAACACCGCTTCTTTCACAGATCCATCCATATACACATGCCAAATACATATTTTTTGGTATGCGTTCCATATATTTTTGCTCATTGCCTCTTTAAGCACTCATACTAAGGTTTCGTCCGACTCTGTGGCAGCCTGGAATAGAGTTCATGTTTGATTGGTAGTGGGTTTGAATCCCACCACATGCAAATTGTGCATTCGGATCATTCATAAAATAATGGAAAACTACGGAACATATATTCTGCCAAGAAAATATTACACTAAAACCAGAAAATACTAGTTTGATGGCTTCATCCTGATAGTATGTGTGAATGCTACCTTTTTTTAAGAGATAAAGATTAAGTTTGAGAAGGAACACTAGGAAATAAACATGCACACAAAACAAAAAAGCCATAAAATATAGTATATGTGTGTCCAGACAAGATTAGAGTCTATCAAGAACAGATACCACTTGCTAGTTTATAGCCTCACTTTTCTTGATGGTATCCTTTTTAGAGCAGCAAACATAGACTCTGAGGTCAAGAACAGGACTTAAACCAGATGAGGATTTAAACCATTTTTCCATATTAAATAAGATGTATCTTGCCTTCCATTTTTTAGATGAAAATTCAAATGTATTGATTAATGTGCTCTTAACAGTATTTCAGTGTCTAGACTTTACATGCGATGGGTGCATTTAACTATTGCTTTAGTATATGTTGACAAGGATGTAATACCATACTCTAGTAAACATACTGATAAATTAACAGATTTCCTCCTGAAAGCAATGGAAAAATACTAGATTATTTCGCATAAGAATTATGAAAGGATACAGAATTGTGAGTTCTATAGAACGTCCATATAGAAGACTATGTTTTGAAAAGAATTTCACCTGAATAAACAAACATAACATCACTTACCTGCTGCAGTTGTTAGATTGCATGTTATCAGTTAGGTACATGTTACCACTTAAACCAGACAGTGGTGACTCTTTCACAAACATCTTACCATGGCTAGTGAAAGTAGCTTAACGCTGATGCAGTTTTCCACTGTGGATCTTCCTGTCTGGTCCAGCAGAGTCTGATCTCTAAGCAATTTAACTGACAAGCCAAGACTGTTGAGCTGGGGAAAAAAAATAAGAACACACTGACTGCAGGGGCATGTAATCTTTATCACACAGCCACAGGCTCCTTCCTGCAACTCCCTAAGGGATAAAAATACATTAATGGCAGTTGACAGCAGTAGGCACTAATACAGAAACTATAGACAATCTACATGCATTAATGGCAGTTGACAGCAGTAGGCACTAATATAGAAACTATAGACAATCTACATGCATTAATGACAGTTGACAGTTGTAGGTACTAATACAGCAACTATAGACAATCTACATGCATTAATGACAGCAGTAGGCACTAATACAGAAACTATAGACAATCTACATGCATTAATGACAGCTGACAGCAGTAGGCACTAATACAGCAAGTATAGACAATCTACATGCATTAATGACAGTTGACAGTCATGGTGACTAAAACAGCAATTATAGACAATATACATCTCGAGTACAAAGTGTGTGTATCCAATAGTATGTCCTATAGTGTGTGAAAGATATTACTCTGTGTGAGCTATTACAATCCATGATATATATATATATATATAGATGACGATGAGGATGGAGGGCCTCCTTCACAAGCACACACAAAAAATGATCATGGCATTGAAAAAGGTCAAGTTAGGTTTGACTGTCTTTGATCAGCTCATTCCAGGCTCTGAAAAATCAGTTGCAGTGAGAGAAGGAATGTAGTATGTTGTGAGATGAGGAAAACAGTCTTGTCTTTCTCCTTTCGTTTATATCTCTTTTGAATCACACGCAGTGTTCTACTCTGAATCTTTTTATATCCGTTTATGTCTCTTTTGAATCACATGCAGTGTTCTACTCTGAATCTTTTGATACCCGCACTAATCTGGTCATTTCAGGATGGATGTTCAAGATCTGTGGTTTCTTAAGAACGTGGGTCTATCCTACAGTGCTTAAGAGATGTCTTCAAGTGTTTCTTGAAAAATTGTCTGGTCTTTACTTGAACGTTTAGTTACGCACAGAACAGTCTCTTTAGAAGATGCTCATCTGGCATGCGGATGATGTGAACGGGCCAATGAAGTTGAGACCTAAGCAACAAGGTGTGGTTGATCGTCTTAGATTTTTCGAGGATCTGCATGTTGAGGATGTGATCCTGTCATCGCACACCAAGAAGCTAACTCAGGCATTACAGGTGAGAAATTTAAGCTACCTTGCACAGACAGTCCTGGATTCAGCTGCATATAGCAGCAAAGGTAGAATGACTGCGCGGAATACCCTCAGTATGGTTTCTCGGCTCAGACTACGCAGTATCCAGACATTCTCACAGATATCACCAAATACTGCACTATCACAAATAATATGCAGGACGGCCCTCTCATCAATTTTTGTGGCATTTGACAGAGTGCTGTAGAGATATACAAATTTATTTGTATTGCATTTTTTTAAACCTTGAACAGTGATGCAGTTCAGCATAAAGTTCAGGCGGTGCTGGTTGGTGCATTACGATTGTTTTTGCTGTACTAATGGCAATACATATTACAATGTATGAGAAATATTATTATAATATGCCTTTTTAAGATATTAAGACTCTCTACAAATGTTTTGATCTAAAAGCTACAATACTGACATCTTGAACTAAAGGCTACATTATTAATGTCTTGATCTGAAGGATACATTACTGACATCTTGAACTAAAGGCTACATTATTAATGTCTTGATCTGAAGGCTACAATACTGACATCTTGAACTAAAGGATACATTACTTATGTTTTGATCTGAAGGCTATATTACTGACATCTTGAACTAAAGGCTACATTATTAATGTCTTCAACAAGAGGTTACACTACAATGTCTTTTTCTGAAGACTACATTACTAATGTCCTGATTTAACGACTACACTACTGACATTAGAGGAAGCGGGACAACTTGTCAGAGGTCGCGGGGATTTCAGGAGATTCATAAGGAAAACTATGCTCTGGAAAGAATATGTCACACGACACGCACACTATTGACATTTTGAAATAAAAGCTACATTATTTATGTTTTGAATTAAAGGCTAGATTACCAATGTTTTAAAGGCTTCTCTGTTGGCTGAGCCAGCAAACTTGAGGGCCAGGACAAAGCAGGCTCCACTTGTAATGTTACAATGGGCTTGACTGGGGAACAATACAATGAACAAAGTTACTAATGAAATTTACTGGTAAATCAGAGAACAGACATAGTTAACAATAATACTCATAACAACAGACAATTAAATGACAATCTGTGAGTAAAACACTTGCAAGTGAACTTAAATAGAATTTGATTACTCAAATTTTATTTACACCAATGGCCTAACACATCTGATTTTGGCGACACACCTGATCTAAACATATAAGACAATTGGCAGCATATCAGGTCCTTGTCTGGAATGCGTGTGTGCCTATGTAATAGTTCATCTATAAGTGGAATATGAAATGAACTTAGATATCATGCACATGTTCCTTGAGAGTGTGGTATAGTGTGCATAGTTATTGTGCTGTCAATGATTCTACGTCACTTACAGGAAGTACATCGCCACAAATAATAAAAATGGCTAATGTTAGAAAAATTATGCCATGATTTAATGAGAAGGGATAATGTTAAGAGTTTGGGGAGGGATTAGGCCTAGTGTTAAAACTAGTTCTAACCCCTACCACACCCATCTTAAACTATATATATCTGTGTGTCAAGGGAATACAAAAATACATTGTTCTTCCCATTTTTGTTGAGACACGTGTGACCGTCACATTAATCCGTTGTTGGTATTTCTTTATGCTATATTTTCAACTAATCCTTCTGTTAGCATATTAGGTCAATGTCATAGCTTGTTCATATGCGCACATCTTTTCGTTAGGAAGAACTTCTTGCAACTGCAGCAAGTATATTTCATATTTATCATTTGTAGGTCAATTCAACATTGATACAGTTGCCATTTCGCTAATAGAAAACGAACTCATAAAGTGACATCACAAACTACTAAACAATTACATTCGGCGATATGTCACAAACTACTAAAACATGATCGGGCAATTATTTATAAACAATGAGCGCTGTTTTTACATTGGTATACACGTATTCCAGATCAGGACCTATACAAAGAATATAATGAAAGCAAAAAACACACACGCACGCACACACACACACAGAGAGATAGAGAGAGAGAAGTTTAAAGGGATAAAATATGTACAAGTGCAGAACAGTAAAAAGCTGAAACCTTCAACAAGAAAAGAAAACCAGGAAAACTAATATCTAGACAAATGTACAACAAGAAGAAGTGTCAAGATTAAAGCACATAAGCGGTAGTTTGTGCATGGTGCAGTACATGTGGTGATGTGTGCATTGTACAGTATATTTGGTAATATGTGCATGGTGCAGTACATGTGGTGATGTGTGCATTGTACAGTATATGTGGTACTATGTGCATGGTGCAGTACATGTGGTGATGTGTGCATGTACAGTATATTTGGTAATATGTGCATGGTGCAGTACATGTGGTGATGTGTGCATTGTACACTATATTTGGTACTATGTGTATGGTACAGTGTGTGTGATGCTGTGTGAATGGTATAGTATGTGATGCTGTTTGCATTGTTTAGTATGTGGTTCTATGTACATGGTACAGTATGTGTGATGCTGTGTATTGTATATGTGGTGTTGTGTGCATGGTACATATACATGAAGCTACATGATCATGATGTGAACACAATACTGTGTATGTTGTACTGTGGTGTGTGAGTAAACGTATAGTCAGCAACAAATGCACACAATACCCATCTCAGTGGCTGAGGGGCTAGTGAAACAATAAATATTTTCGAGACACACATAAACTGGTTTTGACATGTGACCTGTATGAAACCATTTCTGATAACTCTGGCAGGATTACTGATATGTAAAGGCATTCCTAAAAATTCAATAATAATTTAAAAGCAATACCTCATATGAATTATGTTTCAATTATTTCAATTTAAATATACCTCATAGTTTGAAGGTCAATGGATGAGTCCAAGTCATTCTCTTGTCCTGGCTGAGACTTGTAGAAAGCATATTTGCTGACAATCTGAAGCAGAATTTTGTAATCTTTCTTTAAAAATGTTTTTAAACTGAATATATGTTCGATGTTATATAATAGAATGATGTTTGTCCATTGTAGTCAGTGATCATCATTCAGCTATACTGGGATGATGATGAAGATGATATTTGCGATGCTGATATATTTAATAGAACAGAGTTAGTGTCACTACACACTATCACTCTAATACTGATTGCCAGCTAATGATGATATCTATGTGCGGAATACATTCCTGCATGCATATCACTGTCTCCTACATCTCAAAACCAGAGGACACCAACCACTCATGATTTATTTTACAGCAAAAAGTAAGTCAGGATACGTTTTTGAACAGCAATCAAAATTCTAGAATCATAGTTAAGTGCAGAGAAGCATACAGAACAATTACATCCAGTATGAAGTTGGAAGCCGAGGTCGTTAGTGTAGCCCTCAAAAGGCTCTTCGCAGATGGTATTGCTCTCCTGAGTTCAACACACCAAGATCTCCAAGAAAAAACAGAAAGACTCACATTTTTTGCACAACAGATAGGCCTTCAAATAAACACACACAAAACAAAAATCATGAACTTTACCGGCCTGACAGAATTAATTAAACTAGATCTGGTACATATGCTAGATCATTGCCTGTCAAAGACACTTCTCTATGGTGAGCTGGAGAAGGGCACATGATCTCAAGGTAGCCAAAAGAAGAGCCACAAGGATTAAAGATATCACTGAAAGTCTTTGAAATAGACAAAGATACATAAGAAGCACTTGCACAAAATAGATCTACACGAATCTTGTGAAAGGAGAAATGCAGTAGTTCAACAGTGGAGAGTAGTTAGAAAATGTCACCGAGATACTAAAAACCACCTATAGTGGTTATTCCATGCCCTAACTCTCATTGAATATTTTCAGCTCGAACAAATATATTTTCATCTACAAACTCATAGGCAAAGAACATATCTATAACTGAATTTCAAGTGGGTATAACAAATGGTCATCATCACTTGTGATGGACGAACAACACATGCCAGGAAGATGCTCTAGAACCATAAGTATACATACCGTTAAATTCCGTGTATAACCCGAGAATTTTTGGACAAAAAACAGAGATGACTTCATACTCTTCGTCTTATATTCCAGTAACATCAAATTTAAAAAAAAAATTACGTCCAAATCACAGTAAAAAAGGAGAAAAACAGTTTTAAAAAAATGCCAGTGACAACTCACATGTCCGGATATATTAAGCCAGGATAAAATGACTAGGGCTCTCCAGCAATCTAGAGCGTACTACCATAATGCTAGGCCTCTAATTACATTAATTTCTATATATCATACAATATTTCCTTCGAAATCTCTGATATTTCTTGATAAAACTCACTTACTAGGTCTATATCGTTATTTCGGACATGCCCGCCATTTTTACTGAGCTTAATTTCCCCGGAAATGCTATTTTTAGCAATGGGTATTACCGTTTTTTTTACCCGGTAAATATATTTATATCATAAGTCGAAATTTGTCAGAAAAGTATACCAGTATCTGATGTTATATATTGACCAAAATACGGTAATGGTCTGTGAAAAAACGAAATACCGTAGCCTAAGCTGATCTACCAGTAACACATGTTTATCATCAAGGCCCAATCTTGTTTGTGTAGGGAAACACTGACTACCAGTAGTCTAAACACTGTCACACACTTTCATTTTGAGTAAAGCAAATGTTACAACAGTTACTGACCGTCTACTAGGCTATAAGACCTGTGTACATAAAATGTAAAAACACATCAAAGGCAGATTTTGAGTATTTCCGTGCATGTGCTGGTCGGCCTTGCCAATTTTTAACATGCGACTCCAAGTATATAAATAGTGACCAAGACAATAATCAGAAACATAAAGAATGAAGTCCTAATTAATTCTGTACAGAGGTCTTTTTCTACATCAAACGGTCTTGCACAAACACGTAACTGACATCCAAAACTTTGCTACTTAGGCAGTGTTGGGGGGATGGGGGAGAGAAATAAATACAGGTAGTGAAACTTGTCTGAGCTGTGCCTCATGTTTATATTACTGTTAAGGTAAACATACAGGTCACACAAAGTTCAAACTCTTCTGTATCTTTTAAAAACAAAGCCGGGGATTGACTGTCTGCAATATTTTTGTGAGAACTCGGTGGCAAATAGTTATATACCGGTACTCTGTATATTCTGTTAATTAGTCCAGCCCACTGAGGCCGCAGATGGACTACTGGCCCTACCCATTTCAATCGGCTCAACCAATCCAAGTTTCCCTCACATTATGTATGCCATTCAGATAAGTGACTAAAATGCAATCTTTCTTTATAGAAGATTTGAAACGGGTTCCAAATCACAACACATCATAGGCATTTTGTAGTAAAATTGCACCGCTGTAATTGATTCCCTCCCCCAACCACTGTACATGTAGTGGAAGAAGAGATCAATTTCACAATCCTCTGTTATGTTTATTTTATTACCCTATTCTCCCCACACAGTAAACATAACCAGGAACAACGTTCAAACTCTTCTGTATCTTATAAAAACAAAGGTGATCTGGCTGTCTTGCCTTTCATCATTTCCCACTTAAACGTCACTGTCAGAAGCCGGTGACATAATAGTTACGGTGACATAATAGTTACGTAGTAATTACTATTCACTAGGGCTGTTCCGAGTCATAACGCCCAGACACCCAACACAGACAATTCATTCAGGAAAAACTTTGTTCCCCAAAGTCTCGCCACCTCATAAACCATCTATAGTCATGGATAGGGAAGTCAGCCTACCAGGTATTCATTATTTTCGGATACATTGATCCAGAATACAGTAGCCACCAGGGTTTCATTCCTTGATTCATTCAAGTTACGTGAGTGAAGCAAATGAAAGGAATGCTATTTTCTTAGAGTTGCAAAAGTTTGTGTTAATTTCCATTTAGCATGTCGGTTCTTTCTTATGATGATGAAGTTCATTATTGCCGGCTTTGTTAAGTTGGGGATGTCGGTCTATAGTCGGACTTTCGACTTTCTCCACTTTTGGGAAGGGATAGTTAGGTTATCGGCCTACAATCGGATGGGTTTATATTCAGAATTTAACGGTACCTTTTTCTATCTCCTTGTGGAAGCTGAGCCTTTATGGGTTTGCTGAAAGTGCAAATATGTCAGTTCATAACGATAATCTAAAAATAGTCTGTGTGATGAAGGGGCAGGTGAGACAATCAAATAGACTTGTCAAGACAATCAAGACTTGGTTGGGATTTCAATGTACAGACTAAGTTCTTTCACTATGCTCTGTTTGGCAAGGTTAATGAAACACATACATTTTTCTTATGGTTCATGTTGTGTGGCATTGGTTATCATGTCTTTCTACAGCCTTCTGCTCCATGTGCTGTCAATCATTTCTGATACTGACATCCTCCCATGCCACAATATGAGGTTGTCAAAATCTTCTCTCTTGATCTTCCCGTACCCTTCTGGTTCTTCAACCTTCCTGTTGTTATGTGTTGCATCTTTCTTCTTCTCATGACGTGTCCAATAAATGTCTCTTTCTCATGTGGGTGAATAACTCTTTTTTTGAATTAACTTCTTACAAGATATCTACACTTTTTTATGTTTACCTGTGGCTGAATTTTTTGTTCAAGGCAGTTGGGAGCAAACTCCCCCAGACTTGAATGAATCTAACACGAGGTGATGTCCAAGCTCATATGATATTTCGTGCCATTTTATGTCCAAAGGGTTCTTAATATTCTTCTATAAAACCACATCTCTAATGCCTCTATATATTTTTTTCATTATGTTGCTGATTGTGACTAATAAAAAAGATAGAAGAAACATTCTCTCACCTCTGGAATATTGCCATTTATCCAGGAAGAAGTGGGAAGTATGGACTCCCAATTGACCAGACCATGGCTAATTGTCTGAAAAATTCAAATATTATGCACATTGTGGTCACAACTGCATTATCTATTCATGGTACATGGCACTATATTTATTGTCTCTCACTGACAAATACAGCTGATGTCGGATGTATTGGGTAATTGACACAAATAAAACAGCTACATAATGCATATCTGTTCTTTAGACTAAATCCTACTGAAAATCTTGCAAGAGACCCAGTGGGAGTTTGAGAACAAAAACTTAAACAAAATTAAATAATTTATCTCTCATGGATAGATAAAAAGATGATACATAAACTCGTATAATGTTTGTTGTCCCAAAGGCATGTTTATATGGGGGGGGGGGGGGTGTTAAATGGATGCATGTTTAGTTTCTGAAGTGAGGCAGTGCAGCTGAGATTCTGGGACAATTATTTAATCATTCTTTTCACAGATCTGTTGATCCAACAGATGTCGTTAATCTAGCATCACCTGTCCTGCCACTTAGGAGTTTGCCACAAAAGGACACAGGTGCAATGTTCACTGGCCTGCATCTCTCGGTCATCAATAGGGGCTATTTAACAGAAGGCAAAAGTAAAAAATTGAGGCAAGACAATGAATTTTTCACAGGTAACAGGTTGTGAGCTTTTTCTCCAACATTCCTTAGACACATAATATGACATGCAATATGGATGTGATAACAACTACCAGAAGTCAATGATATAAAAATAACAACTACCAGATATCAATGATATAAATGTGATAACAACTACCAGATATCAATGATATGAATGTGATAACAACCACCAGATATCAATGATATGAATGTGATAACAACTACTACGCATGTGGTTGCGTCTGTGGGTCTCCCCAATGGCCCACTAGACAAACCACCCATGCAACAGAAAACCTTAGTGGATGACATGCCATTTTTTAGGTTATCTTCTTATAGAAGCTTCATGGCACGTCATCTATACAATTATGCTTTTATTTTGTTATTGAAATGTGTTTCATGTTTACCTGAATATATATGTATGCACCCTCTGTGGTTGGGAGGGAGCCAGAGATGTACTGTGCAGCAGTGCGGAGGAGGAAACTGATAGCACTGTATTTTCTTATGGCTGAGACCCATCATAGAGGCACAGTGACCCAGTACGTGACAATCCTTTTGACTTGAACATTTGGTTGCATGCCTGGAGCAATAGAGAAGTTCGGCATAACCAGTAGTCAATTGGTGGCGGGGAATTAGCACAGTGAACACTATCTTGGCTACAGTGGATGGGAGCAGTGCATAGGTTGAAACCTACCTTTCTGGAGGTGTGATAGTTATTCTATGTCTCTGTCCTGGGGTGGGCCGAAAATCCAATGATTTCCCAGAAATATAATGCCATTTAATGGCATTAGTTCAAAGGGCATGAGCCCATGGACCGCTGGATCAGCAACCAACCAACCATAACAACTACCAGATATCAATGATATGAATGTGATAACAACTACCAGATATCAATGATATGAAAATAACAACTACAAGATAAGGTTGTGATTACAACAGTCACATGCTATATAATGTTGTTCTGTTAAACATGCAGAAACAAGAATTTGCCATATAATAATTGACTTCATTAAGAGATGGGTATTACTTTGAGACATAGAAACAGGGGTTATTTAACATCAATGTTTGGTATTACTTACTCTGAGACATAGAAACAGGGGTTATTTAACATCATTGATTGGTATTACTTACTCTGAGACATAGAAACAGGGGTTATTTAACATCATTGATTGGTATTACTTACTCTGAGACATAGAAACAGGGGTTATTTAACATCATTGATTGGTATTACTTACTCTGAGACATAGAAACAGGGGTTATTTAACATCATTGATTGGTATTACTTACTCTGAGACATAGAAACAGGGGTTATTTAACATCATTGATTGGTATTACTTACTCTGAGACATAGAAACAGGGGTTATTTAACATCATTGATTGGTATTACTTACTCTGAGACATAGAAACAGGGGTTATTTAACATCATTGATTGGTATTACTTACTCTGAGACATAGAAACAGGGGTTATTTAACATCAATGATTGGTATTACTTACTCTGAGACATAGAAAGTCTGGTCTGACTTGATCCAACATGAATGGTGTGTCTGCTGTCTTTAACCATTCAGAAACAGCGCTAGCCAGAGATGACACAATATTGACTTCAGTTTAAAACATAAGATATCATAAGATGACAATTTATCTAATGTATACAGCATGACTGTGATGTTGGTACTAAAATATGTGATGTTCACAATATGTATGATGTTCGTAATGACATGTTTAATGTTCATATCAATATGTATGATGTTTGTAATGATACATGTGATGTTGGTACTAAAATATGTGATGTTCACAATATGTATGATGTTCATAATGCTACATGTGATGTTGATACTGTAATATTTGTTGCTCCGTCTGTCATGCTGGCCAACACATTGGAATCCCTCTATAGTGCATTCTGTTATAGCAAATATCCCTATATAACAACGTTTGAAAATCCCCAATTATATTCGTTTTATATTGTTTGTGCTGTATATAGTGCATTTTTGTTATTATATACATATTTTGTCAGTCCAGACAAAGTTGTTATTATGGGATACCACTGTACTTGTAACATTTGAACACAATTGCAAACATACTTGATAACACAAGAACTGTGACGACAATCAAGTACCTGTTTCCTGTGCTGAAGAATATCATACCAAGAGCTAGAGTAGCACCTGGGGATGTGACATCAACATTGACTCGATCTCCCTCCTGCTTGAAAGAAATACATATAAAAACGGTACAATCTTGGCAGAAGGGTCTACCTTCACACTTTCTAAAAATAAAATCCAAAATTTTGTGACATTACTGAAAAACTGATTCAGTCTTAGATACAAAATTGCTACACATTACTGTATGACTAGATTTACTGTATGACTAAACATTACTGTATGACTAGATTTACTTTATGGCTACACATTACTGTATGACTAGATTTACTTTATGGCTACACATTACTGTTTGACTAGATTTACTGTATGGCTACACATTACTGTATGACTAGATTTACTGTATGACTACACATTACTGTATGACTAGATTTACTTTATGGCTACACATTACTGTATGGCTACACATTACTGTATGACTACATTTACTGTATGACTACACATTACTGTATGACTAGATTTAATGTATGACTACACATTACTGTATGACTAGATTTACTGTATGGCTACACATTACTGTATGACTAGATTTACTGTATGACTAGATTTACTGTCTGTATAACTCAACATTAGTTTGTTAAGCTTACCTACGGCCGATAAAGATGCAGTACGCGTGTTACGGTTGTGAGGAGTGGTCCCGGGTTCAAAGATATGCACGCATGGCCATCCTGGAAACGCAATGTTAAGCAGCACCAACAGCGGATTCAGTTGAATGTCAACACATTGCCTGCATTTCACGATATCCAAGTCACTACGACATGGCGATTATGTCATGGCTGGGTTTAGCAAATGGTTTTTGCTGAGTGGTGTGCATGAGAACTACAGATGGACTAGGATGCAGAGGTCGAGTAGAATGCTTTTATGCATGAGGTGTACATGTACAGCTTAACACAAATGCAACGACATCGCATCGGATGATAGTGCAAGATCGTGGACATTTAACATGCAGAAACAATCACGTCAACCCTATTTACGCCATACTAGATGAATGAGCAGATATTGGCTACCTGTCAAACACCAGCTTTTCACATCCATATAACCATCAAGCTCCTAAATAAATATCCCCCTTTCCTAGTTTTAACCTAAATACCCCTCCACCTTCCAAAAAAAAAACTCAAACAAGGAAAATTCTAGCCAAGGGAAACAATCATTGAAAAGAAATAAAAACACTGATTTGTCCGTGTCATTAATTTCAGTTTGCTATCCAGAGACCCTCTGCTCGGATTTTACCAAAATACAAATGTAATCATTAAACACATTATAAAATAATGCATATGCCTCTAAATAATTCACACCAAAATAATTCAAACATAGCTAAATAATTTATACCACATATAATCAACATCAAATAATCACAATACAAGCAAATAAAAAACACACCAGCAATTACTCAACAGACAACCAAAAAATCAACTCCACTAAATAAATACAATTCATTCATTCATTTTCCTTTTGCTCTGAAGTTAGCGCATAGGACAGAGTTCAGATCTCTCCAATTCTGTCTGTTCAAAGCTATTCTGTGCAGTTCTTGAATAGTATGGATATTGATTGTTTTACTTTCTCTAAGTATTGTTCTTCTGAGTGTTCCTTTAGGTCTACCCCTGGCTCTTTAAATAATTACCATACAATCAAATAATTAATATTGCAACAGATAATCAATACTGCACACAACTAATGACCACCACAGCAAATAATCAATGTACAGTTTCAAATAATCAACTCAAATCAGTTCAGAGAGAGTTGACTAACCTTGATCAGGAAACTAGGAGCTCTGTAGACTCTGTCCCGATTAGGCCACATCTACAAAAAACAAATGGAAACAATACGTCAACAGAATAAATGATGTTGAATAATACTATATAGAGGGACTAAACATGTCAACCTTATGGAAAAATGCCTGAACCGTACATGTTTTTTTCCTTCAAACTCTTACGTCCAAAAGTAAGAGGCAAAATTTACAGGCTATGTCCATGGGGATGTAGTATTCCAAGGTTGTAATCAAAGTAATTTGAATCTCTTAGCTCATTTATTTCCCCAATCTTTATTATATGGGGAAACAAATCTGTACTGTTAGAAGTAAATTGCATATGGTAATAGGCTCCCTTGATTTAAAATATTTAAAAACCAAAGTTGATATTCCAAATTATATTTCTTTTTCTTTTGCATTTGCTCTCTGATAACCACCATGAGAATTCCTGTGATTTCTGTTGGGGAGAGTGAAGTATGTTGTGCTGCTAGTTCCATAGCAGAGTTATGTTTTTGTACCTCAGCTATCCCAGTAAATCTGAGGCTCAGATTTTCAATCATTGATATCTGGTAGTTGTTACCAAATTCATATCATTGATATCCGAGGCCCAGCACATCCATTTTTGTCATGCAATTATTTCTAGTAGTGGGCTTCTCTAAGACTAGACATCGCTGTATGACTACATCAATCAATCAATAAACCCATAACCCTTCAGGGTCGTAGGGGTACCACATTGGATGCTTCAGCACACAGAGTCCTCCAGCGAATTCTATCCTCAGCGATGCGGATGAGTGTGGAAATATCTTGCCATGTCCATTCCTTGATGTTGTCTGTCCATGTCTTTATTTGTCCTTATCTGCTTCTTCCACCCTCAACAGTTCCATTCAGTATTGTTTTTGACAAGGAATCGTGCCTGCATACATGTCCGAACCATGCTAGTTTTCGTCGTTTCACTATTGAAAGCAATGGCTCCTGGACACCTGCACACATCTCTACTTTATTTCTTACGTACACATTTTTGTCTTATGTTCCCTATAGGAAATTCGTAGAATTCTTCTGTAGCATTTATACTCGAAAGCCTGTAATCTTCTCTCCATGTCCGCAGTGAGTGTATTGACTACATATTACTGAATGACTCGACACTGCTGTATGACCACACATTACTGTATGACTTGGAATTACTGTGTGACTACACTTTCTGACATTATTCTTATGACTAAACACTGCATGACCAAACATTAATGTATGACTAGACATTAATGTATGACTAGACATTAATGTATGACTCAACATTCCTCTTATGACTAGACATTAATGTATGACTCAACATTATGTTATGACTAAACATTACAATCTGTCTATACATTACTGAATGACTAGACATTATTGCAGAAATAAATATTTAATACTGATTGTATAAATAACTAGACTGATTGTATAAATAACTAGACTGATTGTATGTGTAGACCATGAGAAACAGTTAATTCAGGTCAGAATAACTTAAAAAGAAAAAAAGTTAACTCACAATCTGTTTAGTGTGTCCACCAACCATTAAGTGACACAGCAGGTCTGCCATGCTCAGATCTGAAAGTCCTGTAGCCTGGTTGCCTTTCTGTGGAAGTGGACAATTTTGTCAACATGGGCAGGTGATACTGTCATAAACAGTCACATTTTTATGTTGTTATAACAAAACCACAAATATCACCTCCCTATTACTCTCTAATGGATATTGAATGCAGTATTAACAGTTGTTTAAGTAGTAGTAGGCAGCTTTCCATCTTTCCAAATGATAGTATTATTGTTGTGCTATAAGAAATAGAATCTATGATCCATGGTGATGATAGGTATGACTCACATGCCCAATCTGAGCCAAAAAGAGTAGTCCACAGTATGTACAAATAAACGCAGGCCCACAAGTACCATTGTGTGTGCTGTTGTGTATTCTTAGAGGAGCAGCGCTTGTATTATTTGCTATACCATACAATTTTTGGCAATAAAGGCAATTCATAGATGTTGTCACATTAATCTATTGTCAGCCAATCCATAGATTTTTATTTTTGCTGCTTAATTACTGCTACCAACTCAAATAATGCATAAAGTCACAGTTAAGTTATACATATTGCTGCAGCCAAGTTAAGCAAGGCATATTATCACGTTACAAATACTGTCACTGTCAAATTATATAATCATGTAGCTACAGCCAGTCAAATCAAGCTTGTTATAGTCACACGTTTGTAGCCATAACTTTATATAGGAGCGTGAATGAGAAATGTTGTGTTGCAGCTGTGGGAGGGGTTTGAAAATAGCTCGCTACAAAGCACAATTGTTTATACATTTTTATTTTTCCCATAATATACTAGCAACCATTAAAAATGCATCAGCATATTTTTACATGAGCCAGTGTACATGTTGAATTAAATTAAACTGAGCCTATTTTATTTACACAATTATGAACTATTTGTTGAATCAAATCTGCAGTATTTAAAAAAAATAAAACCTTGGCCGTTGAAAATTTTATTGGCCTTAAGCCATTCTGTTGGTTATGTGGTATCTAGTAAGTCAAGCCAATCTGTTGGTTATGTGGTATCTAGTAAGTCAAGCCAGTCTGTTGGTTATGTGGTATCTAGTAAGTCAAGCCAGTCTGTTGGTTATGTGGTATCTAGTAAGTCAAGCCAGTCTCTTGGTTATGTGGTATCTAGTAAGTCAAGCCAGTCTGTTGGTTATGTGGTATCTAGTAAGGATAGGACTATTGTTAGGACTTTTTCTTCAAGCAAAAGGAGTGAAGTTTCCTTTGCTCAGTGTTTGTAATAATAAGCCCTGTGTATAAGTTGCTGTTTGGAAGCAGTTGCGCAGATGCATCAGTACAATATGACTATCTTTTGAGCTAATGTTACTACACAAGGTTCACCAGGTCTGGTTCGGTCATTGTTGTTACCTGTCACCTGGAATCGTTGGTGCAGCCTTACTGTAGTGGGCTAGTCACAACTGCAATGTCTGGCACTTTCTATGATCGCCATTCAACTATCAAACATACCAGCAGCTAGTCATTGCTCTCATAAAGTCAGTCAAGGTAGGGAAAAAAAACAGTAGCAGATATTCTTTTGATAAAAACCAGATAATGCATTTTATTCGTCTATACTTTATGAATGTGTGTGCCAAATTTCAACCTGTTTTGAATTATAATAGTAAACAATTTATTTACTATTTTGTATGTGACGAATGTGAAAGAAACAACACAAAAACAAAACAATGGGACTACACGAACTTTGTATAAACCTTGCACACATTCTCAGTTCAAGAATCGCTCATGGAAAAATAACATTTTAAGCGTAAAAATAAATCACGCTTTCGATGTGTTTTTAATAGTTACTAGTATACAAGATAAGTTTTTCTTCTTCATTAAAATTAAAAGAACGATTCCAAACTCCCAACGTACATGTCCTGCATAATTCAATCATAAGTCATACATATTTTCATGTCAAGTTACACATATTGTCACAGTCACTTTATAAACATATTGTTAAATCAAGTTCCACATATTGGTAAAAATCAAGTTCCACATATTGTCACAATCAATTTCACATATTGTCACAGTCAAGCTAAGCATATTGTCACAATCAAGTTACAAATATTGTCACAGTCAAGTCATACATATTGTCACAGTCAAATTAAACATATTGTCATGGTAAAGCTACACATATTGTCATGATCAAGTTACACATATTGCTACATTCGCGTTACACATATTGCCACTGTCAAGTTACACATATTGTTTAAATAAAATTACACATATTGCCACTGTCAAGTTACATATATTGTTTCAATGAAATTACACATATTGCCACTGTCAAGTTACATATATTGTTTCAATAAAATTACACATATTGCCACTGTCAAGTTACATATATTGTCAGCATTTCAGACTTTATCCGGAGACACATACCCCAAACATAATAAGTCCAAGAGAGAGGCCTGCAGAAAGGGCATAGGAGTCTCTGTCAACACAGTTTTCCATTTCTGGTCCTGGAGGTCGACCTAGGATAGCACAAATCAGAGTTAGGTCTTTGTCTGTATGAAGCTTAACACAGATAACAAAGCAGTACTTACTTCATATGTCAGATCAATGAGGGACTGTACTATCAATGAGGGACTGTACTATCAATGAGGGACTGTACTATCAATGAGGGACTGTACTATCAATGAGGGACTGTACTATCAATGAGGGAATGTACTATCAATGAGGGAATGTACTATCAATGAGGGACTGTACTATCAATGAGGGACTGTACTATCAATGAGGGACTGTACTATCAATGAGGGACTGTACTATCAATGAGGGACTGTACTATCAATGAGGGACTGTACTATCAATGAGGGACTGTACTATCAATGAGGGACTGTACTATCAATGAGGGACTGTACTATCAATGAGGGACTGTACTATCAATGAGGGACTGTACTATCAATGAGGGACTGTACTATCAATGAGGGAATGTACTATCAATGAGGGACTGTACTATCAATGAGGGAATGTACTATCAATGAGGGACTGTACTATCAATGAGGGAATGTACTATCAATGAGGGACTGTACTATCAATGAGGGAATGTACTATCAATGAGGGACTGTACTATCAATGAGGGACTGTACTATCAATGAGGGACTGTACTATCAATGAGGGACTGTACTATCAATGAGGGACTGTACTATCAATGAGGGACTGTACTATCAATGAGGGACTGTACTATCAATGAGGGACTGTACTATCAATGAGGGACTGTACTATCAATGAGGGACTGTACTATCAATGAGGGACTGTACTATCAATGAGGGACTGTACTATCAATGAGGGACTGTACTATCAATGAGGGACTGTACTATCAATGAGGGACTGTACTATCAATGAGGGACTGTACTATCAATGAGGGACTGTACTATCAATGAGGGACTGTACTATCAAACTTAAGATGTAATAATCAACATAACAGAGACACATAGACAAAAATTATAGCCATACATAGGATTATGTAAAGGAAAACTGATGTACATAGCATATGATCCTATTTTATGCTTGTGTGCAAGCAGGAAAAGGACACACATCTTTGTATTTTTACTTAGTCCCATTTAGTGAGGCTGTTTTATTTGGGAAGCTCCACAGCATTTCATCTGTACAATTACATTTCCCTTTGTGGTGCAACATTCAGAAAACTAAGCATTGCAAATCACGCTGAGAGAACCACATTAGATTCATCCCTGACTATGGTTCTAGCTGCCAACATGTATGTGGTTCCCCCCGGGCGTGAATGGGTGGCACATGGGGGTGTGATCAAAAGCAACTGTGCAGGACATGACAATTCCCTGGGAGAGTCCAGAATAACTTGATAACCCCCTCTCCCCATTATACATTGCATAGCTGGCTGCTCCACCTCTCACAGTGATCATGGTGGGATGTGTGACGGGAACTGAAGCTACAATTATCATCTACCACACAAGCATTGATTACATAACTAAATGATGTAACCTCACAAAACAATCTTTAAATATCTCATATTGCATTTCTATTTGTTTCCCAATTAGTTTGTGACTTATTGACTTACCTTGTAGTAATGAAATGCATTATGTCATAATCTACAGCTTGGCCATAACATATGCGCCTTTTATACAGACACACTTTGGAGAAGTGGTAGTGAAATGTTTGTTGAAGTCACTCGCATGCCAACCAGCAGACTTAGGTTTCGTGTTCGCTCGTTATTTCTAGTTGAAAATGAAAAATTATTCCAATGGTTCACCAAGTCACCAGGACGTATAGTACCAGGGGATCATGCTGTGGAAAAGTCGAAGAGTGGCGCAACTGCTACTAAGCAAATGTGGCAGGCAACGTTAGTCAGGCAGTTTCTGGTCAGCCACTGACTAGGCAGCTGAGCATTTATGGGAAACCATGTGCTGATGCTAGTTCAAAACTTAGCATACCTTTACCGTGACACACTCTCTCACAGCATACATGCATTCTTACACATGCAAACTTACATGCTGACAAATAATGAAACAATATTACAACTTCAGCAACCCTAACACAGATAATGATGTGGCAAGACAGTTCAGACAGTCTAGGAATAACTGATAGAAAACATAGAAAGAAATGGGGTATTGAGTTACAGAAATGATGAGCTCACCAATCTCAGACAGTATAACCTCTGCCATGTGGAGATGACCTGTCCCCTGGTACAAGAGACCAACTCCCATGATAGCAGCCACTCGTGTGTTGTGGGCGATATTCAATTCCATGGAGGTAGGAGGTAAAAGAGCTGAAACATGCACACTCAAGGCCTTGGTCACTGTCTGGTCCATGGTTCCTCTTCTGTATACAAATGTGAAGCAATGATTTAATGAGTGACGAATTACTGAATAAGGAATAATAATAAAATTATGGACAACAACTAAATGAATTGCTATTTGCAGATGACCAAGTACTAGTAGTATCATCAGAAGAGCAACTACAAAGACAAATAGACAGATTACACCAAACCTTTAACATGAAGATAAATATAGAGAAGACCGAAGTAATGAAGATAGGAAGAACAGAAAGAAACACCAACATATATATTGGAAACAACAGACTTAAGCAAGTGATGTAATTCACATACCTAGGAAGCAGTATAAAAACAGACAGCAGGAACAGCATAGAATTACACAATAGATGTAGTAAAGAATACCAAGCCCTAGGACAAATGACACCAATCTTCAGAAACAAAAATGTAGATTTAAACATAAAAAAAACACTATTCAAAACAATTATTATACCAATGCTGTGTTACCAATGTCAAACATGGACGACGACAGCACAAGATAAATGTAAACTTGTGACAGCTGAAATGGCATGCTTGCGCAGAATCCTAGGAAGAGACCGTGTGAGAAATGAAGAATTATACAAAGAACTGGTATCACTCCAATCTTGGG
Organism: Meghimatium bilineatum; assembly: GCA_034231615.1. Taxonomy (NCBI): domain Eukaryota; kingdom Metazoa; phylum Mollusca; class Gastropoda; order Stylommatophora; family Philomycidae; genus Meghimatium; species Meghimatium bilineatum. The sequence continues at coordinate 24,946,637 of CM067322.1, forward strand.
ATATATTAAGATACAACAGATAAAATGGTTTGCACACATCAGCAGACTACCATCAGACAGCATACCACAGCAAGTTATGCTACAAAGATACAATGAAGGCAGACCTAGTGGACGACCACAAAAACGATGGACCACGAAAATAAATGAGGAGACAAATTCCACAATATACTCAGCACACAAGAGGACTATCTCCAGAAAACTCTTCTACCCCTGACGCTGAAAGGCAACAAAGGGTTTAGCAAATAGATAGAACTAAATTAATGAGAAATTACTGACTGAGAAGACACTGGCTGAATGAAGAGTAATGACTAACGGATGAGGAGGAATGGCTGAATAAAAAACACTGAATGAGGAACAATGACTGGAAAAAAAAACAATGAGTAGTGATTTAATGGATTAGAAATGACTGAATTAAACAGAAACTTGGCTGTGTGTTACCAGGCCTGAAAGGGGGGGAAATTGTGATACTGTTATCTGCCAGGAATGATGTAAGTGAAGATTAAGGAGGTTTTTGGAGGTAGATTTGGCAGTCCCGTTCCATAGAGGGTGAAGTGACTGACCCGTAGGCAATGCTGAAGCTGGATGTGTACGAAAAGCAAAGATATCGCAGCTAAGCTGTAAACCATGACATAAACACAATCCATTCTCTGACCTGCATTCTGCTATTCTCTAAAAGTTTTAGCATGAACAAATGAAGAAGAAAGAAAACTAAATGAAAGAGAAACACTGTCAATGAAAAACAATGACTGAGTGAAAGAAATAAAGACTATCTATGTGATGTGTCCTTTACATAACATTGTCCTTACTGCCACTTTGTAAGTCTCTCGGTTCTGTGCAAGATGCAGAGAAGCTTCTTCTAGTGTCATGTTCAGAAGGTCTTCAAAGTCATGTGTCCATTGTAGTTTTGGTATGACATAAAAACAGTGAAAAACAATGACTAATAAGTCCAAAAACCCAGACCATTAGGTCACATTTAGATAAAAGCTAATACGGCCTGATATAACCAAAATAGACTTCTGTCTTAAGTTGAAAGGGTCGTGCCTCAGCTAAGAGGCTTAATCCCCCATTTAACAAACAAACAAAACAACAATGACTAATAAGTCAGTATTTTTCTGTGACTCCAGGATGTTAAAGGTAATGTGTCTCCATCATATCAATGACCTTTAGCTCCTCCAAATCTGTTATGTTATAATGATGGTGTACAATTTAAATAAAAGATAACCGATGACAGCAGTTGAAGTATTGTGATGAGGCTGCTAGCACTTACTTGGCTGCTGACATTCCCAAGAGAAGACCAACACTGACCAGCTCACTGCCCTGTCAATGAGAGAAGCATCACTGAGGCTAGTTAAACTGTGTATCACATGGAGAATGAACAATTGAAAAAGAAAGTTGACATGCAATTTTACAGATGAACATAAATATGATATTTCAACCAAAAAACCTTGATCAAGATAGAGACCTGCTGACAACTTTCCAGACAATAGTATTATTGTTGTGTTATAAGAAATATAATCTGCAATCCATGGTGATGTGACTCACAAGACCAATCTAAGCCACAAAGAGTCTTCCATGGTATGTACAAGGAATAACAGGCCCACTTGTACCATCGTGTGCTGTTGTGTGTTTTCTTAGATGTACAGCCCTTGAATCATCCCACATCCCTTTCTTTTATACTATTATTGACATTTCCCCTCCATGCAACATGATCCATGGCTTCGTGTTCCCATGATTCCATATCATTGATTATAATCTGCATATCCACTTTCATACTGAAGTAGATGTCAAACTCTATATCTTTTCCCTGACTGAAATTCTCTATACAAGAGATCCTTCAGTATTCTGCCATCAGCCATCTGACAGCTTAGACTGAGCCTAAAAAATACTGCAGTTTCGCTAGTTTTTTTCTGATATATCAGTGTTTGTGACTGTCATGTCATCTAACACCAAGAAGTCTATGGTCACTGCATTTGAAATCTGCTTAGTCATCTCTTCTCATGCAGCACATAGGTTGATCAGTTTCACTGCCGTAGAGAAGGGTGCTGAGGACACAAGTCTGGTAAACCAGAAGTTTAGGTGTCATTATTAATTTTCTATTTCCCCAGACCCTTTTTGTCAGTCTGTTCATTGTTGTTAATGCTTTGCAGATACTGATTTCTTTATCCAAAGATAACTTATTGTTGACTGAGCATCTAATAATTTATTGTTGACTGAGCATCTGATATAATTTATTGTTGACTGAGCATCCAAGATATGTGAAGTGCTCAGTTACCTCTAGCTCATCACCATTAATGACAATATGTGGCTGCGTGATGACGAAATGCATCACAACATGCCTTCTTTTGCTGATTATTAGTCCAAACTCACAGCAGCAGTCAGAAAAGGCAGCTAGATAGGGACCAAACAAAACAGGAAAGAAATAGTACTGTAGTATACTATATCAAATGACGTACTATCAGGACAAGAGCATCAACCTCAATATAAAATTAAAAGTCTATCGCTCCATCATGCTCTAGACCTTCATCATCACCACCTTGCTATAGACCATCATCTTCACCATGCTATAGACTCATCATAACCACCACCATCACGCTATAGACTTTCATCATCGCCACCTTGCTATAGACCTTCATCATCACCACCATGCTATAGACCTTCATCATCACCACCTTGCTATAGACATTCATCATTACCACCATGCTATAGACCATCATCACCACCTTGCTATAGACCTTCATCATTACCACCATGCTATAGACCCTCATCATAACCACCATCATCACCACCTTGCTATAGACCATCATCACCACCTTGCTATAGACCATCATCACCACCTTGCTATAGACCTTCATAATCACCACCTTGCTATAGACCTTCATCATCGCCATCTTGCTATAGACCTTCATCCTTACCACCATGCTATAGGCCCTCATCATAACCACCATGCAATAGACCATCATTACCACCTTGCTATAGACCTTCATCATCACCACCTTGCTATAGGCCTTCATCATCACCACCTTGCTATAGACATTCATCATTACCACCATGCTATAGACCTTCATCATCACCACCTTGCTATAGACATTCATCATCACCACCATGCTATAGACCTTCATCATCACCACCTTGCTATAGACATTCATCATTACCACCATGCTATAGACCATCTTTACCACCATGCTATAGACCATCATTACCACCATGCTATAGACATTCATCATTACCACCATGCTATAGACCATCATCACCACCTTGCTATAGACAATCATCATTACCACCATGCTATAGACCATCATTACCACCATGCTATAGACCATCATCACCACCTTGCTATAGACCATCATCACCACCTTGCTATAGACCATCATCATTACCACCATGCTATAGACCTTCATCATTACCACCTTGCTATAGACCTTCATCATTACCACCATGCTATAGACCTTCATCATTACCACCTTGCTATAGACCTTCATCATTACCACCATGCTATAGACCTTCATCATCACCACCTTGCTATAGACCTTCATCATTACCACCATGCTATAGACCATCATTACCACCATGCTATAGACCATCATTACCACCATGCTATAGACCATCATCTTCACCTTGCTATAGACCATCATCACCACCTTGCTATAGACCTTCATCATTACCAGCATGCTATAGACCATCATCACCACCTTGCTATAGACCTTCATCATTACCACCATGCTATAGACCTTCATCATCACCACCTTGCTATAGACCTTCATCATTACCACCATGCTATAGACCATCATCTTCACCATGCTATAGACCCTCATCATAACCACCATCATCACCACCTTGCTATAGACCATCATCACCACCTTGCTATAGACCTTCATCATCACCACCTTGCTATAGACCTTCATCATCACCATCATGCTATAGACCATCATTACCACCATGCTATAGACCATCATCTTCACCATGCTATAGACCATCATCACCACCTTGCTATAGACCTTCACCATCACACCTTGCTATAGACCTTCATCATTACCACCATGCTATAGACCTTCATCATCACCACCTTGCTATAGGCCTTCATCATCACCACCTTGCTATAGACATTCATCATTACCACCATGCTATAGACCTTCATCATCACCACCTTGCTATAGACCTTCATCATTACCACCATGCTATAGACCTTCATCATCACCACCTTGCTATAGACATTCATCATTACCACCATGCTATAGACCTTCATCATTACCACCATGCTATATACCATCATTACCACCTTGCTATAGACCATCATTACCACCATGCTATAGACCATCATTACCACCATGCTATAGACCATCATCATTACCACCATGCTATAGACCTTCATCATCACCACCTTGCTATAGGCCTTCATCATCACCACCTTGCTATAGACATTCATCATTACCACCATGCTATAGACCTTCATCATCACCACCTTGCTATAGACATTCATCATTACCACCATGCTATAGACCTTCATCATCACCACCTTGCTATAGACATTCATCATTACCACCATGCTATAGACCATCTTTACCACCATGATATAGACCATCATTACCACCATGCTATAGACATTCATCATTACCACCATGCTATAGACCATCATCACCACCTTGCTATAGACATTCATCATTACCACCATGCTATAGACCATCATTACCACCATGCTATAGACCATCATCACCACCTTGCTATAGACCATCATCACCACCTTGCTATAGACCATCATCATTACCACCATGCTATAGACCTTCATCATTACCACCTTGCTATAGACCTTCATCATTACCACCATGCTATAGACCTTCATCATCACCACCTTGCTATAGACCTTCATCATTACCACCATGCTATAGACCTTCATCATCACCACCTTGCTATAGACCTTCATCATTACCACCATGCTATATACCATCATTACCACCTTGCTATAGACCATCATTACCACCATGCTATAGACCATCATTACCACCATGCTATAGACCATCATCTTCACCTTGCTATAGACCATCATCACCACCTTGCTATAGACCTTCATCATTACCAGCATGCTATAGACCTTCATCATCACCACCTTGCTATAGACCATCATTACCACCATGCTATAGACCTTCATCATCACCACCTTGCTATAGACCTTCATCATTACCACCATGCTATAGACCATCATCTTCACCATGCTATAGACCCTCATCATAACCACCATCATCACCACCTTGCTATAGACCATCATCACCACCTTGCTATAGACCTTCATCATCACCACCTTGCTATAGACCTTCATCATCACCACCATGCTATAGACCATCATTACCATCATGCTATAGACCATCATCACCACCTTGCTATAGACCTTCATCATCACCACCTTGCTATAGACCTTCATCATCACACCTTGCTATAGACCTTCATCATTACCACCATGCTATAGACCTTCATCATCACCACCTTGCTATAGGCCTTCATCATCACCACCTTGCTATAGGCCTTCATCATCACCACCTTGCTATAGACATTCATCATTACCACCATGCTATAGACCTTCATCATCACCACCTTGCTATAGACCTTCATCATTACCACCATGCTATAGACCTTCATCATCACCACCTTGCTATAGACATTCATCATTACCACCATGCTATAGACCTTCATCATCACCACCTTGCTATAGACATTCACCATTACCACCTTGCTATAGACCTTCATCATTACCACCTTGCTATAGACTTTCATCATCATCACCACCTTGCTATAGACATTCATTATCACCACCATGCTATAGACCTTCATCATCACCACCATGCTATAGACCTTCATCATCACCACCTTGCTATATGTTTGCGAGACCTGGATACTGTGCAGTATACATGTCAGGGTCTAAATCACTTTCACACATTCCATATTCGCGGACTTCTCAGAATAACATCAAGTACCTGATTCCAAAATCCTCACTAGAACCAATATCCAAAATATCCATGAAATGCTGAAGAAAGGCCAATTGAAATGGTTTGGAGATGCATGCATACTTGAAAAACACATCTTTAAGCAGATTATGTATGGTGAGCTCCTCAAGGGAAAATGACTGGTGCACAGAAGAAACACTTTGACTCTCAAAGTTTCTCTAATGAGTTTCTACATCAATGTCATATCCTGGGAGTCTCTTGCTTAGGAACATCCAATGTGGCATAACAACACCAGCAATGATGCTCATCTCACCAGAGGTCATTTATTGAAACTCCTTCAAGGGTGATTTTAAGTTTCTTATTTTTTTCTGGCTTATTCATCATCATGTGACATTCTTTCCAGAAAGTGGTCTTCCTTATGGATTCTCTGAACACTCTGTGATTCTGGGTGAGCTGACCTGTCGCAGCTAGAGACATGTTTAAGCATTCTGATATATCACTGCACAATTGTTGTCTTGGCGCCCTCTTCCTCTGTTGTCGTTAACTCTGTCTTCAGCTATTAATCTTTCCATGCTGTTATGTCTCTTTATATGCGGTTTACTGCTAAGTGCAAATATGGTGTATTTAGTTTTTCTGTTTAACGCCATTTTTCAGACGTTGCAATATGTTGATATTGTGAGAATGGTTAGTGAGAACGGTTTTTCTAAGTCTTTGTGCAGTCAGGTGTAAGTTCGAGCCACTTATCCATATGACAGTAATCTGCAAAAATAGCTGTGTAGTGTTAAGCAAATCAGGGAATCATTCTTGATTTTTGATTAGAAACTGGCCTCACAGAACGTGGGGCATTCCCATAAGTGCTCCGCCCTCTGTTCCAGCAGCAATTTGACTCGATGGTGTTTCAAGTCTAATGCCGCCGAAACAGACGTCAACATCAGGGCACAACCCTGGCCCTTCCGACAGGTTTCTTTGTTGTTCCGCCCACCCACACCATGCCTGTAACTAGTTCAAGCACAACGTCGGCCTGTCGGAACATGATAACTGTTATCGAAGGTTACGACTACAGGATTGTATAGATGATGTGCCATGAAGCTTCTATAAAAAGGTAACCTCAATATAAAGGCATGTCATCTACTAAGGTTTTCTGTTGCATGGTTGATTTGTCTAGTGGGCCATTGGTGAGACCCACAGACACAACCACATGCTAATCAGGGAATCATTTATAAAGGTAAGAACAGGGCTGCAGCTGAAGGCTAATCCCTGAGTTAGCCCTTCCTCAGGCATGCATTTTGGCAGACTCTGTTCACTGCAGTAGCCAAGCTGTATACCACGGCAACGTATATTGTTATCTGGACCACATTACGCTAATCTTTAGGAGTTTGCAAATCTTTTTTCTTCTTCTGCGTTCGTTCTCAAACTCCTGCAGATTAGCAGGATGTAGTCTGGAGAACGGGATGCGTTGTGTCATGGTTTACAGCATTGCTGCGATATCTGCGCCTTTCAGCCTGACACATCCGACTTCAGCACGGCTTTGGGTCACTGACCCTATATGAGATGGGACAGCCAATTCCATCCCATAACCTCCTTAGTCGCCTTTCACGACATGCGTGGAAGGTAAACAGTGTTGCTATTCTTTGCTCCCCTTTTGGGCCCTGGAGTTGTTGACACAGGCGTCAAGTTTGCGAATGAATGCAGAAGTACTAAAAAAAAATCATTAAGTTTAAAATGAGAAAAAAAGAAATGAAAGTTTACCAGAAAAGATTTAATGTTATCAAATGACTGAAGAGCATAGCAGGGAAAAAAAAGGAGTTTTCAAACAAAATGATGAATGATAAGAAATCAACATTTATATTACCTCGCTGATATATTCGTGAATATTAAATGTACACAGGTTGGGCAGATGACCATTCAAGCCAAGGGCCATTAGGAAGCCAGCAAACTCATTGGTTAACTCCTTAGGCTTGTTGTAGATAATCCATGCAGAGTCCACTTGTGTGGAGTCTGCAATCCTTAGTCCTGCAGCCACACCATTATGAAACTGTGGCCACACTGACATATTGTTTGGGACATCCACACGAGTTAGGTCAACTGTGCTGTTCCTGAAATATACACACAATACATGTTTGGTCATCTGTGCTAGCCCTCATAGACAGCACACATGTTAGATTAACTGGAATAGTTCAAAGTTCTGTAAGGCAGCAGAAATATGCTAAACTAACTATGCTAGTCCTGTTAGCCAGTAAATACATGTTTTATCAGCTGTGCTAGTCCGGTCAGAGAGTAAATACATGTTATGGTCTACTGTGCCAGTCCTGGCAGACAGTAAATACATGTTTGGTCTACTGTGCCAGTCCTGGCAGACAGTAAATATATGTTTTATCAGCTGTGCTAGTCCGGTCAGAGAGTCATTACATGTTTGGTCAACTGTGCCAGTTGTCACAGACAGTAAATACATGTTTCGTCAACTGTGCCAGTCCTATCAAAAAGTACATACACATATGGTCAACTGTACTAGTCCTGGCAGATAGTATATACATGTTGAAGAGAAAACTTCAGACAAGGTTTAGATGAGGTCAACTTCCTGGCACACCTTCAACATCTGGACAGTCACACATGCTAACAAAATCAAAGTGCCAGTATAACTGTATTACAATTCTCAAGCAATTTTGCCACGGTAAAAACATGTCCAGCACAAACATGACAAGAGGCAGTGGACCTGTCTTGGACGGCCAAGATATTTAGCTTGATTTAAACTGTAGGTAGTCAGACAGATACAGACCTTGATAATGCAAATCCTGTATATTTACCTTGGTGGTGCTCTGCCTGTCAAACATAATTTTGGTATTGGTAGGGTCTCTGTGAGAAGTGGCTGACATGTCTGCAAGGTAAAGATGCCTCTGTTGGAAGGAAACAAGTTACTAACATTATTAATTTACTACAACAGTTCAACCAGAACATTTCAAGCTAGTGTCATATTACATATCAACATCAGAAGACAATACAACGCAGCACAACAACCAGCTGATTTCAACTGACTACATATCAACATCAGAAAACAATACAACGCAGCACAACAACCAGCTGATTTCAACTGACTACATATCAACATCAGAAGACAATACAACACATCACAACCAGATGATTTCAGCTACTGTCTGATTACATATCAATATCAGATGACAAAACAACACAACACGCTGATTTCAATTGTTTTACTACATATCGAGACAACAGTACTGTTCTTCCTGAAGACATGAGCATATATATATATATATATATATATATATATATATATATATATATATATATATATATATATATATATATATATATATATATATATATAGTTAAGTTATTTATTTCTGGTGTTTAAACAAGGAACACATGTTAATAATAACACAGAACTGACCTTCCAACAGGTAAAGACATTGTTCGGACACATGTGGCCAGTAAAGTTTTCTCCTGTTCTTCTATAAAGTCATGGTCACTGACCTCTGGTCTCTGTTTGATGGCAATAGTGACAGGTCGAGCAGACTGCAGAAGTCTTCGAACTTCCTGGACACGCAGATCTTTAGGGAACCTGAGTCTCATCATCTAGAACAATTCATCAAACAGTAAAAAAACACTTTTCTTTATAATTTTATCAGTCATCACCTAGAGAGTACAATTCATTCTGTCAAACATATCTCCAGTCAGTTTTCAATAGGTTGGACAACTCTCTAGTGAGTACTGTTCATTGTCAGACAACTCTCCAGTGAGTACTGTTCATTGTCAGAAAACTCTCCAGCGAGTACTGTTCGTTGTCAGATAACTCTCCAGTGAGTACTGTTCATTGTCAGACAACTCTCCAGTGAGTACTGTTCATTGTCAGACAACTCTCCAGCGAGTACTGTTCGTTGTCAGATAACTCTCCAGTGAGTTCTGTTCATTGTCAGACAACTCTCCAGTGAGTACTGTTCATTGTCAGACAACTCTCCAGCGAGTACTGTTCGTTGTCAGATAACTCTCCAGTGAGTTCTGTTCATTGTCAGACAACTCTCCAGTGAGTACTGTTCATTGTCAGACAACTCTCCAGTGAGTACTGTTCATTGTCATACAACTCTCCAGTGAGTACTGTTCGTTGTCAGACAATTCACCAGTGAGTAATCAGGCAACTCTCCAGTGAGTACTGTTCATTTAATTAGGCAACTCTCCAATTGTTACTATTCATTCAAGCAACTCTCCAGTAAGTAATGCTCATTTGTTCTATTTGTATAATATTTACATCATACTGTTCCGGATGTCTCTGATCTATCCCATAAATACCATTATGATGCAAATCAGTGTTTCCCAATGTGGGACTTATGTCACACAGGGGGGCATTTTGATTGTTCGTGGGGAAAAGGGGGGGGGGGAGACAATTGTTCTCTAATTGTTAGGGAATAATTCAATTTTACAATTAAAATTGTTCTGGACAGGAAAAGATATTGCCATACTCATCCGCATCACTGAGGACAGAATTCGCTGGAGGACTCTGTGTACTGAAGCATCCAATGTGGTACCCCTATGACCCTGAAGGGTTACGAGTTTATTGATTGATTGATAGAATTAAATTTTTGTATATAAAAAATATGTACATGGGGGCATCAGAATTTTAGAAAGACTTAGGTGGGGCATGGTTAAAAATAAAGTTTGGGAAACTTATGTAAACATAGATAGTGCTTTTCTTTACTCATTGTGTATTATGTTGTGCTTCTGATAAAGGTCTTTTGGTAGAAATGTGATTAGCAAAGTTTCATCCCCCTTTACCAAGTTTTTGCATATCATTATTTTTTTATTATTACACATTATTGATTCATCGAATATTGATTTATTCAATTCTGTGAAAAATGTATTTATTTTTACACAATTTTGTGAATATTGATTTATTCAATTCATTAAATTTTGATTTATTCAGTTAGACAATTCAGTGAATATTGATGTATTGTCAGACAATTCAGTGAATATTGATTTATTGTTAGACAATTCAGTTAATATTTATTTATTCAGTTTGACAGTTCAGTGAATATTGATTTATTGTCAGACAATTCAGTGAATATTGATTTATTGTCAGACAATTCAGTGAATATTGATTTATTGATAGACAATTCAGTTAATATTGATTTATTGTTAGACAATTCAGTGAATATTGATTTATTCAGTTAGACAATTCAGTGAATATTGATTTATTCAGTTAGACAGTTCAGTGAATATTGATTTATTGTCAGACAATTCAGTGAATATTGATTTATTGTCAGACAATTCAGTGAATATTGATTTATTGATAGACAATTCAGTGAATATTGATTTATTGTCAGACAATTCAGTGAATATTGATTTGTCCAAAAATTAAGTGAATATTGATTTGTTAGATACTTCAGTGAATCTTGATTTATTCAGTTAGACTGTTAATCAAAGAAAGATTGTTATTTGGTTAACCAAATTCAGTGAATATTAATTTACTCAGACAATTCAGTGAATATTGATTTATTCAGTCAGACAATTAAGTGAATATTGATTAATTTGATTCAGTGGATATTGATGTATCCAGTCAGACAATTCAGTGAACATTGATTTATTCAGTTAGACAATTCAGTGAATATTGATTTATTGATAGACAATTCAGTGAATATTTATATATTCAATCAATGCAGTGAATATTGATTTATTGATAGACAATTCAGTGAATATTAAATATTCAATCAATGCAGTGAATATTGATTTATTCAGTCAGACAATTTAGTGAATATTGATTTATTGATAGACAATTCAGTGAATATTGATTTATTCAGTCAGACAATTTAGTGAATATTGATTTATTCAGTCAGACAATTTAGTGAATATTGATTTATTCAGTCAGACAATTTAGTGAATATTGATTTATTCAGTCAGACAATTCAGTGAATATTGATTTATTCAGTCAGACAATTCAGTGAATATTTATATATTCAATCAATGCAGTGAATATTGATTTATTGATAGACAATTCAGTGAATATTAAATATTCAATCAATGCAGTGAATATTGATTTATTCAGTCAGACAATTTAGTGAATATTGATTTATTGATAGACAATTCAGTGAATATTGATTTATTCAGTCAGACAATTTAGTGAATATTGATTTATTCAGTCAGACAATTTAGTGAATATTGATTTATTCAGTCAGACAATTTAGTGCATATTGATTTATTCAGTCAGACAATTCAGTGAATATTGATTTATTCAGTCAGACAATTCAGTGAATATTTATATATTCAATCAATGCAGTGAATATTGATTTATTCAGTCAGACAATTCAGTGAATATTTATATATTCAATCAATGCAGTGAATATTGATTTATTCAGTCAGACAATTTAGTGAATATTGATTTATTCAGTCAGACAATTTAGTGAATATTGATTTATTCAGTCAGACAATTTAGTGAATATTGATTTATTCAGTCAGACAATTCAGTGAATATTGATTTATTCAGTCAGACAATTTAGTGAATATTGATTTATTCAGTCAGACAATTTAGTGAATATTGATTTATTCAGTCAGACAATTCAGTGAATATTGATTTATTCAGTCAGACAATTCAGTGAATATTGATTTATTCAGTCAGACAATTTAGTGAATATTGATTTATTCAGTCAGACAATTTAGTGAATATTGATTTATTCAGTCAGACAATTCAGTGAATATTGATTTATTCAGTCAGACAATTCAGTGAATATTGATTTATTCAGTCAGACAATTTAGTGAATATTGATTTATTCAGTCAGACAATTTAGTGAATATTGATTTATTCAGTCAGACAATTCAGTGAATATTGTTCTCTCTGTCACACAGCTCTTCAATGAATGCTGCTTATTCAGAAAGGGAACATGAATCGACTGACCTCCTCATCCACATGCTCCATGCCATCCTCATCCTCCTTGTCCACATCATCTTTCTCTCTGCTGACAGAGACCACTGGCTGAAAACTGTGTGCATGTTCAGCTAATGAAGCCAGTTGAGACAAGTCTTGGCGTCCTGAAGGACATGAGTTAAGTCTATTAATATACACTAACATCTGATAAATGGTAGGCACAAGTTTTTTTTTTACTGAGGTTACCGTGCCTATAAACTGAGAGTCAGGCACACCATGTTCAACAGTAGCAATGACCACCACTGTCCATTTCACTCTAATAAAGATAAGATCATTGTGACTACAGTGTGATGGCCCAGGACTGATTTATTGATTGTAACACCACCTTCACAGTTCTCCACCAAACACATATTGGTGCTCCGGCTTACAAGTGTGATAGTTTCTCAAATTTCTCTACCATGGACAGCTAAAAAGACAAATCAAGAGGTGTTAAGATCAATAAACGTTGAAGAGGGCGGACTCCTTAACAACATCATAACAAGAAAGCTGTGTTTTTTGGTCATATAAAGAGACATAACGGAATGGAAAGATTAATAGCTGAAGACAAAGTTAACAGCAACAGGGGAAGAGGGAGCCCAAGATGACGATGGTGCAGTGATATATCAGATTGCTTAAACATGTCTCTAGCTGCGGCAGATAAACTCGCCCAGAATCGCAATGTTTAGAGAATTCCTAAGGAAGACTGCGTTCAGGAAAGAATGTCACATGATGAACCTATATTTCATCATCTTGGTGGTAGAGTTGATAGTGGACCCACCTCACAAATGCAATTCAGGCAAATTATCTAGTGACTTGAGAACCGATTGTCATATTGTACAGTGGAACCCCTTCATAGTGCTTCCTTTTATAAGAAATGTTCATATTTATCTACACTTTTCAAAATCCCCACTCATATTTATCCATTATTATTTGCACTGTATAGAGCAAATTTCTGCTATTACATATATATATTTGCACTGTACAGAGCAAATTTCTGCTATTACATATATATTTCATCAATCTGGATCAAGTTGTTATAATGAGATGCAATTTTACTATCAATTGTTAATTATACATTTGCGGTTTCATGTTTATGAATTTGATTTTTTTCTGAGATCCCCAGGGATTATCGCCTGAAGCTACAGAGTTACATGCAATGAGTGGTACTCTGCAGGTGATAGGCCACTTCGTTGAGAGGGATGGAGTACATATGGAATATTCTGGGTACAGTGAAGACAATCCTCTACACTTTTTAAGCCTATACATTAAATACTCTCAATGCCAGTGCTTCTCAAATGCTGGGTCGTGGAAATATGTATACAGAGCCACAAGAGTTTCTTGAATTGTAAAGTTATTTAAAAGTATATAAGATTTGTTTGGACTGGGCCCTGGTCTCACAAAAGTTGAGAAGCACTGGCGTGTGTCATTTGACATACTCTTTCCAGAATGTAGTCTTCCTTATGAATCTCCTGAAATCACTGCGGTCTCTCGCAAGTTGTCCCGCTTCCTCTAGCGACATGTGCATGCATTCCAGAATGTCTCTTGTCCAACAACATCTTGGTCGGCCTCTGCGCCTACTGCCTTCTATTGTCCCTTCCAACAACACTCTTTCCATGCCATCATGTCTTTTTTCATGGTTGAAAGAACCTAACTTCCTTCTTAAAATGGTGTTTAAAAGCCAGCTGTAGTTTTATTTATTGTCCATGTTTCGCAGTCGTAGGTCACCACTGGAAACACACATGTATGTAACAAAAATACTTCAGTTTCAATGTTACTAACTTCATGTTCTATTTACATTGTTCGCACTGGTATAGACCATAATCCCAATGATTATTCAACTTAAGTTCTACATCAACTAATTTATTAGATATATACTTTCTTCAAATTACCTTGCCCTTCCTCTGCTCAACAGACTTCATGTTTAATAGTAGTATGTATGTAGTTTATGTGCTCAACAGACTTCATGTTTATTAGTAGTACGTATGTAGTTTATGTGTTCAACAGACTTCATGTTTAATAGTAGTACGTATGTAGTTTATGTGCTCAACAGACTTCATGTTTAATAGTAGTACGTGTGTAGTTTATGTGTTCAACAGACTTCATGTTTAATAGTAGTATGTATGTAGTTTATGTGTTCAACAGACTTCATGTTTAATAGTAGTACGTATGTAGTTTATGTGCTCAACAGACTTCATGTTTAATAGTAGTACGTATGTAGTTTATGTGTTCAACAGACTTCATGTTTAATAGTAGTACGTATGTAGTTTATGTGCTCAACAGACTTCATGTTTAATAGTAGTACGTATGTAGTTTATGTGCTCAACAGACTTCATGTTTAATAGTAGTACGTGTGTAGTTTATGTGTTCAACAGACTTCATGTTTAATAGTAGTACGTATGTAGTTTATGTGTTCAACAGACTTCATGTTTAATAGTAGTACGTATGTAGTTTATGTGTTCAACAGACTTCATGTTTAATAGTAGTACGTATGTAGTTTATGTGTTCAACAGACTTCATGTTTAATAGTAGTATGTATGTAGTTTATGTGTTCAACAGACTTCATGTTTAATAGTAGTACGTATGTAGTTTATGTGCTCAACAGACTTCATGTTTAATAGTAGTACGTATGTAGTTTATGTGCTCAACAGACTTCATGTTTAATAGTAGTACGTATGTAGTTTATGTGTTCAACAGACTTCATGTTTAATAGTAGTACGTATGTAGTTTATGTGTTCAACAGACTTCATGTTTAATAGTAGTACGTGTGTAGTTTATGTGTTCAACAGACTTCATGTTTAATAGTAGTAAGTATGTAGTTTATGTGTTCAACAGACGTCTCAACTATTATTGATAATCATGTTTAATATTGCAAGTACTTCATTAATCTGCTGACTCACATAATTATATATTTTGAAAATGTGCATCAATCATTCACATCAAAATCACATCCTAATAGTTGACTTTATGTGATATCCTGACAGTTGACTTTATGTGATATCCTGACAGTTGACTTTATGTGATATCCTGACAGTTGACTTTATGTTCTGAACTAACATGCTAATAGTTAATGTTATGTTCTAGATTGACATTCTAATATTTAGCTTTATTTACTAGCCTGACATCCTACCAGTTAACATTTTGTACTGCACTAGTTTAGCCAGCATTAGAACACCATGCCTGCATGTGGGACCATCACAAGAATATTTACATCATCAAAGTGTAGATATTTACTGAGATATCAACATCAGTGAATCTGACCATCTTATTATTTTTGAAGGAATAATGTTATGCAGATAGAGTAGGAAATGTCCTGACCTATCAGTGTGTAGGCATCCCGGGGCCAGTCAGAAGGTGGATGGGCACGACACAATAAGCAAGCTTCTCTCATGGGAAGGCTAACTCCAATAGGCATACAGTCTAGGTCACCTTCAGTTATATCTGAAATTTAAAAAGTAATTATATAACATTCTGACAGCTAATAATTTATTACAACAACCTGACAGCTAGGAACTAACTATAACAACTAGAAATTTACTATAACAATATGACAGCTAGGAACTAACTTACTATACAAATATTACAATTATGAACTAATTTACAATAACAATCTGACAACTAGGAACTAACTATAACAACTAGAAATTTACTATAACAATATGACATCTAGGAACTAACTTACTATAACAATATGACAGCTAACAACTTACTGCAAAAATATGATAGCTAGACACTAAATTAGTATATTAATCTGAGAGCTAGGAACTAACTATAATAATCTGACAGCTATGAACTAACTTACTATAACAATATGACTGCTAGGAACTAATTTACTATAACAATAGAACAGCTAGGAACTCTTACTATAGCAATATGACAGCTAGAAACATACTATATGAAAGCTAGGAACTAAATTACTAAAATAATCTGACAGGAACTAACTTCATTAACAGTATGACAGCTAGTAGCTAACTTACTATAATAAACTGATAGTTAGGAACTAACTTACTATAATAACCTGATAGTTAGGAACTAACTTACTATAATAACCTGATAGTTAGGAACTAACTTACTATAATAACCTGATAGTTAGGAACTAACTTACTATAATAACCTGATAGTTAGGAACTAACTTACTATAATAACCTGATAGTTAGGAACTAACTTACTATAATAACCTGATAGTTAGGAACTAACTTACTATAATAAACTGATAGCTAAGAAATAACTTACTATAGCAATATGACAGCTAGGAACTAACTTACTATAGCAATATGACAGCTAGGAACTAACTTACTATAGCAATATGACAGCTAGGAACTTACTGTAACAATAAGACAGCTAGGAACTAACTTACTATAGTAATCTGACAGCTAGGAACTAACTTACCGGTGTTATAACAATAGGACTAGAAACTTACTGAGTTCTGTCATTGCCAAGACCAGTTTTGCTGGCTGAGAGCATGCAGGGCTCAAACTCTTCGAAATGGAGCATGACAACAATGAATCAGCTGTTGGAGCCCGGTGACCTAACGAGATTGGTCAGAATCCACAAATTCAGATGATTATTCAAGGGATTACAGAATATGTTATTTCAGTTAACTATTACCCAACCATGCTGCTCTTTCTGGTCTGTGCTTGCAGACATTATATCTGTGACTGTGTGGACATTCCCACTAGTATATGTTTAATCATCTTTTTTTATTGTTTTTATCGCAGTTGTTGGGCTTTTGTGTTCCACAATGCTCTGCTGGGAAGAGCACTCCAGCCCATTGAACATTAGTTGTCTCATCTGCACTGTTCATCATGCTTTACCTCCAGGCAGAGCCCCTCGATTATCCTCGCCTGGTTTGACTGACCTGTTAAAGTTGCTACAGGGATGTGGCCAAAATGCATGGAAACTACTGACAGCCAGAGGTGAGTGCCAGGTGGGGACTAAGGATGTGAGAACTACTTCAAAAGAGTATGCCAGTATGTACGACAGAGGTCTTCCTCCATAGATAAGGTTTAATTTATTCTCACCTTCCACCCCCATAGTTCTATTGTCAACAACCAGGCATGTCCTATCCAGACACCTTCCTCTTCTTCATTTGGATCCCAAGACACATGATGTATTATGTGAACCACCCTCTGGTTGCTTACAGACATAATATAATCTCTGGGATATATTGGTCTGGAGTGATCTCACGCCTGACGTTCCTAATCAATTTGGTACCATTAACTGCAAACGAAGTAAATGTTACAGCTATGCTTATGGCATCCAGACCCAGTTTGTCACATTCCTCAAAGCCACCTTCACCAGTGAAGATAGTTTCACATGTGTGTCTAGTAACTTAATTTATGTCATCTGCAAGCATTGCAGCATGATGTACATTAGTGAGACTGGAAGTGTCTCATAGGCCAATTCTGTGAACATTTTTACAGCATCAAAAACCAGATTGGTACTCTTGTTACTGACCACTTCAATGACATGGGCTATCGGTGTCCATGACATTCATGTGATGGCCATTAAGTCGTGCTTCTTAGATGATAGAACGCATCATGAATATATTCTTCAGAACCGTTTTATATATCAATTTGGCACGATTGAAGCCTTTGGGATCAATGACCACCAGTCGTGTGGATGATATTCTGTTCCATCATTTCTCTGTTTGTCTTGTATTGTCTACATTTGGGTATTTTGTCTATTTTCTGTTTGTGTTGTTTCATCTCTAACATAAGTTTTACAAACTCTTATTTATGGGTTATATCTATATTTCGCTCTGCATGTGAACATCAACAGTGTTGTTCTTACTCAACCTTTTTTTGTTGTGAGCATGTTCTTGATAAAGACTTTTTGGTCAACCCGTCGATTTGTGTGTTATTATGTGTATTTCCAGTGATTATCAAACTTTCATTACCCTGTTCCAAAAAACACACAATGACTAGCACAACAAGAGCACAGACTAACTCCTTTCATTCCCTCAATCAGTTGGCAAGACAGTATCACATATCTAGATTTTACACTATGTATTCTCATCAAAGTCCATGTTGTCTTAGGTGGCTGGACATGTCCAGCTGATGGGAGATGAGGCTGCATTAGGATATTCTATATGGACAGCTCGACAGCACCAGAAAAGTCAACCATCTTTCACTCTGCATTTATAATCTAAGAGGATCATGAAGGCATGTAAAATTATGGTCAATAACTTGCGGGGGATAGAAGCACATGGAGACAAATAGTCCACAGGGATATCATAGTCACTTGTAAGAAGCCAGCCAGCTGAGAAAAAGCAAATCAGAGGGAAGTGTGCAGTGAAAATCTAGTTTGCACAAAATGCTATAGAGAATATCACTCATTGATTAGTCTTTGAAGCTAAGGCAATCACTTCTAACCCACTTGACCAATACTCCAAGGGTATCTTCTTCTTCTTTGTTCGCTTTCAAACTCCTGCAGATTAGCAGGATGTAGTCCGGAGAACGGAATACGCTGTGTCATGGTTTACAGCATTGCTGCGATATCTGCGCCTTTCGGCCTGACACATCCGACTTCAGCATGACTTTGTGTCACTGACCCTATATGGGATGGGACAGCCAACTCCATCCCATAACCTCCTTAGTCGCCTCTTACGACATGCATGGAAGATAAACAGTGTTGCTATTCTTTGCTCCCCTTTCGGGCCTCGGCAACACCCGGGCGCTCCAAGGGTATTACAAGCATGGTCTTTAGAGAACCAGGCACCAATGAGGGATCATGATACAGATATGGAACAAAGAATTCTGATATGGTTGCAGAATTAAACGATACTTAAAGCTCTATGACATACCTGCAGGAGCAATCCTCTTTAAATATTTATCCAGAGACATTTCAGACAGGATGTCCTGGCTCATCAAAACAGCATAGATCTGGTAACATTAGTTGAACAGAAAATAACATTGTCACATTCTACAAGGTAATACAATCCACTAAACATTTAAATAAACATAAATCTTATATCTACACATCACACTAATTAACAAAAATGTATTTAACAGGCATACTAGATCACAGACCAAGTAAATCACAAACCAACTAGATTGCAGATCAAATATATCACATACTAACTATATCACAGATCTAGTAGATCACATACCAACTAGATCACAGATCAAGTACATTACATACCAGCTAGATCACATACCAACTAGATCACAGACCAAGCAGATAATAGACCAACTAGATTACAGACACACTAGATTGCTGACCAAGTAGATCACAGACAGACTAGATTAGAGATTAACTAGATCACAGACCAAGCAGATAACAGACCGACTAAATTACAGACACACTAGATTGCTGACTAATATAAATAACCAAATGGTCGGAGAGTGTCAGACAAAGTGGAGGGTGCCGCAGTAACCGAACGAACAAATGGTAAAGCAAAATAAATTAAACTGGTTACTATAAAAACTTACCGTACCTATGAATAAAAATATATTTTTAAAAAAGTAAATAAAAAATATACAATAAAACTAAACAGGACAATTCTCAACGTGTCGGTCTAAATGGGACCTTTTTCAAGAGACTAATAACTTATAAACTAAACAATACTACACAAAATAGATGACACAATGTCATTTGTCAATGCCTTTCACTTTATTGAGATCAAGGTAAAATGGGTGAAGTGTATTGACATCTATTTTACGATATAATGGAGCTCACCATATCTTGATTCTGTCAGCTAGTCGGGAAATCATGGAGATATCTCATCACACAGAGGATGTATCCTTGGTGCATCTCAAGATGATACACATGACTTTGATGAACATCAATCAAACAGCACGGGACATGCTATCTGTGTCAACAGACTTGGAGCTGTTACACATTTAATCAACAGCATGGGACACAGTGTCTGTATCATCTGACTTAAGAGGATTTACACATTCAATTAAAAAGCACGGGGCACATTGACTATGTCATCAGATTTAAAGCAGCTACATATTCAATGAAACAGCACGGGACATGTTTACTGTGTCACCCAGACATAGCGCATCAAAATATTCAACAAGAGAAAGGAATAATTTCTTACAGAGATAACTTTCCTGATGTTCTCACAGACCACAGGGATATATGGCACGGGCTTGGGATTTTCATCTGTGCTGAGTGCTTGTGTGATCCAACCCAAGACAGATGGAGGTTGTGCAGGGAAGATTTGAGGGTACTGCATCTTCTGTAAATCAGCTAGACCAGTTGACAATAAGTAATCTTATTACAGGAATTAGTTGAATTACAATAACATGAGATGTCAATTACATGAGATGTCAATTACAACAATGTGAAATGTCAATTATAAAAATTTGAGATATCAATTACAACATCAGTTGTCATCAATTACAAAAACATGAATGGACAATTACAATAATTTCAGATGTCAATTACAATACCACGAGTTGTCAATCAATTACAATAATAATTTAATTTACAATAATGTCAATTACAACAATTTGAGATCTCTATTAAAATAATTTGAGATGTCAATTACATAACACACATTGTCAATTACAATAATTTGAGATCTCAATTACAACAACATAAGTTTTTTTTTTTTACAAGAATATGAAATGTCAATTACAACAATATGAAATGTCAATTACAACAATATGAAATGTCAATTACAACAATATGAAATGTCAATTACAATAACATGAGTTGACAATTACAATAATGTGATATGTCAATTACAAATCATGCATGATGTACGTGCTCTTAACTATCAGAATGTATTGTATTGGATTTTAAATATGCCTGTTCATCTGACAATTTTCCCTGGAAACTTGAGAACGCATTTTCAAAGTTCGATAACGTCTCTAGAAGAAATGCAACTTTAGTCTATATTCTTTGGGAATGTTGGAAGTCTTGATGAAATTGTCATCTGTATTAGTGATGCAGTGTGTTTGAAATGATGTTAAGTGAAATGATCTTTACTTAAGAATCAAATTGGGTGCCAGCTGAATGGACCTGGTTCAAATCCCATGTACTGTCTTCAGATTTTTTCTATAACTACGTGATTCTTCCTATTTATATTATTCATCCACTCCTAAATAATTATGCATAAAGTATATCCCAAAAAAATATATGTATACTTATACTAATATGTATATCCCAATTAATCATTTATGTTTTTTTTAATGCTGGAAAGAATACCCATGTGATTCATTATTTTATAAATAATATATGAAGAGAGGAGAAGCAGAAAGAAGAGCCATGGGTAGACTTAGAGTACGCTGGATCGACAACATCAAAGAGACATTACACAAACACTAAACGACATTATCTGAAGCTGCAAGAAAAGCGAGAACAAGAACATTGTATCTCCCTCGACACCCATAAAGGGTAAAAGAGGAAGGAAAGATAGATAGATAGATCATTTATGACTCATTTTCAGCTGTTATATATGAAAAATAATGAAGCATTCAGAACTGATCATGTGTGATAAATGATGATGTACTTACAACTGATCATGTATGATAAATGATGACGTACTTACAACTGATCATGTGTGATAAATGATGACGTACTTACAACTGATCATGTATGATAAATGATGACGTACTTACAACTGATCATGTGTGATAAATGATGACGTACTTACAACTGATCATGTGTGATAAATGATGACGTACTTACAACTGATCATGTGTGATAAATGATGACATACTTACAACTGATCATGTGTGATCAATGATGACGTACTTACAACTGATCATGTGTGATAAATGATGACATACTTACAACTGATCATGTGTGATAAATGATGATGTACTTACAACTGATCATGTGTGATAAATGATGACGTACTTACAACTGATCATGTGTGATAAATGATGACGTACTCACTTCAGTTGGTCATATATTACAAATGATGACGTACTCACTTTGTATAACCTGACCGAACTCATCAATATCATCAAACAAGTGTGGGAAGTCCCGTCGGTACATATCTGCATAACTCTCACATCTCAGGTCACTGCCAAAATTAGATGATTGGTCATTAACAAAAGTTAGAAACTGCCATCAACAGGAAATAGGGGATCATGAAGATAAAATTACAAAGATGCATTGACAGATATGGAGGAATTAGTAAGACAAACGATAATGTTGTATTAGCAGATCAACATAGTTAACATTTTGGAGGGCGTAGAAGAATGATGGTCAACCAGCATAGGACCGGTACTATCAACATATCTAACCGGTACTATCTAATGTAATGGCAGATACATTCAAGGAGAGATCGGGGCAACTATGGACGTGTCCAGTTTGCAGTGATGATGATCCGACGGCTAACTAACTATCAACATAGTTATGAAGGTGATCAATGTTTATTATAAGGGATACACTCTGGAGTGCAACAATGACGTAATCTTACATATATTAATTGTATATGTAAAATTGTCAACATCAATGAAGAAGACAACCTAAACAATCTCCTGGGCACAAGTCTTTTTGCAGATTATCAAGCAATAATATCAACATTAGAAGAACAACTACAACAGATAAATGCACTTCACATAAATGTAGAGACTTTGAAGATAAACACAGAAAAAGCTGAGGTAATGTCATCGCAAAAACAGAAAGAAATACTATTATTGTCATTGATGATCAACAATGTACACATGTAAAAGAATTCACTTATCTTGAAAGCATGATATCATCAAATGGGAAAAATAGATGCAACATAGCATACCAGATCTTAGGATAGATGTCTCCTGTTTTCAAAAACAAACATGAACACCAAAACTACACTATATAAGACTATCATCATAGCATCACTATGCTACCAATGTCAAATGTGGATATTAACAACAACAACAACAAAAAAAGAAAACTTGTTACAACAGAAATGACTTGTCTACGAAGAATTCTCGGAGTAACAATAAGAGACAGAATCAGAAATAAAAACACTAGAAGATTAACAAACACAATGTCAATCCTGGAATACATCAGAAGACAACAGATTAAGTAGTTTTCACATGCTTCCAGACTACCATCAGATAGTGCCCCTCAAAAAGCATTGCTATTTGTTATACAGATACGATGGATTCAAAGCCGGGGGCAGGCCGTACAAAATATGGATTAAATAAATTAGAGAATTAACAAAAACAAGCATGTATGAAACACACAAAAAGACTGTCTCCTGAGAACTTTTCTACCCCTGATGCTGCAAGGAATAAAGGGGTATATAGCAATAAGAAAGAAGCGAGAGATAAATGTTTAATAACTTAAATGTGGCTAACAAATGACATGGTCAGTGGGGAGACGACAGCTCTGAACTTTATTAATACAGACTAGAGACAAAGATGATTGGATGAGAGTCAATGAACTACCATATGTAGATATATGATTTGACAACAAAGTAGACCACCAACCTGGCAATCTGATGAACTAGTGCTGCCAGGGACAACAGTTCCTCATGCAGTAGAATGTTTAACTTCATTTCCTGTAACACAATAAAAATGATTAAGGTTACAGAAATATAAGATACTGGAGGGACAGGGCATATATGTATAAGATACTGGAAGGATGGGGCATAAACATATAAGATACTGAAAGAACAGGGCATAGACATATAAGATACTGGAGAAATGGGGCATAGACATATAAGATAATTGAGGGACAGAGCATAGACATATAAGATACAGGAGGCACTGGATGACAGAAATGTATTAGTCAAATAAGGAACAAAACAGAAATTATAGCCAAAGAGATACTAGTGAATAATTAAATATGTTACAGATACGTACCATTTCTAATGAAAAAAATGATTAAAAAACAATTAAAATTATGATGATGAAACAATCCCTTTATCTATGAGCATGCAGCTCTTAACAACTCACAACCTTTCTGACAAAATCATAGGTCCTCCTTAGTGGAGTAACTGAGGTGACACTCAAATGCATAAGGTTTGCTGTCTCAAAGGCATGGTTTCGTTTGGACTCTACTATTTGACAGTAGGGAGCCGCGTAGTGCAGTGGTTAGCGCACTAGCTTTGCATATGAATAGTGCTGGGTTCATTTCCCAGTTGAGTCGGAAATGTTTTTCAGATCGCAACAGCTCCTGGGTCGACCCTGCCTTAAATGGGTACAGGATTAATCCGAGAAGTAAAGACTGTGAGGGAGATGGCTACCGCCCTCATTTGCATAGCAACTGAAATGTGAGATCGCTAACATCTCACACCCCTACAGCATTAATAAATGCTATGGGTTACTTTACTTTTACTACTACTATTTGACAGAACAAAAAAGTAAGAAATTGAGGAAAGACATGCAGTGACAATGACTTTTTCCACAAGTGATAAGCTGTAAGCCCATTCCCCAACTTTCCTCAGTCACCTCATATGACATTTCTGGAATGAAGACAGTGGCCCTATTCTTTGCACCCTGGCCTGAAGTCCAAGCCCCAGAAACACACAGGTCTAGAAACATATCTATTTCACAGATATAAAAATGGATATTTCAAAGGTGAAAGTTTTATATAGTTGTTTACCTCATAGACAAGATGTAGGGACATTAGGATGGCTGGACAAAACTGAAAGAGAAGAGCTGAGTGGTTGATACTGCAGGGACGAGATGGCATGTTTGTATGGTTAGGTAGTCTAGAAGCTGTCAAACCCAAAACTTGATGTGACTGGAAGGACTCTTGATGATGCTGGCAGCCAACAAGATATTCCCAGTCCTGCATTAAAAAAAGTCATGCATTGAATAAATAGGGATACCTACATTAACAATAAACATTTCACAATGGTTAAATATAGAATACAGGGGCAGACAATAGGGTACATAAGAAGTAAGAGATATAAACAATAAGAGTAATAATAGATATAAACAGTAGGAGCAGAGAATATATATAAACAATATGAGTATGACAATCAATATAAGGTAATACTGCGTAAAACGTAACAATAATAGTACTTAGGCAAAACACAGGTTTTTAGAACGTTCAACTTAGACACGACGGACTATCACTAAAACTAGGGGGTTATGATGTGCAATAGTAGATATACAATTAGAAGTTGAGAATAGTAGATATACACAATAGGAGTAGAGAATAGATTAAATAGTAGGAGTAGAGAATAGTAAACAATAGGATTAGAGAATAGGAGTTATAAACAGTAGGATCAAAGAATAGTAGATATACAAGTAGGAGCAGAGAATAGTAGATATAAATAGCAATATTAAATAAAACTGGTATTTGGACAATTTGACATACAGTAGGCAATAGTCAACATACAAAGCTAAATACAGGTTACTAGAGTTTATTGTTAGTCTTGACCACCTCATATCCTGGTTCCTATGTCACTCATATGCAATGTGTTGCAATGCCCCCATTTTCTTTGATAAGTTTGTTCAATTTTTATGTGCTTCTTCTTCATTGTTCTTCAGTCAGGTTACAGCACCAGCAGCTTCAATGAATTGTGTGATTCACTTCAGGTCATCCATGGAACCCCTCAAGTCATGCCATATTTTCTCCCTCTTCTTGGTAGAGTTGACAGGCATGAAGAATATGTTCTGCAGTCTCTGGGCTCAGTCCACAGGTCTGTCTCGCCAATCTTCAGCTTTCAGAACATGTGACTTTTCAGTCTGTTGTGGCCATTTCGTAGTCTGAAGATGATGGTTTGTTCCTTGAATGACATTTGATGGTAGGGGTCATTTGGTTCTGCAGTTACGTCACAGCCTAATACCTCATAGGTCAAATACCGTTACACATTAAGATTGTAAAAAGAAGAAAGGCGGCTAAATTTTATCAGAGAATTTCCAGAATGACTTTGTCCATTTTCGATGCCATATTTTACTATCAAATGTAGTACCGAGTAGAATGGTAAGTAATCGTCATGAAAGTAATATCTACATGTTTTAATTATTGTTTTTGTGTTTTAGTTGTTATATTATAAGCATGTTCATTTATTCATTGAAAAACATAAAAACAATATTTATCAGGGGTGCCACATGTCGGCATTTAAAATAAAAACGTTGTATGTCCGGTTAGGCCTAGTCTTGAACGAACAGACATATGCAACTTCTTCACGTTTTATTAGTTTGTTCAGTCCATATTATATTCCTCCATATTAGTTTGGATATGAAACAACATATATACAACAGGAATATGTATTTAGGAGAATTTTATCAGTGTTGCCACACATTGCTTGGTTGGTTGGTTGCTGAACCAGTGTTCCATGGGCTCATGCCTTTTGACCCAATGCCATTAAAATGGCATTATATTGCTGGGGAGTCTGGATTCTCTGCCCACCCTGGGAATAACCCAGAGAATAACTATCACACCACGAGGAAGGTAGGTTTCAACCTATGCACTGCTCCGAGCCACTGCAACCAAGATAGGGTTCACTGTGCCCATTCCCCGCCACCAATTGACTACTGGTTATGCCGAACTTCTCTATTGCTCCAGGCATGCAACCAAATGTTCAAGTCAAAAAAAATTGTCACGTCCTGAGTCACTGTGCCTCTATGATGGGCCTCAACCATAGGAAAATCAGTGCTGCTAGTTTCCTCCTCCCCAATGCTGTGCAGTACATCTCTGGCTCTCTCCCAACCACAGAGGATGCATACATATATGAAAACACATTGCAATAACAAAATAAAAGCATGATAAGCATAATTGTATAGATGACGTGCCATGAAGCTTCTATAAGAAGAAAACCTCAATTTAACAGCATGTCATCTAAGGTTTTCTGTTGCATGGGTGGTTTGTCTAATGAGCCATTGGTAAGACCCACAGACGCAACCACATGCGACACACATTGCTTAAGTATTAGGGTTGTCAAGACATTCTATTTGCGATTTTTAAAATGGAGTTTTGAGATTTCCCCCCAATTTTCAACTTCAAAACTTGCTCACAACTATCATATCACACATACAACAACAACACAACTGCGATTATATTCATTATTCACTCATTTATTTACATGTGCACAAATTATTTTGATATCTTTACAAACAAAAATATTATTGCGTTTATATACTCATCATAAAAAAAAGAAAATTTTTCAAAAAAGAATCCAAGCGCAGGTGAAAAATTGCATAATTTTAATCCAGAGTCCTAAAGGTTAAATGAAAGTTTAACAAAACACAATTGAACAGAAAAAACTAGAGAGATCAATCACCAGATTGTCAGGAATATCAAAACAAACTGGAAATATAAGGGCTGCAGTAACACAGGGCAAATGCAAGTATAAACCAAAAATGTTACTAATAGTAAAATCCTCTTACTAATAATAGAGCACAAGGACAGATGATGTTTTGACTGCAGAGAAAAAAAATATAACAAAGTTAAAATAACAACAAGAGACAACAATATAATCGTGAATTTGAACAGAAAAAAGGCAGAGCAGAGTTGAAGAGATAGGACCATAGATACACTATGAGGGTTTAAGTGTTCAATCATACCATTTAGTTAAAAAAATAAATATAGAAAAATGTGTGTAAACTCCCGGTCTCATGCAAGTGAATCACAATATAAACATAACTTGGCTATCTAACAACAATAAAGAAGGCCTAGAGAGAAGCTGATTATTTTTAGGAATCCCTCCTGCTCCCTTACAAAGTCATATCTTCGTTCACTGAGCCATTGCACTAGGAAACAGATAATACAATTGTAATAATAATAAAGCAAGCTTGGACCATTAAAAACTTGTAGGCAGCTGATCTCTAACAAGAACAAACCTCATCTGATCCTTGGTCTGATGGTCTAGCTTTCTTGGAATGCATGACTGGAGAGGTGCCACCATCTCTGATTCCCTGATGACAATTACAATGTTTAACATTTAATTAGAAACATTTGACTGTGGTTTGTTCCATTAGACTCAACCTAAGAAGACATGGTGCGTATCAATAGTAGACTATTGTATTAGTCACAAATTTTAGATCATGACATCCTTCACCACCATTGCTGGAACAAGATATCACATGACATCAATCACAAAGTCACATGACAGTAGTAACAAATGAAGGAACAAGACATAAACACATGATTTGCATGTTCTATTATTCTGTTTTATCTGCTATCTTCTCTAAATCTCTATCTTCTCTGTTATTTGCTCTGAAACTAGTATCTTCTCTGAATCTGCTATAAATATCTGATACCTCCTCTGAATCTCTGCTATTTTCTCTGAATCTGTTATCTTCTATGAATTTCTACTATTTTCTATGAATCTCCGCTATTTCTCTGCTATCGTCTATGAATCTCTGCTATTTTCTACGAATCTCTATCTTCTATGAATTGCTGCTATCTTCAATGAATCTCTATTACCTTCTATTAACTCTGCCAATCCTGGATTACATCAGAAGACAACAGATTAAGTAGTTTTTACATGCTTCCAGACTACTATCAGGATACAAAGCTGGAGCAGACCATGCAAACGATGGATTATAGAAATAAAAGTCAATGAAAAGAAACACATAGGAAGCACACACACACACACACACAAATCCATCTCCAGAGAACTCTTCTACCCCTGACATTGCAAGGAACAAAGGGGTATAAAGCAAAAAGAAAAGAAGAAACTGCTATCTTCTATGAATTCTCTGCTTACTTCCCTGAATATCTCCAATCCTTATTTAAAGGCAGGCCTACTAGCGATATGGTTAAAGACATCCATCATTCTGTAGAAGTGGTAAATACACTTAATGTTCTAGTTACCGTAGCTGAAGTTGGATGTGTCGGACCATTGTTGAAAATGAATGGGTAGCACAATAAAACTACTGGTAACTGTAAGAAAGGCTATCGTTAACAAGTATCTAGATGTTATGCATGGCATGTCATTTCTTTCCATCTCAACATTTCACTGAATCTGTAACTTTAAAATAATCATCAGTCAGGGCAGATTTATAAAACAGAAATAACGCATGATTGGTCAAGAAAGGTTAAATCTATTATAGAACAAACATATGATTGTGATCTTTAAAAATAAATCTAAATCTATGACAGAACAAACATGATTGTGATATTTAAGAAAGTTTAAATCTATGCTTGAACAAATAACATGTATAACATTGGTCTTTAAGAAAGTTTAAATCTATGCTAGAACAAATAACATGTATAACACAGGTCTTCAAGAACAAACAACATTTGTGACACACACATCCCTAACAATCATAAACCATCTCAATCATACATTCACGATCATAAACTGATACACCCAATCACAATAACGCTCATAGACTGACCCATTAATCATACATTTATCATTATTTCAATGACACACTCATGCATTAACTATCATCAACTCACATCTTCCATATACTCCCTATTACTTTCATACTCACTCTTTCTTTCATAAACTCACTTCTACTTTCACACACTTTTCTTCTTACAGCCCTTCTTTGCTCTACTTCAAACAATCACTCATTCAAACACATTTTCTCTACAAAACCACAAAAACCTTCCTTCCTCACAATCAGAAAACAGAACACTGAAGTACAAACTTTGTTGGTGAGTTTTAGTTTTGTAATATCATATCCCATCAGTCCAAGAATACATTTGATGAACATTGACCACTCAGAGACATTTCCAACTCCACCTGGAGTGTTCCTTGTGGTGTACCAGCGTCCAAGCATCTGCAGGGCACGTTCACTGGGCAGAAGATGCTTCAACGCTCTCAAACAGAGACAAACTAATTTGAAATCACAGAAAAATATTTTCAATTTTCACAGGAATTCATGTCATGATAAATGAGAGATTACTTTGTACATCAAGTCTAATTTATGGCAGGTGTTACTTTGCACTTCTTTAATCTATGGTAAATGTTACTTCGCACTTCTTTAATCTATGGTAAATGTTACTTCGCACTTCTTTAATCTATGGTAAATGTTACTTTGCACTTCTTTAATCTATGGTAAATGTTACTTCACACTTCTTTAATCTATGGTAAATGTTACTTTGCACTTCTTTAATCTATGGTAAATGTTACTTTGCACTTCTTTAATCTATGGTAAATATTAATTTGCACTTCTTTAATCTATAGTAAATGTTACTTTGCACTTCTTTAATCTATAAGTAAATGTTACTTTGCACTTCTTTAATCTATAGTAAATGTTACTTTGCATTTCTTTAATCTATAAGTAAATGTTACTTTGCACTTCTTTAATCTATAAGTAAATGTTACTTTGCACTTCTTTAATCTATAGTAAATGTTACTTTGCACTTCTTTAATCTATAAGTAAATGTTACTTTGCACTTCTTTAATCTATAGTAAATGTTACTTTGCACTTCTTTAATCTATAAGTAAATGTTACTTTGCACTTCTTTAATCTATAAGTAAATGTTACTTTGCACTTCTTTAATCTATAAGTAAATGTTACTTTGCACTTCTTTAATCTATAGTAAATGTTACTTTGCACTTCTTTAATCTATAAGTAAATGTTACTTTGCACTTCTTTAATCTATAGTAAATGTTACTTTGCACTTCTTTAATCTATAAGTAAATGTTACTTTGCACTTCTTTAATCTATAAGTAAATGTTACTTTGCACTTCTTTAATCTATAAGTAAATGTTACTTTGCACTTCTTTAATCTATAGTAAATGTTACTTTGCATTTCTTTTCTTTAATCCATGGTAAATGTTACTTTGCATGTCTTTAATCTATGACAAAGGTTCATTTGGTTTTTAAAAAATCTATGACAAATATTAATTTGCATTTATTTTAGTTAGATGTCTGAAAAGACCTGAATATAGAAAAATACTGGCTACTCAAAACTATCAATAGATGGAAGCTAACATAATTTGGACATATAAAAAGATACAATGGTTTAGAAAGATTAATCATTGAGGGAAAAGTTTCAGCAAAGAGACCAAAAGACAAACCAAGACTACGATGGACACAGGATATTTAAGACTTGAACAAGACACCGGAAGAGGCTGAACAGCTGGCACAGAACAAAGAAATTACAGAGTGGCAGTGAGGACAACAAGGACATGTTACTTTGCATATCTTCAATCTATGACAAATGTAACTGCACATTTTTTAAATCTCTGATAGATACTACTTTCTACTTTTAAACTGTAACCTACAACCGATTCTACTTTCTTCTGTACTTGTTCTTAAACTCCTGCAGGTTAATAGGATGTAGTCCTGAAAACAAACTGTGCTGTGTCATGGTTTACAGCTTGGATGCAATGTTTGTGTCTTTCAGTATGATCATACAATTTTTGCATGCCTCCTAATCACCTTAACCCTCTATAGGGTATAGCCAACTCCACCCCTGAAAACCTCCATACAACATACATGACAGGTAAGTGTTGTTATTCTTTGCTTTCTTTTCAGGCCTTGACAAGACACTGGTGTTTCTAATTCCAAACTTTACTCTGTAACGAATGCTACTTTCCACATCTTGAATCTATTACTGATGTTACTTTTTATGTGTAAAATCTAGCCAATAATAGATGCTACTTCTACCTCTTAATAATGAAGCCTATAACACAGTGATGATGATGAAATAATTCATTTAGCTCTGAGCATGTACTTCATTTAGCTCTGAGCAGGTACTTCATTTAGCTCTGAGCAGGTACTTCATTTAGCTCTGAGCAGGTACTTCATTTAGCTCTGAGCAGGTACTTCATTTAGCTCTGAGCAGGTACTTCATTTAGCTCTGAGCAGGTACTTCATTTAGCTCTGAGCAGGTACTTCTTGACAGCCCATAGCCTTTCTGACAAAAGCACAAATTATCCTCAGTTGTGTAATTGAGGCAACAACCAGGCTCAAAGACATGAATGTGTAGGGGGAAAAGGAGGTTTATGGATGCTTGTTTAGTCTCCATAGGGAGGCAATCTAGTGCGTCAGTATTCCAGGGTTACGAAGTCCTACCAGAGTCAAACACATCTGGGCCAACTATCTCATCATTTTTCTGCTAGATTTGTTGATCCATCTGCAGTGATGGTACATCTTGCATTCCCCATCACCTAGGAATCTTCCACAAAAGGATAAAGGTGCAACAAATGTCTGCTGCCTGCATATCATCATCATCCATGGGGATTATTTGATAGAAAACACACAAGTAAGAAATTTAGATGATGATTTATTTTCAGTGACAGGTTGTCAGCCCATCTTCCAACTTTCCTAAGTCGCCTCGTATGACATGCATGGAAAAAAAGACAGTGGTACTATTCTATAGTAACTAGAAGTCCAGACCCCATTAGCCACACAAGCGGCCCAGTAGGGTCTCATAGGGTAGCATATTAGAGAAATCAGCACAAAAAGACATGATCCATATTATGCAGATACTCCACTGGTAGAAATTTAGTAGGCAGAAGTTCACTTGGTGGCATCTATCTCTTCTCCAGCATGTATATAAATCTTATATATAATTCTCATACCAGCAAGTAGAAATAAAAGTTTGTCAATCATAAAATTATCATTATTATTTTCTAGACATGTTCACAGATAAGCAGAAACTGACAAAAAAATGTCATAGCATCATTATGCTGGAAGTATATTAAATTAAATTTCTTCTGCATTCATTCTCAAACTCACGCTGGTTACCAGGATCTAATCCAGACAACAGAATCAGTTTACAGCCTATTTGTTAATCCATGACAGATGTTACTTTCTATAACTACATTCTACAACTATGACATTTTACTTTCAATTTCTCAGCTATAAGTAAACAAAAATATATTTCTAAATTATAATCTATGACAGAAAATACTTTCTTATTTGTAAGCTATATTTGTTGTGATCCCAGTAACTAAGAGCAACAAGTCAATTAAAAACCATGAAAAAAGTCCTTCTTAGGACTACATCCCACCTCCCAAAATTGTATTGTCTTTATTAGGACACTCAGACCAGACCCCTAGGTCAAACTACCAGTCTCCCATAGGACAACCCAGGTCATCAGGCCACACAATACAACCAAAAGGAGTGAGTGACATCTAAGGTTGAAAAGGGTACCAAGGAGAACCATGACAAATCCACCAGTTAACAAACAAGAGCAACAAGGCATGATGAAAACCAAGAACTAGATGGGTGGAAGCAATCATAGAAAACTTAAAGAGACTACATGGGCTGACCATGTCCAATGTGACCCAAATGGCCAAAGACAGACAACTCCAACTTTCCCCCGCGACACTTAACAACACAAATGGAAATGACAATAGATATAAATAATTAATAGAAAAGAGCACTTGAATAGTTTTGTGCAATGAGATAGGGAGTTTCTTTAGAACTTTATTTCTAACATAGAAGAATACAAATCTCAGCGGTGTGCAATGCTTTCAAAAGTGGTCTCCTACTCAGAGAGGCTAAAAATGTAATTATACAAATGAAGTGTTATGGGAATTCTATAAGAGGAAAACCTCACTATATAGGAATGTAAGGATTTACTCTTGCATGGTGGTTATTGATTGTTGGTCAATGGTGAGACTTTCTGGCCGGAATGCAGATTTCTAATACAACATAGAACAAATGCTACTTTCTACATCTAAATTATTATCCATGACTGATTCTATTTTTTTTATTCCTCAAACTGCAACAATTTTATCTTACTTCCAGGAGAGCTGGTCAGAGGAGGTAATTCAGTTCTGCAGAAGTTCCCATTCAACAGCTCCTGAAGCAACAAGAATAAATTCATCATTGCAAGTGACATCAATCTAAAATAAGCATACATATAAAATGAGCATGAAATATCTATATGAAATCACTTGTTTCTTGAAAACACAAATAACCACATTCAAACTTGACTAAAGTCAAGAACACATTATAAACAATATGACAAACAATAATAGTACATGACTGATCAAAGGTCAGACTGACTGAATGATCACAGTACTAGGGTATGACTAAGCATGTCAAAAAGTCACAATAACATATCTAAGTTGACACATACACAAGGCAAATATGCAAACACACAACAAGACAAACAGCAAAGGTAGCAATTATTATTACCACAGAAAATTTCTTTCCAACATTATCCCGGAGACTTTGTATGAAGCTGTTGCCAGGAGTAACCATGGCACCATCAAGATGGCAAGTGGAGTCATCAGGGTGATTAGAAACTGGTGAGATATGACTCATCTGTAATAAACAAATATACACATTGAATGTATACACAAGGATTATGTGGAATAAAGTATTTAAATATCAGAATAGGGAAACATGATAGGGAAAGATAAATACAAGATAATGATACATGTGAGACAGACTAACCTTACCAGCTGGTAACACCAAGGATGAAGATGTCATGGAGAGATCTGGATGGGGTTTTGTAGCTAGAATATTAGTTATTTAGTCATCAGATCAGCATCATTGCACACAGGACACAACTATAGGTGTGAAGTGGGGGGGGGGGGATGTAGTGCAAGTGGTTAGCTCATTGGCTTCGCATGAGTGGTCCTGGGTTCATTCCCCAGTTGAGGTGGAAATTATTTTCAGATCGCAACGGTTCCCAAGTCGACCCAGCCGTAATTAGGTAGAAGATTAATCCGGGAAGTAAAAACTGTGAGGGAGAGGAGATGGCTACTGCTCTCATATAGCAGAGCCACAGAAATGTGAGATTGCTAACATCCCACATTCCTACAGCATTAATAAATGCTATGGATTAGCTTTACTTTTTTAAAACTGTACAACCATTGGTTCTCCAATCTCCTGAGTATATCTGCATTTAGTGTAAATTATAGCATCACAGAATCAAGAGTGATGCAGCAACTGCAGAGAACCTCAGACATAATGCTATGCAACAAAAGCATGTTAGAAGAAAGGCAGGAGCTGCTCAATGTCCCACAGACTCCTCCCACACATGCTCAGAGTGCGGTAGACAATTCCATGCATGCATAGGACTCATTATTCACATCCATCATTATCATCCAAGTTGAGTGTTCATCATGGATTACGATTGACGAGCAGTAAGAAGATAAATGTAGAAAAAAAGATAAATATGAGACCGAGATAGATATGAAATTAAGATATAGTAATAAGATAAATATGAGACCAAGATAAATTGTGCGGTAAAGGTAAGCTGAATTAAGAACCAGTGTTATAACCAAAATATTCCCTCAAATTTCTTCTCACATAAGCAAATATAAAGATGTCTGAGCAAAGAATATTTCCACACAAATTTTCTACTAACTTAAAAAAATAAAGGCATTCGCTCATTCTATGTGTATGCTTGTGATAATTTTGTTTGCGATATCATCTAAATACATGTACAGTTAAGATGGGAATATTGATCATAATGCACGGTTTCCCATAATGTTCTCAGTTAACTGCTAATCAGAAAACTCATGAATAGTGTACTATTTGCACCTGCTCAGTAGCAATAGCACCATTCCTCGACCTTCCCAGAGCATGAATCCTGGGTGAATCATATGAGAGTAATTTTATTTCAAACTATGAAAAACGAGTGAACTTCAAACCTGGGTCTGCTGGTCAGCAGGCAGATGACTTACTACACTCGCTCATAAAACTAAGAGATCAATGTGTGATACTAAGATAAATGCAATACCAAGATACCTATGACTATCTATCTATCTATATGCTGTATCCCTTGTTTGCCTTGCGGCGTCAGGGGTAGAAGAGTTCTCTAGAGATGGCCTTCCTATATGCTGTTTGTAAGCTTGTTCCTGTGGCTTCTTTGATTTCTGTGATCCATCTTTTACATGGTCTGCCTCTGGCTTTATAACCGTTATGTCTATGTGTCATGGCCATCTGTGGCAGTCTGAAAACGTGTGAAAACCACTTGATCTGTTGTCTTTTGATGTGTTCCAATACTGGTATTGTTTTGGTTATCTGTCTGATGTTATCGTTTCTAATTCTATCTCTTAATGACACTCGGAGTATTCTTCGTAGATATATCATTTCTGTTGCCACTATTTTTCTTTTGTCTTGTGTTGTATTATCAGTATGAATATAATATGTTAGAAGAATGTGCTAACCTCTTCATCAAACCTAACATCCATGGCTGATGGTGGTCGACTGCTGGTCAATACTTGACCCTTTACTGGACTTTCAAATGGAGTGACCGTAGACCGTATCAAACACATTGAACCTGACCCTAAGCTCATGACTGGAATGTGTACTTGAGTCATCTAAAATGTACAAGAAGTTAGAATGTTAAATCTCATGAATACAAGAATTCTTAACTTGTAGTTTCATATAGAAGTTAAGACATTTTAGTCTTGTTT
Organism: Meghimatium bilineatum; assembly: GCA_034231615.1. Taxonomy (NCBI): domain Eukaryota; kingdom Metazoa; phylum Mollusca; class Gastropoda; order Stylommatophora; family Philomycidae; genus Meghimatium; species Meghimatium bilineatum. Next base: position 24,983,616 of record CM067322.1, read on the forward strand.
TAAGAGAAGTTACCATTTAATCTTTAAGAGAAGTAATTTAATCTTAAGAGAAGTTACCATTTTTTGACTGTTGATTTCATACAAAATTGTAACAGTTTATCCCTGTGGTTCTACTCAAGAAAATGTCTATGAATTCTGATTCTATGACAAGTCTTGGTATAACTTACATAACAAAACAATCATAGAATGAACTCAATTTCATACTGACCTTGGTAGTGCCACTGTAGAGTAACAGTACACCAGACATCTCCAGAACCAGCAACATATCATGACTCTAAAATAGAAAACAGTATAAATAGTCAACCAGAATAATACATTTAATATTTGCCAAAGTCGGGTATGTTTTGTTTTTATAACTGACAAATCCCCAACACACCGGGCTTCAACAAAGTACAACACATCTCCAATTTTTTGGTCGACATTCTGCTAAAAATTTAGTTGCACTACAAGAGAGATCTGCATTTTTAGAACAAATTTTAACCAAAAAAACATACCTATTTGATGCAAACATGAGACTGGAGCACATAACATCTAAATGCTGATCACACATATGAATCACATGGAATAAATTGTAACATATGTTTTTAGTGCATATGCTTCATTTTCCATAATAGTATTGTTATTGATTTGTTGTTTCTTGTTCCACTCATTTTTAACTATCTGCACAATATTCATTATAATTAAGTTTCTCTTGTTTTTAATATTAACAGATAAACACACATTTCACTTGTTTTGAATATTACTAAACACACATTTCACTTGTTTTGAACATTACTAAACACACATTTCACTTGTTTTGAATATTACTAAACACACATTTCACTCGTTTTGAATATTACTAAACACACATTTCACCTGTTTTGAATAGTACTAAACACACATTTCACTTGTTTTGAATATTAAATCTTAGTAGATCAATAATAAAATCAGCATATAGAGCAAACTGACAAATAGGATGTCATTTGGTCCAATACAAGTTAACAGATAAATACACATTTTTGTTTTCAATACAAACAGAAAAACACAGATTTCACTTGTTTTCAATATTAACATAGAAACTCACACTTCCTTTATTTTCATTATTAACAGATAAACACACATTTTTGTTTTCAATATTAACAGATAAACACACATTTTACACATGTTTATTTTCAATATTAACAGATAGGCATACATTATATAATGGGAACAGCTTTATCACATATGATAAACATTTCTAATATTTCTTATTTCAAAAAACCTTACATGCACGGTCAAACACGGGTAGTTTAACATCTATGATATGTATCAATGAGAACAGCTAGATGCAGTGAAATCATCTTTACATTATGAGAACTGCTTAATACAGCAGGAACATATTTTATGGAAATGAAACAACTTTATATAATGAAAAGATGTATGCGATTAAAGCAGCTTTGTACAAAGATGAGGACGAAATCTGCTATTCTATGATGATGACAGGTAGCAGTTACCTGCAAATATGGCTCATCAGAATAGTATAAGCACTACACAACTTCTTTAACCTTATGAACCCCATAGGCATCTTACCAGTGGCCTGTCTGTGTCTAGTCATCTCTATGTTATGCCCCGATTCCTCACAACAGAATCACACAAAGTTAAGCTCAAATAATAAAGAATTCATGCCACACGAAGCTAGGAATACGTCACAGTTTAAAAGTCACATTCCTTTACACATTATGATTGTAAGAAGGAGAATTCTGGCTGATTTATTCACTAAAAGTCTAGAGCAAATTATGTTGATTTTTGAAGCAATATTTTATTATCAAATGTAGTACCCTGTGTGGCATGGTAAGTGATCATCACAGAAAGTAATATCTACGTGTTTTAGTTGTTGTTATATTATAAGAATGTTCATTTACTCATTGAATAACACAAAAACAATATGTATCAGGGGTGCCACGTGTCTGCATGGAAAATAATTACATTGTATGTCTGGTTAGGCCTAGTCTTGGATGAGTGGACATTGTGTGTGATTTCTTCATGTTTTATTAGTTTCTTTAGTCCATATTATATTAGTTTAGATATGACACAACATATATACAACAGGAATAGGTATTTAGGAGGATTTTATCAGTGTTGCCACACATTACTAGGTACGTCAAGAAATTATTTTTCAGATTTTATCAAAATTGTAGTTTTGAGATTTTTCACCCAATTTTCAACTGCACAATTTGCTCACAACTGTCATATCACACATAAAAGAACAAAAAAAAACCTTATTATATGCATTATTCACTCATTTATTTACATGTGCAAAAATTATTTTGATATCTTTACAAACAAAGTTATCGAGTTTACCAAACACTCACCAAAAATAAGGCACATTGTCAAAAAAGAATCTGGACCCAGGGGAGAAATTTCATAATTTTAATCTGGGGTCCTAAAGGTTAATATGTTCCTTGATCTCAAGACAAGAATCTACAAGCAGTAATAAGAAACACAAAGTGGGAGTGACATCCGTAACATGAAGACTGATAGATATAGGTATCAAAGGGATATACTGCCCTGAGTATGCTGTAATTCACGTGAAGAGAGGACAAAATTGTCTAAAATGTATCTAAAGTCATTGAATTTAAGATGAATAAGGGAAGTGCATACAAGCTTAGTGTTTGATTGATGTAGATAATACAATAGATGATGCTTCTAGAAAGCAATTAGGTGTTAAGTGGTTACAAGTAGGACTAGGCACCTGTGGGACATGAGTATGCTTCAAGGAGAGCTATGGAAACCATCAGCACGCATAAAAAAAATATGCTGGGAAAGACAACACTTTTGAAATTGCCAGGAATCAAATCTGGTGACATTTGTCTGGTAACATAAGAATTAGTTATATAGAACACAGGACAAATATATTTGTCTGCCAGCAAATAAACAAACTTGCAGGATATCAAGAACCACATACTCATAAATAACTATAATTCATGGAGAAGCTCTAGCGGCCAGTTAGACATGTTAGCCTGGCAGCTGAGAAGCACATATACTTCTTTTCAACCATTTCCACATCTAAGAAACAATGAGTACCTCAATGGGGGTGGCATCCTTGGCATGAAGACATGTGACTGAGCCAAATATAAGCTGACTCCTGTCATTGCTTTCTTCAAACTTCAGGCACCTGTTAATGTTAGAACATGGCTAAATATAAATCTTGACTGTTAGAACTAAATATAAATATTCATTGTTATAAATAGAGACAAATATTGATTACTATAACTAGATATAAATCTTCAGTTATAAATATGTATAAATCTTGATTGCTATAGAGATAAATCTTGACTGTTACAACTAAAGAAAGATCTTGGCTGTTAGAACTAGATATAAATATTTATTGTCATAACTAGTTATAAATCTTGACTCTTATAAATAGAGACAAATCATGACATAACTAAATATAACTGGATTGCTATTCTACAAAAAAAAACAAAAAACATGTCAAACTAGATATAAATCTCGACTTTTCAATTAGATATAAATATTAACGTGTGCAACTAGGTATAAATAGTGACATACTTAAACAAAAACTTTAACTTATGATATACATCCATCTCATTAAAACAATGTTTACATGTATAAATATTACCTTTAATCATCCAGAATAAAATTATAATGTATAAACTATATATAAATTTTGACATAACTTGTACAAACTATCACAGTCCTGGTGTGTGACCTGAAATGTAAACCAGCTTAACCTTTAGCATGCTGTGTTTACAATTCGGGCGATACAGTTAGCACGAATTGTGTCATTTCTTGATTCCAAAAGTCAAAATCCATCACCAAGTGCGTTAAATCGCATTAAACCCAAATCTACAAAAAAGCCAGATTTGCAATTTTTTTGAGTGGTAAACTGAAGTAGGTATTTTATTTAACTTCCTGTTTCTGCTCATAAAATGGCATTAGGACACATCGTGTGATTATACAATTGAAATCCGACCAATCTAGTCATCGGCAGTGTGGCGAAGCGACATGACAGTGAATATACTTTTATATAGTTTTACACACTGAATATTCCAGAGTGTTGGTTACTAAACACAATAACAAAAAGAAAACTACGCCTGTTTGGTCATATAAAGAGACAACTGTTTAGAAAGACAAATAATGGAGGGAATAGTACCTGGGAAGAGGAGAAGGGGCAGACCAAGAAGACGATGGACTGACGACATTAAAGATAACATGAATACATCGCTAGAAAATGCAAGCCACATCGCCCAAGACAGAGAGAGGTTCAGAGAGTTCATTGGGAAGACAACGTTCTGGAAGGAATACGTCACATGACAATAGTTTCATATACTTTTCTTTTATCATATATCCAGTGAAATCATTATGTATTGTGATTTAAAAGTGGAAAACTTGAGATGTAAGTTCTTCAAATAGATTAAATAAAATATACCATGATGTTTACATTTTGTAAAATATATAATATTCAACAGATTTGGAGCGACCAAAAATACAATAGGTCTAGATCGAGATAGGTCTAAATCCGTCTTTATCACGTTCTCGCAACTAACTGACCCACTCTCTCTCACACACACACACGAGCACACAAAACTTACACCAATATATGCAGAATTAAATTCTTTATTTATATGCAAATATTATTTAAATATCTCTAGCAACAAAAAAGTTATCACAATTTCAAAACAGCCACCAACGATTATGTAATATTTCCAAAAACTGATTCCGTGGCAGGAGAGAAAATATGTGATTGTAAACACAGCGTGCTAAAGGTTAACTATGAAACAGGTAACAATTACCTAGGAGATAAATCAATAGTGTAGGGGAACAGCCCAAACATACTATAGGTGAGGGTGCTGAGGCAGCACAGGGCAATATACGTGAAAAAATGATATAGGTAATGAGTGTTGTCAATATTTAAGTACATGACATACTATCAACAATCGTAAAAACAGATAACTCGACTAAAAAAAAGTCTCATCAGGACAAAAAAAGGAATACTATACAAAGATGCACAAAGCATGACTGAAAGAGATAGGATCAGTAAAGGTAGATACATTGAAAAATAAGCACACAGTAGCAAAAAGAAAAGTAAAAAATAAGTATGAGAAATAAAATGGATGAATATGGTAATAAATCAAAATTTACTTGTCTCAATAAAAAGCCAAATTTGTTTCCAGTTCACAAAACAAGTAGAATAGAACTGCACAGGACAGTAAGGTAGAACAAAGTTCGTAATAGTGACCTAGATGTATTGCGACCAAGCTGAACTGTGACTTAATGAATGGTTATCCGAATGAACTGTGACTTAATGAACTATTATCTAACTGAACTATGACTTTATGAAATGTTATCTAACTGAACTGTGACTTGAACAATAAACTGATCTAACTGAACTGTGACTTAATAAACTGTTGTCTAGAACTCAACGTAAGAGTGACCTAGATCAACTGATACCTGCCTGTTAAGTAATCTACTTGAATGAACTACATGACTGAGACCTACCTAAGCTGTTATCAATATTTAACAGATCTCAATCTTTTTTTATCCATTGCCCACTTTTAATACATATTTTCTGCCATGATAGCATATATTGGAGCATATAGCCCACATTGAGAACTACTGATCTAAAAAGACAGAGACCTGAGCGAGCTGTTCCCTACTTAGGCTGAGATCATCTGGGGTTGTGACTTACCTCAGCTGTTGTTTATAGGGCACAATGTAACACAAATACTGCTGACCACATAAATCTGTGCTTAGAAAAGCCTTGGATGCCTTGCCATGTTGAGCATCTCTGCTGAGAAAATGTGAACACAGATAAAACTAGCAATTCATTAACATTACCACACAAACTGACTATCTCCAATTGTTAAGATTAGCATAATATATTATTTGATGAACATCTCCTCACTCAGATTCTATGTTATAGTCCACCGTATGTTCCCATGGTTTCTGCTTGGCTGTACAGCTTTTCTTTGAAGCTTGTGTCTTATCAGGTCAGCATATTGGGGACAGTCTTGTCAAGCATATTCTGCTTGAGCTTGTCTTGAATTTAGTGTAAAGTGATGTCTCATTGTCCGGCTCTGTGGCAAAGTGGTACAGAGCGCGTCTGTGACGGCAAAGGTACCGAGTTCGATCCTCACCACAGGCAATTGTGCATCCGGACCGTTCAGAAAGCAATGGCAACCTACTGAACGTATTTATATTGCCTAGAAAATCACCACAGCCAACAAATGCTGGGTTGATAGCTACGTCCTGGATAGGATATGCTACCAATTTGATGTCTCATTCTGTTGTGACCATTTCTAAGGTGCAGCAAGATAACCTGATTCTCTTTTATGTGGTTACACAACATGAATAACATTTCTAAAACTTTCCGGACTAACTTGACTATTCTTGGTTGATTAGCAAAACATTGATGATAATGTTCCTCCACAAGCGAAGATGAGCACTGCATTAAAAAGGGTCAAGTTTGGTTTGGATGTTTGAGGGTCCTCAGATGGCAGATGAGTTCAATCGGGGCTCTGAAAGACCTGTTGTAGTGTGAGCAGGAACGTTATCATGAGATGAGGGAAAACAGTCTGATCTCTCTTTTTATTTTTGTCTCTTTTGAATCGCCTGCAATGTTCTACTCTGTCTATCCTGTTCAAAACTTTTAATAACCATTTTGATCAGACTGTTCCAGTATGGACGGTCAAGAGCTGTTGTTTCCCTAGAGTTTGTGGAAGCCTTCCTTGTAGAATTTCTTCTGGCCGCCATTTGAATGTTTACTTTCACACAGTTCAGCATAGAAGTCTCTTTGGAAGTTGTCTGGAATACTGATGATGCAACTGGGCCAACAAAGTTGAGACCTGGTCAACAAGGCGTAGATGCTTTCCCTTGAGACCTGGTAAAAAAAGGCATAGATGCTTTTCATCTCTTTCGAGAATCTCTGTGTCATGAATGTGATAGCAAAACATTACTATCATAACCAGACACCATTAACTGACTAATTTGTATAATAACCAGACACCATTAACTGACTAATTTGTATAATAACCAGACACCATTAACTGACTAATTTGTATAATAACCAGACACCATTAACTGACTAATTTGTATAATAACCAGACACCATTAACTGACTAATTTGTATAATAACCAGACACCATTAACTTACTAATTTGTATAATAACCAGACACTTTAACTGACTAATTTGTATAATAACCAGACACCATTAACTGACTAATTTGTATAATAACTAACCATTAACTGACTAAGTTGTATCATAACTAGATACCATTAACTGACTATTTTGCCTATCCTGTTGCCTAAACTAACACTTAGCCGATCATCATCATGGCACTCCGGACATGTCCATAGGTTCTCCAATCTCATATTCAGTATACTTTTTTGGTTCAATGTCGGTTGATAACTTTTATTTTAATTCCTATTTGCTGCTCGTTTCATGCGCAACATTATGCATCACTCCCTGGTTCTTTATGCTTGGGGAATCCAAGAATGATACGCTTAGCTTTATGATGTATCTTATCAAGCCTATCAATCTGCGTCTGTGTATCTTATCAAGCCTATCAATCTGCGTTTGTGTATCTTATCAAGCCTATCAATCTGCGTTTGTGTATCTTATCAAGCCTATCAATCTGCATTTGTGTATCTTATCAAGCTTATCAATCTGCGTTTGTGTATCTTATCAAGCTTATCAATCTGCGTTTGTGTATCTTATCAAGCCTATCAATCTGCGTTTGTGTATCTTATCAAGCCTATCAATCTGCGTTAGTGTATCTTATCAAGCCTATCAATCTGCGTTAGTGTATCTTATCAAGCCTATCAATCTGCGTTTGTGTGAGGATCAGGTCAGCCAAAGCATACTCTACTACAGATAAATATAAGAGCACATGACTAGACTGTGTCACTAATGCAACTAACCTGACTGACGGGGTTGTTTCCACCCAGAGCTGCTCAAGGCAGACACTAGGCTGCAGCCAGGACATTTGGTCTGTCAGCATACTCTCATTTGCCATGAATGAGCCACTATGAGCAGAACCTGGTGACAGAAGAAACCTGCTTTGGGCACAGGACTGCTGTGGCGGTGTATGAAATCTGTAGAGGGCGGAGTTGATAAGACCAGGTGACTGTGCACGACTGTAAGAATACAAATATTTCATTTTATTTCCTCTGTGGTGTTGATGTTGGCTACAAATGGTGTTGATGCCAATTATTAAACAGATCAAGACAAGGTTAGAGGCAGAGTTGGTTGGTATCACTAAACAATCAATAAGTATAATGACAACTAGGATAAATTGAGTGACATCTAGGACAAGTAGAGTGACAATTATGACAAAGGTTGAAACGGCATAGAGGATTGACAGCAATGTATTCAGGTTACCCAATATGTATTATATTCTCCTCAATGAAGCGGCATGCTACCTGCTGAGAGTACCACTATATAGAGTTACCATAGCAGGTAACTCTATACCTTCAAGCAATAATGACCAGAGATTTCTGAAAAAAATCAACTTTATAAAAAAGATGTTGCAAACAGAGTTTGAACCCATGACCTCTTGAGTACACAGCGAGCAGTTTATCCACATCAGGGAGATAGATCCCCACATTTTGGACAATTAGAGACACATCTAGGACAAGTAAAGAGACAACTAGGACAAGTAGAGAGACAAGTATTGTGACACCAAGAATGTAAGTATAATGACAATTAGGACAAGTTATGCCAATTAGGACAAATATAATGATAACAAGGGCAAATATAGTGACAATTCAATCAATCAATCAAGTGTCATGCTGAATGGTGTAGGAGATCATGTTTCTCCATGACTCTCTGTCTCTTCTGTTGTAAGCTCTGTGAACTTCTTCTGTGCCATAATACTAGTCCATCTAGCAACTTCTCTTTGTTATCCCGTCTCTTCTCCTCTTGATCTTTCCAGTGGTTATTAAGTGTTCAAGCTGTGTTCTTCTCAGCACATGCCCTAGGGACCGTGACATAGTGACAATTAGGACAAGTATAGTAATAGTAACGACAAATACGGTGACAACTAGGTCAAGTACGGTGACAACTAGGTAAAAAAGTACAGCGACAACTAGGACAAATAAATTGACAAGTGGGGCAAATATAGTGACAACTAGGACAAGCAGAGAGTCAGCTATAGTAAACATCTTTCACATAGACCTCTTATGAGTCTATATGGTGAGTCCACTCCCACTGTTTCACATGAGGAAGGATGTGTTGGTTACCTGTACCTTTGTTTAGTATGCTAGGAGTGGTGTAGTCAAGCATCACACTACTTGATTTAATTTCCACATTAGTTTTGTTGAATGGAAACTGATGTTAATGTAACCATTGTTTAAGTACTTACTTTGATGCCATAGCAGACATGCCCGGACTGGAGTGTAAGATGCCTCCAGGGGACATTACTCTGCCTGAGAAGCTTCTCAAAGGTGAAAAACTTGAAGAGTTCCCTGCTCCTGGCATTGTTCCAGACATGTTAGCAAACTGACGGGAATAGCTGTTGGAGAGACTTGGCATACCACTTCCGCAACAGTGAGAAACCAAGAATGAGTTGTCACATGTGACGGGCAACTGGTTGATTTCCTGAATGTATAGACATGCATCTCATCAGTTCAGTAAAATCAACTTCTAAAGACAATTCTAAACACAAGACACACCAACCAGAAAAACTGGCTAACTTCATGAATGTAAAGACAACATGAACATGATGAAGTTATTATTTTAGTTGTGGGAGGATCAATCTTAACAACCAATAATCTTTATATTATGATAAAAGAATAGTTCCCCCTCAGTGAGCAGCTACGGTGACACACAGACTTTTATAGGAATATTGTGTCTTCTTCTTCTTCAGCGTTCATTCTCAAACTCCCACTGAATCTCTCTTGTAGCAGGACCATAGTCCTATTAGATTTCCAGCAAGATGTAGTCCAGAGAATGAAAATGCGATGTGTCGCCGTTTTATGTGCTCCAATGGCCCGACACATCCGTCTTTGGCGTGGAATATTGTTTCAAAGGCATGGTTATGTTGGGGGATGAGAGTTATGAATGCATGTTTAGTGTCGGTAGAGAAGTATTCTAACGCAGCAGTATCCCAGGATCATCACATTCTGCCAAGAGCATATCATACACATATGACCAACTAATTCATCTGTCAGATTTGTTGACCCATCTGCAGTTATGACACATAACATCTCCCAACTCCTAGGAGTCTGCCAAAAAAGGATAAAAGTGCAATGCCCGCAGGCCTGCGTCTACTCATCATTCATCCTCTGTTTTAAAAAAAAGATGAGGACAAAGTGAAGAAATTGAGACAAAACATGCAGTGATGATGATTTGAGAGGACAAAGTGAAGAAATTGAGACAAAACATGCAGTGATGATGATGTTTCACTGGTGACAAGTTATCAAGCTCTTTCCCTATTATATTCATGGAAAGAAGACAGTGGTCCTATATTTTGCACCCCAAACTATAAATCCAGACCCTAGCAGATGATGATGATGATAAAACTCAGAGGGAGTACATGTTTGTCACTCTTGTCCCCAATGACAGGAAGTGAAATTTATCTTTCAATTCCAGATTAGTAAAAGAACATTTCTTTAATAGGGAAAGTATTTCAAGATTTTACTAAGTCTTGAAATGTTTGACATTGTGGATATAATATCACAAAAATGTTTGACATTGTGGATATAATATCACAAAAAATGTTTGACATTGTGGATATAATATCACAAAAATGTTTGACATTGTGGATATAATATCACAAAAATGTTTGACATTGTGGATATAATATCACAAAAATGTTTGACATTGTGGATATAATATCACAAAAATGTTTGACATTGTGGATGTAGGATACAATATCACAAAAATGTTTGACATTGTGGATGTAATATCACAAAAATGTTTGACATTGTGGATGTAATATCACAAAAATGTTTGACATTGTGGATGTGGACGTAGGGTGCAATATCATAAAATGTACAGTCTTCTAAATCTGGAGATAACTTTGCAGTAGCTTTACTGCAATCTCCATGCATGCTACAGATAAAAGGGTTTTTAGCACCCAGCAGTATAGGCATGAATACTCTGCAAGCTTCATCACAGCAGAGATCATAGGGTGGGGTAGTCAAACCCACAGCCAACCTCCTTAACTACCTTCTATGACATTCATGGCAGGCATCGGTGTTACTAATCATTGCTCAAATTACAGGACCTAGTAACAAGGGTGTAAAAACATGTATCTCATCATTGGTGGACATAATCTGAGGGACATCCTTGTCTGAAGTCATTTCAAATTACAAACAAATAACCAATTGATGTGCAAAACAAATGACACAGATGTTGCAGTGTATAAAACAAATCGCATATCTAATGTGAAGTGTCCAAAAAAATGACATGAGGATATTGTAGTGTATAAAACAAATAACGTGCAAATTGTGATGTCCAAAAACACAACCAATGACGTGGATGTGATATGTAAAACAAACAGCATGCGCATATTGTAGTGTGTAAAATAAATGATGTAGATGTTGTGATGTGTAACACATGATATGGTTGTTGTGATGTGTTCAACAAATGACATGTATGTTGTAATAAGTAAAGGAAATGACGTAGACGTGATGTGTAAATCACATGATGTGGATGATGAGATATGTAAAACACATGACATGGATGTAGTGATGCATAACGTGATATAATATGACAATTTAAAAAAATGGAGTGTGATATTCTGTTGTGTGTCAACATGCTGTAAAACAATCCCTGAGTTTGATAATACACATTACCTCCTGCCGAGCCCTTCTGATTTTCCAGACAGAGTGATGGCCCATAACAGAGTCATATATGAAGGCTATTGATGGCTCACAGTTGGTCAAAATTAGAGCCATATTGTTGTCTGTCAAATAGGATACTTTAGGTGTACCTGAAACTGAGGAAACATCAGTAACTTAGTTGTATGCCAGAGAAGGGGGTGGAGCTGTTTCTGCATATGATCTGACATTTATCCGTCAACTGATATAGATCTTATTAAAATTGTAATCATTATCTGACATTGATTATATGTGTCACTGTTTGACATCTATTACAAGATGTATCAATGACATCAATTACAACATGTATCACTGTCTGAAATCTTCTATTACAAATTGTATCACTGTCCGGCATATTCTGTTATACACATATCACTGTCTGAAATCTGCTATTATAACATGTATCACTGTCCAACATCTATTACAACATGTATCACTAACATCTATTACAAAATGTATCACTAACATCTATTACAAAATGTATCACTAACATCTATTACAAAATGTATCACTAACATCTATTACAAAATGTATCACTACCTGACATCTATTACAACAGATGTCACTGTCTGACATTGCTGTTACTACAGATGTCACTGTCTGATATCTAGTTTTTCTTTATTTTTAAAATAACCAGCTTGGGTTATCCTTAATACTGGTGATTTGTTGTGTTTTGTTATCTCTGTCAGAAACTGTCCCAATCAAACTTGTGTATGTTTTGTTATCCGATGATTTTGCTGATGATTTACCTCTGTATCAGTTAATGTCACCATCTAACATCTTAATATGACATCTTAATAAAGTTACTTGATGTCTTGCTAATTGTGGGTGTAACATTGTCAAGAAGCTGAACGTCACAATCTGGTTGGAACAGTTTCTAACAATTATTTCTAACTGGTGATTTACCTATGTATCACTTAATATCACCATCTAACATCTTAATATAACAAGTTCATAAAGTTACCTGATGTCTTGCAGATTATGGGTGCCACATCGTCAAGAGGATGCAACAAGCTGAACATCACAGTCTGGTTGGGACAGTTTCTGACAAAGATATCAAATCACATACAAGTTTAATTAGGACAGTTCTGATAAAGATATCAAAACACATACAAACTTGATTGGGACAGTTCTAGCAAAGAAATCAAAACACATACAAGCTTGATTGGGACAGTTCTGGCAAAGATATCAAAACACATACAAGCTTGATTGGGACAGTTCCGGCAAAGAAAGATATCAAAACACATACAAGCTTGATTGGGACAGCTCTGGCAAAGTTATCAAAACATATACAAGCTTGATTGGGACAGTTCTGACAAAGATATCAAAACACATACAAGCTTGATTGGGACAGTTCTGGCAAAGATATCAAAACACATATAAGCTTGATTGAGACAGTTCCGGCAAAGAAAGATATCAAAACACATACAAGCTTGATTGGGACAGTTCTGGCAAAGATATCAAAACACATACAAGCTTGATTGGGACAGTTCTGGCAAAGAAAGATATCAAAACACATACAAGCTTGATTGGGACAGCTCTGGCAAAGATATCAAAACACATACAAGCTTGATTGGGACAATTCTGGCAAAGATATCAAAACACATACAAGCTTGATTGGGACAGTTCTGGCAAAGAAAGATATCAAAACACATACAAGCTTGATTGGGACAGCTCTGGCAAAGATATCAAAACACATACAAGCTTGATTGGGACAATTCTGGCAAAGATATCAAAACACATACAAGCTTGATTGGTATAGTTCTGGCAAAGATATCAAAACACATACAAGCTTGATTGGGACAGTTCTGGCAAAGATATCAAAACACATACAAGCTTGATTGGGACAGTTCTGGCAAAGATATCAAAACACATACAAGCTTGATTGGTATAGTTCTGGCAAAGACATAACATACAAGACAGCAGTTTGGAGGACTTTTGCACATAATAGATGGGCGATGTCACATGATTTGCACCACAGCAAAGGTGTAGCTCCTGATGCGGAATGGTTAAGTGTACCTGTACTCTCCACTGTTGAGCTGCTGCATTTCTATCTTTTCACCAGATGCTGCACCTTTTTTGACTAGAGCTCGACGTAGCTCTATTTTGTGCACATATATCTTGGTTTATATATATCACATATATTCCCACATATCTTGGTTTATATATATCACATATATTTCCACATATCTTGGTTTATATATATCACATATATTCCCACATATCTTGGTTTATATATATCACATATATTCCCACATATCTTGGTTTATATATACCACATATATTCCCACATATCTTGGTTTATATATATCACATATATTCCCACATATCTTGGTTTATATATATCACATATATTCCCACATATCTTGGTTTATATATATCACATATATTCCCACATATCTTAGTTTATATATATCACATATATTCCCACATATCTTGGTTTATATATATCACATATATTCCCACATATCTTGGTTTATATATACCACATATATTCCCACATATCTTGGTTTATATATATCACATATATTCCCACATATCTTGGTTTATATATATCACATATATTCCCACATATCTTGGTTTATATATATCACATATATTCCCACATATCTTGGTTTATATATATCACATATATTCCCACATATCTTGGTTTATATATATCACATATATTCCCACATATCTTGGTTTATATATATCACATATATTCCCACATATCTTGGTTTATATATATCACATATATTCCCACATATCTTGGTTTATATATATCACATATATTCCCACATATCTTGGTTTATATATATCACATATATTCCCACATATCTTGGTTTATTTCAAAGGATTTCATTGAGGTAACTAACGAGTCCTTTTCAGCATTTTTTTGACCACCTTGAGAATGTATGCCCTTCTGCAGCTCACTATAGAAAAGTATCCTTGATAGACGATGAACTGGCATTCGTACCACATGACCTGCCCAAATAATCTGTGTCTGCATCAGAATAGTGTTAATGCTATGGATATCACCTCTATCAAGGACAGTGGAATATGAAACCTTGTCTTGCCATCTGAACTTCAAAACTTTTCTGAGACAAGTTGTGTGAAAATATAATGGATAAGTAGACAGGGCAATTCATATCTGCATCCTTAGCACACCTGAGATTTCTATATATAAAGTTTGACTTTTAGTAAGAGTCTGAACAAGACATTTATTGCTCGCCTCAAGGCAATATCTTTCCAATTTTATCACAAAGATCTGTCAGTGGACGTTACCAGACATATTCATTGCCCAGTGACTGATTTAATTACCTGGTGTAATAATGTTTGAGCATGATGCGTCGAACAGAAGAGTTATGGGGATGAAAGGTAAGAACAAGTTTAACCCTATCAGAGGAGGAGGAAGAACCCTGAGAGTTAGTCAAGGTATCGAGGCGAGATAAATGGCGCACACGGAGCCAAACGGATGAAAGAATGCTGTCAGGAAACGATCGTCTACGGAAAAACTCAATCATCTCAGAGGACTTGTTGAGAAAATCGTCATAACATGCTCAAACATTATTCTTTTCTCCAGTCTGATCCTGACACTCGTGACGCTTTCCATGACTTACCTCTGGTGGCTTATAGGCGTGATAGAAATCTGAAGGATATCTCGGTTCATAGCCACCTTAAGTCTTCTGTTCCTGACCATTTTGGCACTGTTCGTTGCTCACATGTCCGTTGCTATACATGTCCTTACGTAGTTCAGATGTGCTGCATTTCATTTCCCAAGGCCACTTTCTCCATCGATGAGGCCTTTACATGTGAATCCTGTAATGTCATTTACGTGATCATATATGTAAACGCTGTGGCAAACAGTACATTGGGGAAACCGGCTTACGATTGAGCGATCGCTTTTGTAACCATCTTCATGCCATCAAGCACAGAACACCCACTCCTGTGGCCACACACTTCAACGGCGATGGTCATCATGGTGCTTTTGATATTCAGGTCACCATCATCAGATCTTGCACCACCGATGATAGATCTAGGTATGCTCTAGAAAAAAGTCTCATTTTTGAATTGGGTACACTCAAGCCTTTTGGACTCAATTCCGACCATTCCAGTCTAGTACTGGGTTGGTGTGGTCTTTGTCTTTATTCTTTTTTTTCCGTCATTTACTCATCTTTTTGTTCATTTCGTTTCCACATATATATTTACGATTTTAATGTACTTTCTCGCATCTCATTTCCATATTTCTGTTGGATGTTGTGATAATTTGACCATTCGTCGTTCTTTTGATGTTTTGTTTGTGTCTTTATAAAGACCTTTTGGTTGAAACGTTGACTGTGGTTTGTGTATTGTAATTTTTATGATTTCTTGTGTGCCCATCATTACCTACTAGTTTTAGCTATAGTCTGTCGTGTCCCATTGAAACGATATATAAACCTGTGTTTTACGTAAGTCCAATCATCTGACAGAGAGATGTCTAACTATGAATCCACTGAAATTAAAATGTTTTTTTGCCAATCTAACTAACCACTAACCTTTTCTGTGAACTAATTTCAGCATGAGTTTGTGTTCTCTCAAAGAGAAGGCCATTTTTTATAGGCCAGACACGGGATACCTGTTGAGTACATCCATGCAATATATATCATACACTGGCTATTATAAACATTGATAGACTTAGAATATTAGTTGTGGCAACTGTGATAAGACTGCCTTAGAATATTAGTTGTGGCAACTGTGATAAGACTGCCTTAGAATATTAGTTGTGGCAACTGTGATAGAATGTCTCAATGTTAGTCAACGCAATTGTGATAAGACTGTCTCAGAATGTTTGACAATTATTAAGATGATATATGATAATGACAATAAAAAAACTTTTTAGCTGTGAGTGGATAGCTCTTGACAGATAATAGCCTTTCTGGCAATAAGATTCATTGTGTCAAACGTATGGTTGTGTAAGGATGTTTATGGATGCATGTTTGGTCCCTGAAGGAAGACATTCCAGTGTAGCAGTAACCCATTATTGCCATATACTTCATGGCCAACTAGTTCCATCATTCTTCTGTCAGATATGATGACCCATCTGCAGTGATGATATATCTGAAATTCCCCACCAACTAGGAGTCTGAACAAAGGTGCAATGTCCACTGGCTTGCATCTCTTTATCACCTATTGAAGATTATTTGATAGAAGTAAGAAGTTGAGACAAGAAGTGCATTTAACCCATGGGTGAGGGAGAAACTGGACATACAACATGATAATATAACTGTAATGAAAACTTGAAGAAAAATCTCACTATACAAGCATAACATCTACTAGAAGTATTTGGTACAATACAAACATCAGTGGACAAATCATGTGAAAACATACCAACTTTTTAATTTCATATGCTACTGCTCTATCTCGGAAACTTAAAAAGTTGTAACTTAAAATACCGATCTAGCTATTTGCGCGCAATGAACTTGCCATCCACCTCCCACTCAGTGTGCAACGCGCATGTCGAGTGGTCAGGGGCTCTCATTCCGCAAATTGTCGAATATTGGATGCATCGGTATATGCGTCTTTATCGGAATTTTGTTCCGTTTAATTATGTTAGCTATTTGTTCCATAGAAACCTGTCCACTGATTCTTGTATTGTACCAAGTACAATGTAGCATGCTGATGTGTCTAGTATGCCTCTGGTAAGATCTGTAGACATTTTTCACATGCAGTAGATTGATAGTTTGTTTGATAGCTATCCTATTCAGGACGCAGCCATGAACCCAGCATTTTTTGGCTGTAGTGATTTTCTAGGCAATATAAATACATTCAGTAATTTACCATTGCTTTGTGAACAGTCCGGATGCACAATTGTCTGTTTGGGATTCGAACCCGGTACCTTGGCCATCACAAACATGCATTGTATCACACCACCACAGAACCAGACTGTAGCATAGTGGATTGATAGAAGAGAAATAATCATTCTTCAAGAATAGTGGAAACGGTTTTTTTGTTAGGTTGGAAGGGGTGTTTTCAGACCACGAGGACTAATGTATCCTGAAAATGGGCCACAAGTGAAAACATTTTTTGAGAATCACTGCTCTCAGTGACAATTTACCTGAAATGGTAGTGGAGTAGAGTACTCCCCTCCTTCTTCCTTGAAGAAACTGAGCATGCTGGACTCAACCACACAGATGCCACACTCTTCTTGTCCTACAAACAATCAATATAAAAACAGAGTACTGTAGACCATAGACATGTATGCTTACACAATAATCTGAATTTCATGGACATGCAGTAGCACTTCTTATATAAGAATCTGCATATGTACAGGAAGATGTAGTCAGTGTTTTCTGAGATTTGAATGTTTTAGGATGATTGATGTTTAACTAAACAGAACAGATTGTTAGTTTCAACATAACTGAAGTCCATCTAAACAGGACAGACTATTAGTTTCAACATAACTGATGTCCAACTAAACAGAACAGATTGTTAGTTTCAACATAACTGATGTCCAACTAAACAGAACAGATTGTTAGTTTCAACATAACTGATGTCCAACTAAACAGGACAGACTATTAGTTTCAACATAACTGAAGTCCATCTAAACAGGACAGACTATTAGTTTCAACATAACTGATGTCCATCTAAACAGGACAGACTATTAGTTTCACCATAACTGATGTCCAACTAAACAGGACAGACTATTAGTTTCAACATAACTGATGTCCATCTAAACAGGACAGACTATTAGTTTCACCATAACTGATGTCCATCTAAACAGGACAGACTATTAGTTTCAACATAACTGATGTCCATCTAAACAGGACAGACTATTAGTTTCACCATAACTGATGTCCATCTAAACAGGACAGACTATTAGTTTCAACATAACTGATGTCCATCTAAACAGTACAGACTATTAGTTTCAACATAACTGATGTCCAACTAAACAGGACAGACTATTAGTTTCAACATAACTGATGTCCATCTAAACAGTACAGACTATTAGTTTCAACATAACTGATGTCCAACTAAACAGGACAGACTATTAGTTTCACCATAACTGATGTCCAACTAAACAGGACAGACTATTAGTTTCAACATAACTGATGTCCATCTAAACAGGACAGACTATTAGTTTCACCATAACTGATGTCCATCTAAACAGGACAGACTATTAGTTTCAACATAACTGATGTCCAACTAAACAGGACAGACTATTAGTTTCAACATAACTGATGTCCATCTAAACAGGACAGACTATTAGTTTCAACATAACTGATGTCCATCTAAACAGTACAGACTATTAGTTTCAACATAACTGATGTCCAACTAAACAGGACAGACTATTAGTTTCAACATAACTGATGTCCAACTAAACAGGACAGACTATTAGTTTCAACATAACTGATGTTCATCTAAACAGGACAGACTATTAGTTTCAACATAACTGATGTCCATCTAAACAGGACAGACTATTAGTTTCAACATAACTGATGTCCATCTAAACAGTACAGACTATTAGTTTCAACATAACTGATGTCCATCTAAACAGGACAGACTATTAGTTTCAACATAACTGATGTCCATCTAAACAGTACAGACTATTAGTTTCAACATAACTGATGTCCAACTAAACAGGACAGACTATTAGTTTCAACATAACTGATGTCCATCTAAACAGGACAGACTATTAGTTTCAACATAACTGATGTCCATCTAAACAGTACAGACTATTAGTTTCAACATAACTGATGTCCAACTAAACAGGACAGACTATTAGTTTCAACATAACTGATGTCCATCTAAACAGGACAGACTATTAGTTTCAACATAACTGATGTCCATCTAAACAGGACAGACTATTAGTTTCAACATAACTATGTCTAACTAAAGATGACAAATTGTTAGTTTCAACATGATTGGTGTCCAACTAAACATGACACATTGTTACTTTCAACAAGTCATTCTTACCTCCAGCTCCCATCTCTGACCTTGAATCTACACTGTGCTCATTTGATGACAAAACAAATGTTCCCCAAAGAGCCTAGAATACAATACAAGATAACTGTTCAAGCTATGTATTATTGTTACTGATTATTAATATAACTAATAAATAACAAAAATAGAAAATGTAAAGTAATGGCAATGAAAAATAACAAAAAATAAATTAACAAGGACTTTTTCCAGGTTATAGTTCAATAAGGACGTGTCTCAAGAAACAACTATGAACTAGAAATAAACACAAGAATACAATCAATACAATAGGATGGTCTTTCCACAGGATCCTATTCTAAAACTAAACAGGTCACAACAAACTACAATTTTTTAGACTTCGCACAGGACACTGCAGACTACAAGCTCATCTCCACAAAATTAAGGCTGTCCAAACTGACCAATGCCCATGTCAAAAGGGTCCCCAGACTCCAGAACATATTCTGAAAACACTCTTTGCTGACGTGAGAACCAAAATATGGCCCCAAGAGACAGATCTGAAGTTGAAGCTGTGGGGCAACCGTGAGGACCTCCTGCTGACGACTGAATTTGTGGAGGCGGCCCACCTTCCTGTATAGATAGACTTATGAGCATAGGAAACTGATCGCAGAAGAAGGATGGTCTCACCATTACATCCCATTGTATTAGAAGAGGAAAGACGCAATCATGTTTAGTTACAAGTAATAGCAGAGTGCATTTGAATTTTATGCACATTTGATAACAAAAATCAAACTAGTTTATTGTAAGTGGAACAGCCCTTCACATTGTGGTGGTTCTGATGCTTCTGTGACTGATTTGTTACGTTGATACTCTGGTGAATACCGTTCCCCGGGATATTGATTAATTTCCTAGTGTACCCCAACCGCATGGGATTAACATCACTTAACCAATTTTCTTAACTTTGTTCCCTTTCCCATTTCGATTCACTTCCTTGTAAAATATTCTCAACTATTGCATTTTACTTAATGCAAATTACTGTATCTGTACATGTTCATGAATAAGTATTTATCTATTTAATCTTATTTTTGTATTTGTACTAGTCCTATTCCATTTGTATTTATGTGTGTAAATATATAGTTGTTTATATTCTTATCTGTTCATCCAATTGTAGGCATTAATGCATTGTAATATTTATTTTTACAAATCTCTTTCTTCATTAATGTATTTGCATATATTTTTATAGTTTAGTTTTCTCAACAACAAAAAAACAGGCAAAGGCTCACACATGTATTGGTATGAGCATATGTGAGTATTCATTTATTTTTTCATATATTTATACACCTTCTTTGGGTCATATATTTGCACATGTATATATCTATATTTCAATGCATGTTTTATGTTAACCTTTAGCGCCATATCAATGATATATATAAACATACTGATGATACATAAAGAGTATTTTCCATTTTTGACACTGTTTATTTTTAGCCCCTATGTTTGTTTGTTTGTTTTGCGTTCGCTCCATTGTAACCATCACGGATATCCGTGCGATTTCCGCCGGGAGCGTGATTACGTTGTGCCACCGTTATGCGCCTTGTAGGCCTAGCACATCCGATTTCGGCAGCCCCTATGTGAATATATGTCTTTGTGTGATCGTACACATGTACACTTTTTTTTTGGGTGTTTGCATATGTCTATATGTACAGTAAGGAACACATCACTGATGTGAAGCATTCACTTATTCAGGTTTGACACTGACTGATTTTCCTGTAGTATTCCACTTACCTGGTTTTATTTTTTTCTATTGATAGTGTGTAAAATTCAAACTAACACCATTTTTGCTTATAACTACACATGACTTTCCTCTTCTAATACAATGGGATGCAAATGTGAGACCATCTTATTTTACTGTGTGTGTATATTTTTAGTTCATTGTTGTTTTTGTATAAAGGTCTCTATTGGACCGTAATGTGAGAAACATACATGTTCCTTTGTGTTGTGTTATTTTTCATTTGCATTAATTTACATTTGATATGTTTTCTATTTATTAGTTACATTAGTAATCCGTGAGAACAATACATTATCATAGTTGTTGTCACTTCTTATTTTTGTTACTGCTGCACTCTCCAACTTGTTGAAATTCTGACAGTTTGATTATTATTATAACACCGTCTTTTGATGTTTTGTGCGTATCTTGATAAATATCTTTTGGTTGAAACGTTGAATATGATTTGTATATTGTAATTTGTATGTTTTCTTGTGTGCAATTCATTTCCCACTAGTTTTAGATATTGTCTGTCGTATCTGATTGAAACGATTATATAAACCTGCGTAATATGTAAGTACGATTATTATTTATAGTAGATACCATACATGTTGATATACTCTACAACAAAGATGCAAATAAGTTGGAAAAACTTGAGGTCTAGGTGCTGCAAGTTAAACAACCAGTATATATGACAACAGGAAAACAATTATCAAAAATAATTGTAACGGTGAGTGGCTTTACTATCAACCTCCAAACAGAAATATTTAGATTAGAAACATGATGCTGCTGGCTTAAATAACCTTTAGCAACCTGTAGTCTAGAAATGTCTACATTGAGGTAGCCATTTGTAGTCATGGACAACAATTGTCCATGTTTATTTTGCCATCACACTCTTATAGTTAGTGTGTACTAGAGGGATTGTTCCTTAGTTTTTCTGTATCAATATAAATTCGTAGTCATAATTTATTCGACTTTTCACATTTGGAAGTCTACTGCTTAGGCCTAGCTTCGATGCCGCCATTTTTTGCTATTTCCACTCACGGATTATAATTCAAATAAGGACGAATTTTAAAGCTTCAGTAGTTCAGTAACTGTAGATCAACGTATGGTGTTTAAGAGAGATGCTTATAATATTTAATAGTGATATAATTGAAGTAATTTACGACGAGGAATTTGAGGAGCAGTGTTTTCTACAACTAGGTCTATGTGTGACCATGACGCGGTAAATACTTTGTGTGCTTTTATCCACATTCTCAATTTTGGTTGTACAAAACATAACACTGACACACACAAGCAAATAACACTTTCAAATCTTATCAGCATTCAATTATCTCTATTGTCTATGAATTTGAAATCAATAACTCAATACCCCGGTAAACAAAAATGTTAGTCAAAAAAACACACGTGCAGAAAAATCATAAGTCATAAAAAATGACAGTGTCAGAGGAAATATGCATTATATTTAGCTGGGTTGCTACAGTTTAACACTAAAACAGTATAGACACTGCTAACACACTAGTGAAACACCAACTGATATCCTGCCCTGTTCTACAAAGATATATGGCATACCTATTTGCCAAAATACCCAAGCATTGATCACACTTTACACAGCAACCCAGAATAACTGAAAAGAACAGCACATTTCCATAATGAGGCATTGAAGTCATCAAGAGCTGATGCTCAGTGACTGGTGGATCAAAGATAAGACATATGATATGCTCAGTGGAGATAAAATCCTTTCCACTTAAAGTGTTAGACATTTACACAGTAACCTAAAATGACAATTATGAATCTTCTCATAATTCTTTGCCATATAACAGAGATCCACTCACAATTCACAGATTGAGATAGCGACAGCATATTTTGATTGTTAATGTAGACAACTTGACAAGTAAATTTAAGTAGGAAGCCAGAGGACAATTTTTAAAAATTCTTGAGACTAACAGTTTCAATTCCCATTAGTCTGAAGAATTTTTGACAACTTGACAGTAAATTTTGATTGAATATTTAGACACATGATAATACAGCTTGACAATGTATATTTTTTATCTCAAGAATTGTTGACAGCTTGACAGTAAATTTTGATTGAATATTTAGACACATGATAATACAGCTTGACAATGTATATTTTTTTATCAGGTATTTAGACATATAATGAGACAAAGTAAACTGCCACTTGTTGCAGAAGGAAACTGACATTGCAAGGTCAGAAATGATATATTTAAAAAAAAAATTTATTAGTTGAATAAATACCTGTAGTACAGGAGTGTCCATTGTAAAGGTTTTCACAACTGTCCGAACACCATCTTGACCTCCTCGACTCCAGACGACAGTTGCACCACGTACATAGAGTTCTTCATCAAATGCATCTTTGGGACTGCATGTTTTGAACACCCAACTCTCCTTCTGCAAAAATTTAGTGACAAAAATTGACAATATCTCATACAAAATGTGCACTGTCTACAAAAAATGTATTAATACAACACAATTAAACCTTCATGTGAAAAAGAAAAGTAGGTTGCCCAAAAGGAACTCAACGCTGAACAATCAATACAGTAAGCTCAATATTGGACATAAACAAGAACTACAGCAACTAGCAATGTGGCTCTCAACATGGAAAGAAATGAATACTACCTTATGTGTCATCTTTAGCCCAAATGGAACTGACTAGCTATACAGCACTAGACTAAACTAAGACCTAGTTTCTCACTAAATTGTACAATGAAATATTGGTGCAGACCACTTTTCGCCATCTGTGCAGAGTATGAGCTCACCACAGGAGAGATGTAAAAGAAATGTGATCAGATGTTTTCAACACCTGTGGGTTTGGAACACTCAACTTCACAACTTGCCATCAGGCTATTTCCGATTGGGTTAAACCGAGTGTAACCTTCCACCAAAACAGCAAAGCGACCAGGCAAGTTTTGATCCGATATTTACCTCTTCTTCTGTCAGATTCAGAAACACTATTTTGTTCTACTATCTATCACCAGGTGGTGCTATCATAGTCCCATAGGTGGTGCTACCATTGAGATTAGGGGTTTGTGAAGGCAATGTAGTCTATGTTCCAGAACCAGATGTGTCAACCTGATTGAGATGTAGTCTTGTTCATTCAGGATGGTCTTGATGTTGTCTATCCCTCTTTTCATCGGTCTGCACTAAGCTCTGTATCCTGATTCCAACTTGTTATAAGCTCTCATGAGAAATTGATCGTTCATCCTCATAAAATGTCCAAACCATTTTATCTGTTGTTTCTCTGTATATTCGATGCATGATGTGACAACTATTATCTTTCTGATGTTTTCACTGCGCATTTTGTCAAGTCTGATGACCCCAATAGCCTTTCTTAGACATTTCATTTCATAAACCTCAATCTTTCTCTAATGTGTAGATTTGTCAGTTGTCAAGTCTGGCATTGGTAGCATAGTTTTGGTATAAAGATGCTCTTAATCATGTTTCTTTACTTTCATATTAACTTTTTGGGTGCAATAGCAAAGGTGATAGCTGGTATGTCACAGCATTTGCCTTTTGTTTCTATCTATCTATTGAGTCTTCCATCCTCTGTGAAGATACTTCCTAGGTACTTGAACCCTTTGAGCTGTTTTATTTTTGTTTTCTATATTTGGATGTTTAAGTGCTCTGTTAATCTCACTATTTGCATAGTTTCTGTATTATTATGTATTTGCACAGAGAAACAATAGATTTTTGAAAATATTTCCTGATGCTCTTATATGTTCAGTTTTACTGCTGTTTCCCAATCACTAAATTCAGTAGCCAAAGTGTTATGCCTGCTGAAGGCTCGCACCTGGACTGTTGGAAGGGAATTCATATTTCTATATGCAGCATGTCAGGGATGGATGGAATATGTAAGGTCTAGGCTAGACGTCCCACTTACAATACAAGGACTTTTGTGATGCGCACAATACTGCCTCTCACAATCCAGGTGCAGCTGCTGTCTGGCTGATAGTAAGCTTCTTGCAAAAAGGCATCATGCACAAACATGCCCATAGAAAAACTTTTATGAGGTATTCCTGTTTCAAACAAATCTTGCGATGGGAATGACCGAGTGCAGCGGTATAACCAGATCTCTCCTTCTTTCTCTTTTCTTGTCTACCACACTTTCTTGTAGAATCTTGATGACCACAACAATGATCCTGAATGGTAAGGAGGAACATCTCTACCTTGAGTGGATCCAGGCCCTGTAATGTCCCAGCTGCAGCCAAACGGTGTCTTGCAAACTGAAAATGCACCCAGTCAGAACATGTCCTAATCTTGAAAGCAGAATACTCATGAGGGATCTGAAAACTCAATGCTGGGGAGAATCCCTAGATTACATGTCACTAGGCATTACATGTCACATTGTGACACGGTCACAGCAAATATTTGGCCACATAATCAAGGATCAAAGCCTGCCTCTCCAGTGTCTGTGACCAGCAGGGAATGCATCTCTGTGAACCCCACCTGAATCCACAAAATCAATGATTTTTCATGGAGATTCCATGGGGGTAATTGATCACATTAACAGTTTCAGATAGAGGAAGACATTTACATGTCAATCTTTGGAATGGAGATCTGCAGAAAACAGCCAAACCTACAATGCCAGTCAAACAAAATCTACAATACTAGCACGGCGTCACCTCAGTTACCAAGGCCTGCGTAAGAGAGATCACCCACCTTGCTCCTTGCAAAAAGTCAGCGAGGGGGAACCTAAACATCCTACAACTAAACATAGCAGGTATACAAAACAAGATCACAGAAGTAATAAAAACATTACATGAATAAAACGCACACATAGCCCCTCCAGGAAACAATACCACCATTGAAAAAAATAAACATCATGGGCTGCTACAATCAATCAAGTGTCATGCCGACTGGCGTAGGAGATCATGTTTCTCCGCGACTCTGTCTCTTGTGTTGTCAATAAACTCAGTTGGTGAGCTTCTACCATGCCACTATACAAGTCCATCTAGTAACTTTTCTCTTTGTCGACCTCTATCTCTTCTCCCTTTGATCTTTCCAGTGGTTAACTAAGTTGTATCGAAACATAACCTAGGGATATTTACAGTAGTAGTTTCCCCTGACTTTCTACTGGGTTATTTATGGTGTTCTCCACGAGCCTTTGACTAAATAGCCTGACCTACAAGGCAGTAGTGGTTTCATTTAAGAGTGGCCTTCTCTTAGATGAATTGTCCTCCCGAAACTAACAAACTCCATCTATTCGGAATGCACAATGAAAATCATCGCCGGTCGCCATCTTTCGAACTATTGTGTCACAATAACAAACAGGGTCATTTCACAGTCCACATGCACATAAACAAAAGTTAACACGCTATTGTAAGTCAAACGTGACAATATCCTTTATGTCCGCGAAATATATCACAATAGCACAGGAAAAACAGCTTCAGATAACATTTTCTTGCTTAAACATTCGCAAGTTAGCGGGTGAAGAAATTTTCACTGTCGTCCACTGCCATGACTGCTACACATAACACAAATGTAAATGTCTGAGGTGTCATGGTATTATGACACTAATTCCAAATGATGTCCAAGCCAGTGTAACCAACAGTCCTGAAGGAGACAGACCACCAGAGAATAAAAGTATGGGACAAACACAACACCTGTTATACACTGCACAATATTTGCGGTTCCCCAACATCATCCAGAAGTCTGCCAAAATTTTAGCCCACATTAAAGAGAACCATCATAGCTGGCGACTTTAATGCACTTTTCCAAGCCTTGGCTACAAGTGTCGTACCAACAGAGGACTAGAGATTGAAGATGTGCAACAGTTCATACCTATTCCTATTACAGACCTTGGAGACTCCACCAACACTCTTATAGAGGGCACACAATTCGACCAGCCAACCCGATCTGACATTTGTTTCATCTGATATAGCAAACAACCATCACCATCAAAGTCCTAGAAGATGTGGGCAGTGACCACAGACCAATCTTAACAACTGTTTCCACACCAGTGATGACTATGATCATGGCAAAGTTCTTGGAATCGCCTTGGCTATTTTTGGCATGTGAACCCAAATTGCTTACAAGAATTTGTAGACGAATATGGCAGGTGTACTGATTTAGAACTGTACATGGAGACATAAGCAGAGAGAGGTTAAATGCTTGATGATCTGAATTTGAGAACTCGAACACAGAACTAATTAAGGGAAATTTCAAGTTCTCGCTGGACGGAACAGAGCAGCAACATATTTATTAGCTTTTTGGACCGTGGGTTAAATGGGTACCAGAGGTGTGTGACTGTACGATCTAGAAAATGTTTTAAACTTGTATTTGAAAGTTTTAGGATGACTGTCACTAGTAATGGTCGGAACATCTGAGCATTGTATGTATCCATCAATGAGTTCTGGTTGTCCTGGAAGAATTGAGTGACAGACAGTTGACTAGAAGAAGTAAGAAATTGACCAATAAGATCTATGGTTAGAAAGAAATGAATGAGGGACAAGGGAAGACAATAAAGAGGTGTGCACCAAAAGAGGAACAAAAGGAGCGTGCAATGCAGTTTTGAGACACTTAGATTAAGTGCTGGACATTCGGAGATGGAGTTGAGAACTTGAGAGAGGACAGAAATTCTTCCTTCCAGCAAGCGAGAGAGTAGGAAATTAAAGTTGCAGCGAGAAATTGATTTCTCTACAATTCCAGTTACAAAATTCTGGATCAAGTGTTTGCAATCATATCCTGTTCTGTCTGAGACTTTGTTGCACATTCTTCTTCCACTTCCAAAAACATATTTTGTGAGACAGGGTTTTCCAGCTTGTTGGCTATCAAGTCTAAATACAGAAGTAGACTTGTTGTGGAAGATGATCTTCGTTGTGATCTGGCAAAAACTGCCCCGAGAATTTCTGATCTAGTGAGAAAGAAGCAATTTCAACCTTCACACTGATGTTGGCTTCTTACACATACTATCGCAAAATGTAGGAATGTATTTTACCGTTGTTATATTCAGTATTTTACTCATGTTACACCATGCTTCAAGACAAAATTTCATTTATTTTTAATTTGAAATAAATATTTCAAAACATATAATCACATGTTTTTTAATTATGTCCAATTTTTAACAATGACAATACATCCTGCATATAAAATATTTACATTACGATTCATAACAATAGCAAAATTATAGTTACGAAGTAGCAACAAAAATTATTCTATGGTTAGGAACATGAGGAACTGTAGTAAAGGGCCATGGCATTAGGAAGGTTGAGAACTGCTGCTATAGAGTATATAATAGAATAATTTCACTATAAAGGCAAATGTTAAACAAGATAGAAATACAAGACAAAAACCCAAGATAGAAATCAATCAATAAACCTGTAACCCTTCAGGGTCATAGGGGTACCACATTGGATGCTTCAGCACACAGAGTCCTCCAGCGAATTCTATCCTCAGCGACGCGGATGAGTGTGGAAATGTCTTGCCCTGTCCATTCCTTGATGTTGTCTGTCCATGCCTTTATTTGCCATCCTCTGCTTCTTCCACACTCGACAGTTCCCTGCAGTATTGTTTTTGGCAAGGAATTGTGCCTGCATACATGTCCGAACCATGCTAGTTTTCGTCGTTTCACTATTGCGAGCAATGGCTCCTGAACACATCTCTACTTTATTTCTTACGTACATATTGGTCTTATGTTCCCTATAGGAAACTCGTAGAATTTGTCTGTAGCATTTGTACTCGAAAGCCTATAATTTTCTCTCCATGTCCGCCTCTCACAACCATACAACACAACAGAAAGCACCAGCGACTTATACAGTTTGATTTTCACTCCAATGCTGATTTTGCTTTTCCAAATCACAGTTAGCCTTAACAAGGACCCTAAAGCCATCTTCTACAGCCTTACTAAGATAGAAATACAAAACACTAGATACATCAATATTCAACTAGACAAATCTACATTCAACTAGACAAATGACAACAGTCTAACCTTGACAGACTCCTGCAGAGAGATTTCTTTGAATGATTTAATTAGTGGAATCCCATGATCTTCAATGGGAGAGCCACTTTTTCTCTTGATCTGAAACTGCCCAGGATGTGCATGTATATAATCTCTGCCAAAGGGAATAAAGTCCTGGGTGTCACAGGAAGTAATCATTTCATCTGACTCCAGGGTGAAGGACGGAGCACAAAGGATTTACCTGCTAAAAGAAATTAAAAACTACAACTTTATAACAAATGTCAGGTTGCTCATCTAGCGCTACTGACAAATACCACTATAACAAATATCAGGTTGCTCATCTGTCACTAGTAACAAATACCACTTTAACAAATGTCAGATTGCTGTTCATCTAATACTGGTGAGAAATATTACTTTAGCAAATGCCCGGTCTCTCATCTATCATTGGCTAATATGACCACTTTAACAAATGTCAGGTTGCTCATCTGTCACTGTTGGCAAAGACCACTTTAACAAATATTTATTTTCTCATCTAACACTGGTGACAGACCACTTTATACAATCAGAGTACCAACAGGAAAATTATATTATAATTATGATGCAGAAACTTGAGCGATCGAGATTGCAACTGAGAAAATGTTAAACTTCATTCTTGGTTCAATTTGTAGTATTTCTGGCAGATACAAGATCAGTACTCCCGGCAATACAATCTAAAAAACTACCAGACCCACAAACACTACTGACAACTGTGTAACCAGAATAAGGAGGCTATGCAGTGGATACCATCTCACTGATGTTTCTCAATAAGTTACAAAGTGAGTTAGTCCACGTAGAGTGGTGAAGGAATGCAAGTGCATTAGTGAATCCATCTAAAGTATCTATAACATGGTTTTCCCTCAATAATCACATAGGGCAGATTTCATGAATCGGTGTACACTGTGACCTTCGCTCAGGTTTCGAGGTATTACCTAACCTTTGCAGTATGATTTATAGAATTTATATTTAAAATAGGGTTAGGAATAAGGGTTAGGATCAGTTATAAATTAAAAAATAAATTAGTTATAAAAGTTATATTTATAAATGTGGTTTGTGTCGGGAGATCTGACGTCACGGCATCCATTGGTGTTACACGCGCAGTGTACACCGATACAAAAAATTTACCATCACATAGTAAATATGCCCACAGCTGCATTAATTTGTACAGAGACACCCTTGAAAGAACCAGGATAATGAGATATTTGGTTTTGATATCTTTTGACAGAAGTCTGAGATTTAGGGAGCATGACCACATCATTTTAGAGGCAAGCAGAAGTCTTGCAGCAATAAAAGTTATGGCTGCTACTAGGTGTGAACAGAGGTTACTACTTCTTTTATATCAGGGCCTGGTAGTTTCTGTAATAGAATATGTATTGGCAATTCTTACGCTCACCAAGATGCAAACTGAATATGGACAATATTCTGAATGGTGCTATGCATATCGTACTTGGGTTTACTATAGATACATCAGTACGAGCCATGCGATTCTTATTCGACTGTCCAAATATAGAGCACAAAATGCAACTATGCAGAGCCAGCGCCTACCTCCAAATCACAGCTGACAGAGAACACTCACTGCATTCTGAAATTCAAAAACTGAAAGGTAGTAGACCAAAAACAGGAAAGTAATGGATGGGGTGTGCAGAGGACGTCATACAAAGTGTGTGCATGTGGAAGATCTGGCACCTGGTGAAGATTGGTTAAGTGTGCCTGTGGATTGTCAGACTTCATCTCTTCTCAGTAATGTGCATGTATCACCTCATTGCCTGCCAATAAGTTGGCTCATTTCCTCTGACCCCAGCATGACCAGGGCAGTATATCCATGTAATGCTCTGGACAACTGAGTTGTTCAATAAGTCCCACTATTCTTTTCTCAGCATGAACTTTTCTATCTTGCACAGCATGCTTTGAGAGTCTGTGAGTATTACCAATTGTGTTGATGTATCAGTTATCAACCAATTAAGTGCTGATGTAGCTCCCTCTATCTTCATCCTCATGCTTGATGTGACAGTGGAATATGCTGAAAATTTCTCAACCAACTTCACACCATTTCTGTAGGCAACAAAACCCTAACTTTTTATGTGTTTCTGTTAACTGAGCCATCTGTGTATAATAATTATGTCTTGTGGTTTTAAGTGTAGCTGGGTGAGTTCATGCACTGTAACCTGGGCCCTGATACCCATCCATTTTCTACATGCTTTATCAGATTATCTAGTTGTAATATTACTTTAGTCAGTGATTTCTTCTCAGTATATAGAGATAATAGTATAGTATACTTCACGACTTCACCCATTCACTATGATTCACCGTCGTTTCCTATTTCTTCAAATTCACATAGTAAGTAAGTAGTATATAGTAATAGTTATATAGTATACTGATAATACTCTTTGCAGTTTGTCTTCAGCCTCTGTCATCCATGATCTGCCAAACGTGATTAATTTTCCATTTGATTCATCTAGACGTTGGTACTGTAGCAGGTGATGGCTGTATTCTGCCACTACGACCTAACTTGTGCTACCTGATGTCACACTCAGCTGGAGTGGAGAGATCAAGCATGAGAAATCTCATAGCAAAGATGGGTGTCACCACACTCAAGTTTCACTCAACTGTATCTTCAGGCTATGCCTGGATTCTCAGTTAATACTTTCTATTTATGTTCCTAGTTTTTGCTAGGTCCCTTCTCAGACTACACTACTGAAGACAAGTTAGCGAGTGTAGACGACAAAACTGGAGTCAGTTATTAAAATTAAATTAAATTAATAATAATAATTAATTTTATTTACTACATTTATTTATCATCAATACATGCCTGGATTATAAACTGGATCTGGAATTTAAACGTTATGCCACCATTAATATAATATATATATATATACTTGTTTAAAACGGTAAAGTAAGATTAGGCAAAAATCTCATATTGTCGAGTTTTACATGATTTTAAACTTTAAACACAGATTTCCTGCCAAATCCTTCTGCGCCATTTTTGTTCATGATCTACGTGGCTCGCACTTTTCGCATTTATTTTTCGTGCCTTCTTAAATTGGTTGTTTGGTGCATAGCTGTCATGTGTGTGTCATCGTCCATCACAAGTAATGCTAACTATTTGTTACATCGACTATTGAAAATTATGTTAGAATTATGCCCATAACCAATAGTTTGCATATAGCTAATCAGCCCTATTCAAGCTGTAAATGTCCTTGGACAGTCGGGCATGCAATGACCACTTTAGACGGATTTTGGGCTATCCGTGACTTTCTAGCTACTCTTCGTTGTTGAGATGCGACACTTCTCTTTTCACAAGATAATGCGCCCTTTTTGACTGGAAAGTGCCATGTAGATCTATTTTGTGCAAGTTCTTCCCATGTATCTTGGTCTATTTCAAAGGCTGTGAGTGAGGTTTCAACGAGTTCTTGTAGCGCTTCTTTTGGCCACCGTGAGATAGTGTACCCTTCTCCAGCTCACCATAGAGAAGTATATTTAGCAAACGATGGTCTCACATAAGCACCAAATGACCTGCCCAACGAATCTGTGTCTGCATCAGGATAGTGTCAATGCTGGGGATACCAGCTCTATCAAGGACAGTGGTATCTGGAATCGTGTCTTGCCATCTGATGTTCATAACTTTTTTGAGACAGGTTGTGTGAAAGTGATTGAGTTTTTTCACATGACGTCTATACACAGTCCATGTTTCACTAGCGTATAACAGCACTGGAAGTACCACTTCTATGTAAACTTTCAGCGTAGTCAGTAGGTTAATGCCATTTCTACACATTTCAATCATCATTTGAATAGTATTATTCCGAAAATGAGTATCACAGGAGAAAAAAATGTGAATTGTGACCCTATTTCTGGAAAACACAAATATACAACTCTTTCTGATAAGAATCCCTTCAATTTATTTAAATATCATCTGATTCAACGGGTTCTAAAGTCGTAGAGGATTGACTTCACTGTACTCGGTTTCCCATATGCAATCCGTCACTCTCAGCGAAGTGGCTCACCGCATGTCAAAAGTACCACTCATAGCACATAACTCTGTAGCCTCAAGTGATAATCCAGAGGTATTAGCCACTATACTAGGGAGATCCCCGTATATTTGTTTCTGGACAGTACTTTTAAGTCTATGAGTAAGTCTAACTAGAAATTCTGGCTAAGAATTAAAATGGAACATGGACCTATACCCATTTGTGTAAAACATAGCATGCAATATCTTTTTTCGTTTTTGCTATTCAATAATATATCTGTAAAAAGGTAATGGACCAATAAAAAGCCCAGATTCTAGGAAAATAAATCCAAGATCCACAGAACTGATGGAAAAAGTCCAGACCTGGTCCAGAGAACAGACCTGGCGTGACAACAGTGGTCTCGAGATAAGATTATCCTGAACAATGATTATCCCATTTTGGCGGAATTATATTTATTTTCATGGGAAGGAGGGGGACACAGGAAGGTAACTATTTGAACGATAAATAACAAGTTGCATGGAGATAAACATTAAAAACTTTGTTGATGTGTACAGAAAGTTAGCGACCTTTTTGTTTGTGGTACGAAAGGAAGCCACGGTAACAAATTGTTCTAAAGAAGGGGGGGGGGGGCACGAGCCAAGAAAAAAATCGAGGACTACTCAGAACAATAGAGATGATTACTTTAAGGAGAATGTTTACCTAAAAGACATGTTAGATTCGTCCGTTTTCGTGATCACTTTTTGACGAGAAATTTGAAGACCTTTTGGTTAAGTTCCTAATGCTAACTCATATCAGATCCACTAAGGTGAAGGGAGGGGCTGTTGAGTACCCAAATCCCCCTCCCCCAATCTACGGGCCTGTCACCATTAATCTAGGACATTAACAGTGCAATTTTAGGGAAATTGTCAGTAACTAACTTCTACCGAAATATTTAAATATTGGCGTACTCGACATCGTTTGTCATACATTCTAGTAGAGCTTATCACGGGTCTCCACAATCATCTCAGTGTCTGAATCAGATCAAGAACTCAGGGTGTGAACGTTTAACAGACGTGGAGTAATGGAGATTTCGATAACGAAGCCGGAAATTAATCTTTGCAATTGGGATGTCCAAAAATTATGTCAACAATTTTGTTTCCAGTTTTAGATCGCTATTTTTGGTTATCCAGTTATAGAGTCCTGGTCTCCTTTCCGTTGCTTTTTTTTAGAGCACATGTCAGTAAAACATAATAACGAAACTGAAAATCTGAAATCTGTTCATCAATGCAAAAGAAGACCAAAATAATGCACATCAAAAGTACTAGCACTAGATAGCCTCATGTACTTACATAAACTATACTCGTATCGGATATGGTCCCTCTGAGGATTAATTTTAGCACCCCATACGAGTGCTGCTGCTCCGGTCGAAATCTCTGCTCACAGAAAATGTGATTTGCTGTTGGGATTTAGCGAATGACAACCTTAGAGATGTGTATATATATATATATATATATATATATATATATATATATATATATATATATATATATATATATATATATATATATATATATATATATATATATATATATATCGATAATTCTGTGCCATCCACCAATAACCATTCTAAAACTGATTTTAAGGCCTATATCTGAAGAAGAAATTAATGTTGACACTCCTCGAGATCTATGCACAAACAAAAATTATACAGCAGACGCTAACATGGTCCGCTTTGACGCAAATGTTGCCATGAATTCTACAA
This sequence comes from Meghimatium bilineatum, assembly GCA_034231615.1. NCBI lineage: Eukaryota > Metazoa > Mollusca > Gastropoda > Stylommatophora > Philomycidae > Meghimatium > Meghimatium bilineatum. The sequence goes on from CM067322.1 coordinate 25,018,737, forward strand.
CGGAAAACAAGAGGAAGACCCATGACGAGAACCAGTTGACAGATTTGAGCTAAAATCAGGACCTATAAACTAAATCTGTAAAAATTAATTAATTGCAAAAATATGGAGAAATGCTTAACAAAGATAGAAAAAAATGCACCAAAGATGTTATACAAGAAAGTACAAAACATGAGAAGTAAAAAAAAGACATCTATGAACCAACAGAAATCAACGCTGAACAGTGCAACATACTAAACAGGCACCAAGAAATCATGGAAAGATGGAAACATGACTTCAGGCATCTGTTAAACTTAAAGGAAAGAGAAGTGATTACTACAATAAATACAATAGAAGAAGACCTAAGACCATATATCTTGAAATCCGAAATTAAAGACAGTTAAACATGCACCAAACAGCAAAATGCTCCTGAAGAAAGAAGACATTGTAAAACGATGGACATAATACATAGAAGAGCTTTATGGAGAAGGAAGGACAGAATTAATAGAAACTACAATAAATTGTGAGGGACCACCTATACTAGAAGAGGAAATTATAGATGCCATAAAACAAATGAAAAAAAAGGGAAAGCAACAGGCCCTGATAATATTTTCGTGGAAGAACTAGAGGCGCTGGAAAACACCGGAATAAAGGTAATATAATTATTTAATTATGTTAATGACATTGGCCATTGACCTGATGACTTTCTAAAAATCAACATTTATAGCGTTACCAAAGAAATAGGGAGAAATAGAATGTGAAGAATATAGAACAATTAATATTTCCTGTCACATAACGAAAATTTTGTTAAGGATATTATGAGAAGAACAAAACAGAAATTTAAGGAGGAAATAGCGGATGTACAGTTTATATTTGTTGAAGAGAAAAGAACACAAGACGCCATATATACATGAGGAACTTTAATTGAAAGATCACTAGAAGTTCTGAAAGATATATAAGTTTGTTTTATTGATTACACCAAAGCATTCGACAAAGTAAAAAACGACCAGATTATCAAAGTGTTAGAAGATATTAATATGGACAGTAAATATCTTAGAATTGTGCGCAATATATACTGGCAACAGGAAGCAGCCATGAAAGTGGATAATATAACTGTGAAGTATACACGAATAAAACAAGGTGTACGCCAGGGATGTGTATTGTCACCAGATTTATTTTCTCTTTACAGCGAGAATATCTTGAGATAAATTAAGAATATGCCAGGCATTAAAATAGGAGGACACAATATCAATAATCTACAATATGCAGATGATACTGTGTTGATAGCAGAAAGCCAAGAACATCTCCAAGATCTGTTAAACAGGACGGTGATAGAAAGTGAACACAAATGTCTTCGTTTAAACATAAAAGAAGACAGAAACAATGATAATATCAAGAAGAAGGACTCCACCAAATAGTAACATAATATTAAATGAGAAAAAACTTAAAGCAGGTGAATAGTTTCAAATATTTAGGAACATTAATAACCTCAGATAGTAAATGCAAAACCGAAATTATAAGCAGCATTCCATAAAATGAAAAATATCCTGTGCAACAAGTCCATATCGATGGATACTAGAAAACGTGTTCTCAAATGCTACATTGAACCAGTGCTACTCTATGGAAGTGAAGCATGGACAATAAATAAGACATCACAAAAATCATTGGAGGCAGCGCAAATGAGGTTTATTCCAAAAATTTTCCGCATACCAAGCCTTAGGGCAAATTACACCAATCTTCAGAAACAAAAATGTAGATCTAAACACTAAAATGACACTATTCAAAACGTTTATAATACCAACTCTGTGCTACCAATGCCAAACATGAACAACGACAGCACAAGAGAAACGTAAACTAGTGACAGCTGAAATGGCATACTTACGCAGAATCCTAGGAATAGGAATATCGCTAAGAGACAGAGTGAGAAATGAGGACATTAGACAAAGAACCGGCACCGCCCCAATCTTGGAGTATATTAAGAGCCAACAGATCAAATGGTTTGTACACATCAGCAGGCTACCACCAGATAGCATGTCAAGATAAACAAAAATAGGTAGATGTGTTACCAAAATAAAACATAACACAACCTAACAACGAGATACAGGGACAGACGACGTTTCGACTATTAAGCCTTCATCAGGACAAACGAAAGACAACGATACAACGAATCTTACCTGGAAACAAACGTGGTTGATAGGGAGGAAAGAGGAGGAGAGATAGTGAATGGATAGTAGAGGAAGTAAATAAGGAGCGGCATATTGGGGAGGAAGAGAGTATGGGGAGAAGAAGTGAGGAGAGAAAGTGCACGGAAGGAGGTGAGGAGCGAAAATGGATAAGGTGTGGTAGTAAGTAAAATAGATAAGGTTACATAAAGATACTTACCTCAAAAGTGGCAAAACGCAATGAGTATAACGAATAGATAGCAGAGGAAGCAGAGATGGAGCAGCCTAGCAGGGAGGAGGAGGGTATGGGAAGAAGTGAGGAGGGGAAAGTGCACAGAATGAGATGAGGAGTGAAAATAGTTAAGGTGTAATAGCAAGTAAACTAAGATAAATGAGGATAAATTCAGATACTTACCTGAAATGGCAACAGGCAATGAGTATTAGCATACAGTCGTCATGGAAACGCAAAAGAGGATGGTAGGAGAGATCAGATGAGGGAGAGAGAGATGGAGATGAAGAATAAAGAAGAGAAAAAAGGGAGAAAAGAAAGAAACGACCGAGCAGATATAGGCAGTGGAGAGAGACTATAAGTAGGAGTAGATAATAGTGGGAAGAAAATACAGTAGTAATACAATGATGTATGTAAGTGAGAGTAAAATATAAAATATAGGTGATAATATATAAAAAAGAACTTATCTGAAACGTTGAGAACTGGCTAGCTTGAAACCAACAGTCACACTGGTGGGTCAGGGTCAATGGACAATGAAAGCTAGTAAGGCAAGTAGCATCAATAAAATACCAACATGCCAGATTGTCACACCACAGGAAGCAAGAGGACTCCAGAGATGGCAGCAGGGAAGATTGATCGATAAGTATAACGGTCCAGTATTATGACGAGAGACCGACTGAAATAATAGGCAGGGCCGTAGAGAGAAACCCGAGGCGGGTAAAAGTTAAAGCCGTGACTCCCACAAATAGTCAGAGGAGAAGAACAAGAAAAGAGAGAAGAAGAAGAGAAAAAAAGAAAGAAAAAAAAGGAAGGAAAAAAAAGAAAAAAGAAAAAAGAAGAAGAAAGAAGAAAGAAAGAAGAAAGAAGAAAGAAGAAAGAAGAAGAAGAAAACGGTGGATGGACGTGGGCCCCGAGCCGGAAATACGCCACGCAAGGACGGGATGTGGAAGTAGGAAGGAGCCCACCAGACACAGCCTGGTGGGCTCCTTCCTACTTCCACATCCCGTCCTTGCGTGGCGTATTTCCGGCTCGGGGCCCACGTCCATCCACCGTTTTCTTCTTCTTCTTTCTTCTTTCTTCTTTCTTCTTTCTTTCTTCTTTCTTCTTCTTTTTTCTTTTTTCTTTTTTTTCCTTCCTTTTTTTTCTTTCTTTTTTTCTCTTCTTCTTCTCTCTTTTCTTGTTCTTCTCCTCTGACTATTTGTGGGAGTCACGGCTTTAACTTTTACCCGCCTCGGGTTTCTCTCTACGGCCCTGCCTATTATTTCAGTCGGTCTCTCGTCATAATACTGGACCGTTATACTTATCGATCAATCTTCCCTGCTGCCATCTCTGGAGTCCTCTTGCTTCCTGTGGTGTGACAATCTGGCATGTTGGTATTTTATTGATGCTACTTGCCTTACTAGCTTTCATTGTCCATTGACCCTGACCCACCAGTGTGACTGTTGGTTTCAAGCTAGCCAGTTCTCAACGTTTCAGATAAGTTCTTTTTTATATATTATCACCTATATTTTATATTTTACTCTCACTTACATACATCATTGTATTACTACTGTATTTTCTTCCCACTATTATCTACTCCTACTTATAGTCTCTCTCCACTGCCTATATCTGCTCGGTCGTTTCTTTCTTTTCTCCCTTTTTTCTCTTCTTTATTCTTCATCTCCATCTCTCTCTCCCTCATCTGATCTCTCCTACCATCCTCTTTTGCGTTTCCATGACGACTGTATGCTAATACTCATTGCCTGTTGCCATTTCAGGTAAGTATCTGAATTTATCCTCATTTATCTTAGTTTACTTGCTATTACACCTTAACTATTTTCACTCCTCATCTCATTCTGTGCACTTTCCCCTCCTCACTTCTTCCCATACCCTCCTCCTCCCTGCTAGGCTGCTCCATCTCTGCTTCCTCTGCTATCTATTCGTTATACTCATTGCGTTTTGCCACTTTTGAGGTAAGTATCTTTATGTAACCTTATCTATTTTACTTACTACCACACCTTATCCATTTTCGCTCCTCACCTCCTTCCGTGCACTTTCTCTCCTCACTTCTTCTCCCCATACTCTCTTCCTCCCCAATATGCCGCTCCTTATTTACTTCCTCTACTATCCATTCACTATCTCTCCTCCTCTTTCCTCCCTATCAACCACGTTTGTTTCCAGGTAAGATTCGTTGTATCGTTGTCTTTCGTTTGTCCTGATGAAGGCTTAATAGTCGAAACGTCGTCTGTCCCTGTATCTCGTTGTTAGGTTGTGTTATGTTTTATTTTGGTAACACATCTACCTATTTTTGTTTATCTTGACATTTGCCCGGTGTTACTCCAGCCACCTGCTTCCTGTTTAGGGTTGTTACCCAACACTGGAACATTTATCCCCACCAGATAGCATACCGCAGCAAGCTATGCTACACAGATACAGTAAAGGCAGCCCTAGAGACCGACCTCGAAAACGATAGACCACCGTAATAAAAGAGGTTACAAATTCCACAATATACTCAGCACACACGAGGGACATCTCCAGAAAACTCACTTACCCCTGACGCTGAAAGGCATTAAAGGGTTTAGCGAATAGATATATAGATCCAGCGCACATATACTCTATTTATAGTTCAATTTGGGAATTTTGTCGCCTTGTCCGCTTCTGCACTATCTAGATCTGTGTCTGAACAGGTTTTGACATACCTGCTGTATACATTACTTGGCTATAATCATGACCTTATATTGATAACTACATCATTAAACTTCAATGACATAACCAAATTTTCAATCCACGCAACGGACAATTCTTTCTTTCTACTGTATGTAAATTCCCTTGGAGAAGGTAAGTTGTGACACAGCTTTCTGATGCTATAACTAGGATAATGTACAGTGTACTATTGATGTTACGTTTGTTTGGGAAGTTTTGAAAGAATTGTATTGCATCTGTTAGTAAAATAGAAATATTATTACATTTATTTCATTTAATATTATCTTATGTATCTATAATATAATATTATTTCAAATAGACAACTCTAACTTTTGTGATGATTTAGCCAAACACATTTTGCTCGTTGTTATTTATGCGATTTATCAGTGAATGGCTACCGCTGAACCTGCAGGTCACCAAGCTCATATTTGAAAATATCTAAACAATGCATAGGGATTATGTATGAAATTAAACATTGCATAAAACTAATGTGTAGTGCCTATGTACGAAGCTAAAACAATGTATAAAATCAATGTATAGATCCCCGCCACAGGCAAATGTGCATTCAGATCGTCCAGAAAGCAATGGCAAACTACTAAACGCATTTATATTGCATAGAAAATCACTACAGCCAAAAATTCTTGGTTGATAGCGACGTCCTGAAAAGGAAATGTTAGCAATATATCATATGTATGAAGCTAAAACAGTGCATAAATCCAATGTAGAGATCGGAAAGATACAACATCTCATATCTTGATAGTAAGTGTTAGCAGGTTATATTAGAAATGATGGTGTAAGTGTGTTTACGGATGGACATATTCGCAGAAATCTGGTCGAGGTTTTATTTCTATAGCTAGTGGTGGAGTTATCGCAATGAGGCTAGAAGATATGCAATTATGTATAAAAATCAAGTTGAGGAAGTTCTTGCATTTTTCAAACTCATCTCGCCATGATCTCGGAGACTTCGTTTAATAAGGCAGCCATGGTGTTTGATTGTAGTGATTGACCCTCATTCATTGCTGTTAAATATTCGAAACGGACAGTGTCGAATATTAGTGGGTACCATCTATAACTGTTTCCAAGCTCATGAGCAGTACGCGGCTCTACAACCCTATAGATACCGGCGATTGTCGTAGATAGTGCCCTTGATTTAAATAAAGTCGTTGATAGACCGCAGACAGTTATGTCTCAAATGTGTTTATATTAGATAGACCGCAGATAGTTCTGTCCCAAATGTGTTTATATTAGATAGACCGCAGACATTTCTGTCTCCAATATGTTTATAGTAGGCTGATTGAAGATGAATAGTGGGGTGGGTTCAAGTTACATTGCGTGTTAGGTAATGATACTCTCTCCATGTTAATGTTACTCTGTTGCTAGATAGCGACATCCTCTCTTTGTTAACGATTTTCTAATGTAAGATGATGATATTCTCAGATAAGTAGCTACTCTCTCTTTATTTACGAATCTCTAATGTATAATAGTGACACTATCTTTGTTAACGATTATCTTCTTCTCTACGCATGGGGTTGCGTTTGTAGGTCTCCACTAGACTAACCACCCAACAACAGAAATTATTAGTAGATGATAAACCGTTATATTGAGGCTCTCTTATTGAAGCTTTGTAGCATGTCATCTATACCAGGTGTGTCAAACTAAAAAAGCCCCATGGGCCGCATAAGATACTTTGAGTATACCGGCGGGCCACACCAACACATCTGAGAAACATTGTAATGTTATTGAATTATATTTAATTAATTTGAACGCCTACTACAACGGCTTTATTAAGCTAACGCCACACAACGCCAAAAATAATAATTGTAATCCAACATCTATTTAAGAACATTCAATCATTTGTACTCTTTAATCAGTGTTTTGTCCTGAGGTTTGATGCCTCTTTTTCATGACAATTTTTCGTATATCTGGCTGAAATGTATTTGCAGTTCCGACCTTCATCAGTGATGACAAGTGTTCATCGGTCAGCCTTGTTATGTGAGAAGTTTTTGTTAATGTCATGAAGGGAAATAACTGTTCACACACATAGGTGGAACCGAACATTGCCATAATCCTAGTTGAAAATTTTCTGAAGTTTGTAAACTTTTCAGGAAGGTATGAATAGAAGCCAGGTATCACGACTTCTAGATACTTTGCTTTGAGTGTAGAATCAGACTGCATTTCTAATAGCTCCATCTGCAAGTTTTCCTCTGCTTTAACAACATCAAAGTTGAATGGTGCCGAGAATAATGCAAAATGATATTCAAAAGATGAGAAATCACTAAATCTTTCCAGGCACTCTTTTGACAATAAATCTAGGTGACTCTCATATTTAGCAAAGGTAATTACAGATTTAGCATTGGCCTGGTTTTTGAGTTCTTTGCAGTTAGGAAAATAAACCAAATTTTCACGTGATAATTGTATCTTCCATAAGCTTAGTTGTTTTTGTCTTGTAATTTCAAATTAAGGTCACTTAAATGTGCCCGTGTGTTGCCAGGGCCCGAAAGGGGAGCAAAGAATAGCAACACTGTTTACCTTCCACGCATATCGTAAAAGGCGACTAAGGAGGTTATGAGATGGAGTTGGCTGTCCCATCCCATATAGGGTCAGTGACCCAAAGCCATGCTGAAGTCGGATGTGTCAGACCGAAGGCGCAGATATCGCATCAATGCTGTAAACCATGACACAACGCATTCCGTTCTCCGGACTACATCCTGCTTTTCTGCAGGAGTTTGAGAATGAACGCAGAAGAAGAAGAAGTATCTTCCATAAGCTTAGTTTTGTAATGAAACACTTGATGTCGTCGTACAACTGAGTGATGAGTTTGTTTTTGTCTTGTAATTTCAAATTAAGATCACTTAAATGTGCATTAATGTCCACAGCAAACGCTAGATCCTGTATCCAACTTTCATCTTTTATTTCATCTGTGTTTTTACCTTTCATCTCCAAAAATAAAGTAATTTCTGGTCTCAGAAAATAAAATCTTTTCAGCACTTTGTGACACGACAACTAATGGACTTCTGTGTAGAATGGAATATCGGTGAACTGACTATCCATGTCTTCTAACAGCTGACTGAATTGACGATGGTTGAGTGCATTGCATTTGATGAAATTCTCTGTTTTTGTGACCACACTTAGCACGTGATTCAATTGTAAAGTCTTTGAACACAAATTTTGCTGATGAATATTGCAGTGAAAATGTGTAAATGATGAATCTGGATACGCGTTCTCAATTTTTGTTCGCAACTTGGCAGCAACACCATTATGTCTGCCAACCATATTCGCAGCACCGTCAGTAGATATACATACACATTTACTCAAATCAAAATCATAGTCATGCAGAATCTTCTCGACTTTTTCAAAGATGTCTTCGCTCGCTGTAGTGTCATGCATTGGGATTAGTTCAATCAGTTCTTCATAAATATTAAATTCACTGTCACAGGCCATAATAAAAACTGCAAGCTGTGCTATTCCAGTGATGTCAACGGTCTCATCAATAGCAATAGAAAAATGTTCAAATTTGGATGATGCAGCCTTCAACTGTTGTTTCAAATCATCTGCCATTTTATCAATCCGTCCAGCAATAGCGTTCCTGGTTAACGAAATATCCTTAAATAACTGTGCTTTCTGTGGGAACACAATGTCAGCAGCTTTTACAAGGCGATGCTTTACGAAATCTCCTTCACTGTAAGATTTCCCACTCATGGCGACCATTCGGCTGAGTTCATAGCTTGCAGTAACGGAAGCGACATTGGCTTGATCTATTTTTTTAAAACATGTCTGTTGCTGTATCAAGTTAGCCTTCAATTCCTGGAGTCTTGAAACACACATTAAGCCTCATATTTATCGCAGGATCGATGGTTGGTTTCATAATGTCTTTTTAAGTTGTACTATTTTGGCGTTGCTATGCTGTTATTGCATACTAAACAATGTATCTTTCCATTTACCATTGTACAAAATACTGTAGTTCCCATTTTTCTTGAAATATTCGCTTTTCTTAATCAAGTGTCATTTTCTTCTTAGCTGAAGGTGCTGTAGCCATTTTAAACGGTGTCTGTTTACGCAGTACTTCATAAAAACAAATAATATAATTACCGGCACGATTCCAAAAGATAAAATTTATTATTGTTTTAAAATTTTAACATGGCAATAACAACCTGTCTGCTACTTCCGGTAAATGCTGCCAATTTTCATAGAAAACCCTATCTATTTTAAAATAGCCGTATTGTTGTCTTATACGTGGTACCGTTCCAGATTGCTGTTTTATACACCCAGTTTAAAGTATTAAAGCTGCAATTTTCGCCATTAAATGAGACAATTGCAGTGTCCTTTCTGCGGGACGAACACGTGCTTGCAAAGGGCCGCATGCTGTCCACGCGTTTGACATACCTGATCTATACAATTATACCGACATATTTGATTATTTCCATTGGCTATGTTTATCAGTTTACGTTTATCATTTATACATTTAAATATACATTTCTTTCGGGTTAAGGGTAGTAATGGGAAACTCATTCTCCTAACCCTAACCCTAAAAATTGAATAATTAAAATAATCATTGATTAATTCTTGATATAATATATAATTATCCACAAAATAAGCAAATAGGCACGTGTTCCAAACAAGATCCCTGTTCTCTAATGTTAAATAATGATACTATCTTTCTTTGTTAAATAATCATTTCTTCTTCTCCTTCTGCGTTCGTTCTCAAACTCCTGCAGGTTATCAGGATGTAGTCCGGAGCACGGAATGCGTTGTGTCATGGTTTACAGCATTGCTACAATATCTGCGCCTTTCGGCCTGACACATCCGACTTCAGCATGACTTTGGGTCACTGACCCTATATGGGATGAGACAGCTAACTCCATCCCATAACCTCCTTAGTCGTCTTTTACGACATGCGTGGAAGGTAAACAGCGTTGCTATTCTTTGCTCCCTTTTCGGGCCCGGCACTACACGGACGAAAAGAGTCCATAATGTTAGATAATAGCACCCTTGTTAATGATTTTATTAATGTAGATAATGATGCGTTATCTTGTTAATGGTTTTCTAATGTTAAATATTTTTACTCTCTCTTTGTTAAAGATTCTCTAACGTTACATAATATACTCTATGTTGTGAATGGTTCTCTTATGTTAGATACTGGTGCTCTCTCTCTATCTATATCTCTCTCTGTCTATCTCTCTCTCTCTCTCTGTTAACGATTCTATAATGTTAGATAATGACATTCTATCTTTGTTAATGGTTCTCTAATGCTAGATAATGGAATTCTCTTAAAATATTTTCTTTTGTTAGATAACGATATTTTATCTTGTTGTGTCATGTGACGTATTCCTTCCAGAACGTTGTCTTCCCGATGAACTCTCTGAACCTCTCTCTGTCTTGGGCGATGTGGCTTGCATTTTCTAGCGATGTATTCATGTTATCTTTAATGTCGTCAGTCCATCGTCTTCTTGGTCTTCCGCCAAAATGGCCGACTAGAACGAATGTGTTCTCTTTACGGTGCTCGATTAACGGTTATTCCTTCCCGAAAGTAATGGCAACCTACGGGAATATTGTGCCTAGAAATTTCCAATGGATTATCTTGTTACTGGTTCTATAATATTATATAGTTATAGGCTTTCGTTAATGGTATTCTAATGTTAGATATGATACTCTCTCTTGCCAATGGTGCTCAAATGTTAAATAATGACGCTCTCTCTCTTTGTTAATGATTCTCTGATGTTAGATAATGTCATATTTAAAAAAAATATTCTTATACTAGATAACGATATTATAGCTCATCATTATCAGAAAATATAATTTTCCGAAGACTAAAGACAGCACAGGAGTGAAATGCAACGATGATTGTTCCTAGCTGGAAGAAAAAGGGCAGTAAGAGAGACTCCACTAAGTATAGAAACATATCACTCGTAAGCCACATAGGAAAATTATTTAGCAAGATACTAGAGAGAAGGATGCGCGCAAATATAGAACCACATGTCAACAACGCACAAATGGGCATTCGGAAAAATAAAAGCTGTACAGATGCAATCTTCGCACTCAAAAAACTTTCAGAAAGAGCGACATAATATAACCAAGAATTATATTTGGCTTTCATGGACCAAGAGAAAACTTTTGATAGAATGGATAGAGCACAACTATGGATAACACTAGACATATGGAGCCCCACAACATCTGATAAGCCTATGTCAAAGCATATACTCCAATAGTCAATGCTCAGTAAGAATGAGCACAGGTACATCCGATAATTTAAAAATCCACTCGGGAGTGAAAAAGGGAAGTATACTATTCCCCCCCCCCCATTGTTCATAACATACATAGATGACATCTGCAAAGTCTCAAAGACAATGGAAGAAAACAATCTGAAGGATAACTTAAACGAATTGCTATTTGCAGACGACCAAACACTAGCAGCATCATCAGAAGAGGAATTACAAAGACAAATAGACATATTACATCCAACATGCCAAACCTTTAACATGGAGATAAATATCGAAAAGACCGAAGTAATGAAGATAGGAAGAACAGAAAGAAACACATATATATATATATATATTTGAAACAACAGACTTAACCAAGTAACATAATTCACATACCTAGGTTGCAATATAACAACAGACGACAAAAACAGCAACGAAACACACAATAGACGTAGTAAAGCATACCAAGCCATATGTCAAATGATACAAATCTTCAGAAACAAAAATGTAGATTTAAACACCAAAATAACACTAGTCAAAACGATTATTATGCCAACGGTGTGCTAGAAACGCCAAACATGGAAAACGACAATACAAGATCAATGTAAACTTGTGACAGCTGAAATGGTATGCTTATGCAGAATCCTAGGAATATCGCCAAGAGACAGAGTGAGGAATGAGGACATTAAAGAACCGGCACCGCCCCAATCTTGGAATATATTAGGAAACAACAGATCAATTAGTTTGCACACATCAGCAGACTACCATCATACAGCATACCACAGCAAGCTATACTACGCAGATACAGTGAACGAATACCCAGAGGCCGAACATGAAAACAATGGATCGCCGAAATAAAAGAGGCGACAAATTCCACAATATACGCAACATACAAGAGTGCCGTCTCCAGAAAACTCTTCTGCCCCTGAGGGACAACAAAGGGTTTAACGCATAAATAAATAGATAGATAACGATGTCTCTTGTTAGTGGTTCTATAATGTTAGATAATTATAGTCTTTTTTTAATGGTATCCTATTCTAATGTTAGATATAATTCTCTTGTGAAAGGTTCTCAAATGTTAAATAATGATACTCTCTCTTTGTTAATCGTTCCCTAATGTTATATAAAGACACCCTTGTTAAGGACTTTCTTATGTTAGATAATGATGCTCTCCTTTGTTATTAGTTCTCTAATGTTAGATAATGGTACCTATCTTATGAATGATTCTCTAAAGTTAGATAATGATGCTTTCTCTTATTAATGATTATCTAATGTTATAAAGCGGTATAATAATATTCTCTCGTGATAATGATTCTCAAATGCTAGATAATGGTACCTATCTTATGAATGATTCTCAAATGCTAGATAATGGTACCTATGTTATGAATGATTCTCTAATTGTAGATAATGAAACCCTCTCATTTTTATTGTTCTGATAATTTAGGAATTGTGTCGTCTTGCAATGAGTTCCCACACACCGGCCGCTATGCCTCAAAAATTTAAAATGGTTAGTGCAATGAAACAGGATTCGGTTAAGTCCTCAAATAATCATTCTAAATCTGATATTTGGCTTATATCCGGAGAAGAAAGTAATGTTGATCCTCCTAGAGATCTATGCACAAACAAAAATTATAAATCAGACGCTAACATGGTCCGCTTTGACGCAAAAGTCGCCACGGACCCCTACAACAACAAACAAGAGGAAGATCCAGGACGTGAAACAGTTGACGGCTTTGAGCTAAATCCAGGACAGATGATACAAGAGGATGGAGAAGGCATATGTGGTTTCATAATTCAACACTACAGGATTGCATTTGGTAAGTTAAAAAATGCATATATTTTTAGCTAGTCTTACTATCATCTCTAATTTCTGAAAGGTTGAAAGCCAAATCCATAATAGAGAAGGTTCGACACTTAAAGCGACATGATGGTATGGAAATGCTGATTCTGGAGGACAGAGTACCAGATGGGAGAAAAAGACGAGGAAGATTAAGAACTAGTGACATCGAAGAACGTATGCACATGCCTCTGGCCGATGGAGGCCTACTTGCCCGGGACAGAGATTAGTTCAGAGTATCCACGATAAAGACAACGTTCTGGAAAGAATACGTCTCTCTCTCTCTCTCTATCTCTCCCTCTCTCATATATATATATATATATATATATATACACACTATAGTATAGGAGAGTTTCTCGTTGCAGAGGATCCCAATTACGATACACTCAAAGGAGGAACTACAAAACCTACAATATGTCTGTTCTGATGTCTACCATTAGTTAACTAACAATCAGTAATCGGGAGTTCCGGTTATCAGTTTCAATATGGCGGACGTGTGTTTCTGTTCTTGATTCTTTTGGATATGTTAATCGACGGTTTAACATATTGTCATTGTAAAACTGTCAGTGTTTCTGTAACGGATGTTATAGTTCAAAGCAAAATGAAACCATCAATTAATATTTCAACAAATTCTAAATTGCACAAGAAAACATATTAATGTGAGAATTGGAAATCTACCGCAATAATTGATTAGAAGTTAGTTGCCTTCGAGAATAGATGCCTCAGAAAAATCACAAATACTAACTGGAACGATTTCAAAACAAACGGCGTACTAAGAGAGGAGACAAAACAAGAATATGTGACGAGCATCATCAGAAAACGTCGCTGGACATACATCGGTAACATACTTAGAATGAAAGAAGACAGAATTCTACGACAAGCCTTCACGTGGACACCAGACGGGAAAAGAAAGCAGGGAAGACCAAAAACAACGCTCAGAAGAAAATTTATGAATGAATTAAAATCAACAGGCATAAATGCACAAGACCTACAATCCTTGGCAACTGACCTACAGGCATGGAGAACAATGGCATTCGCCCTATGTATCAAACTTGGCAAAAGAGGAACTGACTGATTGAACAATCAGCAAAAAAAAAAGAAGACTGAAATTATGTTTCCTGCTGTCATCAACCAGCTGCAAATTCTCATCGATGGGGATGAGCTAAAGGTTGTTGACCACTTTACATTATCCATGTAATATAAATTATGAAACTATCCATTGATTAAGAAATAAACACAAGGATTAGCAGGGCCTCTGCAACAATGAACGGACTAACAAAAAAGTTTCTGGGGAACATACAATTAATAATAAATTTCTGGGTTACCAGGTTTGTCTTCAAAGCACATTCCTCTACGGTAATGAAACATGGAGAACCTATATGCACCATGAGAGACATCTAAACAGCTTTCACATGCCGTGACTACGTAGGATACATTGGATTAGGTGGCAGAACCATGTCACTAACACTGATATATCGGAAATAAAAACAGGCAATACCAAAGTATCTATTGCGTTTATTCAGCGCAGACTCTGGGCTGGAACACACTAGGAGGATTAAAGATGACAGAATGTCGAAAGATCTAATTTATGAAGAATTACAGTCTGGGAAAATAGGGTAGACCCTTACGTGAGGACAAATACGTATGTAAACTTGATATGTATGATACAGACATTGATACGGAAACATGGGAACATGATGCCATGGATCGTGTTGCATGGTGTAGAAAGAGGATAAATGATATAAAGACACTGGGTCCAAGGGCATGTGCCCATGGACAACTGGATCAGCAACTACATAAATCCAAAGGAGAAAGTGATAGCAGTTAGTTCAAGGGCTGCACGTGTAAGGCATACGACAGAACACGATCGTATAAGCGAGCCTGTGATTCCGTGTACATACTGTGGAAGAGACTCTTGTGGTTCAGTTTGGTTTTAAGAGTCACATCCATCATCGCCATGGATCTTTGATTATATTTCTTATTGCACAACAATAATATTATCATCTGGAAAGACGGAAAGGCGCCTACTGCTGCTATCACCTCTGTCATATCATATTTATCAGTCAGCCTTGCTATGTGTGATAAATTGTTCTCCATATGTGTTTAACAGCCGCAGTTTTCATATTAACTTAAATGTTCATGTTTCCTCAATCTTCATTTTTTTATATCTCCATTCTAGTTAAGTTTTCATATTTTATCAGTATGCATATGTATTCACCGCCGAAGTCCGATGTGTCGAACCTTTGCATTATATAAAACGACGACACAACACATATCCTTGATCTGGACTGCATCCTGCTAGAAATTCTTCTTCTTCTTACCGTTCATTCTAAGAATCCTGCTGGATCTCTCTTATAGCAGGATACTGATCCTAGATTTCCATCAGGAAGTAGTCGAGAGAATGAAAAAACATCGTGTCGCCGTTTTATTTGCACCAATTGCTACATATCCGTCTTCGGCTGAGTCCTGCTCGAAATATAGTAGAGTGATGTACTGATAGAAGAGTATTACAGCTAGAGTTTGTGAACAAAAGCTAAATCACTTTTTATTCAGCATACATGTCTGTTTTATTTCTATATTTATTCAGCATACATGTCTGCTTTATTTCTATATTTATTCAATCTATATATTTATTCCTTTTCTGTTATTCAACCTCCATTTTTAAAATCTCTATTTTGTTCTATCTCCATTTTGTTCCATCTATAGATTTGTTCAGTCTCTGCATTTATTCAATCACCACATTTGTTCATTGACCACACTCGTCGTCCCCATATTTGTTCAATGGGTGGTTGGTTGGTTGCTGATCCAGCGGTCTATGGGCTCATGCCCTTTGACTCAATGCCATTGTGTGATATATGCATGTGTTTGTGAGCTGTTGTTTTGTTCCATATAATTTGTTCCATTTATCTGGCCCTGGAGGGATAAGCATTTTCTTGACGTCATCCAGCGATGGGCTTTCAAAAAGGTATATTTGTTCAATGACCACGTTTGTTTATTAACCGCATTTGTTAAATCACCACATTTGTTCAGCTGTAACATTTTTTATATCATCACATTTTTGCTATCCTCGCCTTCGCTCACTCACCACATTATAGCACATGTTCAATGTGACAGTAGTTAGACTGAAATCACATGTTCACTGCGGCAGTAGTTAGACTGACATCACTTATTCACTGCGGCAGTAGTTAGACTGACAGCACATGTTCACTGCGGCAGTAGATAGACTGACAGTACATGTTCACTGCAGCAGAAGATAGACTGGCAGAACATGTTCACTGCGGCAGTAGTTAGACTGACGTCACATGTTCACTGTGGTAGTAGATAGACTGACAGCACAAGTGTACTGCTGCAGTAGATAGACTGACAGCACATGTTCACTGCGGCAGTAGATAGACTGACAGCACATGTTCACTGCTGCAGTAGATAGACTGACAGCACATGTTCACTGCTGCAGTAGATAGACTGACATCACATATTCACTGCTGCAGTAGATAGACTGACAGCAAATGTTCACTGCTGCAGTAGATAGACTGACAGCACATGTTCACTGCGGCAGTAGATATACTGACAGAAAATGTTCACTGCTGCAGTAGATAGACTGACAGCACATGTTCACTGCGGCAGTAGATAGACTGACAGCACATGTTCACTGCAGCAGTAGATAGACTGACAGCACATGTTCACTGTGGCAATATATAAACTGAAAGCACAAGTTCACTACGTTCACTAACGAAGTGCACCATCGTCAATGTAAAACATATTGCAGTATTTCACTCTTATACCCGTTCCTTCTCACCTGTTCTTCCCTCCTCATCTGTTTTTCTGTCCTGCTGTTCTTTCCATTTCACCTATTTTTTCCACCGCATCCTATTCTTTCTATCTCATCTGTTCTTTCCGTCTCATCTGTTCTTTCCGTCTCATCTGTTCTTCCATCTCCAGTTGGTCGTTCTACCTCATCTGATCTTTCCACCTCTCCTAATATTTCCATCTCATCTGCTATTATCTTCTCATTTCTTTTTCCTCCTCTGTTGTCATTATCTCTGTCTGTGTCTTCCTCTAACATTTTCTATCTATTTGTAATTATGAGAGCTAAGATGGTCATATAGTGAACACCGTTTAATGTCTCTAACTGTAGGTGTAACATGTGCCTTGGAGATATTCCCTTTAGTTCTGACAATAATACTTATAATGGACCCGGACTACGAATTATTTCCTATAGACTTCAAAGGGGTAAGCCTACTTCAAAATCTGAACTTAACCAGCTTGGGTGTTATAGAACTATACCAACATAGATGCTAAGTTAAATACGTAAGATTAATTCTAGAATTTTACCAGTATGGGTGTTAGCTGATTATGTAAGATTAATTCTAGAATTTTACCAGTATGGGTGTTAAGCTAATTATGTAAGATTAATTCTAGAATTTTACCAGTATGGGTGTTAAGCTAATTATGTAAGATTAATTCTAGAATTTTACCAGTATGGGTGTTTAGCTGATTATGTAAGATTAATTCTAGAATTTTACCAGTATGGGTGTTTAGCTGATTATGTAAGATTAATTCTAGAATTTTACCAGTATGGGTGTTAGCTGATTATGTAAGATTAATTCTAGAATTTTACCAGTATGGGTGTTAAGCTAATTATGTAAGATTAATTCTAGAATTTTACCAGTATGGGTGTTAAGCTAATTATGTAAGATTAATTCTAGAATTTTACCAGTATGGGTGTTTAGCTGATTATGTAAGATTAATTCTAGAATTTTACCAGTATGGGTGTTTAGCTGATTATGTAAGATTAATTCTAGAATTTTACCAGTATGGGTGTTAGCTGATTATGTAAGATTAATTCTAGAATTTTACCAGTATGGGTGTTAAGCTAATTATGTAAGATTAATTCTAGAATTTTACCAGTATGGGTGTTAAGCTAATTATGTAAGATTAATTCTAGAATTTTACCAGTATGGGTGTTAAGCTGATTATGTAAGATTAATTCTAGAATTTTACCAGTATGGGTGTTAAGCTAATTATGTAAGATTAATTCTAGAATTTTACCAGTATGGGTGTTAAGCTAATTATGTAAGATTAATTCTAGAATTTTACCAGTATGGGTGTTAAGCTAATTATGTAAGATTAAGTATAGAATGTTGCGATCATAAATCTCAAGTTAAATATTTAAGTTTAATTCGAAACTAGAACTTTATCAGCGTGAATGTTAAATTAAATATGTAAGATTAATACTAGAACTTTACCAGCATGTAAATTTAAATGGATGTTAATTTAAATATGTTAATTAATGACAGCCTGAAATCACAGCACAACACGTCTCACACGTAGCACACATGAGGCCAGCACCGATTACAGGTAGCACAAGTGACGACATCACCGCGCATAGGTAGTATACATGAGGATATCACTTCTCATGGTTAGCATACGTACGGACGGCACTTCTCACAGGTTGTATATATGTGGATATCACAATTTCCAGGTAGTTTACATTAGGATACCGCAACTCAAAGGTAGTATAATGAGGACATAAAAACCCACCTGTAGCATACACGAGGATATCACACCCCACAGGTAGCATACACGAGGATATCCCAGCCCACAGGTAATATGCATGAGGATATCACACCCTACAGGTAGCATACACGAGGATATCACAGCCCACAGGTAATATGCATGAGGATATCACAGCCCACAGGTAGTATACATGAGAATATTACAGCCCACAGGTAGTATACATGAGGATATCACAAACCACAGGTAGTATACATGAGGATATCACGACCCACAGGTAATATACATGAGGATACCACAACCCATAGGTAGTATACATGAGGATACCACAGCCTACAGGTAGAATGTGTTCTTGTCTGAGATGGAGATCATTACATATCTGTTGTTTGTTATTTTGTCTTGTCTATGGAGATCGCTACAAACGTGATGTCGATGATCTTGCCTGAGATTAAGACCACTGCACCAGTACAGGCACGTGTTGTCTATGATCTTGTATGAGATGGGGGACCACTAAAGACACAAACTGTCTGTGATATTATCTGAGATGAAACGAATTGCCCATGAAATTTCTTGAGATAAATAGGATCAATACAGATGTATTGTCTATGATTTTTCCTGAGTTGGGTGATCAATATAGATGTATTGTCTATGATTTTTCCTGAGTTGGGTGATCAATACAGATGTATTGTCTATGATTTTTCCTGAGTTGGGTGATCAATACAGATGTATTGTCTATAATTTTCCGGAGTTGGGTGATCAATACAGATGTATTGTCTATAATTTTCCGGAGTTGGGTGATCAATACAGATGTATTGTCTATGATTTTTCCTGAGTTGGGTGATCAATACCGATGTATTATCTACAATCTTGCCGTAGATAGGACCCACTGTATACTAACCATCCTATCATTTATCACGTTTTCAGTTACCAATGTACTTAGAAGGAGATGAAACCTACCTTCGACACATGGCCTTCACGCAAATGATGAAACAACCAGAAATGTAAGTCTAAAAAAACAAACCAAATCACTAGTGAACCTTCATAATTCTTAGTCAGTAAGATCTTGGACACACATGATAGACTAAGTAAGAACACGTTAATTTATATTACTTATTTGTCAGTTCCCTGGGGAATATAGGAAAAATCAAAGCTCTTTCATCATTTCCTTTTTATAACTGTTACCCCCATTTCTTTAAATGACTTGTATTCTTACATTCAATGTATACTCTAGTTACTGGTATATTTAGAATTTCAGGTTTATTACTAGAGGGAAACCTCTTAATATCATGGAATATTATATGAAATATCATGGAGAGCTAAAAAGAGTAATCGTATAATTCTACAATTGGTCAACTCAAACAGAGAACTTATTAACTGTATTAGAAGACGACAATTACAGTTTCTGGGTCATGTCATGAGAAGAGGTGGGCTGGAGAACATCGTAACAACTGGAAAGATCGAAGGTAAGAGAGACAGAGGAAGACAGCGTGAGAAAATGTTGGATGGCTTGAAAGCCTGGCATGATGCATAATAATCAGAACTTATATTTAAATGTAAACAGAGGACTGTGGAGAGACATGATCGTCTACGCCGGAAGGCATGGTACCAATGAACGAATGAATCATTTTCGGTTCTTGCCGTTGTTTTCCGCGAAAAATGTGTATTGGTTTTCATTTTTTGCCTCGGGTTTCGTCCATAGATTCAGAGGTGAGTGATAAGATTGTGGGAGAGATTGGGTGGGGGTGACCACGGCGAAGAAATCACCACCATAGAACTGCAAAACCATCACCTAGAAGTGCAACAGACGGCAGATGACAAAGTTGCTTTAGATGAGGAGGAAGAGACAGGGGAGAATGTGCCTTCTTCAGAGAATAAGTACACTTCTCCATGTGGAGTAAGGTACGGGGGCTTATGGAGAAAAATCACTTATACAAAGCTGTTGGAGACCGTATCTGTAACTTGATAATGGTAATATCTTGCCCAATTTTAGGCAAATCTTAACAAAGGGAAAGACCATCTATTTGGACAGCTTTGTTGTGTGACATGGCTCCCCACTGACTGGAGCCGGTCCTAGTGGCAAATGACAAAGAAGGTAAATAATCCCAAATAGTGTCTTGATACCTAGGGTCCTTGCGGAGGGGGATTCACCTTGCAAACAATAAAATCTCCGCTCCTTGCCGTCTTCCATAGACCAAGAAGAGTCTTCAGGAAAGTAAATGTCATTTTAAATGTTCACTTATTCTTTACATTAGTCTTTTATATTCATTTTATATTAATTTCTTATTGTTTCTTTTAAAATTAAACACTAAGATTATTCTATATAAAATGGGTTTTTTGTATGTATTGTGAGTGTCTAGAACGAATTAATTGGATTACCATTGTTTCATATGGAAATTGTTGCCTGAGTCTTCGTCGGTTTCTGATTTCGCCGATTGTTCTCGAACGGATTACCGACGAAAACAGAGATTTCACTGTATATAGCATGTCTACTCTAGTTCTGTCATTATGGAATGCCAGATATGTACTATCTAAAATGTATACTATACAAGAAAGAATGTATACTCTAGTTCTGTCTTCTATTTCAGGTTTGGTGCTATCTATAATGTATACTCTAGTTATATTTCGAATGTCATACACACTTATACTGCTGCTTAGATTACACTCTTAAACTGCTTAGATTACACTCCTATACTGCTTAGATTACACTCTTAAACTGCATAGATTACACTCTTAAACTGCTTAGATTACACTCTTAAACTGCTTAGATTACACTTAAACTGCTTAGATTACACTCTTAAACTGCTTAGATTACACTCTTAAACTGCTTAGATTACACTCTTAAACTGCTTAGATTACACTCTTAAACTGCTTAGATTACACTCTTAAACTGCTTAGATTACACTCTTAAACTGCTTAGATTACACTCTTATAATGCTTAGATTACACTCTTAAACTGCTTAGATTACACTCTTAAACTGCTTAGATTACACTCTTAAACTGCTTAGATTACACTCTTAAACTGCTTAGATTACACTCTTAAACTGCTTAGATTGCACTCTTAAACTGCTTAGATTACACCCCTATACTGCTTAGATTACACTCTTAAACTGTTTAGATTACACTCTTAAACTGCTTAGATTACACTCTTATACTGCTTAGATTACACTCTTAAACTGCTTAGATTACACTCTTAAACTGCTTAGATTACACCCTATACTGCTTAGATTACACTCTTAAACTGCTTAGATTACACTCTTAAACTGCTTAGATTACACTCTTAAACTGCTTAGATTACACTCTTAAACTGCTTAGATTACACTCCTATACTGCTTAGATTACACTCTTAAACTGCTTAGATTACACTCTTAAACTGCTTAGATTACACTCTTAAACTGCTTATATTACACTCTTAAACTGCTTAGATTACACTCTTAAACTGCTTAGATTACACTCTTAAACTGCTTAGATTACACTCTTAAACTGCTTAGATTACACTCCTATACTGCTTAGATTACACTCTTAAACTGCTTAGATTACACTCTTAAACTGCTTAGATTGCACTCTTAAACTGCTTAGATTACACTCTTATACTGCTTAGATTACACTCTTAAACTGCTTAGATTACACTCTTAAACTGCTTAGATTACACTCTTAAACTGCTTAGATTACACTCCTATACTGCCTAGTATCTACTCTTATACTGTCTAGTATCTACTCTTATACTGTCTAGTATCTACTCTTATACTGTCTAGTATCTACTCTTATACTGCCTAGTATCTACTCTTATACTGCCTAGTATCTACTCTTATACTGCCTAGTATCTACTCTTATACTGTCTAGTATCTACTCTTATACTGCCTAGTATCTACTCTTATACTGCCGAGTATCTACTCTTATATTGTTGTGATTGTCCCGTTTACTACTCTTCTCTTACTACAGCTACGTCATTAAGTTTTGTATCATTATTGATACAATTTAACTGTCTAAATATTTTTCTTTGTTCCATACTGTAATTCTATTACAAATTGTTAACTTTCGCACTATCTAAAATGTTAATTCTCGCACTATCTAAAATGTTAATTCTCGCACTATCTAAAATATTAACTATCACGTTATAAAAAATATCAACTTTCGCACTGTCTAAAGTCTAAAACGTCAATCCTCAAACTATCTAAAATGTCAACTTTCGCAATAGCAAAAATGTCAACTTTCACACTATCTAATCTGTCAATTTCTGAAATGACTAAATGTCAATTCTCTACTATCTAATATGTCAAATTTCTCACTTTCTAAAATGTTAATTCTCGTACTACCTAAAATGTCAACTCTCGTACTACCTAAAATGTCAACTCTGTCACTATTAAAAATGTCAACTTTCGCACTATCTGAAATGTCATTTCCCGCACTGTTTAAAATGTACGCTCTCTACTATCTAAAATGCTAACTCTCACACTATCTAAAAATGCTAATTCTCGCACTATCTAAAGTGTTAACTCTCGCGTTATCTAAAATGCGAACTCTCGAACTAGCTAACATGTTAATTTTCGAATATATAAAATGTCAACTCTCACACTATCCAAAATATCAATTCTAGCACTATCTAGAATAGCAACTCTCTCACTATCTAGAATATTAACTCTCGCACTATCTAGAATATTAACTCTCGCACAATCTAGAATATTAACTCTCGCACTATCTAGAATATCTGCACAATCTAGAATATCTGCACAATCTAGAATATCAACTTCCGAATGATCTAAAATGACACTTTTGCACTAACTAGAATGTCAACTCTCGCACTATCTAGAATAGCAACTCTCGCACTATCTAGAATATTAACTCTCGCACTATCTAGAATAGCAACTCTCGCACTATCTAGAATAGAAACTCTCGCACTATCTAGAATAGAAACTCTCGCACTATCTAGAATAGAAACTCTCGCACTATCTAGAATATCAACTTCCGAATGATCTAAAATGACACTTTTGCACTAACTAGAATGTCAACTCTCGCACTATCTAGAATAGCAACTCTCGCACTATCTAGAATATTAACTCTCGCACTATCTAGAATAGCAACTCTCGCACTATCTAGAATATTAACTCTCGCACTATCTAGAATAGCAACTCTCGCACTATCTAGAATATCAACTTCCGAATGATCTAAAATGACACATTTGCACTAACTAGAATATCAATTCTCGCACTATCTAGATTAGCAACTCTCGCACTATCTAGAATATCAACTTCCGAATTATCTAAAATGACATCTCTTGTTTTTCATGTGCAGGCTGCTGCCGGAGGAATTAAAAATCAATTATTTTTCGAGGTCCAACGTCATGGATTACCTTGAGGTTGTATACGAAGGTGAAAATATATTCACCAGTGAATGTCTGCATGCAATCAACGAAATCGAGCAATGGTTACTGAACTTCACGAGCTGGTTAGACAAATGGTGTCTGACAGACAGTTCTGGAAATCCTAAGCCTCCCACTTCGTTGATAAGGTTGGTATAGTGCATGCACAAAACGTCTGTGAATTTGTGTGAGAATCTATTAATTGGCAAAAATTTGCCTCCAATTAATGAAATTTATGTACATCCTAACCATGACCGTCAACAATAGGAAGACCTTTGTACAGGATTAATTAGGCTTTCATTTGTTACTTCTTTTTATTATTCTCCTGCTTTTGTTGGTAAAATAAAATAAACCGAAAATAGCCAAGACGACTCCAATTATATAAAAATTTACGAACAGAAACAAGGAAAATAATCAAAAAACATAACGAATTAAACTATAATGAATTCTGCGAACAGGACTTTTATATTGTCAAAGGTAACGGCCTAATAATCGTAACGTAAATACAGAGACATGTTTTTTTAACTAAAATTGAACAATACATTTTCAAAATGTTACATTTACATGATACAAACTAGAAAAAAAGACACAATCATACCGTTAATTACTATATTTATTCCTATATTACTTCAACGCGCATATTTTGCCTCTCGCGACCCTCAGTCAGGGACGTAGACACAACTTTGGTTAGGGGGCTGAGGTTTCCTTTAAAAAAAGAAGAGTAAAACAAATTCTTTTTGAGGGCCACCGATCATTCCCATAAGGAAGGGAAAAGGCAGTAAGAGAGACTACACAAAATACAGTGGGATACTAAGCAACACAGGGGAAATCTTTCACAAATATTAGAACAACGATTACGATCATACATTGAACCACAATTTAAAAGCACCCAACTAAGAAAAAGCCCCCTACAGAGTAGACAGACAACAACTATGAATATAGCAATATCAAAACACTATCAATATATGGAATACCAGAACATTTCATTAATCAATATATGCAAGGGCATTTATACTAATAAGGAAGTAAGAACATAGGAGTGTCAAATAAGTTTCAAATTCAATCAGCAGTGTGCCAGTTGTATGTCCTATCCCCCCCCTCGTTTTATACATATATAGACCATATCTGTAAACTAACAAGTACCGACGAAGAAGATAACATGAACCACAAATTAAACAACTACTCTTGCAAACGACCAAGTACTAATAGTGACATCAGAAGACAAATGTCAAGAACATATAAACAGACATATAATGACAATATAAAGAAATATGTCACCATCTCTTTCGATAATAAACACCTTAAACAGGTAAAAGAGTTCAGTTACTTAGGTAACACTATATCGAGTGAGGTGAAAAATAGTAAAGGGATACAAAACAGATGCGACAAAACATACCAGACCCTAGGGCAGATGACACGTATTTTTTAGAACAAAAATATAAATATCGACACTTCTTCTTCTGCGTTCGTTCTCAAACTCCTGCAGATTGTAGGATAGCAGGATGTAGTTCGGAGAACGGAATGCGTTGTGTCATGGTTTACAGCATTGCTGCGATATATGCGCCTTTCGGTCTGACACATCCTACTTCAGCATGGTTTTGGGTTACTGACCCTATATGGGATGGGACAGCCAACTCCTTCCCATAACCTCCTTAGTCGCCTTTTACGACATGCGTGGAAGGTAAACAGTGTTGCTATTCTATGCTCCAATTTCGGGCCCTGGCAACACACAGCCAATATCGACACTAAAGTTGCATTATACAAGACTATTATTATCCCATCACCGTACTATCACTGCCAAACCTGGACAATGACAGTACAAGACAAAAGAAACAATTTCTACAGAAGAAATGAAGTGTCATTAAGAGATAGAATTAGAAGCGATAGCATCAGACTGATAACCTAAACAATACCAGTATTGTGACACGTCAAGAGGCAACAAATCAATTGGTTTTCACATACTTACAGACTACGAACAGACAGCATACAACTGATGGCTATGAAATATAGACATTAAGGAAATAAAGCCAGAGGCAGACCATGGAAAAGATAGATCACATAAATCAAAGAGGCCACCGGAACACGCTTACAAACAGCAGACAAGAAGGTCATCTTCAGAGAACTCTTCTACCCCTGACGCCGCAAGGCAAACAAGGGTCACGGCCTATTGATGTATAGATAACTCTATCTTTTGTAGATATATCTATTGTAAGAAATAGAAGTGTCTAAAAGTGACGGAAGGAAATGTAGCATGATGGTGAAAGACCCGAAGATCGCATAATCAACACCTGACTGAGACGGAGTAACTCACTGGGATGGCTTCTGGAATGAGAGAGCTGAACACTTATGGTAGTGCCCGGGTGCTGTCATGCTATTTTTTAAACAAGAGACAAGATATATATATATATATATCTGATTTGATAAGATTAGATTATAATAGAATAGAATCAAGAATCAATCAAGATTAAAATATATTAGATTGTATTAGATTAGATTTAGATGAGATCGGATCAGATCAGGATAGATAGATAAGCAGACAGACAGACCGACGACAGACATATAGATAGATATATGATAGATGGATGTATGGATGGATGGATAGATAGATAAATGGATAGATAGACAGATGGATAGATAGACAAATGGATAGACGGATAGATAGCTCGATAAATATATATATATATATATATATATATATATATATATAGATAGATAGATAGATAGATAGATAGATAGATAGATAGATAGATAGATAGATAGATAGATAGATAGATATAAAGATAGATAGATAGATAGATAGATAGATAGATAAATGGATAGATAGATAGATAGATAGATAGATAGATAGATAGATAGATAGATAGATAGATAGATAGACGGATAGATAGCTCGATAAATATATATATATATATATATATATATATATATAGATAGATAGATAGATAGATAGATAGATAGATAGATAGATAGATAGATAGATAGATAGATAGATAGATAGATAGATAGATAGATAGATAGATAGATAGATAGATAGATAGATAGATAGATATAAAGATAGATAGATAGATAGATAGATAGATAGATAAATGGATAGATAGATAGATAGATAGATAGATAGATAGATAGATAGATAGATAGATAGATAGATAGATAGATAGATAGATAGATAGATAGATAGATAGATAGATAGATAGATAGATATAAAGATAGATAGATAGATAGATAGATAGATAAATGGATAGATAGATAGATAGATAGATAGATAGATAGATAGATAGATAGATAGATAGATAGATAGATAGATAGATAGATAGATAGATAGATAGATAGATAGATAGATAGATAGATAGATAGATTAGATAGATAGATAGATAGATAGATAGATAGATAGATAGATAGATAGATAGATAGATAGATAGATAGATAGATAGATAGATAGATAGATAGATAGATAGATAGATAGATAGATAGATAGATAGATAGATAGATAGATAATGAACACAATTTAATGAACACCACCAGCTGATAGGTAGTTGATAGGGAGCCGCGTTAGCGAAGTGGTTAGCGCACTGGCTTCGCATATGAGTGGTCCTGGGTTCATTCCCCAGTTGAGGCGGATGTGCTCCCGGGTCGACCCAGCCTTAATTGGGTACCGGATTAATCCGGGAAGTAAAGACTGCGAGGGAGAGGAGATGGCTACCGCCCTCATTTGCAGAGCCTCTGAAATGTGAGATCGCTAACATCTCACACCCCTACGGCATTAATAAATGATATGGGTTACTTTAGATTTTACTTACCAGCTGATACATTATTTGCAGAAGTTCATCTCGCAACATTTTTATTTGATGAACGTCACCAGATGATGCTTTACTTACAGGAATTAATTTCACAACATCTCTGTTTGATGAACGTCAACAATTGTTACATTACTTACAGGAATTAATCTCACAACATCTGTATATGATGAACGTCACCAATTGATATATTACTTACAGGAATTAATCTCACAACATCTCTGTTTGATGAACGTCAACAATTTATACATTACTTACAGGAATTAATCTCACAACATCTCTGTTTGATGAACGTCAACAATTTATACATTACTTACAGGAATTAATCTCACATCTCTGATGAAAACGCACTGACGATGACTGTTGCGTGCACTAATGTTCGTCATCTTCTATATTATTCGATGTTCTAAAAACAACTTGATTTCCTTGTAGGAAAAAATGTGGCGCTGTTATAAACTTCTTCAAGACATATTGATTCGGTTCTCATGATCTTGTAGGAAAGCTGAATTTTTTTTGACATGATCCAGATAATTTTTATTAAGAGATCAGTGAAATGCTTTGATATAGATGTTGTGGTCGACGACATGGGGCATTATGAGAACTGCTGAGTTTTAAACATATGCAGATGGCGACGTCCTGAACAACAGACGTAGCCAGATCAATGACACTAATCAGTACCTGTGCTATTTTATTAGAAGATATATTCGTTTTATTGTTCTATTATAAACATAATTTTTTTGGTTCTTGTTCTAGAGATGACATTCCCAGATTTACGGTGTTTACTATTTCTATATGTGGCACATGGCCGAGAGGGTAGAGCGTTGGTCTCACACTAATGAAGTTTAGAGTTCGATCTCTGGTAAGGTCTGGGATTTTTTTCTGTCGGAGGATAAATTTTTAAAAAAACTCACTCTACAAACGATGTAGCGACAGCAAGAGCACGCGGCCTTTATGACACAGCTATAGAATCTCTCCCTGTAACTCATTAACAAGAAAATACGGTATTTGAAAGTTTGACCATTTCTATAGCACAATATAACGTGTATATGTCTTTTGAGGTGGCATATTAACACATTTATCAAGTTGATCCAACTTGTTTTCCACTGAGAGGACTTTTTAATGGTATGTGTCAACATTGTTTCTGCAAATTAATGTATATTCTGTTAGTGAACGCAGAGTAAAAAAGGTTACATCAATTTTTAGAACTTTTTGAAGAATTGGGATTTCATCTGTATCACACCCAATTTTATACATTCAAATACATTCTTCCTGGATAACTTTTCAAACTGCTAGGTTTCTGGCATTCACAATTTTCAATAGCGATGTCTGAGTTTCAAATAGATTACTTTCTGTACAGTCTTCCATCAGCAATTGCTTTCTCAGCTCTTGTTTCACTTCTCACAGTTGTGCGTTTTTTGAAATGTTTGGGAATGATAAGTATGATGGACAATTCAGAAAAATTGGCGTGAAGCGTCAGTAGGTATATTTTATCGTGGGAACTGTTAGTCGAGTGCAAGAACAACAACATGAAGATAAGCATAGATAAAACAGAAACCATGGCAGTAGGAAGGGATACACACAATCTAAATATATCAGTGGAAAATCAAGTCATTAAATAAACCAACACCTTCAAATACTTAGACGTAACATTCTATTCAGATGGAAAGATGGACACTTAAATAGACATTCGTTGTAGCAAAGCGAATAAAATACTGGGTCAATTATCCCCTTTATTGTAACACAAAATGCTACCAATGTCATCAGAAAAACATCTTATCCAAAGTATCTTCATTCCAACCCTGTTCTACCAATGTCAAACATGGTCCCTAACAACAAAACATAAGAGACAACTGGTTACAACAGAGATGAGATGTCTGAGAAAAGTCACAGGAGTGACCAGAAGACAGAATTAAAAACGATATCATAAGAGAAAGAGTAGGTGTCATATCAATTCTACAATACATACAAAATCAACAGATAAATGGTTTGGTCATCTGGAAAGAATGCTGTATGATTCATTAGTTTATAAAGCATATATGAAGAGAGGAGAAGAAGAAAGAAGAGCCAGGGTATACCTAGAGTATGATGGATCGACAACATCAAAGAGACATTACATGAACACCAAATAACATTATCTGAAGCTGCCAGAAAATCAAGAACAAGAACATTGTATCTCCCTCGACACCCGTAAAGGGTAAAAGAGGAAGGAAAGAAGAAGAAGAACTGTTAGTATGAAAGACTTGGTAGAGTATGCCCTAGCCAAGAACTCGATTGATTGACACACATCCTTGTAATACTTAATGAATATGTTGTTAAATGTCTTTGCATCTCTGGCAGATACTTTGATGGCACTATCAGTAAAGATCTATATGATCCCAACTTTTCCAACATATCTTATATTATAAATACAGCCTACAACAGAAATTGGCTTCAAAAGGATATGAAGAAGCTAATTCACAAGGACACAGTCATTTCACCAACAGGTTAGTTCATTTTCTACCTACGTGTTTTGTTACAAATTAGTTTTATAATTGGGTGTGGGTTGCCTTGCTGGAAGGGGTCATGATTAAAATTTCTTTCACAACTGTGTATGATGAAAAGTTCTCAAAGCGTCCTCGAGCAAATGGCTCGGCGGCTTTATAAGCGCCCATCAAACCAACCAGTCTAAGTGGGTCAGTAAGTACGGGAGTACTTTAGGCTAAGGGAGAAAATCCTGACAGAAACCCCCACTGCCTAGCGGGTGACCACGGGAGTGCCCAAGGCTAAGGGGAGTAAACCCACATTTAAAAATCCTGATGGGGGACCCTAAGGCAGTTGATGGGTGCATCCGATCATCCTCTGGAATCTCCTGCAGTTCTGCTTGATTCCATGTGTATTGGCTTTGCCTTTTCCTTGGACTTTATCAACGAACCAAACTGTGGTTAGTGCACAATGGGCAGGGCAGTTTCTCCATACAAGCCGCCAGCGCTTAGCAATAATCGTCAAGAGAGAAGCAGAAACAAACAACAACGTCTCAAATTTGGCACATGGAATGTTAGAACCATGTACACTAGACTCGACATCACCGACCTCACAGCAACAACTGACATAAGAAAAAGATTACTTACTGATAGATAACTCATGAGACTGAACATCGACACGCTCCCCTGCAGGAAACTCGTCTTCCTGAACAAGGATCAATTACAGACAGAAACTACACATTTTTCTAGTAGGGTTTAAACAAAGATCATCCTAGAATGCACGGAGTTGATTTCGCCGTTAAAAACTGTACGGAGTTGATTTCGCCGTTAAAAATTGTCATATAAATTTTATCATTACACCAACAACAGTGTTCGAGTGCATAATATCACTACATCCGAGTGCAAAACGCAGCCCTATCAATATCATAGTGCCATTGCACCGACTCTTGTCGCCACTGCAGAAAACACAGACACATTCTATGACTCTCTACATCACATCGTGGACTCAATCTCGGCAAAAGAAAAATTGCTTATACTGGGCGAAGTAAACGCCAGAGCGGGTACTGACAATCACGCATGGCCGGTCTGCTTAGGTCATCATGATACTAGTAACATAAATTAAAATGGGCAGAGACTACTCAAATTCAGCACTTCAACCAACTTGTGCGTAACAAACAGTTTCTTTGCCACCAAGCCCATTCACAAAATCTCATGGGGGTCATCCAAAAAATCAGGGTATTGGCACAAGCTTGTCCTGATTCTCACTCGAAGAAAAGATCTTAACTGGTAAGAATCGCACAATTCTGCATAGTGCAGATTGTATTACAGACCATGACTTAGTCACCAGCAAAATAAATATAAAACAAACGACATTCTACGCACCACGTCAACCAGCAAGACCCAAAATAAATGTCTCATGGGTACAAACCCTATAAATGAAAGAACTGTTTTGTATAGTATTTCATTCGCGGTTGGACATAGAAAAAGAGAAATGCACAAAGAATGAGGTAAATGTAAGATAACACATGTAACAACCTGAAAATACAGATATACGACAGCGTCGTACTGTCGTAGGATACACACATCTCTAACAAAGACTGAGTTCAAGAAAATGAATCAACACTTTTCCGTCTTATAGAAAAGAAAAATAAAGCATTCTTAAAGTTCAAAAAGAACCGGTAAAACTGTTCACACGACCACTTCAAGCACACGAAACAAATAGTGCAGCAAGAATCAAGAAAATGTGCAAACAAATATTGATTGGATATATGCACTAAAATATAAACTGCTGATGATATGGGAAACTCCAAAACGATGTACGAAAACATCCAAGTAGCTCTAGCGCCAACGATCTCAACTATTGCTACAAAAAATTCTAAAGCATTTGTGTGTGTGTTTTCCTTCGTTGTTTGATATTACTAGTGGTCATCATCGGAAAACACAATTTTACTACGAGACATTGTGTTCTCACTGACTACGAGACATTGTGTTCTCACTGACTACGAGACATTGTGGGTCTCACTAACTACGAGACATTGTGTTCTCACTGACTACGAGACATTGTGTTCTCACTGACTACGAGACATTGTGTTCTCACTGACTACGAGACATTGTGTTCTCACTGACTACGAGCCATTGTATTCCCACTGCACTGACTACGAGACATTGTGTTCTCACTGACTACGAGACATTGTGTTCTCACTGACTACGAGACATTGTGTTCTCACTGACTACGAGACATTGTGTTCTCACTGACTACGAACCATTGTGTTCTCACTGACTACGAGCTATTGTGTTCTCACTGACTACGAGACATTGTGTTCTCACTGACTACGAGACATTGTGTTCTCACTGACTACGAGCCATTGTGTTCTCACTGACTACGAGCCATTGTGTTCTCACTGACTACGACACATTGTGTTCTCACTGACTACGAGACATTGTGTTCTCACTGACTACGAGACATTGTGTTCTCACTGACTACGAGCTATTGTGTTCTCACTGACTACGAGCCATTGTGTTCTCACTGACTACGAGACATTGTGTTCTCACTGACTACGAGACATTGTGTTCTCACTGACTGCGAGCTATTGTGTTCTCACTGACTACGAGCCATTGTGTTCTCACTGACTACGAGACATTGTGTTCTCACTGACTATGAGACATTGTGTTCTCACTGACTACGAGCCATTGTGTTCTCACTGACTACGACACATTGTGTTCTCACTGACTACGAGACATTGTGGTCTCACTGACTACGAGAGATTGTGTTCTCACTGACTACGAGACATTGTGTTCTCACTGACTACGAGACATTGTGTTCTCACTGACTACGAGACATTGTGTTCTCACTGACGGTTTGTTAATCCTGCCTCAGTGCTGTATACAAAAATGCGCAAGCCTACACAGCATTCTCTAACTAATACATACAGAAAGAAACCACATATTTCATGAGAGTAGTTCTGAAACATTGAACTGGACTTCTATTTGTGGTCACAAGAAATAACACAGTTGTCACTTCGCGTCATTTTACCGTGAATTCACATTGCAGTCCCAAATTGACAACATGACAAAGCTTGCCAGCTGTTCTCCGTGATAATAAACATCACTAAAACTGTGGCAATGTGTGAGGAATGTGTTCAGTACCAGCAAACATCACCTTAAACAACACCCATATAAAGCAAGTCGACAACTTTCGCTACAAAAGATCCACAATTACATCTACCCTTTCCTTGGACAATGAAATAAATGCACCTATAGGGGAAGCGGCTATCATTTTTGACGGACTATCACATCCAGCTTGAAAAAAATATAATCTAAAGTTGAAAACAGAGATACCGATCCATCAAACACGCATGCTCAGTATACTATACTACGGGTCTGAAACATGAACTACCTACACCAAACATGAGAGTAGACTTAACATTTTTCATCTAAGATGTCCAAGGAAGCATTATATAGAGTGAAGGGAAAACCAGTACAGAGATACAAAATAGATGCAACAAAACATACCACATCCTAGGACAGATGACACGTATTTCCAAGAACAAAAATGTAAACATAGACACTAAAGTTGCATTATACAAGACTATTATTATTCCATCACTATGCTACAAGTGCCAAACCTGGAAAATGACAGCCCAAGCCAAAAGAAAAATAGTGACAACAGAAATGACATGTCTACGAAGAATACTCGGAGTGTCATTAAGAGATAGAATTAGAAACGATAACATCAGACATAACCAAAACAATACCAGTATTGGAATACATGAAAAGACAACAGATAAAGTGGTTTTCACACGCTTCCAGACTACCGACAGATAGCATGCCACAAATGGCCATGACACATAGACATAACGGTTATAAGGCCAGAGGCAGACCATGTAAAAGATGGATCACAGAAATCAAAGAAGCCACAGAAACAAGCTTACAAACCACGCACAAGAAGGTCATCTCCAGAGAACTCTTCCACCCCTGACGCCGCAAGGCAAACAAGGGACACAGCGTATAGATAGAGAAAGATAGATCGAAAAATTATTCGCAGGATCTTAAACATCAAATGGCACGATAAAATCACCAACATGGAAGTAGTGTACTACACTCAGCTACCATCTGCCATGGAAACACTCTATATAAATATATTGCATTGTCTGTGTCACGTCCACAGAATGTAAAACTTCCACATCCCAAAACAAGTAATATTCGGGGACTGGTCGAAGTCCACCGAGCCCGCGGTAGACCAGTGCTGAGAACATCTGTATATCCTTAATGAAAGACTACCACAAAGAATCCAAAAACTGAGAAAACACGACTGAAACTCGGGATGCCTGGAGGCAGAATTTGCGTGCGAGAGTAGCATTGTTCAGAAATATGTTTAAAGATATATAAGACCAGAGAGAAAGATGCAAACAAAAATCTTCTGTTGTTGTGATGTGGTCGCTTGAAATGTATCATTCCTGAACAAAATATTCAACGAATTGCTTTTTTCTTATTGCTAAATGACCGTCTGCAAGACGCACATAGCAACACGTTTCTTTTTAATACTACTTCATTTATTCACTTACCTGATTTCTTCTCACCAGACCTCTTCTCTCACTTGCTATTTTCTGAAACCAGATATGTCTCTCACCTGATCTATTCTCTCACATTTTCTTACCTGGCATTTGATTCCATCTCATCAGCAGATTTTACATATTAGTAGCACGTAAATATCATACATTCTCACCTGATCTCTCCTCACATCTGACCTCTTCTCTCACCTGCTCTTTTCTGCCACCAAATATTTTTCTCTCACAAGTGTCTTCTCTCAAATTTCGTCATTTCTTACCTGACATCTTTCATCATCTTTCATTCTCCCTTCCCTCCCCCCACTTTGTCTTTCCTATCGCCATTTCGTATTTCTCCAATGTTTTCTTATCGTACATGATCTCTTACCTCATCTTCTCTCTTATTTAATCCCTCACCTGGCCTCTCTTATTTAATCCCTCACCTGGCCTCTCTTATTTAATCCCTCACCTGGCCTCTCTTATTTAATCCCTCACCTGGCCTCTCTTATTTAATCCCTCACCTGGCCTCTCTTATTTAATCCCCCACCTGGCCTCTCTTATTTAATCCCTCACCTGGCCTCTCTTATTTAATCCCTCACCTGGCCTCTCTTATTTAATCCCTCACCTGGCCTCTCTTATTTAATCCCTCACCTGGTCTCTTTTCCCACCTGCTCTTTTCTGAAAGCTGTTCTTTTCTCAGTGCAGAACACTAAATGCTTTCTGTATATTATCAAGTAAGAATATTACTATACAAGTCAGTCATCTGGAGCACACCATACTTGTAACCATATAACCTTCTTCTCACGCAGAGACCAGAACGACGCTGACACGGTCCATTTTCTACATCGGGAAGCATGCTGTAGATCATTCTGATGTCAGTAATTTCTGGGTAAGATTGGGAGTGGGGGGGGGGAGGGGAGAGACAAGAGAATAAGGAATAACATGTATTTTTTCCTGTATATGTTCTCATGTGTGTATACGTTATAATGCGTGTGCTTTCTCCTGCAGCAGAGGTGTGGTATCTACCAGTATATCCTGAGTGCATCTGCTATTGGCGATGAAGTTTATCATCCGCTATATCCTTGTGCTTTATGGGCCAAAATATAACTCTGGTTGTCATTCTCCGAGGAAAAAAATAAGCAGGGAATTGGACTTGGGTTGACTACGTCTATATCATCGAGATTTTATGAAGCCATTTAACTTGTCTGGTATAATTAATCCGTCCATTGCCCCATGTGTCCTCGAGTACTGAACATTTCTTCATCTATGAATCTGACTCCGGTATAGGAAACGCTCGATGTTAAAGTTGGACTAGAGTTGGTTTTTGTCTTAGCCAAAGTTGGTTCACGAAATTGTGAACACATCGCTTCTCTCATGAGTTTCTACATATATATTTAGCGGTCTGAGGTGATTTGGCTTTCTGCTTTTCCATGGAACATATACTATGGGGCGATAACTAGTATAATCTCGAGAATGAACACTATTTTGGCTATTATAACTTCCGTTACTTTCTCAATTGTACTTCACATGGCGATTTCCTCAGTGTCTGTGTTACCTTCTCATTGTATTCAATACTTGACTTAATTTCCCAGATACTTGCTCACTACTATCTCTGTCAGAAAGCTTTGGTACATGACATCCCGGAAGTACATGCTAGCCAAATCCTTACACTTTGTTGCAACAGTATTTTGGATGTGGGATAGGGTTGCCAGAACCTTCGAAGCAGAAAGCGGGACAAATGGTACTTTTTTAGACGCGAAAGCGGGACACATCATGTAAAGCATAATAGCCATAGGAAAAGTCAGAGATAGCACACACATAGACTAATTATTATTACATTATAATTCTAATACCTGTACCAGTAATTTTTTTATTAAAAACTTTACTACTGCTGTTGTTTTAGTTCTTCCGAGCTCCACATTTTGTGCAGTTTGAGAATCTTTAAACAGTTTTGAGTTTAGCTTAGTTATGCAGTCCATTGACTTGAAAGACATATGATGTTTTACAATATGATAACACATTGTCAGTTCTGTCGCTGCCACTAATTTACCTTGCTCTGACGATTTAGTCAAAAAATAATTGTCCATAGTACGTGAAGTGTTTGCAGAATACATTCTAGATTTGTGTTTTACACTTCCTATATGTTTTGTTATGTCAGTTCTCCCACCATGCCCGATAGAAATGTAACATTGACATATTTTGCATTCTGCTTCATTCTCACTTCTACCTTGTTTTATGAAAGACCATTCTTCCAAATAGTTTTCTTGGAAAAAACACTTTCTCTTCGGCATTTCCAAATAAAAATAAATCCAAAAAAAGAATTCACAAAATTAGAATGCTCAATTACAAATGAACAAATTTAATATTTCACAACCACCGGTAACAACAGACTGGATTCCTGGAAGCAACCTCCAGCCTCCAACACATAAAGAAAGAATGAAGCCAAAATTTCTTCTTGCTGCTGGTGAGGATGGCGCGATGTTGTTGAATGAATTATTAGCGCCTACAGGAATACGACAAGGACAAAAGCATGCAGATTGTCACGTAGGCACAGATCACGTGAGCGGCGGTGAGATGGGTAGAGTAAGGCTCGGCGCCTCGCGAAGCCGAAGACGTCATCTTTTGTAAATTTTTAAATAATACCGCCTTCCGCACTAACAATTTTGTGCTGGATATTCTCAAATTTATGAGTTGTATCTTCAAACTTTATTATTAAACAGCGATAGCGCAGGACTCTACAAATAGACGTTTCGGACAAAGAAGCTTCATTTGTAACAAAACTCAAACCAATAATAAATAATTTAAGAAAATATTAAAATTTGTAGGTGAAAAATTTGGCTGGATTAAAAAGCGGGACAAATTGCTGTCCCCCAGACCCTTAGGCGGGACAATTAATTTTTGATGAAAAAGTGGGACAATCCGGAAAAAGCGGGACGGATGGCAACCCTAATGTGGGAGCATATTGATACTATTCAGAAATATCGTTTGTTTTATGCAATCATTTCTCATACCATCTCGGTCTACTCCCCGACACGATCCACAAAGCGGAAGCAATTTACTTCCAAGAAAAAAGGACATGATGCTTTTAAAATCTTGGTTATGTGCTAATCCTGACCACAACCATAAGTATTATGTTGTATACCTTAATAATACTGATAAATGACATCACTACGATGCACGGGCTGAACATTAAATTACACTAGTATTTGGTCAACCATTGACTTGACAGCTATACATCTGTGAGCACAAACTTAACAGCCCATCTAACTTCGCCCTGACCATGCTACAACAAAGTGATACAGAATTTAACACTGCCAGTTTTGGCTCATGACGCGTATGTCTCTTGGTCCCAGCATAGAGACAATTTCGAAAATTTTCTTTAGTTTAGCTGTACAGTTGCGTCTGTGGGTTTCACCAATTGCCCACTAGATAAACCATCCATGCAACAGAAAACCTTAGTAGATGACATGCCTTTATATTGAGGTTATCTTCTTATAAAAGCAACATGGCACGTCATCTATACAATCCCGTAGTCGTAATCTTCGATAACAATTACCATGTTGTTCCGACATGCTGACGTTGTGCTTGAACTAGTTACGGGCACGGCGTGGGTGGGCGGAACAACAAATAAACCTGTCGCAAGGGCCAGAGTTGTGCCCTGATGTCGACGTCTGTTTCGGCAGCATTGGACTCGAAACACCATCGAGTCGAATGGCTGCTGGAACAGAGGGCAGAGCACTTATGGGAATGCCCCACGTGCTGTGAGTCCAGTTTCTAATCAAGAATCAAGAAGAAACATTGACTATCAGTAGGTGACTCACTTTCTGCTCGAATTGACTTCACTGGTACTATTGTAAATTATTTATCATCAAATATTGAACTTCCTTTTGACTTTAGTTGAGTGTAAACATAGTTTTTACACATTTGAAAATATACATATTGTGTTCTTATTTTTATGTTAACATGTCACTGTGATAACTACTTGACGAACGCATTTTCTCGTGAACAGTAGCCTCAAATGGTTGAAAAATAAATCTTTAATCTATTGCTGATGTTTGGATCATTCTTTGTAGTGTGTCCTTTTGTGCGTGCAAGGAATAGTTTCAAAATTATACAAAACAGAACAACAGCCTTGCGAAAATTCTTTATTTTTGTGTGCAAGATAAAGTTTAAATAAAATCTTTTTCTTATAAAATTAAAATATATTGCTAAATATTTCGAGAAAACAATATAAAATTAAAATATATAGGCCCTAGTTGGAATTGATGTATAAAATACGCTATTGTTGACGATAACTTTCTTAAATATATCTTCCTCCTTTTCAATAATCGTTCTTCAAACATTAAACCCCTCCCCCTAAATTTGACGTCGATGTGTTTCAAAAAACCTCAAAGGGGTGCAAAGAATAGCGACAGTAAATATACAACATAAGAAGCGACTAAGGAGGTTTTGGGAGTGTGATCCGATGTGCTTCCCACAGAGGAGCAAAGTCATATAGAAGCCATGCTGAAATCGGATATCTTAGGTCCAAAGGGATCATAGCTGCGATACAAGATATCATAACTGTAAACCATGACACAAGGCATTCCATTCTCTGGATTACTTCCAGCTAATCTTCAGAAGTTTGAAAAGAAATGCAGAAGAAGAAAGAAACTGACGTTATTTGTGCAAAACACCGTATATATATATTTATAGAGGGAGAGGGCGAGATAGTAGTAGAGGAATAGAGAATCGGTTAAGACAATTACCGAGTTTAGTTAATGTTCATTGTACATTTGTTTTAGACAAACAATTTCCAAAGCAAGTTGGACGATATATTGGCTTCTGGACGAGCTGGAATGAAAATATACTACTTCAACGGTTTAGTATGTTTGTTTATATCAAAGTCCATATGTGTTGTCACATTTTATGTTTCCATATGTGTTGTCACATTTTATGTTTCCATATGTGTTGTCACATTTTATGTTTTCCTATTTGTTGTCACATTTTGGTAGACAGAGAAGGCTGTAGGGGAAGGGGTGTGGTAACATTCATATCGAATGTCACACTAAGGCTAGCTGTTGATTAATCTCTACTAACGGTACCAGTATAGTATAGGTGATAATCACTATGTTGAGTTATAATGTGATAATTACTATGTTGAGTTATAATGTGATAATTACTATGTTGAGCTATAATGTGATAATTACTATGTTGAGTTATAATGTGATAATTACTATGTTGAGTTATAATGTGATAACTATTATGTTGAGTTATAATGTGATAATCACTATATTGAGTTATAATGTGATAACTATTATGTTGAGTTATAATGTGATAATCACAATGTTGAGCTATAATGTGATAATTACTATGTTGAGTTATAATGTGATAATTACTATGTTGAGTAAATATGTGATAATCACTATGTTGAGCTATAATGTGATAATTACTATGTTGAGCTATAATGTGATAATTACTATGTTGAGTTATAATATGATAACTA
The DNA here is from genome assembly GCA_034231615.1 of Meghimatium bilineatum. NCBI lineage: Eukaryota > Metazoa > Mollusca > Gastropoda > Stylommatophora > Philomycidae > Meghimatium > Meghimatium bilineatum. The sequence goes on from CM067322.1 coordinate 25,058,975, forward strand.
TTATATTGAGTTATAATGTGATAATTACTATGTTGAGTTATAATGTGATAATCACTATGTTGAGTTATAATGTGATAATCACAATGTTGAGTTATAATGTGATAATCACTATGTTGAGTTATAATGTGATAATCACTATGTTGAGTTATAATGTGATAATTACTATGTTGAGCTATAATGTGATAATCACTATGTTGAGTTATAATGTGATAATCACTATATTGAGTTATAATGTGATAATCACTATATTGAGTTATAATGTGATAATCACTATGTTGAGTTATAATGTGATAATCACTATGTTGAGTTATAATGTGATAATTACTATGTTGAGTTATAATGTGATAATTACTATATTGAGTTATAATGTGATAATCACTATGTTGAGTTATAATGTGATAATTACTATGTTGAGTTATAATGTGATAATTACTATATTGAGTTATAATGTGATAATCACAATGTTGAGTTATAATGTGATAATTACTATGTTGAGTTATAATGTGATAACTATTATGTTGAGTTATAATGTGATAACTACTATGTTGAGTTATATAGAAAAACTTCCTGTTTAAAGTGGGATATGGCGGTTTGCCATTTCTGCTTCACGAAAAGGAAAAAGTTTCTGTTTTTCAATGTTTTCTAGATGGACTATATGATTGTTTTTCTGAAAGGGATAGATTATAACACGGTTTAACCATTTAGAGTCACTGAAACGACACTGTGACTGGCTTAGCGACCGGACATTGTAGAAATAGTACTAAGTAATATCGCTAGTAGGAAACAATGGAGAGTTCTCATGAGATTCTGTAAATAAACGTAAACACACCATCAGATTCGGCACAATAAAAATCTGTGGAATTAAAAATAAGAAACAAGACCCGATAGATGAAAGGAAAAGGAGTAAGATCAAAATACTAGGAATATCAGATACATGGATTAAAGACATGGTATGTAAGAAACTATATCAAGGAAGTTAACGAAGAATTTGCAAAGCTACCAGAAAACTCACAGCACATAAAAGAAGAATGGAAATATTTCAAAAAATACCATCATACAAACAGCAGGAAACATATGCGGATATAAAAACCATAAAGGCACGAAACCAAAAATAACAGATTGGTGGAAAGAAGAGGTAAAGAACACAACGAAAGATAAACAAAAATACAAGAAATGGGCAACAAGGAAAACGTATAAAGATTACTTAACATACAAGACATCAAAGATTAACACCAAGAAAATCATCAAACTGCAAAAATTACGTCATGGCAAGAATATGGAGAAATGCTTAACAAAGATAAACAAAACGTACAAAAGATGCTCTACAAGAAAGTACAAAACATGAGAAGCAAAAAAGACATTTATGAACCAACAGAAATAATCAACGATGAACATAGCAACATACTAAATAGACCCAAATAAATCATGGAAAGATAGAAAAATTACTTCACGCAACTGTTAAACTTAAAGGAAGGAGAAGAGACTACAACATAAATACAACAAAAGAAGACCTAGAACCATACATCCTGAAATCCGAAATTGAAGAGGCAGTTAAACATGCACAAAACAGCAAAGCACCAGGAATAGACGGCATATCTATAGAACTATTAAAAATGCTAACGGTGACAGGTATAAAGTGGTTACACGGACCGTTCAATGTAAGACACAAAAGATATCACAAGAGTTGAATATAGCGTTGATTGTTCCCATCTGGAAGAAAAAAAGGCAGTAAGCGGGATTGTACTAAGTATAGAGGCATATCACTCTTAAGCCACATATGAAATATCTCTAGCAAGATACTAGAGAGAAGAATGCGCGTATATATAGAACCACAGCTCAACAACACACAAATGGACTTTCGAAAAATAAAAGCTGTGCAAATGCCATCTTTGCCATCAAAGAACTTGCAGAAAATTCGACGGAATATAACAAAGATTTATATGTGGCTTTCGTTGACCCAGAGAAAGCTTTTGACAGAGTGGATAGAGCACAGTTATGGAAAACATTACAGACATATGGAGCTCCACAACATCTGATAAGCTTATGTCAGAGCATGTACGTCAATAGTTAATACGTTGTTCAGTATGTTTTTGGTGGTAATATGTTTTTGTCATATAACTTGCACAATCTAATGGCGTACATCATATTGCCACTGCCTTAGAAAGGGTCAAGTATTAACTAAGAGGACAGAGGGTATCCGACGAAAACGCGATTGATACGGTAATAGGAATGGACAGTACTGTAATTAAGGATGCGTAATGATATAGGACAAAATCATCATCAGGTGCCATGCCGGCTGGCGTAGACGATCATGCTCTCCACAGCTCTCTGTCTACAATATTATGTATCAGGATCGTTGTTGTTTCCCTGTCGTGACAAGTTGTTAAACTGTCTAATATTTTCTCACGTTGTCGCCCTCTGTTTATGTTGCCTTCAATCTTGCCTGTTGTTAATATGCTCTCAAAACCTCCTTGTCTCATAACATGGCCAAAAAATGAATTTTGTATTTTTCTTATATTATTGATTAAACTGTCTCGCATTTAACTCTTTCAACACCCCCACATTAGTTTTTCTGACAGTCAATGGTATTCTTAGCATTCTTCTGTAGAACCACATCTCTACTGCCTCTAATTTCCCACTTTCCTGCTTGTTTACTGTCTAAGACTAGCATCCATGTTATTATAGGAGTTATATAGCACTGCAGAACTCTCTTCCTCATATCTAATGACAAGGTCACATTACACAAAATATTTTTCATTTTCCTGAAAGTTGTTTTTGGCTTGCCTATTTTGCTTTGAGAAAAGAAATGTAATGGAAAGAACAACTTATATCATTATTAAATAAATATGGACAACTAAGGTAAAGGTATGTCCCATGGCAGCAACCTGCCATCAGGGATGAAGATAAATTTTCATGTACTAAGCTGCAGCAACTATTAGGTGGGGTGGCCAGTTCCCTTCCTTGTTGTCTTTACAACAGGTAGAAAATGGTAAGAATGCACAATCAATAAGCACAAATTAGCAGAGGGGGAGAGTGAGTGGACAATACTAAAATAAAATAAATCAAGAACTACAAGTAAAAAATCTTAGCGACGACGGCAAACATTAATCTACATAGATGAAACAGAAACTTGGAAATCAGGGGACAACAAAGAAAGTACCAACCGCATAGTTTCCTTGGACACAGAAATATAGCAGTAGAAAAACACTATTCATGTGTATAACAATACATGTTGGACGTTGGGCGTAGGTGCGAAAAGTGACACAATCCCTTCTTATCATGCACGTTTATATCTTGCGCAGCATGCTCTGGAAGTTTGATATAAATACTGTGAGTTATAGTGGTTGCGAGATCAGCCGAATGACAGCAGATGTTCCATCAAAGTCGGGTGTATCGGACCATTGACACATATAAAATCGTGACACAGGTCATTTCCATTCTCTGGACTACATCCTTCTGGAAAACTAGCAGGATAATTGCCTTGTTACAAGATAGTTCCAGCGGGATTATGAGAATGAACGCCGAAGAAGAAGGGCCGATGTCAGTACCTTTATCTCGATTGTCATGCTTGATATTGTCGTGAGATAGGCAACATATTTCTCCACCACTTTCTTGTAATTTTGGTAGGTTTACAAACCTCCAACTTCCACCTGCTGTTTGTTTCACTTATTACTGAGCCATATGTGTAAATCTGTGACTTTGAGTACAGGTAGATGCGTTCTTTTATCATTCCTCCTTTTTGTGGTGAATTCCGCCATTGTCGACACTCTATTCCCACCAGCTGCATCACACAACATTTGTCAAGGACTTTCTCTCTTTATTTCCACTCACTAACATATTCTTCCTATTTCTTCCAACTTGCAAATCTGAGTAATATATCTTCTGATTTTTCCATCCAGGACCCTCCTCGCCCAATGCGGCTTCCTTTTGTGCTGTCTAGAGATTGGTCATTGTCCGTAACTTTAAAGTATTCTTCTACCTGCACTACTAGACCTCTAAAAATAATTATAAGGAATTTTAATGCCAAAGTTGGCAACAAGAGCGAGAGAGAGAGAGAGAGAGAGAGAGAGAGCACCACAAGTATATAAAATATATGGAAGACATGTATTTGGAATCAGGAAGGAGAGGGGAGAACGTCTAGTCCGTCTCTGCATGGAAAACAACTTGTCAATCATGAATACATTTTTCTAACAACGTCCAAGAAGATTGTATACAAACAGATAACACATCATTGCCATGAGTCTAGTTTCTATGTTAAACACATAACACATCATTGCCGTGAGTCTAGTTTCTATGTTAAACACATAACACATCATTGCCGTGTCTAGTTTCTATGTTATCTTCTTCTTCTTCAGCGTTCCTTCTCAAATTCCCGCTGGATTTCTCTTGCAACAGGACAATGGTCCTACAAGATTTACAGTTGAATATAGCCCAGAGAATGGAAATGCGTTGTGTTGCCGTTTTATTTGCACCAATAGCCCAACACATCCGTCTTCGGCGGTTTTTTTCTATGTTAAACACATAATATATCTTAGCCCTAGGTATACATCCTTATATTACACAACACATCATTACCATCCGTCTAGTTTCTATGTTAAACACACAACACATTTTAACCGCGATATTAAATATATCATTGCCGTGAGTCTTCTCTCTTAGACCTATATTAAACACACAACACATTCTGACCGCGAGGCTAAACACACAACATATGCTTGCCGCGAAGCTAAGCACACAACACATTCTGACCGCGAGGCCAAACATACAACACATTCTGACCGCGAGGCCAAACACACAAAACACTCTAGCCATGAGTCTTACGTTAAAAACACACAACCACATCCTTGCCGTAAGTCTATGTTCTACGTTAAAAAACACAGCACATGCTAACTGTTCGTCTACTCTCATTTGGTGGTTAGTCTAGCTTTCATGACTTGATGTGAATCCGTCTTGTTTCAACAGCTTTTCATGAAAGACATAATTGCTCAAGTGAAAAAAGATATCTTTCTTGCTTTGGGAGCTGGAACATTTATCGTCACGTTTGTTCTCATCCAGACGCAGTCACTTTTTATCACTTTAACAGGAATCGGCAGCATCCTAGCTAGCTTTCTATGGACAAACATTATATATAGAATAGTACTTGATTACAGGTACTTAGCTTGTCCATGAGAATAGACTGTTGGATTTGGTGGGTATGATGGTATCTAAGCGTGGATTTTATTATGATGATGATGCCTGAGCGTGGATTTTATTATGAAGAGGATATTCGAGCGTGTATTTTATTATGATGATGATGTATGAGCGTGTATTTTATTATGATGAGGATGTATGAGCGTGTATTTTATTATGATGAGGATGTATGAGCGTGTAATATATTATGAGGAGGATGTTCGAGCGTGTATTTTATTATGATGAGGATGTTTGAGCGTGTGTTTTATTATGATGAGGATGTTCGAGCGTGTATTTTATTATGATGAGGATGTATGAGCGTGTATTTTATTATGATGAGGATGTTCGAACGTGTATTTTATTATGATGAGGATGTATGAGCGTGTATTTGATTATGATGAGGATGTATGAGCGTGTATTTTATTGTGATGAGGATGTTCGAGCGTGTATTTTATTATTATGATGATGTCTGAGCGTGGATTTTATTATGATGAGGATGTTCGAGCGTGTATTTTATTATGATGAGGATGTTCGAGCGTGTATTTTATTATGATGATGATGTCTGAGCGTAGATTTTATTATGATGAGGATGTATGAGCGTGTATTTTATTATGATGAGGATGTATGAGCGTGTATTTTATTATGATGATGATGTCTGAATGTGGATATTATTATGATGAGGATGTATAAGCGTGTATTTTATTATGATGAGGAAGTTCGAGCGTGTATTTTATTATGATGAGGATGTTCGAGTGTGTATTTTATTATGATGAGGATGTATGAGCGTGTATTTTATTATGATGATGATGTCTGAGCGTGGATTTTATTATGATGAGGATGTTCGAGCGTGTATTTTATTATGATGATGATGTATGAGCGTGTATTTTATTATGATGATGATGTCTGAGCGTGGATTTTATTATGATGAGGATGTTCGAGCGTGTATTTTATTATGATGAGGATGTATGAGCGTGTATTTTATTATGATGAGGATGTTCGAACGTGTATTTTATTATGATGAGGATGTCTGAGCGTATAATATATTACGAATGTGGTATGATTGTTATTAAGTTTACGGGTACCGAAATTTAGTGAAGATGATCATGAGCGTGCGGTGGTGCAGTAATGACTACACTTGTTAGACAGAAGGATATGCTATGGATGTGTGATGTCATAGCAAGAATGTTTTCTAAACTCAAACATTTCTGAAAGGCCACTTACAATATGTACACTTGACAGTTATATTGGTGAAACTTGCCTCCATGACGTTATGCCATCTAGAACACAATGCTATAACCTTCTGGAGACATGTTTCACCTGTATCCTAGCATCTTAAGCTCAATGCTATAACGTCTTGGAGACATGTTTCATCAGTATCCTAGCATCTTTAGATCAATGATATAACATCATGGAGACATGTTTCATCAGTATCCTAGCATCTTTAGATCAATGATATAACATCATGGAGACATGTTTCATCAGTATCCTAGCATCTTTAGATCAATGATATAACGTCATGGAGACATGTTTCATCAGTATCCTAGCACCAAATGCTCAATGCTATAACGTCTTGGAGACATGTTTCATCAGTATCCTAGCATCAAATGTTCAATACTAATAACGTCATGCTATCCTAGCGTCTAATGTTACATTGCTTAGCAGCAAGGATAATGATGAGGTGTAATGTATTATCTTAAATGTACTCTGGCACTATCAACAAGGTAACACGTCGTTTGCTGAAGGTACCTCTAATTTCATGTTCGTAGCTTCAATCGATAATCTCAGGGTCCCGAATGTTGCAAGGATCGAAAGAGCAGCAAATAATACCAATACTCTTTATATTCCATACGTGGTAATAGGCGACTAAGGGTATTTATGGGTGTTGGTTGCCCCGTCCCATAGAGTGTCAAAGTGACCAAAAAGCCATTCTGATGTCGGTTATGTCAGGTCGAAACGCGTATATATTGCAGCTAAGCTGTGTTTCATGACAAATGCATTCCATTTTCCGGACTACATTCTACTAATCAGCGGAAATTTGAGAATGAGCGCAGCAGAAGGAGAATAATGTTTTGACTATATCTAGAGACTACTATTATTTAGTGCATCACATGAAAATATAATACACCCATTTCCTTACACGTACATATAATAAAACACGATCAGGTTTACAGAGTTGGATGGAGTCCCCCAGGGAGGAGTCCTCTCACCCACACTTTTCTTGGTTTACATCAATGACCTAGTTGCTGAACTACCACACGGGATCAAAGTGGCAATGTATGCTGACGACCTGGTGATCTGGTGCACGGAAGAACATGCGACAGTGGCCACTAAACAAATACAAAGAGCTATCGATGCTCTAACCTTATGGGCTAATAGATGGTGCGTCAGCATTAACACAGATAAGTGCAGCACTACACTCTTTACCCTCTCACCAAAACAAAAAGCCGGTCATATCAAAATAGATGGAGAACTCTTGAAACAAGACAAACAACCCACATAGCTCGGAGTTACTTTTGATGATAAACTGATATGGAAGCAGCACATAAACAAAGCAACAACAAAAGCCAGGAGGAAGTTAGCTATCCTGAGAAAACTAAGTGAAACCACATGGGGAGCCAGTGGGAATATACTCAGTAAAGTTTACCAGCAAAGCATAAGACCACACCTGGAATATGGTTCATCTGCATGGTGTTCTGCATCAAACACCACATTACAAGATCTAGATAAAGTGCAAAACGAGGCACTTAGAATAATGTTGGGAGCAATGAAATCAACACCCATAGCAGAGATGCAGAAAATGGGAAGAATGCAAACACTTGGCGAACGCAGAGACACAAAAGTACTAATTCAAGCAGAAAAGTTTCAGTGTATGCCAAGTCATCCAATGAAGGAAAGATTCCAAAATCTAGCAATGGTGCGACTGAAAAGAAGCAGCTTTATCCATCAAGCTAAACATTTCCGCAGACAACTTACAGACCTACCTGAAGTTGACAGCCCCTTAAGGCCTGTACCAGAACAAATCCCGTGGAGTGAAGGGCGTAGAGTGCCAATATACATTCAGACCCATGTGAAAGGAATACTAAGCGAGGACGAACAGAACAGTGTGCAGCGAAGGACAGTCACCCTCAGTTTCCTGGATGAGGAATATACACAAGCTATATGGGTCAGAGTGTACACAGATGGGTCAGCACAGAATGCCGTGAGGAATGGAGGTGCAGGTGTATATATAGAATATCCACACAAGCCTAGAGATACCATCAGAACACCGACAAGAAAATTCTGCAATAATTATGTTGCTGAAATCCAGGCAATTAGTGTGGTAGCTAAAAAACTGCTAACTCTAACTCTGACCTACAGCCTGTGGTATTCCTGACAGATGTAAGGTCAGTGCTTCAAGCTCTCCAGTCTGGAAAACTAACAGACTTGAAAAAACTACTTAGCGAATTGTCTTACCAGTATAGGGTAACCATGCAGTGGATACCCTCTCACTGTGGAATACCAGGAAATGAAAAAGCAGACCAACTGGCTAAGGAAGATGCTGCCGAAGACCAACCAGATATACCAATCACCTACCATCAGAAAAAACAGATGATCAAGTCAATAAGAAAGCCACAAACACCAACACAAGATGACTATCATATTATGAACAGACCAGAACAAGTTATAATTCTACGTCTCAGAACAGGACACAACCGACTTCGCAGTCACATGTATACAAAGTTCAAGATTGACAACACGGCCATGTGTACACGTAGACAGGCAGCACAGAGTGCCAAACATATACTTCAAGAGTGTTCTGAGCATGAAACGCTGAGGCAGACATATTGGCCAGAGGAAACAACACTGGAATCAAAGCTGTATGAGACACTGTATGAACTACAAAAGACAGTGAGTTTTATTAAGGAGACAGAATTACAAATATAGACATGTTTCAAGTGAACGAAAGAAGAAGAAGAACAGAGTTGGAGAAAACCCAAGTATGTAATACACCCAATTTCTTACACGTGCATATAATAAAACACGATCAGATTTGCAGAGTTGGAGAAAACTCAAGAATGGAATGGACAGAGAATATCAAAGATATTTTAACAAATATGCATATGATGTTCGTCCGTCGTGATCGACGATGACCAAAAACTCAACCATAATAATAATAACAATAAATAATAAAATAGTAAAGTTAATAGTGAGTTTTTAAATGACTAGCAAGTCCAATGCGCGCACAAAATATTCTTTTACAGAATTGACAACAATAGAAGGTATCTGTGTGAGGTTGAGATGCTTTTTCTTTTCTACGTGTCCGCTTCTGTCTTGCAGTTTCTTGTCTGAATTCTTCTGCCGCTAGTGCTCCCGTTCTAATGATGTAACGCCATGCTGTTCTATCCTGAGCGAGGCTCTCCCAAGCGCCTACGTCAATGTTAAGATGTTTCAAGGATGACTTGAGCGTGTCTTTGAAACGCTTTTTCTGTCCATCAGCTTTTCGAAATCCTGCCTTGAGTTCTCCATAATATATTTGTTTTGGCAAACGAGAGTTCTCCATACGCACAAGATGGCCTGCCCAGCGTGCCTGCGCCTTCATAAGTATTGTGTGGATGCTTATTGATGTTGATTTTTCCAAGACCTCGTAGTCTGGTACTTTGTCCCACCAATGGATGTTTAGTAATTTACGTAGGCAGGTAAGATGGAAATGATTTAACTTTCTTGCATGTCTAGCATACACTGTCCACGTTTCGCAGGCGTATAGTAAGGTTGGTATAACAGCAGCATGATATACTTGTAGTTTGGTGGTTGTTCTTATACCTCTTCTGTCCCATACATTTTTGCGTAATCTGCCAAATACAGCACTAGCTTTTGCCAGTCTATTGCTAATTTCCACATCAATGTTGACATCGCGAGAGAGAGTGCTCCCAAGGTAAGTAAAATTGTCGACTACCTGCAGTTTTTCCTGATTGACGATGATGGAAGTAGCAGTATGTTGGCTATTTGATGTTGCTTGGTGCATGACTTCTGTTTTTTTTGGTGTTAATAGTGAGACCAAAGTTGTTGCAGGCCTTTGAGAAGCGGTCTATGGTGCTCTGCATGTTTACGACAGAGTCAGCATACAATGCACAGTCGTCATGCATATAGCACAGCAGAGACGGCACAGTTAGCTTTGAAATGTGAATTAAATCTCACACCCTTACGCTTAGTAAGGGCCAGCAAGTGTTGAAGACATGGTCTATTCCAGTCGTTGGCTACATGGGCCTTTACCGTCAGATTATGTAGAAGAATAGTTCGCAAAGTCTGTGGGGCCTTTGCCGCTACAAAAAAGTTGACTAACAAAGGCGGTGTTCGCCGTGACGAAGTTGCTCATCTGGCTGGAATCGCAAGCCATTCCTCACGCATACATACTGAGTGACTCAATTAGCATGATCCAGAAAGTTCAAGCAGGTGAAGTCATAGGCGAATTGTGGAGTCATTGGAAAGGGTTAACAATTGGGTTCTATTGTGCAAAAATCACTTTCATCTTTGTTCCAGATTGTCGGTCAACCTATGGACAGAAGAGACATACTTAATACTATAGGAGAGCATGATTCAGTATCGAGAATACGTGACATGTGAGTACGAATAGGTGTCGCATGGAGAGAACACCTCAGGAAAATTTTAAAACAGTAAAAAGAAGACTCTACCAACACAGAGCAGGACGAACCATCATCCGTTACACATTGAGATATTTAATCAAGTAGCTGGTATTTGAGAACGTATGGATATATCCGGTGTTTGAAGACGATAACTAACAGTGGCGTAGCGTTCATTTTTAGGGTGGGGACGCCGAGTGACCGTTTTTAGTAGGTAAGTAGCCTCCCGGTCACTTTTTTCTCACAAGAAACACGTTTTACGGCCTTATATAAAAATATTAACCAGTTTAAAGAAACATAACTTATATAATATTGTAATGCAGTTCCGTGCGTCTGTTCTTCTTTTCTGAGAAAATGTTCAGTGCAGACAGTGAATTTCCGTTTTCAGTTCTGAGAACTAACATTATCATAACTTATTTCTAAACGTATGATTGGTCTCAGGCATCAGCAGCTGAAGCACAATTAAATGGATATTACAAGATCAAAAGTAAACTCTTAAGCGCCAATTAACCTTTACGTTCTGAAGGGATACTTAAGCTAAAACATTTTGGTTTTGGAATTTTGAAACTTAATTTTAATAATAATTTTAAAAAACCCTGCGATTGTCTTTCTGTAATGTTTATGGTAAATAACTATAGGGGAGTGTACACTTGCTGCAGAAATTAGAAATAAACCGCAAGCCAATGCAAACAGGTGATTCTTGCTGATGCAATGACTGTCATACAAGTTGTTTAATTGCGGTAAGGGACGCCGAGTATTTTGACGTCTATTGACGCTACGCCACTGATCAACATACCTGAACCTAAACATTACGCTTAAAGGCAAGTGTGGACCAGTGTTGTCACCATCAAAAGTGTGTTTGTGAGGGGGGGGGGGGACTAGACAATGGACCGAAATGACCATTCTTCTACGCCAGCATCAAACTCAGAAATACGACTAACAGAAAAAAAGAAGAACTCAATAACTCATTGTTATTGTTACAGTGAGGTCAAGTGCAACTTTAACTAAGATCTCTCACATTCAAGATGACGGTTATGAAATCATAAGAGTAGGGAACAAACCCGATATAAAGAAATGACGAAAACGGATGTGTTGGACCTCGGACGTCCAGACCACAAGTGCCAACCGGGGTGCAAATAATCAGTTTTACTGTGGAACTTGCAGCACAACATACTTCACGCTCCCTGGCGAAAATCACACGAAATATTCGTTGTGGTTATTTGAGAGCGAACGCTGAAGAAGAAGAAGAAGAAATCATAAGAGAATTCCTAGTCATGTACTATTTTGACAAAATACAAACACAAACAGCACATTTAAAATTAAATTGCTACAAATTAAACAACTAAAAACTAATTATTTCAAGTTTTAACAAAAGCATGTGCTGCTGCACACGTTCTCTGTTGTTAAGATCCTGCTGTGTAAGAAAGGGATTGAATCACGAATTGCTACTGGATAAAGTGTGATGCTTGCTGTGTAAGAAAGGGATTGAATCACGAATTGCTACTGGATAAAGTGTGATGATTGCTGTGTAAGAAAGGGATTGAATCACGAATTGCTACTGGATAAAATGTGATGATTGCTGTGTAAGAAAGGGATTGAATCACGAATTGCTACTGGATAAAGTGTGATGCTTGCTGTGTAAGAAAGGGATTGAATCACGAATTGCTACTGGATAAAGTGTGATGATTGCTGTGCTGTGGGCTGAAAAAAAAGCACATAGGCCCTATTATTAATATATAAACAGATATTATAAGTAAGTGATTACTGTACTAATAAATAAATAGTACTAGTAAATGATGATTGTACTAACAAATAAATAGTATAAGTAAATGATGATTATACTAATAAATAAATATTTTAGGTAAATGGTGATTGCTCTTCTTCTTCTTCTTTCCTTCCTCTTTTACCATTTACTGGTGTCGAGGGAAAAACAATGTTCTTGTTCGGGCTTGTCTGGCAGCTTCAGATAATGTTATTTGGTGTTCGTGTAATGTCTCTTTGATGTTGTCTTTGATGTTGTCGTACTCTAGGTCTACCCCTGGCTCTTCTTTCTGCTTCTCCTCATTTCACATATGTTTTATAAACTAATGAATCACACTGCATTCTTTCCAGATGACCGAACCATTGTATCTGTTGGTTTTGTATGTATTGTAGATTTGATATGACACCCACTCTTTCTCTTATGACCTCATTTCTAGTTCTGTGTCTTCTAGTCACTCCTATGGCTTTTCTCAGACATCTCATCTCTGTTGTAACCAGCTGTCTCTTATGTTTTGTTGTTAAGGATCATGTTTGACATTGTTAGCACATAGTTGACCTAAGACCTTAATTTTCCTCTTTTCCATTAATTGCTCTAAGAAACATATAGTATAAATAACTGATGATTGTACTAAAAAAACAACTAGTATCACCCAATGAAGATTGTACTAACAAACACATTGTATAAGTAGATGGTGATTGCACTGTGAAACAGATAGTATACGTTGTTGATGATTGTACTGAGAAACAATTAGTATCACTAAATGATGATTGTACTAATAAACAAATGGTATTAGTAAACAATTGTACTAATAAACAAAAAGTGTCACACAGTGATGATTGTATGAATAAACAGTTATCCAATGATTAAATAATATATTTGCTTTTCCTCTGGCAGGTACTTTGGCATCTTCCACGTGCTTTCTATTTTTATCATTCTTGGTATTGGGGCCGATGACATATTTGTCTTCTATGACATGTGGCGCACTACAGCTTGCATGGACCTGGACACGCCTCAAAAGAGATTCACGTACGTCTAATCAATGTACCGTCTAGTCTATATATCCACTCTATTTTACACATCAAATGTGTGGCATCGTCTTTGCTATATATGTGTCTGTTCAGGATGTCCCCCAGGGCCCGTCTTAGGACATTGCAACCTATACGGCCGCACTTCATAGGCCCATAAATTCATATTAGAATTTATTTTATTATCCTCTTCCCTACCCTGACTGGGCCCCGCGCAATCCGTTTCGCATTGGGCCCTTCAATTGTTAGGGCCGGCACTGGATGTTCCTGTCGTTTTCTATCCATCTTTTCCGTGGTCTTTCTCTGGCTTTGTACTCTGATTTCATTTGGTTATATGCCTGTAAGGGCAACTTTTCTTGATGCATTCTCATAATGTGGCCAAACCACTTGATCTGTTCTTTCTCTCTGTAATCTGTATAAGGTATTATACCTATTCTTTCCCTGATATCTTCATTTGGTAATCTATCGAGCCAGGTGACCCCGGCGGCTTTCCTCAGGCATTTCATCTCACATGTCACTATCTTTCTGTAATGTGAAGATGAGAGAGACCAGGTTTGGCACTGGTAACACAGTGTTGGTAGGAATATACTGTATAATCATGAGGCAAATAAGAGGAAAATTAAAATCAGGAATTTCAGAAGAGCAATGTGGATTTGTGGAAGGGAAAGGCACAAGAAACTCCCTATATATAATACAAACATTGATGAAGATGACAATAGAAGTACCAAACGATCTGTACTTGTGCTTCGTAGATTATAGTAAATCATTTGATACGATGAAGCATTCAGAAATAATAAAATCTTAGAAAAACTCAATGTTGATGGGAAAGATCTAAAGAAATATAGTAAGAAATATGTATTGTTATCAAACAGCTGCAATGAGGGTTGACAGTAACGTAGGAGAATTTTTTTAAAAAGATAAAAATGGGCATCATACAAAAAGGTGTAATGTCACCAGATCTTTTCTACCCGTATACAGAGGATATTTATTACGCGAAATATAGAAAGCACTTGCCAGGAATAGCAATTGCCAGGAATAGCACTTGCCAGGAATAGCACTTGCCAGGAATAGCACTTGCCAGGAATAGCACTTGCCAGGAATAGCGCTTGCCAGGAATAGCAATTGCCAGGAATAGCAATTGCCAGGAATAGCACTTGCCAGGAATAGCACTTGCCAGGAATAGCACTTGCCAGGAATAGCACTTGCCAGGAATAGCACTTGCCAGGAATAGCAATTGCCAGGAATAGCACTTGCCAGGAATAGCACTTGCCAGGAATAGCAATTGGAGGTTACAATCTGAAGAATCTCATGATGATGATACAGTTCTGGTTGAAGGGAGCTAAGAAGAACTCCAAACCTTGTTAGACATGGTAGTACAAGAAAGTGAAAACACAGGTCTCAGTCTAAACAAGAAGAAAACAGAAGAAAAAGTTGTTTTAAAGGAATACACACCTAGAAAATGCAGTATTACGATCATTGATGCACAATTTAAATAATGTGGATAAAGTCAAATATCTTGGCACCATATTAACATCAGATGGCAGGTGCTCCAATGAGATCAAGAACAGGATAACATAGGCCAAATCAACATTTCGAAAAATGAGAACATTCTATGCAGTCCACATTTTTTGGAAACATCATTAGAAGAGCAAAGAAGGAACAAGTAAAAAGTTAAAGAACAAGAGGGGTAGGGGAAGACCAACAGAGGCCGAAAGGCGCAGATATCGCAGCAATGTTATAAACCATGGCACAACGCATTCCGTTCTCCGGACTACATCCTGCGAATCTGCAGGAATTTGAGAACGAACGCATAAGAAGAAGAAGAAGAACAAGAGAGAAGATGTTTGACAACCTAGCATTGTGACATTTGAGAACAACATTGAGACATGATAACCAATGTCATACGGCATAGACCATAAGAGAAGACCGTTCACTCTGTGTAAGTGTTCCCTCACAAAATACTTATATTTACAATGTTAACATTCAGAGTCTTGCCACGGATACCTTTGGTGAATTAGCTGAGACACCAGAATCACTACACCACTTCCCCAAGCCGTCTAGTTTACATTGTAATTTCTTGACGCACATTTCTGGAGCATACTTTTACACACTTTTACATTAATTCATCAACCATACTGTACAGCTCTATCATTTTTTTGATATTTTTACAAGTGTCTACATTGTAATTTCTATTATTGTAATGTTCCCTTTGTAGCATTACGTCATTGTTACCAATGTAATTTTGTTGAGGTAATGAGTCTTGTGCTATTACGTCCATACCTC
Organism: Meghimatium bilineatum; assembly: GCA_034231615.1. Classification (NCBI taxonomy): domain Eukaryota; kingdom Metazoa; phylum Mollusca; class Gastropoda; order Stylommatophora; family Philomycidae; genus Meghimatium; species Meghimatium bilineatum. Next base: position 25,074,832 of record CM067322.1, read on the forward strand.
CATTGTAATTTCTATAATTTGAATATGCCCTTTTGTAATATCTATTACGACATTGTCTCAGATATGACAGGGTTTCCCTTATTCTTCCTGTTATGCAACTACTTTTAATGTAACATTTTAACTTACATTTTCAGCCCGAAATTAGAGATAGATAAAGAGTGTTTTATTATTATGTTCAGTGGATTTGTTGCTGATGAGTCCCATTTTTATCGCATGTGTGTTGCCGGGGCCCCAAAGGGGAGCAAAGAATAGCAACACTGTTTACCTTCAATGCATGTCGTAAGAGGCGACTAAGGAGGTTATAGGATGGATTTGGCTGTCCCATCCCTTATAGGGTCAGTGACCCAAAGCCATGCTGAAGTCGGATGTGTCAGGCCGAAAGGTGTAGATATCGCAACAAAGCTGTAAACCATGATAAAACGGATTCAGTTCTCTGGACTACATCCTGCTAATCTGCAGGAGTTTGAGAACGAACATAGAAGAAGAAAAAGAGTCCCATTTTTTTGTATCAACATTTTCAGATGATGTTTCTTTACTGAACATATTCGTTTATTAATATGCATAATTGATGTTTGTAAATGAAACTCCATTGTTCTGTCAACATGTTCAGCTGATATTTGTTGATGAAATCAAATTGTTCTATTAACATGTTCAGCTGATATTTGTTGATGAAATCAAATTGTTCTATTAACATGTTCAGCTGATATTTGTTGATGAAATCAAATTTTTCTATTAACATGTTCAGCTGATATTTGTTGATGAAATCAAATTGTTCTATTAACATGTTCAGCTGATATTTGTTGAAGAACCACCTTCGTTCTTCGATGATGTTCAGTTGGTGTGTGTTAGTGAACCACGGATACTTTAACATCATGCACTCACAGTTAATATTAAAGGAAAACATTGCACTTTTTGTCATCATCTCCAGTTTCTGCTACCGACACGCTTCCTTGTCGATGCTAGTGACATCTGTCACAACTGCGGCTGCCTTCATGTCCAACATGATCACGCCCCTGTACGCTGTCAGGACGTTCTCTTTGTTCTCATCGATGCTTGTGATGATCAACTATATTTCAGCCATCGCCTTCTTTCCGATGTGTGTGCTCTTGTATCACATGGTATGTATGTTCTTGCCATTCACTTTCATACCATCATCTGCTTGTCCCCGTGTAATTCACCGTTGTGTCACTTGTATACACAAGGTATGTAGACATATGTTCCTGCCATTTATTTTGATACCATTATTTGCTTGTTCCCATGATGTACTTAAACACGTTGTCACGTCTAAAAATGTGCCTCCTTGGGAGTTATCCTTAAACTACGTCATTAATTAGTGGAAAGGGGAGAGGCCTGAAAAAGTTTTACAATTGTTGCCATATGAAAGGGGAGGTTGAAAAAAGTTAACACCAACAATACTATTTTTCCAAACAACGTAATTCTTTGAAATTGAAATTTCAAAAGAATAAAATTTTTAAGTAATGGTTATATTTTTTGATACAGTACTAGTAGACGCAACCACATAGTGAGGTTATTTCTCTTGTCTAGAATGGCCCCTACCCAACTGAACATTGCTCTCATCAATGAACATAGCTGTCGCCATTTTTTTGTGACATATTGGCACTGTTTGATTTATCTGAACGCATTGATGAGAAATGTTCACATACATATATATGGGTATATATATATATATATATATATATATATATATATATATATATATATATATATATATATATATATATATATAGATATATATATATATATATATATATATATATATATATATATATATATATATATATATATATATATATATATATATATATATATATATATATATATATATATATATATATATATATATATATATATAAAATTAAAACATAATGCGTGCAATAGTTGATATCCCAGGAATATCAGTGGGAAGACATAACATAAATAATTTGAGATTTGTGGATGACAGTGTTCTGATTGCTAAAAGGGAGGAAGACCTTCATGATTTATTTAATGTAGTAGTCACAGAAAGTAAAGAGAAAGTCCTCTTCCTGAATATAAAGAAAATAGAAATAATGGTTATTTCAAAGAAATAAAATACCACACCTTGCAAGATCAAATTAAATGATAGAGTTTTAAAACAGGTCCACCAATTCAAATATTTAGGCACAACGATTACAGATGGAAGAAGTTCAACAGAAATAAGAAGCAGAATAGGGCAGACAAAACAACATTCAGAAAAATGAAAAATATATTGTGTAATATGACCTTGTTGTTAGCGGTGAGAAAGAGAGTTCTGCAGTGCTATATAACCCCTATACTAACATAAGGATGCGAGTCTTGGACAATAAACAAACTGGAATGTAGGAAATTAGAGGGAACAGAGATGTGGTTCTATAGAATAATGCTGAGAATATCATGAACTGCAAGAAAAACTAATGTGGAGGTGTTGAAAGAGTCACATGCGAAACTGACCTCAATCAATAATATAAGAAAAATGACAATCTTCATTTTTTGGCCACTTCATGAAACAGGGAGGTTTGGAGAACATAGTCACAACAGGCAAGATTGAAGGCAACTAGACAGAGGGCGACATCGTGAGAAAATATTAGACAGTTTGACAGCCTGGCACGGCAAGGAAACAACAGCGAGCTTGATATATAATACTGGAGACAGAGTGCTGTGGAGAACCATGATCCCCTACGCCGGCATGGCACCTAATTTAATGTGCAAGGGTTACAACAAAATCTTGCTACTGTCAACAAGTGCTGGGTTCTCCACGTTCTTAATGCCACGATGTAATGACTGCTTGATTGGCCAATGTCTTCTGATGTAATGGTCACTTCGTGCACTAATATCCCACTCACAGAGAAAGCAACAGCATTTGGTGTATCTACACTGTAGCGCAAGCAAAAGAGCTACCACGTTAAGATCCTCACATAATGACCAATGATGCTGATAGTAGTTTATAAACTACAAAAGTTTTTTTCATACGTTTCTTTCATACGAAATGAATGACCAACTAGAATTGACGTAAAATTAGTATTACTTTTGGGAGATCAAGCCATCGTCTTATTTAATTTTATTTTCATCAAAACATCAGTACCCTTTGGTTTTGGGGAAAAAATATTCTAAAATACCATTTCTTGGTACCCTAAAAGGTAATACTACTAATGATACTAATTTGTATTGTTAACAAGAAAAACATTTATATATTCAGACGGTCATGCATCAGTCCTGGATGGTTGCTGATCCAGCGGTCCATGGCTCATGCCTTTTGAATACTGGTATGAGACAATTATTATTTGATTACTGGATCATGGCTACTGGTAGAGGGTTAAAACAGCCTCCGCTTTCTTGGTGTTGATGGTCAGCCAAAACATATTACAAGCTGTAATAGACGTGTACAACCTCCTGTTCAGTGATTCTATCAATGACATCTTCAACAATATTTTTCTTCTGAAGTCTAGACCCCTATAGTCTGTTGATCCCGAATAGTTGTTTGGGTCTACCTGTCTTATACCTGTATTATACATACACGTAGTCTTATGGCTACAGGGTCTTAAGATGCACAAGCATAATAAACCTAGGTGCACTATTGTGTCGGCTTGTTCCTTCAGAAAACATATTCGACTTCACAACAAGGAAGTTCTAAAGTTTATCATTTTATTTTCATAATATTTATCTTACGTGCAAATCTATCTCTACAAGTAACATAAAAAGTTTCTGTTGGTCTACGTAACTAATTTCTGATTCTCATGTCTGTTGTTGCTGCCCATATAACTTTTACATAAAGTGCTGCAATTTAATTTTCCTATTTTCCGTGTTTGCCCGTTCCCATCTTGATAAAAGCATTTTGATGGAAACATTGGTCTTTGTATTTTTGTTCATTAGTGAAACTGCATTGTAACCATTTTATATATTATTAAGTCGTATTACTCCCTAAAGACGGATGTGTCGTGCCATTTGCACAACTAAAACGGCGACACAACGCATTTCCATTATCTGGACTACATCCTGCTGGAAATCTAGTAGAACTATGGTCCTGCTACAAGGGAGATCCAGCAGGAGTTAGAGAATGAACGCTGAAGAAGAAGTATTAATAAAATTACACAACTTGACTAGTCTACCTCGCAGAAATGGATCAACGGATGGCTCTGAAAATGATACCTCATTGTGTTCACCGATGGATCTGCGTCGTGTTGAGAAGTTTGTTTGTGGTTTTACATGCTAGCTATCGCGATAGAGTAACCACCGAGAACAGCGGAGCATACGAAAACCTACATCGAGTATGAAGTTGAAAATCTAGCATGTTTGTTTATTTTGTTTTTCGTTCGCTCCATTGTAACCATCACGGATATCCGTGCGATTTCCGCCGGGAGCGTGATTACGTTGTGCCACCGTTATGCGCCTTGTAGGCCTAGCACATCCGATTTCGGCATGCCTTGACAATTCGGGTGGGCTACCCTTAGCCTGTGACAGCCTCTATATCTGTCTCCAGGCACGCGTAGTGGAGACTCTTCGCCAAGACGATTTTTGCTCTCGTCTGACTCGAACGAGGTGTTCCACTGACTATGAACTTGCCTCGTGTAATTGGACGTGCTGTGCCTGTGCCCATTGGGTACTGAACCGTTTCTCATCCGTGAGCCTGGTTCCTTAAGGGGAAGAACTCAACAGAGGAGTTGGACCCTGGCTCTTTCGCCCTCTTAGCCGAGGTGTCATTCACCGACATCGTGTACCCCTTGTCCAAGTTCGAGTCTCACACCACGCGTTTGAGAGCAAGGCGTTCTCGAGCTGTGCGTCCTTGTCCCATTAGCGCCTGAGCCCATCAGGTACTGAACCCTTTCTCTCTTCAAGTGTATTTCCGGTGTAGGAATACCTGACAGTAGAGTTGGGCCAGGGCTAAATCGTTGTCCCTTTTGTGCCTGAGCGCATCGGGTACGGAACCCTCTCTCTTTGCAAGTGTTCTTCCGGTATAGGAAACCTTGGCAGTAGAGTTGGGCCAGGACTACCATCGTTGTCCCTTTCTTGCCTAAGCCCATCGGGCACAGAACCCTTTCTCTTCGCGAGCATATTTCCTGTTTAGGAAGGCTCGACATTAGAGTTGGATTAGGTCTTCTTGCTTTACCAAACGCCAATGAATGGGTCTGGGTCTCTGCCTGTAAGGAACACAGGTAACTAGAAGCTCGTCTCGAGCTGACGGAGCTTGTAGTTCCCCTTTCCTAGGGAATTTTCTATTTGCAGTTCGCGCTGCCCTCTAGCGCTGTTCTGCCCTTTCATTGTTTCATTGTACTCGGTCCCCATCAAGGCCAGCACCTTGCAGTGATCAAAACTCTATGGGACACTGTATGAACTACAAAAGACAGTGAGTTTTATTAAGGAGACAGAATTACAGATATAGACATGTTTCAAGTGAACGAAAGAAGAAGAAGAATTGTACTCGGTATGAAATATATTTGTCTCTCGCCATGCATTTACCTTTACGTGCATTTTACATTGGCCGCCCCTCCAATGTTCGGACTGGACTGACTAGCTTCACTGTATGTCGACAGTGTCGCTATATGTGGTGATGCTGGTGGTGTCGGAGATATTGTCTGTCTCTTGTGCAGTCAAATCTCTTTCCATCTGCTACCTCCACATTCTCGGACACGATCCCCAAATGATTTGGCCAGAATCAGCTCGAGCTGCTGTATTTCTGTTTCCAGGGTGCACCGCGTGGAGGTACATTTGGGATCTTGGTTATCTGCTAACCCTGGGTCCGCCTAGAGCATTGCGTTCCCTTTGCACCCCATCTAGCATGTTAATTCTGCATTAAAATAGCTCTCTGGGACCTTGTTCACTAAAGTATTTATAGTGTCAAGACTCCCAATACATTTCTGTACATGCAGCGAAATATTCAATATTCTTCTTCTTCTTCTTCTGCGTTCGTTCTCAAACTCCTGCAGATTATAATTATCAGGATGTAGTCCGGAGAACGAAATGCGCTGTGTCATGGTTTACAGCATTGCTGCGATATCTGCGCCTTTCTGCCTGACACATCCGACTTCAGCATGGCTGTGGGTCACTGGCCCTATATGGGATGGGACAGCCAACTCCATTCCATAACCTCCTTAGTCGCCTCTTACGAAATGCATGGAAAGTAAACAGTGTTGCTATTCTTTGCTCCCCTTTCGGGCCTAGGAAACACACGGGCGATTCAATATTGATTGTGCCGATAAGAGTGGACCGTATCTATAGCTAGATTTAATCTTCATGACATTACATGGATATACTGCACAGGACGCGCCGGTGTTCGTGGTAATGAAAGAGCAAAAAGATTTGCATTCAAAATGTAGCAATATATATGATGAGTTGACAATGGATAAGAGGGTTGTGCTGAAACTGCTTTACGGATCTCTCAAGATATACAAAAATAGGTAGATGTGTTACCAAAATAAAACATACAACAACCTAACAACGAGATACAGGGACAGACGACGTTTCGACTATAAAGCCTTCATCAGGACAAACAAAAGACCACAGTAAAACAAATCTTACATGGAGGTTGTTACCCTATACTGGAACATTTATCCCTTTTACGGATCTCTGCTGGATGCGTCGAGATAAACGAAACATCGATATTGAGATTTGAGGAATTGGTATTAAATGTGGAGCTAGTTAGGACGCCTGCACGGTAGAATGAGAAGCGTGGTCAACCAGCAAGCCCCGGAACCACCATTATGCATACCCTTCTTAATCTGCTAGGGAAAACGAAGCACAATAGGTCTTCACGAAGTGTAATGATACCAGTTAATAACCAATACATCGCACAACAAATTTCAAATGTCATATGTACACGTATTACCTTTATAAACCGCAATATCAGTGCGAAGAACTCAGCACTTGATTTCTGACTTGTCATCATTATATTTGTGTTATTTAACAGGACATTGAGGCTTGTTCTTGGCCGTTTGAGGTATTATTTAATCAAACAGACGAAAACTCTGTAGTAAAGAAATTGAACATTTCAACATTTTAATTCTGACTTGACATTACTACTTCTTGTTATTTGACAGGACATTGAGTCTTGTTCCTGGCCGTGGAAAGTGTTATTTAATCAAGCAAACGAGAACATTGTAGTGAGAAAACCCAATATTATTGTTCGTTTTTTCAAAACTTACTTTTACAAGCTAGTTACGCACAAAATCTTCAAGTGGATTTTAATTGTATCTGCTTCCAGCAACGCACTCATGTTTGCATACTTGGCCAACAAACTTGATATATCTGAGAAAGACGTAAGTATGTAACTTGCTATTTAATAATGTAATCACGCATTCGGTTACATCAATGAGTCTCACTGAGGGCCCACAAGACAAAGCACTTAACAGAAAACTTTAGTACATGACATGCCATTATATTGAAACTCTTATGAAAACTTTGTATATGTCATCTATGCAATTATAGACTCACTCTGGGGACAAGACTCCATCAGTAGGCATTGCAGTAAGCCGATTGCTGAAATCTCCTGAGTATAAAGAAAGCTCAGAAAAAACCACCCCACTGCACATAGGAAGTAAGAGCTAATCGCTCGCAATTCCTGGGGTTCTCAAACAGACAAACAACAATATTGTATTCTAAACTTGGTACTATCTAGATGTTTCCAAATTGCGCTGTCTAGCATTACATTATGGGTCAAAGGGCATGAACACATCGACCTCTGAATCAGTAAACAACCAACCAATCAGCACTTTATTAGAAACTTCTTATATTGCACTCACTTCTTATGTAGATAACTTTCACAATTACTTCTCCACTCGAAGATCACAATGGAAATCAAACGTCAGATAATGTCTACAATTTTTAAACCAATACTCTGCTACCAGTGTCACATATGGTCTCTAAGTCTCGCAGCAAAGCAGCATCGTTGCATATGAAATTAAGTGTTCTTAGAAGAGCTGTAATGACTGCTAAACTAGATGAAATATGAAATGAAGAAATTAGAAATAGAGTTGTTATAATATCATGTATTGAGTATATTGAAAATAAACAAGTAAAATAGTTCGATCACCAAATAAGAATAAACCCAATCTAAATATCACAATAAAAGCATATAACAGAAGAATATATGGATATAGAAATGTGGAGCCAAAGTAGACAACAACATGTTGGATATAAACATAAAGATAACCTTGAACAAAAATGGAATTAACACCACGAGGGTAACACATTTGGCATTGGAACAATAACTGAGCATTCACCCCTACTCTTAACGGCAAGTGCGAGCAACAATCATTTATATGATGAAAGACAATAGAGAAACTGGTATTCTGTTTAAAGCTTGCCGTAGAGTACAGACATTTGTTAGCAAGTACTGTATTTAAAGCTTTCTATGAATGTAATCATAACTTGATTTATAGCACTGTATTCCAAACATGTTATTTAGCACTGCACTAAATGTCTGCTATGGTGCATCAGTAAGAGAGAGTGTTGTCGACGAATGGCGCAACTCCACACTTTAAACACAATTTAGTAGTTGAAAAACGGAATATCCACACTTGCCGTTAAGCGTAGGTGTGGTGACTGGGATCTTTAGTTGTCTGTCCAATGCCAAATGTGTCGCCTTGGTTGCGCTGTATCCGTATTTGTTCAGGGATGTCTTGATGTTACCTATCCATCTTTTTCTAGGTCTTCCTCTGGCCTTTCATGTGCATTTTCTTAGTTATATGTTCTTGTCTGTAGTTGGTTTTGATTCATTCTCATTACCATTTTATTTGTTGTTTCTCGGTGTATTCTGTGCATGGTCTTATACCGATTCTTCTCCTGATTTCATCATATCTCATTTTGTCTAGTTTGATCAATCTTGCAGCTTTTCTCAGGCATTTGATCGCACATATTGTAAGTGTATCTGCTTGGCTGCTGTTAGCGCCCATGTCTGGCATTGATAGCAGAGTGTTGGCATACATATACTGTTTATCATCTGTCTCTTGACTTCCATTTTGATCTTTGGGTTGAGCAGTAATGGTGATCGATTAACTACACCACCCAGTAATATCCGCTTTGATGAAGACTGTTTAAGACCCATAACTGAACTTCTTTATGGGATGCAATTCTTTAAATTGCATCATGTTTCGAGATTTCAAAAAAGTTATGACAAAATTCCTTCCCGAGAAGACGGCTGACCAGCCCTTTACATTGTACCATACCATGACCGTCTCTATTAAATCCCTTCCAACAGAATTAATTAGGACGTCATTCATTATGTTTTTTAGAATTATTGTAGGGATTTCGGTTGGTAACTATTTACATACTTGGGATCGCATGCTAAAAGTAGAAAAGGTGTCTCCAAGTATATAAATAATGACCAACCGAGAGCCAAACAATATTAAATAATAATAAAAATGTAACGAATGGGTTCCTAATTAATTCTGCAGGAGGTCTTCTACTATAACTTCTGTAAGTCATCATTATCATCATCATGTGCCATGCCGGCTGGCCTAGGCGATCATGGCTTCCCACAGTTCTCTATATCTAGTATGACACTGGTACTTCCAGTGCTGCGTTACGCTAGTGAAACATGGACTGTGTATAGACGTCATGTGAAAAAACTCAATCATTTTCATACAAATTGTCTCAGAAAAGTTATGAACATCAGATGGCAAGACAAGATTCCAGATACCACTGTCCTTGATAGAGCTGGTATCCCAAGCATTGACACGATCCAGATACAGACACAGATTCGTTGGGCGGGTCATTTAGTGCATATGCCAGACCATCGTCTGCCAAAGATACTTCTCTATGGTGAGCTAGAGAAGGGTATACGATCTCAAGGTGGCCAAAGGAAGCGCTACAAGGACTCGTTAAAGGACTCACTGAAATCCTTTGAAATAGACCACGATACATGGGAAGAACTTGCACAAAATATATCTACATGGCGTTCTAAAATAAAAAAGAGCGCATCATCTTGTGAAAAGAAGAGAAATGCAGCAGCTCAACAGCGGAGAGCAGCTAGAAAGTCATGGATTGACCAAGATCCGTCTACAGTCGTTATTCCATGTCCAAACTGTCCAAGGACATTTACAGCTCGAATAGGGCTCATTAGCCATCTACGAACGCATAATCAAGGACATAACTAAAATTGAATTTTCAAAAGTGGATGTAACAAATGGTCATCATCACTTGTGATGGACGAACAACATCTCTAGTATTATGTATCAGGATAGTTGTTGTTTCCCTGCTGTGCCAGGCTGCTAAACTGTATATTTCCTCACGTAGTCGCGCTCTGTCTCTGTTTTATTTCAATCTTGCCTGTTATGACTATGTTCTCCAAGCCTCCTTGTCTCATAACATGGCCAAAAAATGAAGATTGTCTTTTCATTATATTATTGATGAAACTCCTTCTCGTATGTGATGCTTTCAACACCTCCACGTTTGTTTTCCTGGCAGTCCATGATATTCTCAGTATTCTTCTGTTGAACCACATCTCTGTCTATATATCTATTGTCTTTTCTCTGCTTATGCTGTGAGGTGTCGCATGTTTAAATGATGATCGGATTCTCGGGCTATTGTACGTCTGGTCGCTTGATATGCAGTAATACTGTGTAGTGTCAGAATATTGGTAACTCCTTCAATCCACCTTCTTCTTGGTCTTCCTCTGTATCTTACTGTTTCCATTTTCATGTTGTATGCACTTGGAGCTGGCCAATAATGGTCCAGTCTCATTAGGTAGCAGAACCATTTCAGTCTCTGTTTTTCAATATATTCGACCACTGATGTTGTTCCAACGGTTCTTGTAATCTCTTCATTTCTCACATGATCTCTTCTCGTTCTGTTTTCTGTTTTCCTTAGACATCTCATTTCACACATAGTAGTAAACTTCCTCTCTTGTTCTTTAGTGTCCATGTCTGACATTGAAAACATAATGATGGAATGAATATTGAATTTATGATTTGCCTTTTGGTTTCCATCGGGATAGATTTGTGTTTCAAAATTGGTGTAAGTTCATAATTTACGTAGTTAATTTTTAAAATTCTTGTCTCGAGCTCTCTGTTCATTCTTCCATCGGCTGTAAAAATGTTCCCTAGATATTTAAATTACTACACTTGTTTCAGTAGTTTATAATTTATTTTTATTTTTATTGTATGTGGTTTTCTGCCTACAGACTTATTTTCTATGTGTTGATCTTTAGGTTGTGATAGAACCACATATCTACTGCCTCTAATTTCCCACTTTCTTGTTTGTTTATTATCCAAAACTCGCCCCATCGAGGCCAGAACCTTGAAGTGGTGATGGGGCTTAGTTCAGCCATCAGAGGCTGGAAACTAAGACTGGTCGGGCACTCCCACTCGAGCAGGACCATAGTCCGGCCCAAGTAAGCAGAGTGCTGAAGACGGAGGCAACCAGCCAAAAGGCGCACAGATAATCAGGTTGCCACGCATAAAACACAATGGAAACATGTCTGCATCTAATAAACGTTATGGTGCCTGCCCTGTGGCGGACGTTCAGGCAGGGGCGGTGCCGGGCCCTATACCTCGAAAGGGCCCAACCTCAGTTACTGGAAGTCCTTCTCAATTGCCCCGAGGAGCCAGGAGGCAAGGGAATAGAGCTACTGGCCAAACAAACAAACGACCAATAAAAATAATGCACTGGAATGCTGAGGGTGTCAACAGTAAAAGAGATGGATACAGCAAAAAATTGGAACTTGAAAATGTCCTCAGTGAAGAACAAGTTAATATATGCTGTATCCAAGAAACACACCTCAGCAGCGACATAGCCTTCAAAATCAGAGGCTACCAGTGCTACCGATCTGACAGAAAAGACAGGCGAAAGGGTGGAATTCTGACACTAGTTAAAAACAATATCAGCGCATGTCAGCTGGAAGTATACATGGACGGGGCAGAATACCAGATGCTCCACCTAAAAACAGACAGTGCAGAATTCCATCTCCTGAACTACTACTGCCCAAATGATAAACCATTGGCACTAGACACAATTCCAGACAAAGAAAGGCTTATGGTGTGTGGTGACTTCAACAGCCACTCTCAGAGCTGGGGCTACGATCATATCGACAAGAGAGGTGAGGAACTTGAGAGCTGGCAGGATGAAAATAATCTCATTCTTATTAACCAGCCAGCTGACTCACCAACCTTCTACTCGAGAGCATGGCACACCACCTCTACACCAGATCTGGCATTCCACTCACCAGGCCTGGAATGGAACATCACACGTGTCGTTGGAAAGCAGCTTGGGGGTAGTGACCACAGACCAGTATTTCTGGAAATTCACAATGAATATACCAAGGACAGCAGCACGCTCACTAGGTGGAACTATAAGAGGGCAGACTGGAAAATGTACCAGCATTTAACCAGTGTTCTAGCTAAGGACATGAACTTGGACAAAGACATCAATAGAGCAGTGAGTGAATTTAATAGATGTATACTACATGCTGCTAGTAAAACCATACCCAGGGGGGCACGCAAAAACTACAAACCCTACTGGAATGATGAACTGGAAAAGCTGCAAAATGAGATGGAAACATCTAGAAAGCAGGCTGAGAACAGACCTAGCCAAGAACATCACAACAAATATCAGCAAACAAAGGCTAAATTTCAAAGAGCCAAGTTACAAGCCAGACGGAACAGCTGGAAAGAAAAAACAGAGTCGCTGAACCTAGAAAGAGATACTAGGAAATTATGGAAACTTGTAAAACAACTAAATGATGAAGGTACAGGGAGAAATACCAGGATCACACTTTATAAAGATAAAAACATTTTAACAGGTAAACATGCAGCTGATTACTTTGAAGATTCCTTTGCAGAAGACAATAACGTCAAAGTCAGCCCAGACAAACAACAGGAGGTTCGAGCGAACCAGCAAAACATTGGACAAGACGAACCTATACCTGAAGTCATGGAGGCACCAATCACAATGAGAGAACTGGAGCATGCAATATCCAAATTGAAAATGAAAAAGTCCCCTGGAGCTGATGGAGTGTCCAATGAAATGATTAGAAACCTGGGAATTGCAGCAAGAGCAAAGCTGCTGCAAATCTTTAACACAAGCTGGTCCACAGGTAATGTACCACAGGCATGGAGAGAAGCAATAATGATACCTCTCCTCAAATCAGGAAAAGATGGCAACACAGTCTCCAACTACAGGCCCATCAGCCTCACAAGCTGTCTATGCAAAACAATGGAACGCATTATCAATCTTAGGATGCAGTGGTACCTTGAAAGTGAAAACCTTCTGGTATCACAGCAAGCAGGTTTCAGACAGTGCTACTCTACTGAAGATCAGGCAACCTACCTCTCCCAAGAGATTGAGGATGCCTTCCAAGATAAGAAACTGGTACTAGCAGCATGGATAGACCTCAGGAAAGCATTTGATAAGGTCTGGAAAGAAGGGCTCCTAAAGAAATTGCGAAATTGCAGGGTTAGCTCAAGAATGTACAAATGGGTAAAAGCATACCTGCATAATAGAAGAGCCAGGGTACAATTAGATGGTCGCAAAAGCAAGAAAGTCCTACTGCGTCATGGAGTCCCCCAGGGAGGAGTCCTGTCACCCACACTTTTCTTGGTTTACATCAATGACCTAGTTGCTGAACTACCACACGGGATCAAAGTGGCAATGTATGCTGACGACCTGGTGATCTGGTGCACGGAAGAACATGCGACAGTGGCCACTAAACAAATACAAAGAGATATCGATGCCCTAACCTTATGGGCAAATAGATGGTGTGTCAGCATTAACACAGATAAGTGCAGCACTACACTCTTTACCCTCTCACCAAAACAAAAAGCCGGTCATATCAAAATAGATGGAGAACTCTTGAAACAAGACAAACAACCCACATAGCTCGGAGTTACTTTTGATGATAAACTGACATGGAAGCAGCACATAAACAAAGCAACAACAAAAGCCAGGAGGAAGTTAGCTATCCTGAGAAAACTAAGTGGAACCACATGGGGAGCCAGTGGGAAGATACTCAGTAAAGTTTACCAGCAAGGCATAAGACCACACCTGGAATATGGTTCAGCTGCGTGGTGTCCTGCATCAAACACCACATTACAAGATCTAGATAAAGTGCAAAACCAGGCACTTAGAATAATGTTGGGAGCAATGAAATCAACACCCATAGCAGAGATGCAGAAAATGGGAAGAATGCAAACACTTGGCGAACGCAGAGACACAAAAGTACTAATTCAAGCGGAAAAGTTTCAGTGTATGCCAAGTCATCCAATGAAGGAAAGATTCCAAAACCTAGCAATGGGGCGACTGAAAAGAAGCAGCTTTATCCATCAAGCTAAACGACTCCGTAGACAACTTACAGACCTACCTGAAGTTGACAGCCCCTTAAGGTCTGTACCAGAACAAACCCCATGGAGTGAAAGGCATGGAATGCCAATATACATTCAGACCCATGTGAAAGGAATACTAAGCGAGGAAGAACAGAACAGTGTGCAGCGGAGGACAGTCACCCTCAGTTTCCTGGACGAGGAATATCCACAAGATATATGGGTCAGAGTATACACAGATGGGTCAGCACAGAATGCTGTGAGGAATGGAGGTGCAGGTGTATATATAGAATATCCACACAAGCCTAGAGATACAATCAGAACACCGACAGGAAAATTCTGCAATAATTATTATGCAGAAATCCAGGCAATTACTGTGGCAGCTAAAAAACTGCTGAACTCCAACTCTGACCTACAGCCTGTGGTATTCCTGACAGATGCAAGGTCAGTGCTTCAAGCTCTCCAGTCTGGAAAACTAACAGACTTGAAAAAACTACTTAGCGAATTGTCTTACCAGTATAGGGTAACCATGCAGTGGATACCCTCTCACTGTGGAATACCAGGAAATGAAAAAGCAGATCAACTGGCTAAGGAAGGTGCTGCCGAAGATCAACCAGATATACCAATCACCTACCATCAGAAAAAACAGATGATCAAGTCATTAAGAAAGCCACAAACACCAACACAAGATGACTATCACATTATGAACAGATCAGAACAAGTTATAATTCTACGTCTCAGAACAGGACACAACCGACTCCGCAGTCACATGTATACAAAGTTCAAGATTGGCAACACGGCCATGTGTACATGTGGACAGGCAGTACAGAGTTCCAAACATATACTTCAAGAGTGTTCTGAGCATGAAACGCTGAGGCAGACATATTGGCCAGAGGAAACAACACTGGAATCAAAGCTCTATGGGACACTGTATGAACTACAAAAGACAGTGTGTTTTATTAAGGAGACAGAATTGCAGATATAGACATGTTTCAAGTGAACGAAAGAAGAAGAATCCAAAACTCGCATCCATATGTTAGTATAGGGGTTATACAGCATTGCAGAACTTTCTTCCTTACCTCTAATGACAAGGTCATATTACACAATATATTTTTCATTTTATTTATTTGACCACACAGTCACAATGAGTAAATCATTCATCTGGTATGTAAGAAGGCTCTCAATAATATCCCCATAAGAACGCCACAAGAATGATATTTTCATACTTTCATATTTTCATACTTTCATATTTTCATACTTTCTCCATGTTCTGTCATTCTCTCTATCATCATCATAACTGGTACCACTAGCAGTATACCACCAGCATCTCCACTAGCACCAGCATACCCGTCATCATTATAATCATCACAACTATCATCATAACTGGTACCACTAGCAGTATACCACCAGCATCTCCACTAGCACCAGCATACCCGTCATCATTTATCCAGCATCAGCAGTATTATTATCCATCCATCAACATCTTCGTTATTACATCAATGTGTGTGTTATTAACGTTCTATATTACACCAATTATTACGTTTCAAACATTACCTATGCCATTATTGTTTCAAGAATAACGTATTTCATTTGTTGACAGATACAATACTATCGAAGCGGCTTCAACTATCACGACGTACAAGATCTGCGTAGATACAAATTCAAAGAAACAATAGAAGATTACAGAATACATGTACGTTCTGGCAAGATTGTTAGCAGATTTAACATGAACGAAAATGATCACATATAGAGATTGTGAAAACAGTCGCATGTAGAGATTGTGAAAACAGTCGCGTGTAGAGATTGTGAAAACAGTTGCGTGTAGAGATTGTGAGAACAGTCGCGTGTAGAGATTGTGAAAATAGTCGCGTGTAGAGACTGTGAAAACAGTCGCGTGTAGAGATTGTGAAAACAGTCGCGTGTAGAGATTGTGAAAACAGTCGCGTGTAGAGATTGTGAAAACAGTCGCGTGTAGAGATTGTGAAAACAGTCGCGTGTAGACATTGTGAGAACAGTCGCGTGTAGAGATTGTGAAAGCAGTCGCGTGTAGAGATTGTGAAAACAGTCGCGTGTAGAGATTGTGACAATAGTCGCGTGTAGAGATTGTGAAAACAGTCGCGTGTAGAAATTGTGAAAACAGTCGCGTGGAGAGATTGTGAAAACAGTCGCGTGTAGAGATTAAGAAAACAGTCGCGTGTAGAGATTGTGAGAACAGTCGCGTGTAGAGATTGTAAAAACAGTCGCGTGTAGAGATTGTGAAAACTACATGGTACTGTCGAGGGTGGAAGAAGCAGAGGAGGACAAATAAAGACATGGACATACAACATCAAGGAATGGACAGGGCAAGATATTTCCACACTCATCCGCATCGCTGAGGATAGAATTCCCTGGAGGACTCTGTGTCCTGAATCATCCAATGTGGTACCTCTACGACCCTGAAGGGTTATGGGCTTATTGATTGATTGATTGATAGTGGACATGTAACAATATAGTGGACATGTAACACTTCACATGTAACCATATAGTGGACATGTAACGATTCTATAATTATATAGTGGACATGTAACACTTCTACTGTAACCATATAGTGGATATTTAACACTTCACATGTAACCATATAATGAACATTTAACACTTCTACTGTAACCATATAGTGAACATTTAACACTTCTACTGTAACTATATAGTGGACATGTAACACTTCACCTGTAACCATATAATGGACATTTAACACTTCACATGTAACCATAAAATGGACATTTAACACTTCACATGTAACCATATAATAGACATTTAACACTTCACATGTAACCATATAATAGATATTTAACACTTCTACTGTAACCATATAGTGGATATTTAACACTTCTACTGTAACCATATAGTGGATATTTAACACTTCTACTGTAACCACATAGTGGACATTTAACACTTCACATGTAACAATATAATTGGGATATTTAACACTTCACATGTAACCATATAATTGATATTTAACACTTCTACTGTAACCATATAGCGGACATTTAATATTTTACTGTAACGATATAATGAACATTTAATATTCTACTGTAACCATATAATGAACATTTAACACTTCTCCTGTAACCATATAGTGAACATTTAACACTTCTCCTGTAACCATATAATGAACATTTAACACTTCTCCTGTAACCATATAATGAACATTTAACACTTCTCATGTAACAATATAGTGGACATTTAACACTTCTCCTGTAACAATATAGTGGACATTTAACACTTCACATGTAACCATATAATGGGCATTTAACACTTCACATGTAACCATATAATTGATATTTAACACTTCTACTGTAACCACATAGTGGACATTTAACACTTCACATGTAACCATATAATTGGGATATTTAACACTTCACATGTAACAATATAATTGATATTTAACACTTCTACTGTAACCATATAGAGGACATTTAATATTCTACTGTAACCATACAGTGAATATTTAACACTTGTACTGTAACCATATAGTGGACATTTAACACTTCTACTGTAACCATATAATGAACATTTAACACTTGTACTGTAACCATATAATGAACATTTAACACTTCTCCTGTAACCATATAATGAACATTTAACACTTCTCCTGTAACCATATAATGAACATTTAACACTTCTCCTGTAACCATATAGTGAACATTTAACACTTCTCCTGTAACCATATAATGAACATTTAACACTTCTCCTGTAACCATATAATGAACATTTAACACTTCTCCTGTAACCATATAGTGAACATTTAACACTTCTCCTGTAACCATATACTGGACATTTAACACTTGTCATGTAACCATATAATGAACATTTAACACTTCTCCTGTAACCATATAATGAACATTTAACACTTCTCCTGTAACCATATAGTGAACATTTAACACTTCTCCTGTAACCATATAGTGGACATTTAACACTTCTCCTGTAACCATATAGTGAACATTTAACACTTCTACTGTAATTATATAGTGGACATGTAACACTTCACCTGTAACCATATAATGGACATTTAACACTTCACATGTAACCATATAATGGACATTTAACACTTCACATGTAACCATATAATAGACATTTAACACTTCTACTGTAACCATATAGTGAACATGTAACTCTTCTTCTGTAACAAGTTAATTAATAATTTTTTTTAATTTGTAAACATCCCCACCTAAAAGGTACACATTATATTTGGTATACAACCAAATGACATGTCACATTGTGAAAAGTTTGACTACCATTGCCGAGGAACGTTTGTGTTTGACAATAGAATCGACATGAACCCCGTACCATCACAGCTTGCTTTCTTGGTAAGTTACATCTCGATAAGCTCTACCTTCCTTTTATAAATTCTACTTATAATTGCTGTCACTGTCTGCAATTGGTATGCACTGTCATGTGGCTTTAAAGTAGACAGATGAACAGCCGAAATGATATTTTCATCTCCACAATTCCAATAGATATGTTATGAACAACAATGCAATTTCTACATAAATTTCATTCTTCCAATAAAGACTGTTGACATTCTGAACAGAAGTGGGCTATGAAAAATCATGGAACAGTTAGGCTGCTCGGATAAATTTATCGTTGGCATGATAGCCTGTGTATTAAGTGATGGGGACCCGTCACACGCATTTCAAATTACAAATGACATCAAATATAGCGACATGCTGGCACCATCACATTTCAGCACGGTGTTCACTGTTCTGCTCATGGATGGTCAGCAGGTTTATGAGAATAATGTAATAAAAGTTAAATACAGGACAGACTGAAAGCTGCTTAATCTCAAACGACTACAAGCCTTCACAAAGGGGAAAGAGATAGCCATCACAAATCTTCAGTTTGCTGATGATTGTTCACTCACTGGCAGCCCCTAAACAGATATGCAAACTGTCATGGACATATTTTCTAAATCTTGTGATATGTTTTGCCTGCCCATCAACACCAAGAAAATTGAGGTAATGTTTCAACTGGTCCCAGTGAACAATACCATTCATCATCATTAGGTGCCGTCTCCGCAACGAAGGTTGGCTGCAACGTATCTCCAACATCCCCTGTCTCTTGTTTTGGTGGTGCATTCTGCTAGACTGTAACCTGTCTATCGTGTGATGTTACTCTCCCACTTGTTCTCTGCCTACCTCTTGCTCGCTTCCCTTTGACTTTACCCTCAAGTAAGGTCTTCATTAAGGTGTCATGTCTTTTAATGTGTCCAAAGTATTTCATTTGCCTGATCTTTATTTCTCTTAGTAGTTCCTTCTTCATATTAAGTGTTTTTAGCACCTTTTTATTTGTTTTCTTCTCTTTCCATGATGTTCTCCCTATTCTTCTATATACCCACATCTCAAAGGCATCAATTTTGTCCTAATTGTTTATTTAGTGTCCATGTTTCTGAGCATGTAAATTTCTATAGTTATTAATATAGTCATTAATATAGAATAGATGTAGCATTTTATAATTCTCATTTTTAACTTGTTTGTAATTTGTTTAGATATTAATAATTTCCTCATGTCATTGAAGGTACTTTTAACCATTCCTATTCTCCTTTTAACTTCTGTTTCACATCTGCCATCATTTGTGACTATGTGTCCAAGATGTTGATAATGTTTGACTTGTTGTAGTTTCTCTCCATGTATGTTTATGTTTATTTCCTGTTCTTCTGTGTCTTTGCTGATTATCATGGTTTTTATTTTTTAATATTTATATCCAGTAACAATACCATTAACCAGTCACAAAAATCAAATGTGACCCACCAGTCTATAACAATTATTCAATAATCACGATGAGAGTATAACAATTATTGAATATTCACAGAGAAGAGTATAACAATTATTCAATAACTACGATGTGATGGTCGCTCATTTCTTAATTGTTGTCTAGGGAATTTACAAAATAAAATAATATTTAGTTTCAGAATTGCATGTGTGGTCAAGTTAAATTAGTGCTAAGATATACAACTGGAAACAGAAATAAAAGCAACGATATCGCATTCGCTCCTCGTTGCGGTGAATAAATTTTGGGTCAAATTTACATCTACTTTAACCTTACGAGAGTGCAAAATTTTTTATTGAAAATCACAAAATGATGTCTTTGATTGCTTTCTAACACTTGTCTACCTCAATTTTGGTATATAATACAAGTGCTTGCAAAGTGCACGCAGTTCATTCTCTGTGTATTTTTCTATTACATATCAGTTTCTATTTTGCGCTTTTAAATTCCTTTATCTAATGCTAAATATGGGTAAATCTGAAAGTGATTATTTTGTGAATTGTTTAATTGAATATTTGAAATGCATACATTGAATGTGAAATTTTCAGAAACAAAATGTAGAATTAAACACCAAAATAACACTGTTCAAAACGATTATTATGCCAAAGCTAAGATACCAATGACAAACATGGACAACGACAGCACAAGAGAAACGTAAACTAGTGACACCTGAAATGGCATGTTTACGCATAATTCTAGGAATACCGCTAAGAGACAGAGTGAGAAATTAGGACAATAGACAAAGAACCGATACCGCCCCAATCTTGGAGTATATTAAGAGCCAAATGATCAAATGGTTTGCACACATCAGGAGACTACCACTAGACAGCATACCACAGCAAGCTATACTACACAGATACAGTGAAGGTAGACCTAGAGGCCGACCACGAAAACGAAGGACCACCGAAATAAAAGAGGCGTCAAATTCCACAATATACTCAGCATACAAGAGGGTCATCTCTAGAGAACTCTTCTACCCCTGACGCTGAAATGCAATAAAGGGTTTAGTGATTAGATTAGATTAGATATTAGAGATTAGATATTAGAGATTAGATATTAGAGATTAGATATTAGAGATTAGATTAGAGATTCGATTAGAGATTATAGATTAGATTAGATTAGATTAGATTAGATTTTATATATATATATATATATATATATATATATATATATATATATATATATATATATATATATATATATATATATATATATATATATATATATATATATATATAGATGGATGGATGGATGGATGGATGAATGGATGGATGGATGGATAGAATGAGAAATTAGAAATATAAATGATGAATTATACAAGAAAATCTTAGAGGACTTGAGCACGAAGAGACGAAGTAGCCTTTAGTTACAAATGAAATTGTGAGTGTAGGCTAATTAACCAGCTAACCTATCATTATCAGCCTGCCCGTAAATCACGGGAAGGGAGGCTGTAAACTGGTTAATCCCTCACAAATGAGGTCGCCTATACTTCCCTGATTTATTTTATCTGCATGTATCATCAACGATCCTGGCACATGATAGTGTTCAGTTTGTTTCTGTTGGATGAGGAAAAAACAACGATAAACAAATAAGACTCATTTCATAACTACTGCAGTTTGTTTCTGTTTATTTAATTTTGTGCTAGTGCTCCTCGTGTTCTTATCATCCATCTAGGTATCTTGTTGACGCTTTCTGCACAGTCTGATCTTTTTCGTCTGCTCAGGATTGAATCCCGTTGGTAACTAATCTGACGTAATTGCTCTCCCTTTCGTGTCACCAATCATGCACTGTTCAGCATGGTTCATCGTTGTTATTTGTAAGTCCATTTTATACATGTCACTTCTCATTGGATGTGATTTCCCTGCTACAGGGCTTCAAATTCCCTTCCCTACCAGGAAATCGGAAAACGATAATTGATACTATGGAGCAAGCAAAAATGTAGTTAAACTCCTACCCCACTTCATTATCAATTGGATTCAACAAACAGGTTACTAAAATCTCTTGGAAATGGATTTTGGTCTCTGGTAGAACAGACTTCCTTTGTTTAGTTAAGCCTCTTTAATTTACCGCAAACATTATTTACGCCCCTAACTATCGGTATGTAAAAATGCACGCAGCCTATCAGAATCCAGGATACGCCACTGAAATATTGACACAATTCGTTCATAGCAGGAGTAGATTGCATTCAATAGCAACTGAACATTGATATACTTCTTATGTACAAAGCGTTGATTCTGTTCAAAGCACGTGTACATTCACATAATTACGTATTTGTCAAGTGCATATTCCACTCAGTATCAATTGAACATTAACATAATTCTACCCCTTATTCTTATTTCCATCACGAATTTCACGAATAAATGTTAGTCATAACTTGTATTCATTTTATTTTATATTTTCTACCTCTTTTCTTTTTTTACTCGTCACTTCTCTACCACACATTGTTACCTAAATGGCTTTCTCGTTTTCTTCTTCATCCCGTATCACGTGCTATGTATTTATCTCTAATATCATTATGTTACTGTCCTCTACACTAGTTACTCTCTCCTCTTTCCTGCTCTTCAATTTTTTGTTGGTTTAAATGGTTAAACTATAGTCATATATGTGTTCCTTATAGATGTACTGTTGTTTGTCCGATAATGTTCGTCCTGGCGAAGGCTTTTAATCGAAACGTCTTCCGCCTATGTGTTTTCCATTGCTAGTATCTCGTGTTTACTGTTTGTAACAATTTCACCTATTCCGTTTACGTTCGTATAGGTTATCTGCATCATTAGTGGTTTCTATATTCCACAGAAGCTCTGCAGAACTCTTAGAAACATTACAGAACATCAGGAGCTGTCCCTACACAAAGAAAATGGTGTTGTATTTATCAACTGTTTCCTGGAAAATATGAACGCATTCTTCAAAGTATTGACTCGTTACTTAGAACACAGTGTTTTGTTTTTTTTGGTTGACTATCTAATTGGTGTCCTTCAGTTTGTTGATTCTCTGGTATGTGATCTTAAAATAAGACTCAACTTTTAAAATGTGTCTATCTGGGTTTCCGTAGAATATTTTGTTGGTAAGTTCAAGGTGACCTAATATTTAATATGTGCTGTGTGTTTGTGCGTATTTGTGTGTGTGTGTGTGTGTGTGTGTGTGTATAGAGCACACATGTATAATATAAAATGTGCAAGAAACGCCGAGTTTATTAATATAGAGAATTGCATTTAATAAACTGAGGGACTAAACAAAACTAATACTCATGGCGCTGTCAATAGAAAGAATATAAACGATACATTTTAAATGTTGAGGCATTAAACAAAACTACTCATTTAATACTCGGAATAGAAAACAATGAGGTATACATAAATGGAACTACGCCGTTTTATGTGTATTCACTCCACCAAACCTTATGTCACTACGGAAACCCGTGTGCACACAATTAAAACTCAGGTTTGATATTTTATTTTAGGATCATATACTGAATTTCTCTCCCCCCCCCCCTTTAAAATTATTCCTATAGTGCGTTCATAAATAGTTGTCCACCGATATTTACATTTTTCTCTGTAATTACTGAGCGTATAGACTTCATATTTTTCATGAGTGCATCATTTCATAACCACGTTACAAATTTTTGATTATTTATTATCTTTAGTGAGCGGATTTATCTCAGCAGTCACTACGAATGTCGCTTTTTAGGTAGAAACGATTTTATTGTATGTGGAAAATAAATTTCACAGCAATTGCAAGTATAGGCGTATCGTACATCTTTCATAGCATGGGTAAAAATTAGATATTTCGAGAATAATATTTTTCTTTCGCTGCATTGAGAATATATGCAACGAGATATAAAGTTAATAGTGAAACATTTATGAAATAGTATTACTGTGCGTGCCAAGTGTGCGTTGAAATTTTGTAATACACATAATTCTTCTTCTGTGTTCTTGTTTATAATATCATTTGTTTTATCAAAAATTTCTTACTTCTTGTTTCATTCAGAATCCTATGAATAGTAAAGATTGATAATAGTAATGGGTTGAATGAAGCGTAAACCATCTTTATGCCAATATTCTTCTTCCACTTTCAATATATGGTCCTCACATTTAGTCCAGAATTCTTTGTTAATGTCGGAGAGCATAGAATATGCCATTTTATGAACATTATTAACTTTGAAGGTTGTATTTTACATTGCCACGGCTGCTTTATTATTAGCCCACACAAATTTTATTGGATTTAAATGTGAATGATACGATGGTAGTCTTATACAGCTATGTCCATGCTCCTCTATAATTTTGTCAATGTGGAAAATCTTCACTCTGGGTGCATTCTTTACCAACATCAGCAACTCAGGTTTCAAGTGCTGTTCATTAAATGAAATATTTTCTTTTCTAAGCCATATTTTAATCTCTTCCTTAGTAGACGAGGTTGTAGGGATCTTATCTTCACATGAAACTACCTTATTGTAAGAAGCGTGTCCATAACCAGTCAGGAGGGCCTATTTAACGATGGAAGTACATACTTTTCTATCCACTCTCTAAATATTTGACCTTTCTTCTCAGCATGGTAGTCTCGATTATATGTAGATTTGGAAATGAGCATGATTTAAAATTTTTCAACATACCTGTTTCTGCTACCTGCATGTACCATTATTAATCTTTGACTTTTGCTGCTTGGTAAATATCTCTTACTAGTTCCATCTATAGATTGCCATTCCTTTTCATTAGTATGGTGATCATTGATCCATGTTTCATCTATATATACTTTATCATAATTTTCTTTCAGCGTCTCCCTAATTTGTCTCAAATATTTACTTCTCATAGTTTCTAAATGTGGTTTCTCAAAAATGACGCTTCTGTCATATATTTGCGAAACATATATCCGGTACTCCTTACTGATTTCCATAATTTTGTTTCAGAAATGTGAATGTCGTTGGTATTTTTCTAGATACGTTTTCAATATTTTTAATATCAATGCTTCTTTGCCATACAAAATCTTATGAATTGCTCTCTTAATGATTTCTTCATTGAAATTGTCTACAACATTTTTTCGTCCTCTCGTTTCCTTTATGTTTTTGACATTAGGGTTGTCTTCGCTTAATCACCGTGATAGTGATTTTTAGGATATACCATGACATGATGTGTTCTTTTTGAGGGCTACGAGGAAACTATGAAATAGAGTACCACGTCTCGCTTCTTGTGAAAAATATTTGTACAATCTTACAGTTATATTTTTTAGTGTAACGAATTTAACTTTCAACGACATACTTATAATATATTTGTGAATGAAGCTGTATGATACGTTGTATTTATTTACAAAAACACGATATGTTGATAATATCACAATATAAAAACGTTGTATTTAAGATTCACCTGTGATAGAAATGACGATTTACTATTATTATCACACATTCAACTATGAAATCTCTAAAAAAAAAATCCTTACTTAATTTTGAAACAAATTAAAATTTTAATTTCCTTTCTACAATTATGCCAAATCATGTATGATGTGGCTTTCATAAGCAACTTGTCTTGTGAAAACAATATGAAAACACGAGATGGTACGCACCTTAAATTTCACAAAAATGCTATGCAATCAATGATGACGGCTTTGTATAACATCGTGCGTTTCATTGGTTAGCACAGTTACAATTTGCATAAGAGCCAATAAATAATTAGATGAGAAAAAACAACGATAAACAAATAAGATTCATTGACAAATAATATTATAATTTTTACTGTAGACCAGTCCAATTTTTGTACTTGCAATCGAAGAAAAATGCTACCTAAAAAACGACATACGTAACTACCGCTGCGATAAATCCGCTCAATATAAATAATAAATAATCATAAATCTGTAACGTGGTTATGAAATGATGCACTCATGCAAAATATGAAGGCTATACGCTCAGTAATTACAGAGAAAAATGTAAATATCGGTGGAGAAACTATTTATGAACGCACTAAAGTTGTTTTTTAAATTTGCGGATATTTGAATGTTTGACTTTCTGGTTGTTGGTTATCTGATTATTTATTTTCCTTTGTGAACATTTAATTGATGAATTCGTATCTTGCCTGTATATTTGTTCACTATCTGTCTATTAACTTTGTATTTTGATATTTTATGTTGTCCATTTTTTGTCTTGAAACTGCTCACTTTCTGTACGCTAATTATCATAGCAAGTGTTCTTAACATTTATGTGACCATTTAGGGCAATGTTTACTCCTTGACACACTAAAAAGGGCAATTGTATCCTTTTGGTGCCCAAAAAAAATTTAAGTTTTATTGATGTAGTTCGGTGTTTCAGTGTTTTCTAAATGGAATATCTTTTCTGAATATGATAGATTAGAACACGGTTTAACATTCGGAGACTGAAACAGCATTGTAACTGGTCTTAGCAAACCGACAGTGTAGAACTTAAACGTTCGTAGGAAACATGGAGAGTTCTCAGAAGACAACATTTATAAGGCACGACAATCAATCACCAGAAAAGAAGCATAGAAAGGTGGAAACGGTATTTTAAAGAATTGATAAATCTAAAAGGTGGAGGGAACGTCAACATAATAAAAAATATAACGGAAGAATTAGAACCAAACATATTGCTAGCAGAAATAGAAAATGCATGCAAACAGCTGCATCAAACAAGGTCGTAAGACCCGATAACATACAGTTGAATTAATGAAGTCAGTAGATAGAGGAATAAAGTGATTAAATTGGCTGTTAAACATAATATGGAATATACAAGAAACACCAGAAGATTGAAAAAAAAACCGCTGTAATAATACCTATTTGGAAGAAAAAAGACAGCAAAAGAGATTTAAAAAAATACAAAGGTATTTCATTCCTTAGCCCTACAGGGAAAATTTTTAACAGAATTATAAAAAAGAATATTGCGAGCATTCATCGAACCACAGCTTAACAACACTCAAATGGGATTACGTAAGAATAAGAGATGTACAGATACAATTTTTACAATGAGACAGCTGGCAGAAAAAAAAAATGAAAATAAACAAAGAAGTGTGTATCGCGTTTGCTAACCAAGAAAAAGCTCTCAACAGAGAAGACAGACAACAACTGGATAATACTATCACAATATGGGGTTATACCCGGTTATAAAATATACCACAACACCTAATCAGCTTGTGCAAGGAGTAGTTACACAGGTATTCCTCATATTTAGTCAAACTGCAGTTAGAACGAGTGCAGAGTTTTCCGACAAATTCCATATACACTCTGGAGTGTGACAATGATGTATTATATCTCCCTAGCTATTCATTACATATATCGATTGTATATGTCAAATTGCAAAAAAACAATGAAGATGGCAACCTAAACAACCTTGTAAACGAACTTCTTTTTGCAGA
Organism: Meghimatium bilineatum; assembly: GCA_034231615.1. Classification (NCBI taxonomy): domain Eukaryota; kingdom Metazoa; phylum Mollusca; class Gastropoda; order Stylommatophora; family Philomycidae; genus Meghimatium; species Meghimatium bilineatum. Next base: position 25,102,241 of record CM067322.1, read on the forward strand.
CGATCAAGAAATAATATGAAAATTGAAGAACAGCTACAACAACATATAAATATACACCACATAAAATGTAGGGACTTTAAAATAAAGATAAACACAGACAAAACTGAGGTAATATCAATAGCAAAAACAGAAATAAACACTACTATTTTCATCGATGGCAAACAACTAACACAAGTGAAAGAGCTCACTTATCTTGGAAGCATCATATCATTGAATGGGGAAAACACCAAAGAAATCCAACATAGATGCAACATTGCATACCAAATCTTAGGACAAATGTCTCCTATTTTCAAAACAAACATGTGAACATGAAGATCAATATATAAAAAGAGCATCATACCATCACTCTACTACTGTCAAGCGTGGACACTTAAAACAAAAGAAAGGACAAAAGAAAACTTGTGGCAAAAGAAATGACTTTGTCCATGTAGAATTCTCGGAGTACCAATAAGATATAGACTCTGTTCGTGTCTATTAGTAACTTCGCTTTGATCTTTTATAGTGTGATGTGGTTCTGTTGGGATGGTTGCGTCTTTTTCGGATTACGAGCTTCAGATAGTTCTTCCTGTAGTTTTTGGAGTAAATCGGTACAGTATGGTAAATAAGTCTTACTTGTTCCTCTTTGTATTGTCTCTAGCTGCCTTAAATATTCCTTTATTTAACTGTCCTTGACAATTGTGTTGATATATCTGCCTGGTACGTTTATGTCTCTTGAAAACATATTTGCTCTGTGTTTCTAGATGTGTCAATTGTGCTGTCATACAGTTAAATCTTGGCTTAGTAGGTCTTGTGAGTATTGCTATATTCATTTGCATGATGACTGGATAATGGTCACAACCACCACGTTGTTTCCCTATTGTTCTTTCCACTATTCTAGCCAGTTCTATGGTGCAGAATACAAGGTCTAGGGTAGAGGTGTTATGCCATCGTCTTGAGGAGAAAGTTGGTGCATCTTTTGGATTGTTGAGAAGGATTTGGTTTTTTGTCATCTTGCCAATTTTCTATCTCTTCTCCCCTTCTGTATAAATTAGTGTAGCCTCAGCTTTGTGAGTATCTGTACTTCTAAAGATGGTTTATTTGTGTATACTTGAATTGAGAGAGAGATCATCTGCAATTCGTAACCAAACTAATAGTTCAAATGAACAAGTAGAGAAGGATTCTGTCATTACAGGTATGATCAGCGCCGGATGTATACCTGATAAGGCCCTAAGTTATTTGAGATATGGGGGTCCTTTATAAAATCCTTTATAAGTCCAAATATTATATGTCAGTGCCAAACATGATTTATTTTTTTATTTTTTGGGGGGAGGGGGGGGCTAAGCTATAGCTTGTTTAGGTTATAGGTTTATCCTACACTGCGTATGATTGACGTTTAATAACAATCTTACAACAGGTAGGGAGGGAAAGAGTTATATGAATCTGAAAAAACATAAGTAGATACTTCACAAGCATTTCACATAAATTACTCCACTTTGAACTCGCTAACATCTCTGGACATTAGGCAAAAACCCAGTCTAGATTTCCTTGTCTTTACAAAACTCGGCTGTCAATCTAACAACATATCTTCACTAATTAACTAACTAATCGTTAATTCAAAATTCGTCCTATAGTCTTTCCTATAGTCGTTATAGTAACGTACTTTATTCTTTGATGGTAAATTGTCTGGAAATGGTGAAGACTAACAATAGACATGACTTTGATAACGAAATGTTCACAGTTTTTTTCTCTTAGACTATCCACAGGTTTACGAATATAAATATTAATTCTACACGGTGTTACTTTGATAACTAAGTGTTCACTGTTATATTATTGCGCGACAAACTAATCACTCGGTTGAACTCCCTAGCTTGGATTTCCTCTGGGTTGAGATCTCTCGGATCTTCAATGTAATTGTAGTCTCCTGATACTCTGATGTTGCTCATCCGTTCAACTGCAATAGGTGATGACCTCGGCATCTGCACTTCTGTAAATAAGACTGCAAGGCATCGAAACAAAGTACTTTTCTGTGGACGACTTCGTGAAAATGATATGCAGGTCTCAGGACCAAATACATGAACTTTCGCTGGAGGAATACATCAATTTCTCTTGCCTAACTTTTATCTAATTCGAAAGCACGTTGGAAAGGAATTTCATTCTCTCTGAGATTTAGCTGCATCACCTCACAGGTAGAACATATATTCAGAGGAATTTCTCCTCTATGAATTTATTGAACTCGTAACTCAACCAATAAATCACGTTGGAGATCTCTCTCTCTCTCTCTCTCTCTCTCTCTCTCTTTCTCACATAAACAATATAGCTCAATGATTTCTTGAAGCATCAGAATGATACAAATTCTGTAACAGCATCAACATCTATTCTTCCAAGTGAAAGTTTGTGAACTACTACCGGGTGTCACAATTTCACAACTCTGTAGATTGTCTATTGTCTTTCCCCAGGTGGTTTGTGATCCACTCTTGCCGTTAAGCGTATGGGTGATTGGAGCTCGAGCTTGTGTTCTAAAACCAGATGTGTCGCCTCGGCTGTGATTTCTCCCTCGTAATTTCAATCCTACTTTTATTTAAAAAATACTAAATCACAACTTATAAATAGGAATTTAATCTAGTACTATGGTTTTGAATCTAACTCACAATATCAATACTAAAATCCTCTAATTATTATTCAACTTTGACACTGGAATCCTTTACATAATTTTCAACTCTAGCACTGATATCCTTAGACTATATCTACACTATCACTGATAAATTACACTTCCCTAATCCTAATCATGTGAATTAACGAGAAATAGTTGAGCTCCTTGCTGTACGATCACAAACAGCAAAACAATCCTCCCAGACGTTGCAAACGCTCGACAAAGACTCCTCATAAAACTTTAGATAATTGATTGTGAATATCACACAATCAGTAACATGGTGTCATGTGACAGCAATTTTACTAATATATTATGACAAGAGTGAGAAACAAACACAAACAAAAATGTGTGAGGAACACGTCTTGTTATTGATGAGGCCAGAACGGTGATCAGAAATAGCGACACTGTTACATGTCATTCATGTCGTGCGAGGCGACTAAATAGCTTTGGGATGGAATTTTGTGCCCCGTGTCATAGAGGGTCGAAATGATCCAGAAGCTATGCTGCAGTCGGATGTATCATGCCGAAAGACGCATATATTGCAGTCTAGCTGTAAACCATGAAATAATACATTTTATTTTCCGGATTATATCGCATTAATCTGCAGGAGTTCGAGAACAAAAGCGTAAGAAGTGAGCAACATTGTGAGTTCATAGAAGGCAAGGGAACTAATAATGATGTTTATATTTTGAGAACAATAGAAAGGACATTGAAAGTGAAGTCAGACCTATATCTGTGATTTATGGATTGCACCAAAACATTTGGCATAGTAAAACATAGTGAAAAGTGTCTGCATGATAGAAAATCTGAAAATCCACAGCAAATCCCTAAGACAATCACTTTGCCAATTTAAAATAGTTATTGAGTAGGTATTCAGTTAGGCACATACCAATAAATAAAACAAGGTGTCAGGCAGGGATGCGTACTATCACTGAATCTTTTCTCCCTATACAGGGAATGATCATGAGAACAACATTCCTTGAATACTTGTAGGTGGGAACATCATAACAACATGAGATATGCTGATGAGATAAGTGAAGAAAATCTGGAACACACGATCACAACAACAGTAACAAAGAGAAAGATAAAAATAAAAGACGCGGCTAAATCACAAAAAGACAAAAAAGATGATTATTTCTATGAAAAAGAATACATCAGCGTGCAACATCAAAGGGAAAAGCTCAACAATAAATATGATTCAACATTTTAAATACCTGCTAACTCTGATATTAGATGGGAAAATCACATTAGAAACAAGAAATAGAATAAAACAGGCAGAAGATGTTCACAAAATGAAAAAAAGGTCATCTGCAACAGGTCCTTGATGGACATTGGGAAAAGAGTCCTTCAATGCTTCCCACTTCTGTTATATGGAAGTGCATCAAGGACAGTAAATATTTGGTATTGTAAAATATACCCCTTATAGTGAACTGTGTTCCTTTCAGCTGCGGGCGTTAGTCCAATCTGGTAATATCAGAGCTTTACAGCCATCACAAAATAACGAAGTTCTGAGAACCCAGTTCCCACAACCTACGGAATATAGCAAATGTGAACAGTAAATAAAACAAACAAGTAGGAAGCTAGACACAACAGATATGTGTTTCTTCAGAGGAATTCTGATTGCCATATGGACAGCTGGGAAAACTAATGAAAAGATACTGAGATTGACGCGAGGAAAAAAAAATCACTTTACGACATTAGAAAAAATACGATAAAATAAGTTTTAGACTACAATGTAACAACAAGCAAAACTAAGGGAAAAGGAGACTTCGGGAGTCACATGGAGAAAATACTGGATAGTTTGACATCATGGCATGATAGAGAGTCAACAGTGGAACTGTTATACAGTACATTGAGTAATGTATTAGAGAAATCAATGAACGCTAATCTACTCTAATCAGAACGGTACATTATGATACAAAAAATTAAGAGTATGAAATATTAATTCCACTATAATATTCACATTTGAGAACTTGATACTATGATTCTGCCAAAAATATTTTAGAAATAAGCTATACTTCAGAGAGAATAATGAGCATCACAATACTAGAAAACAACAAAAGAACAACTTACATACAAATTTGCTCCCCATGCAACAACAACCAGATAGACAGTGAAGAATTCTATGAACTATTGAATGAAAACATAAACAAAATAGATAAATAGGATGACCTAATAGTAATGGGAGATTTTAACAGAAGACCAGGGAAAAGAACGAGTGAAGACAGTAGATACCTAGGACCTTTTGGGGATACACTAACAACAAGAAATGAAAATGGAGACAGATTACTAGACATATGTAGTCAAAATTAACTATACATCACTAATACTTTCTTTGAACACAGAGAGTCACATATCTATACTTGGCACAAATGGAACAAACCTAAATGCAGAAGCCAGATTATCTTCATATTAACAAAAACCAAGAACAGTAGACAAATCACGGACAGTAGAGCCGTACCTAATTTATCAGATGATACAGACCACCATATGGTGATGGCTACCATCAGAAAGCCAAATGCAAGCGAACATATTGATAAAATACACAAGAAAGACAATGACGAGATCATTAGAATTAACAAGCTTCAAGATGAAAACATATTAAAACTCTTTGAAAGACAAATAGCAGAAAAATACAAGAAATTAAACCCAGAAACAAGATCAGTACAAGAAGAGTGGACACAATTTAAAACCTTAGTAATGAACACAGCTAAAGCAATATGTGGTACTAAACAACGTGGTAAAGCAGGGGAAAAGAGCACCACGTGGTGGAGTGAAACATAAGACACGGCGTGAAAGAGAAAAAGAAACTATACAAAGACTGGAAACATAACAAAGAACAAGAAACATATGAAAAATATGCATTAGCACGAAAAAAAGTAAAACAACTGATTAAAGAAGCTAAGAGTAAATCATGGTCTGATTTTGGCAAGAACTTGAATAAGGATTACAAAACAGCTACAAAACACTTCTACAAAACAATCAAAGTTATGAGAACCAGAACAGAAAATCACGATCCTACAGAACTAATAAATGACAGAGAAGGTAAGCTAATTTCAAATAAGCAAAGAACATTAAAAAGATGGAAAAATACTTTTCTGAGTTACTAAATACAACACCAAGCAATAATACAGCAAAAGAAACCATAAAGAGTTGTAATGAACAAGAGCCAAATATTCTCATAGAGGAAATTGCCGAGGTCATTAAAAAGGCAAAAAATAACAAAGCTCCAGGGATAGATAACATACCACTAGAAATTATAAGAGCAGCAGGAGAAACAGGATTATATTGGCTACACATAATTTTTAACACAGCGTGGAGGCAACAGAAGACACCAACAGACTGGAGAAAAGCTATCTTAGTGCCAATATGGAAAAGGAAAGGCAGCAATAGAGACTGTAACCAGTACAGGGGAATTTCCTTGTTAAGCCATGCAGGAAAACTATATGCAAAAATAGTAGAGAAAAGACTGAGACCTGTAATACAACAACAACTCAGTAATACACAAATGGGTTTTAGAAGAAAAAGAGGATGTACTGATGCAATATTTATTCTGAAACAGCTGGCAGAGAAGTCAATAGAATACAACCAAAATTTATACATATCCTTCATAGATCAAGAGAAAGCATTTGACCGAGTATAAACTAACAGAGAAAAACTATGGGAAACATTAAAAATGTATGGAGTATGCCAACATTTAATTAACGTTTGTAGAAGTCTCTATAACAACAGCAGTTGCACTATAAGAACAGCTGCAGGCTACACAGAGGACTTTGTGATTAGCACAGGAGTAAAACAGGGATGCTTATTATCCCCACTACTTTTTATTACATACATGGACCATATAAATAAAACAGCAAATTCTAATGAAGCAAATGAACTGCTTTTTGCAGATGACCAGGTTTTATTCCACAACAGCATTAAAAACCTGCAAGACCACCTAAGCATAATAGACACAGCAGGAAGCAATTTGTAATTAAAATCAATATAGACAAAACAGAAGTAATGAATATTGCAAGAGAAAAGGAGAACATCAACATACAGATAAACAATAAACAACTAAAATAAGTAGATGAATTCAAATATCTGGGCAGCACATTGAGATATAACAATAAACAAGAAGCAGAAATAAACGCAAGATGTAATAGGGTCTGTCAGATCATTGGTCAATTAACACCTTTACTAAGAAACAAATATATTACACTAGAAACAAAGAAAGCACTTTTCAACACCATTTTCTTACCAACATTGTGTTATCAGTGTCAAACTTGGACATTAGATTCTAGAACAATACATAAGATTAACACCACTGAAATGAAATGTGTGAGATGTATGATTGGAGCTAGCTTGAGATACAAAATCAGGAATGAAGCACTAAGGAAACAATTAGGAATCAAGTCAACAATAGAATATATCCAGAAACAACAAGTTAAATGGTACGGCCACATAACCAGACAGAAAGAGCAAAGTATTATCCAAAAAACACTTAACAAACGTTACGAAAACAGTCGACCTATTGGACGCCCTCGTAAAAGGTGGATAGATAGTGTATTAAAGACACTCGGAAATATAACAGCAGAAGAGGCAAATAGAAGGGCAAAAGACCGTACACTCACTCTCCCCTCAACACCGAAAGGTACATGAGGACAAAAAGAAGAAGAAGATACTGTGATATTCAAAATATGAAAGTTTGATCGTCTACTGTGATATTCAAAATATGAAATATTTATTCCTCTGTGAATTAAAACTATATACTCTTAATTCTATTTTGATATTCAAACATGAAATCTTAATTCAATTGGGATATTCAAAATATGAAATATTGATTATACTGTTATATTCAGAAAATGAAATATTGATTCTACTGTGATATTCAAACATGAAATCTTAATTCAATTGGGATATTCAAATATGAACTATTGATTATATTGTGATATTCAAAATATGAACTATTGATTATACTGTGATATTCAAACTATAAAATATTGATTATACTGTGATATTCAAACTATAAAATATTGATTATACTGTGATATTCAAAATATGAAATATTGATTATACTGTTATATTCAGAAAATGAAATATTGATTATACTGTGATATTCAAAATATGAAATATTGATTATACTGTGATATTCAAACATGAAATCTTAATTCAATTGGGATATTCAAAATATAAAATATTGATTATACTGTCATATTCAAAATATGAAATATCGATTATATACTGTGATATTCACACTATAAAATATTGATTCTACTGTGATATTCAAACTTTAAAATCTCGACAGGAATACAGCACGAACTTCAGTACACAAGATAAGAAACTAGATTTGACAATACCTATAACATCTAAAAATTATCTCCATCTTACTACTTTGAGGCCTGACCTGTATGATCCTGACGTAATTGAAGATAAAAATTTTTACCGGTATTTTGAGGTATGTCTGCGAGTGTTCATCGTATAAGTTGTTTATTTGACTGTGAAACTGTTTCACACTTGTTGTTGTACGTTAACTGTGAAGCTGTCTCAGACGTGTTGTTGTACGTTAACTGTGAAACTGTCTCAGACTTGTTGTTTTACGTTAACTGTGAAACTGTCTCAGACTTGTTGTTGTACGTTAACTGTGAAACTGTCTCAGACATGTTGATGTACGTTTACTGTGAAACTGTCTCAGACGTGTTGTTGTACGTTAACTGTGAAACTGTCTCAGACATGTTGATGTACGTTTACTGTGAAACTGTCTCAGACGTGTTGTTGTACGTTAACTGTGAAGCTGTCTCAGACGTGTTGTTGTACGTTAACTGTGAAGCTGTCTCAGACGTGTTGATGTACGTTAACTGTGAAACTGTCTCAGACTTGTTGTACGTTAACTGTGAAACTGTCTCAGACTTGTTGTTGTACGTTAACTGTGAAACTGTCTCAGACTTGTTGTTGTACGTTAAATGTGAAACTGTCTCAGACATGTTGCTGTACGTTTACTGTGAAACTGTATCAGACCTGTTTTACGTTAACTGTGAAACTGTCTCAGACGAAATGTTGTATGTTGACGTGAAATTTTAAAGTTACGACATCACATGGCGCAGGTAAGGCTATGTAGCTAATGTAGCTAACAATGACCAACACCCATTACACCAACGCCTATATGAGACAAAAGGAAAATGAATTAAAGGCGGAATTCATGAATGACAATCGTGAATCATCCAAGAGCGAGGGAGAATGTGAGTCTAAATGTGTGAGGGAAGAACGTGAGCGCATGTGTGAGAGGAGAAAATATGCCCAATGGTGAGGGGAGAAAGTGTGTCCAAGAGTGGGGGGGGATTGTGTTCAGGAATGAGGGTAGCAACGTGCTCCAGGGTTAAGTGGATAAAGTGTGTCCAGGGGTGAAGGAAGAAAGTGTGTCCAGGGATGAGGAGAAAGTGTGTCCAAGGATGAGGAGAAAGTGTGTCCAAGAGTGAGGAGAGAAAGTGTTCCAAAGGTGAGGGAAGAAAATGTGTCCAGTGATGGGGGCGTGAGAGTGCCCCCAAGGGTGTTGGAAGAAATTGTGTCCAGAGATGAGGGGAGAAAGTGTTCAAATGGGGGTGGGAGACAATGTGTCCAATGATGGAGGGATAACGTGTATCCAGGGGTGAGGGGAGAACGTGTTCCAAGAATGAGGGAGAAGTTCAATGATGAGGGGAGAAAGTGTGTCAAAGGATCGTGGAAAAGGTGTGTCCACAGGTGAGAGGAGAAATTGTTCTCAAAAGTGAGGAATGTCTAGAAGTGAGGGGAGAAGGTGTGTCCACAGGTGAGAGGAAGAAGTGTGTCCAGGGATGAGAGAGAAAATGTATCTAGTGGTGAGGGAAGAAAGTCTGTCCAGTGTTAAGGGAAGAAAATGTTCCAAAGGTAAGGGGAGGAAGTGTGTCCAGGGTGAGAGAAGAAAGTGTGTCCAAGGATGACGGAGAAAGTGTGTTCAGGGTTAAGGGGAGAAATAGTGGGGGAGCAAATGTGTCCAAGGGTGAGAGGAGAAAGTGTTCCAAAGATGAGGGGAAGAAGTGTATTCAGAGGAGAGGGAGAATGTGTTTCCAAGGGTGAGAGGAGAAAGTGTATCCAAGGTGAGGGGAAAAAAGTGTATCCAAGGTGAGGAGAAGAAAGTGTATCCAAGGTGAGGGGGAGAAAGTGTAACCAAGGTGAGCGGGAGAAAGTATATCCAATATGAGGGGGAGAAAATGTTCGACGGATGAGGTAAATGCGTTTGTCACTTCTTGTAAGATTGGAAGAACATATAATCAACATATGACTTGTTCTAGAGAATACATGTTGGAAGACTGTTGCACGGAGAAGCGGAATACCTATGGGAATATCCCGTGTGTTCTAGTAACTATCACACACACAAACACACACACACACACATATATATATATATATATGGGTGTGTGTGTGTTTTTTTGTGTGGTAATAGTGTGACAGTAACGAGATCTGCACTTGGTGTGACAGAGAATGTTTGTGACAGAAAATGAATCTGAGTCACAATATCTGTGACAGTTAAATGACAGCTGCTTTCTGCGTCTCGTAGGGAAGTTGCTGGAATACTGGTGCCGTGCCCAGCTTAGTACCTGTGGTTGACTTGTGAACTACCACGACCAATCAATCCTCTCATGTTATACGTATAAACTCGTTAACAACAAGCAACCAAGTCTCAGAGTATATTTTGTGGCCTCTCTCCTCGAGAGATCGCCAACACAGTTTATTTACAGTGACAAGAAACAATTACCAGCAATTATATGCATTGAAATCAAGGAATCACAGGTTTCAAAACGTCTCTCTAATTATAAGATAACTTGTGAACTGGCTGAGTTCTAACTTATCTTGGGATCATCACAACCTGATCTAGTAATTATACACCTTACACGTGAAATCACAGAGACATCAACTATCTCTCTGAGTCTACGCTAACTAGCGAACACTGTATTCTAGCTAGCTTAACTTGCATCTGACTTGCGACTAGATATACGAACCCTGTGGTTTGCTTCCTCGGTTTCTTGGCTGCTACTAAGTCCTAGGAACTGACTCCTAGAACTGACTGAATTATCTATTTCTCCTGGGGACTGTGACTGAAGTCCCGCCGAGAGTGTCGAGTGAAGTCCCCTACCGAGAGTCCTGTATCATACAAATATATGATTTTTAAAAAAGTGTAAAATCCCTCATCCCTGGACACACTTCTTCCTCTCACCTGTGGACACACTTTCTCCCCTCACTTCTAGACACACTTCCTCCCTTTTGAGAACAATTTTTCCCCTCACCTGTGGACACACATTTTCCACCATCCTTTGACACACTGATCGCCCCTCTGTAGTCTTTTCAGAGATCTAGACCTGGGAGTAAACATCACCTATCGCATAGACGGAAAATTGCTTAACCTTCGGCGGCTTCGAGCACAAACCAAAGTTAAATCACACACAATCAGGGATCTTCTATTTGCTGATGACTGTGCCCTAAATACCAACTCTGAGGCTGATTTACAATGTATTATAGACAGATTCTCCAAAGCCTGTACCAACTTTGGGCTTACCATTAACACAGAGAAAACAGAAGTCATGTTACAACCAGCACTTGGCAAAAGCTATCTCGAGCCCTGCATAAAGGTAAATGGTGTAGCACTAAAAGTTGTGAATAGATTCACATATCTAGGCAGTATGTTATCACAAAATGCCATCGTTGATGATGAAGTGTATACAAGGATCGCCAAAGCAAGCAATACTTTCGGCAGATTGTACGCAAATGTTTGGCGTAGAAATGGCATTAACCTACAATCTAAGCTGAAAGTTTACAGAGCTGTGGTACTTCCAGTGCTGCTATACGCTAGTGAAACATGGACTGTGTATAGACGTCAAGTAAAACAACTCAATCATTTTCATACAAATTGTCTCAGGAAAGTTATGAACATCAGATGGCAAGACAAGATTCCAGATACCACTGTCTTTGATAGAGCTGGTATCCCAAGCATTGACACGATCCTGATGCAGACACAGATTCGTTGGGCAGGTCATTTTGTGCGTATGCCAGACCATCGTCTGCCAAAGATACTTCTCTATGGTGAGCTAGAGAAGGGTATACGATCTCAAGGTGGCCAAAGGAAGCGCTACAAGGACTCGTTAAAGGACTCACTGAAAGCCTTTGAAATAGACCACGATACATGGGAAGAACTTGCACAAAATATATCTACATGGCGTTCTAAAATAAAAAAGAGCGCATCATCTTGTGAAAAGAAGAGAAATGCAGCAGCTCAACAGCGGAGAGCAGCTAGAAAGTCACGGATAGACCAAGATCCGTCTACAGTCGTTATTCCATGTCCAAACTGTCCAAGGACATTTACAGCTCGAATAGGGCTCATTGGCCATCTACGAACTCATAATCAAGGACTTCTTGTCCTTGCTTCTTGGGTAAAACACCTGGTCCTCAGCTCAATTAACAGTCTCCCAATTTATGGTCAGTTGACTTGCCCTAGGCCTATTTCTTCCGTGAGACCTGCTAGATAAATTTGAACGTTACGTAGTTTTCCCGGTACATTCGAATGGTGTGATATTCGTCTAGGCACCTGATCTTAGCCGAGCGGGGAATTCTTCAGGTGAACCGCATGTATTTGAAAGTCTTTTCCTCCGTTATCAATAAGTTTCCCAATCGGTTATGTAACTGCTCGGAGGATATTTCTCAGCGAGAAGCTTTGATGTTAATCGCGTTTCCCAGGAGGTAGACCAGACCTGTGGACGCCTTTATACTCAGTTATTTTTATAACGGTTTCTTCTCATCAACCGTTTTGCTCAAAAGGCAACGGGGCTCACACTGTAGGAACCATTGGGTCTCAAGGGAAAAGAGGTTCTCATGCTGTACAAGCCGTTGGCTGGACAGTAGGTGCTCATCCTGTTACAATAGCTTTTGATATATATATGTCTGTGTTATAGTTTTACAACACACGCGATATTCCCATATGTGCTCCGATCTTTCGTTTATCACTACTACACATACAAATTATACATAGTCTAAAACTACCACACACACACACGCACGCACGCACGCACGCACACACACACACACACACATATATATATATATATATATATATATATATATATATATATATATCACAGGCATACACACGCTTTTATCAACAACTACCACACACAAACATATCAACAATTACTACAATTATACCATCATCATCATGTAGCATATCCTGAACAGGATTCAGCAGTCATCACAGCCTTTTGAAACTTCTGTAGATCTCGAACCAGTCTTTCTGCTTCTGTTACTGTCATGTTCAGCTGGTCTTTGGTGTCTTGCTTTCATCTTCTTCTTGGTTTGCCTCTTATTTGTCATCCTGACATCATTATGGTCTTCTCTATGCTGTTATGGCGTTTAATATGGACAAAATATTGTACTTTTCTGGAAAGAACCATGATGTTTAGCTAGTTTTATTTTACATTCATTTATCGCAGGATAGCTACATTACAAGTGCAAATGAAACGAGAAAATACTAGATGAAAAATAGAACTAAGGTATTGTTCAGTTCGAGAACAGGCTTCTAGTTCCCGTTGCTCCTAAATATGTGTAAGGATTCAGAATTGGCCGAAGGGTCCACGAAGTCTAAGAGAGCGAATGTAACCCGGGTCCAACTCTACTGCAATTCCCAAGGACAAAGTGGGTGACAAACCGTCACATTATGAGATACACATGCGCCGCATGGCGACATATAGGAAGACTGTTACAGGATATAGCACGAAATGTTATAGAAATAGCACGAGTCGCCATATTTATTCCGAATGTCAAGAGTATCACCCATAGATCGCTAAATGACCGGGATCCAGTAAATATCTGTGTACAGAAAGTAAACAAGACCTGAAATGCTGATTTGTTATTGCTTTCGTACATTTAGTTTGTCGACCATGGCTTTTTTTTGGCGTACGACTCCAGTCATATAAATTGTGACCAATATAAATCACGACAATTATCAAAAATATAACGAATGAAGTCTTGTTTACTTTCTATGCGGAGTTCTTTACTGCCGACGGTCTCACATCGTAAGCACAATGCTAACGGCTGAATCACTACACCTAAGGAAAATACCCTTGGCCAATTCAGTCTCTCTCAAACATATCATTTCATTCATAGAGTGGGTTTTATTCTCTACATTAAACGTTTGCTCCCGTAAATTTATAGTTCTGTACTAAACATAATCGTGTTTGTGTCCGCAGACTGCTGTTTCATTCTGGCTGACAAATGCATATCGTGGAGATACCAATAGCGGGACAGGCTTTACCCACGATGTATTGCTTTCAGAAGCCATTGGACTGTCCGTGGATAGTGATGATTTAGGTCATATATTATCAGATCCATGTAAGTATATCATGTTTGTAAAAGTTGTATGACAAACAGCGACATTTACTTTCATCAGACTTGGTCGAAATCTATGATGTCGGTGAATTACACCTCGCCTAAGAGAGCGAATGTAACCCTGGTTCAACTCTACTGAGGAGTTTTTTCCTATACTGGAAGCATGTTCGCAGATGAGAAAGGGTTCATTACCCGAGCGGCATAGGCACAATACGTCTAATTAGGCGAGACTCATCCTCAATGATTACACTTTCTCAACAACACATATTATTAGTACAATTACTACATATGCATTTATCTATGCATCCCTATAAAATTAACGTATGTACATTTGGTACCCCCTGCTATGTGGCGGAGTAGCGAAAACTGGAGAAAAGGGTAATGAAGTTGTGCTTATTACTTGTAACAGATAATAACACACAAATATCGATGTTTCAAACAGAAAGGCCTTATATCAGGTTTGCTGCAGTTAGTACATATTATTGATTTTCCAACATAACACAAGATGGGTAAGAAACGACACTTTACACGCACACATGTTAATCGATAGACGGGATAAATCCGGAAAAGTTTGTATTATGAAAAAAACTAGAAGGATAGTGATAAAACAAAACCAAAATGAAAGTGTATCAAATATCACGGGATAATAACAAAATAAAACAACAAAAAATGACAGAACACCAGAAGTTATCTACACATATGAATGACGGATGTTAATTCCAAAGGGCTCTAGTACGCCAAATTGGTGGATATTTTGGTTTTACATTATATACAGAATGTTTATATTTGTCATTTAATAAATAGTAGGCCTACAGTATTTTTCTGTATGTTACTTACTAAGAAGTTCATTATGTTTATATTTGTTATTTACTAAGTGGTCCAGTATGTTTATATTTGGTTTTTTTAGCAAAACGTACGGTATGTTTATGTTTGTTATTTACTAAATAATACAATACGTTTTTATTTGTTATTTACTAAATAATACATTATGTTTATTATATTTGTTATTTACTAAACAGTACAATATGTGTATATTTTGTATTTACTAAATAATGTACTATGTGTACATTTGTTATTTACTAAATTGTACAGTATGTTTATATTTGTTATTTATTTTACATTTGTTATGTACTAAGTAGTATAGTATGTTTTAGTGACGTCCGTTGATAGAGAGTGTTTCTCTAATCAAGCCTGGGTCATTCTGTCGATCGTTAGATTAATCAACTAACATCGTAAAGTCCAGACCGATTTGTGTAACAGAAGCCAGTTCGTACTTCCTGCGTTATTCCGGTGCTATCATATTGATGTGGGAGCTGGAAAAGCTCTTTATCTTCAGAAAATAAATTACTGAGTTTCGAGAACAAATGTCTTTGTAGGATAACTAACACCCATTGGAGTGATGTTCAAATCGAATGATAAAATCAGAGAAGAGACAAAATTCCATCACAGATGTTATCAGAAAACGCCGTTGGTCCTACATCGGACATGTCCTACGCGCAGACACCAACAGAATACACCACCAATCTCTTGAATGGATACCTACAGGCAAAAGAGCAAGGGATAGACTAAAAGAAACACTCAGAAGAACAAAACTTAGAGAAAGTAAAACAACCAATATTCATACTATTCAAGAACTACACAGAATAGCTTTGAACAGACAGAATTGGAGAGATCTGACCTCTGCCCTATGCGCTAACTTCAGCGCAAAAGGAAAATGAATGAATGAATAGTATGTTTATATTGTTATTTACTAAAATAGTACAGAATGTTTATGTTTGCTATATACTAAATAGTTAATTATGTTTATCCGTTATTTACTAAGCAATACAGTATTTTAAAGTCTGTTATTTATTAAGTTGTACAGTACTTTTATATATGTTATTTATTAAATGGTAGAATATATTTATCTTTGCTATTTACTAGTTAGATTGCATGTTTACATGGAGTAGAACACTGTCTATGTTATATATCTACATAGTAAAACACTGTGTCCATGTGATCTATCTACATGGTAAAACAATGTGTCCATGTGATCTATCTACATGGTAAAACAATGTGTCCATGTGATCTATCTACATGGTAAAACAATGTGTCCATGTGATCTATCTACATGGTAAAACAATGTGTCCATGTGATCTATCTACATGGTAAAACAATGTGTCCATGTGATCTATCTACATGGTAAAACAATGTGTCCATGTGATCTATCTACATGGTAAAACAATGTGTCCATGTGATCTATCTACATGGTAAAACAATGTGTCCATGTGATCTATCTACATAGTAATACACTATGTCCATGTGATCTATCTAAATAATAAAACACTGTCACCACGTTTGCTGTCAATCATCTGGAGATCGAAGATCGCCAGTAAACACATCAAACTGCGACTATTCAAAGCACGCGTGATTCCATTATTAAAATATGGATGTAAAAGTTGGAAATCTACCGCAATAATGGATAAGAATCAGTTGCCTTCGAGAATAGATGCCTCAGAAAGATCACAAATACTAATTGGAAGACTTCTAATCAAACGATAAATTAAGAGTGGTCTAATAGCACATAGTAGCACAGTGTGTTTATTCCTGTAAGATTTTTAGGAGCGCAATACCTCCATGTTAGTGAAACACATAATAGCTCAGTATGATTATGTTAGTTCTGTAGTTAGCACTACAATATGCCGTGTCTGTTTGACATTTGAGCGACTTTAGCTCAGTGTGTCTATGTCTGTTAGCCATCTAGTAGCACAGTACATCTATGTCTGTTAGCCATCTAGTAGCACAGTACATCGATGTCTGTTGGCCATTTAGTAGCAAAGTGTGTCTATGTCTGTTAGCCATCTAGTAGCACTTCAACTGTATAAAGGCAAAGGTACCAAACAGTCTTGCGATAATCACAGGGGTATATCACTTTTGTCTATAGCTGGTACAATTGTTGATCGTGTTATACTCAACATATTAAATTACTCACTATTAAACGAGCTACTCCCAGAGAGTCAGTGCGGTTTTCGTGCAAGTTGGGGTTAGTTGATATGATATTCGCTGCACGACAAATTCAGAAAATATTTCAAGAGCAACATAGTGAACTCCTAGAAACATTTGTAGATTTAACTAAAGCATTCGATACCGTTTACAGAGAAGGACTGTGGAAGGTGCTTCCCTCCAAAATGTATCACTGTGTTACGACAATTTCATGATTGTATGATGGCTAGTGTCATCTTTAACGGAGGGGTATCTCCTCCGTTCTCTGTCACAAATGGTGTAAATCAGGGATGTGTGCTGGCCCCTACATTGTTTAGTTTGTTATTTGCAGCCATGCTAACGGATGCATACCGTAGTAATGAAACAACTGGTATAATGATCAATTATAGAACATATGGTGATCTTTTCAATCTACGTGTCTAAAAGCAAAAACGAAAACTAAATCTGGCAATATTAGGTGATTACTTTACTCTGACGACTGTGCATTGTATGCTGACTCTGTCGTAAGCACAGACACACCATAAACCGTTTCTCGCAAGTCTACAACAACTGTGGTTTCACTATTAATACCCAAAAAAAAAAGAATTTCATGCACCAATTAATACCAAATAGCCAACATACTGCAACTTCTATTGTCGTCAATCATGAAAAGCTGCAGGTAGTTGACAATTTTTACTTTCCTTGGAAGCATTCTTATTCGGAATGTCAACATCGATGTGGAAATCAACAATAGACTGGCAAAAAGGTAGTTCTGTATTTGGTAGATTACGCTGCAATGTATGAGGTAAAAGAAGAGGTATAAGAACAACTATCAAAATTCAATAACATCATGTGGCTGTTATATCAAGCCTACAATACGCTTGTGAATCATGGACAGTGTATGTTAGACATGCAAGAAAACTAAATCACTACTATCTTAGCTGCCTACGTAAATTACTAAACATCTATTGATTGGGCAAATAACCAGGCATCGAGGTATTGGAAAAATCAGTCACAATAAACATCTAAACATTACTTATGAAAGCGCAAGCACGCTGGGCAGGTCATCTTGTGCGCATGGAGGACTCGCGTCTACCAAAACAAATATATTATGGAGTACACAAGACAGGACTTCGAAAAGATGGTGGACAGAAAAGAGCGTTTCAAAGAAGCAGTGTGTCTATATTTGTCAACATCAAGTAGCACAGTGTGTCTATATCTGTTTGCCACCAAGTATCACAGTGTGTCTATATTTGTTCGCCACCAAGTAGCACAGTGTGCTTATATCTGTTCGCCACCAAATATCACAGTGTGTCTATATCTGTTCGCCACCAAGTATCACAGTGTGTCTATATCTGTTCGCCCCCAAGTAGCACATTGTACTTATATCTGTTAGTCACCAAGTACACAGTAATATATATGACTGTTCGCCACTAAGTAGCACAGAGTGTCTATATCTGTTCGCCACCAAGTATCACAGAGTGTCTATATCTGTTCGCCACCAAGTATCACAGAGTGTCTATATCTGTTCGCCACCAAGTATCACAGAGTGTCTATATCTGTTCGCCACTAAGTAGCACAGAGTGTATATATCTGTTCGCCACCAAGTATCACAGAGTGTCTATATCTGTTCGCCACCAAGTATCACAGAGTGTCTATATCTGTTCGCCACCAAGTATCACAGAGTGTCTATATCTGTTCGCCACCAAGTATCACAGAGTGTCTATGTCTGTTCGCCACCAAGTATCACAGAGTGTATCTATGTCTGTTCGCCACCAAGTATCACAGAGTGTATCTATGTCTGTTCGCCACCAAGTATCACAGAGTGTCTATATCCGTTCGCCACCAAGTATCACAGTGTGTCTATATCTGTTCGCCACCAAGTATCACAGTGTATCTATGTCTGTTATCCAACTAGTAGCACCGTATGCTCATGGCACCATAAATGACCCACTAACTATTGTCAGAATATTATTATTTGCCAAGCACAGATTCCTTAGATCGATTATGTGGTATGTATGCCAGATCATCGCGCGTGAAAGATACTTCTCTATGGTGAGTTGCAGAACGACAAACGTTCAAAAAAAGGCGCTATAAGGACTCGTTAAAGACCTAATGAAAACCGTTTGAAATAGACCAAGATTCATTGGAAGAACTTACACAAAATAAAGCTACATGACGCTTAACGGTAAACAAAAATGGCGCACCATCTTATGAAAATAATATAAATGCAGCAACTCAACAGCGGTGAGTACGTAGAAAGTAACGGGTAGACCAAAAATCATCTCTAGTGGTCATCCTGTTTCCAAATTGTCTAAGAACATATGCGGCCAGAATAGGGCTTACTGGTCATCTACAAACTAATAGTCCAAGACATAGCACTAACATAATTTCAAAAGTGGATATAACAAATGGTGATCTTTACTTGTGATGGACGAACAAAAATAGTCACACTGTGCTCATGTCTGTTAGCCAACTAGTATCATAGTGTTTCAGTGTCTGTTAGCAAGCTAGTATCATAGTGTTTCAGTGTCTATTAGCAAGCTAGTATCCATAGTGTTTCAGTGTCTATTAGCAAGCTAGTATCCATAGTGTTTCAGTGTCTGTTAGCAAGCTAGTATCATAGTGTTTCAGTGTCTATTAGCAAGCTAGTATCCATAGTGTTTCAGTGTCTATTAGCAAGCTAGTATCCATAGTGTTTCAGTGTCTATTAGCAAGCTAGTATCCATAGTGTTTCAGTGCCTATTAGCAAGCTAGTATCCATAGTGTTTCAGTGCCTATTAGCAAGCTAGTATCTGTATGTCCATTTCTATTAACCACCTGGTATCAAAGTATGATCATGTCTATCAGCTATCTACTATCAAATGCCCATGTTTATTAGCCACCTTTCATCTAAAGTAGGCTCACGTCTATTATCCACCAGGTATCAAGGTATGTGCATGTCTTTGACACATACAAATGTTACCGTCGATATCATTACTGTTCCTTTTCTATTATGTTTTAATTTTATTTCAATTGTTGTCTTGATAAAGGCCTTTTGGTCGAAACGTCGATTTGTGTGTGTGTTATTTTGTGTGTCTCTAGTTGTTAGCAAAACTTTATTACCCTATTCCTGGATCTACCATATCTATTTGCACCTAGTATCAAAGTATAACCATGCCTATTTGCCACCTAGTATCAAAATATGTCCATGTCTATTTGCCACCTGGTATCAAATTATATCCATGTCTATTAAATACATAGTATCAAAGTATAACTATGACTATTTGCCATCTGGTATCAAAGTATGCCCATGGCCATGTGCCACCTGGTATCAGACTATACTCATGTCTATTAGCCACCTAGTATCAAAGTATGCCGAGATCTATTAGCCACATATTACTACAGTATAAATTTAGCCAACTAGTTGCACAGTTTGTCCATATCTGTTACCAAGTAAGCACAACTCAACAGTATGTCCATATCTGTAAGGTACATAGTAGCAAAGTGTGTGCAGGTCTTTCATTGCCCTAGTATCACAGTTCATTAATAGCTATTTGCCACCTAGTAGCACTGTACATATATATCTATTGTCCACCTAGTATCACAGTTCATCCATGTCTATTGTCCACCTAGTATCACAGTTCATCCATGTCTATTGTCCACCTAGTATCACAGTTCATCCATGTCTATTAGCCACCTAGTATCACAGTTCATCCATGTCTATTGTCCACCTAGTATTACAGTTCATCCATGTCTATTGTCCACCTAGTATTACAGTTCATCCATGTCTATTGTCCACCTAGTATCACAGTTCATCCATGTCTATTGTCCACCTAGTATCACAGTTCATCCATGTCTATTGTCCACCTAGTATCACAGTTCATCCATGTCTATTGTCCACCTAGTATCACAGAATGGCCATGTCTATTGTCCACCTAGTATCACAGTTCATCCATGTCTATTGTCCACCTAGTATCACAGAATGGCCATGTCTGCTATCCACCTAGTATGAGAATGTGCCCATGTCGCCTAGGATCCTAGTATCACAGTGCGCCCTTGTCTGTTAGCAACCAAACATCACATTATCTCTATATCTTTTAGCCACCAAGTATCACAGTATCTCCATGTCTTTTAGCCACCAGATAGAACATTGTGTCTATGTCTGTTAGCCACCTAGTAACACCGTAATGATTCAAGTGCTGCTATTTTGTATACAGTATCTCTCTATGGGACCAAATTGAGGTACATGAAAATTGAGTTAAAGACTGATTTATTCACTGGCTCAACCAACTATAAAACTGGACTGAAAGCATATAATGCCTGGGAGAAGATGATTAAAGAGATGGTAAGTTGTGGTATTTTGTTGACATTGTCATGTTATCGCTTCAGTCATGTTGTTTCTTACTGTATTCTGTTGCAGTCACGTTGTTACAAAATCATTATTTTTTTACGATCAGTCATGATGTTTTTCAGCTAGGATGTTTTATGATCAGTCATGTCATCTTTTCAGACAGGTTATTGGAATATCATCAATGTTATTGAAAGCTATGGTGTTGCTGGATAGGTGATGTTGTTTCAACTATGTTGTTGCTTCTTCCATGTTGTAAGATCAGGTATGTTGCTGTGAGATGGGTAATATTACTGCTTCAGTCATGACTGTCAAATATGGTCTTTAACAGTTTTGCAGCAGAGGGAAATCGTTACATGTAAAATGGAGTGTTTGGAGAAAGCTGCAATGGTTACTAAACTAGATTTTTAAAACGAAATGAAGAAATTAGGAAAAGAGTTGGTATGATATCATGTATTGAACATATCGAAAGACAGCAAGCAAAATGGATCGGTCACCTTATGAGAATTAACCCAAACCAAACAGAATAAAAGCATATAACATAATAATTTGCTGATATAGAGTCAAAGGTAGACTAAGAAAACGGTGGATAGAAAACGTCACGGTAACCTCGAACAAACATGAACTCAACGCAACCAATGTGACACATCTGGCCCTAATAGATTATTATACAACTAAAATAGCCTAATCCTAACTTAAAACCCAAATACTTTATTCTCTAACCGTAAAAGATTATTCAATAAGTAAAACAGCCTAGTCATAACCTAAAACTATAATAATTATATCCAAAAAAATATTTACAAATACAACCCCCCCCCCCACTCAGAAGTAGAGTCCACAAACTTAAATATCTGCTAGAATTGACATTCGTGATTTTCCACCAACAACAATGGACGCCAACTTAAAGATTAATGGCTCAACGCACCATATAACACACCGATAAACAGATATCCATACTTTATAGACACCCCGCTTACATTATATACTATGACATACCTGGTCTCTCTCATCTTCACATTACAGAAAGATAGTGACATGTGAGATGAAATGCTTGAGGAAAGCTGTCGGGGTCACCAGGCTTGATAGATTGCGAAATGAATATATCAGGGAAAGAATAGGTATAAAATCTTGTACAGATTACATAGAGAGAGAACAGATCAAGTGGTTTGACCACATTATGAGAATTCATCACGAAAAGTTGCGTACAAGCATATAACCAAATGAGATCAGGGTACAAAGCCAGAGGAAGACCACGGAAAAGATGGATAGAAAACGTCAGGGACATCCTGCGCAGACACGGTCATAGCACAGCCGAGGCCACACATCTGGCAATAGAACGCAAGCTCGAGCTCCAATCACCCCTACGCTTAACGGCAAGAGTGGATCATTAACCACTTGGGGATAGACAATAGACAATAGACATACATTATACTACTTTCCCCAAAACGCTGCCACGTTGTTTATTTACTCCGCTGTCGTCAGTGTAGGCGAGACCGTCTTGTTGTTGAATTTTAACAGACAGGCTAGTAGAAGCAGATATCTTCTTACATATGATCCCATGTATGGTCAAAAATTTACTTATGATCAGACACATTCTTAAATGTTTTAGACATATTTACTTATGGACTACTTATGGAAATATATAGATAAAATTTACTTATGATCAGACACATTCTTAAATGTTTTAGACATATTTACTTATGGACTACTTATGGAAATATATAGATAAAATTTACTTATGATCAGACACATTCTTAAATGTTTTAGACATATGATCATAGTTGTGCTATTGTATGAAATTACTAATAATTACATGTAATATTTTGACAACTATTTCTTTGGCGGATAAAAACCTAAAACATACCTGATCAAAATTACCTATACTTCTTCTTTACACCGATACAGTCCTCATCTACCTACATCCGTCGCAGTAGCAAGCCGATAATATCTCCAAGCGTATATTCCTCAAAATATATAGCATCGTTTTTGTGAAAAACAATTAATAAATATATGCATCTATTTATATACAAAAATAAACTATAGCCATCATAATAGCTCATCTATATCTGTAGTTTTTATATTATGTATCTTGATATAAACAATATTCTTCTTCTTCTTCTTCAGCGTTCATTCTCAAACTCCCACCGGCTTTCTCTTGTATCAGGACCATGGTCCTATTATATTTCTAGAAGGATGTAGTCCAGAGAATGGAAATGCGTTGTGTCACCGTTTTATTTGCGCCAATGGCCCGACACATCCGTCTTCGGCGAAATATAAACAATATAACTAAGTACACCTGAACGTTTTGTATCTTTTAGTTTTAAACTGGGTGCCCATAGACCAGAAATGGGAGTCACAAGTGTGGCCACTTTCACACACCAGAATAGGTAGGTGTGTTACCAAAATAAAACACAAAACAACTTAACAACGAGATACAGGGACAGACGACCTTTCGACTATAAAACCTTCATCAGGACAAACAAATGACCACAATAAAACACATCTTACATGGAGACAAATAGGGTTATAATGAGGAGGACAATAGCAGATAAGTAATGGGGGAAACAAAGATGTGGAAGCATGACAGGTGAGAAAAACGTATGGGGAGAAGTTGGTAGTAAGTAGGGAGGAGAAAGTAGACAGAAGAAAGTGAGATGGACAAAGGAAAAGATATGGTAGCAAGTAAATTAAAAGTAAATTAAAAATACTCACCTCAAAAGTGGCAACAGAGAATGAATTCTACAGACAAGCAATCATAATGTAAGGGAAGAGCAAAATAAGATGGTACGAGGGATCAGGTGGGAGAGAGAGAAAGGGGAGAGAGAAAGAGGCCAAAAAAGGCAGGAACAGAAGAGAAAGAGCAAACAGCAGGAAGAGAATATGAGCAGATAATGGTGATATATGAGAATAAAATAGTGCAATAACTTAACTGATGCAGCGACTGGTCTCAGTTCCTTCCATATGAATGAGCACACACATAATGGCAACAAAGTAAAAATTGACAGTGAAAGCTAGATTTTTATCAAGGGTCATGATAGCACGTATTTAGGTTGTATCTAACCTGTTTCTAACCCGCGACAGGGAGAACAATGGAAAAGACAATAGCCTGGCGGGAAAAATGGGACACAGCGAACACCAACTGATGAGAGTACAGGGGCGCACAACCACCCCTCCCTCTTAGTTGTTCGACTTACGCCTCTGTACTCTCATCAGTTGGTGTTCGCTGTGTCCCATTTTTCCACGCTTCCACATCTTTTCTTCCCCCATTACCTATCTGCTATTGTCCTCCTCATTATAACCCTATTTGTCTCCATGTAAGATTTGTTTTATTGTGGTCATTTGTTTGTCCTGATGAAGGCTTTATAGTCGAAACGCCGTCTGTCCCTGTATCTCGTTGTTAAGTTGTTTTATGTTTTATTTTGGTAACACACCTACCTAATTTTGTATATCTTGACATTTTGCCCAGTGTTACCCCAGCCACCTAATTCCTGTTTAGGGTTGTTACCCTACACTGGAAGATGTATCCCATAATTTTATTACCATTCACAGGTTAGGTTTTCAGTTAAAGGGAGACAAAAAATTTAATGGGAGACAAGAACTTACTTAAATAAATTTGTAGACCATTCACATTACGAAGACAAATTATAGTATCGCATTCTTAGAGGAGGCAATTGCCATAACGTGGGCAATAAATATGTCTGGTTCAGGCACATATAGAATATAGAATACTAAGATAGAACATCTATAGAATACTAAGATATTCACATTTTAACTACAAGTTCCAAGTGTGTAAGGAGCTATGACTAGATGCAAACATCAATGTATTGTACAGAAAGTGTTTGTTGCAAAAATTAGAAACACGGAGCAAAATAGTTCGTATATTGTGTATTTTATAAATGAACTAAATATTTTATGTGTTACAGATGGCTAAAATGCCACAAGCGGTGCAAGGGTTCCAGGTGGCGACCAATAATGAGTGGCACGGTTTTAAGATATCCGAGGTTAGTTTACATGACACATATTGCGTTAAGAGCAGTTTGTTGTACGGTTTCCTGCTGGTAATTTTCATGTTGTGAGGTATATAATATATAACATTATGTTGTACTGTGTCCTGGTAATTGACATGTGGTAGGATATATATCACAGTTTGTTGTACTGTGTCCTGCTGGTAATTGACATGTGGTAGGATATATATCACAGTTTGTTGTACTGTTTCCTGCTGATAATTGACATGTGGTAGGATATATATCACAATTTGTTGTACTGTGTCCTGCTGGTAATTGACATGTGGTAGGATATATATCACAATTTGTTGTACTGTGTCCTGCTGGTAATTGACATGTGGTAGGATATATATCACAGTTTGTTGTACTGTTTCCTGCTGATAATTGACATGTGGTAGGATATGTATCACAGTTTGTTGTACTGTGTCCTGCTGATAATTGACATGTGGTAGGATATGTATCACAGTTTGTTGTACTGTGTCCTGCGGATAATTGACATGTGGTAGGATATGTATCACAGTTTGTTGTACTGTGTCCTGCTGGTAATTGACATGTGGTAGGATATGTATCACAGTTTGTTGTAGTTAGGTTCACGTAACAATGCTACAAAGGATAAATGTGTGCATCAATGCAAAACGAAATGTGTACAACGAACGCAGTAGCTTTGACGACGAAACCAATTCTCCCTGGCATAAAAGCATCTCCTATTCTTTGTCAGAAGTTAAACCTTATAAATCGACAGGGATTTAAACTCATATAAGCACAAATCAACCTCTCTATCACATAGCTCTACATCCAGCTGTTTAGAAATGAATAGTAAAGTCTAAAAATATATATGTAAACTATGTAACTAGATATAACCAACAAACTATGCACACTCGCAGAGCAAATTGGCCTTCAGATCAACACGTCCAAATCAAATATCATGGAACTTAACAGCTCAACAAATAACATCTTAGTAAATAACCAAATACTGGAAAAAAGTCTCCAGCTTTAATTATTTGGGCAGCCGAATGTTTGTTGACGGAGACTCAATGAAAGAAATAAACACACGTATAGCAATGGCAGCTAGCACATTTGCTAAATTAACTAATATCTGGAAATCAAAAGATCTAGGGACAAACACCAAACTAAAGCTATTTAACTCATGTATTGTATCAGTGCTAACGTATGGAAGTGAAAGCTGGAAATCAACTCAAGCAACAGACAACAAACTAAACAGGTTCGAAAACAAATGTCTACGCAAACTGATGAACATAAAATGGAGCGACTTCATCACAAATAGTGATCTAAGAGACATAACACACCAAGAGTATGTTTCAAACATCATAAGAAAACGAAGATGGAAATACCTTGGCCACGTTTTACGACTAGATGTAAACAGAATAAACCAGCAAGCCCTTATGTGGTCACCTGAGGGTAAAAGAAAAAGAGGAAGACCTAAAACAACCCTAAAAACATAATTCTTAAAGAAGGGGAATTAATAGGCTGTAAGACCATCCATGAACTAAAGCTGCAGGCAGCGGACAGCATCATATGGAGAACCAAAACCTCTGCCCTATGTGTCGCTTGCGGCACGAAAGGAACAAACTAACTATGTATTCGAAAGCATGTAATCATGTCTCCATATATGCAGTGAGTGTCAAACTCTTAAACCATACAACAACAACAGAAAGTACTAGTGAGCTACACAGTTTGATTTTCACTCTAACGCTGATGTTGCTTTTCCACACTAAATATAGGCTTGAAATAGAAGCTAATAGAATCTCCAGTCTTATCATTTATTCTGTGTTGTTCATTTTTCCATCGCTGCATATGCAGGATTCGAGGTATTTGAATGTATTCACCTCATAAAGCTTGTACTGATCCATTATTATGTTGGCCTGTGCGTCAGTGTTTCTGCTGTTAACCAAGATATTACTATTTTCGGTGTTTATATCCATAAAAAGTAATATTCTAATTAACAGCTGGGACACAGGCCAACATCATAATGAATGGACAGAAATTTGAGGAGGTACATATAAGTTTGTTACAAATTACTGAAAATTAATACAACTATGAAAATTATATAATGTTAGATTGACATTGTTCTACCAAAATTGATGCACTAATCATATCGATTTATCAGTTTTAAAATTTCTGCAACAATTTTTCATGCGTCGGTTATCTGGTTACTCATGAATTCTGGTTGCACACTTCTCAGCAATTTACTCGGTCATGCATTGGTCAATAACGATCAGGCAAATAAAATACTTTGGACACATTAAAAGACATGTCACCTTATTGAAGAAGCGAAGCGAGCAAGAGGTAGACAGAAATACACGTGAGAGAGTAACATCACACGATTGACAGGTTACAGTCAAGTAGAGTGCACCACCAAGACAAGCTACAGGAGATGTTGGAAATACGTTGCAGCCAACATTCGTTGCGGAAACGGCACTTAATGATGATGATGTTCTGTGGACCGAACCATGCGAACACCATATTGCGGTTGTTATTTGTCTTTCAGCTGAATAATTTTTTTCACCTGCTGTGAAGATGGTGTTGTTGCATTGTCGACAGGACGACTAGGTAGCGCTTTATTACAAAGTGGTGCGCGTCCTTGTACGAATTTATTTAACCACATCGATTTATGCAATTAACAGTTCTCTGCGTAATCATGAAGTAAATAAAGTAACCCATAGCATTTATTAATCCCGTAGAGATGTGAGATGTTAGCGATCTCACATCTCAGAGGCTCTGCGAATGAGGCTCCTCTCCCTCGCAGTCTTTACTTCCCGGATTAATCCGGTAGCCATGTAAGGCTGGGTCGACCCAGGAGCCGTTGCGATCTGAAAAACATTTCCGCCTCAACTGGGGAATGAACCCATGATATGCCACTCATATGCGAAGTCAGTGCGCTAACCACTGCGCTAACGCTGCTCCCTAATCATGAAGTATCTAATTCTGAAAGTCTTTGGGGTAAAGTTCTCCAAACATCCTACACAAACGCACTCAATGCTGCACGCTGTTCATTCTTTATATACTTTTGGAGCATGGTTGCTATTCTGTATATGCACTGCGCAAACATGTACAACAACTACCAGAACAACTATCATCTATCTATTGATCATATGTATGCATGTTTTAACCATATACAAGAATCTTTACTAATTTCATAGTGCATTTCTATCCATTTCCACATTTAGTGTATATGTATGACTTACTTCTTGACTTCCTCTCGTGCTTTATTTTTTCTATAGGCTACGTTTGCTTCTTTTCGTTCCATCAGCTTTTTTCTGCATACATATTTATTTGTTGTACTACTATATGTTGTTTCATCTATTTTATTCTCACCGTATATTTATTTATTGGTGTACTCATTTAAGTTGTTTCATCTGCTTTTGTCAACAATAAATTGTCCGTGGATCAAAGAATAAGCACCAGGATTAGCAAGGCATCTACAACAATGAACAGACTAACAAAAAGAGTCTGTTTAAATAGAAAATTGTGACTACAAAATAAACTTCCGGTTTACCAGGCTTGTGCCCTCAGCACCCTCCTCTATGGCAGTGAAACACGAACAAGCCATATGCATCAGGAGAGACGACTAAGCAGCTTTCACGCGCGGTGCTTACGCATAATTCTTGAAATTAGGTGACAAGACAAAGTCACTAACGCTGATGGCAAGACAAAGTCACTAACGCTGATGGCAAGACAAAGTCAATAACGCTGATGGCAAGACAAAGTCACTAACGCTGATGGCAGGACAAAGTCACTAACGCTGATGGCAGGACAAAGTCACTAACGCTGATGGCAAGACAAAGTCACTAACGCTGATGGCAGGACAAAGTCACTAACGCTGATGTGTTTGAATATAGGCAGTACGATAATATTGTATATGCTCAGTCTGCAGGCTCAGATATCTAGGACACACTGGTAGTATGGACAGTGATAGAATACAAAAATATCTGCAGGCTCAGATATCTAGGACACACTGGTAGTATGGACAGTGATAGAATACAAAAATATCTGCAGGCTCAGATATCTAGGACACACTGGTAGTATGGACAGTGATAGAATACAAAATATATACTTTATGAAGAATTACAGTCATGGAAAAGATATCATGGTTGACCTTTACTTCGGTACAAAGACGTGTGCAAATGCGATATGCATGATACGCGCATTGATGCAGAATCTTGTGAGCAGAATACCATGGATCGGGTTGCTTGGAGGGGAAAGATCAGGAATGATATAAAGACACCGGAGAAAGTGATAGCAGTGTGTTCAAGGGCTGCACGTCTAAGAAGACACAACAACACACAGTGGTACTGTGGGAGACTCTTTGTAGCTTAGATTGGTCTTGTGAGTCGCATCCATCATCGCCATTGATTTTAGATTATATTTCTTTTAGCACAACAATAAAACTTTCGTATGGACAGACGATACGATGTCTATTGTTGTTGTTTAAATTCAGGTTGTTTTTTTACTTAATAATGCCAATAAGTAAGTATATCTTTGTATATAATACTTTATTATGTGTACACATTTATTTTATTGTACCCATGTTAGCTGTTTCATCTACTTTCTTATATCTATAAATTTATTGGTTGTGGTATTATTACGTCTTATTTTTCAGAATCTGCAACAGTCTGCAGTAAGAGGAATTATATTAGGAGCCATCGTGGCTTTTATTGTTTTGTGTATTTCTACCAGTAACGTAATCATTAGTGCCTTGGCAACTACCAATATCCTACTTGTTGTAGCCACATTTGCTGGATATATCAAGTTTTTTGGCTGGTCAATATCGGTAATTCGCTACAACTCATTTTTATAAGTTCAACTCATTTTGACGAATTAGTGTACGTTTATGTTAAATTACCCCATCAAAGCCAGAACCGTGCAGTAGTGATGGGGCTTAGTTCAGCCATCAGGGGCAGGAAACTAAGACTGGTCGGGCAGTCCCATTGGAGCAGGACCATAGTCCTGCCCAAGTAAGCAGAGTGCTGAAGACGGAGGCATCCAGCCAAAAGGCGCACAGATAATCAGGATGCCACGCACAAAACACAATGGAAACATGTCTGTATCTATAAAAAGTTATGGTACTTGCCCTGTGGCGGACGTTCAGGCAGGGATGGTGCCGGGCCCTATACCTCGAAAGGGCACAACCTCAGTTACTGGAAGTCCTTCTCAATTGCCCCGAGGAGCCAGGAGGCAAGGGAATAGAGCTACTGGCCAAACAAACAAACGACCAATAAAAATAATGCACTGGAATGCTGAGGGTGTCAACAGTAAAAGAAATGGATACAGCAAAAAATTGGAACTTGAAAATGTCCTCAGTGAAGAACAAGTTAATATATGCTGTATCCAAGAAACACACCTCAGCAGCGACATAGCCTTCAAAATCAGAGGCTACCAGTGCTACCGATCTGACCGAAAGGACAGGCGAAAGGGTGGAATTCTGACACTTGTTAAAAACAATATCAGCGCATGTCAGCTGGAAGTATATATGGAATGGGCAGAATACCAGATGCTCCACCTAAAAACAGACAGTGCAGAATTCCATCTCCTGAACTACTACTGCCCAAATGATAAACCATTGGCACTATACACAATTCCAGATAAAGAGAGACGTATGGTGTGTGGTGACTTCAACAGCCACTCTCAGAGCTGGGGCTACGATCATATCGACAAAAGAGGTGAGGAACTTGAGAGCTGGCAGGATGAAAATAATCTCATCCTTATTAACGAGCCAGTAGACTCACCAACCTTCTACTCGAGAGCATGGCACACCACCTCCACACCAGATCTGGCATTCCACTCACCAGGCCTGGAATGGAAAATCACACGTGTCGTTGAAAAGCAGCTTGGGGGTAGTGACCACAGACCAGTATTTCTGGAAATCCACAATTTACCAAGGACAGCAGCACGCTCACTAGGTGGAACTATAAGAGGACAGACTGGAAAATGTACCAGCATTTAACCAGTGTTCTAGCTAAGGACATGAACTTGGAAAAAGACATCAATAGAGCAGTGAGTGAATTTAATAGATGCATACCACATGCTGCTAGTAAAACCATACCCAGGGGGGCACGCAAAATCTACAAACCCTACTGGAATGATGAACTGGAAAAGCTGCAAAATGAGATGGAAACATCTAGAAAGCAGGCTGAGAACAGACCTAGCCAAGAACATCACAACAAATATTAGCAAACAAAGGCTAAATTTCAAAGAGCCAAGTTACAAGCCAGACGGAGCAGCTGGAAAGAAAAAAACAGAGTCGCTGAACCTAGAAAGAGATACTAGGAAATTATGGAAACTTGTAAAACAACTAAATGATGAAGGTACAGGGAGAAATACCAGGATCACACTTTATAAAGATAGAAACATTTTAACAGGTAAACATGCAGCTGATTACTTTGCAGATTCCTTTGCAGAAGACAATAACATCAAAGTCAGCCCAAACAAACAATAGGAGGTTCGAGAGAACCAGCAAAACATTGGACACGGCGAACCTATACCTGAAGTCATGGAGGCACCAATCACAATGAGAGAACTGGAGCATGCAATATCCAAATTGAAAATGAAAAAGTCCCCTGGAGCTGATGGAGTGTCCAATGAAATTATTAGAAACCTGGGAATTGCAGCAAGAGCAAAGCTACTGCAGATCTTTAACACAAGCTGGTCCACAGGTAATGTACCACAGGCGTGGAGAGAAGCAATAATGATACCACTCCTCAAATCAGGAAAAGATGGCAACACAGTCTCCAACTACAGGCCCATCAGCCTCACAAGCTGTCTATGCAAAACAATGGAACGCATTATCAATCTTAGGATGCAGTGGTACCTTGAAAGTGAAAACCTTCTGGTATCACAGCAAGCAGGTTTCAGACAGTGCTACTCTACTGAAGATCAGGCAACCTACCTCTCCCAATAGATTGAGGATGCCTTCCAAGATAAGAATATGGTACTAGCAGCATGGATAGACCTCAGAAAAGCATTTGACAAGGTCTGGAAAGAAGGGCCCCTAAAGAAATTGCGAAATTGCAGGGTTAGCTCAAGAATGTACAAATGGGTAAAAGCATACCTGCATAATAGAAGAGCCAGGATACAATTAGATGGTCGCAAGAGCAAGAAAGTTCTACTGCGTCATGGAGTCCCCCAGGGAGGAGTCCTGTCACCCACACTTTTCTTGGTTTACATCAATGACCTAGTTGCTGAACTACCACATGGGATCAAAGTGGCAATGTATGCTGACGACCTGGTGATCTGGTGCACGGAAGAACATGCGACAGTGGCCACTAAACAAATACAAAGAGCTATCGATGCCCTAACCTTATGGGCAAATAGATGGTGCGTCAGCATTAACACAGATAAGTGCAGCACTACACTCTTTACCCTCTCACCAAAACAAAAATCTGATCATATCAAGATAGATGGAGAGCTCTTGAAAGAAGACAAACAACAAAGATACCTCGGAGTTACTTTTGATGATAAGCTGACATGGAAGCAGCACATAAACAAAGCAACAACAAAAGCCAGGAGGAAGTTAGCTATCCTGAGAAAACTAAGTGGAACCTCATGGGGAGCCAGTGGGAATATACTCAGTAACGTTTACCAGCAAGGCATAAGACCACACCTGGAATATGGTTCAGCTGCGTGGTGTCCTGCATCAAACACCACATTACAAGATCCAGATAAAGTGCAAAACCAGACACTTAGAATAATGTTGGGAGCAATGAAATCAACACCCATAACAGAGATGCAGAAAATGGGAAGAATGCAAACACTTGGCGAACGCAGAGACACAAAAGTACTAATTCAGGCAGAAAAGTTTCAGTGTATGCAAAGTCATCCAATGAAGGAAAGATTCCAAAATATAGCAATGGGACGACTGAAAAGAAGCAGCTTTATCCAACAAGCTAAACGACTCCGCAGACAACTTACAGACCTACCTGAAGTTGACAGCCCCTTAAGACCTGTACCAGAACAAACCCCGTGGAGTGAAAGACATGGAATGCCAATATACATTCAGACCCATGTGAAAGGAATACTAAGCGAGGACGAACAGAACAGTGTGCAGCGAAGGACAGTCACACTCAGTTTCCTGGATGAGGAATATCCACAAGATATATGGGTCACAGTAAACACAGATGGGTCAGCACAGAATGCTGTGAGGAATGGAGGTGCAGGTGTATATATAGAATATCCACACAAGCCTAGAGATACAACCAGAACACCGATAGGAAAATTCTGCAATAATTATGATGCAGAAATCCAGGCAATTAGTGTGGCAGCTAAAAAAACTGCTGAACTCAAACTCTGACCTACAGCCTGTGGTATTCCTGACAGATGCAATGTCAGTGCTTCAAGCTCTCCAGTCTGGAAAACTAATTAGACTTACGTAAAACACAGGTTTATATATCGTCTCAATGGGACACCATAGACTATATCTAACACTAGTGGGTAATGATGGGCAATATGAGTACAATATGAGTACAATGATTGTACAATATGAGTGGAAAACTAACAGACTTGAAAAAACTACTTAGCGAATTCTTACCAGTATAGGGTAACCATGCAGTGGATACCCTCTCACTGTGGAATACCAGGAAATGAAAAATCAGACCAACTGGCTAAGGAAGGTGCTGCCGAAGACCAACCATATATACCAATCACCTACCATCAGAAAAAACAGATGATCAAGTCAATAAGAAAGCCACAAACACCAACACAAGATGATTATCACATTATGAACAGAAAAGAAAACAGGTTATAATTCTACGTCTCAGAACAGGACACAACCGACTCCGCAGTCACATGTATACAAAGCTCAAGATTGGCAACACGGCCTTGTATATATGTGGACAGGCAGTACAGAGTGCCAAACATATACTTCAAGAGTGTTCTGAGCATGAAAAGCCGAGACAGACATATTGGCCAGAGGAAACAACACTGGAATCAAAGCTCTATGGGGCACTGTATGAACTACAAAAGACAGTGAGTTTTATTATGGAGACAGAATTACAGATATAGACATGTTTCAAGTGAACGAAAGAAGAAGAAGAAGAATGTTAAATTAAATTCAGGAATTTGTGTACTTTCATGCATATAAAATTTGTGTTTACGAATTTCTGTACTGTTGTGTACTGATCTTCTGTACTGTTTTGCTAACTTAAATTAATGATTTTCAATAATGACCTCTTATTGTACAATATGAGTAGAAACAGATCTGACATTATTGAGGGTGTACAGAGTACACTATAATACCACTCAGTGACCTTCGACAGTATAGAAGACATGTGTACAGAAAACGTAAACATGCCCTAGAAGTTAAATTTTTACTATTACCGTATATTGTGTTGGTCAACCTTAGCTATTTTTGGCATGCTGACACAAAGTATATAAATAGTGACAAAAGAGAATAACCAAAAACATAAGGAATGTAGTTCTAATTCATTTTTCACATGTCTTCTTATTGGCGAAAGTCACGACTGTTCGCTCTAGTGCACCAGCTGCAATGCAGTCATGAATCCCTACAAAGCAAAGACCGTATAGATCTCTTTGAATAACAAGACCGTATAGCTCTCTTTGAACAACAAGACCGTATAGAGCTCTCTTTGAACAACAAGACCGTATAGCTCTCTTTGAACAACAAGACCGTATAGCCCTCTTTGAAAAACAAGACCGTATAGAGCTCTCTTTGAACAACAAGACCGTATAGAGCTCTCTTTGAACAACAAGACCGTATAGCTCTCTTTGAACAACAAGACCGTATAGCTCTCTTTGAACAACAAGACCGTATATAGCTCTCTTTGAACAGCAAGACCGTATAGCGCTCTCTTTGAACAACAAGACCGTATAGAGCTCTCTTTGAACATCAAGACCGTATAGCTCTCTTTGAACAACAAGACCGTATAGCTCTCTTTGAACAACAATACCGTAAAGCTCTCTTTGAACAACAAGACCGTAAAGCTCTCTTTGAACAACAAGACCGTATAGCTCTCTTTGAACAACAAGACCGTATAGATCTCTTTGAACAACAAGACCGTATAGAGCTCTCTTTGAACAACAAGACCGTAAAGCTCTCTTTGAACAACAAGACCGTATAGCTCTCTTTGAACAACAAGACCGTATAGCTCTCTTTGAACAACAAGACCGTATAGAGCTCTCTTTGAACAACAAGACCGTATAGATCTCTTTGAACAACAAGACCGTATAGATCTCTTTGAACAACAAGACCGTATAGCTCTCATTGAACAACAAGAGCGTATAGATCTCTTTGAACAACAAGACCGTATAGATCTCTTTGAACAACAAGACCGTATAGCTCTCTTTGAACAACAAGACCGTATAGATCTCTTTGAACAACAAGACCGTATAGATCTCTTTGAACAACAAGACCGTATAGATCTCTTGGAACAACAAGACCGTATAGATCTCTTTGAACAACAAGACCGTATAGATCTCTCTTTGAATAACAAGACCGTATAGATCTCTCTTTGAACAACAAGACCGTATAGATCTCTCTTTGAACAACAAGACCGTATAGCTCTCTTTGAACAACACGACCGTATAGATCTCTTTGAACAACAAGACCGTATAGATCTCTTTGAATAACAAGACTGTATAGATCTCTTTAAACAACAAGACCGTAGAGCTCTCTTTAAACAACATGACCGTATAGCTCTCTTTGAACAACAAGACCGTATAGATCTCTTTGAACAACAAGACCGTATAGATCTCTTTGAACAACAAGACCGTATAGATCTCTTTGAACAACAAGACCGTATAGAGCTCTCTTTGAACAACAAGACCGTAAAGCTCTCTTTGAACAACAAGACCGTATAGCTCTCTTTGAACAACAAGACCGTATAGAGCTCTCTTTGAACAACAAGACCGTATAGATCTCTTTGAACAACAAGACCGTATAGATCTCTTTGAACAACAAGACCGTATAGAGCTCTCTTTGAACAACAAGACCGTATAGCTCTCTTTGAACAACAAGACCGTATAGATCTCTTTGAACAACAAGACCGTATAGATCTCTTTGAACAACAAGAACGTATAGATCTCTTTGAACAACAAGACCGTAGAGCTCTCTTTAAACAACATGACCGTATAGCTCTCTTTGAACAACAAGACCGTATAGATCTCTTTGAACAACAAGACCGTATAGATCTCTTTGAACAACAAGACCGTATAGATCTCTTTGAACAACAAGACCGTATAGCTCTCTTTGAACAACAAGACCGTATAGAGCTCTCTTTGAACAACAAGACCGTAAAGCTCTCTTTGAACAACAAGACCGTATAGCTCTCTTTGAACAACAAGACCGTATAGAGCTCTCTTTGAACAACAAGACCGTATAGATCTCTTTGAACAACAAGACCGTATAGCTCTCTTTGAACAACAAGACCGTATAGAGCTCTCTTTGAACAACAAGAACGTATAGCTCTCTTTGAACAACAAGACCGTATAGATCTCTTTGAACAACAAGACCGTATAGAGCTCTCTTTGAACAACAAGACCGTAAAGCTCTCTTTGAACAACAAGACCGTATAGCTCTCTTTGAACAACAAGACCGTATAGCTCTCTTTGAACAACAAGACCGTATAGAGCTCTCTTTGAACAACAAGACCGTATAGATCTCTTTGAACAACAAGACCGTATAGATCTCTTTGAACAACAAGACCGTATAGCTCTCATTGAACAACAAGAGCGTATAGATCTCTTTGAACAACAAGACCGTATAGATCTCTTTGAACAACAAGACCGTATAGCTCTCTTTGAACAACAAGACCGTATAGATCTCTTTGAACAACAAGACCGTATAGATCTCTTTGAACAACAAGACCGTATAGATCTCTTGGAACAACAAGACCGTATAGATCTCTTTGAACAACAAGACCGTATAGATCTCTCTTTGAATAACAAGACCGTATAGATCTCTCTTTGAACAACAAGACCGTATAGATCTCTCTTTGAACAACAAGACCGTATAGCTCTCTTTGAACAACACGACCGTATAGAGCTCTCTTTGAACAACAAGACCGTAAAGCTCTCTTTGAACAACAAGACCGTATAGCTCTCTTTGAACAACAAGACCGTATAGAGCTCTCTTTGAACAACAAGACCGTATAGATCTCTTTGAACAACAAGACCGTATAGATCTCTTTGAACAACAAGACCGTATAGATCTCTCTTTGAACAACAAGACCGTATAGATCTCTCTTTGAACAACAAGACCGTATATATCTCTTTGAACAACAAGACCGTATAGAGCTCTCTTTAAACAACAAGACCGTATAGCTCTCTTTAAACAACAAGACCGTATAGCTCTCTTTAAACAACAAGACCGTATAGCTCTCTTTAAACAACAAGACCGTATAAAGCTCTCTTTGAACATCAAGACCGTATAGAGCTCTCTTTAAACAACAAGACCGTATAGCTCTCTTTAAACAACAAGACCGTATAGCTCTCTTTGAACAACAAGACCGTATAGCTCTCTTTGAATAACAAGACCGTATAGATCTCTTTGAACAACAAGACCGTAGAGCTCTCTTTAAACAACAAGACCGTATAGCTCTCTTTAAACAACAAGACCGTATAGAGCTCTCTTTGAACAACAAGACCGTATAGCTCTCTTTGAATAACAAGACCGTATAGATCTCTTTGAACAACAAGACCGTATAGAGCTCTCTTTAAACAAAAAGACCGTATAGCTCTCTTTAAACAACAAGACCGTATAGCTCTCTTTAAACAACAAGACCGTATAGAGCTCTCTTTGAACAGCAAGACCGTATAGAGCTCTCTTTAAACAACAAGACCGTATAGCTCTCTTTAAACAACAAGACCGTATAGAGCTCTCTTTGAACAACAAGACCGTATAGAGCTCTCTTTGAACAACAAGACCGTATAGAGCTCTCTTTGAACAACAAGACCGTATATCTCTCTTTGAACAACAAGACCGTATAGCTCTCTGTGAACAACAAGACCGTAAAGCTCTCTTTGAACAACAAGACCGTATAGCTCTCTTTGAACAACAAGACCGTATAGCTCTCTTTGAACAACAAGACCGTATAGCTCTCTTTGAACAACAAGACCGTATAGAGCTCTCTTTGAACAGCAAGACCGTATAGAGCTCTCTTTGAACAACAAGACCGTATAGCTCTCTTTGAACAACAAGACCGTATAGCTCTCTTTGAACAACAAGACCGTATAGCTCTCTTTGAACAACAAGACCGTATAGATCTCTTTGAACAACAAGACCGTATAGAGCTCTCTTTGAACAACAAGACCGTAAAGCTCTCTTTGAACAACAAGACCGTATAGCTCTCTTTGAACAACAAGACCGTATAGCTCTCTTTGAACAACAAGACCGTATAGAGCTCTCTTTGAACAACAAGACCGTATAGATCTCTTTGAACAACAAGACCGTATAGATCTCTTTGAACAACAAGACCGTATAGCTCTCTTTGAACAACAAGACCGTATAGAGCTCTCTTTGAACAACAAGACCGTATAGCTCTCTTTGAACAACAAGACCGTATAGCCCTCTTTGAAAAACAAGACCGTATAGAGCTCTCTTTGAACAACAAGACCGTATAGAGCTCTCTTTGAACAACAAGACCGTATAGCTCTCTTTGAACAACAAGACCGTATAGCTCTCTTTGAACAACAAGACCGTATATAGCTCTCTTTGAACAGCAAGACCGTATAGCGCTCTCTTTGAACAACAAGACCGTATAGAGCTCTCTTTGAACAACAAGACCGTATAGCTCTCTTTGAACAACAAGACCGTATAGCTCTCTTTGAACAACAATACCGTAAAGCTCTCTTTGAACAACAAGACCGTAAAGCTCTCTTTGAACAACAAGACCGTATAGCTCTCTTTGAACAACAAGACCGTATAGATCTCTTTGAACAACAAGACCGTATAGAGCTCTCTTTGAACAACAAGACCGTAAAGCTCTCTTTGAACAACAAGACCGTATAGCTCTCTTTGAACAACAAGACCGTATAGCTCTCTTTGAACAACAAGACCGTATAGAGCTCTCTTTGAACAACAAGACCGTATAGATCTCTTTGAACAACAAGACCGTATAGATCTCTTTGAACAACAAGACCGTATAGCTCTCATTGAACAACAAGAGCGTATAGATCTCTTTGAACAACAAGACCGTATAGATCTCTTTGAACAACAAGACCGTATAGCTCTCTTTGAACAACAAGACCGTATAGATCTCTTTGAACAACAAGACCGTATAGATCTCTTTGAACAACAAGACCGTATAGATCTCTTGGAACAACAAGACCGTATAGATCTCTTGGAACAACAAGACCGTATAGATCTCTCTTTGAATAACAAGACCGTATAGATCTCTCTTTGAACAACAAGACCGTATAGATCTCTCTTTGAACAACAAGACCGTATAGCTCTCTTTGAACAACACGACCGTATAGATATCTTTGAACAACAAGACCGTATAGATCTCTTTGAATAACAAGACTGTATAGATCTCTTTAAACAACAAGACCGTAGAGCTCTCTTTAAACAACATGACCGTATAGCTCTCTTTGAACAACAAGACCGTATAGATCTCTTTGAACAACAAGACCGTATAGATCTCTTTGAACAACAAGACCGTATAGAGCTCTCTTTGAACAACAAGACCGTAAAGCTCTCTTTGAACAACAAGACCGTATAGCTCTCTTTGAACAACAAGACCGTATAGAGCTCTCTTTGAACAACAAGACCGTATAGATCTCTTTGAACAACAAGACCGTATAGATCTCTTTGAACAACAAGACCGTATAGAGCTCTCTTTGAACAACAAGACCGTATAGCTCTCTTTAAACAACAAGACCGTATAGCTCTCTTTGAACAACAAGACCGTATAGCTCTCTTTGAATAACAAGACCGTATAGATCTCTTTGAACAACAAGACCGTAGAGCTCTCTTTAAACAACAAGACCGTATAGCTCTCTTTAAACAACAAGACCGTATAGAGCTCTCTTTGAACAACAAGACCGTATAGCTCTCTTTGAATAACAAGACCGTATAGCTCTCTTTAAACAACAAGACCGTATAGCTCTCTTTAAACAACAAGACCGTATAGAGCTCTCTTTGAACAGCAAGACCGTATAGAGCTCTCTTTAAACAACAAGACCGTATAGCTCTCTTTAAACAACAAGACCGTATAGAGCTCTCTTTGAACAACAAGACCGTATAGAGCTCTCTTTGAACAACAAGACCGTATAGAGCTCTCTTTGAACAACAAGACCGTATATCTCTCTTTGAACAACAAGACCGTATAGCTCTCTGTGAACAACAAGACCGTAAAGCTCTCTTTGAACAACAAGACCGTATAGCTCTCTTTGAACAACAAGACCGTATAGCTCTCTTTGAACAACAAGACCGTATAGCTCTCTTTGAACAACAAGACCGTATAGAGCTCTCTTTGAACAGCAAGACCGTATAGAGCTCTCTTTGAACAACAAGACCGTATAGCTCTCTTTGAACAACAAGACCGTATAGCTCTCTTTGAACAACAAGACCGTATAGCTCTCTTTGAACAACAAGACCGTATAGATCTCTTTGAACAACAAGACCGTATAGAGCTCTCTTTGAACAACAAGACCGTATATCTCTCTTTGAACAACAAGACCGTATAGCTCTCTGTGAACAACAAGACCGTAAAGCTCTCTTTGAACAACAAGACCGTATAGCTCTCTTTGAACAACAAGACCGTATAGCTCTCTTTGAACAACAAGACCGTATAGCTCTCTTTGAACAACAAGACCGTATAGAGCTCTCTTTGAACAGCAAGACCGTATAGAGCTCTCTTTGAACAACAAGACCGTATAGCTCTCTTTGAACAACAAGACCGTATAGCTCTCTTTGAACAACAAGACCGTATAGCTCTCTTTGAACAACAAGACCGTATAGATCTCTTTGAACAACAAGACCGTATAGAGCTCTCTTTGAACAACAAGACCGTAAAGCTCTCTTTGAACAACAAGACCGTATAGCTCTCTTTGAACAACAAGACCGTATAGCTCTCTTTGAACAACAAGACCGTATAGAGCTCTCTTTGAACAACAAGACCGTATAGATCTCTTTGAACAACAAGACCGTATAGATCTCTTTGAACAACAAGACCGTATAGCTCTCTTTGAACAACAAGACCGTATAGAGCTCTCTTTGAACAACAAGACCGTATAGCTCTCTTTGAACAACAAGACCGTATAGCCCTCTTTGAAAAACAAGACCGTATAGAGCTCTCTTTGAACAACAAGACCGTATAGAGCTCTCTTTGAACAACAAGACCGTATAGCTCTCTTTGAACAACAAGACCGTATAGCTCTCTTTGAACAACAAGACCGTATATAGCTCTCTTTGAACAGCAAGACCGTATAGCGCTCTCTTTGAACAACAAGACCGTATAGAGCTCT
The DNA here is from genome assembly GCA_034231615.1 of Meghimatium bilineatum. Taxonomy (NCBI): domain Eukaryota; kingdom Metazoa; phylum Mollusca; class Gastropoda; order Stylommatophora; family Philomycidae; genus Meghimatium; species Meghimatium bilineatum. The sequence goes on from CM067322.1 coordinate 25,143,975, forward strand.
CTTTGAACAACAAGACCGTATAGCTCTCTTTGAACAACAAGACCGTATAGCTCTCTTTGAACAACAATACCGTAAAGCTCTCTTTGAACAACAAGACCGTAAAGCTCTCTTTGAACAACAAGACCGTATAGCTCTCTTTGAACAACAAGACCGTATAGATCTCTTTGAACAACAAGACCGTATAGAGCTCTCTTTGAACAACAAGACCGTAAAGCTCTCTTTGAACAACAAGACCGTATAGCTCTCTTTGAACAACAAGACCGTATAGCTCTCTTTGAACAACAAGACCGTATAGAGCTCTCTTTGAACAACAAGACCGTATAGATCTCTTTGAACAACAAGACCGTATAGATCTCTTTGAACAACAAGACCGTATAGCTCTCATTGAACAACAAGAGCGTATAGATCTCTTTGAACAACAAGACCGTATAGATCTCTTTGAACAACAAGACCGTATAGCTCTCTTTGAACAACAAGACCGTATAGATCTCTTTGAACAACAAGACCGTATAGATCTCTTTGAACAACAAGACCGTATAGATCTCTTGGAACAACAAGACCGTATAGATCTCTTGGAACAACAAGACCGTATAGATCTCTCTTTGAATAACAAGACCGTATAGATCTCTCTTTGAACAACAAGACCGTATAGATCTCTCTTTGAACAACAAGACCGTATAGCTCTCTTTGAACAACACGACCGTATAGATATCTTTGAACAACAAGACCGTATAGATCTCTTTGAATAACAAGACTGTATAGATCTCTTTAAACAACAAGACCGTAGAGCTCTCTTTAAACAACATGACCGTATAGCTCTCTTTGAACAACAAGACCGTATAGATCTCTTTGAACAACAAGACCGTATAGATCTCTTTGAACAAGACCGTATAGATCTCTTTGAACAACAAGACCGTATAGAGCTCTCTTTGAACAACAAGACCGTAAAGCTCTCTTTGAACAACAAGACCGTATAGCTCTCTTTGAACAACAAGACCGTATAGAGCTCTCTTTGAACAACAAGACCGTATAGATCTCTTTGAACAACAAGACCGTATAGATCTCTTTGAACAACAAGACCGTATAGAGCTCTCTTTGAACAACAAGACCGTATAGCTCTCTTTGAACAACAAGACCGTATAGATCTCTTTGAACAACAAGACCGTATAGATCTCTTTGAACAACAAGACCGTATAGATCTCTTTGAACAACAAGACCGTAGAGCTCTCTTTAAACAACATGACCGTATAGCTCTCTTTGAACAACAAGACCGTATAGATCTCTTTGAACAACAAGACCGTATAGATCTCTTTGAACAACAAGACCGTATAGATCTCTTTGAACAACAAGACCGTATAGAGCTCTCTTTGAACAACAAGACCGTAAAGCTCTCTTTGAACAACAAGACCGTATAGCTCTCTTTGAACAACAAGACCGTATAGAGCTCTCTTTGAACAACAAGACCGTATAGATCTCTTTGAACAACAAGACCGTATAGCTCTCTTTGAACAACAAGACCGTATAGAGCTCTCTTTGAACAACAAGACCGTATAGCTCTCTTTGAACAACAAGACCGTATAGATCTCTTTGAACAACAAGACCGTATAGAGCTCTCTTTGAACAACAAGACCGTAAAGCTCTCTTTGAACAACAAGACCGTATAGCTCTCTTTGAACAACAAGACCGTATAGCTCTCTTTGAACAACAAGACCGTATAGAGCTCTCTTTGAACAACAAGACCGTATAGATCTCTTTGAACAACAAGACCGTATAGATCTCTTTGAACAACAAGACCGTATAGCTCTCATTGAACAACAAGAGCGTATAGATCTCTTTGAACAACAAGACCGTATAGATCTCTTTGAACAACAAGACCGTATAGCTCTCTTTGAACAACAAGACCGTATAGATCTCTTTGAACAACAAGACCGTATAGATCTCTTTGAACAACAAGACCGTATAGATCTCTTGGAACAACAAGACCGTATAGATCTCTTTGAACAACAAGACCGTATAGATCTCTCTTTGAATAACAAGACCGTATAGATCTCTCTTTGAACAACAAGACCGTATAGATCTCTCTTTGAACAACAAGACCGTATAGCTCTCTTTGAACAACACGACCGTATAGATCTCTTTGAACAACAAGACCGTATAGATCTCTTTGAATAACAAGACTGTATAGATCTCTTTAAACAACAAGACCGTAGAGCTCTCTTTAAACAACATGACCGTATAGCTCTCTTTGAACAACAAGACCGTATAGATCTCTTTGAACAACAAGACCGTATAGATCTCTTTGAACAACAAGACCGTATAGATCTCTTTGAACAACAAGACCGTATAGAGCTCTCTTTGAACAACAAGACCGTAAAGCTCTCTTTGAACAACAAGACCGTATAGCTCTCTTTGAACAACAAGACCGTATAGAGCTCTCTTTGAACAACAAGACCGTATAGATCTCTTTGAACAACAAGACCGTATAGATCTCTTTGAACAACAAGACCGTATAGATCTCTCTTTGAACAACAAGACCGTATAGATCTCTCTTTGAACAACAAGACCGTATAGAGCTCTCTTTAAACAACAAGACCGTATAGCTCTCTTTAAACAACAAGACCGTATAGCTCTCTTTAAACAACAAGACCGTATAGCTCTCTTTAAACAACAAGACCGTATAAAGCTCTCTTTGAACAACAAGACCGTATAGAGCTCTCTTTAAACAACAAGACCGTATAGCTCTCTTTAAACAACAAGACCGTATAGCTCTCTTTGAACAACAAGACCGTATAGCTCTCTTTGAATAACAAGACCGTATAGATCTCTTTGAACAACAAGACCGTAGAGCTCTCTTTAAACAACAAGACCGTATAGCTCTCTTTAAACAACAAGACCGTATAGAGCTCTCTTTGAACAACAAGACCGTATAGCTCTCTTTGAATAACAAGACCGTATAGATCTCTTTGAACAACAAGACCGTATAGAGCTCTCTTTAAACAACAAGACCGTATAGCTCTCTTTAAACAACAAGACCGTATAGCTCTCTTTAAACAACAAGACCGTATAGAGCTCTCTTTGAACAGCAAGACCGTATAGAGCTCTCTTTAAACAACAAGACCGTATAGCTCTCTTTAAACAACAAGACCGTATAGAGCTCTCTTTGAACAACAAGACCGTATAGAGCTCTCTTTGAACAACAAGACCGTATAGAGCTCTCTTTGAACAACAAGACCGTATATCTCTCTTTGAACAACAAGACCGTATAGCTCTCTGTGAACAACAAGACCGTAAAGCTCTCTTTGAACAACAAGACCGTATAGCTCTCTTTGAACAACAAGACCGTATAGCTCTCTTTGAACAACAAGACCGTATAGCTCTCTTTGAACAACAAGACCGTATAGAGCTCTCTTTGAACAGCAAGACCGTATAGAGCTCTCTTTGAACAACAAGACCGTATAGCTCTCTTTGAACAACAAGACCGTATAGCTCTCTTTGAACAACAAGACCGTATAGAGCTCTCTTTGAACAACAAGACCGTATAGCTCTTTTTGAATAACAAAACCGTATAGATCTCTTTGAACAACAAGACCGTATAGATCTCTTTAAACAACAAGACCGTATAGCTCTCTTTGAACAACAAGACCGTATAGCTCTCTTTGAATAACAAGACCGTATAGCTCTCTTTGAACAACAAGACCGTATAGATCTCTTTGAACAACAAGACCGTATAGATCTCTTTGAACAACAAGACCGTATAGATCTCTTTAAACAACAAGACCGTATAGCTCTCTTTGAACAACAAGACCGTATAGCTCTCTTTGAACAACAAGACCGTATAGCTCTCTTTGAATAACTAGACCGTATAGCTCTCTTTGAACAACAAGACCGTATAGATCTCTTTGAACAACAAGACCGTATAGATCTCTTTGAACAACAAGACCGTATAGATCTCTTTGAACAACAAGACCGTATAGATCTCTTTAAACAACAAGACCGTATAGCTCTCTTTAAACAACAAGACCGTATAGCTCTCTTTGAACAACAAGACCGTATAGCTCTCTTTGAACAACAAGACCGTATAGCTCTCTTTGAACAACAAGACCGTATAGATCTCTTTAAACAACAAGACCGTATAGATCTCTTTGAACAACAAGACCGTATAGATCTCTTTGAACAACAAGACCGTATAGATCTCTCTTTGAATAACAAGACCGTATAGATCTCTCTTTGAACAACAAGACCGTATAGATCTCTCTTTGAACAACAAGACCGTATAGCTCTCTTTGAACAACACGACCGTATAGATCTCTTTGAACAACAAGACCATATAGATCTCTTTGAATAACAAGACCGTATAGATCTCTTTAAACAACAAGACCGTAGAGCTCTCTTTAAACAACAAGACCGTATAGATCTCTTTGAACAACAAGACCGTATAGAGCTCTCTTTGAACAAGACCGTATAGATCTCTTTAAACAACAAGACCCTATAGAGCTCTCTTTGAACAACAAGACCGTATAGATCTCTCTTTGAACAACAAGACCGTATAGATCTCTCCGTGAACAACAAGACCGTATATATCTCTTTGAACAACAAGACCGTATAGCTCTCTTTGAACAACAAGACCGTATAGAGCTCTCTTTGAACAGCAAGACCGTATAGAGCTCTCTTTGAACAACAAGACCGTATAGTTCTCTTTGAACAACAAGACCGTATAGCTCTCTTTGAACAACAAGACCGTATAGATCTCTTTGAACAACAAGACCTTATAGATCTCTTTGAACAACAAGACCGTATAGCTCTCTTTGAACAACAAGACCGTATAGCTCTTTTTGAATAACAAAACCGTATAGATCTCTTTGAACAACAAGACCGTATAGATCTCTTTAAACAACAAGACCGTATAGCTCTCTTTGAACAACAAGACCGTATAGCTCTCTTTGAATAACAAGACCGTATAGCTCTCTTTGAACAACAAGACCGTATAGATCTCTTTGAACAACAAGACCGTATAGATCTCTTTGAACAACAAGACCGTATAGATCTCTTTAAACAACAAGACCGTATAGCTCTCTTTGAACAACAAGACCGTATAGCTCTCTTTGAACAACAAGACCGTATAGCTCTCTTTGAATAACAAGACCGTATAGCTCTCTTTGAACAACAAGACCGTATAGATCTCTTTGAACAACAAGACCGTATAGATCTCTTTGAACAACAAGACCGTATAGATCTCTTTGAACAACAAGACCGTATAGATCTCTTTAAACAACAAGACCTATAGCTCTCTTTAAACAACAAGACCGTATAGCTCTCTTTGAACAACAAGACCGTATAGCTCTCTTTGAACAACAAGACCGTATAGCACTCTTTGAACAACAAGACCGTATAGATCTCTTTAAACAACAAGACCGTATAGCTCTCTTTAAACAACAAGACCGTATAGCTCTCTTTGAACAACAAGACCGTATATCTCTCTTTGAACAACAAGACCGTATAGCTCTCTTTGAACAACAAGACCGTATAGATCTCTTTGAACAACAAGACCGTATAGCTCTTTTTGAACAACAAGACCGTATAGATCTCTTTAAACAACAAGACCGTAGAGCTCTCTTTAAACAACAAGACCGTATAGCTCTCTTTGAACAACAAGACCGTATAGCTCTCTTTGAACATCAAGATCGTATAGATCTCTTTGAACAACAAGACCGTATAGATCTCTTTAAACAACAAGACCGTATAGCTCTCTTTAAACAACAAGACCGTATAGAGCTCTCTTTGAACAACAAGACCGTATAGCTCTCTTTGAACAACAAGACCGTATAGCTCTCTTTGAACAACAAGACCGTATAGCTCTCTTTGAACAACAAGACCGTATAGCTCTCTTTGAACAACAAGACCGTATAGATCTCTTTGAATAACAAGATAATTATAGACACACTGCCAGTTGTCATCTACATAGGCACCAACATTGGCCGAGAGCAGAAAATGAAATATTTCGAAATCACATGCGAGAAAATCTCTATTTTGTGAAATATGTCAACAATTTCATTTAGCAAGCTAAGAAGGTTATGGGTACAATTAAAGTCATGGCAGCAGCTAACCTTTGTTTATACTAGTTTAGACAGTATTGCCATCAGCACCGCGAAGACTTTAGTAATACATCAACCAGCGCCAGGTGTCCCCTACACAGAACCAGTGATCACAGTAAAGGGACAAAAGCTTAATACTGCCAATAAATTTGTATATCTCGGCAGCACCCTATCACAAACTGCGACAATTGATGAGGATGTTGCCTTACGTATTGCTCATGCCAGTGCAGCACTCGGGAGCTTTCGTGCCAACGTCTGGATCAGGCGTGGTCTCAGTCTGATAACTAAGTTGGACGTGTACCGCGCAGTGTTTCTACCAACACTGCTTTATGCTTCGTCTTGCTGGACTGTCTTATACGAGACACGCTCGACAGCTTAACTCTTATCACCTTCGGTGCCTACGAAACCTAATGGGAGTACGTTGGCAGGATCAAGTACCAGACACGGAAATCCTTCAGAAATTCCTTATGCAAAGCATCCATGCACTGCTGACTAGGTACCAACTCTGCTGGACTGGCCACGTCGTCCGTTGCCAGACAAGCGCCTTCCAAAGAGATTATTCTATGGGGAGATGTGCGAAGGTAAACGTTCAAGCGGAGGGCAGAAAAAGCGCTTCAAGAATCACCTAAAAAAACTATATCAAGCTCTGCAGCATCGATCCTAGCTCCTGGGAGACTACATCACTTGATCGCTCAGCCTGCATGCCCAGATCACTGCTGGCATCACGAAATTAAAAAAAAAGAGAACACTGCGAGCAATCCACAAGCGAAAGAAGCAGAAGGACAAATCCTAAAGTTTCCTATCCCGAACCTTCAGCACTCCTGCATGCACTGCAATAGAACTTTCTGTGCAGAATCGGACTCATCGGGCATCTACGAACTCACAAACCAAATTAGACTAATTTTAAAAAAAATTACTCGTCGTATTTATTATTTTGTATGCCATGCTCATCTTCGCTTGCGAAGGAGGAACACCATCATCAGGCAGTATTGCTATTTGTTATGGACAATGATGATCTATGATTACTCACACTGTCGCAAGTAAGGTTATAAGGAAAAGTCCAGAATAAGGCCATGGGGTTAATTCTAGGATGTACCAGAGATAAACGGATTGTCCGTGACCCTCGGCAATACTATAAGATTTGTCTATAGAAAATGTAAACATGACCTGAAAAGCCCATTTTTATTATTTCCGTGCAAATTCATTGGTCAGCCTTGGCTACATTAGGCATGCGACTTAAAATTTCTAAATAGGGACCAACTAAAATCAAGTTAATAATTAAAAAAACGTAGCGCATGGATTCTTAATTAATTCTGTACAGAGGTCTTCTAATGTCGGGGGGCTCGACCGATCGCTGCCGAGAGGTTTCTTTTAGACCAATGCTTCTCAAGCGTAGTGCAACTGCCTGTTGCCGGACCGCGGCATCATGCATATTGTGCCGCTAGAGGTTCTCCATAAATTTCTGTTTTATAAAAATGTTTAAAGAATAAATATTTGATAGAGAAAACAAAAACGTCGGTGACCAAGTCTTCTTTAAAATATTAAAACTTTCAGGGAACTCTAAGAAACAAATGGCTGAGTATATTCTGTTCTTGAAAAAGTGTAACAATGTTGATAATGTATCGTCATGTATTGGTAACAATTGACAGAAAACATGTGAGTTCACGTAGACGTGACTGAAAGTAAGGAAAGTATTTTAGGAAATGGAATTTGTTGACGACGAAAAGTGGCTAGACGATTGAAATGAATTAAAATCAACAACTCACTGGGCAAAAGCGTGTACTCAGAAGTACTAAAAGTACTGTCTGAGTAACTTTAATGAGGGCCGAGGGAATAAAGTAATATGTGAGAAATTTTAGAAGAGTTTGGTTGATAGTCAATGAGAAGTCTCCCTATAGGAAGGACGTGAAAAATTAAACGAAAAGATAGAACTTAGATGGTTGTCGGACAGTCCGTGAGGGCTCTGTATGATACTTTTGGAATACAAGGATTGTGGTTTTTTTCCTGTGATTTCATCTAAGAAAGGGATTGTGTTACGGTGATATTCAGTAAGGATTACTAAGGTGATTGTTGTGAAAGTCAGATTTATTTATGTTATTAAATCTAAAAAAAGAAATTGTGTTACGGTAATATTCAGTAAGGATTACTAAGGTGATTGTTGTGAAAGTCAGTTTGTTTCCTGTGATTTCCTCTAAGAAAGGGATTGTGTTACGGTATATTCAGTAAGGATTACTAAGGTGATTGTTGTGAAAATCAGATTTTTTCCTGAAATAAGTCGTTTGAAGATATGGTTGCATGTAAGAACACAAGAGAGTATTCATTAGGAATGTGGGCTTAGCTGGGAGACCTGTACAGCTATGCTAGAGATGATGGACCATATTATTATTTGAATAACATTACCAAAGATTATCAGAGGTTTCACCTCACCACTATATTATTATTTGAACAACTAAATCAAAGTTAATCAGAGTCATGACCACTCTGCCAAGGTGTGTCTTCTATTATAGACCCTGCTGTTGGTTGGAAGACCTGTGCAGCTAACTTAGAGATGAACGAACCATATTATTATTTGAACAACAATACCAAAGTTCGTCAGCAGCTTGGGATCTTACGCCAAAACACTCATACCGAGCATTTGGACTACTCTGCTCCCATGGAGGTCTACAACCGTTTCCATGGGATGATCGATGATCGAAAGACCTGACCAGAGGTGAGGATACAGAGGGACTGTATTATTCGTGACTTATCACTGTGGAGGTGTGGACATCGTAGGACCTATACAAGATTCATTTAAAACATTGATAGATTATCGCCGACTACTGACTTGTACCTTTCTGCGTAGAAAGGATTAATTTGCATTTCAAAGGAACTATATAAAACGCTGACCAGTGCAACTTGTAGAGTCATTTTCTTAATGACTTGTTTTGTCAATGACCTAATTGATGCAACAATAAGCGATATTTTGGTTTGTGCTTCAGAACTCCCACTCTTCCCTCTTCCCCAACCCCTATTATTTTCTTTTACTTGTGTGAAGGAATCTCTTCACTTGATGTCTTACCACATAATTCTGCTGAGTAGACAAAAGCTGCGGAGAATGCCAATGTGTCGTGGAAACACATACGCTCTTGCTCCTGACCTCCGAATCTGTCATCCATCACTTCACTGACTGCAACTTCTTGCGATAATGAGTTACCGTTGCGTTGTTTTTTTTTCTCCTCACCATTGATGTTCCATGAGATGCAGTGTGGTCGAGTTTAGAAAAGTATTCACTCAAGTTTCAAGACGAATAGCTGTCAGCTGAACGGATCTTGTTCAATTTCCTTGCACTGTCATCTGATTTACGTTCTATAACACGTCTGTGATTATTTTCTACATGCACTTGACGTCGCAGTCCTGCGGTTGAGAAACACTAATGTGTTTTCCCTGCATGTTTCTGTCGGTGTGTGTGAATGTAATATATATGTGACGGTTAAAGTATACATTTATGTGTGTACATGTAGGTCTATCTGTCATTTCACAAGATCAGTTGTGATCTTTCTCTGATAGGTCAGGATGAGCTCACAGACCTACAGGTACATAGATTTGCATATACAATGAAATAAATAAACGTTTGTCTACTTTCAGATTGTGGAGTCTATGAACTTGTCCCTAGTCACAGGTCTATCTATAGACTACGTGGTCCACTTTTCCGAAAGTTATCACCAAGCACCACACGAGACCAGGAACCGCAAGGTCAGAGACATGCTGGAACACATGGGAGTGTCTGTACTGTCCGGAGCAATCTCCACAGCTGGAGCGGCGTTGTTTATGTTAATGGCAAAGATTCATTTCTTTTTTCAGTTTGGGGTTTTCATTGCCATCACTATACTGTTTTCATTGTTCTATTCCTTCTTCTGGTTCACTCCAATGCTTGCCCTGGTGGGGCCTGAAGGTGACATCGGATCGTTAATACCTGTTTACAGATGGATGTGGCAGACAGCAGCTTTACTACTATCTAAATGGGAAGCAACGTGTGATGAACATCGCAAGCTATCCTACTCTAGGAGTATGTCTCAAGCTGCGCTTATATTTGTTGATGAAGTGAAGGACGAACAGGGACGTACTAGTGACACGGAAATAGAAATTCGCAAAGAAGTCATAGAAGGAAGGACGTTAAAAGATAATTAAGAGTGTGTATGATGTTTTTTACAATAAAACTGACACCGAGTACAGTAACTGAAATATGCATAGAACATAGACGCCATCTTGATTGTTTCTTTATTTATTTCGATCTTCAAGAAGTACGAGAAATAAAGCTCATGTATCCTATTGTGCAAATGGCAGGTTTCTCTAGAGCATTATTCTATACCCAGCAGGCTCCAATTGTGAGCTGTGTGCAGTGCTTTAAAAAGAAACCTCCTACTCACGGTAAAACATAATTGTATAGATAAAATGATGTGGTGTTTCCACAAGATGAAAGTTTTAATTGTATATGCGTGTTATCTGCTATGGATTTACTGTTTCGTGTTGGTTTGTCTGATAAAGCATGAGGTTCAAATCTTCCGCATATGAAGAGATGAATTACGTGTAGAGAGATGGGCACAAAATGTTGCTTTTTCTGTACTGCACCTTCATTTTACGTGAGACATCAGCCATTTTGTACTCACACTTCTTTGTAATTTCGCACTAATTATATATATATATATATATATATATATATATATATATATATATATATATATATATATATATATATATATATATATATAATAGATAGTTATATATATATATATATATAATTTTAAAAAATAATAGTGTAAGTGACTGTTTTTACACATAGCAAAATCATGTTAAACAAGTTAACGTTTTGACCCAAATTTCTTCATAGGAATATCACAGTAGCGGTACATATACATTGTAACATCTGATACGTTTAATCGGTGATGTCATGTCTTTTATTTACCTGTCATGGTGATTCATTTTTAAATAACAATTTCAAAACTATCTATGTATGTAACAAGCTCACATGACCATGGACACACGCAGCACAGATCAAAGTAGGTTAAATGACTTTCTTCCCTCCTTCTGACATTACAAAATTACGAACTAGAACAACTGTTTTTAAAAAAAAATATTAGATCAATAATAAAATGTTAGTCTCTCAGCTATGGCTAGCAAAGAAAACAGCCCATTCTGTGGGCATAATCCATAAACAGGAGCTACCACTTTGTCATCACTAACATGACTAAAGAGTGGCTGCTTCTTCTTGCGATAAGATGTCACTTTTGTGTTGTTGTTTCCAATGAATCGCGCTACTTGAACGCTTACACTTTATAACTTCGGATAATCTCCGAAACACCCCAGATGGTTGATTTCACTCTTCCCCCCCCCTCCCCCAACCCGAGTGGTTTAGTGTAGAGTCGGGATATTTGTTAGTATTGTGTAAAAATAATTGTCTAAATCGTTTAGTGTGCAGTGAGGATATTTGTTAGTATGGTGCAAGGACATTTGTCTAGTGGATTAGTGTGGTGCAAGGACATTTGTCTAGTGGTTTAGTGTGGTGCAAGGACATTTGTCTAGTGGTTTAGTGTGGTGCAAGGACATTTGTCCAGTGGTTTAGTGTGGTGCAAGGACATTTGTCCAGTGGTTTAGTGTGGTGCAAGGACATTTGTCTAGTGGTTTAGTGTGGTGCAAGGACATTTGTCCAGTGGTTTAGTGTGGTGCAAGGACATTTGTCCAGTGGTTTAGTGTGGTGCAAGGACATTTGTCCAGTGGTTTAGTGTGGTGCAATGATATTTGTCCAGTGGTTTAGTGTGCTGCAAAGACATTTGTCTAGAGATTTGTGTGGAGCAGTGACATTTGTCTAGAGATTTGTGTGGAGCAGTGACATTTGTCTAGGCATTTGTGTGGAGCAGTCACATATGTCTAGAGATTTGTGTGGAGCAGTGACATATGTCTAGAGATTTGTGTGGAGCAGTGACATTTGTCTAGAGATTTGTGTGGAGCAGTGACATTTGTCTAGGCATTTGTGTGGAGCAGTGACATTTGTCTAGAGATTTGTGTGGAGCAGTGACATTTGTTAGTATGGTGCAAGGACATTTGTATAGAGATGTATGTGAAGTAGTGACATTTGTCTTGTGGTTTAATGTGAAGCAGTGACATTTGTCTTGTGGTTTAATGTGAAGAAGTGACATTTGTCTTGTGGTTTAATGTGAAGAAGTGACATTTGTCTTGTGGTTTAATGTGAAGAAGTGACATTTGTCTTGTGGTTTAATGTGAAGAAGTGACATTTGTCTTGTGGTTTAATGTGAAGAAGTGACATTTGTCTTGTGGTTTAATGTGAAGAAGTGACATTTGTCTTGTGGTTTAATGTGAAGAAGTGACATTTGTCTTGTGGTTTAATGTGAACTAAGGACACTTATCTGGTGATTTAATGTAGAGTAAGTAGTGAATTGTGTACAATAGTTTAGTGAGGAGTAAGGATGTATGTATATTTGGTATGCAATAGGCATGTTTGTTTAGTTACTGTGGAATAAAGTGTATTCCGTGCATGCAGTTTCAAAATGTTCTCGTGCTGACCATATTTTATAGCAACAAAGTGACTCCCACCTAAGCCAAACTTAAAAAAAATTGTTTTGAATAAAAAGAATTGGTAGCATATCCTATCCAGGACGTAGCTTTTGTTGGCTGTGGTGATTTTCTAGGCAATATAAATACGTTCAGTAGGTTGTCATTGCTTTCTGAACGGTCCGGATGCACAATTGCCTGTGGTGAGGATCGAACTCGGTACCTTTGCTGTCACAGACGCGCCCTGTACCACTCGCCACAGAGCCGGACGAATGTGTTGAATCAATCAATCAATCAATAAACCCATAACCCTTCAGGGTCGTAGGGGTACCACATTGGATGCTTCAGCACACAGAGTCCTCCAGCGAATTCTATCCTCAGCGATGCGAATGAGTGTGGAAATATCTAGCCCTGTCCATTCCTTGATGTTGTCTGTCCATGTCTTTATTTGTCCTCCTCTGCTTCTTCCACCCTCGACAGTTCCCTGCAGTATTGTTTTTGACAAGGAATCGTGCCTGCATACATGTCCGAACCATGCTAGTTTTCGTCGTTTCACTATTGAAAGCAATGGCTCTTGGACACCTGCACACATCTCTACTTTATTTCTTACGTACACATTGGTCTTATGTTCCTTATAGGAAATTCGTAGAATTCTTCTGTAGCATTTATACTCGAAAGCCTGTAATCTTCTCTCCATGTCCGCAGTGAGGGTCCAACTCTCACAACCATACAACACAACAGAAAGCACCAGCGACCTATACAGTTTGATTTTCACTCCAACACTGATGTTGCTTTTCCAAATCACAGTTAGCCTTGACAATGACGCTAAAGCCATCTCCAGCCTTATTTTTAGTTCTGCTTTGCATTTACCATCACTGCATATACTGGATCCGAGGTATTTGAATATGTATGTGTTGAATAGTTAATATTCAACTATAGTTAATTGTTGACTATAGTTAACAAGTCAACAATGACTAACTATAGTTAACTATGACTATAGTTAATTAACTATAGTTAACTATTAACTATAGTTAATAGTTAATAGTTAATATTGAATAGTTAATATGTATCCGAGGTATGTGTTGAATAGTTAATATTAAATGCGGGACATAGGGGCCTATCTAGCGTAGTGGTTCAAAAGTTCGCTTTATGATCAAGAGGTCATGGGTTCAAAATCCGCTCCGCGTGTCTTGTTTATAAAGTGTTTATAAAATATATTTTGGAAGATCCCGGGGGATTATCATTTGATGTTACAGAGCTCCGCATTATGAATGGTTCTCTCTGCGGGTGACGTGTTGCTTTATCGAAAACTGCCGTAACTAGAGTACATTGAAGTCAATTCTCTACATCATTTAAATCATTTAAAATAAAACGCTTGGTGAATTTATTTGAGAGCGCAGCCCATGGGCTGGGAACCCCGTGGTCTAAGGGTTTAGTACGCAGTAAGAACATTTGTGTAGTGAAATATTACGGAGTAATTACGTAATAACATCTTTCTGGTGGTTTAGTATTAACTGAGAATATTTGTAATTTGTAAATATGTAATGTGTGGTAATGACATGTGTGTATTGATTTAGTGTGAAATATCACATAGGCAAAAATATTGTTAAGAGTTAATACAAGTAAATCTAAATTTGCATATTTGATGTGTGACGACGCTAATATTTCATAATATACCTATTTGTCATTGCAATATGGGGAAGTGAAGATTGTGTGGGGGGGGTGAAGACTGTGTGGGGAAGTGAAGATTGTGTGGGTGGGGGTGAAGACTGTGTGGGGAAGTGAAGATAATACGGGAAATTAAAGACCTGGGCAGAAGAGTATTTATTGAATGCACGAAGGAAAAACACTGAAATAATTCATAAATGTGTAAATACACACAAATATGAAAATATTTCATAAATGTGTAAATAACACAGAAATATGAAAATATTTCATAAATGTGTAAATAACACAGAAATATGAAAATAATTCATAAATGTGTAAATAGCACAGAAATATGAAAAGAACACAAGAGTGCTTAAACTTTAAATCTGTGTCAGCTCTCGCACTTCCTGGCTTGAGCCAGACTTGGGGTTATTCGTAAATTGCCATGTCATTGTCCCGAAAGAAATACTATATTACTTGCATGATTAGGGTTACCATAATTGTCAGATGGAAAAAGAGGATACGCACAATTTTCATCAAATATGGCCAATATTAAGTGTTGCACAAATACAATTAAAGTTAAACTACATAAAATATTGTTCTTATTTAATTATAAACTTGTATTAACTGAGTGTTCAGTGCACTACACTAGCTGACTGAAAAGAAACAGTAAGCTAGTAACTAAATTACTGAAGTTTACCAAACAGTAGTGAAAGTATCTCATTCTGAGTCATTATCATCAAAATCGTCCGCATTTGAGGAAATTGACGTTGGGATCATAGATTGCGCCTGGGGCTGAGCCCAAGCGTATTTCTCCGAAGAACAGATGGCCTTCAACAAGTTAGGCTGGCTGCTGAGATATGTGTGAAATTCTTTGCATGACATATGCTTCAAGTTATACTGCAAAAACAGAATTCATGTGACAGATTCAATGAGCAACTTATCTCTTTCCTTTATCCAGTGTCTTTGCATCAGAGAAAACACTCGTTCCGTGTTAACATTGCACTAAATATAGCTGGCGCGCGTATTTATTTCACGATACATAATAGATTAAAGTATATAGCACAGATAAGTAAGTAAGAAAGTATTGATCGATCGGGGACGAACGAACAGTCGGGGACGGATACAAACCCGGATAAAAGTCATTTATCTGGAAAGCCGCCCGGACGTGTCCGGGGAAAAAAAGAGGACGTGTCTGGGGAAACCCGGACGTATGGTAACCCTATGCATGATATCTTCTTTGTCTACCTTCATTGTTATTTCCTGTCAAACATCTTCATCAATAGCACAATATCACGTGCATAAAGGAAAAAAAACAAGATCATTGTCATCTTCTCATCCCAATCTGCATTTAATTGGTTTCTTCCATATAGCAGTCTGTTGTAAAGTAGGCCCTCTCTCTCTCTCTCTCTCTCTCTATATATATATATATATATATATGATCGATTGATGTGTACATGTTAATGATTGTATATCCTATATCATTGCTCCAATGACTTGAATATTTCTGTTTATTGCAGTGCTTACTGGTCGTCCATACAATTTAATTTCATTATTAACCAATAAAAGAACGTAATGCTAACATCTTGTGTCAGAATATGCTGTATTATGTTTCCTAGCATGTCTTGAAATACAGGGTGTCTATTTTCTGACATAGAGCTGATTTTAAAAGAAGTAAATCGCAACGTCATTTTTTAAGTCATCGTTCAACTACATTTATCTGTACTTAGGTATATCACTGCTATATGCAGATTATTAGATAAAGTAGTGAAGGAAAGTGAAAACAAAGGCCTCAGTTTAAACAAGAAGAAAACAGAAATAATGGCTGTATCAAAGAGACATACACCACCAAGATGCAACATAATATTTAATAACACAAAATTAGCACAAGTTGAAAAAGTGAAATATCTTGGCACCCTGTTAACATCAGAAGGTAGATGCTCAAGTGAGATAAAGAGCCGAACAGCACAAGCCAAATCAGCATTCCAAAAGATGAGAACCATTTTTTGCAATGGAAGCCTATCAATGCAGACCCGAATTCAGTTGCTGAGATGTTATATCGAACCGATTCTTTGTTATAGATGTGAAGCATGGACTATAAACAAGAAAATTCAAAGTGAATTGGAGGCTACAGAAATGTGGTTTCTGAGAAGAATGATGAAAATGCTAAGAATGATGGACAGCCAAGAAAACTAATGCAGAGGTTCTCATTGATGCTGGCGTAAAAAGATCAATCATATCAAACATTAGAGGTAGACAGTCAAGGTTTCTAGGGCATGTGCTGAGAAGAACACAGCTTGAACACTTAATAAGCACTGGAAATATCAAAGGGGGAAGAGATAGAGGTCGACAAAGAGAAAAGTTACTAGATGGGCTTGTATCGTGGCAGGCACGGTAGAAGCTCACCAACCGAGCTTATTGACAACACAAGAGACAGAGAGTCGTGGAGAAACATGGTCGCCTACGCCAGTCGGCATGGCACTTGATTGATTGATATGCAGATGTTTCAGTATTTGATCTCTATACTTACCAACTAAACCGTGGCGGGTATTTCCAATACCTTTTGTGAATAGAGCTGTAATGTGAAAACTACCCAAAATAAGACAACAATAGCAGTATATAATGCAGCTGGGGAATACACAAGTTTCAATAGCAAGATTCTCACTGCAGCGTAGATAAATTTAACACCCTATATGTTTCTTACTGTTTAATAAAATGAGGAGTGAAAGGAAAAGAATAATGTAAATATGATGTGCCATATGGTGATATGGTGGGCCACATGATGATATGGCGTGGTACAGTGCACGCTGTGGCGGCCACCGTTCGAAACTCGCCTCAGACAATTGTGTATCCGGAACGTTCAGAAAGCAATGACAAACTACTTAACGTATACGTTGCCAAGAAAATTACTACAGCCCAAAATTACTGGGATGGCTACATCCTGTATATGATATGCTACCAATATATATATATATATATATATATATATATATATATATGTATATATATATAGGATAATTCAAGCATCTGTGTTGCCATCTAAAGAGGATTCTTGATTACAACCATCGTTATAGCATAGGGACCAATGTTGTTTTTTATACTCATGTAATTATCCCGTTCTACGCTCCAACAGCAATCCTAGAGTTGTAAATATATAATGTTGCATGCCACATCATCTACTAGAAGTATAATATTGTATGTCATATCATCTATTAGAGGTGTCTTCTTCTTCTGCGTTCATTCCCAAACTCCGATGGATGACTCTTGTAGCAGGGTATAAAGATGATTCCTGATTACAACCATGGTTATAGCATAGGGACACATGTAAATATCCCGTTTTACGTTCCAACAAAAATTATAAGAGTTTTAAACTCAAAAGATCTTCGGATCCTTCTCCTCTCATCCTGGTCACTACATGTTCTCGCATTCTTTGCATCGATGAGACATCACCTTCTTTCGTTGTCCTTTTCATTCTTTAGGAAATATATGTCTTTCATGATTACGTCAGTCTTTTTCTCAGTTAGTCAAAAGATCATCCTCACTGCACATCAAACCATCGTCCATAAGTGCTCGGATGTCTTCTTCAAGACATCCCTCAGTGTGTAGCGACTGACCGTAACCGATAGAGTTTAGGAGAATTGTCTACTAAAACGTAAACGTATACTAGTTTCCGATTCTGTTGGCAGCCCAGTCACGGCACTCTCTTCTCATCTGTATCACCACATAATTTTCTCTCTTTGCCAAATGTCACCCATTCACAGCCTCTTTCCACTTCCTCCAGCTCACTAACTCGAGGGTAGGGTATTTTCTGCTGCTGCCATCCAGGACATTCCTCTCTTGATTCGCTTTCATTTTGTGCTGTCTAAAGATTGGTGTAAGAGGCGATGATCATTATTGGCAACCTTGAATTATTCTTTAAACTGGGCTATTTTATGTCTTGATTTGATGTTAGGTAGGTCTAGGAGAAACCTAATGGCCACGATAGGTGTATCTCTTGTGCATCCCAGGACAGCTCTCATGGCCTCATTTTGAACTCTCTCAAATATATCCGCCTGTGTTGGAAACGAAAGAGCCGATGTGTTGGCTGGTAAAGCTTTGGTGAACGGCACCGAG
Organism: Meghimatium bilineatum; assembly: GCA_034231615.1. Lineage (NCBI taxonomy): Eukaryota > Metazoa > Mollusca > Gastropoda > Stylommatophora > Philomycidae > Meghimatium > Meghimatium bilineatum. Next base: position 25,162,373 of record CM067322.1, read on the forward strand.
ATAAGAAGAGACAGGATTGAATTGCTTAGAGCAGCCATGGATACCATACGAGAAGATGAGGAGGAAGTCGAACGTGACAATGTACATATTCAGAGAATGGTAGAAATGGGAGTGACTAGAGGTGATGGGAGAAAGTTCTCCCTCTCTTGAAAGATCAGAAGAACGCATAATCATCAACTGACTGGGACACTGAGCTTATACACTTTTAGATGGCTGACGGAACGGCAAGCAGAGCATATATGCGAATGCATCCAGTGCTGTGACGCTTATTCCTAATCAAAAATCAAGAATCTAGTTTCCGATTTTCGTGTAATATATTGGTTGGTCTTAGATATTTTTGGCATGCGATTCCAAGTAGGTAAATAAAGACATCAAAAGCCCAACAATAATCAAAAACGTAACGGACAGAGTCCAAATTCATTCATATGGCTGTAGTAACGTTGATAGCCACGGACTGACCATACCTACACTGTGTTGGTGTACCAGTCCCATCTTGTTACCCGCCTAATGCAACAGCTTATCTAACGTCTATTGACATGACATGTCATGTGCTCAAGGCTACAAATTCACAAGCATTTGTTGCGGTGTGAAATATAATCGTCGTGAAATGTTTTTTGACAAAGTTGTGATATATAAATCGTCGTGAAATGTTAATTTTGGTGAAAAATCGACATGTTTTTTTCCTATACAAATATCAACACGCTTAATGACAACCACCACCTCCATCCCCCCCTTTCCAAAACAATTATTATGGATATCCTTGACTCAACTAGGAATGTCTTCTTCTGTGTTCGTTCTCAAACTCCTGCAGATTAGCAGGATGTAATCCGGAGAACGGAATGAGTTGTGTCATGACTTACAGCATTGCTGCGATATCTGCGCCTTTCGGCCTGACACATTCAACTTCAGGATGGCTTTCGGTCACTGACCCTATATTGGATGAGGCAGCCAACTCCATCCCATAACCTCCTTAGTCGCCTTTTACGACATTCGTGGAAAGTAAAGAGTGTTGCTATTCTTTGGTCCCCTTTCGGGCCCGGCAACACACGGGCGTAGGAATGTCTGTAACTTGCCTTGTTTATAGTCATATTATAGATAGAATCGGTAAGGGGTTGTGCATGTAAGGGAGTATCAGGGATGCAGTAATTGCTACTAAACGTATATATGTAAAGTATAATTTCCTCTTGTCCGGAGTTTATTCAAATGGAGAATACCTCACTATCTCTGAGACATCATTCCTCCTGTACTCTAATTTCAGTCATTCACACTATGTTTGAAATTGTCTATTTTTCAAACTGAAATCATTTTTGTGATGTGATATATTTTTATTTAAAAAGAAGGCTTTATCAGCTTTATTCTCTGATATATCTCTCCCCTTAATGTAAAAATGTTAACAACGGTATTAACTTTGCTTGTTAATGTGTGCTCTTGCTAGAAACGTTCAGTTTTTATTGTTGTTATGACGTGTGCTGGTGTTATCTGCTGTAGAACAGACGTGTGCTGGTGTGTGCTGATGTCATCTGCTATAGAACTTACGTGTGCTAGTGTCATCTGCTATAGAACTTACGTGTGCTGGTGTCATCTGTTATAGATCTTACGTGTGCTAGTGTCATCTGTTATAGATCTTACGTGTGCTAGTGTCATCTACTGTAGAACTGACGTGTGCTAGTGTCATCTGCTATTGACAGCCACAAGGTGGTTTGTCAAAACAAACAAACACTCATGAATATTTATCAGTTGTGTGTCAGATTAAACACGAACTTAAGTCTTTTCTTGGCTAAATCTGCCAATACGTGACTGACTTTTCTTGGCTAAATGTGCCAATACTTGACCGACTTTTCTTGGCTAAATCTACTAATATTTTATTGACTTTTCTTGGCTAAATCTGCCAATACTTGACCGACCTTTCTTGGCTAAATCTGCCAATACGTGACCGATTTTTCTTGGCTAAATCTGCCAATACTTTACCGAATTTTCTTGGCTAAATCTGTCAATATTTGACCTTTTCTTGGCTAAATCTGCCAATACGTGACCAACTTTCTTGGCTAAATCTGCCAATATGTGACCGACTTTTCTGCATAAGTTGATAATGATGATTATTATGATGATGATGAAATAATAAATTTAGCAGAGAGCGTATAGCTCTTGACAGCCTCTAGTTAGCCTTACAGACGAATGCACATGTTCTTTTCCATTATTAATTGGTGTGACACCCAGACTCAAGTAAAGTTATCTCAAAGACATGGTTGTGCAAGTAAGGTTTATGGATGCATATTTAGTCCAAGAAATGAGACATTCCAGTGCTCCAGTATTCCAGGTCTATCATGTCCTGCCAGAGCACACTTCTGGGTCAACCATCTCATTATTCTTCTGTCACATTTGTTGATCCATATGCATTAATGGCACACCATCTTAACATTGACGTAGGCACTTGGGAGAACCTCGCTCAGGATAGAACAGCATGGCGTTACAGTATTAGAACGGGAGCACTAACGGCGGAAGAGTCCAGACAAGATACTGCAAGACAAAAGCGGGCACGTAGAAAAGAAAAAACATCTCAACCTTACACAGATACCCTCTATTAATGTCAATTCTGTAAAAGAACATTTTATGCGCGCATTGGATTTGTTAGTCATTTAAAAACGCACTATTAACTTTATTAGTTTTATTACTTATTGTTATTATTATTATGGTTTAGTTTTTGGTCATCGTCGATTACGACGGACGAACATCAATGGCACACCTTATACTCTCTGTCACCTAGGAGTTTGTCACAAAAGGACAAAGGTGCAAATCTCCGCTTCTCTGCATCTCTTCGTCATTCGTGAGAATTATTTAATAGTAGAAAACTGTAAAAATAAAGATAATTTAAGTAGGAAGCCAGAGGACAATTTAAAAATTCTTGAGATTAACGGGAATTGAACCAGTCCGTTAAATTTCCGTTCAAAAATCATTCAATTCCCGTTAGTCTCAAGAATTTTTAACAATAGAGACAAGAAATGAAATAATATTTTTTCACAGTTGACTAGGATCTCTCAACTTTCATTAGTTGCCTCTTACGACAATCATGGAAAGAAGACAGTGACCATATTCTTTGCATCATGAACTAGAAAGAAGTCCACTTCCCGGTTTCCACACGTCTACTGCATAAGAAACATGGAAATTATCTCTAGGACCGCTGCTCCTTGTATCTGAGTCTTTACTCTTTTTGCTCTGTTCATTATTGAGTTGTCATTGTCCTAGCAATACAATGTGAAATTGTTTTCCACGTAACTCATGGCCACGTTTCGTCAACTTTACGACGAGGAAAAATCCGGATTTTTATACCGCGAAAATTCGTGTAATTTCCCCCCCCCCCTCCCAAATTAAAAATGGAATGACCACATGGGATTTAAACAGCTTCTATCCCTGGAAGAAACATACAGTGACCAGTGAAACAGAGATTGAAAGCTGACTTTTCTTCTTTCTCTCCAGCGATGTCCTTGTGTACAAATCTCTAGTTTTTTTTTACTTTGAATAAGGTATATTCAAGTGTAATAATTGTTTTCTGTGACAAAATCAGTTTTTTTACTTCTCAAGCCATTGATTCTCTGATGTGTTCCAAGCAATATGAGCTTACCTTCTCAAGCGATTGATTCTCTAATGTGTTCCAAGCAATGTGAGCTTACCATCTCAAGCCATTGATTTTCTAATATTCAAAACATTTGAAGTTTAACTTCTCAAATCAATGACTATCTAATGTACCCAAACAATTGGAGTTTACCTTCTCATGCTATTGATTCTCTGATGTGTTCAAAATAATTAACAAGAGCTTAACGGACACACAGAGTATTGAATGACAATTTGCAACATCAGAGTTGTGAGCTCCGACAAGATCTCCGACATGGAACCGGAAATATGCTCGCGAAGAGAAAGGGTTCTGTACCCGATGGGCTTAGGCAAGAAAGGGACAACGATGGTAGTCCTGGCCCAACTCTACTGTCAAGGTTTCCTATAACGGAAGTACACTTGCAAAGAGAAAGGGTTCCGTACCCGATGGGCTCAGGCACAAAAGGGACAACGATTTAGCCCTGGCCCAACTCTACTGTCAGGTTTTCCTACACCGGAAATACACTTGAAGAGAGAAAGGGTTCAGTACCTGATGGGCTCAGGCGCTATTGGGACAAGGACGCTCAGCTCGAGAACGCCTTGCTCTCAAACGCGTGGTGTGAGACTCGAACTTGGACAAGGGGTACACGATGTCGGTGAACGACACCTCGTCTAAGAGGGCGAAAGAGCCAGGGTACAACTCCTCTGTTGAGTTCTTCCCCTTAAGGAACCAGGTTCACAGATGAGAAACGGTTCAGTGCCCAATGGGCACAGGCACAACACGTCCAATTACACGAGGCAAGTTCATAGACAGTGGAACACCTCGTGCGAGTCAGATGAGAGCAAAAATCGTCTGGGCGAAGAGTCGCCACTACGCGTGCCTGGAGACAGATATAGAGGCTGTCACAGGCTAAGGGTAGCCCACCCGAATTGCCAAGGCATGCCGAAATCGGATGTGCTAGGCCTACAAGGCGCATAACGGTGGCACAACGTAATCACGCTCCCGGCGGAAATCGCACGGATATCCGTGATGGTTGCAATGTAGCGAACGCAAAACAAACACACAAACATTTCTAACTGTGTGTATACTCTGGGTAGACAGCCAATAAAAATCACAGGAAATTTCAAATGCGTAAAGTTAGGAGGATGATTCAAAATACAGTATACAGGTCTTATATATCGATGTTCGCTGACAAATATGCATCACAGAATTTGTCAATTATATAGTCCTGCTGGCTTATCTGAAAAGCATCGGTCTAAAGGAACTTCTACCAATATTTGAAAAGGGAGCGAATAATATGAGCGTTGTTTACCCTCCATGCATGTTGCAAGCGGCAACAATAAATGTTATGGGGTGAAGTTAGCTGTCCCATCCTAATAAGGTCAAAGTGACACAGACTGTTTTGAATACGGATGTGTGGGGCCGAAAAACTCAGATATGGAATCAAAGCTGTAAACCTCGCCACAACGCATTCCATTCTCCGGATAACATTATCTTAATCTGCAGGATTTTGAGAACGAATTCAGAAGGAGAACACTATTTCCTTGATTTTTCATTGCTCACTTTATGTCTACTGTGTATGGACAGCCACTGCAAGTTTTCTCTGGCATTGTTGATGTTATTACCAGTTGGTCAAGTTTTCTCTATATATTGGTAAATGTTGATGTTATCACCAGTTTTGCAAGTTTTCTTGGTGTACTTGTAACTGTTGATGTAATAACCAGTTGGGTAAGTTTTCTCGATGCACTGGTAATTATTGATATTATAACTAGTTACGCAAGTTTTCGCAAATATAACTAAAGCAAAAAAAGGAAAAATATATCACAGCAATCTAAACAAGCTCCAGGCAATCCTTGTCTACAGTAATCTGTTCAGGTGACCTAGAAAATCATTGTCTACAGTAATCTGTTCAGGTGACCTAGAAAACCCTTGTCTACAGTAATCTGTTAAGGTCACCTAGAAAACCCTTGTCTACAGTAATCTGTTTAGGTGACTTAGAAAATTATGGTTTACAGTAATTTGTTCAGGTGACTTAGAAAATCCTATAACGGACCATTACCTTCCCCGATAAAGACCTTCTAACTGAATTAATTAGGACATCCATTAGTTACTTACGTTTTTTATTATTGTTTTTTTTTTTTGGGTTGGTCACTATTTTTTTTTTTTAGTTTTTATTGACATGCTTGGAATCGCATGCCAAAAATAGCCAAGGCGACTCTATTTATATAAATAGTGGCCAACCGAAATCCCAACAAGTGTCCCTTCCGGTCACGTGACAATTCTAGATAACAGGTCTTATACATACTATTGGATACTGCCGTGAATGGGCTCACCAAACAACAATTAAACAAAGTTAGTAATATAGTGCAGAAACATCCAGGATCTATTCATAAAGAAAAATATAATGCCGTAAACGGGATCTGATCGAGGTTCACTCAGATGGCTTCCACTCGCCTTGCAACTTGTGTCAACATGTTGTCCGTCTTCGAACATACCGCATCCAATGTATGTCGAAGACGGAAAACGCGTAGTGTGTGCCTTCTGAGAGGACCTGGTTCAAATCCCGTTTGCCTCATTACGATTTTGCTAAATATAATTAGCACAACATTTATTGAAATATATCGCCCGAAGACTAAATTGATATGGGCACATACTGCTGGGGTATGCCGTGGTCATTGCGACATATTTCACACCAACTTCATTGATGAAAAAAAGAGTAACTTGTGAAGTTTTGTCAGATTTGATATTGCTAGAAAGTTGTTTTCGCGATCGCGACAGAGTTTCGCCTAATACAAAGTTATCATGATTCAAAGTAATGAGTGTTAACTTCGACCAGCAACGAAAATGCAATACTGACACACATCTAAAGACACATGGACTAAAAGTAGGGACTTATAAGGACTGACTTCCAGAACAGACAACAAGAAATTTAGTCTTCTCGATATTTTATTGGCGGCAGAGCTAAATTGGAGAAAGTGTTCCTTCAAATGTTTATCTCTTCCAGGGACTGACTGTATGCGTTTGACAACGTCCAAGATTGTCTCACAACACCTTCAGTCAACTAACACATCAGCCATACTCTGAATAGTTTCAATAAACCACTAAAGTAGAGTTGCCAGAGTGGCCATTTTGTATACAAATTTTACACACAAAAAAGTGACAAAAACCCAATTGGGTAATGTTACTGGCCATATAATTCATCTTTTCATCATTATTATATGTTTGATCATTTTGAATATGTAGAAATTTTACGTAGTTTCTTGTTTAATTTATGAAAATAGTAGACGTCATGACACCTGCAAATGATTCTATTATTAGTGGGATTGATTCTCTCACAATTGCTTTTACAACACAACAAAAATCAGACTGCACCTTAAAATCTTAGATGTAATTATTAGAATTAAAATATTCTACTAACATTTCGCTAAATTCAAGCTCGTTTTAATATTTCACTAGACTATTTGAGAAATTTAGGCCTTATATTTGGAAAATTTGCAAAAGACAATAAACATGCTCAACTATCTGGCATCCCTAATGGAGAGCAACAGGGCAACCACTTGCAAATATTGTCTTTATCAATGGTCTTGGTAATACATAACACGTCAACTCTACATGTTGCTGTTTGGTAATTCTTAAGAGTTATCTGTGACGTGCTGTTCCCACTCAAGGATAGCAGATGGGCAATGGAATTGTTGAGCTAACACACAAGTGAACACGGACATATTGACTGGAAGACAATCAATATTTGTTGCGTTTTCTTCACATTTGGTGATAGTGTGACGTTCAAGAACTATCTAACATCTTGTAAAGTGACATCTGCGTACGAGGTCTCCATGTTTAGCACATAATAGTTGACAAGCAACTATATTCGTGATGGCAACCAATTCTATCAGAGGTATCCACTCAAACTGACTAGCTCGAGGACTTGTACGAACATCAGTGCAATTTCTGATATTTACAGCTCGATACTGGTAAAATTTATGATATCTGCAACTTAATAATGATATAATTTATGATATCTGCAACTTAATAGTGATATAACTTATAATATCTACAATGTGATAGTGGTATAATTTATAATATCTACAATGTGATAGTGGTATAATTTATAATATCTATAACTTCATAGTGATATAACTTATGATATCCACAATTTCATAGTGATATAACTTAGGATATCCGCAACTTGATATTAGTATAATGTATGATGTTTACAGCTTGATAACGATATAATTTATAATATCTACAACTTGATAGTGGTATAATTTATAATATCTACATCTTGATAGTTGTATAATTTATAGTATCTAAAACTTGATAGTGGTATAATTTATAATATCTGATGCTGTTCCTCCTTCGCAGGCGAAGATTAGCATGGCATGAAAAACAATAAATACGACGATAATTATTTTTTTTTAATTGTCTAATTTGGTTTCTGAGTTCGTAGGTGTCCGATGAGTCCGTTTCGTGCACGGAAAGTTATATTGCAGTGCATTCTGGAGTGCTGAAGGATCAGGGTAGGAGAATTTTCGGATTTGTCCTTCCATTTCTTTCGCTTGTGGATTGCCCGTAGTGTTCTTTCTTTGCCAGCAGTAATCTGGGTGTGCCAGGCTGAGCTATCAAGTGCTGTAGTCTCCCAGGAGCTAGTATCGATGATGCAGTGCTTCAGAGAGTTTTTTAGGCGATTCTTGAAGCGCTTTTTCTGCCCTCCGCTTGAACGTTTACCTTCGCACATCTCCCCATAGAATAATCTATTTGGAAGGCGCTTGTCTGGCATACAGACGATGTAGCCAGTCTAGCGGAGTTGGGACCTAGTCAGCAGTGCATGGATGCTTTGCATACGGGACTTCTAAAGGATTTCCGTGTCTAGTACTCGATCTTGCCAACGTACTCCCATGAGGTTTCGTAGGCACCGAAGATGAAAAGATTTTAGCTGTGGAACGTGTCTCGTATAGACAGTCCAGCAAGACGAAGCATAAAGCAGTGTTGGCAGAACCACTGCGAGGTACACGTCCAACTTAGTTGTCAGACTGAGACCACGCCTGATCCAGACGTTGGTACGAAGGCTCCCGAATTCTACACTGGCACGAGCAATAGGCGGGGCAGCATTCTCGTCAATTGTCGCGGTTTGTGATAGGGTGCTGCCGATATATACAAACTTATTGGCAGTATTAAGTTGTTGTCCCTTTACTGTGATCACTGGTTTTGTGTTGGGGACACCTGACGCTGGTTGATACATTACTTAAGTCTTCGCTGTGCTGATGGTTGGATCGAACGAAGACGTCCATGCTGTCCTGCATGTCTTTCAGACTGATAGCATTTAGTGCACAATCGTCAGCGAACAAGAGGTCGCGAACAATGTCTGTCTTAGTTTTGGTCTTGGCCTTCAATCTACTAAGATTGAATAGTCCTCCATCAGCTCGATAACGAAAACAAATTCCTGCACTGTTATTCCGGAAGGCATCATTTAACATACTACAACACCATACTGAAGAGCTTCGGAGCCAGGACGCAACTCTGTTTGACACTGTTAGTCACTGGAAAGGGGTTTGAGTTCTTCTTCTTCTTCATCGTTCTTCAGTCAGATATCAGGTTACAGCGTCAATAGCTTCAATGAATTGTGTGAATCGCTTCAGGTCATCCATGGAACCCCTCAAGTCTGGAAGCAGTGCCGTCTCAGTAGGCCAAATTTTCTCCCTCTTCTTGGTAGAGTTGACAGGCATGAAGAATGTGTTCTGCAGTCTCCGGGCTCAGTCCACAGTTGCACAAATCTGTCTCGCCAATCTTTAGCTTTCAGAACATGTGACTTCTCAGTCTGTTGTGGCCAGTTCGTAGTCTGAAGATGATGGTTTGTTCCTTGCGTGACATTTGATGGTAGGGGTCATTTGGTGCATCTGCTTCCACTTTTTCTTAAATTCTGCTTTTAACATGATCTTACATTCATAGTACGTGTTATCACTTTCTATTTGTTTCAGTGATCCCCCTTTCCTAGCCAGGAGATCAGCTTTTTCATTTCCAGGTATGCCACAGTGACCAGGGATTCACTGCAGTACTGTTTCTTTGGTAGTACTGCTGAGGTGTAGTAAGCAGGCTGTAAGTTCATTCATGCTCGTGTTCTTTGGATCTTTCAATGCCTGCAATACTGACTTTGCATCCGTTAGAAATACTATATGTCTGTTGTGACTGGGCAAGCAATTCATGAGCATTTTTGCTGCCTCTATTATGGCTTCCATTTCTGCTTTGAAATTTGTGGAATGTTTGCCTATGGGTATGGATTTCTCTACTTCTTTTCCATCTGGTGTTACTATATGTTTGAGTGTACGCCGTCATCTTGCACACAGGCTGTCATTACATCATGGAACTGGCGAACCATGTTGGTAAATTTTCGCGAAAAGCAACTGAACTTGTGTCATATCGGTGTCTTGGCAAAACATTGAACAGCAGGCTGTAGGACAAAGTTACTATTAAAAAAAAGTAAGTCTTGCAGAGCGCTAAGATACGTTCCCTCTATTTGACTCTTAGACATAAAGTTTTAAGCTGGTTTGGTCATGTGAAAAAAGTTTCAAACGATAGCATCTCTCAGGGAACACTTTTCGGCAAGCTTTCGGCTGGTGGACGGCGAAGGAGCAGACTACAACTGATATATAAAGATATTTGTAAAACTGAGTTATAAGAATATTAATAAGGCTAAGATATAAGGATATGTGTAAAGCAGCCTAAAACGATTCTATTATCAGTACAAATTCTTGGGAAGAATTAGCTGATGTTTGTACAGCATTGTATACAGGCTACATTGAGGAATCCAATAGTCCAATGTTTCTGAAAGTTTGAAGACAGATGATCAATATGAAAGGCACATGCACCCTTCAAATCAGGTTTGTTATGTATATTGTGCTCTCATGTATGCAGTTCTAAAATAGGATGCAAAATATGCCTATCGAAAGATGCTGTAATTTGATGGTTCAGAAGTCCGTGTGTTTTTTTGGGGCTCGAAGGGGTGCATAGAAAAGCAACACTTTTACCTGTCAAGCAATGTCGCAAGACACAACTAATGTGGTTTTGGGCTGGAATTGGCTGTTCCACACTAAATAGGGTCAAAGTAACCCAGAAACGATGCTGAAATCGGATGTGTCAAGCCGAATTGCGCAAATGTCGCCGCTAAGCTGTAAAACAGCACAAAGCATACAGTTCTTCAAATTACAATCTGCTGATCTACATGAGTTTGTTAGTCGTCTGATCATCGTCACTGCAAACTGGACACGTCCATAGTTGCTCCAATCTCTCCCTGAGTGTATCCGTCGTTACACATCTGCTGACAATACCGGTCCTCTCATAAATTAAATTACGTAGCACTGAAAGTTGTGAATAGATTCACATACCTAGGTAGTACGTTATAACAAAATGCCAACGTTGATGATGAAGTGTATACAAGGATCGCCAAAGCAAGCAGCACTTTCGGCATATTTTACGCAAATGTTTGGCGTAGAAATGGCATTAATCTAAATACTAAGCTGAAATTTTACAGAACAGTGGTACTTCCAGTGCTGTTATACGCTAGTGAAACATGGACTGTGTATAGACGGCATGTGAAAAAACTCAATCCCTTTCACACAACTTGTCTCAGAAAAGTTATGAACGTCAGATGGCAAAAAACGATTCCAGATACCACTGTCCTTGATAAAGCGGGTATCCCCAGCATTGACACTATCCTGATGCAGACACAGATTCGTTGGGCAGGTCATTTGGTGCGTATCCCAGACCATCGTTTGCTAAAAATACTTCTCTATGGTGAGCTGGAGAAAGGTACACGATCTCAAAGTGCTAAAAGAAGCGCTACAATGACTCGTTAAAGACCTCACTGAAAACCTTTGAAATAGACCAAGATACATGGGAAGAACTTGCACACAATAGATCTACATGGCGCTCTACAATCAAAAAGAGCACATCATCTTGTGAAAAGAGGAGAAATGCAGCAGCTCAACAGCAGAGAGTAGCTAGAAAGTCATGGATAGACAAAGATCTGTCTACAGTGGTCATTCCATGTCCAAGGACATTTACAGCTCGAATAGGGCTCATTAGCCATCTACGAATTCATAATCAAGGACATAACAATAAATGAATTTTCAAAAGCGGATGTAACAAATGGTCGTATATTACTATTTTAATGAACTTTCAAGTTGCTGTGCAGCAAATGTTCTCAATCAATATGTTCCATCTACTCATGTCTTTAACTCATCCTAAAAAACTCTCTCAAGAACTGCAGCATCGATCCTAGCTCCTGGGAGACTACAGCACTTGATCGCTCAGCCTGGCACACTCATATCACTGCTGGCATCACGAAATTTGAAAAAGAAAGAACACTGTGGGCAATCCACAAGTGCAAGAAGCGGAAGGACAAATCCGAAAATTCTCCTACCCCGAACCTTCAGCACTCCTGCATGCCCTGCAATAGAACTTTCCGTGCACGAATCGGACTCATCGAGCATCTACGAACTCACAAACCAAATTAGTTAATTACCAATTTTAATTATTATTAAATTTTTTAAATATTTTGTTTCCATCGCATTTAATGTTTTTCATGCCATGCTCATCTTCGCTTGCGAAGGAGGAACACCATCATCATCATCAACCCATACGATACTTTCATGTTAAGTGGGCATACAATTTATGTTTCTATGTTACTAAACAATCATACGTTTAACATATAGCATTATTTTCTACTGTACATGTCAATATGACATCATGGGTAATTTTAATTTGTACCCCTTAACTACACCTGTTTGGTCAAATAAAGAGTCACAACTGTTTAAAAAGAAATATAATGGAAGTCAGAGCATCTGGTTGGGGGAGGAAGGGCAGACGAAGATGACGATGGACTGAGGACATTAAAGATGACATTAATACGTCGTTGGAAAATTTAAGCCGCATGGCACAAGACGTGTATATTTGGAGGACAACGTACTGGAGAGAATACGTTACATGACATGACCCCCTTGTGGGGATGTACGCCACGTTAAACCGCGGATGTGGGTCCAATTTAGTTATATAAGAACTGTAGGCCATACAAAATAATGGAAGTTGCGGTACAGGAAATCCTACAATCGCAATGTTCGAGAATAATGTGGGTTTTTTTTCATTTAACACATACAAAAGGGGGGGGGGGAATCAAACATGTATCCATGAAGATCGTGGTAGTCTAGTTGATAGTAAACTTGCTTTATTCGAAATGACATCTGGACGCAAAATCTGCGTCGACCCAGATGTAAATGGGTACCGGACGCTTGAGATGAGGAAGATAAACACAACAAGGAATGGAACTGACCTAATAACTGCTGCTATAGAATCTAGCTTTATCTTTATATAGAACAATGCCAATCTTATTGTTTGTTGGTTGATGGATTTCTCTTTCTAGAGTAAGACACGCCCTTTTCAACATTGGAATGGTTTTCCTTTGGTTACACCAGGGCGGGCTTATAATGTGGCCAAATTACCCGGGTTGTCCTGACAGGGACTGGTGATTTGACCTGGGGTCTGGTCTGCGTGTCCTGATAAGGACAAAAATATTGATGGGGTGAAGGGGGTAGGATGTAGTCCTAGGGAGGACTGTTTTGATTGTTGGAATGGTGTTTTGATTGTTGGAATGGTGTTTTGATTGTTGGAATGGTGTTTTAGATCTTGAGCTTGTGTTCTTCGTTCTCCTCCTGGAAATGTTAGCTGGTTCCTATTCTTCTGTGCGTGGGCATCTTAAGGCTTGGGTTGTCTTGGTGTCCACTGTCTCCTCCAGGTCAGAGTGGCTGCCCCATAGCTTTTGCCTCAAGTCTGTATCCTCTGGCCAGGTCTGCTATTCTCTGCTCTTTGTATGTTGTGCAGTCCTGAAGTATGTTTCCGGGGTCTGGGTTCCGGATCCACATGGACATTCATATACGCCTTTGTTAATGAGAATGATGCGGGTTGGTGTTACCCACGAAAAACAAAAGTTTAATCACTCCCTTATTGTTGTTCTGATTATCTGTTTTTGGTGGGAAAGAGACGAAGAGGGGTGCTATACAACCCCCTTAACAATGAAATAACAACAGGGGATGGGGTGGTGTTGTTATTTCATGGTGCATAGCAATACGACCACTGTCGTCTTTCCAGGCATGTCATGAGGAGACCAAGAAATTTTGGGCGATAGGTTAACAGCTTGTCAACTATGAACAAATCATTCTCAATACATGTCTTTTTTCGATTCTTGTCTTCTCTCAAATGGACCCCCAGGTATTAGGAAGAGAGTATCATCAAACCATAACCCTTCGGGGTCGTGGGGGTACCACTCTGGAAAAATCAACACAAAAATCCCACAATGCCTCACTGTTCTCATTTCTTGTTCAAGTGTGAAGAATCTTAATCCTGTCCTTCTTCTTCTTCAGCGTTCATTCTCTAACTCCTGCTGGATCTCTCTAGTAGCAGGACCATGATCCATTCTAGATTTCCAGCAGGATGTAGTCCAGAGAATGGAAATGTGCTGTGTCGCCGTTTTATTTGCGCCAAGGCCCGACACATCCGTCTTTGGCGGGATAACCGGTTGGCCCAGGCGTATATCCTGAGCTCCTGGCAGGACGTGATGATCCTGGTATACTGCCGCACTGGAGTGTCTCTCTTCGGGGACCAAGCATGCACGCATACCCCCAACTCCTCACACACACACATACACACACACTAAAGAAACCATGCATTTGATACCATAGACCTTATAGAAGTTCCGGTATTACTCCGTTATCTGTTAACAAACCTTAGGCGAGTTCCGGTATCACCTCCGTTACTCACGAAAGAGATCCCATTATTTTGTTAGGAAATATATTGTCTGTCAAGAGCTATCTGCTCACAGCTAAAGGGATTGCGTCATCATCATCATTAATCGTGGTGTTGCTAAGGTTAAGGTTTTTTTAATAATTTCAACTCTAAAAATCTTCTAGATTCAATAGCCCTCGGAGGGCTATTATTATGTATGTCCAGCGTTAATAAGCTTCAGCATCTCTCTTGAAAAAACTGGAGCTACAGCATAGCCATAGAAAAAAAACTAAAGCTACAGCATAACCCTAGAAAAGAAACTGAAGCTACAATATAGCTCTAGAAAATTGCTTTACCTACAGTATAGCCCTAGTAAAGAAACTGACGCTACAATATAGCTCTAGAAAATTTCTTTACTTACAGTATAGCCCTAGAAAAGAAACTGAAGCTACAATATAGCTACAGAAAATTTGTTTCCTTACAGTATAGCTCTAGAAAAGAAACTGAAGCTACAATATAGCTCTAGAAAATTTTCTTTACCTACAGTAAAGCACTAAAAACAAACAAACTGAGCTACTGTACAGCCCTGGAAAAAACTTCAGCTACAGAATTACCCTATAATAAAAAGCTTAGCTTTTTTTCCATATCATTGACAGTGGTAAAGATGGTCGCAGTGGTTCACGTCATGATTGCACTAGAGTGTATAAGAGTGGTTAAGTCTCTGGAACGAGGGTTCATCTACTGTCCAGCTTACCCATGCAGGTGTGAGGCAATGGAAGGCTCGTTGAGCGTCAACTGTTCACGTTTGTACCTATCACATCTACCTAAGTTTCTCTCGTTTGATGGAAGAATCAAAGAATTATCTCTCAGGTAAGTTAAGTCATATATATATGCAATATTTTACTTTATGAGAAATATGCATGTTAAGCCAGTACATATCTCATTATCTGTGACTAAAGATACGCTAGGGTGTTTTGGTCAGCCGCATATCATCTGCTTTTACTTGTCCAGTTTCGTTATAGAGCTAATGGCCTGATGTTTGATATACATGGGAGCCATGTATGATGTAAGCATCCCAACTCTGGACCTCATGATTAAAATATCAGGGCACCAAGGACTTACTGACATGGTTTCATATTAAATTTCTATCTCATTGGGGCCGCGCAGCGTAGTGGTTAACGCACTGGCTTTGCATATGAGTGGTCCTGGATTCATTCCTTAGTTGAAACGGACATTTTTTTACAGATCACAGCGGTTCCCGGGTCGAACTAGCTGTAATTGGGTACCGGATTAATCCGGGAAGTAAAGACTGCGAGAGCAGAGAATACTGCTACCATCCCCATATACAGAGTCCCTGAAATGTGAGATCGCTAACATATCACACTCCTACGTCGTTAATAAATGATATGAGCAAACTTTACTTTCTCATGTTTAGCATTGGTAGGTTTTTATCGTAGAGTATATAATATGGACACTCACTACAGAATGGAGAGACGGATTCATGCCTTCTTCTTCTTCTTCTTCTTCTTTCGTTCACTTGAAACATGTCTATATCTGCAATTCTGTCTCCTTAATAAAACTCACTGTCTTTTGTAGTTCATACAGTGTCCCATAGAGCTTTGATTCCAGTGTTGTTTCCTCTGGCCAATATGTCTGCCTCAGCGTTTCATGCTCAGAACACTCTTGAAGTATATGTTTGGCACTCTGTACTGCCTGTCCACATGTACACATGGCCGTGTTGCCAATCTTGAACTTTGTATACATGTGACTGCGGAGTCGGTTGTGTCCTGTTCTGAGACGTAGAATTATAACTTGTTCTGATCTGTTCATAATGTGATAGTCATCTTGTGTTGGTGTTTGTGGCTTTCTTATTGACTTTATCATCTGTTTTTTCTGATGGTAGGTGATTGGTATATCTGGTTGATCTTCGGCAGCACCTTCCTTAGCCAGTTGGTCTGCTTTTTCATTTCCTGGTATTCCACAGTGAGAGGGTATTCACTGCATGGTTACCCTATACTGGTAAGACAATTCGCTAAGTAGTTTTTTCAAGTCTGTTAGTTTTCCAGACTGGAGAGCTTGAAGCACTGACCTTGCATCTGTCAGGAATACCACAGGCTGTAGGTCAGAGTTGGAGTTCGGCAGTTTTTTAGCTGCCACAGTAATTGCCTGGATTTCTGCATCATAATTATTGCAGAATTTTCCTGTCGGTGTTCTGATTGTATCTCTAGGCTTGTGTGGATATTCTATATATACACCTGCACCTCCATTCCTCACAGCATTCTGTGCTGACCCATCTGTGTATACTCTGACCCATATATCTTGTGGATATTCCTCGTCCAGGAAACTGAGGGTGACTGTCCTCCGCTGCACACTGTTCTGTTCGTCCTCGCTTAGTATTCCTTTCACATGGGTCTGAATGTATATTGGCATTCCATGCCTTTCACTCCATGGGGTTTGTTCTGGTACAGACCTTAAGGGGCTGTCAACTTCAGGTAGGTCTGTAAGTTGTCTACGGAGTCGTTTAGCTTGATGGATAAAGCTGCTTCTTTTCAGTCGCCCCATTGCTAGGTTTTGGAATCTTTCCTTCATTGGATGACTTGGCATACACTGAAACTTTTCCGCTTGAATTAGTACTTTTGTGTCTCTGCGTTCGCCAAGTGTTTGCATTCTTCCCATTTTCTGCATATCTGCTATGGGTGTTGATTTCATTGCTCCCAACATTATTCTAAGTGCCTGGTTTTGCACTTTATCTAGATCTTGTAATGTGGTGTTTGATGCAGGACACCACGCAGCTGAACCATATTCCAGGTGTGGTCTTATGCCTTGCTGGTAAACTTTACTGAGTATATTCTCACTGGCTCCCCATGTGGTTCCACTTAGTTTTCTCAGGATAGCTAACTTCCTCCTGGCTTTTGTTGTTGCTTTGTTTATGTGCTGCTTCCATGTCAGCTTATCATCAAAAGTAACTCCGAGGTATGTTGGTTGTTTGTCTTCTTTCAAGAGCTCTCCGTCTATCTTGATATGACCGGCTTTTTGTTTTGGTGAGAGGGTAAAGAGTGTAGTGCTGCACTTATCTGTGTTAATGCTGACACACCATCTATTTGCCCATAAGGTTAGGGCATCGATAGCTCTTTGTATTTGTTTAGTGGCCACTGTCGCATGTTCTTCCGTGCACCAGATCACCAGGTCGTCAGCATACATTGCCACTTTGATCCCGTGTGGTAGTTCAGCAACTAGGTCATTGATGTAAACCAAGAAAAGTGTGGGTGACAGGACTCCTCCCTGGGGGACTCCATGACTCAGTAGGACTTTCTTGCTTTTGCGACCATCTAACTGTACCCTGGCTCTTCTATTATGCAGATATGCTTTTACCCATTTGTACATTCTTGAGCTAACCCTGCAATTTCGCAATTTCTTTAGGAGCCCTTCTTTCCAGACCTTATCAAATGCTTTCCTAAGGTCTATCCATGTTGCTAGTACCAGTTTCTTATCTTGGAAGGCATCCTCAATCTCTTGGGAGAGGTAGATTGCCTGATCTTCAGTAGAGTAGCACTGTCTGAAACCTGCTTGCTGTGATACCAGAAGGTTTTCACTTTCAAGGTACCACTGC
Source organism: Meghimatium bilineatum (assembly GCA_034231615.1). Classification (NCBI taxonomy): domain Eukaryota; kingdom Metazoa; phylum Mollusca; class Gastropoda; order Stylommatophora; family Philomycidae; genus Meghimatium; species Meghimatium bilineatum. The sequence goes on from CM067322.1 coordinate 25,180,342, forward strand.
ATCCTAAGATTGATAATGCGTTCCATTGTTTTGCATAAACAGCTTGTGAGGCTGATGGGCCTGTAGTTGGAGACTGTGTTGCCATCTTTTCCTGATTTGAGGAGTGGTATCATTATTGCTTCTCTCCACGCCTGTGGTACATTACCTGTGGACCAGCTTGTGTTAAAGATTTGCAGCAGCTTTGCTCTTGCTGCAATTCCCAGGTTTCTAATCATTTCATTGGACACTCCATCAGCTCCAGGGGACTTTTTCATTTTCAATTTGGATATTGCATGCTCCAGTTCTCTCATTGTGATTGGTGCCTCCATGACTTCAGGTATAGGTTCGTCTTGTCCAATGTTTTGCTGGTTCGCTCGAACCTCCTGTTGTTTGTCTGGGCTGACTTTGACGTTATTGTCTTCTGCAAAGGAATCTGCAAAGTAATCAGCTGCATGTTTACCTGTTAAAATGTTTTTATCTTTATAAAGTGTGATCCTGGTATTTCTCCCTGTACCTTCATCATTTAGTTGTTTTACAAGTTTCCATAATTTCCTAGTATCTCTTTCTAGGTTCAGCGACTCTGTTTTTTCTTTCCAGCTGTTCCGTCTGGCTTGTAACTTGGCTCTTTGAAATTTAGCCTTTGTTTGCTGATATTTGTTGTGATGTTCTTGGCTAGGTCTGTTCTCAGCCTGCTTTCTAGATGTTTCCATCTCATTTTGCAGCTTTTCCAGTTCATCATTCCAGTACGGTTTGTAGTTTTTGCGTGCCCCCCTGGGTATGGTTTTACTAGCAGCATGTAGTATACATCTATTAAATTCACTCACTGCTCTATTGATGTCTTTGTCCAAGTTCATGTCCTTAGCTAGAACACTGGTTAAATGCTGGTACATTTTCCAGTCTGCCCTCTTATAGTTCCACCTAGTGAGCGTGCTGCTGTCCTTGGTATATTCATTGTGAATTTCCAGAAATACTGGTCTGTGGTCACTACCCCCAAGCTGCTTTCCAACGACACGTGTGATGTTCCATTCCAGGCCTGGTGAGTAGAATGCCAGGTCTGGTGTAGAGGTGGTGTGCCATGCTCTCGAGTAGAAGGTTGGTGAGTCAGCTGGCTGGTTAATAAGAATGAGATTATTTTCATCCTGCCAGCTCTCAAATTCCTCACCTCTCTTGTCGATATGATCGTAGCCCCAGCTCTGAGAGTGGCTGTTGAAGTCACCACACACCATAAGCCTTTCTTTATCTGGAATTGTGTCTAGTGCCAATGGTTTATCATTTGGGCAGTAGTAGTTCAGGAGATGGAATTCTGCACTGTCTGTTTTTATGTGGAGCATCTGGTATTCTGCCCCGTCCATGTATACTTCCAGCTGACATGCGCTGATATTGTTTTTAACTAGTGTCAGAATTCCACCCTTTCGCCTGTCTTTTCGGTCAGATCGGTAGCACTGGTAGCCTCTGATTTTGAAGGCTATGTCGCTGCTGAGGTGTGTTTCTTGGATACAGCAAATATTAACTTGTTCTTCACTGAGGACATTTTCAAGTTCCAATTTTTTGCTGTATCCATCTCTTTTACTGTTGACACCCTCAGCATTCCAGTGCATTATTTTTATTGGTCGTCTGTTTGTTTGGCCAGTAGCTCTATTCCCTTGCCTCCTGGCTCCTCGGGGCAATTGAGAAGGACTTCCAGTAACTGAGGTTGGGCCCTTTCGAGGTATAGGGCCCGGCACCGTCCCTGCCTGAACGTCCGCCACAGGGCAGGCACCATAACATTTATTAGATGCAGACATGTTTCCATTGTGTTTTATGCGTGGCAACCTGATTATCTGTGCGCCTTTTGGCTGGTTGCCTCCGTCTTCAGCACTCTGCTTACTTGGGCCGGACTATGGTCCTGCTCGAGTGGGAGTGCCCGACCAGTCTTAGTTTCCAGCCTCTGATGGCTGAACTAAGTCCCATCACCACTTCAAGGTTCTGGCCTCGATGGGGATTCATGCCTTCGAATACAAGTGTTATAAACGAATCTTGTACATTTCATATAGAGATCATAAGACAAGTTTGTACGTAAAAAATAAAGTAGAAATCTCGAAGGATCACAAGAATCACTACTTTCAATAATAAATATGAAAACATGAATGGTTTGGACATGTATGCCAACATGATTCACCGTCAAAACCGATATTGCAGAGTATAGTTGAAGGTGGAAGAAGCAGTGGAGGTCTAAGAAAACCATAGGCAGTAAATATCAAATATATATATTTGAAACAACAGACTTAAGCAAGTGACACAATTCATATACCTAGGAAACAATATACCAACAGACGGCAAGAGCAGCATAGAAAAACGCAATAGATGTAGTAAAGCATACCAAGCTCTAGAACGAATGACACCAATCTACAGAAATAAAAATGTACATTTAAACACCAAAATAGCATTATTCAAAACGATTATTATGCCAACGCTATGCTACCAATGTCAAACATGGACAACGACAGCACAAGACAAACGTAAACTTGTGACAGCTGAAACGGTATACTTATGCAGAATCCTAGGAATATCGCTGACAGAGTGAGGAATGAGGACATTAGACAAAGAACTGCACCACCCCAGTCTTGGAATATATTAAGAGGCAACACATCAAATGGTTTGCACACATCAGCAGACTACCATCAGACAGCATACCACAACAAGCTATGCTACACAGATACAGTGAAGGCAGACCTAGAGGCCGACCACAAAAACGATGAACCACCGAAATAAAAGAGGCGACAAATTCCAAAATATACCCAGCACACACAAAGGCTATCTCCAGAAAACTCTTCTACCCTTGACACTGAAAGGCAACAAGGGATTTAGCGAATAGATAGAAATTTGTCTTGGGGCTGATACTGAAAACAAAAATAACATTAAAGAAGCAAAGGTGGGTATACGGCGGTATACTCAGAAAAAAAGCACTTTCACATATATATATATATATATATATATATATATATATATATATATATATATATATATATATATATATATATATATATATATATATATATATATATATATATATATATATATATATATATATATATATATAGAGAGAGAGAGAGAGAGAGAGAGAGAGAGACTGAGGTGAACAGATAAACAGACATACAGACGAACGAAAAGACACATAAAAAGGCAGACGAGATAAACGGCATACATAGAATTCGAAAGACAGAGTGAAAGACAGACATAGAGATGTGTGGATATGAAACCTCACAGACTAACAGACATTCATACATACAACAGACAGTCAAGATGAGAAACAGACAAATAAACAATGTAAGAATTATTCAAAATACAAATTACATAATTGTCATATCCTCTCGCAGATACAACAATATCCAAAGTCTGCCTGCCAACGGTTTCCAAGGTCTCCACATCGAGCAGCTGGACCTGATGGACAATAAGATCAGCTTCATTCACAAATACGCTTTCGTAGGATTAGAAACTTCTCTGCTGTATTTGTCAATACAGATATACGCCATCCACGGTTTGCCAACCACTGCACTTTCTGGACTAAGTCGATTAAAAATCTTGATTATCAATGGATGCAGCCAACCAAACCTCCATGCAGGCTTGTTCCTCAACCTAACTAGTTTGGTAGAGCTTCAACTGATTGGTTGCAGGATATCAAACATCCAGCCTGGTGCCTTCATCACACTGTCTCATCTGAAGGTTCTTTCTTTGACAAAGAACGCTCTTCAAACCGAACACTTAGCTGAGATTAATATGTTGTTTACTCTGCTTGATCTCGATATCTCCTACAACAATATTACACATTTAACTAACCTAACATTTTCTTCTCTGTCCAAATTACGCGTTATCAAAATAAAATGTAACGGTTTGAGACATATCAATAAACAGGCATTCCAGAGTTCAGTATTTTCATTGGAAGAACTTGATTTGGCGCACAATCAACTTGACACTGAAGACTTGACATTTCTAGCAGGATTGAGATTCCTTCGGCGCCTGGATTTAAGTCAGAACAATATTGTTAATCTTTCTGGGCAATACTTCTCGGGAATGATGCACTTGAATTATTTGAATATTGCGAGCAATGAGATCATGGTCATTGATGTGCACAGTTTTCTAGGACTATGCTGTAGCTTATTAACGCTTGACCTGCATAGCAACCCTCTGAAAACTATGGGACCTGGAACATTTTCTGAGTTGAAAGTATTAGAAAAACTTAATCTTAGCAACACCAAGATTGGTGGAACATTACATGAGCACATATTTAATAGCTCAAATTCATCCATAAAGTATCTTGACATGAGCAACTCTGCCGTTGTCAGGGATGACATTCGATCATTATCCCGCTTGAACAATCTGATATATTTGGACGTAAGTAATAACATTATATCTGACATCAATTTACAAGATATGGCATTGTGGAGAAACCTGACTTATGCTAATTTCTCCAATAATAATGTTTCTATTTTTCATGTTGGAGAAGTATCAAATCTCGTTTCATCTCTTAAAGTACTTGATATTTCCTGGAACAATCTTCAGACAATTCCAGAATGCAGTTTCTTTTTCTTCAAAGACCTTCGTGACGTTCGTTTAGAGGGAAACCCTTTAATTTGTAATTGTAGCTTAGCGTGGCTGTATAAATGGATGGAGATGGTTGACTTAAGCCAACATCAAATCACTGACAGCTGGAGATGCCGCAACTCAGACGCATTAGAGTATTCCTTTGTCTCTGATCTCAGTTTAACAGATTTTAAATGTCCTAATTCTTCAGTCCAGTCGGAAAAGTGTTTAACTCAATCTCGCGTGACAGAGACACACATGTCGTGGGCAAAGACGAAGACCTTACACATACAATCATCATCATCAACGTGTGACATAATGTGTTTAAATATGTCAAGGTCACAACCGGGTTCTCTTGAGCTAGAATGGGTGCCTGCTAATAGCTCCGAATATTTTGGATATAATATCACTCTAATGAATTCTAATGACTTACACTGTGTGCAGTCTGTGTTTGTCAATACGAGCACATTGAACTACACATTCGCTGTTGACAAGACAACTGATTTAAATATATGCATCGCTGCAGTTACAGAAAAACTCATTCCATTGACGCAGGTCTGTCACGTGGTACCCACCTATATTGCACGGGAAGAAGACGACACATCTAAGATGATACGACTTAGCCACCTCATACATAACTCTTTTCTTCCTCTGCTCCTCATTTACATTTCCATCAGTATGGCAATCGTTTTTCTTGTTGCTTGTATTGTGGTGTATGTACACAGGATACAGAAGAGACCGCTTCGAGTGAAACCCTTTTACCTAACATATCCATCCTGGTACAGCATGTCTTCTGTCAGTAGCTCGTCCTCGATCCACCACAAACACTGGCCCAATTCCAGGAACTATCGCATAGAAAGCATATCCCATGAAGACATTATTGGGCCGTGCACACATAATCATGAAACAACGACGCTAACGGACTTTCCGTCCATGATTTCTACCAGAAGAGAATCTACGTTATGCAACGAAGGTCACGGCTGTACATGTAGCAATATCAATGATATACCCCATCATTTACCAGGAGAATCTGGAACTTTCCATGATGTTGATAATAGGTTTTTCTTTCACTTCTAAGTCTGTCTCACATTCCATCAATGTGAAAGCTGGAGTGTTTCAGAGCCAGTACACTGTTATAGACATTTCTACGTATGTTTTACGTCATACAGCTAGTGGGCCATTATCGTCAGGTGCCATGCTGGCAGGCGTATGCGATCATGGCTCTCCACAGCTCTCTATTTCCAGTATCAGGCCTATGTATCAGGATCGTTGTGGTTTCCCTGCCGTGTCAGGTTGTTAAACTGTCTAATATTCATTCTTTTTAGAACCACATCTCTACTGCCTCTAATTTCTCACTTTCCTGTATGTTTATTTTCCAAGACTCGCATCCATTTGTTAGTATAGAAGCTATATAGCACTGCAGAACTTTCTTCCTCACCTCTAAAAGGTCATATTACACAATATTTTTTTTCTGAATGTTTTTTTTGCCTGCCCTATTTTTATTCCAATTTCTGTTGAAATTCTTCCATTTGATGTAATCGTTGTACCTAAATATTTGAATTGGTGGACCTATTTTAATACTATATCATTCACTTTCATCTTACAAGCTGTGGTATTTTGTTTCTTTGAAATAAACATTACTTCTTTTTTCTGGATATTTAGGAAGAAGCCTTTCTTGTTACTTTCTTTCACTACTACATTAAATAATTTCATGAAGATCTTCCTCACTTTTAGCAATCAGAACAGTGTCATCCGTATATCTTATATTATTTATGGTATTTTCACCCACTGATATTCCGTGGATATCAACTATTGCAACAGGATGTAAACAGTGTTATAAACATTTCTACGCACGTCTTGCTTCAAACAGGTAGTCAGTGCACTGTTATAGACATCTCTATACAAGTCTTGCTTCAAACAGATAGTCAGTGCACTGTTATAGACATCTCTACACAAGTCTTGCTTCAAACAGGTAGTCAGTGCACTGTTATAGACATCTCTACACAAGTCTTGCTTCAAACAGGTAGTCAGTGCACTGTTATAGACATCTCTACACAAGTCTTGCTTCAAACAGGTAGTCAGTGCACTGTTATAGACATCTCTATACAAGTCTTTCGCTGTATGTGCTCCAGAATATGTATATTTCTGTATGACAGTCATTCGATATTTTTACAGTCAGTATATATCTGTAAAAGAGTTAGTTTGACTTTTTTTTTTTAAATTAAGGAATGCCGTAGCAATATGCAGCTCTTTAAATTGGTGTTTCATTAAGTGCTTTAACAAAATTAATATTATGGCCTATGTGCAATCAAGACTGCTGATGGGCTGTCCATAAACTACGTTCACAATTAGGGTGATAAAAAAAACAGTTTGCCATTATTGACAGGAATATGGAGAAAGGTTTACGTTAACAATATTGCTTTTATACACAATTAAATTATGTAAATTTGAAACATTTTTCTAAAAATCATAAAAAATCAAATCATGCTTTCTTTTTTGTTTTTTTCCTGCGAATTTATTAATAATATATTTGTACATAATGAAGCATGGGGGGGGGGATTCTTGACAGGTGTTGAAAATGGGAGAAGAGGTAGTAAATTATCAAACAATTGTTCACGTAAGTTATGAATATCCTGCTAATAATTGCAAGTTTCCTGAAGGAATTTGTAGAAAGTCCGGTCTGTTTATTATTTTTGCTGCTGCTCTTTTCTCAAGGTGTTTATGAGGTCTTTCATGCACATGTGGAGCCGATTGATTTGGTGGACGCTCGCAAGAGAGTATCTTTACATCTGCTGTTGTATCGCTTGTTGGAACATAACATAAACCTTTATCTCGTCAAATGTATTTCCCCGGTCTTGATTTAGAGGACGGTGGTACTGAAGTGTTGCAGTTGAACATCTGATCCGACAATAAAACTCCCAGGCCTTCCGCATAATTCACCGTTGTCCCCATTGCTCTTTAATATATATATATACTATGAAGGTTACAAGTGAACAACCCATTAGAGATGATAGAACCCTCTAATATGCAGATGACATTCTGGTATACCGTCAGAATAGAATGAAGAAAAATTGTTCAAATCTACAAAGTAAAATTGATAGCATTGGCCAGTGGTGCAATGCATCTGGACTTTGGTGTGCCCAAGGAAAGCAGCTATGACGATTCTTTATGAATAACCACATCGTCCATGCAATAATGCATCGGACCAATCTATGCCAAGAGATAGTACAGCGAACGTCAACTTTAAAATATCTGGAAGTGTTGTTTGAATATGCTTGTGTTTCAATGAACATTTACATTACACAATCCTCAAAGCTCATAAGGAAACATAACAATGACATTCCAGTACATATATATTCGGGAGCTGCGTAGCGCAGTGGTTAGCGCACTGGCTTCGCATATGAGTGGTCCTGGGTGCATTCCCCAGTTGAGGCGGAAATGTATTTCAGATCGCAATGGCTCCCGGGTCAATCAATCAATCAATCAATCAAGTACCATGCCGACTGGCGTAGGCGATCATGTTTCTCCACGACTCTCTGTCTCTTGTGTTGTCAATAAGCTCGGTTGGTGAGCTTCTACCGTGCCTGCCACGATATAAGTCCATCTAGTAACTTTTCTCTTTGTCGATCTCTATCTCTTCTCCCTTTGATGTTTCCAGTGGTTATTATGTGTTCAAGCTGTGTACTTCTCAGCACATGCCCCAGAAACCTTGACTGCCTGCCTCTAATGTTTGATATGATTGATATTTTTACGTCAACATCAATGAGAACCTCTGCATTAGTTTTCTTGGTTGTCCATGGTATTTTCATCATTCTTCTCAGAAACCACATTTCTGTAGCCTCCAATTCACTTTGAATTTTCTTGTTTATAGTCCATGCTTCACATCCATAACAAAGAATCGGTTCGATATAACATCTCAGCACCCGAATTCGTGTCTGCATTGATATACTTCCATTGCAAAAAATGGTTCTCTATTTTTGGAATGCTGATTTGGCTTGTGCTGTTCGACTCTTTATCTCACTTGAGCATCTACCTTCTGATGTTAACATCTACCTTCCCGGGTCAACCCAACCTTAAATAGGTACCGGATTAATCCGGGAAGTAAAGACTGCCAGGGAGAGGAGATGGCTACCGCCCTCATTTGCAGAGCCACTGAAATGTGAGATCGCTACGAAATTAAATAAATGATGTGGGTTACTTTACTTTTTCACATATATATTCAGAAGTCCAGGCTCTTATCTGTGAGAAAATTAGATTTAGAGTGAGATTTACTCACCGAGAAAACTATTTACAGATTATACTCTTCACTGAAGAGTCTGTGGGACGGCAGTGCGCAGTAGTTGATCCTTTAGCGGCTGAATGGCGATGACCAGGGAAAGTATATTGTTGGAGTCTCCAAGGGTTGCATGTATTTGTATTCATACTCATTCTATGAGTATGATTCGAAAGATTTAGTCAGCATATCCACGCGGAAAAGTCACTGGAGTCATACATGAAGTCTGTGCTGAAGAGAGCTACCTTCATTTTTGTACCTGGATGGACGTATTTTTAGGGAAATTGAACGAGCATACACAATTGCCAGCGTGACCACAGTGACTAGAGGGACTTAAATGGACCATGCCGTTATTTTGAATGCACTCGAGAAGTTAGGTCGGTTTGGTGATATGAACGTGTTTCTATTCCGAGGGAGGGATGGGGATGGAGGTAAAGCACAAACTAAAATATCGTTTGTTGTTTTTTTAAATGGACAATATATGTATGTACGTATAGGCCTATTTTATATATATATATATATATATATATATATATATATATATATATATATATATATATATATATATATATATATATATATATATATATATATATATATATATATATATATATATATATATATATATATATATATAAGAGCTGGGTTTTTTGTATTCGGAACTGAAGAATATTTTTTAAATGTTGAGTGGTAACGTTGATTGTGGCATATCCTATTCGTATCAGATTCGTTTGCCAGGTCATTTTGTACGTATATCAGAACACGGCCGGGTTAAAGTCTCGACCTGTGGACGGATGACCTAGTAGGCCGATTGTGATTATTGCATTTGAGTTTTATTGGATGGCCTTTGCTATTTTTGGCGGGCGACTCCAATTATATAGTCCTAAATAGTGTCCAACAAATTGCCAGACAATAATTAAAAACGTACCGAATGAAGACCTGTTTACTTTTTGTAGTTAGGTCTTACAGTATATCCGATGGTCACGGCCAGACCATTGCCTGCCAAATATACTTCTCTAAGGTGAGCTGGAAAAGGGTATACGATCTCAAGGTGGTCACAAAAAGCGTTACAAGGACTTGTTAAAGACCTCGCTGAAAGTGTTTGAAATAGACCAAGATACATGGAAAGAACGTGCACAAAATAGATCTACATGGTTCTCTACAGTCAAAAAAGGCGTACCATCTTGTGAAAATAGGAGAGATGCAACAGTTCAACAGCGGAGAGCAGCTAGAAAGTCATGGATAGACAAAACTTCTCTGCAGTGGTCATTCCATACCCGAACTATCAGGGCCGGATTTAGACTTAATAGGGCCCTAAGCTATTTGAGCCTGGGACATAATAGCTCAAGTATTATTATATCTCAAAAAGAAAATAAATTATGATGTGAATTATTAATATTTTTATCACAAAATAGAAGTAACAATTGTTCTGTGTCTTAAACTTAAGGGATTTGATTATCGAAATACGGATTTGGTCATAGTTTGCAATATGAAAATTTTGCCTATCAAAAATAGTTTGCAATTAAACATTTTCGCTATAAATAGTTTACCCCGTGATTCGAATGCAACGTGTTTTTATTTCTTTATAATTCATATTACAAATAAACTATTAATGTTCGTCAAAATTCAAACTTCATTCGACTATATCAATTAATTATTTGTCATAATATGAAAACATTTACTTGCCAATCATCTACATTCACGTCGCGACTCACACCACCCGAACTTACACACTACACAAGCACGATTTAAAAACAAAACTAATCACAACACATGCGGGGTGCAAAGGGAACGCATTGCTCTAGGCGGACCCAGGGTTAGCAGATAACCAAGATCCCAAATGTACCTCCACGCGGTGCACCCTGGAAACAGAAATACAGCAGCTCGAGCTGATTCTGGCCAAATCATTTGGGGATCGTGTCCGAGAATGTGGAGGTAGCAGATGGAAAGAGATTTGACTGCACAAGAGACAGACAATATCTCTGACACCACCAGCATCACCACATATAGCGACACTGTCGACATACAGTGACGCTAGTCAGTCCTGTCCGAACATTGGAGGGGCGGCCAATGTAAAATGCGCGTAAAGGTAGATGCATGGCGAGAGACAAATAGATTTCATACCGAGTACAATGAAACAATGAAAGGGCAGACCAGCGCTAGAGGGCAGCGCGAACTGCAAATAGAAAGTGAAAAGTCCCTAAGAAAGGGGAACTACAAGCTTAGTCAGCTCGAGGCGAGCTTCTAGTTACCTGAGTTCCTTACAGGCAGAGACCCAGACCCATTCATTGGCATTTGGTAAAGCAAGAAGACCTAATCCAACTCTAATGTCGAGCCTTCCTAAACCGGAAATATGCTCGCGAAGAGAAAGGGTTCTGTACCCGATGGGCTTAGGCAAGAAAGGGACAACGATGGTAGTCCTGGTCCAACTCTACTGTCAAGGTTTCCTATACCGGAAGTACACTTGCAGAGAGAAATGGTTCCGTACCCGATGGGCTCAAGCACAAAAGGGACAACGATTTAGCCCTGCCCCAAACTCTACTGTGAGGTTTTCCTACACCGGAATTACACTTGAAGAGAGAAAGGGTTCAATACCTGATGGGCTCAGGCGCTATTGGGACAAGGACTCTCAGCTCGAGAACGCCTTGCTCTCAAACGCGTGGTGTGAGACTCGAACTTGGACAAGGGGTACACGATGTCGGTGAATGACACCTCGGCTAAGAGGGCGAAAGAGCCAGGATCTAACTCCTCTGTTGAGTTCTTCCCCTTAAGGAACCAGGCTCACGGATGAGAAACGATTCAGTACCCAATGAGCACAGGCACAGCACGTCCAATTACACGAGGCAAGTTCATAGATAGTGGAACACCTCGTGCGAGACAGACGAGAGCAAAAATCGTCTGGGCGAAGAGTCGCCACTACGCGTGCTTGGAGACAGATATAGAGGCTGTCACAGGCTAAGGGTAGCCCACCCGAATTGTCAAGGCATGCCGAAATCGGATGTGCTAGGCCTACAAGGCGCATAACGGTGGCACAACGTAATCACGCTCCCGGCGGAAATCGCCCTGATATCCGTGATGGTTACAATGGAGCGAACGCAAAACAAACAAACAAACATCACATGCTTCTTTACAAATGAAACACAGAACACAGATCTCGTCCATCTGCAATGTCTCATTAAGAGACACATGGTGTGCACATCACATACATTATTGACATGTTTTTCTTTAAATACGTCACGGAACGTTGCCATTGGAAACTAAGAAAAGCGATTTATATTTTTGAAATACTAAATACTGAAAATTTCAAAAATCCCGGTTTTCATAAACCCAAACCCTGTATTTTGAAGCAATCTTTTCAATACTCGGTATTTTCGAGAGCCGGGAACTTTGCGACCCCTAGTAGCTATCAACCTATCATTTTTTGGGGATGTAGTGATTTCTATGCAATATAAATATGCTCAGTAGTTTACCGTTGGTTCCTGAGCTGTCCAGATTCATAATTGCACGCGGTGGGATTTGGGCCTGGTATCTTGGTCATCACAAAGCCGTACTGAGAGGCACAAATCTAGAATTTACCATAACTATACAAAAACTAGATATTGTTCTCTACACAATTGTTTCGGAGGAAAATCAATATATTTTACGTTCTATTCCTTTTTTTATGAGAGTGAGTTGCCTAGTATCGATATCTAGCTTTGAAGACTACGAATGACGCTTTTTAAAATAGCACCCAAAAAAATTTATTAAAAAACCGTAGGAAAACATTTTTACTGCTAAAGATGATACTTATAGACATTGCTATCTGCAGCAGACGTAAACAGTTATTTGAAACGGGCTTCATTAAACTTCTTTTTTTTCAATTTAATTTTTTTTTCAATTATATTTTATTTTTACTTCCACTGTTTTCTTGGAAATATACTTTTACATTCTTTGTGATTTGTCAAACAAGATGTCTCTGAAACTGTAAATTTAAATTAAGTACAATTTGAAGCAGTTGTCTGTGAATTATCTATGATAGACCTACACCTTTGCACATGACATAGAAAAATATATACCGTGTAATTAGAAATTAGCTTTAGGACCAACATGCCCATATAATGAGACAGGAATGCTATAAATTTCACAAATGTACATTTTAAAAACTCATAACAAATGAACCCCCATCAACCTTTGTCATTTTTCTAAGACATCTCAATCAATATAGGATAAAGCTACTTACTGTGCCAAATTTCAGTGAAAACCATGAGGAAATAACATATGATTTTTGTTTAATACGTAGGCCGCTGTATGTTTTATTCTTTGTGGGGGCCATTTTGGATAGTTAATTTTCATAAATGATAAATGTATTTTGTTGAACAGTGTTTAGAATTCATAATAATATAATACCCATGGTTGCTTGATTAAACACAAAAGAAACTGCAATTTGTTGTATAATAAATTGTCCAACATCGTATATATGTTCTGTTGAAAATTATAACGTAAGACGTGTTTTGGTTTATGTCATCTTTACCATATCAGAAACAAAAATTAATGCAGCCCTTAACTGGGATTTTGCGGTTCTGGAGAATATAGTTAAAAGAAACATCATAAAACCTGACATACTAAATCAAGAAATGGAAGCACTCTTAAAATCAAGCTCTAATAACAAATCACTAGGGGGTAGGTAGTAGTAGGTAGCTAAATCACCAGGTACAAGCGGTATAACTAATCTAGTGGTAAGAGTATGTACGGAAACAGGAGTGAAATGGTAAGCAAAGTTATTCAAAAGAGTAATGCAAAATAAGTTAAATTGGTATTTAGTAACCTATTTAACTTATTTTGCATTACCATTTATTAGTTTGGTTACTGCGGCACCCTCCATTTTGTCAGACACCTTTCGACCTTTTGGTTATTTATATTATTCAAAATAGCATGGGTAAAAAGAAGAGTACCAGAAGACTGGCAAAAATGTGCAATAGTCCCAATATGGAAGAACACAGGAAACAAAAGAGAATGTGAATCATACAGAGGTATCTCCCTACTAAGTCATACAGGATAAATGTATGCAAAAATAGTAGAAACACGCATAAAATACGTCACATGCCCACAAATGAGCACTTCCCAATTTGGATTTAGGAGAGAAACAGGCTGTATAAGTGCTCTTTTTTCCTTGAGACAACTAAGTGAAAAAGCTATAGACACGATCAAGAACTAAACACAATATTTATAGACCATGCAAAATAATTAGATAGTCAATAGAAATGCTATATTGAAAACACTAGAAAACTATGGAATCAAGGATCAGTTACTAGAAAATACAAAAGCCCTTTAACTACCAAAGCTCAGTAAAAATACTCGACGGTATGATTTCATCTTTCGAAACAAAATAAGGGGTAAGACAAGGATGTGTGCTCTCATCTATACTTTTTAACATATACATGACATAATAACGAAAAAGTCACAAATCAAGAAAGTAAACAGTACAGAAATAAGAGAAGAATCTGAAGAGGAATTAAATAACACATTCAGCGAATTGCTAATTGCTGATGATCAATGTATTATTTACGAAGATGAACAGCAGTTTAACAAACCATATTAACGCACTTACGACAACATACACAAAGTAAACCATGTAAGTAAATACGCAGAAAACAGAAACAAAGAAAATCAGCAAGTCACCAAATACAGTGAACAAAACAAAAGTGAAAAAACTTCTGAAATTTAATGCATGGGAAGTATATTCACAGACAACGGAAAATTAGATGCCATAAAGCAAACATAGTGACATACCAGTTATCACCATTGCTATTCAACCCAAATATCAAGACGGAAGTCAAGAGGCAGATGATAAAACGTATTTTTATGCTAACACTTTGATATCAATGCCAGAAATGTGCGCCGACAGTAGCCATGCAGAGACAACGTACAACACATGAGATGAAATGCCCGAGAGAAGTCGCAAGTGTGAACAAACTAGATAACATAGGAAATGACGATTTTACGTGAAGAATCGGTATAAGACCATGCACAGAATGCATTGAGAAACAACAGATAAAATGATTTGGACACCCTATGAGAATGAACCATAACCAACTACCAACAAGAACATATACCATGATAAGATCCGGATAAAAGGACAGATGAAGACCTAGAAGAAAATGGATAGATAATATCAAGATAATCAATCAATCAAGTGCCATGCCGAATGGCATATGCGATCATGCTTCTCCATGACTCTCTGTCTCTTGTGTTGTCAATAAGCTCGTTTCGTGGCCTTCTTCCGCCCGTGCCACAATACTAGCCCATCCAGCAACCTCTCTCGTCCCCTGTTTCTTCTCCCCTTGATTTTTCCAGTGGTTATTAAGTGTTCTAGCTGTGTTCTTCTCAGCACGTGCTCTAGAAACATTGACTGTCTGTCCCTAAGATTTATTTTTTTACTCCAGCATAACAGAGAACATCTGCATTAGTTTTCTTAGTTGTCCATGGTATTTTTACCATTTTTCTCAGAAACCACATCTCTGTAGCCTCTAGTTCGTTTTGATTTTTTGTTTTTTGTTTACAGTCCATGCTTCACCTACATAAAAAAAATAATTAGTTCAATATAACATCCCAGCACTCGAATTAGGGTCTGCATTGATAGTGTTCCAATTACACAAAATATTCTCTCTTTTTGTTTTTGTGTTTTTGGAATGCTGATTTGGCTTGTGCTGTACGGCTCTTTATCTCACTTGAGCATCTACCTTCTGATGTTAACAGGGTGCCAAATATTTCATTTTTTCAACCTGTGTTAATTTTGTGTCATTAATTATTGTTTCATCTTGGTGGTGTATGTCTCTTCGAGATAACCATTATTTCTGTTTTCTTCTTGTTTAAACCGAAACCTTTGTTTTTACTTTCTTTCACTACTTTATCTAACAGGGCTTGTAGTTCCTGTTCACTTCCTGCAATCAGTACTGTGTCGTCAGTGTATCTCTAGTTATTTATATTTAGCTATTTATATATCATCCCACTGTTATTCCTGGCATTTCTTCTATATTTCGCATAATATATTCTGTATACAGGAAGAAAATATCCGGAGACATCACATAACCTTGCCTGACACTCAATTCTATCTTTTAAAATATTCCTTTGGTGTTGTTAACTCTCATCACAGACATCCCTCAACAAATATGGATTAAAAACAGGCAAGGCAACAAATTTGACCTCGGATAGATAGCTAAAACTCCCAGTAACCATATATTCGCTTAACAGCAAATGTAGATGTTCTGACCATCATCCACCTGGGGATAGACAATTGTCATGTGACGTATTCCTTCCAGAACGTTGTCTTCCCAATGAACTCTCAACCTCTCTCTGTCTTGGGCGATGTGGTTTGCATTTTCTAGCGATGTATTCATGTTATCTTTAATGTCGTCAGTCCATCGGCTTCTTGGCCCTTTCTCCTCTTCCCAGGTACTCTTCCCTCCATTATTTGTCTCTCTAAACAGTTGTGTCTTTTTATATGACCAAACAGGCGTAGTTTTCTTTTTGTTATTGTGTTTAGTAGCCAACACTCTGTAATATTCAATGTGTTTATAATGTCTGAGTTTCTGATTTTATCCTTCCATGATATTCTAAGTATCTTCCTGTAGCATTTCAGCTCGAAGGCGTTGATCTTCTTTGCCGCTGTTTTACTTAGGATCCATGTTTCACTGCCGTATGTTGCAACTGGAAAAATAAAAGTTCGTAACATTAGCACTTTCGTTTCTATTTTGTTGTTTTTCCATATGTTTTTCAGCCGTGTCATTTTGCAATATGCCATTGCCAATCTCTTCCTTATTTCTGCCATGCAGTCTCCTGCACCGTTGATGTTTGCTCCTAGGTATTCAAATTTATCCACACATTCTATCTCGGTATTATCTATTCTGATTTTTGGTTGTTGTGTTGTTATATCTGTTGACATGATTTTTTGTTTTTTGCGTGTTTAAATACGAATTTTGTGCTTCGCTATATTTCTTTGTGTTCTTGATTAGTTGTTCCAATCCCTTTATATCATTTGAAAGAAGCACTGTATCGTGTTGTTCCTTCCCGAAAGTAATGGCAACCTACGGGAATATTGTACCTAGAAATTTCCAAGGGATAGACAATAGACAATTAAAAAAACGATTACCGGTATTGTCATTTTTTGGAACAAGCCTAATTTTGTGTTTTTTTTTAAAATATTTATTTTAAACAAAACAAGTTGGCAACACTGAACATTATTGAGCACGAATGTCCTTGCAAAATATGGCTTCGTGAGAGAGTAATTTAATTTCGTCGTTCTGGGATTTACGTTATAATTTACAATTGTATTCATTATGGTATCATATATATTTATAATTATGTGAACAACAACGTGCCCAACAACGGTACGCCACAACAATAATCACTCATAGGATATTGATCATATTCTAATCTTTTACTAACTAATTAATTTGGGCAAGAGAACTTAGATTAGAAGTCTGAATCTATACAATTAATTGATAATTAATTGAATTGATTGATAATAATGATATCATTCATTACATATCATATTATATTATATAATATATGATATATAATATATAAATCATATTATATATATTAATTATATCAATCATGATTCATATTGATATGCCGCGATATGGACTTGGGGTTGGTATTGAATTGCACTGACTCAGTGGTAAAGTAAAGTCAACTGACGTAAAAAGAAGTACTGTTGACAACAGTGTACTGACTACTGTTGTTATGTTAGTAGTATTAGTAATACTAGTGTAGTCAATATTGACAATATGCGGGAAGTCTAGACTAAAATCACATCTTTTTAGGGGCGCGGTGTGATCTGCACTGAAGACATGATGAACCAATAAATCCATTGCTGCATGATTTTAATTTTTAACAAATCCTCTGTGCTTCTATATTATATTATAATATAATAATAATGATATAATTATTCATTTACTAGTGTATTCTACTAGCCTAGTGCTGCCTTCATAGCCTCATTTTGGATTCTTTCCAATTTATCCATTTGTGTCTGACAAAGTTTGAAAGTAATCTTATCAATCTACAACTAGCGGCATTCTACTGATTAGACTATATATTAAAATTATCATTTTAATTAGTGATGGTTGTTGGCATTGATTGTCATGTTGACAACGACAACACTATTGTATTGTGTTTAAAAAAAGTCATCATAAGCTTTTGGATTTTGGTGAAAATGCAGTATAGGTCTCCGTTGGGCTATAGCCCTAAATAGCATTAACGTCACAAATTTCCCTTGAAAAGCCAATCATATCGATTCACGCCTTAGACGAGAATTCTTAGAGAGTTAATTATTAATTCTGAACACTAATTCTAATCCTTCTCCCCCCAAATCTATAAACTAATTCTAATTTTAACTAGGTCGGCTGTTTTGCCTTCTTGTTGCCAACATGAATCAGCTGACACATCTCTTCATGAATTCAGTCATTGTCATTTATAATAAATAGATGGACACATAAAATCGATGTTAGTCTCATTAAACAGGATGTATGTTACATTGTATTGTCACAGTTTACAAGGCTGCAGCTATTAGTCCAACACATTTTCTTTTCAGCAAGAAATTTTTGAGTATACTTCCTTCCTTGATGTTTACTCGCTTAACTAAATGCATTCCTATTACCAGGGACGCCACACATAGGAGGAGTAGGTTTTCGTTAGCTCAGAAATAACCCTGTTTTTGTTTTGATTAATGCATTCAAGTTTTATCAGTCTTAATGATTAATTCAGTAAATTTAGGTATTCATTCACTGAATGATTGTGCCAATTTTAATGAATAATTCAGTCATTATTATTAATTATATTTTTAAATATTAGTTCAGTCACTGGTTAATGTTAGTGATTAATTTAGTCAGTGCTAAAGATTAATTCAATTAATATTAGATGATTAATTAAGTCTTAGTTAACATAATAAATCTGATTACCTTGTTCCTTAATTTTGTCTCATCTGCAAAATTAGTTTCCACAAAATAAAGATGATGTCATTGTAAACACTAGGATCATAATATTGACCAAGTTACAAACAAGTGTCAGTTTTCATTGACACACAGACTCAATAACAGTATATGACAACAGAACAATGGCCACTTGGTGTATCCTTAACAGCATGTTTCAACGGTTGAAAAGTAGCAAGCACGTTCTAGATACCTCTGTCAAGGCTTGTATTCAAACCAAAAAGTCTCAAAGAACATTATTGGATTTAGATGGACGATACACTGGAGATCTGAATTCTCGTCTTGTCCATGTTGGTAGTAGATACATGAATAAGAGACTGCCATCAGGTGTACCTCAACGAAGGGTAAGTAATCTGCTAATCTGATTGTTTTTATGCCAGTTCCTTATGTTACTGCCATATTGTGTGAGCTATGAACATTAAAAAAAATTATCAATCCTATAAAGTAACATCATCATTAAGTGCCGTCTCCACATCGAAGGTTGGCTGCAACAGACGTCCAACATCCCGTCTCTTGTTTGGTGGTACACTATGCTAGACTTTAACCTATCCATCGTGTGATATTACTCTCCCACTTGTATCTCTGCCTACCTCTTGCTCACCTCCCTTTGACTTTACCCTCAAGTAAGATCTTCAACAAGGTGTCATGTCTTTTATTGTGTACAAAATATTTTATTTGTTTGATCTTTATTTCTTTTAATAATTTCTTTATTTTAAGTGTTGTTGGAACTTCTGTGTTTGTTTTCTTCTCTTTCCATGATGTTCTCTCTTTTCTTCTATAAATCCACATCTCAAAGGCATCAATTCTGTCTTATAATTGTTTGTTTATTGTCCACGGTTCTGAGCCATAAATTAATATAGAATAGATGTAGTATTTTATACCTCTCATTTTTAGCTTGTTTGTAAATTGTTTAGATGCTAATATTTTCCTCATGTCATTGAAAGTAATTTTATCCAATCCTATTCTCCTTCACTGTTTCACATCTGCCATAATTTGTGATTATATGTCCAAGATATTGATAATGTTCTACTTGTTGTATTTTCTCTCCATGCATGTTTATGTTAAGCGCTTGTTCTTTAGTGATTATGCTGATTATCATGGTTTTTGTTTTTTTGGATGTTTATATCCACTCTATATTCTTTATTTATCAACTCGATCTATTAGTCTTTGTAGCTCCTGTTCATTTTCTGCTAAAAGAACAGGGTCATCTGCATATCTCAGGTTGTTTATTATTTTCCCACTGATCTTGAGTCCTGGTATTCCTACTATATGTTTAAAGATATTCTATGTGTAGATATTAAATAGACTGGGTGATAAAATTCATCATTGTCTTACTTACCCCTCTTCTTATTTCTATGTATGGTGAGTAGCTGTTTTTACACCTTATTGATGCAATTTGGTCCCAATATATTTCTAATCAGTCTGGTGTCTTTTCCATCTGTGCCTATTTCTTAAAGACATTCAAGTAATTTGTGAAGTTGGACTGTCAAAGGCCTTGTTGTAGTCTATGAAGCAAATATAAATACTTTTTTGGACCTCTATATATTTATCTATCAATAGTCAGATACTGAGTATAGCTTATCTGATTCCTTTGTTTTTCCATAAACTGAATTGCTCTTCAAAGACACTGTATTCCCATTCAAGCACTGTACCAGTCATCATACTTGTGGTCATGTATCAAATATTTAATCGCCCTCTGTATCAATAATCATGATGATGATGTTCCTCCTTTGCAAGCGAAGATGAGCATGGCATGAAAAATAATAAATGCAATGAAAAAATAAATAAATAATAATTAAAATTGGTAATTATCTAATTTGGTTTGTGAATTCGTAGATGCCAGATCAGTCCGCTTCGTGCACGGAAAGTTCTATTGCAGTGTGCAGGAGTGCTGAAGATTCGGGGTAGGAGAATTTTCTGATTTGTCCTTCCGCTTCTTGTGCTTGTGGATTGCCCGTGTGTTCTTACTTTTTCAAATTAAGATCGTGATGCCAGCAGTGATCTGGGTGTGCCAGGCTGAGCGATCAAGTGATGTAGTCTCCCAGGAGCTAGGATCGATGCTGCAGTGCTTGAAAGAGCTTTTTAGGTGATCCTTGAAGCGCTTTTTCTGCCCTCCACTTGAACTTTTACCTTCGCACAGCTCCCCATAGAATAATCTCTTTGGAAGGCGCTTGTCTGGCATACGGACGATATGGCCAGTCCAGCGGAGTTGGGACCTCGTCAGCAGTGCATGGATGCTTTGCATACGGAACGTCTGAAGGATTTCCGTATCTGGTACACGATCCTGCCAACGTACTCCCATGAGGTTTCGTAGGCACAGAAAGTGAAAAGAGTTAAGCTGTCGAGCGTGTCTCGCATAGACAGTCCAACAAGACGCAGCATAAAGCAGTGTTGGTAGAACCACTGCGCGGTACACGTCTAACTTAAATCAAGCATTTAATCAGCCGAATGTATCAATCATCAAGCATTTAATTAGCCCACTGTATCAATCATCAAGCATATAATTAGACCACTGTATCAATCATCAAGCATATAATTAGCCCACTGTATCAATCATCAAGCATTTAATCAGCCCACTCTAATCAATCATCAAGAATTTAACTTTCCCACTGAGTTATGGAGGGCAGAGCACCTGGTAAAAGGAGAAAGGGCAGATAGAGAAGATGGACTAACAACATTAAAGATAATATGAATATGTTGTTAGAATAAACAAACCACATGGCCCAAAATAGAGAGAGTTCAGGGAGTTCATTGGGAAGATAACGTCCTGGAAAGAATATGTCACTTGACACTGTATCAAGGATTTAACATAGCACATTTCACTACCTCTACCCTCTAGCAAATGTAATTATCTGAGTGCCGTCTAACATATTAATGTCATTTTGTGTATATGATGTTATATTATGTTATACCCAATACATATATACTTTATATTTGTGCATTATGTCCAGTTTCTGTGAACAAATGAAATCCTTTGATCTGTGTCGACATACTAATTATTGTGTCTTGAGAATTTTTTTTTTACCACTTCAGACATTATACTGGATACAGCATTAAATATCATCTGTCTTAAGAGTGCAAAATACTGCAATTTCACACTTAAATCATGCCAATTATATGATAAATCAATCATGTGTAATTGAGGTCTTAGAATTGACTGTAATCATCATTAAAAATATGTGTAAGTTGTGTGTTGACAAGTAGTATTTGATATATATGGCAAATAAACAAATATTGAAACCAATGGCTGCATTTTAATGAAAAAATTATTTAATAGTCTAAACCATTTCTAAACGCACATTTTAAATTGTATGTTATATATTTGCTGAGATACATCATTTTGAAGTATGAGACAAAGCAAGTGAAACATGCTATATCTCTCCATTGAACACTTAACCAGTCAAGTATACCATCATTTAAACATTTTGTCAGTGCAGTGGTTGAATGCAAAATCATTATTTATCAAATGATTTATCTGCAGAAACCACTGAAAGTATCAAAGGGAATCAAGCTGGATAGAGTGATGGTACACAACAACATGACAATCAAAGAGCTGGCTGTAGCTATGAAAAAATCCACAGGTAATTTATGCATGCAACTGATAGATAAAACTTGTATATTGTCTTGCACTTGTGATAGTTGATATTGTGCCTTATGCCTATGATACAATAACTCTAGTCTTACACCTGTGATACAACTCTTGCCTTTCAGCAGTGTTACTTCTTCTTCTGCAATCAGTTTTCTATGCTCATAAGTCTATACAGGAAGGTGGGCCGCCTCCATGAATTCAGTCGTCAGCAGGAGGTCCTCACGGTTGCCCCACACCAGTGTTACAATAGCACAAGTTTTACACCTGTGATACAACTCGTGCTTTACATCAGTGTTACAATAACACAAGTTTTACACCTGTGATATAACTCTTGCTTTATACTAGTATTACAATAACACAAGTTTTCTTACTAGTGTACCATTACTATATGTTCTCTTACTAGTATATCTTCACTATATGTTCTCTTCAATCAATCAATCAATAAACCCATAACCCTTCAGGGTCATAGAGGTACCACATTGGATGCTTCAGCACACCGAGTCCTCCAGCGAATTCTATCCTCAGCGATGCGGACGAGTGTGGAAATATCTTGCCCTGTCCATTCCTTGATGTTGTCTGTCCATGTCTTTATTTGCCCTCCTCTGCTTCTTCCACCCTCAACAGTTCCCTGCAGTATTGTTTTTTGACAAGGAATCATGCCTGCATACATGTCCGAACCATGCTAGTTTTCGTCGTTTCACTATTGAAAGCAATGGCTCCTGGACACCTGCACACATCTCTACTTTATTTCTTACGTACACATTGGTCTTATGTTCCCTATAGGAAATTTGTATAATTCTTCTGTAGCATTTATACTCGAAAGCCTGTAATCTTCTCTCCATGTCCGCAGTGAGTGTCCAACTCTCACAACCATACAACACAACAGAAAGCACCAGCGACATATACAGTTTGATTTTCACTCCAACACTGATGTTGCTTTTCCAAATCACAGTTAGCCTTGACAAAAGGATGCTAAAGCCATCTCCAGCCTTATTTTTAGTTCTGCTTTGCATTTACCATCGCTGCATATATGTTCTCTTATTAGTGCAGCATCACTGTTTGTTCTCTTATTAGTGCAGCATCACTGTTTGTTCTCTTATTAGTGCAGCATCACTGTTTGTTCTCTTATTAGTGCAGCATCACTGTTTGTTCTATTATTAGTGTAGCATTACTGTATGTTCTATTATTAGTGTACCATTACTGTATGTTCTGATATTAGTGTAGTATCACTGTATGTTCTATTATTAGTGTAGTATCACTCTATGTTGTCATTGGTGTACAATCACTGTATGTTTCTCATTAATGTACCATCAGAAAACCTTAGTAGATGGCATGCCATTATATTGCGGTTCTCTTATGGAGCTTTATAGCATATATCATCCATAGAATTGTGCTTTTCATTTGTTGTTGTATTTTGTGTTTGTTTTTCTTTTTTCTTATATACATTGTTATTAGTATATATATATACCAAATATTCAAGGAAAAAGGATTGTCATATCCTGAGTCACTGTGCCTTTATGATGGGCCTCAGCCCATCATAAATATGCATGCATCTATATATATATATATATATATATGCATGCATCCTCTGTGGTGGGGCCAGAGATGTACTGTGTAGAATTATGGAAGGCAAAACTGACTGCAATGTTTTGCTGAGGCCCATCATAAAGGCACAGTGACTCAGGATATGACAATCCTTTTTCCTTGAATATTTGGTTGCATGGCTCGAGCCATATCGAAGATCAGCATAACCAGCAGACATTTGGTGGCGGGGATTGAGCATAGTGAACCCTATCTTGGCTGCAGTGGCTCGGAGCAGTGCATGGATAGAAACTTACCTTCCTGTTGGTGTAATAGTTATTTTCTGGCTCTGACCAGGGGTTGGTTTAAAATCCACAGAATTCCCAGCACTATGATGTCATTAAAACAATGGCATTGAGTCAAAGGGCATAGGTCCATAGACCACTGGATCACCAACCAACCATCAGTGTATGTTCTCCTGTTAAGGTACTGTTGCTGTATGTCTGTTACTGCTGACATTTGTGTTAACTCAACTGTATTGTATATCTACTATCTCACAGATCATGTCTATGATGCACTTCTAGTTATCCCAGACACAGAGAACTATGACCATGATAAAGCAGGTATGTCTTATCACTTAGTAATTTAGATGAAGCTGCAACAAGAGCCTTGCAGCTGTAGTTTGTGATAGATTTACTTTGATGCAATGATTAATCTGTATAATGCAAGATTAACAAAAAAGCAATTTTCCCCCTGCCACCAGTCTCTTTAAGATTTTTTTTTGGTGGGTGTTTGGGAAATGCAATTACTTTTTTTGTTTTTAGAGATTTTAAAATGATTTTTGCTCATGTAAAAAAAAAAGAATTTCATACTGCAAATATGTATGTGATTTTATTTGTGTATACGTGAGGTGTGAGAAAGTAGTAGAGAGGTTTTTTCACAATATAAAAAAAACAGCAAACATAGGTTACTGTTTGGAAAACACAGTAGAATTTTTGTTCTTAGAGATTTTACAATAATTTGTGTACATGTAAATAATTTAATACTGCATATATTGGTGTAGGTTTTGTTTCTGCATGTGTGATAAAAGAGGCGTGAGGACATTGTAACGGTGAGAAAAGGGAATAAAGAAACAATTTAAAAAATCAAAAAAAAAATATCAAAATATTAATCACCTATATTGTCCGCTGTGGCAACTCTGATAACATATGTTTACATACCTAAGTCTATTTCAGTTATTTAGTTTCATAAACAAACTAACATAATATTGCTGGGGAAATAAACACAACATATAGGTAACTTGCCTTGTTAAAAAAAGTGTTCTCTAGACTTAGACCTAGTCCTATCTGTAATCCCGTCAATACATTAGGTCTATACTTGTTCCATGTTATTTCATAACGAACCCAACATGTTACTATATCTTCTTTGAAAACAAATTTAATTCCCAAGAATTCTTTACTATCAGAATCACAATCCGTAATGATTTTACATCCATTATACATATTGATGGCCATTGTAACTCAATTGATTCCATTCTGGACAGACTTCTCTAGATTTACAATTCACTGTCAAACACATTCTCCTGTTTTTACATCCATTATATATATTGACGGCCATTGTAACTCAATTGATTCCATTCTGGACAGACTTCTCTAGATTTACAATTCACTGTCAAACACATTCTCCTGTTTTTCATGTATTTGTCATCATGACATTACCTTTTATCATTTTTCCTATTTTTCATAGACCATACTGATATCTGAAGTAGAATACCACTGCTAATGATTTGCTGATTCTGGTCACATGGTATTAGTGATCATATGATTTTCACGTCTCTGAATAGGGAAGCATAGCAATGGTAGAGTCCACTTGCAGTGAGCGTCGTGAACCTGATAAACCTTCAGTGAGTCCACTTGCCAGGGGCACTGTGAATGTTAAGACTGATTCTGAGAGATAGGTTTCATTGTGATTTGTTCCTACATCTTCTAGTGCCATATGTAGAAGACTCTTCAGTCCATGATTGTCTTGGGGGGGAGTGGGGATGTTCTTTCATATTTTGCCAACTAGCTAATCATCAATTATTAGCCATCATTATTATAATCATCATTCTCCAATTAAGTTATTATGTCTTGAAGGATGTCGACATACCAACATTTATCAAAGGATGCAAATGGTGTAAGTAGAAAATATTTTTTTAATATAACAGGATTGGGCAAGAAGATTTCGGGAAAGGTGACTAGTAACATATGATCTAGCACGTATTCCTGCATCCATATTGGTGACAGTTTGTTCTGTCACAACAACAGGAGCCTGACCCTGCCATGGAATATAATTTGTTCCTTTATTGTTCCATTTAGAGAACCACTACTCTCTCTCTCAAATTATTTTGCAAGGAACAGTTGAGGGTAGAAGGAGAAGAGGAGTTAAGAGAAAAACCAGGAATTCATAACATCAATGAATGACTGAGGACAGTGCTGTTTGGCGGGCATTTGGTGCTGATGTATCCAGTGTGGCACTCCTACAACCCTGACGGGTTTTGCGTCATTATTTTTATTCAGTCCAGAGAATGGAAATGCATTGTGTTGCAGTTTTATTTGTGCCAATGGCTAGACACATCCGTCTTCGGCTGAATAGTTAATGCAGAATTCCTTTAATCATAATGTCGTACTTATTCATTATCCTCTCAAATACTTTATCGTGGGTGTACTCTCTCTCTTTCTCTCTCTCTCTCTCTCTCTCAACTGCAAAGTTTTAAGTAAATCCATGGGAGGCACAAGTAAGTAAAGATGCCATTCATTCATACTGACAACAGCCATTTTGGATCTTTGGTGCATGAAAATCAGACAATTTCCATATGGGTTTACCCAACTGTGCTCCATCTCTCAACAATTCAGCAGGTTGCTTGCTAAAGAGTATCACTTTAGCACACAATTCAACAGGCTGCCAGCAGAGAGTATCACTTTAGCACACAATTCAACAGGCTGTCAGCAGAGAGTATCACTTTAGCACACATGGTTGGTTGGTTGGTTGCTGATCCAGCGGTCCATGGACTCATGCCCTTTGACCCAATGCCATTAAATGGCATTATATTGCTGGGAAGTCTGTGCATTTTCGACCCACCCTGGGACAGAGCCAGAGAATAACTATCACACCTCCAGGAAGGTAGGTTTCAACCTATGCACTGCTCCTAGCCACTGTAGCCAAGATAGGGTTCACTGTGCTCATTCCCCGCCACAAATTGACTACTGGTTATGCCGAACTTCTCTATTGCTCCAGGCATGCAACCAAATGTTCACGTCAAAAGGATTGTCAAGTCCTGCATCACTGTGCCTCTATGATGGGTTTCAGCCATAGGAAAATAGTGTGCTGTCAGTTTCCTCCTCCCCAGTGCTGCACAGTACATCTCTGGCTCCCTCCCAACCACAGAGGGTGCATACATATATATTCAGGCAAACATGAAACACATTTCAACAACAAAATAAAAGCATAATTGTATAGATGACATGCCATGAAGCTTCTATAAGAAGATAACCTCAATATAACGGCATGTCATCCACTAAGGTTTTCTGTTGCATGGGTGGTATGTCTAGTGGGCCATTGGTGAGACCCACAGACGCAACCACATGTGTACAATGGCACACATAATTCACCAGTTTACCTGCTAATAATACCACTTTAGCACACAATTCAGCAGGCTGCCTGCCTGCCAAGAGTACTACTTTAGCACACAATTCTGCAGACTGCCTGCCTGCCAAGAGTACTACTTTAGCACACAATTCTCTAGCATCAAGCAATAATTCCCAGTGATCTCTGAATAAATGTATTTGTGAATATGACACCACCTCCCAATAGCGAAAGTGTGACCTCTTGCATAAATTCAAGTGCTTTAACGAATATACTACAGATATACCCAATTTTGATATTATCAGAAGTATATAACTTTATAGAAGTTGAGAGCATTAGCAATACTGGTAGTTAATGAAAGTATATGATAAAGTTGATAGTATTAGTATGAGAATGTATTAAAGGAAAATATACTTTTTGGGTTGACTAGATATTCTGAAAAAGTAAATCACAAATGTATCATTTTTAAACATAGTTGCCACTGCATTTGATACAAGTTCTCCAGTGCCTTTAAAGTTCTTGGATTCCTGTGGAAAAGTTACCTTGGTCATGCGTTACATGTTGCACATCTCATCAGACCTGAATATCTAACTGCCATGGCGCCTATCTTGCGATTGCTTTGAGTTAATGTAGAATGTCGTGGATGGTGTGAAATGCTGAATTGTTGCCTACCTTGTTGATCCTTAACTGATGTCTAGATGTTCTGTAATGTAATTCACAGCCAATTGTATGTCTTCTTGCTTAATGGTTGCAATCGACTCTGGAGTCACTACTTATTTGTGCATGACACTGCCATATACTCTCTGTCGCAGAACTCACACCATTTTGAAACTTCCTAGTCCACTCATAAACTTGCTGGAATAACAGGCATACATCACTATACTGGATCTTCTGTGATAGGTACACACCACCATACTGAATCTTCATTGATAGGGCACACATCACCATACTGGATCTTCTGTGATAGGTACACATCACCATACTGGATCTTCATTGATAGGTACACATCACCATACTGGATCTTCTTTGATAGGTACACATCACCATACTGGATCTTTATTGATAGGGCACACATCACCATACTGGATCTTTATTGATAGGGTACACATCACCATACTGGATCTTTATTGATAGGGTACACATCACCATACTGGATCTTCATTGATAGGGTACATGTCACCATACTGGATCTTCATTGATTAATGAAACTAATAATTACACTTCTCTTTGTTGCTTTATTTCAATAGTGGGCTGGCTATCTTTAAACTACCATTAAAATATCACAATATTCATCTGCACCAAGATGGCACATGCATCACTTGACATCCTGAACAAAAATATTGATTACTTACATGACAATGCCAGGTTACTGGGCCAAAAATTTTCAGACAAAATATCTCCAAAACAAATTACACATTTTAATACATATTAAAATATTTGATACAAACTAATAAATATTAATAAATTATATAATGAAGTAAATAATTATATTAAAGTCTTCAGATTATATAAACTATCATAAAATAGAAATAAAGGCCACTTTATCATAGCTGTCGCTGCGACGTGCACAGGAAATTTTTTTTATTGTGTCTCCGAAAGACAAAAATCTTTATCCAACTGTGAATTGAACCCGAGACCTCAGACTTCTGAGACCGGTGTTCTAGCCATATGACCATAGGTTTACTACACATTAATGTTTAAAAACATGTTATGTTTTTCTAAAAGGTGATCGGATATATTTTGTCTCGATATATTTTGCCTGAGTATATTTTGTCATGGAACCCAATGCCATGGTTACTCTAATTTCTATCACACTTTTAAGGTTTTCATTTGAAGCACCCAGATAAAAGCTGATTAGAACATTAGTCACTAGACAATCATGCAAAATCAGCTGTGCTGGGCCTACATGGTGCATTCTGATGGCAGAACGTAATTACGCTTCCGGCGGAAATAGCATAAGATCTTCATGTTGATTATTATGGAGTGAACGCAAGAGAAAAAAAACTAGACAATGTTGAACTACTCATATAGTTCCTGGATAAGAACAGAGGTGACAAATATTTGTGGAGACATCACAATATCAAGTTGTGTATTGATTTACTTGGTTTGATTTATTCCAGTTTTAGACATACAGACAATCATCAATGTTGTCAAAAAATCTGGCATGGTTCCAGAATTTGTGAAGAAAAAGGTCAAGGAGGACAAAAATGAGGATTTTGTTCGGCAGTAAGTGAATTTTGTTATTTGTTGCAGATCACTGCGTTTACATGTTGTGTATTAGTACATTCGCATGCTGGCGTTCATGATTTCAGGTTTCAGCTGATATTTCTTAACTAATATTTAATAATATTTTTACCTGACCTCATGCGGAAGCCCCACAGCATTGCAACTAAACAATTACAGTTACATTTCTCTTTGTGGTGCAACATTCAGAGAACCCAGCACCAGCCTTGACTATGGTATTCTTGATTAGGAACAAGCGTCACAGAACTGGGGGCATTCCCATATATTCTCTGCTTGCCGTTCTGTCAGCCATCTAAAAGTGTATAAGCTCAGTGTCCCAGTCAGTTGCTGATTACTCGTTCTTCTGATCTTTCCGGAGAGGGAGCACTTTCTTCCATCACCTCTAGTCACTCCCATTTCTACCATTCTCTGAATATATACATTGTCATGTTCGACTTCCTCCTCGTCTTCTCATAGCGTATCCATGACTGCTCTAATCAATCCTGTCTCTTCTTATCTCGGTGCCGTTCACCAAAGCTTTACCAGCCAACACATAACTTTCATTTCCCCTGACCCCAGCATGACCAGGACAGTAAATCCAAGTAATGCTCTGCTCATTGTCGAGAAGAGTGACTCATTCAGTTCTGATCATACACTTTTCTATCTTGCGCAGCATACTTTGAAAGTCCGATAAAATAACTGAGTCTGTTGGTGGTTGCGTCGCCAGACAAGTGAGAGCTACTGTCACAGCTTTAATTTCCATTCTCATTCTAGATGTTGTAGTGGGGTAGGCAGCTAACTTCTCAGCTAATTTCTTGCCATTTTGGTAGGCCACGAAACCCCAACCACACCTGTTTGTTTCTTGTGACTATGATTCTAGCTGCCAACCTGTATGTGGTGCCTCGGCTAAGAAAAGATGGCTCATTGGGGTGGTGTGAAAAGAAACCCTGCTAGGTATGACAGTTCCCTGGGAGAGTTCATAATCATGTAAATATGTTAGCTCTGCATAAATAGAAAGTTCCCCTTGGTTGGTGAGGAACTCAGAACTAGCTGCATCATCCACACCAGTGACCATGGCCGGCAATGTTCCAGGAAGGTAAAAAAAAAAGAATATTTCTTCTCAAAGCAGAGCACACTGCTCAGAGTTGGAGACTTCTAGGTATGAAATATATTTCTGGAGAAACTACTCCATTGCACTTAGGAAGTAAGAGCTAATTGCTCATAATTCTTGGGGATTGAAACAACAACGTATCTAATATTTTATATTTCCTACCTGACCTCCTGTAGCCTGAGTCTCTGTTTCTTTTTAGGCCAGCTCCTGATCCAAATGTGCTGGTTCAACGGTCTCCTATTGTGACAATCATGGGCCATGTAGATCATGGTAAAACAACCCTGCTTGATCAGCTACGCAATTCAAATATTGTTGAGAAGGAGTTTGGTGGGATAACCCAACATATTGGAGCATTCCGTGGCAAGTACAATTTGTGTGTTTTAAGTACAGTTTGTGTGCAGTAAGTACAATTTGTGTGTTTTAAGTACAGTTTGTGTGTAGTTTACAGTTTATATTGTGAGTATAGTTTGTGTATTGCATATAAATGTTTAATGTGCTCAGAGAAATATAGTATCAGGTAATTTTTATTTATTGTGTTATAGAAATAGTTTCCACTTTTTTCATCCAAAGCAATAGGTACTAACTACATCCAGAGAAATAGTGCATTGTCTTTTTTCAATGCAATGAATATTATCTTCTCATTAAAAAAGAAATTTGTTCTAATATTGTCCCATGATCATTATCAAGTACCATCTCCGCAATGAAGGTTGGCTGCAACATATCTCCTGTCTCTTGTCTTGGTGGTGCACTCTGCTAGACTGTAACCTGTCCATTGTGTGATGTTACTCTCACACTTGTATCTCTGCCTACCTCTTGCGTGCTTCCCTTTGACTTTACCCTCAAGTAAGGTCTTCAATAAGGTGTCATGTCTTTTAATGTGTCCATAGTTTTTTATTTGCCTGATCTTTATTTCTCTTAGTAGTTCTTTCTTCATATTAAGTGTTTTTAGTATCTCTTTATTTGTTTTCTTCTCTTTCCATGATGTTCTCCCTATTCTTCTATATACCCACATCTCAAAGGCATCAATTATGTCTTCTAATTGTCCCATGATAATGAATACTAATTACTCTGCCCAGATAATACTATATTATCTGCCTAAATAATACTATTTAGCTGTTGCACTGTTCTCAGTATCCGATCCCATCTGTGCTAAATTCTTTTTTCAGTATCCGATCCCATCTGTACTAAATTCTTTTTTCAGTATCCGACCCCATCTGTGCTAAAAAAAAATTGCAATATCTGATCCCATCTGTGCTTAAAAAATTGCAGTATTTGATCCCATCTGCGCTAAAAAAAAAAATCTGTATCCGATCCCATCTGTGCTAAAAAAAATTATGTATCCGATCCCATCTGTGCTAAATTCTTTTTTCTGTGACTTTTCCCCTGTGCTGAATCCTTTTGTCCTACAACAATAAGCAAGCTTGCAATGTACTGACTTTTTATTAATATAAGAAAACATATACAGCATGGATGGTTTGGCTCATGCTGACACTTGGCAGTTTGAGTGAAATCATTTTGTAAACAATGAGAGGATATGAAACACATAGATTCTGGGTTAACTCATCTTCAGCAGTGATCAGACAATAAGTACTTTAGTAGCTGTGAACAGCCCATGTGGTGTGCAGGGCAAAATGGCACAGCAAGGTTATTTAGAAACTATGGGTTTTTCTGATACCACAAGTGGCTAGGTTAGATGCCATGATTCCAATCTTTGACACAATGAAGTTTGATAGGAGGTATAATGAGTCAATTTTCAATAATACGGAAAAATATTTTTGAAAAATATGTGTGATCTTTTATTTGAAACTTCTCAAACTGTGCCTGTTGTTGTCATTAATATTGTGATTTAAAAATTGTTTAAACTTAAATATATGTTGTGTTGTTAAGTAATTAAGCACGTTATCTTGTAAGGTTACTTAATTTTTTTTGTCGTCAGAATTTAGGATAACTGGATAATTTAGGGTAAAGTGGGTCACGATATTGGGGCAAAGTGATGTATTAAAAATGTATGAAGAAAATGATAATGTCTTGAGAAGATTGCAGATATCTATCTAATGCTGAGAGAGACCGATGTATATGGTAGTAACGATCACCCTATCTTACAAAGACATTAGCTTTTCTTCGTCTTCTTCTGTGGTCAAACTCCTGCAGATTAGCAGGATGTAGTCAGGAGAACAGAATGCGCTGTGTCCTGGTTTTCAGCATTGCTGCGATATCTGCGTCTTTCGGCCTGACATATCCGACTTCAGCATGGCTTTGGGTCACTGACCATATATGGAATGGGACAGCCAACTCCATCCCATAACCTCCTTTTACGACATGTGTGGAAGATAAACAGTGTTGCTATTCTTTGCTCCCCTTTCGGGCCCGGCAACACACAGGCGACATTAGCTTTAAAACAGAGCTTAAACCAAACTATTTTTTATTCAGAATTTGTTATTTTCCTGATTAAAGTTACAAAACTATGTCTATCTATTTTTAGCACACATTTACACACTGTCTGTCTGCTAGACATATCGCAGTGGCGATCTCCCTCAATTTTATAATTGTTTGTGTCACCTTTTTTGCCTGCGCCAATTCTCCCATTAAAATGAGGCAAAAACTTTTTTAAATTTATGTTAAAAAAATCTCATTCTACTGTCTCCAGCTGTATGTTTTCAATACTCTCACTAATGTTAGATTGATGGATAAGCTTTACACTGATGGCAGTTTGGTCTCTAATAATTGTCTAGTTGTCAGAATATGCTAAAATGTAAAAACTGCGCCGTTGTGCCCCCACGTACCCTATGGTTTGCCGTCTCAAAGGTATGGTTGTGCTGAGGGTGTTTAGTACCCCCTTTGAGTAGATGACTTCTCTAACAGGTATTGCACTAAGCCAAAAGATTAAGCCTCCTGGGTATGAAAGGAAGCTCTGAGACCCCCCTCCCCATCTTCACATAGGAAGTAAGAGTTAATTACTTGCAGTTCCTGGGGTTCTAAAAAGAAGACAAAGAGGAACAGTGTTTATGGAAGAATGCTAAGTCCACAAAGGGAGGTATTCCAGTGTGGCAATATCCCAAGATCATCACGTTCTGCCAGGAGTGCAAAATATACGTCTGGTCAAACTAGTTCGTCATTCTTCCATCAGATCTGTTCATCCATCTACAGTGATGTCACACTTAGCATTCCTCGCTACCTAAGAGTATGCCACAAAAGAACAAAAGGTTGTTGGCCTGCATTCCTCTCTCTGTGTGGGGATCATTTGATAGAAAATAAAAACAAAAAATTGAAGCAAGACACTGTTACACTGTTCTCAGTATCCGATCCCATCTGTGCTAAATTCTTTTTTTAGTATCTGATCCCATCTGTGCTAAATCCTTTTAATCAGTATCCGATTCCATCTGTGCTAAATCCAATGAAAAACAATGACTTTTTCGGAGATGACAGTTGTCAGCCCATCCTCCAACTTTCCTTAATCGCCTCATACGACATGCCTGGAAAGAATGCCGTAACCCAATTCTTTGCACCCTGAACTAGAAGCCCAGACAAGCCTCAAATGCCACATGGGCGGCCTTCAGCAGTTCAGTCAGTTCCTCTTTTGCCAAGTTTGGCACATAAGGCGGATGTCATAGTTCTCCATGCCTGACGGTCAGTTGCCAAGAATTGCAGGTCTTGTGCATTTATGCCTGTTCATTTTAATTCATTCATAAATGTTCTTCTGATGGAATTCGGTCTTCCTTCATTCTAAGTATGTGGCTGATGTATGTCCAGCGGCGTTTTCTGATTATGTTCATCACATATTCTTGTTTTGTCTTCTCTCTTAATATGTCCCAAAAAAAAGAGTTCAAAAGTTGTAGAGAGTTGACTTCACTGTACTCAGTTTCCCATATGTACTCCGTCACTCCACCTGCCGAGAGTACCACTCATAGCACATAATTCCGTAGCTTCAAGCAATAATCCACAGGGATCTCCAAAACAATTGACTTTGTACACAAGACGACATGATCCGGATTCAAACTCATGACAACTTGAGCACAAGGCGAACAGCTTAACCACTACGCTAGGGAGATCCCCGATCTTAGTATGTCATTTGATTTGATGTCTTTCCAATTAGTGTTTGTGATTTTTCTGAGGCATCTATTCTCGAAGGCAACTAACTTCTTATCCATTATTGCAGTAGATTTCCATATGTCATTAATGGAATCACACTTGCATTGAATAGTCGCAGTTTGTTGTGTTTACTTGCGATCTTCAATCTCCAGATGATTGATTAGCAGTTAGAGGAAACAATATATTTATTTTTAAATATATTTTTTAATATATATTTTCTTAATTTTGGGGGGAGGGGTGTATCATTGTTGCGTTAAAGTTGCGGAAGAATAATAACTGCAGTTGGACACACAATTTTTTAATGTTTTACACACACACACACTTGGTCACAGCACTATACAAGTATACATTTCCATTGATGTTGACTATAATAGTCATACCCATAATCCTACAGTGAGAGACCGAAGAACCATTAGCTCAGAAGTGATCACATGACACTAGGCTGACAAATTGTATACATACCACTCATATTGTAAGATCTTGTTCTTTTTATCAAGTTAGCATTTATTTTTTAAATGTTCTTGTCTTGTCTAAAACTTCCACAAACCAAGTTACTCGCAAATCAAGGTTTTTCTGCATTTTTAGTCTAGGCACAAACATTTAAACAACATTTCGATTTTGTCATTTTCTCATAGTAATATATATCTTACAGTGACTCTCAAGTCTGGGGAGTCCATCTGCTTCCTGGATACACCAGGACATGCAGCGTTCTCTGCAATGAGAGCCAGGGGTGCTGACCTCACAGATATCATTGTTTTGGTAGTGGCTGCTGATGATGGTGTCATGCAACAGACAATTGAGTCCATTCAGCTAGCACAGGATGCAGGAGGTGACCTTTTGTTGATATCCTCTCTGTTTCATATATTCATAGTGACCATCGTTTAAATATTGATAGTGACAGCTGCTGTTATATTGATAGTGACAGCTGCTGTTATATTGATAGTGACAGTTGTTGATATATTGATAGTGACAGTTGTTGATATATTGATAGTGACAGCTGCTGTTATATTGATAGTGACAGATATTGATACTGACAGTTGTTGATATATTGATAGTGACAGTTGTTGATATATTGATAGTGACAGCTGCTGTTATATTGATAGTGACTGCTGTTGAAATATTGATAGTGACGGCTGTTGAAATATTTGTAGTGACAGATATTGATACTGACAGTTGTTGATATATTGATAGTTACAGATATTGATACTGACAGTTGTTGATATATTGATAGTGACAGTTGTTGATATATTGATAGTGACAGTTGTTGATATATTGATAGTGACAGTTGTTGATATATTGATAGTGACCACTATTGAAATATTGATAATGACAGCAGCTGATATATTGATAGTGACAGCAGCTGATATATTGATAGTGATATTTATTGTTATAGAGTGACCACCATTAATAAACGTCTTTGTTAATGTTGGCAGACTTTTGTGTTGCATGACTTGTCTGTCGATATTGGTTGCAGACCTGCTTATTGCAGGATATGTCTGTTCATAGACTTGTTTGATGGTAACTTGTCTGCTGTTGGATAAGTACATTTATGTTGATGTTCTTGTCTTTAAATGTTAATATTTTAAAAAATTAATGGTGATATAATTGTCTGTTGACAGACATGTCTTTAATATGAATTGTTGTTGATGAAATGCACTTATGACTGTGTTAATGTTGACTGACTATAATGTTTTATCAATGATCACTGGTAAAACATAGACTATTTCTTGATTGTGTTTTATTATGAATGTTGATAATACAGACAAGAAAGGTTATTCAATTGTTGAATATTTCTAACAGTTCCAGTCATTGTGGCCATCAATAAAATAGACAAACAGAATGCTAATGTGGTAAGTAAATGTCTCTACTCACAGACAGACTTTTTTATTTGTATGTTAGTCTCTACTCCCATCAGACTTTTGTGTATGAGTGTTTATCTCCTAGACATACCTTTTGTGATCAAGAGATAAAATTCCATTGTCAGGTGGGGTGCAAAGGGAACGCATTGCTCTAGGCGGGCCCAGGGTTAGCAGATAACCAAGATCCCAAATGTACCTCCACACGGTGCATCCTGGAAACAGAAATACAGCAGCTCGAGCTGATTCTGGCCAAATCATTTGGGGATCATGTCCGAGAATGTGGAGGTAGCAGATGGAAAGAGATTTGATTGCACAAGAGACAGACAATATCTTCGACACCACCAGCAGCACCACATATAGCGACACTGTTGACATACAGTGAAGCTAGTCAGTCCAATCCGAACATTGGAGGGGCGGCCAATGTAAAATGCACGTAAAGGTAGATGCATGGCGAGAGACAAATAGATTTCATACCGAGTACAATGAAAGGGCAGAACAGCGCTAGAGGGCAGCGCGAACTGCAAATAGAAAGTGAAAAGTCCCTAGGAAAGGGGAACTACAAGCTCCGTCAGCTCGAGACGAGCTTCTAGTTACCTGTGTTCCTTACAGGCAGAGAACCAGACCCATCCATTGGCGTTTGGTAAAGCAAGAAGACCTAACCCAACTCTTATGTCGAGCCTTCCTAAACCGGAAATATTCTCGTGAAGAGAAAGGGTTCTGTACCTGATGGGCTTAGACAAGAAAGGGACAACGATGGTAGTCCTGGCCCAACTCTACTGTCAAGGTTTCCTATACTGGAAGTACACTTGCAGAGAGAAAGGGTTCCGTACCTGATGGGCTCAGGCACAAAAAGGACAACGATTTAGCCCTGGCCCAACTCTACTGTCAGGTTTTCCTACACCGGAAATAAACTTGAAGAGAGAAAGGCTTCAGTACCTGATGGGCTCAGGCGCTATTGGGACAAGGACGCTTTGCTCTCAAACACGTGGTGTGAGACTCGAACTTGGACAAGGGGTACACGATGCCGGTGAATGACACCTTGGCTAAGAGGGCGAAAGAGCCAGGGTCCAACTCCTCTGTTGAGTTCTTCCCCTTAAGGAACCAGGCTCACGGATGAGAAACGGTTCAGTACCCAATGGGCACAGCACGTCCAATTACACGAGGCAAGTTCATAGACAGTGGAACACCTCGTGCGAGTCAGACGAGAGCAAAAATCATTTGGGCGAAGAGTCGCCACTACGCGTGCCTGGAGACAGATATAGAGGCTGTCACAGGCTAAGGGTAGCCCACCTGAATTGTCAAGGCATGCCGAAATCGGATGTGCTAGGCCTACAAGGCGCATAACGGTGGCACAACGTAATCACACTCCCGGCGGAAATCGCACGGTTATCCGTGATGGTTACAATGGAGCGAACGCAAAACAAACAAACAGACATTGTCAGGTAACAACACGATACTGAAAATGTGATGGCTGGGGTAGCACAAGGCAAATATCAAGATGAACAAGTATAAGTGTTTGCGATATTTATGAATAAAAAAAATACTAGCAACGGTACACCACAACCATAATGTTTTGACTAAAAATCCGTCATCAAGATGAAAGATAACAGACAGACAACAAACTTTACATAAACATGCACATATGGTGGGACGATGGTAAGAAGAAGACATTAAAGCAAGGTATGAAACATGTCATGGAAATAGAAAAATAAAATAAAATGAAAGGTCCAGCAGGTTAGGAGAAAGACATAACAGGAAGAGCAGATTGCGTGGGCAGGAGAATGATCAAGAGAGAGGTGAGAATGAGGGAGACAATAAAATACATAACATACTTAGCTTAGTATAAGGTCTAGTGTCCGGATCTGAAACTGGCAGAAGTGGAAATAGAACAGATTGCAATAAGGCCAGGTAATGTACAACAGAAATCACATGATAAAAGTATGATAAACCAAAGAATGTAATAGATAACAACGTAAGATGGAAGGAGGGCATAGCTGGGTTAAGTAGAAAATTAATATCAGAGATAAAAGTGTCTTCATGTTGCAGGAGTCTCAAAAAACAGCAAAGAATAATGACGCATTGATTGGTCAAGTCTGGGTGAAATGGGGGGGGGGCTAGAATTTGGCCATCACAACCCACTGGATCGTAATTAACCAAAAACTTAGGATGGATGGGAGGAACAAAGGTATGGACATGCTGAAAGGCAAGATATCACAATCCAATATTCCAACTATAACGCAACACCTTAAGTCAGAGAATAGAGGTAGAAGTAAGTGTACAGCCAGGAACAACTATAGTGAACCAGTTACGGCTGATGAAGTATAACAGAAACAGCAGGCGTAAGTACCAGAAAACGTTATGGGACCCATCTGGGGCTGCAGAAATTCCAATGAAGCATAACAGCAGATGAAGTGAAGTCGCAAACACAACACAAGAAACATTTTTAGGCTGTGTACTGAAAAATATGACATACACCAAAAATCACTTAACCACACACAGTAAAGAGGGGGAGATAGAGGGAGCCCAGAAAGGCACTGCTGATTACAGTAACCCGCCCCGAACATATGCGCTATAAAAAGGTACCACTGTGTGGATGGTTTAAGAGTAGTCAGTACTAGAGAAATAGTGATAGAAGAAAGAAAATAGAGTTAAATGAAGGTTAGAGGTCGGGATCGAAGAAGGGAACGCCTGTGGTAAAAGAGGAAGGTGTGACAAGCTGAGTGATCAAGTGCTGTAGTCTCCCAGGAGCTAGGATTGATGCTGCAGTGCTTGAGAGAGCTGTTTAAGTGATCCTTGAAGCGCTTTTTCTGCCTCTGCTTAAACGTTTACCTTCTCACAGCTCCCTATAGAATAATTTCTTTGGAATACACTTGTCTGGCATACAGACAATGTGGCCAGTCCAGCGGAGTTTGGATCTAGTCAGCATTGCATGGATGCTTTGTAGTACAAATAGTACTAAGTACACACATAGTATTAAGTACATAAGTAGAATACTCATGACTATTATTGTCATTGTTGATATCCTATCACGTAATGATAATGACATGTTTTCAGGAAATGACAAAACAGATGTTACTGAAGCACCAGATAATACTAGAAGAGTTTGGTGGGGATGTACAGGCTGTTCCTATTTCTGCTCTCAAGGTCAGTTCATGAGATCCTATTTTGTATGGGTATTTAATAGTTGCTTCACGCATGATCTGCACATTTCACACACCTAATACTTCATGTAGACACATTCTAGACATCACTCATTGAACACCTGATGCAGGCATGGTCTAGACATCACAGTCTAGACTGTCTCTGACAGTTATGTGTGATAAACTCAATTATTAGCTTAATGTTATCAGGTAGAGAGTACTCTTGCAGCTTCATTGAGACAATCACAAAGTTACCATCGAAAAATTATTTTTTAACTCTGCAAATTTTTTTTCCCAAAGATTATCTCAGAACAGCATTCTCTAAATATAATTAGAAATATATAGAATATTGGACACTTGTTTCTGTCATTTTTTGAGAATGAAGCCTAACTAAATACCAATATTAGCATTTAACAAAAGAATGTCTGGACATACAACTAAAGATAGACCAAGAAAACGGTGGATATAAAACATCAAGATAACCTTGAACAAACATGGACTCAAGTACAACCAAGTTGACATATCTTACCTTGCAATGAAAACTGAGGCTCCCAATATCCAATGATTAATGGCAGGTGTGGATAATATAAAACATCAACCACATGGAGAAAGGCAATATAATATTTTTGTGTCAATGAATCCGGGGGGGGGGGGGATTATTTTGTTGTATTTTATGGATTACCCCCTATTGTGTTTATTTTGTGCTATATGTAACTTTAGTGACAGTTGTGCTTGTTCTCCTGTCTGTGCAGGGTATCAACTTGTTGGAGCTTCAGGAGGCTATTGTGACACAAGCAGAACTGATGAGCTTGAAGTGTGATCCAGTTGGGTTAGTCGAAGGCACAGTTGTTGAAGCCAGAGTGGATGAAAAACGAGGGTCAGATTTAAACTAATTAACATTTGTCCTTATATCAATCTGTTTCCTTGTGTATGTATACCTGTCTTATAATACATGTGTCTCCTTGTACCTGCGTACCCACATGCCTGTCATGTTGTATCTGCACATCTGTCTCTGTGTGCCCACATGTTAATATACTTGTACCTGCATGTCTCTCTTCTTGTACTCTCATGTCTGTCTATTTCTGCCCTAAATAAACAGTACTGCTCTCTCAGCAACCAGTGAGAAAGCCTATTTTATATTGTAAGAAAGTCTATATATTTGATGGTGTCAAATAACAGTACTTAACCTGTACCAAACCAAATATGAATATGTAACATCCCTTTGGACACCTAATTTTTTAACAAAATATGAATTATGTAACATCCCTTTGGACACCTAATTTTTTAACGACAATTGCGTAATTTTATATAAAATGACTGACTCACGTGTTCATATTCGATCTCCTAGTCTTATTAAATTTATATTATTTTATAACCAAACTAACATGCTTATAATATCATCCGTTAAAAATTAAATAAACACTTACATTCTAGATCCAATCCTCATTAGATATATGGAAATTACATCTATAGACAACTTGATTCTTGATTAGAAACTATCATTATAGCAGACTGAGCATTTCCATAAGTGCTCCGTTCTCCATTTAAGCAGTCATTCAAGTGTATGTAGACTCAAAGTCCAAGTTGATTACATAATCTTCGGTTCTTTCAAAAAAGAGTAAATTTTCTTCCCTCACCTCTAATCACTTCCATTTCTGTTATTCTTTTTCTTTGTATATGTATGTTTTTCAGTCTCATTGGCAATGTCTTCATTTTGCAATGACTTTATGACTGCTTTAATTAAGTCAACTTTATTTCTTCTCAGTACTGTGTCTTCAATCGCAACATTGCCTGCCAATGAGTCAATTCTTTCGTTTTCTCAGACGCCAGAGTGACCCTCCCAGTATATCCATGTAATGCTCTGTACAATTGAGTTGTTCAATAGTGCAACCCATTCCTTTCTAAGCATGTTCATTTCTATCTTGCACAGCATGCTTTGAGAGTCTGTATTACCAAGTGGATTGATGTATTAGTTATCAACCAACTTAGTGCTGCTGCAGCTTCCTCTATCTCCATCCTTATGCTCCATGTGATAGTGGATTATGCAGATGATGTCTTAATCAACTTCAAGCCATTTCTGTAGGCAACAAGACCCCAACCACATTTATTTGTATTTCTGTTGACTGAGCCATCTGTATATATAATTACTCCTTCTAGAACATCATGTTTTTGTGCCGAGACATGTGGGTGTTAGAGGCAATGAAAGAGCAGATCAATTGGTGTCATGCACAATTGTGGCACAGGGCGGTGGGGCAATGGAACGCGCCAATGTTTTGAACTCCCTAAGAGATATAGCACGCGAGAGTGAGACTAATGTGGATGATGATTTCTTTTCAATGGCCAGGATTAAAGATCAGGAATTGAAATGCGGTGTTGCTAGAAGTGAACATTTTGGAGGGCCCAGAAGAATGATGATCAACCAGCATAGGACCGGTACTATCAGCAGAAGTGTAATGGCGGATACACTCAAGGAGAGATCGGAGCAACTATGGATGTGTCCAGTTTGCAGTGATGATGATCCGAAGACTTACTATATACATCATACAGACAATATGATGCATTTTCAATGCACAATGTCAACTGCACTCTAGGCTTAATCTTTCTGTCATTTCATAACCAAAATAATGTGTTCATAAATATCTTCTTTAAAAATAAACAATAAACATAATTCCCCAAAATTCATCATAAATAGAAAAGTAATCCATAAGAATTTCACAAAATATGGATTCCATTACAACTAGATTGCATTGATTGTAACACTTTCACCTAAAAATCTTAAATTGTATAGAATCTATTATCTGCCTTGCACTTGACTTTGCTGGGAAAATTCTTGAGACTAACGGGAATTGAACCAGTCCGTTCAACGGCACCAAATCGCCTAGCAACTATTGAACACATGCTCTTCCATACTTGACTAACCGCATCTCCAAAAAAAAGATGCGATTTCATCAAGCCATTCAAACCGTGCACAGAAAGTCACCAGAACGGACCTATCGAAACAAGGACTATTACAACAACAACAAACATCCCATACAGGTATTGAAATATCCTCAGTAACAACAAACATATAACATAATATCCATATTGTTACTGAGGATATTTCAATACCTGTACGGGATGTTTGTTGTTGTTGTAATAGTCCTTGTTTCGATCGGTCCGTTCTGGTGATTTTCTGTGCACGGTTTGAATGGCTTGATGAAATCGATTCTTTTTTTTGGAGATGCAGTTAGTCAAGTACGGAAGAACGCATGTTCAATAGTTGTTAGGCGATTTGGTGCCGTTGAACGGACTGGTTCAATTCCCGTTAGTCTCAAGAATTTTTTAAAATTGTCCTCTGGCTTCCTACTTATATTTATTTGCTGGGAAGGGAAGCTAGATATGCTAGCACTATTTTCACTCTTCTTCTCTACCCTCCCCCCCCCCCCCCCGCAAACATTTAAACTTTTTATCGTAGTTATAAAATTGCTTAACGTCGCAATTCTGCAACTACGGAGTTGAGCAGAATACACCCGAAAGTGTGTGTTTATTTGTGCCGATGGATAATGCAGGTTAAAGTAACCAGCCATATAACTGCCTATATTAACAATTACTTACACACTCTCAAATTCTTCCTAATAAATATCTCCAAACATGTATACTGACTCAGTCACAGCACAAATGTAGTAGTTTACAAATATACCTGAAACATTTCCATGTTAACAGCCATGTCACTTCATAGCAATTATCATACAGTTGATCTTGAGTCACAATCATTGATATAAGAGAGATTTGCATGTTTGTTGATCTTGAGTCACAATCGTTGATATAAGAGAGATTTATGTGTTTGTTGATCTTGAGTCACAATCGTTGATATAAGAGAGATTTATGTGTTTGTTGATCTTGAGTCACAATCATTGATATAAGAGAGATTTATGTGTTTGTTGATCTTGAGTCACAATCATTGATATAAGAGAGATTTATGTGTTTGTTGATCTTGAGTCACAATCGTTGATATAAGAGAGATTTATGTGTTTGTTGATCTTGAGTCACAATCATTGATATAAGAGAGATTTATGTGTTTGTTGATCTTGAGTCACAATCGTTGATATAAGAGAGATTTATGTGTTTGTTGATCTTGAGTCACAATCATTGATATAAGAGAGATTTATGTGTTTGTTGTTGCATAAGATCATATATTCTGCAAAACTGACCTGTTATTTCTTTGTGTGTTGTCAATCTAGCCGTTTGGTGACAGCAGTCATACAGAGAGGCACTTTGAAGAAGGGAAACTA
This sequence comes from Meghimatium bilineatum, assembly GCA_034231615.1. Taxonomy (NCBI): domain Eukaryota; kingdom Metazoa; phylum Mollusca; class Gastropoda; order Stylommatophora; family Philomycidae; genus Meghimatium; species Meghimatium bilineatum. Next base: position 25,224,549 of record CM067322.1, read on the forward strand.
TCTCATATCTGGAACAGTTTGGGCTAAAGTTAGTTGCTTTTTCACATTTCTTAGCTTTAATCCTGATATTGTGTGATCTCTGTTGGAATTAAAAGTACAGTTTTCTTTTTTCCACACCATTGAGGAATACGGTGTTACGCTTTTGTTTTTCTTGACCAGTGGCATACCAAGGGATGATGTGGTCAGCATAAAACTTGCTGCCAGAACTTTCCCAGAGTATCTGGTACCCATTTTTCTTAGACGGGGTCCACATAGAGTTATTGGTGATTTAAAAATATTTCCACTTCAACTGGAAATTGAACTTTGGATCATCGAAACAGGAAATCAGTTTACTAACAATTGAGCTACAGAGGGTCCCTTGGGACAACATTTATTTGTATGTCAGCAAGTGATATGTTGTATACGAGTTAATGTATTGTGTGTGTGTGCGCATATATTTTTATTATTTATAAACCCGTCAGAGTCATAGGGGTACCACTTTAGTTGCTGCAGCATACACAGTCCTCCAGCAATTTCTATCTTCACTGATGCGATAAGTGAGAAAACATCTTGTCTTGTACATTCCTTGATGTTATCTATCCATGTTTTATTTTTCCCCCACTGCTTCTTCCACTTTCAACAGTTCCCTGCAGTATTGTTTTTGACAAGGAGTCATGTCTGCATACATGTCCAAACAATGCTAGTTTTCGTCGTTTCACTTATATATATATATATATACATACATTGATAGCTTAGTTTTTGCAGATAATCCGTCTGAAAACTAAGAGATAGGTCCCCACTGACTCGAGCTGGTCCTAGTGGCAAAGGACAAAGAAGGGAAATAACCCCAAATAGTGCCTTGATACCTATGGTCTTTATGGAGAGGGATTTCCCTTCAAACAATAATGATTTCCCCTTCAAACAATAATGATTTCCCCTTCAAACAATAATGATTTCCCCTTCAAACAATAATGATTTCCCCTTCAAACAATTATGATTTCCCCTTCAAACAATTATGATTTCCCCTTCAAACAATTATGATTTCCCCTTCAAACAATTATGATTTCCCCTTCAAACAATTATGATTTCCCCTTTAAACAATTATATCTGTAAAATAATATATATTTCACAGATTGAAATTCAAAACCAAGGCAATTATTTCCATATGAATCAATGTAAATCCAATTAATTCATTCTGGACACTCCAAAATAAATTTTTTTTTAAACTCATTTTATAGAGAATAAATATAGTGTTTAATAGTAAAAACAATAAGAAATTAATATAAAATGAATATAAAAGACTAATGTAAAGAATAGATGAACATTTAAAATGGCATTTACCTTTCTGAAGATTTCTCAGCCTATAGAAGACAGTGAGTAGCGGAGAGAGGGATGCAGATATTATTGTTTAAAAGGGAATCATTATTGTTTGTAGGGGAATCATTATTGTTCGAAGAGGAATCATTATTGTTTGAAGTGAAATCCCTCTTCATAAGGACCTATTATCAAGGCACTATTTGGGGTCATTTGCCTTCTTTGTCCTTTGCCACTAGGACCAGCTCGAGTCAGTGGGGACCCATGTCGCACAAGAAAGCTGTCCAAAGAGTTCTGTTTCTGCTACCTCTTTAAGATTTGCCTGAAATGGGGCAAGACATCATGAAACATGTTGCAGACATGGCCTGTAACAGTTTTCTCTGAATGTTTTTCTCCACAAACCCCTGCACCTTATTCCACATGGAGATGTCCTTAATTTATTATTCCATTCTCCGCTTACTCATCTGAAGCTACTTCTTCATCTGCCGACTTTCTGTACATGCTGCCATTTTCATCAATCTTAATGCAGCTTTCATCAATCTTAATGCCCCTTTCATCAATCTTAATGCCGCTTTCATCAATCTTAATGCTGCTTTCATCAATCTTAATGCCGCTTTCATCAATCTTAATGCCCCTTTCATCAATCTTAATGCCGCTTTCATCAATCTTAATGCCCCTTTCATCAATCTTAATGCCCCTTTCATCAATCTTAATGCCCCTTTCATCAATCTTAATGCCACTTTCATCAATCTTAATGCTGCTTTCATCATTCTTAATGCCGCTTTCATCAATCTTAATGCCGCTTTCATCAATCTTAATGCCGCTTTCATCAATCTTAATGCCCTTTCATCAATCTTAATGCTGCTTTCATCAATCTTAATGCCGCTTTCATCAATCTTAATGCCGCTTTCATCAATCTTAATGCCGCTTTCATCAATCTTAATGCCGCTTTCATCAATCTTAATGCCACTTTCATCAATCTTTCAATCTTAATGCCAGTTTCATCAATCTTAATGCCGCTTTCATCAATCTTTCAATCTTAATGCCGCTTTCATATTTTTCAATGACTGCTTTCTTTAACTCAATTGTTCCTGGCCTTCTTCTTTGAAGGGCTGCTGGCTCTTGAAACTTTCTTTGGTCCCATGATGGAGTTAAAAGTTTCCTATCAGACTTTGTATGCAGGTTCCCATCAGACTGTATATGCAGATAGATTAATAGTTTCCCATCAGTGTATGCAGATAGATTAATAGTTTCCCATCAGACTGTGTATGCAGATAGATTAATAGTTTCCCATCAGACTGTGTATGCAGGTTCCCATTAGACTGTGTATGCAGGTTCCCATCAGACTGTGTATGCAGGTTCTCATTAGACTGTGTATGCAGGTTCCCATTAGACTGTGTATGCAGGTTTCCATTAGACTGTGTATGCATGTTCCCATTAGACTGTGTATGCAGGTTCCCATCAGACTGTGTATGCAGGTTCCCATCAGACTGTGTATGCAGGTTCCAATTAGACTGTGTATGCAGGTTCCCATTAGACTGTGTATGCAGGTTCCCATTAGACTGTATGCAGGTTCCCATTAGACTGTGTATGCAGGTTCCCATCAGACTGTATGCAGGTTCCCATTAGACTGTATGCAGGTTCCCATTAGACTGTGTATGCAGGTTGCCATTAGACTGTGTATGCAGGTTCCCATCAGACTGTGTGTGCATGTTCCCATTAGACTGTATGCAGGTTCCCATCAGACTGTGTATGCAGGTTCCCATCACACTGTGTATGCAGGTTCCAATTAGACTGTGTATGCAGGTTCCCATTAGACTGTGTATGCAGGTTCCCATTAGACTGTGTATGCAGGTTCCCATCAGACTGTGTATGCAGGTTCCCATTAGACTGTGTATGCAGGTTCCCATCAGACTGTGTATGCAGGTTCCCATTAGACTGTGTATGCAGGTTCCCATTAGACTGTGTATGCAGGTTCCCATTAGACTGTGTATGCAGGTTCCCATTAGACTGTGTATGCAGGTTCCCATTAGACTGTGTATGCAGGTTCCCATTAGACTGTGTATGCAGGTTCCCATCAGACTGTGTATGCAGGTTCCCATCAGACTGTGTATGCAGGTTCCCATCAGACTGTGTATGCAGGTTCCCATTAGACTGTGTATGCAGGTTCCCATCAGACTGAGTATGCAGGTATATCTTTTGTAGATGTCCCAAAGACATGTTGTAGCAGAACAGTAAAGTTTATGCCAGTGTTCAAACTAGAACACACTCTTGTTTATATAATGTATATTGTTATGTATTTTCAACAGTGCAATAAATCTATTAATTTATTTAGTCATCAATCCGACTTAGACTTTCCCATATGTCCATCTACCCAAGCTATCCATTAAAAAATATATCATTTTATCTACCTGTCAAAATATATCTGCGAAATATATGCTTCTACCTGTCAAAATCTATATCTATTCATGTACTTATGATTGTGTCTGGAATCACTTTTATTTCCCCTATTTTCCAGGTGAGAGCTATGTTTGATGATACAGGAAATCCTATTCAGGAAGCCCCACCTGGGACACCTGTGGAGATTCTGGGTTGGAAAGAAACACCTTCTGCAGGTGATGAATTTCTTCAAATCCCAGAAGAGGTGACTAGATCTCATGTGATGTATGTTTGTAGCAGTAAGATTTATCTCAATATTCGCCAGAGTGTTGCGAGGCCCGAAAGGGGAGTAAAGAATAGCAACACTGTTTACCTTCCACGCATGTCGTAAAAGGCGACTAAGGAGGTTATGGGATGGAGTTGGCTGTCTCCTCCCATATAGGGTCAGTGACCCAAAGCCATGCTGAAGTCAGATGTGTCAGGCCGAAAGGTGCAGATATCGCAGCAATGCTGTAAACCATGACACAACATATTCCGTTCTCCGGACTACACCCTGCTAATCAGCAGGAGTTTGAGAACGAATACAGAAGAAGAAGATCTCAATATTGACACTGCTTCAGTCAGTTTAATAGCATCTGATCATAGACAAGGAGTAATACTTGGTAAATAGTTTATATGAGATTAGATTAAGACTAGTTAGTGAATGATCTGAAAGTGCGATTATCTAATGATTGATCTGAGAGTGAGACTATCTAATGATTGATCTGAGAGTGAGACTATCTAATGATTGATCTGAGAGTGAGACTATCAAATGAATGATCTTAAAGTGGGACTATCTAATGATTGATCTGAAAGTGAGACCAACTAATGATTGATCTGAGAGTGAGACTATCTAATAATTGATCTGAGAGTGAGACTATCTAATAATTGATCTGAAAGTGAGACTATCTAATGATTGATCTGAGAGTGAGACTATCTAATGAATGATCTGAAAGTGAGACTATCAAATGATTGATCTGAAAGTGAGACCAACTAATGATTGATCTGAGAGTGAGACTATCTAATGATTGATCTGAGAGTGAGACTATCAAATGAATGATCTTAAAGTGGGACTATATATTGAATAATCTGAGAGTGAGACTATCTAATGAATGATCTGAAAGTGAGACTATCAAATGATTGATCTGAAAGTGAGACCAACTAATGATTGATCTGAGAGTGAGACTATCTAATGATTGATCTGAGAGTGAGACTATCTAATGATTGATCTGAGAGTGAGAGATGTTGTTACTGATCATGCTTGAATATCATTTACTTGTTCCTCACTGTTAGTCAGAATTGAAACGTGTCCTAGCCTGGCGCATAGAGCAGAAGATGAAGAGGAAGCAGGAGGAAGATTATTTAGCTGTTGCGGAGAAACGCAATGAACATGACAAGGAGTACAAAGTAGCTCTAATAGCCAGACGACAACAAGGCTTCTTCAGGCCACACCGGACTGCTCGCAAAAAAGAAATATCTGATGATAATGGAGATGTTCCACAGTATTCTTTGGTTCTGAAGGGTGAGTTAGGTTAAACTTGCTTTTGTTATAAGAGGTATTAAGATTGAATGAGTATCTTTATCATGTTTACCTTGTATCTGACATTGTCACTTTGTCCCACACTGTCATAGCCACACGTAGATTCTATGTCTCATAACTTTGTCCCACACTGTCATAGCCACAAGTAGATTCTGTGTCTCATCACTTTGTCCCACACTGTCATAGCCACAAGTAGATTCTGTGTCTCATCACTTTGTCCCACACTGTCATAGCCACAAGTAGATTCTGTGTCTCATCACTTTGTCCCACACTGTCATAGCCACAAGTAGATTCTGTGTCTCATCACTTTGTCCCACACTGTCATAGCCACAAGTAGATTCTGTGTCTCATCACTTTGTCCCACACTGTCATAGCCACAAGTAGATTCTGTGTCTCATCACTTTGTCCCACACTGTCATAGCCACAAGTAGATTCTATGTCTCATCACTTTGTCCCACACTGTCATAGCCACAAGTAGATTCTGTGTCTCATAAGCACCTATTAACTCTGACTACTAAAAATGTATATACTGTGAAGCAAAATAAATCGTAGACTTATCATCATCACGTACCATCTCTGCAATGAAGGTTGACTGCAACAGACCTCCAACATCCCATATTGTGTCTTGGAGGTGCACTCTTCTAGACTGTAACCTGTCCTAGGCTGTTGCTGCAGCCTTCCAATGGCTCTCTGAGGCTCAAGTTACTTAGACAGTTATTGTAAAGTCCATGCTGTGAAAGATTCATAATGGTTGGTATGAGTAGATGACTTCTGTAGCATGTTCTGTAGCAAGGTATGACATGGATTTACTGCCCTGAACATGCTGGAATTCGCTGAAGTGTAAGAGCAGATGCATTAAATACACTTATTCAGTGAATTAAGAATGGACAATGGGACTCTTCTTCTGTGTTTGTTCTCAAACTCCTGCAGATTAGAAGGATGTAGTCCGGAGAACGGAATGCGTTGTGTCATGATTTACAGCATTGCTGCGATATCTGCGCCTTTCGGCCTTACAAATCCAACTTCAGCATGGCTTTGGGTCCCTGACCCTATATGCGATGGGACAGCCAACTCCATCCCATAACCTCCGTAGTCGCCTTTTACGACATGCGTGGAAGGTAAACAGTGTTGCTATTCTTTGCTCCCCTTTTGGGCCCGGCAACACAAGGGCGGACAATGGAACAATCTGAAGCTTCTTGGTAAAAGTTTGCTGGGCTGGGCATGGATACTGCAATGGATGCACCCAACAAGGCTGCAATTGGGAGAATTTTGTATTATGTATAGGACTGGGCATCTGAAAAGCAGAATGAAAAGTATTTTACCAGCTGGCCATAGAAACCATCAGTATGCATAATAATATATAAAATAAATAGTTTCCTTTATTCAAACCTGATGCATATCTGGTAATATGATGTTAGGTCCATATTTTTTATTGACCGATGGATGATGTGGTCTGCATCATGAATGCTGTGATTATTTCTTTGAAGATCTGATGCCCATTTCTTTAGGCTGTTGGCCTAGAAGATGTTGGTGATTTCAAAACAATTTCTATTTAAACTTGGAATTGAGCCTGAATCATATGACTAGGAAGCCAGTGCACCAACCACGGAGATGCCACTATCCCCAATCACTATACATATGTCCTTGTGTTTAACGTTCAGTCGTCACTAAAGATTGAAGGCAACAGAGACAGAGGGTGACAACATGAGAAAATATTAGACAGTTTGACAACCTGGCACAGCAGAGAAACAACAACAATCTTAATATATAATACTGTAGATAGAGAGCTGTGGAGAGCCATGATCGCCTACTCCAGTCGACATGGCACATGATGATGATGTCATTGTGTTGCAAGGTTCAAACGAGGAACAAGGCATGCACTGTTACCTACCTTTAGTTAGTTATTCCTCTAGAGCCAAAGACGGCACATATTGCAGATGTCATAGATTTCCATGTCTCATGTTTCATTGCAATTTGTTTTAGATCTTCATTGTTTCTGATACCAATGATGAAGTGCTCTCTTGTAATAATTCTACGTAAAGTTTCTTTTGGTCTTCCTTGTTTTCTCTTGCCCCTTGGTGACTACATCAAAGCTTGACAGGGGAGTCTTTTAGTATCCATTCATAGCACATGTCTGATGTAATTCCAGTGACGCTTTCTAATATAGGTGGATACATATTCTTGTTTGCTTCTTGCCTGACACCTGTGTTTCATTTAAAGTCTGACTAATGAATGTTCAGTAGCCTTCTAAGACATTTATTTTGAAAGGTGTTTAGTCTTTGTTCTAAGTTTGATGCTGCTTTCCAACTTTCACATCCATATGTTAATGTTGGAATTATGCAGGAGTTGATTTTGAGTTTTGTGTTGTTTCTTAGTGTTTATGAATGCCAGATATTTCATAGTTTAATTAAGTGAGTTTGCAACCAGTCCAATATGGTGTGATATTTCTGTTGATGAATCTCTTGTTGTTGATCACTTACTGCCAAGGTATGTGAAGTCGTTGACTTTTCAAGAGTTATCGTTTAGTTTGATGTCCATAGATTTGTAGGTAAGGTCAAATATTTTTGTTTTGAATGTGTTGATTTCAAGCGCATATCATGCATATCATAAAATATGACTAAGGAGATTTTGAGGGTGGGGTTGGTTGGGACAATCCCATAGAGGGGTCAAAGTGACCCAGAAGCCGTGCTGAAGTCAGATGTGTCAAGCTGTAAAGTATAGATATGCTGTAAACTGTGACATAACAAATTCCTTTCTCCTGACTACATCCTGCGAATCTGGAGAAGTTTTAGAACAGTCGCATAAGAGATGCTCAGGTAAAACAGAATATATGAGAGTTTATTGATAAATTATTGGTTTCTCAAAGTACAGCATATATTTCAGCTGCAGTTGTCTTTCTTAATGTGCTCTATAACAGCAATGTTTATCCTTTGCTTGGTTAATATCAATATGTTGTTGTCAATATCCAACTCCCTTATTTCAGTGGTCCAAGACTTTCGTGGTCTACCCCTAGGTCTGTGGCTGTTGTATCTTCTTCTTCTTCTTTCATTCACTTGAAAGATGTCTATATCTGTAATTCTGTCTCCTTAATAAAACTCACTGTCTTTTGTAGTTCATACAGTGTCCCATAGAGTTTTGATTCCAGTGTTGTTTCCTCTGGCCAATATGGCTGCCTCAGCGTTTCATGCTCAGAACACTCTTGTAGTATATATTTGGCACTCTGTGCTGCATGTCCACATGTACACATGGCCGTGTTGCCAATCTTGAACTTTGTATACATGTGACTGCGGAGTCGGTTGTGTCCTGTTCTGAGACGTAGAATTATAACTTGTTCTGGTCTGTTCATAATATGATAGTCATCTTGTGTTGGTGTTTGTGGCTTTCTTATTGACTTGATCATCTGTTTTTTCTGATGGTAGGTGATTGGTATATCTGGTTGGTCTTCGGCAGCACCTTCCTTAGCCAGTTGGTCTGCTTTTTCATTTCCTGGTATTCCACAGTGAGAGGGTATCCACTGCATGGTTACCCTATACTGGTAGCCGTTGTATCTGTGTAGCATCACTTGTTGAGGATCACTATCTGCTGGTAGTCTGCTGATGTGTGAAAACTGCTGTCTCTTAATACTAAATATACCGGTAGATATAACCCAGAAATAATATCTATTTATATATATGAGAAAATCAAAGATGGAACAACACAAACAGAAATAGACAAAACACACACAAATATCAGTGAAACCAGACAAACAAAGAAATGACAGAACAACGGATATCACTCATGCGACAGATGGGCATTGATCTCTAAGAAGTGATCTGACTCGTAGCTGGATCCTGAAGACTCTAAATAAATTTGTCATTGTAGTTGTTATCAATTCTGTGCACATGTTCCAGCTATTGTAGTCTTCTATCATGCAGGTTATGGGGTTAGTTTATGTGATCGTTGTTGTAGAGATGAGTTACAATAGAGAGATTGATGTACAGCAACAACATGAATAACTGCTTGGTTTGTCCACAGGTGATGTTGATGGGTCTGTTGAAGCACTCCTAGACACATTTGAGACATATAGGTCCAGCAAGTGTCGACTTGATGTGATTCACTATGGTGTTGGCAATGTGACAGAGTCAGATGTGGAGATGGCTGCAGCATTTCAGGGTTAGTTTTTGTGCAGCCGATGTGAAACCATCTTTAAGCCTGACTCAATACATATCTTATGTTGACATTCTTTCCTGATCAATCTTACCAGTTCATTCTCACTTTTTTTTCTCATAGATAGAACAGAATATCTTCAGAATTTAATCTCCAATAACCACTCTCTCTTCTCATTGGCCATTTTCAACCTTCGAAGGCATTGAGCAAAAACCAAGGTGAAATTGCACATCATAAGAGGTTTCTTTTTTTTCAATATTTGTGCTCTAAATGTTAACTCCAAAGCGAATCTACAAATCATAATTGAGAAATTCTCCAAAGTATGTACCAATTCTGGACATACAGAGAAAGCATAATTCATGCTCCAACCAGGACCTAGCACAATATATCATGAACCCGCATAAAGGTAAATGGTATGGCATTCAAGGTGGTGAATATATGCATGTATGTCAGTAGTACAATATCACAGAATACCACAGTTGATGCTGAAACATATACCAAGATCTCAAAGACAAGCAGCACTTTTGCCAGATTATGCAAATGTATGACACAGAAATAACATTAGTCTACAGATTAAGCTGAAGGCTTACAGATCAGTGATACTTCTAGTGCTGTTGTATGCTGATGAAACATGGAGCATATACAGGCATCACATGAGGAAGCTCAATCACTTCCACATAGTTTGTCTGAGAAAGGTGATCAACATCAAATGGCAGGATAAGATTCCAGAAAACTGTCCTTGGAGGAGTTGGTTTCCCTGATGTTGATACTATTCTGATTCAGCCACAAATTCCTTGTGCACGTAATGTAGTACATTTGTCAGATCATCGCATCACCTACAAAAAATATTCCTCTATGGTAAGATGCAGAAAGGCATGTGATCTAAAAGTGACCAAAAGAAACAATCCAGGAACTCATTAAAGAACTCACTGAAATCCTTTGACATAAATGAATCAGAGTTGTATGGCACTCTACAGTAAAGAAAGGGTACTATGATCGCAGTACAGCCCCCGTTTTCCCCATTAGTACCTACATACATATCTTCTTTTTGATGCCCTCATAAAAGATGGATAGATAGTGTATTAGATACACTTGGAAATATAAAAATTCTTGAGACTAACGGGAATTAAACCAGTCCGTTCAACGGCACCAAATCGCCTAGCAACTATTGAACACGCATTTTCCGTACTTGACTAACCGCATCTCCAAAAAAAGATGCGATTTCATCAAGCCATTCAAATCGTGCACACAAAGTCACCAGAATGGACCGATCGAGACAAGGACTATTATAACAACAACAACAAACATCCCGTACAGGTATTGAAATATCCTCAGTAACAACAAACATATAACATAATATCCGTATTATGTTGTCTCAATTGGTCCGTTCTGATGACTTTGTGTGCACGGTTTGAAAGGCTTGATAAAATCACATCTTTTTTTGGAGATGCGGTTAGTCAAGTGCGGAAGAACGCGTATTCAATAGTTGCTAGGTGATTTGGTGCCGTTGGTTCAATTCCCGTTAACCTCAAGAATTTTTTTAAATTGTCCTCTGGCTTCCTACTTATATTTCCTCGGAAATATAACAGCGGAAGACGCAAATAGAAGGGCAAAAGACTGTATACTCACTCTCCTCTCAACACCGAAAGGTACATGTTTTAGATTAAAAAAAAGGTAAATATAATTATTAAAATTAAATGATAAACATAAACTGATAAAGATAGGCAAGGGAAATAATCACACAGGTAGGCACTAATTGGCTTAACGGGGGTTGTACCTCGATCATAGTACCTAAGAAAGCATTGAACATTGTGTGAAAAAAATGATAAATGCAGCAGCTTAACATCAGAAGGTGGCTAAAAAGTTAAGGACAGATGAAACACCATCAAAAGTGATTATCCCACGCCAAAACTGTCCTAGGTCCTGGGGTCACTATAGGGTGTATCAGCTACCTAAGAACGCAGACAAGGACATTCCTCTAACTGATTTTCATAAAATAGATGGGTCCAATCCCAGATCAGATGCCTACTCCATTTGATTATTTCCCTTGGTTATGTTATCATTTATTAATTTACATATTAATTATTGATACAATATTTCTATTAAGTATACCTAAAATAAGCAGGTAGGCATCTAATCTGGGATTGGATCAATGGATGTAACAAATGATCATCATCACTTGTGATGGACAAACAACAATTTACATCTTCAGCTTCTCTTGCCAAATCATTTATGCACCTCTAGTTTAACATTTGTTTATCTGTTTTCTTGCTTTTTCTGCCTTGTATATTGTTAAGGGTATCCGTTGTTGTTCATTATGTTTCGTACTTTATTTTCTAAAACTTATTTCATATGCTCTTTCTCTGTTGCCATTATGTTCTTCAATGTTCATTTCCTCTTCTAAATGCTAGAGTGGTTTGTATTTATTTGATGCTGCGATTGCAAACTTGACTAAATAATAATCAAACTGTCAGAGAATATTGAATACGGTGGAGAGTGGTTGTCCAGTAACAAAAATAAGAATCAATAACACCAATGATAATGTATTAGTGTTGCTGATTGCTAATATAACTAATAAATAGCAAAAATACCAAATATCAAATAATGTCAATGAAAAAATACAAAGGAACAAGGACTTATTCTGTGTTGCCATCTAATAGGGAAATTTATTGAGAAACAACCATGAACTAGAAATAAACACAAATGGCATAGTGTTCTAGATAGGTTGTGAGAGGTAGATGATGTGTGGTATAATAATATATCAAACCTATACTTAGTGAAAATTGGAAAGTAGAATGAAAACAATGCGAGGTAGAGGTTAAAAAAGTATAAATAATAATCAAACTGTCAGAGGATACTGACAATGTGGAGAGTGCCGCAGTAAGTGAAATGAAAAGTGATAAATTCATTTATCTCTAACCACCTAATCTCTCAAGATGCTAAGCTGTTCCTTTGTTTTTTGTTATTTTTCATGTACATTTGGTATTTTTGCTATAAGTTATATTAATAATGAGTTTTCTTCCCATTCTCAGCTTAACATGTGTACACAGCAAGTCTGGTTTTGTTAATAAATGCTGCTGTATTTGAAAGCGTTCCTCAAGGCTCCCATATTGTTTAACTTATTCAAACCTAACTCGCCCGTATCTGCCTGCTTAACCTTTAGCAAGCCAGATTAAAAAATACGAAACGTCTCCCTGCCACCGGATTCTTTTTTGAAAATTTGCATTATTGATGGTGACTGTTTTGAAAATGTGATAATTTTTTGGTTGTTAGAGATATTTAAATAATATTTGCTTATATAAATAAAGAATTGAATTATGCATATATTGGTGTAATTTATGTACGTGAGTGTGTGATACCAGACGTATGAGAAAGTGGTAAAGACGTTTTTCACAAAAAACATATATTTTATAACAAATAAAGAGGAAAAAAATAAGAAAAAAAATTAACTTACCTTACATATCGAATTCCTTGGCAACACTGTAAACTAAATCACGCATTTCTGTTGTATTTATGTTCTTTCACTGCGAAATTATCAAAATATAGCAAGGGGAACTGTATAAAACATGTAGATTTGCAGTAAAATCGTTCTTTGAGCGTAGGCCTAGAGTTATTTTTTCTGCCACTTCAAAATATTCAATATCAAACGTACAAGTCCCCAAACCAACACAGCATTCTGTATATTCACTGCTGTGAAACTAAATAACCTAATAATCCATGATTCAAGCCACGATTCAATGTTATTTTATTCGAAATACGATGAAATAAAGGTCTATAAAACCGATCCATCATCATGGCATCGTACCGGTGTACAGATGTGGTCAGATTAATTCTCTTAAACTTTTACGAATAGCTAGCCATTCTCAAAAACGATCATGTCGGAAGTGGGGGGATGTACCGGCTTCGATTGCGCATGTCCCCAGCTATGTGCACGGACTGTGGTACGTGTAAATCTCACGATATTATCGTTGGGTGGGCGGACCGCCAAAAGCGCACGCGGCCATTTTGTTTCTCGGCGGCCGGGATTGATATAGGCTTGGTGAAGGTTAATAAACACTCAACCCGCCCGTATCCGCCAAATGTGCACACTATGTTTTTGATTGACAGTCTTGGCTGTCTCCATGTGAATAGACATGCTAAATGTAGCCCTGATGTGATTACCATTAGTTGAGTCTTCTAGTGTAGTTTTCCTAATGTTGAAAATAGATGCCGTTTAGGAATCTGATGTTTTTAATTTGACCAATTTTCTTGAAAACTTGGTAAGAATGGGCCTACTTATTATTCAGATGATGTTGATAGGCAATTTTTTAATGGAATTTTAGAGAATATTAATTAATCAAACGTTGATGGGAATTGGTTTTGTATTTAGAATTTGAAGTCGCAACGATCACCGATCTGTAGTGTAGACCTAATTGATGATGTGTGCACCCAAACACACATTAGATTTAGTAATGATTGAGAATAGTCAACACAGCTGATCTATGTCAATATTGATCAATTTCACAAGAAATCAGGTCCTGCAAATGACATTGATCCAGATTACTCTGCTTTTGAGTAGGATTAGTCCTAGTTTTCACTATTTCTACATGTCATTCTTTGGGGTATGAGCAGAACAAATGATGTGTTTGCCAGTATCAAAATTTTTCTAAAAATTATATCCTTTTTGGAAATCTGTTTTGCCAGATATCTAGGGCTTTCTTTATGTGAACTAGGCCTATATGTTTGAAGTAGTTAACAGTTACAGAATGTTGTTGTCATGCTGTGCATGAGAGACTGCTTTGCAGCTTTTCATTTGAACATTTATTAGCAAATAATTGACACAAGTAAATGAAGCTGACACTGGTGCTCATTTTTTTCCCTCTCACATGTCACATGACAAGTAAACTTATCTTACATGACATTCACAAAGATATGTTCACAGATCAGTACCTCTTCCATTTATCTGTTAATTGGAGTTTTCTTGTTTTCTGTTGTCTAGGAGAGATATATGCCTTTAATGTGCAGATTCCCGAGAAAGTTGTTGCCCTTGCTAAAACCAAACATGTCCTTATTAAAAGACACAACATAATTTACCGTCTGTTTGAAGATTTGGTGGACAGCATCAACGGGATACTGCCCAAAATCCAGGAGGAGGTCATCAAAGGTAGGCAATATGAGACATTCATGGATTCAGAATTATCACAACTAATTTCACTATGTATTTTTCAGTCTGTTTCAGCAAGGGGTTTCCTTGTTGTTGTACCTGTATCCTCTGCTAGCAATTGTTTGAAAATTCTTACATTATCAGGGTGGCTGACTCATTGTGTTGTCTCACCATCTGATCAAGTGGTCTCTTCATATGTTTATTCTTTCCAGATGCATAGTTTCCAATCTGTCTCACATATTTCTGTTAGCATCTTTACTCTTTCATCCATTTTTTGTTCATGTTCTTCTGTTTATACAGAAATATATATTCTGTTTGTATAGACTTCTGGTTATTCAGATTTGTATCAAATCCTGAAGATGGGGTAAAAGTCCTTGGAAATCTTGATGTAAGATCTTCAAGTCTCAAGATGATTGCTTGGTTTTGCTGGATTCATGCCTTTTAACCCAATGTCACTATGTGATATATGCATGTGTCTGTTAGCTGTTGTTTTGTTTCATATAGGTAAAGTCTTGTGACAAGATCTTGGATGGCTTAAGAACAAAGAAATGTCAAACATCATAGAGGTTCATGGACAAATTATGGATGTCTGAGATAGGATCCTGGAGGTTTAAAAATAAATTGGAGATGTCTGAGGTAGAATCCTGGAGGTTTACAGAAAATTTAGATGTAAATCATGGAGGTTTAAGAAAAAATTGTGGATTTTAAATATAAGATCGAAGAGCAGGAGTGGACAAAATTTCACCCACAAAATTCCAATTTTGGCCCTCCAGACTGATTTTAAATTACCATGTGCATTGGATTGGCACACAACCACAACACACTCCAGGGTGCCGGCTGTGAACTCATCCATATGAAACTGTTGACCACCACCTTTTTGAATGTCCAGCGCTGGATGACATCAGGAAAATGCTTCTCCCTCCAGGGCCAGATAAATGGAACACATTATATGGAACAAAACAACAACTCACATGCATATATCACACAATGGCATTGGGTCAAAGGGCATGAGCCCATGGACCGCTGGATCAGAAACCAACCAACCAACCCATTGGATTGGCACCTGAGCTGTCTAAATTACAAGCTGTCTTGACTAAATGGAAAAATATGATGCTATACAGAAGAAATTATGTCAAGCTTTGATATTGTT
Source organism: Meghimatium bilineatum (assembly GCA_034231615.1). Lineage (NCBI taxonomy): Eukaryota > Metazoa > Mollusca > Gastropoda > Stylommatophora > Philomycidae > Meghimatium > Meghimatium bilineatum. The sequence goes on from CM067322.1 coordinate 25,240,239, forward strand.
AGTTGAACAGTGTTCAGAATTAAATAGATTTCTAGAGGCTGTGACTGCCTCCAACTTTTGATATTCTGTATTCGATGCGATAATATCTTTCACTTCAAAAGTAGCAAGTCTTTTGATGTTCAAAGAAGCATTTTTGGTAAGCAACAGATTCCGTGGATCAACATTATATAAATTGTGTCTTTGTTGTGCTGATTTCTCTGATGTAGCGCCCTAGCAGGTTATGGTTTTACTAGTATTTTTATCTATTTACACCCCACCTACTGTCATGTAAACAATTTACAATCACAAAGAGAGCTGCGATAGTGTAATGTTAAGTCATTCGCCCACTGACCAGGATACCCAGGTTTAGAATCCACTTCTTATTTGTGGTTTAAAATGACAAATCCTTCTGTGGTTCACCAGGACGTAGGGTGCCATACCAGGGCTTATGTTCTGGAAATGTTGAGGAATAATCGCATAATGTGGTGTTGATGGTTGCCCCCGAGATATTCAAAGTTGCTGATATTTTCTAGTTGTTCCTTGTCAATAACTATTGTAAGTGTGTATTCATCTCTGCTGATATACATTATTTTTGTCTTTTTTGCATTGAGGAAAAGAATTTGTGCCTCTCTTTGATGCTTGACTGACATAATCATGTGTTCTAAACCTGTGCCCATCTGATAATGGTGTTGGACCATTGGTACAAATAAAAAGGCGACACAATGCATTTCCATTCTCTGGACTACATCCTGCTGGAAAGCTAGTAGGACCATGGTCCTACTGCAATATAGATCCAGCAGGAGTTTGAGAATGAATGCTGAAGAAGAAACCTGTGGGCTCCTTGAGTTTAGTGTGGTGTCATCTGCACACCTAATTTCTAAGATTTCATGTTCTCTTATATTAAGGGGTTGAAACTTTTCATAACATGGGTCTTCTCATAAATTTTGCATGATGTTTTATCTGCATATATGTTGAACAGTTGTGGTGAGAGGATGCATTCCTGTCTGATTCATTTTTGGACCTCACACCAGTCAGATGTTTCTCCTCAAGGCAGAAGCCTGTTGTTCCTGATAAAACATTTTAATTAGCAATATGAGATGGTGTGAGAGGCCCATGATTTCCATTATGTCCATTATTTCTGATGTGTTATGCAGTCATTTAGTAGTCTATGAAACAGGTGTATATGTCTGCATTGAACTCTCTGCATTTCTCTATTATATCTCATGTTGAAGATGTGATCCCTGGTGCCTGTCTGTCTAAAACCTTCCTGAACTATATTGATTTCTCTGTTCACATGTTGTTTCATTCTTGTCCTGATTATCTTGAGAAGTATCTTGCTGGCATGACTGATTAGTGCAATTGTTCTATAATTTGTTCAGAGTTTTGAAATTGCCCTTCTTTAGAAGTGGTATATGTACTGATTTTTTTCCTAATCTTTTAGCCATGCTTCACTTTTTTAGATCTTAACAGAAGGCATGATAGACTTGAATACTGGGTTGTCCTCCTGTTTGTATCAATTCAGCAACCAATTTGTAACACTCTGGGGACTTACGAGGTCCTGAAATAGCGGCTTTGAAACAGAAGAGTTAATACTATATTTTATCTAACATAGCTGCTGTTAGTTAGTTAGTCGTCGGATCACCATCACTGCAAACTATACATGTCCATAGTTGCTCCAATCTCTCCTTGAGTGTATCCACCATTACACTTCTGTTGACAGTACCGGTTCTTTGCTGGTTGACCATCATTCCTCTGCGCCCTCCAAAATGTTCACTTCTAGCAACACCACATTTCAATCCCTGATCTTTAATCCTGGCCATTGAAAAGGAATCATCATCCACATTAGTCTCACTCTCGCATGCTATATCTTTTAAGGAGTTCTAAACGTTAGCTCGGTCCATTGCCCTGTGCCACAATCGTGCATGGCGCCAGTTGATCCGCTCTTTCATTGCCTCAAACACCCATATGTCTCAGAACGAAAACAAATGTAACCACTTTCAGCATCGCGTTTTTCAAGTCCTCAGTCCACTGCGAATGAAACCCACTTGTACATTTCTAATCATACTCATAGAGTCACTCAAGATGCAGACTTGTGTTACCTTCTGTGTCTGCATACCCACTCAAATGCCCTGGTCATCGCCATAGTCTCCATGGCCATGCTACTGTTATTGCAGCTGCTGTGAAACAGAAGAGTTAATACAAGATTTCATCTAACATAGCTGCTGTGAAACAGGCATTTACACCATAATGTTATAGATTCATAGAATGAAACATCCACACAATTCTGATGTCCCTTTCTTGATCATATATTTGATATTTTCAGGTGAATCCAAGGTGTTGCAGGTGTTTCAGATAGAACTACCAAACAAGAAGAAGAGTTTTGTGGCTGGTGGTCGCTGCACTTCTGGTTCCATTTCGAAAAAGTTGAAAGCAAAGGTTGTGAGAAATGATGAGGTTGTCTATAGCGGTGAGTCATATATATTTCTAAACAATTTTTATATTTTAATATGTGGTAATGGTGAGTGAAGGTGAACACAGTGAAGGTGAACACAGTGAAGGTGAACACAGTGAAGGTGAACAGTTATCATTACATATGTGTGTGTAGTGTATGTACCAGCAGCACCACTCTCTTCCCTCCCCCAGGCAATGACCTTTGCTAGACAGCTGAACTCAGCTACACAGCAAAGGGACATCCTCCCCTACTGTACACATAACTGCTGGTGGAGACGGTGGAAGTTCATATTATCAACAACGGCTTCAAAGGCGGGAGTTGAATCGGCCTAGTATTGGGCTGAGTTTGCATCAACGGATAAGCAACCAGAAACGGCTCAGAAATTAATAGGAAACTACTGAATACAATGACAAGAAACTCATGATGACAACAAATAAGCTTCAAGGGTCTGTCGCAGGTCCCCCCAGACTGGACAGACCCAGAACAACCTGGGAAGAGAACGAAAGTAGTGCTAGTACTGATAAATGTGCTGATGTCCTAAAGCCTACTGTGTTGTATAGTAAGGTCCTAAAAATATCATGGCCAGAAAGATGAACAAATGCAGATGTCCGCAAAGATTTGAACATAGAAGAAAAATGGCTCCTCAAAATGATCAAACTTAAACTAACATATTTTGGACATATAAAGAGACACAATGGTTTAGAAAGATTAATCATGGAGGGCAAAGTTCCAGGAAACAGAACAAGAGGCAGACTAAGTTCTAAAATGGACACATGACATCAAAGACTTTCTGAATATGACACTGGAAGAAGCTGTAAAGCGTGCACATAACCGAGAGGCTTACAGAGTGACGGTGAGGACAACGTTCTGTAAAGGACACATCACATAGAGAGAGAGTGTGTGTGTGTGATGACAAAAATGAACTTTGTATGTGTGTTCTTGATCCCCAAAATGTTGAACCTTGTGTGTGGTGTATGTACATGATGGTCAAAATATTGGCAGTGTGTGTGTGTGTGTGCTCATGAGCATATACATGATTGGCAATATCTTGATACTTTATGTGTGTTTGTGGTATAAGTACTTGATGGGCAATGTGTTGGTACACAGTATACGCTTCAACGTTACCACTTTTTTCTCTCTCTCTCTCTCCCCCCCACAGGTAGCATATTATCTCTCAAGAACTTTAAAACAGAAGTTGACAACATTAAAAAGGGGGAGGAGTTTGGCCTCTGTTTAGATGATCCTGCCTTTGTCTTTCAACCTCAAGATGTTATCCAATGTTTCGAAGTCATAGATGTAGAGCAAACAATTGATTGGAATCCAGGATTTTGATAACAGATTGACCAGAGTAAACAACATTTGTATGTCAGTACTGACAGATTGACCAGAGTAAACAACATTTGTATGTCAGTACTGACAGATTGACCAGAGTAAACAACATTTGTATGTCAATACTGACAGGTTGACCAGAGTAAACAACATTTGTATGTCAGTACTGACAGATTGACCAGAGTAAACAACATTTGTATGTCAGTACTGACAGATTGACCAGAGTAAACAACATTTGTATGTCAGTACTGACAGATTGACCAGAGTAAACAACATTTGTATGTCAATACTGACAGGTTGACCAGAGTAAACAATATTTGTATGTCAGTACTGACATTGACCATAGTAAACAACATTTTGATTGACTAGAGTAAGCAAGATTTGTATGTCAGTACTGACAGATTGACTAGAATAAGCAGGATTTGCATGTCAATACTGACAGATTGACCAGAGTAAGCAAGATTTGTATGTCAGTACTGACAGATTGACTAGAGTAAGCAACATTTGTATGTCAGTACTGACAGATTGATCAGAGTAAGCAAGATTTGTATGTCAATACTGACAGATTGACTAGAGTAAGCAAGATTGTATGTCAATACTGATTGACCAGAGTAAGCAAGATTTGTATGTCAATACTGACAGATTGACTAGCGTAAGCAAGATGAATACATAATTGCTGACAGATTCACTAGATTTCTGAGAAAGCTCTTTGGTGTTCGATGGCAGGATCACATCTGTGACATGAAGATCCTTCCAAATATCCAAGATAAAAAGCATCCATGCTTGGATGATAAGGTCTTAATTTTATTAAGGGGGGGGGGGATGTCAGAGTAGTATTTTTCAGAGAGACTATGGTGAACTGTCAGTAGGTAAGCATTCTAGTAGACAGAAAAACATTTCAAGTATTAGGCCTACTTGAAAACATCTCTCAAGTAAATACAGCATTGTCCCAAGCTCTTAGAAAACATCCCTCTCGTAATGCAGCTTGGTCTCAAGTTCTTAGAAAACATCTCTCAAGTAATGCAGCATGACCCCAAGATCTTAGAAAAAAATCTTTGAAGTAAAGTAGCTTGTTCCCATGTTCTTAGAAAACTACAGTTCTTAACTGCCCAGCCTGGCATGATCAGATCACTTTAGGTATTAAAAACTTTGAAAATGTTAGAACACTGCAGGCATTTTGAAAGAAACAATCGCCAGTGTGTTTCTGGGGCCCCGAAAGGGGACCAAAGAATAGCAACACTGTTTACCTTCCACGCATGTTGTAAAAGGCGACTAAGGAGGTTATGGGATGGAGTTGGCCGTCCCATCCCATATAGGGTCAGTGTGACCCAAAGTCAGGTCAAAAGGCGCAGATATCGCAGCAATGCTGTAAACCATGACACAATGGATTCCATTCTTCTGACTACATCCTGCTAATCTGCAGGAGTTTGAGAACGAACGCAAAAGAAGAAGAAAGAAACAATTATGAACAGAGAGGTCAGATAACTTTCCCTCATCAAGAAAAATATGAACAGACATGTCAAACAACTTTCCCTCATCAAGAAAAATATGAATGGACATGTCAGACAACTTTCCCTCATCAAGAAACAAATATGAATGGCTATGTCTAACAACTTTCCCTCATCAAGAAATAAATATGAATGGAGATGTCAGACTTTACCTCATCTTAAGACCGTTACTGTTCACACTGCGGCAGGTTTTACCAAGTCTGATTGTGTATCATCTGAAAACTCAGAAACATCTGACCAAATTGACTTTTATTGCTCAACATAATCTTTGCTTACAAACAAAGAGCATCATCAGAGCAAGAGATGTTGTGCACTTCATGAATGGAGAAGTGTGTCATGGTGACCAATTTTGCAGAGGCTTTATATCCATAATTGGATAAACGGGCCAACAAAATGTTCTTGCACCATAAAAGATGGTCAGCCTATGGACAGAGCAAACATACTCAGTGTTCTTCGTGAGTCTGCATGATCAGAGGATTTTGAGAAACATGAACATGAATCAATATTGTGAATGCACGTTATGTGAGTGGCACATAGAAAACACTTAACAAAGATTTTTTAAAAGAGCACAACCAAAATAGAACCAGGACCATCGGCTGTTGTACCCTGATATATTTACTGTAACATAGATCTGAGAGCCTAATGGACATGGCCAGCGTGTGAAGAGGATAATCAACATACCTAATACCCTTTGATATCTGCTGGAGGATACTGAGCACCTATGGGTTTACGTGGAGTACAATGGTGTTAGCTCATAGCCAATAACCAGAGAAAGAAAGATGTGGACATCCAAAGTGACAGTTTGACTAGATTTTTACATAAATACTGAAAGATGTGTGAGAACACATATAATACATAGATCTCAATTGTTCTTACATTGCAGCATGTTCATGTAACTTTACTGTCTGCATTATCTTGTTGATGTTATTGATTAAACATTGTTCTCATTCATGTATCAGGAGTCCATGAGTATCATTATCCGTGTTTAAAAATTACCTGCATTCAAATTCAATGTTCATATGTAACATTCAGTGCTTCCAAGATGCATCGACTATAGTCAGTTATTTCCTCTTTTGCCAAGTTTGGCACAAAGGGCGGATGTCGTAGAACTCCATGCATGTCAGTCAGTTGATAAGGATTGCAGGTTTTGTGCATTTCCTCATCACCCATTCCATTGCGTTCTATAATATACACAATCATCTATAGTAGTGTCTACATTCAACAAGCTTTCACCAAGCAGTTGAAAAATGTCTCCTTTTTCCATTCTCAATTCATCAACTAAGGTGCATTTGACTATCTGCTCTCTCATTTCTGAGAACGTCAGTATGTCATGTGTAGTAAATCCATGATATGCCCAGAAGGTTGGAAAAGGCTATAGAGTCCATCCATTCATACAGACACTGACCATTTCAAAGTATGAACTGAGAATCAGACACTATAACTGCACTAGTAAAGTGAGTTTCAGAGAGCCATTGGAGACCTGCAGTAACAGCCTTGATCCTCATGCTGGTCATGCTCCTCCCTTACACAAATATGCCTTTGAGACAGCTTTATGTTAGTTCGGGTGGCACCTCAGTTACACAACTGAAAATAACCTGCACCTTTATCTGAAAGACGATTGGTTATCAGGACCTACCTGCTCACAACCGTAGGAATTATTTCATCATCATCATGTTCCTTTATGACTTTTAATATAAATTTAATGCAAGGAACTATGCCAACAGGTGAGAAATAACCTTTTGCCCCTTTTTAACAATGTTCCAGAAAAATGTCACAAGAAATCTCGCTACAGTGGGGGATTACCCACAAAACTAGCAAATGATCTTTTTTGTCTAATCTTTCTCTTCCCCTCCCTTTTTTTTTACTGAGAACACATCTGTGGTCCTTACTAAGTGCACCTTTTCATGGCACTCAGCTTGTGTTTTGGCACTGATGATAACATGTCCAACAAATAAAGGTTGTCTCTTTCTAATACAGTGTCATGTGATGTATTCCTTCCAGAACGTTGTCTTCCCAATGAACTCTCTGAACCTCTCTCTGTCTTGGGCGATGTGGCTTGCATTTTCTAGCGATGTATTCATATTATCTTTAATGTCGTCAGTCCATCGTCTTCTTGGTCTGCCCCTTCTCCTCTTCCCAGGTACTCTTCCCTCCATTATTTGTCTTTCTAAACAGTTTTGTCTCTTTATATGACCAAACAGGCGTAGTTTTCTTTTTGTTATTGTGTTTAGTAACCAACACTCTGGAATATTCAGTGTGTTTATAATATCTGAGTTTCTGATTTTATCCTTCCATGATATTCTAAGTATCTTTCTGTAGCATTTCAGCTCGAAGGCGTTGATCTTCTTTGCCGCTGTTTTAATTAGAGTCCATGTTTCACAGCCGTATGTTGCAACCGGAAAAATAAAAGTTCGTAACATCAGCACTTTCGTTTCTATTTTGTTGTTTTTCCATATGTTTTTCAGCCGTGTTATTTTGCAATATGCCATTGCCAATCTCTTCCTTATTTCTGCCATGCAGTCTCCTGCACCGTTGATGTTTGCTCCTAAGTATTCAAATTTATCCACACATTCTATCTCGGTATTGTCTATTCTGATTTTTGGTTGTGTTGTTATATCTGTTGACATGATTTTTGTTTTCTGCGTGTTTAAATACAAATTTTGTGCTTCGCTATATTTCTTTGTGTTCTTGATTAGTTGTTCCAATCCCTTTATATCGTTTGAAAGAAGTACTGTGTCGTCTGCGTAGCGTAGTTCCGGGATTAGGAATCCACCTATGTTTAAAGCGTGGTAGTCAGTGTTGTGTATGTCTTCTCTCACGTTCCTCATTATACTTTCAGCGTAGATGTTGAACAGGTATGGGGAGAGTGTGCACCCTTGCCTTACTCCACTCTGTACCTCAAACCACTCTGAGAGATCGTCCTCTAACTTCACTGCAGCCTTTTGATCTTGGTAAAGTTCCTCTATTAGATGAATCAGATGTCTTGGGAAACCCATGCTGTTCATTATCTCCCATAGTTGCTGGTGTTGGACGCAGTCGAACGCTTTTGAGTAATCTATGAAACACATGTGCAGGTCAGTTGAAAATTCCCTACACTTTTGTATGATCAATCTCATATTAAGAATGTGATCTCTTGTTCCTCTGCCCGATCTGAAACCAGCCTGTGTTTCATTTATCTCCATCTCTAATTTCTGTTTGATTCTTTGCATTATGATTGCAACTATTGCACACGCGTTCTTCCATACTTGACTAATACGGATATTATATGTTTGTTGTTACTGAGGATAGTTCAATACCTGTACGGGATGTTTGTTGTTGTTGTAATAGTCATTGTCTCAATTGGTCCATTCTTTTTACTTTGAGTGAACGGTTTGAAAGTCTTGGCAAAACCGCATATTTTTCTGGAGATGCGGTTAGTCAAGTAGGGAAGAACGCATGTGCAATAGTCTTAAAAAATTGTATATTATCCTCTGACTTCCTACTTAAATTTTTTGTACATATAGATGTGCAGAATCACTAGAGAAAACACTGATTCCTTTATAGAAAAAGAATGTGCGACTAAAGAAACCAAAAATGTCATCAACTTTGGGCGTTTGAATTTGTCAGAATGAACTGATTCTTGATTAAGCACCAACATCATGGCACTCTTTGTCTAACGAGAATGAAATCAATTTGTGATGATTGTAGTAAGTTGTCCCATTTATACCATGTTTGTATGTGGCTTCGTCTGTGTTGGTAAAAAGAATTTGTTATTATAAGTCCATGTTCTAGGCATATATTGACTAGTTCTTCTCCGTTATTATTTCGTTCTAATGTTATGTCCCCGAAATTGCCTAAGCAGTGTTCACGCCAAGCTCTTTTCTTCCTTATTCTCCCATTGAAATCACGCATGATATATTAGGAAAATACATGAAATTGGGAAAAGAGTTAGTATAATATCATGTATCGAACATATTGAGAGACAGCAAGTAAAATGGTTTGGTCACCTTATGAGAATGAAGTCAAACCAAATACCAATAAGGGCATATAATACAAGAATATCCTGGCATAAAGCCAAAGGTAGACCAAGAAAATGGTGGATATAAAACATAAAGATAACCTTGACCAAACATGGGCTAAATGCAATCTCGGCGACACATCTGACCTTGAAACTACAGCTTAAGCTACCACCACTACGCTTAACGGCAAGTGTGAATGCGATCAACAATCATTCACCCTGGGAAAGACAATAGACAATCATGGCACTGGAAGCATTCTAGTAAGTCAGTTATGGGCAAATGTTTTTGGATCAATGTTTTGGATTGAAAGTTTTCAGTGTGAGAAGGAGCTTCAGTTTTAGTCCTTTCAAGTACAGTCTTCTTCTGTGTTCGGAAATCTTTTGGTCATGCTAGATCTTCAGGATGAAGCTCCCAGTCTTTTTCAGGTCAGAGCGCCTGCCCCAAAGATTTTTGTCTCAGTTAAGTCCATTGTGGCCATGTCTTGCCTCAGTTTTTTGTTGTTGTTGACAGTCTTGGGGTATGTGTTCAGGGGTCTGTATGTCTGTTCCGCATGGACATTCATTTGTGTGGGCCACCCTGATTCAGTACAGGTGGCTCCTTTCAAGTACTAACAGTAACACATATGATAACGTATTATTATCACTGATTAATAAATAGAAAAAATACAAAATGTTAAGCAGTTTCAATGAAAAGGAACAAAGACTTTTTTTTTATTGTTACGGTCCAATAAGAACCTTTATCAAGAAACAACAAACAAGAAATAAACACAAAAATACGATCACCACAATGGAATGGTCTTACCACTTCATCCGATTGTATTTGAAGGAAAAAACGCAATCATGTTTAATTATAAGCAATAGTGGTGCTTGTTTGAATTTTACGCACCAGTGATAGAAAAATCTAAAGAATTAATGGAATGATACAAGAAAATCAATCATGAATGTCAAACCTGATTAAGTGAATGCTTTACCGCGTCAGTGATGCTAATCGTACATACAGAAATTTAAAAAAGTAAAGTGTACACGTGTAAGATCACACACATGCATGGAGATGGGCTACCAATGAACAGTATGTGTTTATATATATATATATATATATATATATATATATATATATATATATATATATATACGAGCCTGGTTCCTGTTTTCTATCGAGGAAGAACTCGATAGAACAGTTGGTCCCGGCTCCTTCGCCTTCTTAGCCGAGGTGACATTCACCGACATCGTGAACCCCAAGTTTGAGTCTCACTACGCGTTTATGAGCACTTGGGACTTGGAGCTTGTTCTCGAGCTGAACAATCTTGTCCCATTTGTGCTAGGATCCATCGGGTACTGAACCATTTCTCTCCCATATTTCCGATATGGGAAAAACTCGATAGTAGAGTTGGGCCCGTTTTGCCTTCTTGGCCGAGCGACCACGATTGGGTCTCTGCCCGTAAGGAGCACCAGAACTAGAAGCTTGTCTCGAGCTGGTAGAAATTTTAGTTTCGATTTTCTTGAAACGTTTTCCCTTTCTATTTGCACTTGGCACTGTCCTCATAGTGCTAATTAGCGCATATATATATATATATATATATATATATATATATATATATATATATATATATATATATATATATATATATAGGGCCTACATATATCTAACAGAAACATAGCCAAGCGACTGGAAAAGACCCACATATATAGGTCTTTTCCAGTCACTTGGCTAGGGTTCTGTTTTCCAGATCTTAGTGCATAATATATAATAGATGTTAATACTCTCTAATTGCTCGTGCCAGTGCAACATTCGGGAGCCTTCGTGCCAACGTCTGGATCAGGTGTGGTCTCAATCTGACAACTAAGTTGGACGTGTACCGCGCAGTGGTTCTACAACACTGCTTTATGCTGCGTCATCCTGGACTGTCTATGCGAGACACGCTCGACAGCTTAAATCTTTTCATCTTCGGTGCCTACGAAACCTCATGGGAGTACGTTGGCAGGATCGTGTGCCAGATACGGAAATTCTTCAGAAGTCCTTTATGTAAAGCATCCATGCAATGCTGACTAGGTCCCAACTCCGCTGGACTGGCCACATCGTCCGTATGCCAAACAAGCGCCTTTCAAAGAGATTATTCTATGGGGAGCTGTGCGAAGGTAAACGTTCAAGTGGAGGGCAGAAAAAGCGCTTCAAGAATCACCTAAAAAGCTCTCTCAAGCATTGCAGCATCGATCCTAGCTCCTGTGAGACTACATCACGTGATCGCTCAGCCTGGCACACCCAGATCACTGCTGGCATCACGAAATTTGAAAAAGAAAGAACACCGCGGGCAATCCGCAAGCGCAGGAAGCGGAAGGACAACGCCCTTGTGTTGCTGGGGCCCGAAAGGGGAGCAAAGAATAGCAACACTGTTTACCTTCTGCGCATGTCGTAAAAGGCGACTAAGGAGGTTATGGGATGGAGTTGGCTGTTCCATCCCATATAGGGTCAATGACCCAAAGCCATGCTGAAGTCAGATGTGCCAGGCCGAAAGGCGCAGATATCGCAGCACTGCTGTAAACCATGACACAACGCATTCCGTTCTCCGGACTACATCCTGCTAGTGTGCAGGAGTTTGAGAATGAACGCAGAAGAAGAAGAAGAAGGAAGGACAAATCCGAAAAATTCTCCTACCCCGAACCTTCAACACTCCTGCATGCACTGCTGTAGAACTTTCCGTGCACGAATCGGACTCATCGGGCATCTACGAACTCACAAACCAAATTAGTTAATTACCAATTTTAATTTTTTTTTTTCATTTTCCCCATCGCACTTAATGTTTTTCATGCCATGCTCATCTTCGCTTGTGAAGGAGGAACACCATCATCATAATAATACTCTCCTCGCCGCATGCTTGAATAATTTCAGCTGTTATTTGGCCACCCTGCAGTTTTCCTTTCTTCAAGCTGTCAATTGTTGCCATTATTTTTTTTTATGGTTTGAACTCCTGTGTCTATCTATACGCTTTGACCCTTGTTTGCCTTGCGGGGTCAGGGGTAGAAGAGTTCTCTGGAGATGGCCTTCTTGTGTGAGTTTGTAAACTTGTTCCTGTGGCTTCTTTTATTTCTGTGATCCATCTTTTACATGGTCTGCCTCTGGCTGTATATCCGTTATGTCTATGTGTCATGGCCATCTGTGGCATGGTGTCTGTTGGTAGTCTGGAAGCGTGTGAAAACCATTTGATCTCTTGTCTTTTGTTGTGTTCCAATAGTGGTATTGTTTTAGTTATCTTTCTGATGTTATCATTTCTAATTATATCTCTTAATGACACTCCGAGTATTCTTTGTAGACATGTCATTTCTGCTGTCACTATTTTTCTTTTGTCTTGTGTTGTCATTGTCCTAGTTAGGCACTGGTAGCACAGTGATGGAATAATCTCGTATAATGCAACTTTAGTGTCCTAGGATCTGGCATGTTTTGTTGCATCTATTTTGTTTCTCTTTGCTGATTTTCCCTTCACTTGATATACTGCTTCCTAAATAAGTGAACTCATTTACCTTTTTAAGGTGTTTATTATCGATGGAGATAGTGATATTTCTTTCTTTCTTTGTTATTGCCATTATTTCTATCTTTTTAATATTAATCTTCATGTTGAATTTTTGACATGTTGTGTGGAGTCTGTTCATATGTTCTTGCAATTGTTCTTCTGATTTCGCAATTAGTACTTGGTCATCTGCAAAAAGTAGTTCGTTCAATTTGTCTTTTATGTTATCTTCTTCGTTGGTACTTGTTATTTTACATATAAGGTCGATATATGTTATAAAAAGTAGAGGGGATAGGACACACCCATGATTGAGTTTGGAACTTATTGGACACTCCTGCATTTGTTATTGCTTCACATTGACTATTAGCATAAATACCCTATCATATATTGATTAAATGTTCTAGTACTCCGTATATTGATAGTGTGTTCCATAGTTGTTGTCTATCTACTCTGTCGAAAGCCTTTTCTTGGTCGACGAATGCGATATATAATTTTGTTTTCATTGGCTCTTTCTGTTAGCTAAGTGTAAAGATAGCATCCGTACAGCTTTTAATACGGCTCCTGTGTGTTTCTGTCAATGTGTGGTCGGTCAGCTAAATTATTTAAGGATGGCTCTGTGTACATTTCTTTGCAATACTCTCTCCACCACAGCATTTCATTTTTTTGTCACGGTGTTTCCAGCGGCTTAGGCCCATATAGGTAGATCGGATATCTAGATAGGGAGATCTCCGGCCCTGTGACGATGTGATATATAGCACGTCTGTGACGGCCAATGTACCGAGTTCGATCCCCGTCACAGGCAATTATGCATTCGGACCGTTCAGAAAGCAATGTCAAACTATTGAACGTATTTATATTACATAGAAAATCACTACAGCCAAAAAATGCTAGGTTGATGGCTACGTCCTAAATAGGATACGCTACCAATAGGTAGATCAAATATTATGTTCAATCCATTTTAGACGCATTATCTGGCAACTTCAAATCGAAACTATAAACTTCCGGTCTGTCGTTATTGACTGTGACCTGCACAAGTGCTGGCCATTCTGTCAGTTAACTTGTCAGTATCTCTGATTTAAGTATTGTGACTGTACATTCATATGTAATTGATGCACAATTTAATCAGATTGATCAACTGACACAAGTAAGAATAAAAACTGTTCTGCTGCAGATAGTTCGGCCACGTTCAACATAAGATTTATGATTATTATTCCGAACAACGGATGTAAAGTAGTTTTAACTTACTTTTAAGATTAACTTACTACTTTTTTAACATTCATTACATTACCAATCAAATTATCAAACTACTAATCTTCCAACTTTTAACAATTATTTCAACGAATCTAACCACAATTTAAGTTAATAAACACCCTTTGATTAACCCTGGCAATTTTGCCTGAAAAACCCCTTCTCCTGGGCACACACAAAAAAAGTACAACACCCCCCAACAGATCTTAATTATTTTTATTTTAAAAGAAAATTCTGTTATATATTATATAGTTATTATCAATGGCTTGACCTTTGGCCGTAGCCGCTGTCCAGTGTTCATGCCTCATCATTATGTACCAGTCCTCCCAGCTGTCTGGTTTGAGAAGCATGTAGATGTAGACCTTTTCTTAGGCACAGATAAGTGATGCAATAATTTCACCAAGATTTGGTCTTTACTTTTTTATCTTTGAAAAGTCAATTATTGTATTTCTGACATGTTTATTACACTAAAAAGTTCACATAGGACAAAGAAACTTGTGGATGATATAAGCACACATTTTTCAGCCTCTGGTGGTGTATCAATGCAATTTTGCCAGAAACTAATATCCAGGAGTGGGTAAAATGCTGTTTCGTTCACTGTTGTACTATAAATAGCGCACTTCTTACATTAATGTCATCATAATTAGAGAATTAATTATAAACACTGATTCTAACCCTTCTCACCCCTCCCAAAAATATATAAACTAATTCTAACTTTAACCCCTCATTACTAAATTCTATAATTTTATGCAACATATATAACACTACAAATTCACAACGGTGGACGAAATGGCAGATGTGCCCCAGGAGTAATTCTAAAAGTTAAATAGCCATCTGAAGAAATATGTTCTTGAATTTTCTTATACCTATCTTTTCAACACAGGCCTAGATGTACCCATGGGTGCCAACATATTAGCAGCCTCAATAAAATTTACTTTATAAACTGTAGCATACACCCCTTTCCACTTCCACAGATTGTAGCTTGAGTCACTGATGAACAAACATTACAACTGTCGTAATTTATAGGCCTACTACGAACAAAATTTGCTCAGACTCAAGTGATCTATCTGAGTCTATCTCCATATCATTTTCAGAATAATCACCATCTAAATATAATTTGTCGTCCACAACAAAAAACAAACCCAACAAGTTGTTAAGCTATTTTTGAACACATAAAAACATCCTGATTTTCAGCATGTTGTTTTTGTTTTAAAATACTAACACTACGAACGACACATTGTCAACATGTGTACACGATTTTGTGAGCAGCTGTCCCACAATGCAATGCGCACATCATGACGGTGAAATGCGTAAATCAATTTATTAATGATTAATATGAGGTACTGTTTTGTGAAGTTGAAATACTGAAAAATGGGTATCTCTGGGAAGCTATATGTTGTGTAAATTTCGGAATCTTGAGTTCTAAAGGTTAAGCATAAGTGTCTTGATCTTCATTCTTATATATCATTCTTGTTTCATCCTCGTAGCTTTTCACTAATTCCTCCGTTTTGTGAATTGTACATGTATATGCATCATACCACATCCGTTGTGTTATTAAATTTTGCAGACAATAAATTACATCCACGATTGGGAGGGGGGGTGCAAATATTAAATTTCTATTAAATTCATTTTCCAACTATGTGATTTCCCTATTGTCATAATCTAATCACTAATTAAGGGGAATAACTCCACCTAATTGTCAGTATGATGATTTAAAAAATGTATATTCATTAAAACTGTTTGTTTTATCACACAGACTTAGCAGATCAAAGGAAAACTGAAAAGTCTCCCATGAAACTATATAAAAAATAATTAAATGCTCATATAGTTTCAAAAATAAACTCACTTTTGGGTGCTGCTTAGTGGAGTCATTGAGATGAAAATATTGAGATATTTTCTCGTCTCCTTTTCCCCAGACAGGTTGATATTGAACCCGTCATCTAAACTCCAATACATGCCATATTCAAGCAGAATATATGTGCCCACCATAATATATATATGAAAAAATTTCACCGGCAGTTACATATGTCCAGCACGTCTTCTTTCCTTGCTTGTCCTTAGCGTTGTTACATACAAATTTGTCAGATCTACTGCAAATTGATAAAATTGTTGGCAATGAGGATAAAGTATCCATAATGTATAACAATCTCATCAAGATTATGTACGGGTTAATTTATTCTACAAAATTCTCACCTTCTACTGGAAAAAACTGCAGCACTCTGGCAAAATGACCCAATTATTAGCTCAAATTTCCTCCTCTGTCAGAAACACTAGTCCTGTCTAACACAGAAACTTCAATGTCACTTTGCACGTTATATTTAATTTGGGACGCACAACATCTATTGCTGTATGAATCAGCTACCTACTCTTGTTCTTTCATTGTTTTTCCCATAGTTTAAAAAAAATATGATTTTAGCTGAAAAGTCTGTTTTGTTCTTAAATTGATGTGGAGTGTTAGTGTTGCAAGTTTGTTTCCCTTCTTTTTAAAATTAACACTTCTTTATTTATTTCTATTTGTACTGATTATGAGCTCAATATTACAGCAGCTTCTATGTTCTAATATTTTTTAGATAGCTTCCTGCCTATTGGAAAATGGACTATTTATCTGAGATCTTCCCAGGTCTTCATCAGGCTCATCACTCACAATTATGCCAATAAACAGAATTGTGAAATTGGCTAACAGATGAAGATATGGTATTTTCTAAAAGGCAAAGGTCTAAATAAAACCATAACTACAATAAAGCACATTCAAAATAATAAAGTGCTGACTGGACTGTAGTCAACTCTTATACTTTTGTTGCTGATAAAATTATAGAGTACTAGAAGGAATACCTAGTGTTCTCCGGATGAGAATAAGAAAAAAAAGTACTGTTATACATGCTTTCTGCCCTACAACATAGTATTTATCAGTATGTGGATGTCAGACAAACAGTAAAACGTGAAATGGGGCAATAAGGTTTTGCTTATAATATGAAACAAATATAGGCACACACACAAATCGACGTTTCAACCGTAGGATTTTATGAAGTCATACTAACTTGATTAGACAGAAAAATGTTTAAAGTAGCCACACAAAAAAATATATACTAATTATTCTTCAAAGACTTTTTTATGTGTATGCCCAAGTGTTTAAAAATGGAAGGGGAACAAAAATAAACCAACGTTTCTGGGATCAAACGCAGAACGACCTAAAGTAATGACGCTCGAAGCCACATGGCCACGGACCCATTTTCAGTAAGCGTAAAAATTTGATTATAATAATTTATCATTGATGCAACCGTGAATCATCATTGAGTGCCATCTCTGCAAAGAAGGTTGGCTGCTACAGACCTCCAACATCTCCTGTCTCTTGTCTTGGTGGTACACTCTTTTAGACACCTGTCCATCTTGTGATTTTATAGAATTGTGATAAGTTTGTTGGTAGAATTGTGGAGTATTGTATATGATCAACTCCTTCACTGTACTGATAGCATTATGGAGTGTTGTCTGTGATCTGTTCCTAACCTTCATTTTGTTGATAGAATTATGGAGTATTGTATATGGTCAACTCCTTCACTCTATTGATATCATTATGGAGTAATATCTTTGGTCAGCCCCTAACCTCTGTTTGTTGATAGAATTGTAAAGTATTGTATTTGGTAAATTCCTTCACTCTGCTGATAGAATTATGGAGTGTTGTCTGTGGTCAGCCCATAACCGCTTACTGATAGAGTTATGGAGTATTGTCTGTGGCCAACACCCATGTTTAGCTTTAACTGAAGATGATTGAAGCAAGATCTTTACAAAGCTTCCACCTAGACACAGAGAAGACATTGGGCATTATCCTAGTAGCAAATTGTGTAGTGTAACCATTAACTTGAAATGCAGAACAAGTAGTAATCATTCTAGACAAAAATTGGAATTTTATTTCCATGAATTCAATTAATTGTATTTTTTATATTTTGTAGGTAGGTGTACTCAGTGGCCATGATGTTTAGTCATTTCTATTAGATGCAAGACATTCTTTCAAAGTACACAAAGAGTGGCAGAAATCTTGGGATCAGTCATTGACCATGGTTGCATGAGAGGAAGAAACAATTAAATTAGCACACAGGTCATAGACAGAAAGACAAGTCATCACAAAATGTGGAATATCATATTTAACGCAGCCAGATATTATGCTCCTTACATCACTCTTCCAGCTGCAGCAGTGATTGGTGTCATTGGCTATAATTTGGAGTGGTCAATTCGTAAGGAAAAGAACACTCCATACAAGGCAGTCAGCATCCTTGAGGAGAGAAATGAGAGAAAACTTCGGGAGTTTGATCAGACAGACCAAACTCAGGTAGAGTCACTTAAGTCCAAGAAAGATATTCCAAAGACAATACTTGGCCGCAATGAGAACTTTGAGAATAAGACTTAACATAGTTGTCATTACGTAACCATAGTGAGTAGACTATATAAGCAGTGATAGACGAAAGATGGACAAAAGTAGTTACATGACCAGTTATGGGTGTCTCTGTTAGTGTAATGTAGCAGAGATAACAGATCAGACATGAGTGATTCCATAGTTGTAATGTAGTTGTGATAACTGACCAGCTATGAGTGTTTCTGTTGTTGAAATGGAGCTGAGGTAACTGACCAGACATGAGTGTTTCTGTTGTAGTAATGGAGCTGAGATAACTGACCAGACATGAGTGTTTCTCTTGTTGTAATGATGATGATGATGTTCGTCCATCGTGATCGACGATGACCAAAAGCTCAATCATAATAATAATACAATAAATAATAAAAATAATAAAAGTTAATAGTGCGTTGTTAAATGACTAGCAAGTCCAATGCGCGCACAAAATGTTCTTTTACAGAATTGACAACAATAGAGGGTATCTATGTGAGGTTGAGATGTTTTTTCTTTTCTACGTGTCCGCTTCTGTCTTGCAGTATCTTGTCTGAATTCTTCCGCCGCTAGTGCTCCCGTTCTAATGCTGTAACGCCATGCTGTTCTATCCAGAGCGAGGCTCTCCCAAGCGCCTACGTCAATGTTAAGATGTTTCAAGGATGACTTGAGCGTGTCTTTGAAGCGCTTTTTCTGTCCACCAGCTTTTCGAAATCCTGCCTTGAGTGCTCCATAATATATTTGTTTTGGCAAATGCGAGTTCTCCATACGCACAAGATGACCTGCCCAGTGTGCTTGCTCCTTCATAAGTATTGTGTGGATGCTTATTGAGGTTGATTTTTCCAAGACCTTGTAGTCTGGTACTTTGTCCCACCAATGGATGTTTAGTAATTTACTTAGGCAGGTAAGATGGAAATGATTTAATTTTCTTGCATGTCTAGCATACACTGTCCACGTTTTGCAAGCGGATAGTAGGGTTGGTATAACAGCAGCATGATATACTTTAAGTTTGGTGGTTGTTCTTATACCTCTTCTGTCCCATACATTGTTGCGTAATCTGCCAAATACAGAACTAGCTTTTGCCAGTCTATTGTTAATTTCCACTTCAATGTTGACATCGTGAGAGAGAGTTCTTCCAAGGTAAAATTGTCGACTACTTGCAGTTTTTCCTGATTGATGATGATGGAAGTAGCAGTATGTTGGCTATTTGATGTTGCTTGGTGCATGACTTCTGTTTTTTTGGTGTTAATAGTGAGACCAAAGTTGTTGCAGGCCTGTGAGAAGCGGTCTATGGTGCTCTGCATGTTTATGACAGAGTCAGCATACAATGCACAGTCGTCAGCATAAAGTAATTCTCTAACAGTACTAGATTTAGTTTTCGTGTTTGCTTTTAGACGACGTAAATTGAAAAGACTACCATCTGTTCTGTAATTGATCATTATGCCTGCTGTTTCATTACTATGGTGTGTTTCCGTTAGCATGTTCGTAAATAACAGGCTGAAAAGAGTAGGGGCCAGCACACATTCCTGCTTTACACCATTTGTGACAGGGAACGCAGGAGATACTCCTCCGTCGCAGATAACACTAGCCATCATACTGTCATGAAATTGTCGTATCACAGTGACAAGTTTTGGGGGGCATCCGAACTTTGTAAGCACCTTCCACAGTCCTCCTCTGTTAACGGTATCGAATGCTTTAGTTAAGTCCACAAATGTTGCTAAGAGTTCACTATGTTTCTCTTGTGACTTTTCCTGAATTTGTCGTTCAGAGAATATCATATCAACTGTACCACGACCTGCACGAAAACCGCACTGACTCTCTGGGAGTAGCTAGTTTAATAGTGAATTATTTAATCTGTTGAGTATGACATGAGCAAGAATTTTACCAACTATAGACAAAAGTGATATACCCCTATGATTATCACAAGACTGTTTGGTACCTTTGCCTTTATACAGGTGCACTATAGACAGTTGATATAACTGTTGTAATAGAGCTAAGATAACTGACCAGACATGAGTGTTTCTGTTGTTGTAATGGAGCTAAGATAACTGACCAGACATGAGTGTTTCTGTTGTTGTAATGGAGCTAAGATAACTGACCAGACATGAGTGTTTCTGTTGTTGTAATAGAGCTAAGATAACTGACCAGACATGAGTGTTTCTGTTGTTGTAATGGAGCTAAGATAACTGACCAGACATGAGTGTTTCTGTTGTTGTAATGGAGCTGAGATAACTGACCAGACATGAGTGTTTCTGTTGTTGTAATGTAGCTAAGATAACTGACCAGACATGAGTGTTTCTGTTGTTGTAATGTAGCTAAGATAACTGACCAGACATGAGTGTTTCTGTTTCTGTTGTTGTAATGTTGCTAAGATAACTGACCAGACATGAGTGTTTCTGTTGTTGTAATGTAGCTAAGATAACTGACCAGACATGAGTGTTTCTGTTGTTGTAATGTAGCTAAGATAACTGACCAGACATGAGTGTTTCTGTTGTTGTAATGTAGCTAAGATAACTGACCAGACATGAGTGTTTCTGTTGTTGTAATGTAGCTAAGATAACTGACCAGTCATGAGTATTGTTGTAATGTAGCTAAGATAACTGACCAGTCATGAGTATTGTTGTAATGTAGCTAATATAACTGACCAGTCATGAGTATTGTTGTAATGTAGCTAAGATAACTGACCAGTCATGAGTATTGTTGTAATGTAGCTAAGATAACTGACCAGTCATGAGTATTGTTGTAATGTAGCTAAGATAACTGACCAGACATGAGTGTTTCTGTTGTTGTAATGTAGCTAAGATAACTGACCAGACATGAGTATTTTTGTAATGTAGTTAAGTTAACTGACCAGACATGAGTGTTTTTGCTGTTGTACTTTAGATAAATTAACTGATCGTTTATGTGTGCTCCTGTAGTTTCCACAATTTTTTGGGCAACTGACTAATTGTGTCAGTTCTAATGTAGTTTATATAACTGACCAGACATATGAGTGTTTCTGTTGTAGTAATGGAGCTGAAATAACTGACCAGACATGAGGGTTTCTGTTGTTGTAATGGAAGCTGAGATACTGACCAGACATGAGTGTTTTTGTTGTTGTAATGGAGTTGAGATAACTGACCAGACATGAGTGTTTCTGTTGTAATATAGCTGAAATAACTGACCAGACATTAGTGTTTCTGTTGTTGTAATGTAGCTAAGATAACTGACCAGACATGAGTGTTTTTGCTGTTGTACTTTAGATAAATTAACTGATCGTTCATGTGTGCTCCTGTAGTTTCCACAATTTTTTTTGACAACTGACCAATTGTGTCAGTTGTAATGTAGTTGATATAACTGACCAGACATCAGTGTTTCTGTTATTGTAATGGAGCTTAGATAACTGACCAGACATTAGTGTTTCTGTTGTTGTAATGGAGCTTAGATAACTGACCAGACTTGAGTGTTTCTGTTGTTGTAATGGAGCTAAGATAATTGATCAGACATGAGTGTTTCTGTTGTTGTAATTGAGCGTAGATAACTGACCAGACATGAGTGTTTATGTTGTTGTAATAGAGCTTAGATAACTGACTAGACATGAGTGTTTCTGTTGTTGTAATTGAGCGTAGATAACTGACCAGACATGAGTGTTTCTGTTGTTGTAATGTAGCTGAGATAATTGACCAGACATGAGTGTTTCTGTTGTTGTAATTGAGCGTAGATAACTGACCACACATGAGTGTTTCTGTTTTTGTAATGTAGCTGAGATAATTGATCAGACATGAGTGTTTCTGTTGTTGTAATGGAGCTAAGATAATTGATCAGACATGAGTGTTTCTGTTGTTGTAATTGAGCGTAGATAACTGACCAGACATGAGTGTTTCTGTTGTTGTAATGTAGCTGAGATAATTGATCAGACATGAGTGTTTCTGTTGTTGTAATTGAGCGTAGATAACTGACCAGACATGAGTGTTTCTGTTGTTGTAATGTAGCTGAGATAATTGATCAGACATGAGTGTTTCTGTTGTTGTAATGTAGCTGAGATAATTGATCAGACATGAGTGTTTCTGTTGTTGTAATTGAGCGTAGATAACTGACCAGACATGAGTGTTTCTGTTGTTGTAATGTAGCTGAGATAATTGATCAGACATGAGTGTTTCTGTTGTTGTAATGTAGCTGAGATAATTGATCAGACATGAGTGTTTCTGTTGTTGTAATTGAGCGTAGATAACTGACCAGACATGAGTGTTTCTGTTGTTGTAATGTAGCTGAGATAATTGATCAGACATGAGTGTTTCTGTTGTTGTAATGTAGCTGAGATAATTGATCAGACATGAGTGTTTCTGTTGTTGTAATAGAGCTTAGATAACTGACCAGACATGAGTGTTTCTGTTGTTGTAATGTAGCTGAGATAATTGATCAGACATGAGTGTTTCTGTTGTTGTAATTGAGCGTAGATAACTGACCAGACATGAGTGTTTCTGTTGTTGTAATGTAGTTGAGATAATTGATCAGACATGAGTGTTTCTGTTGTTGTAATTGAGCGTAGATAACTGACCAGACATGAGTGTTTCTGTTGTTGTAATGGAGCTTAGATAACTGACCAGACATGAGTGTTTCTGTTGTTGTAATGTAGCTAAGATAACTGACCAGACATGAGCATTGTTGTAATGTAGCTAAGATAACTGACCAGACATGAGTATTGTTGTAATGTAGCTGAGATAATTGATCAGACATGAGTGTTTCTGTTGTTGTAATGTAGCTGAGATAATTGATCGGACATGAGTGTTTATGTTGTTGTAATTGAGCATAGATAACTGACCAGACATGAGTGTTTCTGTTGTTGTAATGTAGCTGAGATAATTGATCAGAAATGAGTGTTTCTGTTGTTGTAATTGAGCGTAGATAACTGACCAGACATGAGTGTTTCTGTTGTTGTAATGGAGCTTAGATAACTGACCAGACATGAGTGTTTCTGTTGTTGTAATGTAGCTAAGATAACTGACCAGACATGAGTATTGTTGTAATGTAGCTAAGATAACTGACCAGACATGAGTATTGTTGTAATGTAGCTGAGATAATTGATCAGACATGAGTGTTTCTGTTGTTGTAATGTAGCTGAGATAATTGATCGGACATGAGTGTTTATGTTGTTGTAATTGAGCATAGATAACTGACCAGACATGAGTGTTTCTGTTGTTGTAATGTAGCTGAGATAATTGATCAGAAATGAGTGTTTCTGTTGTTGTAATTGAGCGTAGATAACTGACCAGACATGAGTGTTTCTGTTGTTGTAATGGAGCTTAGATAACTGACCAGACATGAGTGTTTCTGTTGTTGTAATGTAGCTAAGATAACTGACCAGACATGAGTATTGTTGTAATGTAGCTGAGATAATTGATCAGACATTAGTGTTTCTGTTGTTGTAATGTAGCTGAGATAATTGATCAGAAATGAGTGTTTCTGTTGTTGTAATTGAGCGTAGATAACTGACCAGACATGAGTGTTTCTGTTGTTGTAATGGAGCTTAGATAACTGACCAGACATGAGTGTTTCTGTTGTTGTAATTGATCGTAGATAACTGACCAGACATGAGTGTTTCTGTTGTTGTAATGTAGTTGAGATAATTGATCAGACATGAGTGTTTCTGTTGTTGTAATTGAGCGTAGATAACTGACCAGACATGAGTGTTTCTGTTGTTGTAATAGAGCTTAGATAACTGACAAGACATGAGTGTTTCTGTTGTTGTAATTGAGCGTAGATAACTGACCAGACATGAGTGTTTCTGTTGTTGTAATGGAGCTTAGATAACTGACCAGACTTGAGTGTTTCTGTTGATGTAATGGAGCTAAGATAATTGATCAGACATGAGTGTTTCTGTTGTTGTAATGGAGCTAAGATAATTGATCAGACATGAGTGTTTCTGTTGTTGTAATTGAGCGTAGATAACTGACCAGACATGAGTGTTTCTGTTGTTGTAATGTAGTTGAGATAATTGATCAGACATGAGTGTTTCTTTTGTTGTAATTGAGCGTAGATAACTGACCAGACATGAGTGTTTCTGTTGTTGTAATTGAGCGTAGATAACTGACCAGACATGAGTGTTTCTGTTGTTGTAATGTAGCTGAGATAATTGATCAGACATGAGTGTTTCTGTTGTTGTAATAGAGCTTAGATAACTGACCAGTCATGAATGTTTCTGTTGTTGTAATGTAGCTGAGATAATTGATCAGACATGAGTGTTTCTGTTGTTGTAATAGAGCTTAGATAACTGACCAGTCATGAATGTTTCTGTTGTTGTAATGTAGCTAAGATAACTGACCAGACATAAGTATTTTTGTAATGTAGTTAAGTTAACTGACCAGACATGAGTGTTTTTGCTGTTGTACTTTAGATAAATTAACTGATCTTTTATGTGTGCTCCTGTAGTTTCCACAATTTTTTGGGCAACTGACTAATTGTGTCAGTTCTAATGTAGTTTATATAACTGACCAGACATATGAGTGTTTCTGTTGTTGTAATGGAGCTGAGATAACTGACCAGACATGAGTGTTTCTGTTGTTGTAATAGAGCTTAGATAACTGACAAGACATGAGTGTTTCTGTTGTTGTAATTGAGCGTAGATAACTGACCAGACATGAGTGTTTCTGTTGTTGTAATGGAGCTTAGATAACTGACCAGACTTGAGTGTTTCTGTTGTTGTAATGGAGCTAAGATAATTGATCAGACATGAGTGTTTCTGTTGTTGTAATGGAGCTAAGATAATTGATCAGACATGAGTGTTTCTGTTGTTGTAATTGAGTGTAGATAACTGACCAGACATGAGTGTTTCTGTTGTTGTAATGTAGTTGAGATAATTGATCAGACATGAGTGTTTCTGTTGTTGTAAGTGAGCGTAGATAACTGACCAGACATGAGTGTTTCTGTTGTTGTAATTGAGCGTAGATAATTGATCAGACATGAGTGTTTCTGTTGTTGTAATGTAGTTGAGATAATTGATCAGACATGAGTGTTTCTGTTGTTGTAATTGAGCGTAGATAACTGACCAGAAATGAGTGTTTCTGTTGTTGTAATGTAGCTGAGATAATTGATCAGACATGAGTGTTTCTGTTGTTGTAATAGAGCTTAGATAACTGACCAGTCATGAATGTTTCTGTTGTTGTAATGTAGCTAAGATAACTGACCAGACATAAGTATTTTTGTAATGTAGTTAAGTTAACTGACCAGACATGAGTGTTTTTGCTGTTGTACTTTAGATAAATTAACTGATCGTTTATGTGTGCTCCTGTAGTTTCTACAATTTTTTGGGCAACTGACTAATTGTGTCAGTTCTAATGTAGTTTATATAACTGACCAGACATATGAGTGTTTCTGTTGTAGTAATGGAAGCTGAGATAATTGATCAGACATGAGTGTTTCTGTTGTTGTAATGGAGCTAAGATAACTGACCAGACATGAGTGTTTTTGCTGTTGTACTTTAGATAAATTAACTGATCGTTTATGTGTGCTCCTGTAGTTTCCACAATTTTTTTTGACAACTGACCAATTGTGTCAGTTGTAATGTAGTTGATATAACTGACCAGACATCAGTGTTTCTGTTATTGTAATGGAGCTTAGATAACTGACCAGACATTAGTGTTTCTGTTGTTGTAATGGAGCTTAGATAACTGACCAGACTTGAGTGTTTCTGTTGTTGTAATGGAGCTAAGATAATTGATCAGACATGAGTGTTTCTGTTGTTGTAATTGAGCGTAGATAACTGACCAGACATGAGTGTTTCTGTTGTTGTAATGTAGTTGAGATAATTGATCAGACATGAGTGTTTCTGTTGTTGTAATTGAGCGTAGATAACTGACCAGACATGAGTGTTTCTGTTGTTGTAATAGAGCTTAGATAACTGACAAGACATGAGTGTTTCTGTTGTTGTAATTGAGCGTAGATAACTGACCAGACATGAGTGTTTCTGTTGTTGTAATGGAGCTAAGATAATTGATCAGACATGAGTGTTTCTGTTGTTGTAATTGAGCGTAGATAACTGACCAGACATGAGTGTTTCTGTTGTTGTAATGTAGTTGAGATAATTGCTCAGACATGAGTGTTTCTGTTGTTGTAATTGAGCGTAGATAACTGACCAGACATGAGTGTTTCTGTTGTTGTAATAGAGCTTAGATAACTGACAAGACATGAGTGTTTCTGTTGTTGTAATAGAGCTTAGATAACTGACTAGACATGAGTGTTTCTGTTGTTGTAATTGAGCGTAGATAACTGACCAGACATGAGTGTTTCTGTTGTTGTAATGTAGCTGAGATAATTGATCAGACATGAGTGTTTCTGTTGTTGCAATTGAGCGTAGATAACTGACCAGACATGAGTGTTTCTGTTGTTGTAATAGAACTTAGATAACTGACAAGACATGAGTGTTTCTGTTGTTGCAATTGAGCGTAGATAACTGACCAGACATGAGTGTTTCTGTTGTTGTAATAGAGCTTAGATAACTGACTAGACATGAGTGTTTCTGTTGTTGTAATGTAGCTGAGATAATTGATCAGACATGAGTGTTTCTGTTGTTGTAATTGAGCGTAGATAACTGACCAGACATGAGTGTTTCTGTTGTTGTAATGTAGTTGAGATAATTGATCAGACATGAGTGTTTCTGTTGTTGTAATTGAGCATAGATAACTGACCAGACATGAGTGTTTCTGTTGTTGTAATGGAGCTTAGATAACTGACCAGACATGAGTGTTTCTGTTGTTGTAATGTAGCTAAGATAACTGACCAGACATGAGTATTGTTGTAATGTAGCTAAGATAACTGACCAGACATGAGTATTGTTGTAATGTAGCTGAGATAATTGATCAGACATGAGTGTTTCTGTTGTTGTAATGTAGTTAAGTTAACTGACCAGACATGAGTGTTTTTGCTGTTGTACTTTAGATAAATTAACTGATCGTTCATGTGTGCTCCTGTAGTTTCCACAATTTTTTTGGCAAATGACTAATTGTGTCAGTTGTAATGTAGTTGATATAACTGACCAGACATGAATGTTTCTGTTGTTGTAATGGAGCTGAGATAACTGACCAGACATGAGTGTTTTTGTTGTTGTAATGGAGCTGAGATAACTGACCACACTAGTGTTCTTTTTAGTTTCCATGTTGTTGAGATAACTAACCAGAGATAAATATTCAGGATTGAGGTAGCTGTGACCTTGTTCAGACTTGTGGTGACTATGTGACCATGTTCAGACTTGTGATACTGTGACCTTGTTCAGACTTGTGAATAATAATAGAAATAATAGGATGCTGGGTACATTAACCTTTATTCTATAAAGTATCTCACTTATAATTTATCTGCTTCGTTCGTTCTCAAACTCCTGCACATTAGCAGGATGTAGTCTGGAGAACGGAATGCGTTGTGTCATGATTTACAGCATTGCTGCAATATCTGCGCCTTTCAGACTAACACATACGACTTCAGCATGGCTTTGGGTCACTGACCCTATATGGGATGGGACAGCCAACTCCATCCCATAACCTCCTTAGTCGCCTTTTACGATATGTGTGGAAGGTAAACAGTGTTGCTATTCTTTGCTCCCCTTTCGGGCCCTAGCAACACACGGGCGATAATTTCTTATGATGTCCACACTGACTTCTGCTACTGTAATCTTGCATTAGAAGCAATATCACTGATATTGTGCACTAGTTACTGTGAATGTGCTCTGACCTAGAGAAGACGGTGGACTTCACCCTTGTAACAGTCTTGACAGTCTAGTATGACCGTAGATGCTGACAAGTGATGATTCCATGACGTATGTCTATGGGACATGACTAACAGAATCAATCTCCGCCAGGATTCCATGGTGTATGTCTATGGGTGATGACAAACAGAATCAATCTTTGCTAGGATTCCATGGTGAATGTCTATGGGTGATGACAAACAGAATCAATCTCTGCCAGGATTACATGGTGTATGTCTATGGGAGATGACAAACAATAAATCTCTGCCAGGATTCCATAGTGTATGTCTATGGGAGATGACAAACAGAATAAATCTCTGCCAGGATTCCATGGTGTATGTCTATGGGAGATGACAAACAGAATCAATCTCCGCCAGGATTCCATGGTGTATGTCTATGGGAGATGATAAAAGCTTTGAGGTTGAATGCATCAAGTATTTAAAAATGCAATTTTTTCTGTCTGTAGCAAAAAGTATTACAACATTCTTTAGAACTTCTAAAGACTATAAAAGCTTTTTAGATCATTCTGTTGGTAGATATAGCCCCATTCCAAGTAATCAACCCTGCATTTACTCGCAAACCAAATAAGTGTACCCTCCATTGGTCTTTGCCAAACAGCAAATGGCACTTGCTGATGGCGATAAGTAAAATAAAACATAATGGCATAATATCAGGGATACTGACAGTTCTTACAGTATTTATGCTCTACTGCTGAGATTTTCTTGTGTTAAAAAGAAATTGGAGTGCAAATGACTATTAGTTAATGTGAATGCTGATAATAATGTGACACTTGACTCATGTACGTTTACAATTTAATCTGACAAAACTAATGTATGTGTGCAAAACATACACGTATAAACTATATTTGTATACACATGTACATACTATAATTGTACATGTGCTGACTATATTGGTAGATTTATGTACAGGTTATTTGGCTTGAAATGACTTGGGTACTATTAGAGAAATTAAATCTCAACAGGAAAAATGTCCAAACTGGGTTTTCATAACAAATATAAGTCATTTGATCAGTTAAGTAGGTGAAGTTGATGACTTGATATATGTCCAAAGTTTTCTAGGACATATTGACTACTATGTAGGCAATCATGGCTCTCCATAGCTCTCTATCTCCAGTATTGTATCAAGATCATTGTTGTTTCCCTGCCATGCCAGATTGTCAAACTGTCTAATATTTTCTCACGTTTTCGCTTAGTCTCTGTTGCCCTCAATCTTGCCTGTTATGAATGTGTTCTCCAAACCTCCCTGTCCCATGAAGTGGCCAAAAAATGAAGATTGTCTCTTTCTTATATTATTGATTAAGGTCCGTTTCGTATTTGACTCTTTCAACACCACCACATTAGTTATTCTGACAATCCATGGTATTCTCAGCATGCTTCTTATAGAACCACATCTCTATTGCCTCTAATTTCCTACTTTCCAGTTTGTTTATTGTCCAAGACTCACATCCATATGTTAGTATAGGAGTTATATAGCACTGCAGAACTCTCATATTACAGGGTCATATTACACAATATATTTTTCATTTTTCTGAATTCTGTTTTTGCCTGCCTTATTTTTAATTATATAGGTATGTAATTATAACTATTGCCACATAAATTCACGCTACATAAAAGTAGTATTTTTGTTTTCCCTTTTTCATTTTCTTTGTATTGTCCTGTATTTTCTCGTCATGTACTCAGATTTCCATCGTTCTCATCACATCTGTGTGTGGCGCATGGCCGAGAGGTTAGAGCCTTAGTCTTACACCCATGAGTTCCAGAGTTCAATACCCGGCAAGGGCTGAGTTTTTTTGTCAGAGTATAACAGTGTAAATTAAAAAACTCACCCAGAACATGACATGACGACAGCAAGGGCATGCTGCCTCTATCACACAAGCTACTGGAATATTCTCTGTAACTCCCTAATGGGAAAAATACAGTATGCCAGTCTCCCCCCCCCCCCCCACACATTCCCATGGTTTTTCCTTTTTTTTGTTGTGTGGTTATTTTTTCTTTACCTGTTAGCTTCCACTACATTGCTTGCTAGAGAGTCTTCATTTGATTGTGTGGTTCCATTCTGTGAAGGCCTTTTTGTGAAAATGTCTCTCCTGTGTATTGTTCAATATAAAACTGCTACTTTAACCCTTTATACAGTCAAATCCCATTATAACAACCTGGTCCGGATCCATGAAATATGTATGTAAAAACAGAAATTTGCTATTTACAGTAAAAAACAAAAAATAAAAATAATTGGGGATTTTGAAAAGTGTTGTTAATATAGGAAAAGGGCTGGCTCCTTAACAATCATCCTAACAAGAAAGCTGTCATGTTTAGTCATATAAAGAGACATAATAACAGCATGTAATGATTAATAGTTGAAGGCAGAGTTAATGGCAACAGGGGAAGCAGACGACAGGTGAAGGTCAACTTGCCCAGATTTGTGGAGTGTTCAGAGAATCCATAAGGAAGACCATGTTCTGGAAAGAATATGTCACATGATGATGATATAGGGAAATTTTTTATAAAAGGATGCTCTGTAGAGGAATTCCTCTGTTATATGTATTCTTGAATATGTACTTACCATATAGTGCACAATGTTACAGCAGTCTCTCATTTATCCATGTCATTTATGTCAACCATGCTAGAACATTTTTCCTGTTTAGAGATTTAATATCTTTGTAGCGCCCTGACTTGTTATTAACTGCCTTGAAATTCCTAATATTTTATTCTCTGATTTATAGAAATGGTATGCTGTCATTTGTTCAACTTGTTGCCTCAAGATTAAAGTTATGTTTGTTTTAAAATGACAGAAAGCATTTTTGTGTGTGTGCAGTATTACTTAATATTGTCTTGAATATATTTAATGAAAGAAGTGATCTGAGGGTGAATTGTTTCAGAGAGCCTGTCCAAGAATGTTATAAGGAAGTGGGTTTGATGTGTATATTTGCAGATTTCTGTGTGCTGTTGAGTGGGAAATTGATGTGTGCATTTGGAGATTAATATGTTTCAATAGATTGTAGATTGTGCACCTGATAGCAATATTACTTTTGTCGGAGATTATGTCGATTTTAAGTTGGTTGGTTGCTGATCCAGCGGTCCATGGGCTCATGCCATTAAATGGCATTATATTGCTGGGAAGTCTGTGGATTTTCAGCCCATCCCAGGCCAGAGAATAACTATCACATCTCCAGGAAGGTAGGTTTCAACCTATGCACTGCTCTGAGCCACTGCAGCCAAGTTAGGGTATACTGTGCTCATTCTCCGCCACCAATTGACTACTGGTTATGCCGAACTTCTCTATTGCTCCAGGCACGCGACCAAATGTTCAAGTCAAAAGGATTGTCACATCCTGAGTCACTGTGCCTCTATGATAGGTCTCAGCCATAGGAAAAAACAGTGCTGTCAGTTTCCTCCTCCCCAGTGCTGCACAGTACATCTCTGGCTCCCTCCCAACCACAGGGTGCATACATATATTCAAGTAAACATGAAACACATTTCAACAACAAAATAACAGCATAAATGTATAGATGATGTTCCATGAAGCTTCTATAAGAAGATAACCTCAATATAACGGCATTTCATCTACTAAGGTTTTCTGTTGTGTGGGTGATTTGTCTAGTGGGTTATTGTGAGACCCACAGACGCAACCTCATGCGTGTAGATTTTAAGTTAAATGTGTGCTGTTGAGTTGGAGATATTTGGGATAGACTACAACTTTCCTGTAGGGATGGATTTCGTTTCAGGGCAATGATCAAGATATGTTATAAAGATGCCCCTCCATTTCCTTTTGCGTGTGTATCTAATCCATCCGTAAATGCATATATTATTGCTTAGGAAATCTGATGATTAACTAGAATCTTATTAATCCCATGGTTCCAAAAAATAACGTGTACTTTGATCTCACTCGTGTTGATGTGGAGAGAGATTTGTTGGCAGTCCAGAGGATACCATTCATGAGCATCACAGCAAAGCAATACTGTAATTATGCGTGTTCGCTAAAAGAACCTGTTTCGGTAGCCTTTTGTCTCTACAAATGTTGAATGGTATGTGATTTAGGAGAGCGGGAGGTAGTACCATCACTCAATAAGTTGGAATATCATGTGCATTTATCTATAGCTCTTTGTGGCGGAGAATCAATGTGCCAAGTTTAACTACCACTATAGGAAAGACGCTCTCAAGTAGAAAACCAAAGAAGTTGAAAAGTCGTGCCACGGCCTAATGAATTGAAGTCCGTATTTACCAAATATAAATTAAATAACAAAGAGGATTTGTTGAATTTGAAAAAAGTGTAGACTCAAGTCGCAAGGTGAATAGATGTCAACTTAACGGACCTGGTTTATCCCGTCTACTATCTTGTTATATTTAACAAACACTAGTAGGAGGCGCCTTCGCGGTACATTCTGAGATTTGAAGTCTATGGGCAGGAAAGAAACGTTGGGGAAGCACCCCATTGAACATTAACAAATAGGCTTATGTCAATAAGGAGATGGTGGGGGGGGGGGGGGGGGGTGTTAAACACCCACTTTAGAAATCCGAACATTACTTTTATAACTAGAAATTTAACCGGGATGAGGGGGGTAATTATTTTCTCTCCCCCCCCCCCCAACGTTTTTTCTCAAGATGGGTCATCTAATTTCTCATGAAAAAAATACATAGGTAGATGAATGAATGAATGACCCTTTTTAGGTACATCCTACTGAAAACTTAGCTAGTCTACGTCCCTGGAAACAAGAGCTTCATCGTTTGTAATTCCCGTGATATATATAAACGCCCCCGAAGACGGATGTGTCGGGCCATTGGTGCAAATAAAATGGCGACACAACGCATTTCCATTTTCTGGATTACATCCTGCTGGAAATCTAGAACGGATCATGGTCCTGCTACAAGAGGGATCCAGCAGGAGTGAACGCTGAAGAAAAAGAAGAATATAAAAAAAGAAAATATTTACATCTCCGACCGTGCGATTGTTTCCGATCCGTAATTTGTAGCAGCCAGTCCGTAAATGTTTTTCATGATTGTTTTTATATTTTTCAGTAAACAATCGATTCTTAGTTCTAATATGGCGTAGGCCAAGGCGTTGGCGATTTGCTGTGTTCTGTTTAGTAGTCTAATTGCAATAACTTATCACAGTTTTATATGTGTCCAAATGTTAATTATATTTGATTAATCTATCAACGTATAGCATATGAGTGCACATCTTCCCACAGTAATGGTAATTAACTGTAAATAAAAATTCAGTTACTTGACGTCTTATAAAACGCTGAGCTGTTGTCCAGTGTTGTAAAGTGTAAAGTTTGTTGTGTGCTGCAAGTCAATTGTGTGTGCCTAGCTAACTAGTATCACCCGACTCAGTCACTGCCAGTATCACATGTTAAGGGCAGTATTATGAGTATACCCCTGAAGAGAGTTCTACCTAAAAAAAGGCAATTTATGTGTCAGATCTTTTTTTTTTTTACGAAACATATGACCGTCATAATGACAAATAATGATGATTTGTTTGTTAAAAGAAAAAGGACTATAGTATGACTATACTATTACTAATACTAATACCATTAATTATTAAATAGTTATTACTATATTATAATATATACTATATTATTATGTAATGGGGGAGGGGGGACTTATGGACAAGCTCTTAGTACTAAAAGTTATGTTTTGGTTTTCTAATCTAGGCCGACTCCTTGAAGTGGAGATGGGGCTTAACCTTTAGGCCCCTATGGTCGCAACATTGCACCTTGCGTGTGCATCCCACATTGCCTGTGGTCGCAATCATACGCCATACGATATCGCTCCATTCCCGAGTACGGAACTTCACGAAGTTAAAGCTTATATGACGTAGAATTCCCGCTACACGAAGCTAGGAATAAGTCGCAGTTTAAAGGTCAAATTCCTTTACTCATTACGATTGTAAGAGAGAGAAAGCCGGTTGAATTTGTCAACGCATTTCTAGAGCGACTTTAGCCATTTTCTGCCGTATTTTACTATCAAATTGAGTACCGCATGGCATGGGTAATTGATCGTGACTACATGTTCTAATTGTTGTTTTTTGTGTTTAATATGTTGTTATTTGATAAGAATGTGTGTGTATTCATTAAAAAACACAAAAATAATATGTATCAGGGGTGTGTATGGACAATAATTACGTTGTGTGTCAGGCTAGACCTAGTGTTGACTGGACGGACGTTATGTGCAATTTCTTCACGCTTTATTAGTTTTTTTTACGCCCATATTATATTAGTTTGGATATAAAACAATATATATACATTAAATATAGGTATTTATGAGGATTTTATTAATGTTGCTACACATTGCTCATGTATTAGGGTCGTCACGAAGATATATTTGCGATCTTGAAAATGGCGTTTTGCGTTTTTCGTCTGAATTTTCAACGTCACAACTGTCATATCACACATACAACAACAGCAAAAGCACGATTATATTCACTATTCACTCATTTATTTAGATGTGCAAACATTATTTTGATATCTTTTAAAACAAAAAAGTTATCACGTTTTCAAAACACCCACCATCAATATTGCAAATTTTCCAAAAAATAAGTCAGGCCCCAGGGGATGTTTCTTAATTTTTAAGTCAGAACCCTAAAGGTTAACCTTTAGCAAGCCGGATTAAAAAATACAATACATCGTCCTGCCACCGGATTCTTTTTTGAGAATTTGCATCTTTTCTGGTTGGTGTTACGGAGACGCAATAACTTTTTTGTTATTTGAGATTTAAAAAAAAATTTTCGCATGCAAATGCAGAATTGAATACCGCAAATGTATGTATATATTCTATTTTTAATGTAACCTACCTGGGGTTTGCACAAGAAGTGAAGACTTTTTAGAAAATAACCAACAAAAACAAGACATGGGTGTTTGGAAAACTCAATAACATGTTTGGGCTGAAGTACATTATAGTTCTCCGCTGTGACCTTTTCTCTAGTTTTGATGTGTTTTCTGACCTTTGTTGTGTGATTTGGCAAGCTTACGGGTAAGTACTTAGAGTAAGGTTAGGATTAGAAATAATATTTCTAATGTGTGCGCGCACCTCGCTACATGTATAGCGGGCAGAAATACTGATCGCTGACCACAAATAATAGGAAATTGTAAAAAATGTGTAGATTGGAAAACAAACAGATTATGCATAAGTTGTCTGTGTCTAGAGTTGAACTGTGTGATTGTCGGATGTGACATCATGGCAGCCATTATTTTGATTGGTGTTACACGGGGATCCATGACATTGGATAGTTAAAATTGTCAACAGTGTGCTATTTATAACACAGCAGAGAACTATTCTGTACTTTCACCCATTTTTGTTATTAGAGCTTTTAAAATAATTTAAATGATTTAAATCCAGAAGTGAATACTGCAAATGAGTGTGTAATTGGTTTTTTTAATGTATCCTACCCGAGGTTTGCGCAAGAGGTGAAGACAATTTTTATTTTAAAATTACATAAAAACAAATGACTTACCCACTGGCTGTGCAGCTCTGGAGTACACCTACAGGCTGTGCTGATCTGCTACTTGCTGTGCAGCTCAGACGTACAATCAATTTTGAAATTTACCAATGTATGGTATCTATGGAAGCAGGGGTATGGGCACAGAGTGACCTGACATGCTGCGCACATGTACTGAGTCTGGTGGCGCTTCTTTCACTACTCAGTTAGGAAGCACAGGCTTGCCACTGGACAACCGTTTAGGATTTATAGCAATGTGGTGTGTTGGTGCTATTGTCATCCTATCCGGTGGGTTGCTTGTTCTTCTTCTGGCACTGGAAGAAGAAGGCCTAGAGTTGCAACTATCAAGAAGCCCATGAACAATCTGCAAGCGAAATTTTTCCACCTTGACTCGACCAGGATGTTTGGCCTGCCACAGGACAATTGCATTTACAAAGCAAACTTCCAACAAGTAAAAGAAAATTTTCTTCCACCACTTGCAGGACCTGTGGCCTAACATATAATATGTTAGCTGCTTGTCAACACGATTTACGCCCCCATATGACGGGTATAGGCCTGTATTGCGCATGGTTTTCTCACATTGCCACCATGATGTTTGGAATGGACCTTCCTATTGAAAGTCTGCGCATCGTGTACAGATGTCATCAAATTCACTTGCCTCTTGTCATACCATGACATATAAAGAATGTTGTCAGCACTATCAGTACGAAGTGGGTCACCAGCCTTGAGTTTTAGACCCTTCAACGCACGGGGGACCCCTTTGCGATTCAATTGTAGTGTGCCGCAGGTGCCTATCTGGTTCTTAGCAAGCTCCTTGAAAAGGGCTGGAGAGGAAAAGAAGTTGCCCATGTAGACAATATGGCCCTTACCATGCATTGCGGCCAACAAATTACTCACAACACAGTGAGCCAATCCCTTCTTTTTGTCATAGATGTCCTCCTTCCCAAGGTACAGCTTCCAGTTCCGAGATAACTAGTCTTCAAGTCACCCAGTGCCCAAGACTTTATACCCCACTTTGAGGGTTTCTTGGGCATGTACTGCATAAGACTAGTCCTACCCTTGAAAGCAATCATGCTTTCATCGATACTGATTTCTTTGGAGAGGCCATAATATTGTTGGAACAGAGGAATAAGTTTGTCAACAAACCCTTGTATCTTGAACGCCTTGCTGTGACCGGGTTGCCCTCGTGCAACAGCTGTTGTGTTGTCTACAAGGTGCAGGAATGAAAGAATAGCTAAAAATCTGTTCCTACTCATGACATTCCTGAACCCAGGCATCTCGATGAGACCATCATTAGACCAATATAATTCATAGGAGGAACGTTTGGTCAGTCCCATCAAGAGCACCAAAGCAACAAAAGCTGTCATCTCATCAGCTGTGACTTCCTTCCACAGCTTCACATAGATGTATTGACGGCGTCCTGTCCCTTCGAATCACTAACCTGCTTTGCGTAACAATTAGTTTCAGTTACCAACATGTTCATAATATCATCTGTAATAAACAGACGACACACGTCTACCTCACTAATGTTATCAGCTACACCTATAGGTCCAATAACTTCATCGAAGTTACTAAGCCAATCATGGCTATACCCCAAAGGAACACTAGAATTTTCAACAATTTCATCTTCCAAGATGTCATCGGCCACGCTGCCAACTGAATCAGTATCACTATTATTATCCCTATCTAACAACACATCATCTATTGGAGCGATATCTGCATCTGTTAGCTGCACACTTTCCTCCTCATCTGAATCAGTATCCATTACAAACTCAAAGTAAATTGCACTCATGATTGTAGGCCTAGGTAGCTGTCAGAAAATATGATGTAAAAACGTCATGTCGCTACACAAAATTCTGTCAGATAGCCAGGGCGGACGTGAAGTGGTGCCAGCTTCAATTGCGCATGCCCCGAACTATATGCAGGCTGTGATCAGGCTGTAGTACGCCTATTTAGCACGATATATCATTGAGCTGAGTGCATCCGACAACAGTAGACAGCCGCCATTGAAATTTTTGTCGATCACACTTAACCAAAGCGCGGTGAAGGTTAATCCAGCCAACAGAGCTTGAACCCTTCAACCACCCTCTCCTTATATACGGGTTTGCACCTGTGTGAGTGTAGTGTGACTCAGCTAAAATTAAGTAGTCTGGGTAATTACTGTGTGTGAACCATTAATATTATATATATAATATATATATATATATTATATATATATATAATAATAATGGTTCACACACAGTGAGTAGGCCCTCCTCTATATATATACATATACATACATGCCTATAGGCCTATGTATTTTTTGACAGAAAAAGGTGACCATGTGCTATATTGTGTTTGCTAAAATGTAGCCCATTATTTTAGCATTAAACTGCCTCTTTCCCATCAACACATATACACCACTTACATAATACATATGTCTAGCAATTCATTACTTCGAGAACAGTTTGTTTAAAAACGTTCCTATTTAAATTCTTCTTATGGTCCATGTGGCATTGGTTATCATGTCTTTCCACAGCCTTCTATTTCGTGGTATGTCAATCATTTCCAATACTGATATTCTCCCATACCACAATGCTAGGTTGTCAAACATCTTCTCTCTTAGTCTTCCATTATCCCTCTTGCTCTTCAACTTGCCTGTTCTTAAAAAGTGTTTCATCTTTCCTCTTCTCATGATGTGTCCAAAAAATGTGGACTGTCTCTTTCTAGTGCGGGTAAGCTGCTCTCTTTTTGAATTAACTTCTTTCAAGATATCTTCATTACACTTTTTATCTGTCCATGGTGTTCTTAACATTCGTCTGTAAAACCACATCTCTGCTGCCTGAATATAATTTTTCACTGTTCTTCTAAGTGTCCAAGATTCACTTCCATACATCAGAATTGGTTTTATATAACTTTTAGTAACCGTCTTTCTCACCTCAATTGACAATGATTTATTACATAGGATGGTCTTCATCTCGTGAAATGTTACCTTTGCCTGGACAATTCTACATCTGACTTCTTTAATACATCTTCCATCTGATGCTATTAATGTACATAAATATTTCAAGTGTATAGGCCTATGTGTGTGTATACACATACACACACAAACTCAACATTGATTATACAATTATATGCAAAAATTCACACAAAGACTGCTATAATATTAGTTAACATGAACCTCAAACAGTTATTTCAAAGTTTCTGGTTTTCAGTGACCTCTTTTATATAGTTTTGGTCTATATGCAGCTTGAAATTAAGAAATTAATCTGCAGATTTTAAAATGCAGATAATCAAGCAAAGAAGATTGCTGCTTTCTACACAAGATGGATTGAATAGAGTTTTTAAAACGTCATTTAACCTTTAGCACACTGTAAACAAAACAAATTTCCCCCCTGTATCTGGATTCTGTTTTGGAAATGTTGCATAATTGTTGGTTGTTGTTTTG
Source organism: Meghimatium bilineatum (assembly GCA_034231615.1). Lineage (NCBI taxonomy): Eukaryota > Metazoa > Mollusca > Gastropoda > Stylommatophora > Philomycidae > Meghimatium > Meghimatium bilineatum. The sequence continues at coordinate 25,279,224 of CM067322.1, forward strand.
AAAATGTGATAACTTTTTTGTTGTTAGAGATATTTAAATAATATTTGTACATATAAATAAAGAATTGAATTCTGCATATATTGATGCAAGTTTTGTGTGTGTGTGTGTGTGTTATGAGATGTGTGAGAAAGTGGCAAAACATTTTTTTACTAAAAAAACAAACAAAACAAAAACAAAATATTAAAAAATTACTTACCGTGGGTTTTTTCAGTTGTCTGAAGTGGGAACCCTGAAAAAAGCCTAATTCTTCAGTATTTATGTGGTTTCATTGTCAAATCATCATAATATCACTGAAATGAAAATGAATGAACATTATAGATTTTCCGTAAATCGTTCTTGGAAGCTCTAGACCAATCATATTTATGATCGCTTTAAAAAAAGTCAATCTTTCGGCCAATACATCACCAAAGTGGCATGATCTACTGTTTATTCTACTTTTAAAGCTAACTAACTTCAAAGAATTAAAGAATTCATTTTCTTATTCACAATCCATTATGATTTTTTCCAAAAATAAGATAAAACAAAAGTTTATAAAATCCGATTCACTTTCATGTCTCCGCTCTGACTTGCCGATGTGGACAGATGTAATATATTTCACTATTAAAATGCCATATATGTCTCCCTGTTCATAAATTGTGCGGAAAAGGAAGTTAAATAGAATAGCTAACATGGATTGATCACTTAAACATGTTATCTTCAAGTACTAAAGAGTGCTAGAGAGTCATAAGTCATAACAATTGTCTGATTACTCTGACTTTAGTGTTTGGGATATGCTAATGCTCATAGTCTGCTTATGAGTTCTGTGATTCTTGTTGTGAAAATTGCTCAAATTATGAAGCAGTGGTTGAGGCCATCAGGACAGACATTTACTTAGTACACCAACAATATGATCTCATGGAACAAAAACCATCAGACAGTCATCTTTACAGACTTCATGTTTGTTAAGAAGGCACTTAAACAGATCCCATATCTCTTCTTCTTCATCGTTCATTCTCAAACTCCTGCTGCATCTCCTTTGTAGCAAGACCATTGTCCTACTAGATTTCTAGCAAGATGTAGTCCAGAGAATGGAAATGCGTTGTGCCGCCGTTTTATTTGCGCTAATGGCCTGGCACATCCGTCTTTGGCGGGAGAGCCCCATATGAAAATGAAGAACATTCTCTACATAGCAAGAGCAGCACAAAATCTATCTCCACATATATAAACAGTGTGACCCTGCAATGTATCCCTGAACATAGCGATTTGAACATAGGAAAGGAAACAGTAGATGAAAATGCAAAAAGAGGCGCCTTAAAACAGCAAAAGCAAACATCTTCTATACTCTGTTCATTCTAAGCAGTCAAGCAAAATGAATTAAACAGGTTACTAAAACACTTACCTTGCCTATTGATAAAAATATATTTAAAAAAGTATATATATAAAAAACATACAATAAAACTAAACAGGACAATTCTCCACGTATAGGCTCAAATTGAACCTTTTTAAAGAGATAAACAACAGAAAACAACACAATAAAAAACAAAATAGATGACTAGATTTCATCAAGCCCCGTCCCCATAACGCAGGGATGGCAACGCCTTAGGCAAGGAAATCAATAGGCAAGGTAAGTGTTTTAGTAACCTGTTTAATTCATTTTGCTTGACAATTTGTTCATTAGGTTACTGCGGCACCATCCACTTTGTCGGACACCCTCTGACCATTTGGTTATTTATATCATTCTAAGCATGAAGTCAATCAGTGTTTCTGATTGGTTGTTGGACGCCAAATGCATAAATCAAATGTTAAGTGTGCAATAATATAGTTCATTAGATCATAATACTATTATTAACTTAGATCTGTTATTGCTAAGTGAAACATGTCTATCACAATGGTAATGTATGTTTTAAAATAAATTTTCATATAATATATCTTTAACATTCCATGATAAATTACTATACCTGCTGTTATATCATTGCGCATGTGCAAAGACGTCAAGGGGCTACCAGTACAGTTCATCTCATAATGTTCAAAGTTCTGAATAATTAATTAATTTATTGTTTTTAAATGTCATCAGCAGTATAAAAATCACCTCTTGTCGAGGAGTAATATGTGGGTGTGTTTTGACCCACACTTCAATCTTAAAATGAACAGAGTATAGTAAGCTAACAGTCAATAGATTCTCAGACCAGGGAAACCTGGCTGAATAGATGGGCTGACTGGTTGAAATGTATTTAATGAAACGACATGGCTAAAAGACAACAATATAAGCAAACTCTGCAGGAGAAATCAATCCATTATCTTTCAATTTAAACAGGACATACGAGAGTCAATAGTCATTTAAACTGTATCAGACTCCAGCAACTACCTATTTATAGACATTGCTCTCATCCCAATGAAACAGTGGTACACCTCCTTATTGACTGCCCCTATCTTTCAACTGCTAGGAAAAAACCCTTACATACACACTTAAAAGTCACTAACCCACAGTAGGGATCACTAAGTAAACTTCAGAAGACGTACTTTTTTTAACGAATGTCATTGTGCTGCCAAGAGTAGAACTACTCTGCAACATTTGGATATTCACAACAACAACAACTGTGCTATTATTTAATTTTGTTTGAATTAAACACAATTATTATCACACAAATTAAAAAATATATTTATCAGCAGATACTTAAATATGTTTAACAATTAGCAAATACTTAAATATGTTTATCAATTTGCAAATACTTAAATACGTTTATCAATTAGCAAATACTTCAATATGTTTATTAATTAGCAAATACTTAAATATGTTTATCAATTTGCAAATACTTAAATACGTTTATCAATTAGCAAATATGTTTATCAATTAGCAAACACTTAAATATGTTTATCAATTAGCAAATACTTAAATATGTTTATCAATTAGCAAATATGTTTATCAATTAGCAAATATGTTTATCAATTAGCAGATACCTAAATATGCTGTTTGAGTCCCAACTATGACTATCTGTGTTTATATTTCTGAGTTTTATCCAGATGTTATTGTGCCAATTTATGCAGGCTATGGGTTCATGTTTGACTTAAAATATGGAGAAGGCATCAAGAACTGAATTGCTAGAGACAATCAACTCTCAGAAAGAACAGTTGCTGCAGTATAAAGCAAAACTTAGAGGTAATTTATAATATAGGTGAAAGTGAAACAGGGTAAATATCTCACGTTTGCAAATCTTGTGTGGTGGCAGGGCCTGAAAAGTGGGCAAAAAATAGCAATGTTACCTGTTATGCATGTTGTAGATGGTGGTTAAGAAGGTTTCGGGAGTGAGGTTGACTCCTTTGTGATTAGCACAGGAGTAAAGCAGGGATGTGTATTATCCCCACTACTTTTTATTACATACATGGACCATATAAACAAAACAGCAAATTCTAATGAAGCAAATGAACTGCTTTTTGCAGATGACCAGGTTTTATTCCACAACAGCATTAAAAACCTGCAAGACCACCTAAACACAATAGACACAGCAGGCAAGCAATTTGGAATGAAAATCAACATAGACAAAACAGAAGTAATGAATATTGCAAGAGAAAAGGAGAACATCAACATACAGATAAATAATAAACAACTAAAACAAGTAGATGAATTCAAATATCTGGGCAGCACATTGAGATATGACAACAAACAATAAGCAGAAATAAACGCAAGATGTAATAAGGCCTGTCAGATCATTGGTCAATTAATACTTTTACTAAGAAAGAAAGATATTACATTAGAAAGAAAGAAAGCGCTTTTCAACACCATTTTCTTACCAACATTGTGTTATCAGTGTCAAACTTGGACATTAGATTCTAGAACAATACATAAGATTAACACCACTGAAATGAAATGTGTGAGACGTATGATTGGTGTTAGCTTGAGAGACAAAATCAGGAATGAAGCACTAAGGAAACAATTAGGGATCAAGCCAACAATAGAATACATACAGAAACAACAAGTTAAATGGTACTGCCACATAACCAGACAGAAAGAGCAAAGTATTATCCAAAAAACACTTAACAAACGATACGAAAACAGGAGACCTATTGGACGCCCTCGTAAAAGGTGGATCGATAGTGTATTAGAGACACTCGGAAATATAACAGCAGAAGAGGCAAATAGAAGGGCAAAAGACCGTACACTCACTCTCCCCTCAACACAGAAAGGTACATGAGGACAGGAAGAAGAAGATTGTTTTATTATTTTACACTATTATTTCATTATGATTACTCCCAATTTTTTTTACCCTGTGGGTTTTAGTCTCTTTATGTTGTAGTTGTTTCTTGATGGTGTAACTAATTCTTCTTCAAAATTCATTCTCAACTATTGTAAATTAGCAGGATATAGTCCAGACAGAGAATGGAATGCATTGTGACATTGTTTACAGAATATTGCAGTATCTGTGCATTTTGGCCTAACAAATCCAACTTCAGCATGACTCCTGGATCACTTTGACCTTTTATAGGATGGGACAGCCAACTTCACACCCAAATCGCCTTAGTTGCCTCATATGACATGCATGGCAGTACACAGTGTTTCTATTATTTGTTCCCTGTTCAGGTCCTGGCAACACACCAATTCATTGTCACCTCAATAAACTACAAGGTGTTGAGGACAAAAATAGTCCCACTGAATTATGGAAGTCATCTTGTTACAGTGAAACAAGGAAACATTTGTTGCTGCCATGTTAGTTTGTATTTACCATGTAAGTGAGAGAATGCTTTTCAAAAGGCATAGAAAGTAGAAAATGTTAGTACCACTAGTATTCCACGCTGTTGTGGACAGACTCCACACTAGTTGACTGATAGACTTTACACTAGGTGACTGACAGACTCCACACTAGATGACTGACAGACTCTACACTAGGTGACTGACAGACTCTACACTAGGTGACTGACATACTCCACACTTGCTGACTGACAGACTCCACACTAGCTGACTGACAGACTCTACACTAGGTGACTGACAGACTTTACACTAGGTGACTGACACACTCTAAGGTGACTGGCAGACTCAACAATAGGTGACTGACATACTCCACACTAGGTGACTGACAGACTCCACACTAGGTGGCTCACATACACCACAATAGGCAATGTATAGACTTTTGGAACACCTCATACTAGTAGACTGAAAACTTCCACACTAGGCGAGGGATTTACTTTTTACACTGTGACTGAGAGACTCTACACTAGGTGACTGATAAACTTCACATGGGATAAACACTACATTAGGTGATTGAGAGACTCTACACTAGGTGACTGATAAACTTCACATGGGATAAACACTACATTAGGTGATTGAGAGACTCTACACTAGGTGACTTATAGACTTCACATGGGATAAACACTACATTAGGTGATTGAGAGACTCTACACTAGGTGACTGATAAACTTCACATGGGATAAACACTACATTAGGTGATTGAGAGACTCTACACTAGGTGACTGATAGACTTCACATGGGATAAACACTACATTAGGTGATTGAGAGACTCTACACTAGGTGACTTATAGACTTCACATGGGATAAACACTACATTAGGTGATTGAGAGACTCTACACTAGGTGACTTATAGACTTCACATGGGATAAACACTACATTAGGTGATTGAGAGACTCTACACTAGGTGACTGATAAACTTCACATGGGATAAACACTACATTAGGTGATTGAGAGACTCTACACTAGGTGACTTATAGACTTCACATGGGATAAACACTACATTAGGTGATTGAGAGACTCTACACTAGGTGACTTATAGACTTCACATGGGATAAACACTACATTTGGTGATTGAGAGACTCTACACTAGGTGACTGATAAACTTCACATGGGATAAACACTACATTAGGTGATTGAGAGACTCTACACTAGGTGACTAATAAACTTCACATGGGATAAACACTACATTAAGTGATTGAGAGACTCTACACTAGGTGACTTATAGACTTCACATGGGATAAACACTACATTAGGTGATTGAGAGACTCTACACTAGGTGACTTATAGACTTCACATGGGATAAACACTACATTAGGTGATTGAGAGACTCTACACTAGGTGACTGATAAACTTCACATGGGATAAACACTACATTAGGTGATTGAGAGACTCTACACTAGGTGACATATAGACTTCACAATTTGTGATTGACAGTCTTCACACTTTGTGACTGACAGACTCCACACTAGGTAACTGACACAACCAAAATTTTGTGATTGGCAGATTTCTCATTTGGTGACTGACAGACATCACACCTTATGACTGACTCCACACTTGGAAAATGTGATTGTAACCTCCTCAACATGGGAATGTAACAGCTAATGCAGACTATTCTTCTTTCTAAATTGCATAGATGTGGTTGCTGCGTACAAGAGTGTTGTCAAGGAGAAAGAGGCGGTAGAAGCCAGCTTTAGTGCACTGAACGTGAGTGCTGGTAGCAGCAACATTGATGAAACAGACAATGGGCAAAGTGATCCCTTATCAGTACAGGAAGGCACTAGTAGAGATGAAGCAGATCCACTTTCTGTTAACAAACAGGTGAATATCAGTGTTACCTATGTGTGATCAACTAAACAGGTGAATATCAGTGTTACCTATGTGTGATCAACCAAACAGGTGAATATCAGTGTTACCTATGTGTGATCAACTAAACAGGTGAATATCAGTGTTACCTATGTGTGATCAACTAAACAGGCAACTATGTGTGATCAACCAAGCAGGCAACTATGTGGGAACAACCAAACAGGTAGCTGTGTGTGCATAAAGAAGTAACTATGTATCTATAATATATATGAAACAACTCTATGTATGAAGTTCTGCATTTATTTTCAAACTCCTAGCAGGATGTTGTCCATAGAATGAAATGTGCTATGCCATGGTTTTACATCTTGATTAGAAACCAGCATGATGAAACACAGGACATTCCTGTAAGTGCTTCGCTCTCCATTCCACCAGCCATCCAAGAGGATACAGATTTACAGTCAGATGTTGATTATATAGCCGTTGAAATTTTCTGGAGAGGACACTCTTTTTCCCCTCATTCCTGGTGATCCCCATATCTGACATTCTTTGTATGTACATATTACCACCTCTGGCATGGTTTATTTCTTTGTTGTGATATCTTCACTTTGTTGTGATATCTTAATTAGTTGTGATATCTTCATCTTGTTGTGATATCTCCATTACTTTGTTATATCTTCACTTTGTTGTGATACCTTCAATTGGTTGTGATCTTCACTCTGTTGTGATATCTTCACTTTGTTGTGGTATCTTCACATTGTTGTGATATCTTCATCTTGTTGTGATATATTAACTTTGTTGTGGTACCTTCACTTTGTTGTGATCGTCACTCTGTTATGATATCTTCACTTTGTTGTGATATCTTAATTAGTTGTGATATCTCCATTACTTTGTTATACCTTCACTTGGTTGTGATCTTCACTCTGTTGTGATATATTAACTTTGTTGCGGTATCTTCACTTTGTTGGGATACCTTCACTTTGTTGCGATACCTTCTCTTTGTAATTGCATATTATTACCTCTAGCATGTTTTACTTCTTTGTTGTGATATTCTTACTTTTCGCCACGACACATCCAACTTCAGCATGACTTTTGGGTCAATTTAATCAATGATTTGGGGCAGCGAACTTCACTCCCTAACCTTCTTATTACTTGCCTCCCTTGCCTCTTATTACTCAAATGGCAGGTCAGAATGGTGCTGTTCTGTACTCCTTGTTCAGACAATGTGAACACACAGACAAATCTGTGAACAAATATCTTTTCAAAATTCTTATGTCCAATCAAAATGTGTATGATCTGACTGAATGGTCTTCCCATAGTATGGCATATCAGCTTTAGACATGGAGGGCGGATATAACTGCTCACATTATAGTGTGAAGAAATCTATCTATGTGATGTATCCTTTGCAGAATGTTGTCCTCACTGCCAGTCTGTAAGCTTTTCAGTTCTTTGCAAGCTGTACAGCCTCTTCCAGTGCCATATTCAGGTCTTTGCTATTGTGTCCAACGGTGGTCTTGTTCTACCTCATGTTCTCTTTCTTGTAACTTTTCCTTAAATGATTAATCTTTCTAAACCATTGTTGTATCTTTTTGTATGTTTGAAATATGTTACCTTAACTTTTTTGGATATATTTGAGGAACTAGTCTTCAATGTTTTGATCTTTATGGATGTCTGTGTGGGATCCTCTTTCTGTCTATGATATTCTTAGGCCTTTATTATAGCACTTTATTTGAAATGTTTATAAACAGGACTTTAAAAAGGTCCTCAAGTTTCACTCCAAGGGTATTCTGCATGTATGAATGAGAGATTGCTCAGATTAGTCTGTTTTGTACACAGTACAAATAATAATTTCTCCAAAGCCTGTACCAACTTTGGACTTACTATAAACACAGAGAAAACAGAAGTCATGTTACAACCAGCACCTGGCAAAAGCTATCTCATGCCCTGCATAAAGGTAAATGGTGTAGCACTGAAAGTTGTGAATAGATTCACGTACCTAGTTAGTACATTATCACAAGATACCAATGTTAATGATGAAGTGTATACAAGGATCGGCAAAGCAAGCAGAACTTTTGGCAGATTGTACGCAAATGTGTGGCATAGAAATGGCATTAACCTACAGACTAAGCTGAAAGTCTACAGAGCAGTGGTACTTCCAGTGCTGTTATACGCTAGGAAACATGGACTGTGTATAGACGTCATGTGAGGAAACTCAATCCCTTTCACACAACTTGTCTCAGAAAAGTCATGAATATCAGATGGCAAGACAATATTCCAGATACCACTGTCCTTGACAGATCTGGTATCCCCAGCATTGACACTATCCTGATGCAGACACAGATTTGTTGGGCAGGTCATTTGGTACGTATGCCAGATTATCGCCTACCAAAGGTACTTCTCTATGGTGAGCTGGAGAAGGGTACACAATCTCAAGGTGGCCAAAAGAAGCGCTACAAGGACTCGTTAAAGACCGCACTGAAAGCGTTTGAAATAGACCAAGACACATGGGAAGAACTTGCACAAAATAGATCTACATGGTGTTCTACAATCAAAAAGAGCGCATCATCTTGTGAAAAGAGGAGAAATGCTGCAGCCCAACAACGGAGAGTAGCTAGAAAGTCACAGATAGACCAAAATCCGCATAGTCATCATTCCATGTCTGAACTGTCCAAGAATATTTACAGCTCAAATAGGGCTCATTAGCCATCTACGAACTATTACGCATGGTCATAATTCTAACGGAATTTTCAAAAATGGATGTAAAAATGGTGATCATCACTTGTGATGGATGAACACAAATAATAGAACTATCACAAGTAAATACTGGTTTTCTAAAAGATCCCCTGAAACCAAGTGGAGAATTAATGTGCTGTTTTAATTAATGAACCCATGGGGGAAAAAGGAATATTTTGTAAGTAGCAAGATTCTTTAGATTTCCTATGTGGAAATCAAGCCACCTGTAATCATAGTAGCTATAATATTGTTGTGGAAACATTTTAATTGTTAACATAGCATGATTGAGTATATTTTTTGTTTGATCTTGCTTGCTAACATGTACAAATTGTGTTTGATCTTATTTGTTGAAGGAAACCAAAGATGAGACTAAGTCACTGAGGGAACAGATCAAGACACTGAGCTTGTCTTTAACAACCCTGACACAGGAGAAAAATAAGATTGAGGCTAACTTTATTGCAGAAAGGAAACACTTGAGGGTTTGTTGTTTTACGTGTTCAATGCTACCACATATAGCACTTGGTACTAGACTATATAGCACTTGATACAAGACTATATAGCACTTGATACAAGACTATATAGCACTTGATACAAGACCATATAGCATGTGGTACTAGACTATATAGCATGTGTTATTAGAGTATATATAACTTGATAGACTATATATCACTTGGTACTAGACTATAAAGCACTTGATACAAGACTATATAGCACTTGATACTAGACTATATAGCACTTGGTATTAGACTATATTCTTGATTAGAAACTACCTTTACAGCACGTGGGGCATTTCAAACAGAAAAACAAAGTTACAACTATTAATAAGTTATATTTTTCCAGTGGCAATATATGGTTGTACGACATTGGCAATGGCATCTGCAATGAATAAGAAAATATCGTCATTTGAAATGAATTGTTATAGAAAGGTCCTACAAATATCATGGACAGAAAGATGAACCAACACAGACGTCCGCAAATACCTGAATATAGAAGACTGGCTCCTCAAAACTATTTAAAAAAAATGCAAGCTAATATATTTCAGACATATAAAAAGACACAATTATTTAGAAAGAGTAATCATGGAGGGAGAGGAGAAGTTTCAGGAAAGGGAACAAAAGGCAGACCAAGACTAATATGAACACAGGATATAGAAGATTTTCTGAACATGACACTTGAAGAGACTGGACAGCTTGTACAGACCAAAAACTTGTCTTACAGAGTGTCAGTGAGGACAATGTTCTGTAAAGGACAGCACACACATATAGACACAATGTAGCACTAGACATTAGTCATCCTCTAACACTGAGTTCATCATAAAGTTATTTGTAATGTGTGTGAAATTTGTAGAGGAATTGCACAGTTACAAATGTGTGAAACTTGTAGATCAATTGCACAGTTACAAATGTGTGAAACTTGTAGATCAATTGCACAGTTACAAATGTGTGAAATTTGTAGATCAATTGCACAGTTACAAATGTGTGAAATTTGTAGAGGAATTGCACAGTTACAAATGTGTGAAACTTGTAGATCAATTGCACAGTTACAAATGTGTGAAACTTGTAGATCAATTGCACAGTTACAAATGTGTGAAACTTGTAGATCAATTGCACAGTTACAAATGTGTGAAACTTGTAGATCAATTGCACAGTTACAAATGTGTGAAACTTGTAGATCAATTGCACAGTTACAAATGTGTGAAACTTGTAGATCAATTGCACAGTTACAAATGTGTGAAATTTGTAGAGGAGTTGCACAGTTACAAATGTGTGAAATGTGTAGAGGAATTGCACAGTTACAAATGTGTGAAACTTGTAGATCAATTGCACAGTTACAAATGTGTGAAACTTGTAGATCAATTGCACAGTTATAAATGTGTGAAACTTGTAGATCAATTGCACAGTTACAAATGTATGAAACTTGTAGAGGAGTTGCACAGTTATAAATGTGTGAAACTTGTAGAGGAGTTGCACAGTTACAAATGTATGAAACTTGTAGATCAATTGCACAGTTACAAATGTGTGAAATTTGTAGATCAATCACGTTAAATAACAAAGCACTGTCGAGAAAATGTCCAGATCTGTGGCTCGGAGGTACAGAGTTAATTTCTGTGATGGCCAAGGTGCGATGTTCAATTTTTACAGCAGGAAGTTTTTAATTCAGACCATTTAGACAGCAATGGCAAACTACTGAATGTAAATACTGCCAATAAAACAAATCACAGCAACCATAAAATTCTGGGTCATATTCTATATGGCTATATTCTGTTTATGACTTGCTACCAAATATAAAACCTTAGTTTTTTATAAATGAATGTGTGTCTGGAGGCCAAATGGACTCTGAAGTAAAAGATTTAAAAGTGTATTAATGTAATCATTAGTTGTTGCTGATCCTAGATGACTTCAGTGAAAAAAATTTCAGTCATACGATCTTGTGCATACTAGATGCCATTGTTATGTGTACACTTTGTGTCATCTATTCCATTTTGGTGTAATTAATGTCACAGTTAGATGTCAAGTTTATGTGTTTGTCATTTGTCAGCATGAACATGAGGCAATGGTCATACAACTTGCTGATGAGAAAAGTAGAATATTGAAACAAGTGGAGACATTTGAACTGCAGATTTCTGATGTAAGTATGACATATTGCTTGTTTCAAGTTTCTTGTCCATTAGCTTGTACTGTGGTTATCATTTGCTCTTGGTATCTGTTATAAGCTTATGTTATAGTCTGTTATTAGATTGTAATGTGGTCTATTATCAGCTTATGTCTGGTGTTTGCTTGTGATGTGGTCTGTCATTACCTTGTAATATGCTCTATGTTATGTTCCTGGTACATTTCCAGTTGTCTTGATTTATCTAGCCACTGGAAAACTGATGGTTCACTCAGAAAGAGTATGATTGATGAATGACGAAACTCCTCCACACTTTAAACAAAATTCAGCGCTACTCGTTACTCAACTAACATCATCAATTTACACAAGCCCTGTGGTGATGGGGAAGTGCAGAACCAGGAACGCATAGGTCTCATTAGACATAGTCGGGCAAACTGCAGACATCATCATCTTCATCATCATCCCAGCTGAGCTGAATGGTCATCGTCGACTCAGACTGGCAAAGAAAAACAAATGTTGTCTATCATTTGTTGTGTTGTGATCTATCATTTACTTATAATGTGGTTTGTCATAAAATTGTGATGTGGTCTGTCATTAGCTTTTATATCATAGCTTGTGATGTGGTGTATTACTTAGTGTGTGATGTCTACTATTAACGTTTTTATTTCTGGTAGTAGTCTATTTTATTTCTGGTAATAGTCTATTTTATTTCTGGTAGTAGTCTATTTTATTTCTGGTAATAGTCTATTTTATTTCTGGTAATAGTCTATTTTATTTCTGGTAGTAGTCTATTTTATTTCTGGTAGTAGTCTATTTTATTTCTGGTAGTAGTCTATTTTATTTCTGGTAATACTCTATTTTATTTCTGGTAATAGTCTATTTTATTTCTGGTAATAGTCTATTTTATTTCTGGTAGTAGTCTATTTTATTTCTGGTAATAGTCTATTTTATTTCTGGTAGTAGTCTATTTTATTTCTGGTAGTAGTCTATTTTATTTCTGGTAATACTCTATTTTATTTCTGGTAGTACTCTATTTTATTTCTGGTAATAGTCTATTTTATTTCTGGTAATAGTCTATTTTATTTCTGGTAGTAGTCTATTTTATTTCTGGTAGTAGTCTATTTTATTTCTGGTAATAGTCTATTTTTTTTCTGGTAATAGTCTATTTTATTTCTGGTAGTAGTCTATTTTATTTCTGGTAGTAGTCTATTTTATTTCTGGTAATAGTCTATTTTATTTCTGGTAGTAGTCTATTTTATTTCTGGTAATACTCTATTTTATTTCTGGTAATACTCTATTTTATTTCTGGTAATAGTCTATTTTATTTCTGGTAGTAGTTTATTTTATTTCTGGTAATCGTCTATTTTATTTCTGGTAGTAGTCTATTTTATTTCTGGTAGTAGTCTATTTTATTTCTGGTAGTAGTCTATTTTATTTCTGGTAATAGTCTATTTTATTTCTGGTAGTAGTCTATTTTATTTCCGGTAATACTCTATTTTATTTCTGGTAATAGTCTATTTTTTTTCTGGTAATAGTCTATTTTATTTCTGGTAGTAGTCTATTTTATTTCTGGTAGTAGTCTATTTTATTTCTGGTAATAGTCTATTTTATTTCTGGTAGTAGTCTATTTTATTTCTGGTAATACTCTATTTTATTTCTTGTAATACTCTATTTTATTTCTGGTAATAGTCTATTTTATTTCTGGTAGTAGTTTATTTTATTTCTGGTAATAGTCTATTTTATTTCTGGTAGTAGTCTATTTTATTTCTGGTAGTAGTCTATTTTATTTCTGGTAATAGTCTATTTTATTTCTGGTAGTAGTCTATTTTATTTCTGGTAGTAGTCTATTTTATTTCTGGTAATAGTCTATTTTATTTCTGGTAGTAGTCTATTTTATTTCTGGTAATAGTCTATTTTATTTCTGGTAATACTCTATTTTATTTCTGGTAATACTCTATTTTATTTCTGGTAATACTCTATTTTATTTATGGTAATAGTCTATTTTATTCCTGGTAATAGTCTATTTTATTTCTGGTAGTAGTCTATTTTATTTCTGGTAATAGTCTATTTTATTTCTGGTAGTAGTCTATTTTATTTCTGGTAATAGTCTATTTTATTTCTGGTAATAGTCTATTTTATTTCTGGTAATAGTCTATTTTATTTCTGGTAATAGTCTATTTTATTTCTGGTAGTAGTCTATTTTATTTCTGGTAATACTCATTTTATTTCTGGTAGTAGTCTATTTTATTTCTGGTAGTAGTCTATTTTATTTCTGGTAATAGTCTATTTTATTTCTGGTAGTAGTCTATTTTATTTCTGGTAGTAATTTGTTTTATTATTGTTAACTGTTTATTTCTATTAAATACTATGTTTAATGTAATATTATTACTAGATAATCTAACTAGCAAATAGCAAAACCAATGTAAATCATGTACTATTTCTGAGTTAGATTATCTAGTAACAATGTTAAATAAACACAGTATTTTTTACTATTTCTGAGTTAGATTATCTAGTAACAATGTTAAATAAACACAGTATTTTTTACTATTTCTGAGTTAGATTATCTAGTAACAATGTTAAATAAACACAGTATTTTTTACTATTTCTGAGTTAGATTATCTAGTAACAATGTTAAATCAACACAGTATTTATCACTTCATGGTTTTCTTGCTGCGGCACTCTCCACCTTGTTGGATATCCTCAGTTTTGTTGCTATGGCACTCTCCACCTTGTTGGATATCCTCGGTTTTGTTGCTACGGCACTCTCCACCTTGTTGGATATCCTCAGTTTTGTTGCTGTGGCACTCTCCACCTTGTTGGATATCCTCGGTTTTGTTGCTACGGCACTCTCCACCTTGTTGGATATCCTCGGTTTTGTTGCTACGGCACTCTCCACCTTGTTGGATATCCTCGGTTTTGTTGCTGCGGCACTCTCCACCTTGTTGGATATCCTCGGACAGTCTGGTTATTTATATTTATTTCTGTTAACAGTTCTGTTTTATATCTGGTAATGGAGTGCAAAGGATTTCAAAATGCCTGTGTAATTTCCAGGGTTAGCAAAAAAGAACTACAACAAAAACCAAGATCCTAAAAGTACCTCCTTGTGGTGCATTCTGGAAATCAAAATATCATAACTCGTGCTGTGTTTCTGGTCAACATTTTTAGGGAATGTGTCTGTAGATGTGGAAGCTGTAGATGGAATGAGAATTGACTACAAAAGGTGGTTGATCGTTTCCACGAAAACAACATTGTGATTCAGGATAGACCCAATCACCTAGAACTTGGAGTCTTTGCAGCATAATTCTAACAAGTATTTTACTAACACTGCATAATAGTGAAATTCCTCTGTAGTTGTTACGGCCACTCCTGTCCCTCTTGTCTTATATAGAATTATAATGCTCAAGCCTGTGGGGCTTTCCCTTCAAGCCAAAACAATGTTGTCAGTTGATGTAGCTGTGGTGCAAGTATGTCTTTCCCACTCCTGATGACCTCATTTGGAATTCCATTTTTGCCAGGTTCCTTGTAAGAAACTCAGTCATTTATAGTCCAAATTGTTTCAACCATAATGTTTCATAGACCAATTTTGTTCAACCATGTTTCATAGACCAAATTGTTTAACCATAATTATCAAATTGTTTCAACCATAATGTTTCATAGACCAAATAGTTCCACCCATAATGTTTCATATATCAAATTGTTTCAACAATAATGTTTCATAGACCAAATTTTTTCAACAATGTTTCATAGACCAAATTGTTTCAACCATAATGTTTCATAGACCAAATTGTTTCACCCATAATATTTCATAGACCAAACTGTTTTATAGACCAAATTGCTTCAACCATAATGCTTCATAGACCAAATTTCTTCAACCATAATGTTTCATAGAGCAAATCAAAACAACTATGTAAACTATAGTCTAATCGTCACTCAAACAAATTATTCCTGGAATATTGATTCATGTCTTCAGTGATTTGATTAACTTTGGCAGTTGAAGAGTCGCATTCGTACGCTTCAGTTGGAGAGAGAGAGGGAGCAGGCAGATCATGCAGTTATGCTAAGAGAGCTTCAGTCTCTTCTAGCTAAAGAAAGAAGTGGTAGGGATGCAATTGAATCTCAGGTAATGCAGTCACACTCTAAATACTGTCATTAATACGATATGTTACTGTCATTGACACAATATGTTACTGTCATTGACACTATATGTACTGTCATTAACACTATTTGTTATTGTCATTGACACAATATGTTACTGTCATTTACACATTGTCGCAATATGTTACTGTCATTTAAACTATTTGTTACTGTCATTGACACTATATGTTACTGTCATTGACACAATTTATTACTGTCATTGACACCATATGTTACTATCATTGACACTATTTGTTAGTTACTGTTATTAACACTATATATTACTGTCAGACACTATTTGTTACTGTCATTGACACTATTATGTTACTGTCATTGACACTATTTGTTACTATCATGGATACAATGTTACTGTCATTGACACTATATGTACTGTCATTGACATTATATTTACTGTCATTGACACTATATACATTGACAATGATACTGTTGGTAATGTTATTGCTTTCTAACTTATATCTTTGATTATCTAACTCTTTGCATCTTTGTCTTCCTTCTGATTTCTCATTTCTTCTACCACCTGTTCACTCACTTTGTCCTTCCACCTATTAAATTACTTGTCCCTTCATCTGGTTACTAATTTGTCCCTCTGCCTGTTTACTCACTAGTCCTTTCTTATGTTAGCTTACTTGTCCCTTCAAGTGTTAACTTACTTGTGCCTCCACCTGTTTACTCACTTTGTCCCTCCACCTGTTTACTCACTCTGTCCCTCTACCTGGTTACTCACTCTGTCCCTCCACCTGTTTACTCACCCTGTTCCTCCACCTGTTTACTCACTTGTCCCTCCACCTCTTTACTTTTGTGTCCTGCGACCTGTTTACTTACTTGTCTATCCACCTGTTTACTTACGTGTCCCTCCACCTGTTTTTTTTTTATGTGTCCTTATAGGTGTTTGCATGACAATTCCCTGGGAGAGTCCAGAATAATACAAACATGTTAGCCCTGCATAATTGTAAAGCCCCCTTAAATGATGATGAATTTATGGCTGGCGGCCCCACCCATCCCACTGACCATGGCCAAGACCTGGGTTACTATGGACACCTCTTACAGGATGAATTGCTTGGTAGAGTAGCTGGAGTTCATGACCCCAACACTGCAAGTTGCAGAAGGTAGAAAAGCCACACAACCCTTAGAAGTAATGCTCATAGTTCCTGGGAATCGAATCAACATATACATGTTTTACCATGTATATCTCAAACTAATTTATCACTTAACATTCTACCTGTGTCCTCACTTGTCTCTCTTACCTGTTTATTCACCTGTTGTTGGTATTTCCCTTTGTATTCTGTATGCCTGCACAGCTAGAAGAAGCTCAGCATGCACTGAGAGAGAGCCAACACAAGTCTCATCATGAGCCGGTTGTGTCTGAAAGTTATGAACGACAAATTCAACAACTACAGAAAGAACTTGTTATTGTCAGGGACAGACTCAAGTCAGCTGAGAATATGGCCAATCAGCCATCACCTTTTATCATTGAACTACAGAAAGAAATGACTAGCATGAAGGTAGAGTTACTTGTCATTGTTTCCAACCAGTGGATGGACTGTTATGTTTTATTTTTGGGTGGGGTACTCAGTTGGTGGTGTTACATAACTCATAATTGGGGCCATCCAATTTGTGGAGAGGATGGTGGAGTTGGTGATATATTGCATGAATGAGGTCATCCAATTGGTGGACAGGATTTAGTTGGTGGTATATCTTATGATTGGATCATCCAATTGGTGGACAGGATTTAGTTGGTGGTATATCTTATGATTGGATCATCCAATTGGTGGACAGGATTTAGTTGGTGGTATATCTTATGATTGGATCATCCAATTGGTAGACAGGATTTAGTTGGTGGTATATCTTATGATTGGATCATCCAATTGGTGGACAGGATAGCTGGGTTGTGTTGTTGCTAGTCTGAGGGGGTATGTTAAAGTAATGTAATGTTGAGACAGTGAGTGGGCAGATGGTGTGTGAGAGGAGCGTGTTGTTGATACAATAAGTGGACAGATAGTGTGTGAGAAAAGTGTGTTGTTGAGACAGTGAGAGAACAGATGGTGAGTGACTGGAGTGAGTTGAGACTGAGTAGACAGGTTGAGTGTTAGTGGAATGTGATATTAAGGTATTACTATACAGACACAATGGATACAAAGCCAGGGGCAAACCTTGCAAAAGATGAATTACAGAAATAAAAGAACCTATGAAAACAAATATATATGAGGCACACAAAAAGGCCATCTCCAGAGAACTCTTGAAGAAAGGTGTTATTTTGTTGTGCAGAATGACTACCAAACTCATCTGGACTGATTGTTAAATTTGTTGTGCAGAATTACTGCCAAACTCATCTGGACTGATTGTTAAATTTGTTGTGCAGAATTACTGCCAAACTCATCTGGACTGATTGTTAAATTTATTGTGTAGAATGACTACCAAACTCACCTGGACTGATTGTTAAATTTATTGTGTAGAATTACTGCCAAACTCACCTGGACTGATTGTTAAATTTATTGTGCAGAATTACTGCCAAACTCACCCGGACTGATTGTTAAATTTATTGTGTAGAATGACTACCAAACTCACCTGGACTGATTGTTAAATTTTAAAATTAAATTTATTGTGTAGAGTGACTACCAGACTCAGGTAGAGAAAGAACAGAAAAAGGCAACAGAAGCAGAAAATAGATTAAGAGTTCAGTCTAAGCAAAGCGAAGAACGAGTATCAAGTCTAGAAGCCAAGTTGTCAGAATTGTCTCAAGTTGTTGGCAACTATGAGAGGCTGCGTTTTCAGGATCAGCAGGCCATCAAGTGAGTATTTCACTTATCTAGAGTGCATTTGTCAAGTATCCATTAACACATAGTTGCCAGAAATCCAGAGAAGATTGTGATGTGAGCCATAGTAACACAGATATGAAAATAAATATGTACATTGGTAAGTCACACAAAACTACTACAAATAATGATAAAAGTAATGATAATATAAAATAATAGTGGTGAAACAGATTAATGTTTTGGTATAAGACCTTCATCATGCCCGTGTGTTTCCGGGGCCCGAAAGGGGAGCAAAGAATAGCAACACTGTTTACCTTCCACGCATGTCGTAAAAGGCAACTATGGAGGTTATGGGATGGAGTTGGCTGTCCCATCCCATATAGGGTCAGTGACCCAAAGCCATGCTGAAGTCAGATGTGTCAGGCCGAAAGGCGCAGTTATCGCAGCAATGCTGTAATCCATGACACAACGCATTCCGTTCTCCGGACTACATTCTGCTGATCTGCAGGAATTTGAGAACGAACGCAGAAGAAGAAGAAGAAGAATACTGTGTAACATTTCTCTGTCGTTACAGGTGAAAAATTTGAAATGAGGAAGAGAATTATTCATGTCAACATAACACTATTTCTAACATATGAATGCGAGTCAGACAATACATAAATGGAATAGTGGAAAATTTGAGGCAACAGAGATGTGGTTTTATAGAAGAATGCTGAGAATACCATGGACAATTAGAAAAACAAATGAAGAGATGCCAAAAGAGTCAAATACAATATGGCTGTTACTTAATAATATCAAGAGACAATCGTTAATTTTTGGGTACGTTATGATACAGGGAAGTCTGGAGAACATAGTTACAACAGGCAAGAGATATCGAGAACAACATGAGAAAATAGATGATCTGATATCATGGCATCACAAAGAGTCATCAACAATCCTGTTAAAAGGTACTGGAAATAGAGAAATGGAGATTCATGATCACCTACGCCATATGACATGGAACCTGATGATGTTGAGTAATGAAATAGTCACTGTACCTGCTTTCTTTGATCTATGTGAATATTCATGTCAATCTTACAACGATTCATAAATGACTTTCAGCAAACTCAGGGAGCGTGTGACACAACTAGACATGGAGAACATGGCTCTGTCACGAGCTGCAAATCTAGCTCCAGAGAAACCACAGAATGATGAAGATAGTTTGGAAACTGAGCAGCTGCTGAACAAGATCATGCATTTTCGAAGTCTCTTGAAAACTGCAGCAGAGAAGTCAGAGAAACCAATCAATTTATCAAGTAAGACTTGGTTTACATTATTTATCTAGTTTCATGATTGCTGTAGTCAAGCTTTTTAAGATCAAAGATCATTAACCCTTTCACCACTATGCAATTTCCATATTGTCAATCCCCCATCACTAGGGAAAGGGGGATAACTCTTCTAAATTATCAATGTGATGATGTTAAAAATGCATTTTCCTTCAAAGTATTCATCACATCACAGTCAGACTTGGCAGATCAACAGAAAAATTAATGGTCTTGCGTGAACCTTTATCAAAGATAATTTAATACATATATATTTTTAAAAATTAACTGTCAAATTCAATATAATGTGGGGACAATTTTTTGTTTTTACCTTGAGTGTGCTGAGTAGTGGAATCATATTGAGACAAGAATTTTGAGATATAGTCTCAAATCTCCTTTTTCCCAAACAGGTTGATATGTCCAAAACGTTGTACCTATCATCTGTACTCGAATACATGCCATACTCAAGCAGAATACAGAGGCCCATCATAATATAAATATTTTTAAAAAGTTGCTTATTTCAATGACAGTTACAGATATCCAGCATGTGTCTTCTTTTCCTGTTTATTCTGTACATTATGTTACATACAAATTTGTTTGATTGGCTGCAAATTGATAAACTCCTTATTTACAATGATGCTAAAGTATTCATAATGTGTGACAATCTCATCAAGATACAGGCCCAATGTTTTCTACAAAATTCTCAACTTTTACTTGAAAAACTTCATCACTCAGGAAAAATTCGCGATGTCACAATTAGTACCACAAATTTCCTTCTCGTTGTTGGAAACATTAGGTCTATCTAACAAGGAACATCACTTTCCATGTTATATTTGGTACGCAACCCTACATATTGCATATTTCAATTGTAACTATGGCTGTCATCATCAGTGTACATATGAACAAAATCCTCCAATGCAAAAAAATTGTGTAGAAACTCCGTACATTTTTTAAATTTCAACAAAAATCAGTAGTAAATAATATTTCCACGATGTATATTCGCAGAGAAAGTGTACATTGTGACCTACGCAAAGGTCACCTTTGCGAACTAAAAATGTTATTGATCACAACAAAACAAGTAAAAAAAGTGCCTGGTAGTGACTAGTTGTCTACCAGTAAAAGCAACTCACAGCAACTGTAAGGGGAAATATGGTTAGGTAGAATTTGGTCTCATAGTCAGGGAAATATAATTTTTACTTGCTCTGGTGTTGACAGGGTGTAGAAAAGGAAAACAAAAAATAGCAGCATTGTAACCTGCCATGAATGTCATAAGAGGTCACTAAGAAAGTTTTGGGATGAAGTTGGCTGTTCCACACTATAGATCATAGTGACAGAATAGCCGTACTGAAGTCAGATGTGTCAGGCTAAAAGGTGTAAATGTTGCAGCCTAACTGTGAACCATTAAACAACACATTCAAGACTACATTTTGCTTCAATGGAAGTTTGAGAGTTTGAATGCAGAAAGATTCTGGGCGGATATTCTGGGAATAGAACTTGGGCTGATAGTCTGGAAACATAACTTTGGCTGATATTCTGGGAATAGAACTTTGACTGATAGTCTGGAAATATAACTTTGGCTGATAGTCTTGAAATAGAACTTTGGCTGATATTCTGGGAATAGAACTTTGGCTGATATTCTGGAAATAGAACTTTGACTGAAAATAGAACTTGGGGCTGATAGTCTGCAAATAAAACTATGACTGATAACCTGGAAATAAAACTATGACTGATAACCTGGAAATAAAACTATGACTGATAGTGTGGAAATATAATTCTGCTCGATAGTCTGCAAATACAACTTTGCCAAATAGTCTTACTAAGAATTACTAAGAAGACAGAAGTACTAAGAGAAATAAAGATTAGGCAAATAAAATATTTTGGACACATTAAAAGACATGACTCCTTATTGAAGACCTTACTTGAAGGTAAAGTCAAAGGGAAGCGAGCAAGATGGTAGGCAGATATACAAGTGGGAAAGTACCATCACAAGATGGACATGCCACAGTCTAGCAGAGTGCACCACCAAGACAAGAGACAGGATGTTGGAGGTCTGTTGCAGCCAACCTTCATTGCGGAGACGGCACTTGACGGCTTGATGCGATATTGGTATTATACTGAAATGCACATTTTGTACCATACTTGTTCTTTATTACATTTACTTCCATCATCTTATCATTGCCAGGTAGTATTGTATTTTTTTTTATTACATGTCGTTATTTATTTATGCAATATTTATTGATCTAAAGCAGGTGTTCTAGACACAATCAATATTGGACTAGATGCATAGTAATTGATTGATTTAAAGCAGGGTGTTCTAGACACAATCAATATTGGACTAGATACATAGTAATTGATTTAAAGCAGGGTGTTCTAGACACAATCAATATTTGACTAGATACATAGTAATTGATTGATTTAAAGCAGGGTGTTCTAGACACAATCAATATTGGACTAGATACATAGTAATTGATTTAAAACAAGGTGTTCTAGACACAATCAATATTGGACTAGATACATAGTAATTGATTGATCTAAAACAATGTGCTCAAGACACAATCAATATTGGATTAGATACATAGTAATTGATTTATCTAAAACAGGGTATTCTAGACAATCAATATTGGACTAGATACATAGTAATTGATTGATTTAAAGCAGGGTGTTCTAGACACAATCAATATTGGACTAGATACATAGTAATTGATTTAAAACAAGGTGTTCTAGACACAATCAATATTGGACTAGATACATAGTAATTGATTGATCTAAAACAATGTGCTCAAGACACAATCAATATTGGATTAGATACATAGTAATTGATTTATCTAAAACAGGGTATTCTAGACAATCAATATTGGACTAGATACATAGTAATTGATTGATTTAAAGCAGGGTGTTCTAGACACAATCAATATTGGACTAGATACATAGTAATTGATTTAAAACAAGGTGTTCTAGACACAATCAATATTGGACTAGATACATAGTAATTGATTGATCTAAAACAATGTGCTCAAGACACAATCAATATTGGATTAGATACATAGTAATTGATTTATCTAAAACAGGGTATTCTAGACAATCAATATTGGACTAGATACATAGTAATTGATTGATTTAAAGCAGGGTGTTGTAGACACAATCAATATTGGACTAGATACATAGTAATTGATTGATTTAAAGCAGGGTGTTGTAGACACAATCAATATTGGACTAGATACATAGTAATTGATTGATTTAAAGCAGGGTGTTGTAGACACAATCAATATTGGACTAGATACATAGTAATTGATTGATTTAAAGCAGGGTGTTGTAGACACAATCAATATTGGACTAGATACATAGTAATTGATTGATTTAAAGCAGGGTATTCTAGACAATCAATATTGGACTAGATACATAGTAATTGATTTAAAACAAGGTGTTCTAGACACAATCAATATTGGACTAGATACATAGTAATTGATTGATCTAAAACAATGTGCTCAAGACACAATCAATATTGGATTAGATACATAGTAATTGATTTATCTAAAACAGGGTATTCTAGACAATCAATATTGGACTAGATACATAGTAATTGATTGATTTAAAGCAGGGTGTTGTAGACACAATCAATATTGGACTAGATACATAGTAATTGATTGATTTAAAGCAGGGTGTTGTAGACACAATCAATATTGGACTAGATACATAGTAATTGATTGATTTAAAGCAGGGTGTTGTAGACACAATCAATATTGGACTAGATACATAGTAATTGATTGATTTAAAGCAGGGTGTTGTAGACACAATCAATATTGGACTAGATACATAGTAATTGATTGATTTAAAGCAGGGTGTTGTAGACACAATCAATATTGGACTAGATACATAGTAATTGATTGATTTAAAGCAGGGTGTTCTAGACACAATCAATATTGGACTAGATACATAGTAATTGATTGATTTAAAGCAGGGTGTTCTAGACACAATCAATATTGGACTAGATACATAGTAATTGATTGATTTAAAGCAGGGTGTTGTAGACACAATCAATATTGGACTAGATACATAGTAATTGATTGATTTAAAGCAGGGTGTTGTAGACACAATCAATATTGGACTAGATACATAGTAATTGATTGATCTAAAACAATGTGCTCAAGACACAATCAATATTGGATTAGATACATAGTAATTGATTTATCTAAAGCAGGGTATTCTAGACAATCAATATTGGACTAGATACATAGTAATTGATTGATTTAAAGCAGGGTGTTGTAGACACAATCAATATTGGACTAGATACATAGTAATTGATTTAAAACAAGGTGTTCTAGACACAATCAATATTGGACTAGATACATAGTAATTGATTGATCTAAAACAATGTGCTCAAGACACAATCAATATTGGATTAGATACATAGTAATTGATTTATCTAAAACAATGTGCTCAAGACACAATCAATATTGGATTAGATACATAGTAATTGATTTATCTAAAACAGGGTATTCTAGACAATCAATATTGGACTAGATACATAGTAATTGATTGATTTAAAGCAGGGTGTTGTAGACACAATCAATATTGGACTAGATACATAGTAATTGATTTAAAACAAGGTGTTCTAGACACAATCAATATTGGACTAGATACATAGTAATTGATTGATCTAAAACAATGTGCTCAAGACACAATCAATATTGGATTAGATACATAGTAATTGATTTATCTAAAACAGGGTATTCTAGACAATCAATATTGGACTAGATACATAGTAATTGATTGATTTAAAGCAGGGTGTTGTAGACACAATCAATATTGGACTAGATACATAGTAATTGATTGATTTAAAGCAGGGTGTTGTAGACACAATCAATATTGGACTAGATACATAGTAATTGATTGATTTAAAGCAGGGTGTTGTAGACACAATCAATATTGGACTAGATACATAGTAATTGATTGATTTAAAGCAGGGTGTTGTAGACACAATCAATATTGGACTAGATACATAGTAATTGATTGATTTAAAGCAGGGTGTTCTAGACACAATCAATATTGGACTAGATACATAGTAATTGATTGATTTAAAGCAGGGTGTTGTAGACACAATCAATATTGGACTAGATACATAGTAATTGATTGATTTAAAGCAGGGTGTTGTAGACACAATCAATATTGGACTAGATACATAGTAATTGATTGATTTAAAGCAGGGTGTTGTAGACACAATCAATATTGGACTAGATACATAGTAATTGATTGATTTAAAGCAGGGTGTTGTAGACACAATCAATATTGGACTAGATACATAGTAATTGATTGATTTAAAGCAGGGTGTTGTAGACACAATCAATATTGGACTAGATACATAGTAATTGATTGATTTAAAGCAGGGTGTTGTAGACACAATCAATATTGGACTAGATACATAGTAATTGATTGATTTAAAGCAGGGTGTTGTAGACACAATCAATATTGGACTAGATACATAGTAATTGATTGATTTAAAGCAGGGTGTTGTAGACACAATCAATATTGGACTAGATACATAGTAATTGATTGATTTAAAGCAGGGTGTTCTAGACACAATCAATATTTGACTAGATACATAGTAATTGATTGATTTAAAGCAGGGTGTTGTAGACACAATCAATATTGGACTAGATACATAGTAATTGATTGATTTAAAGCAGGGTGTTCTAGACACAATCAATATTGGACTAGATACATAGTAATTGATTGATTTAAAGCAGGGTGTTGTAGACACAATCAATATTGGACTAGATACATAGTAATTGATTGATTTAAAGCAGGGTGTTGTAGACACAATCAATATTGGACTAGATACATAGTAATTGATTGATTTAAAGCAGGGTGTTCTAGACACAATCAATATTTGACTAGATACATAGTAATTGATTGATTTAAAGCAGGGTGTTGTAGACACAATCAATATTGGACTAGATACATAGTAATTGATTGATTTAAAGCAGGGTGTTCTAGACACAATCAATATTGGACTAGATACATAGTAATTGATTGATTTAAAGCAGGGTGTTGTAGACACAATCAATATTGGACTAGATACATAGTAATTGATTGATTTAAAGCAGGGTGTTGTAGACACAATCAATATTGGACTAGATACATAGTAATTGTTCAAAGAAGAATAAACTCTGATCTCATTTGTAGTTTGTGTATATCCAGGTATTTTTGTGGAAGATATGAACAAAGCAGATGAAGAGTCACCATTATGCAGACAGTACAAGGAAGAGCTGGAACAAGTGAAGGAAGAATTTGAGAGGTACAAGCTTCGAGCTCAGTCTGTTCTCAAGAACAAGAGCAAGGTATGTTGATACTTGAACTAGCCTGGCATGTTGTTACTTGAGCTAACCTGGTATGTTGTTACTTGAACTAGCCTGGTATGTTGTTACTTGAGCTAGCCTGGTATGTTGATACTTGAACTAGCCTGGTATGTTGATACTTGAACTAGCCTGGTATGTTGATACTTGAACTAGCCTGGTATGTTGATACTTGAACTAGCCTGGTAGCCTGGTATGTTGATACTTGAACTAGCCTGGTATGTTGATACTTGAACTAGCCTGGTATGTTGATACTTGAACTAGCCTGGTATGTTGATACTTGAACTAGCCTGGTATGTTGATACTTGAACTAGCCTGGTATGTTGTTACTTAGCCTGGTATGTTGTTACTTAGCCTGGTATGTTGTTACTTAGCCTGGTATGTTGATACTTGAACTAGCCTGGTATGTTGTTACTTAGCCTGGTATGTTGTTACTTAGCCTGGTATGTTGTTACTTAGCCTGGTATGTTATTACTTGAACTAGCCTGGTATGTTGATACTTGAACTAGCCTGGTATGTTGTTACTTGAGCTAGCCTGGTATGTTGTTACTTGAACTAGCCTGGTATGTTGTTACTTGAACTAGCCTGGTATGTTGATACTTGAACTAGCCTGGTATGTTGTTACTTGAACTAGCCTGGTATGTTGATACTTGAACTAGCCTGGTATGTTGATACTTGAACTAGCCTGGTATGTTGATACTTGAACTAGCCTGGTATGTTGATACTTGAACTAGCCTGGTATGTTGATACTTGAACTAGCCTGGTATGTTGTTACTTAGCCTGGTATGTTGTTACTTAGCCTGGTATGTTGTTACTTAGCCTGGTATGTTGATACTTGAACTAGCCTGGTATGTTGATACTTGAACTAGCCTGGTATGTTGATACTTGAACTAGCCTGGTATGTTGATACTTGAACTAGCCTGGTATGTTGATACTTGAACTAGCCTGGTATGTTGTTACTTGAACTAGCCTGGTATGTTGATACTTGAACTAGCCTGGTATGTTGATACTTGAACTAGCCTGGTATGTTGTTACTTAGCCTGGTATGTTGTTACTTAGCCTGGTATGTTGTTACTTATCCTGGTATGTTGATACTTGAACTAGCCTGGTATGTTGATACTTGAACTAGCCAGGTATGTTGATACTTGAACTAGCCTGGTATGTTGATACTTGAACTAGCCTGGTATGTTGTTACTTAGCCTGGTATGTTGTTACTTAGCCTGGTATGTTGTTACTTAGCCTGGTATGTTGTTACTTGAACTAGCCTGGTATGTTGTTACTTAGCCTGGTATGTTGTTACTTAGCCTGGTATGTTGTTACTTAGCCTGGTATGTTGATACTTGAACTAGCCTGGTATGTTGATACTTGAACTAGCCTGGTATGTTGTTACTTAGCCTGGTATGTTGTTACTTAGCCTGGTATGTTGTTACTTAGCCTGGTATGTTGTTACTTGAACTAGCCTGGTATGTTGTTACTTGAACTAGCCTGGTATGTTGTTACTTGAACTAGCCTGGTATGTTGTTACTTGAACTAGCCTGGTATGTTGTTACTTGAACTAACCTGGTATGTTGTTACTTGAACTAGCCTGGTATGTTGATACTTGAACTAGCCTGGTATGTTGTTACTTGAACTAGCCTGGTATGTTGATACTTGAACTAGCCTGGTATGTTGTTACTTGAACTAGCCTGGTATGTTGTTACTTGAACTAGCCTGGTATGTTGTTACTTGAACTAGCCTGGTATGTTGTTACTTGAACTATCCTGGTATGTTGATACTTGAACTAGCCTGGTATGTTGATACTTGAACTAGCCTGGTATGTTGATACTTGAACTAGACTGGTATGTTGTTACTTAGCCTGGTATGTTGTTACTTAGCATGGTATGTTGTTACTTAGCCTGGTATGTTGTTACTTGAACTAGCCTGGTATGTTGTTACTTAGCCTGGTATGTTGATACTTGAACTAGCCTGGTATGTTGATACTTGAACTAGCCTGGTATGTTGTTACTTAGCCTGGTATGTTGTTACTTAGCCTGGTATGTTGTTACTTAGCCTGGTATGTTGATACTTGAACTAGCCTGGTATGTTGATACTTGAACTAGCCTGGTATGTTGATACTTGAACTAGCCTGGTATGTTGATACTTGAACTAGCCTGGTATGTTGATACTTGAACTAGCCTGGTATGTTGATACTTGAACTAGCCTGGTATGTTGATACTTGAACTAGCCTGGTATGTTGATACTTGAACTAGCCTGGTAGCCTGGTATGTTGTTACTTGAGCTAGCCTGGTATGTTGTTACTTGAGCTAGCCTGGTATGTTTATACTTGAACTAGCCTGGTATGTTGTTACTTAGCCTGGTATGTTGATACTTGAACTAGCCTGGTAGCCTGGTATGTTGTTACTTGAACTAGCCTGGTATGTTGATACTTGAACTAGCCTTGTAGCCTGGTATGTTGATACTTGAACTAGCCTGGTATGTTGATACTTGAACTAGCCTGATATGTTGTTACTTGAACTAGCCTGATATGTTGTTACTTGAGCTAGCCTGGTATGTTGTTACTTAGCCTGGTATGTTGATACTTGAACTAGCCTGGTAGCCTGGTATGTTGTTACTTGAACTAGCCTGGTATGTTGTTACTTGAGCTAGCCTGGTATGTTGTTACTTGAGCTAGCCTGGTATGTTGTTACTCCAGATTTTTGTTGTTATTCTCCTGTGTGTTCTCACTACTGTGTGTACTTTCTTCCATGAGTCTTTCATGGAAGAAAGATTCCCATGAATCTTTCATGGAAGAAAGATTCAAGTCTAAATCAGATCATGATAATACAACTTCTGGAAGACAATGTTGTGGGAAAGGGATACAGATATTTATTTTATGGTGTATTTCAGAGTTATACAATTAACTATGCACCAAATCAAGCACCTTCATGTGGTGCATCCTTGAAACAAAGTACTTACAGTTCTGTCATTTGCTTTTGACAATGCTGAGATGTAGAGTAACTACATCAGAGCATTGGCCAACATTGTGGGATCATCATTATCAAGTGCCGTGCTGAATGGCGTATGCGATCATATTTCTCCATGTACATCAATCTCTCATATATGTCATCATCTCTGTTGGTGTCGTCAATAGAAGCCATTTAGTCAAACTGTCGAATATCTTTTCTCTGGGTCTTCCCTTGATCTTTTCCCTTCTATCTTTCCTGTTGTCACTATATTCTCAATGCCTCCTCTTCTCATTATGTTCATAATAAATGTTGACTGTCTTTTTCTTATATTATTAATAATGCCTCTTTCACATCCATCCTTCTAAGACATTTTTCATTAGTAATCTTTGCTGTCCAAGGAATGCGTTGTGGGATAGAGTAACTATATCAAAGCATTGGTCAACATTGTGGGATAGAGTAACTATATCAAACATTGTGGGATATAGTAAATTCCAATATAGAATGAAGTAAAGAATGCAAGTAACCAAGATTAGGTATTAGGTATGTTGATTATCCTCTTCGCACATTGGACACGTCCATAGGTGCTCAGATCTCCACTTCAGTAAATCTCTCAGGGTATAATGGCTGATGATTCCAGTTGTATGTTGATTCACATGATGAATATGTGACATTCATGCTATGTTGTGAAAAATGTGTGACAACTGTGCTTTAATGTGATGTGTGTTTGTGACATCCAAGCTATGTTGGGATGTGTGACAATAGTGCTCTGTTGTGATGTGTGACATCCATGCTATGTTGAGATGTGTGACAGCCATACTAAGTTGTGATCTGTGACTTTCATCATATAATGTGTTGTGTGTGTGAGTTCCATGCTATGTTGTGATGTATATATGACATCCATGCTATAATGTAATGTATTGTGCAACATCCATGCTATGTTGTGATGTATAAATGACACCCATGCTATGTTGTGATGTATAAATGACATCCATGCTATATTGTGATGTATAAATGACACCCATGCTATGTTGTAATTTATTATTATTCATTGTATTATATTGTCAGGATACTGGAGCATCCAAGGAAAGCGAACTGCTCAAAAGCCAAATTGCTGACCTTCGAGACAAGTTACGAATGGCTAACTTCCACCATCAGGAAGAGGTCTCTGAATTTCAGATCAAGATAGAGAATCTCAGCAAGGCCCTATTAGCACAGGAGGAAAAGTTCAAGCAGGATGTTGCACTTGCTAAATCTGGCCACCAGAAAGAAATTAATGAGTTGGAAGTTGAGTTTAAGAAACAGAGAGATCGAACAGTGTCAATGTTGGCAGAGAAGGATGCTGAAATTCAGAGATTGGCAACATTGACTGGTCACAGTCTAGACCCACATGCCTTCCAAAACTGGAGCCATGATCAAGTCGATCATATTCCAGTAGGGAGTGATGGCAGAAGAAGTTCTTCCGAAGAATTAGAGGCAGTGAATAGATTGTTAGATCTGCCTAAGGGAATTCAGAATGAGGCTGCGTTTCTACATTTTGCAGAAGAACGAGGCCGGCTGAAGGTGGATATTATGGGACTTCGTAAACAGAAGAGGCATTTAGAGACAGCTCTGCGAGATCTTCAGTTTTCTTCCTCTCAGAAAGAAGAGCAGCTGAGAGATGAGGTCAGTGCCCTGAGTGAACAGATTGCCCAGTCTGAGCGTCATTCACTTCGAGGGGCAGCTAATGTTGAATATTTGAAGAATGTTCTACTCAAGTTTCTAACTTCCATGGACTCTGTGGGCAAGCAGCAAATGCTGAAAGCTTTAATGACAATATTACAGTTCAGTCCACAAGAAAAGGAGCAAGTCAAGGTAGCTCATGTCAGAGGTTGGTGGCCAACGTAAAGTAGAATTGATGAGACAGGAAGATATTGTTGTTGAATCCTATTGGTCAGCATTAAAAATAATTCGAATAATTTTACACATTTTTTTCTTTAATTATTTTTATCGGCCATTATATCTTCATGCCAAAATTGTGAACTTCTTAAGAAATATTTTTCTTGTCTTTCCTCTGTATCATCATATTCCTCCCTCCCTCCCTCCTAAATGAATTATTTATCTTTGATTTGTATTGTCAGACATTTACTATCATCAGCAACAGTTTCAACATACTGTATCATTCACTTCAGGTCATCTGTGAATTCCTCAGGCTTGGAAGTAGCTCTATATAACTAGACAATATTTTCTGTTGTTCTTCCCTGTAGAGTTGATATGTATGAAGGTTGTTTTCTGCTGTCTCTGAGCTCATTTCACAAATAGACATTCCTGTCATATCAGTGTTGAACTTTGTATGTTTGTGGACTGCTTAGTCTTTTGTGTTCTGTCTTAAATGATGATAATTATTTAATTGTTGTTTGAATTTTAGTGGTTGGAGTCTTTAAGATCTGCAATTTGGTGAGTCTGCTTCTTCTTTGGTAGTGGTCAGTCTCTTAATTATCTGTTGTCCTACATTGGGATTCATTACAAAATTGTACAAGTCTACAGTCAATGTTTGAGATGTGAACAATTGTACAAGTCTACAGTCTATGTTTGAGATGTGAACACTTGTACAAGTCTACAGTCTATGTTTGAGATGTGAACACTTGTACAAATCTACAGTCTATGTTTGAGATGTGAACACTTGTACAAGTCTACAGTCAATGTTTGAGATATGAACACTTGTACAAGTCTACAGTCTATGTTTGAGATGTGAACACTTGTACAAGTCTACAGTCTATGTTTGAGATGTGAACACTTGTACAAGTCTACAGT
The DNA here is from genome assembly GCA_034231615.1 of Meghimatium bilineatum. Lineage (NCBI taxonomy): Eukaryota > Metazoa > Mollusca > Gastropoda > Stylommatophora > Philomycidae > Meghimatium > Meghimatium bilineatum. The sequence continues at coordinate 25,311,384 of CM067322.1, forward strand.
CTATGTTTGAGATGTGAACACTTGTACAAATCTACAGTCTATGTTTGAGATGTGAACACTTGTAACAGTCTACACTTCATGTTAAAAATGTCAACACATGTAGAGGGCTACAGTCTATGTTTGAGATGTGAACACTTTACCAGTCTAAACTTCATTTTGGATATGTCAACACTTGTACATGGCTACAGTCTATGTTTGAGATGTGAACACTTGTAACAGTCTACACTTCATGTTAAAAATGTCAACACATGTAGAGGGCTACAGTCTATGTTTGAGATGTGAACACTTTACCAGTCTAAACTTCATTTTGGATATGTCAACACTTGTACATGGCTACAGTCTATGTTTGAGATGTGAACACTTGTACAAGTCTACAGTCTATGTTTGAGATGTGAACACTTGTATAAGTCTACAGTCTATGTTTGAGATGTGAACACTTGTAACAGTCTACACTTCATGTTAAAAATGTCAACACATGTAGAGGGCTACAGTCTATGTTTGAGATGTGAACACTTGTAACAGTCTAAACTTCATTTTGGATATGTCAACACTTGTACAGGGCTACAGTCTATAGGAGAACATGTACAAAATATCTCCATCTTATATCATATTCACAGTCCAAAATGGAGATGTTAATGCTTGTATAAGGCTACATTATATTTTTGATATGTCAACACTTGTACACGGCTACAGCCTATGTTTAATGTACATAATGGTAGAAATGGGAGTGATTAGAGGTGATGGGAGAAAGTGCTCCCTCTCCAGAAAGATCAGAACGCATAATCAGCAACTGACTGGGACACTGAGCGTATACACTTTTAGATGGCTGACGGAATGGCAAACAGAGCATATATGGGAATGCCCCCAGTGATGTGACGCTTGTTCCTAATCAAGAATCAAGTCTGTTTTAGAAGTGGACACTTGTACAAGGCTACAGTCTATGTTTGAGATGTGAACACTTGCACAAGGCTACAGTCTTTGTTTGAGATGTGAACACTTGTACAAGTCTACAATCTATGTTTGAGATGTGAACACTTGTACAAGAGTACAGTCTATGTTTGAGATGTGAACACTTGTACAAGTCTACAGTCCAAGTTTGACTCTCATATTTGAGGGCATGCTCTAGGCATAAATTATTATTATTATTGTTGTTCCATTGATGGTGGTTTATCTTTTGATTGATCTTTAACTTTTTGATTTTACTTGCTGCTTTAACATGATGGTTTAACTAATTGATGTAACTTGTTGGTTGAACTCTCTGGTTTAATTAATTGATTTAACTTGCTGGTTTAACTTGATGGTTTAACTAATTGAAGTAACTTGTTGGTTGAACTCTCTGGTTTAATTAATTGATTTAACTTGATGGTTTAACTAATTGATGTAACTTGTTGGTTGAACTCTCTGGTTTAATTAATTGGTTTAACTTGATGGTTTAACTAATTGAAGTAACTTGTTGGTTGAACTCTCTGGTTTAATTAATTGATTTAACTTGCTGGTTTAACTTGATGGTTTAACTAATTGAAGTAACTTGTTGGTTGAACTCTCTGGTTTAATTAATTGATTTAACTTGATGGTTTAACTAATTGATGTAACTTGTTGGTTGAACTCTCTGGTTTAATTAATTGGTTTAACTTGCTGGTTTAACTTGATGATTTACCTAGTTGATGTAACTTGTTGGTTGAACTCTCTGGTTTAATTAATTGATTTAACGTGATGGTTTAACTAATTGATGTAACTTGTTGGTTGAACTCTCTGGTTTAATTAATTGGTTTAACTTGCTGGTTTAACTTGATGATTTAACTAGTTGATGTAACTTGTTGGTTGAACTCTCTGGTTTAATTAATTGATTTAACTTGATGATTTAACTAGTTGATGTAACTTGTTGGTTGAACTCTCTGGTTTAATTGATTGATTTAACTTGCTGGTTTAACTAATTGATGTAACTTGTTGGTTGAACTCTCTGGTTTAATTAATTGATTTAATTTCCTGGTTTAACTTGATGGTTTAACTAATTGATGTAACTTGTTGGTTGAACTCTCTGGTTTAATTAATTGATTTAACTTTCTGGTTTAACTTGATGGTTTAACTAATTGATGTAACTTGTTGGTTGAACTCTCTGGTTTAATTAATTGATTTAATTTCCTGGTTTAACTTGATGGTTTAACTAATTGATGTAACTTGTTGGTTGAACTCTATGGTTTAATTAATTGATTTAATTTCCTGGTTTAACTTGATGGTTTAACTAATTGATTTAACTGGTTGGTTGAACTCTCTGGTTTAATTAATTGATTTAATTTCCTGGTTTAACTTGATGGTTTAACTAATTGATTTAACCTGTTGGTTGAACTCTCTGGTTTAATTAATTGATTTAACTTGCTGGTTTAACTTGATGGTTTAACTAATTGATGTAACTTGTTGGTTGAACTCTCTGGTTTAATTAATTGATTTAACTTGCTGGTTTAACTCAATGGTTTAACTATTTGATGTAACTTGTTGGTTGAACTCTCTGGTTTAATTAATTAATTTAACTTGCTGGTTTAACTCAATGGTTTAACTATTTGATGTAACTTGTTGGTTGAACTCTCTGGTTTAATTAATTGATTTAACTTACTGGTTTTACTTGATGGTTTAACTAGTTGATGAAACTTGTTGGTTGAACTCTCTGGTTTAATTAATTGATTTAACTTGCTGGTTTAACTTGATGGTTTAACTAGTTGATGTAACTTGTTGGTTGAACTCTGGTTTAATTAATTGATTTAACTTGCTGGTTTAACTTGATGGTTTAACTAGTTGATGTAACTTGTTGGTTGAACTCTCTGGTTTAATTAATTAATTTAACTTGCTGGTTTAACTCAATGGTTTAACTATTTGATGTAACTTGTTGGTTGAACTCTCTGGTTTAATTAATTGATTTAACTTACTGGTTTTACTTGATGGTTTAACTAGTTGATGAAACTTGTTGGTTGAACTCTCTGGTTTAATTAATTGATTTAACTTGCTTGTTTTACTTGATGGTTTAACTAGTTGATGAAACTTGTTGGTTGAACTCTCTGGTCTAATTAATTGATTTAACTTGCTGGTTTTACTTGATGGTTTAACTAGTTGATGTAACTTGTTGGTTGAACTCTCTGGTTTAATTAATTGATTTAACTTGCTGGTTTTACTTGATGGTTTAACTAGTTGATGAAACTTGTTGGTTGAACTCTCTGGTTTAATTAATTGATTTAACTTGCTGGTTTAACTTGATGGTTTAACTAGTTGATGAAACTTGTTGGTTGAACTCTCTGGTTTAATTAATTGATTTAACTTGCTGGTTTAACTTGATGGTTTAACTAGTTGATGAAACTTGTTGGTTGAACTCTCTGGTTTAATTAATTGATTTAACTTGCTGGTTTAACTTGATGGTTTAACTAGTTGATGTAACTTGTTGGTTGAACTCTCTGGTTTAATTAATTAATTTAACTTGCTGGTTTAACTCAATGGTTTAACTATTTGATGTAACTTGTTGGTTGAACTCTCTGGTTTAATTAATTGATTTAACTTGCTGGTTTAACTTGATGGTTTAACTAGTTGATGAAACTTGTTGGTTGAACTCTCTGGTTTAATTAATTGATTTAACTTGCTGGTTTAACTTGATGGTTTAACTAGTTGATGAAACTTGTTGGTTGAACTCTCTGGTTTAATTAATTGATTTAACTTGCTGGTTTAACTTGATGGTTTAACTAGTTGATGTAACTTGTTGGTTGAACTCTCTGGTTTAATTAATTAATTTAACTTTCTGGTTTAACTCAATGGTTTAACTATTTGATGTAACTTGTTGGTTGAACTCTCTGGTTTAATTAATTGATTTAACTTACTGGTTTTACTTGATGGTTTAACTAGTTGATGAAACTTGTTGGTTGAACTCTCTGGTTTAATTAATTGATTTAACTTGCTTGTTTTACTTGATGGTTTAACTAGTTGATGAAACTTGTTGGTTGAACTCTCTGGTCTAATTAATTGATTTAACTTGCTGGTTTTACTTGATGGTTTAACTAGTTGATGTAACTTGTTGGTTGAACTCTCTGGTTTAATTAATTGATTTAACTTACTGGTTTTACTTGATGGTTTATTTTTTAATTTATGTTGGTGGTTGAACTTGATTGTTTAATTTTTTAATTTAAGTTGGTGGTTGAACTTGATGGTTGAACTTGATGGTTGAACTTGTTTGTTGAACTCCCTTGATAAATATGTGACAATAAATATAGAAATGTTTACTCCAAAATATATATTTGTGTTTGCATGTGTGTGTGAGTGTGTGTACAACTCGACACTTAGTGGTATTTATATCTATGCTAGATCCGCTTATGTCAGTGTGTGTACATATGTTTATGAGTGTGTGAACACAGAGTTGTATTTGTATGCTAGATCTGCTTATGTCAGTGTGTGTATGTGAGTATGTGACTGCACATTTGTATCTGTATACTTCTTCTTCTCGTTCGCAGTTTGACATGTCTACACAGCAAGTCCTGTTTTCTTAATAAATGCTGCTGTATTTGAAAGCTCCTCAGTGCTCCCATACATCTTTAAGTGGATATCCATCTCTGTGGGCCAGTGTTCATCCCTTAACTGGTTTAGTGTATTACCATCTTGCAGGATATGTTCATCGGTCTGTGATGCCTGCCCACAAGGGAACAGAGGTGATGGGACTAATCTTAGTCTATTTAAGTGGTGTATCTGCATGCTAGATCTGCACATGGCACTGTGTGTATGTTTGTGTGTGTGTGTGTGTGTGTGTGTGTGTGCGCACAGGCATATTTGTATCTGCATTTTAGATCTACACATGGCACTGTCAACAGTTATATTGCTTTAAAAATTTTTTTGCAAATGAAATGCAACATCGGTTCCACTAAACCCAAACTCATTAGCTGTACCAATAGTCATTGCTACTCCTGGAGATAGTTATATTAATATTTTCACTCAATCTGACATTATTATGATGTCCTAACAACATTCGATAAAAGAAATCATATAAAATATCAAGAGTTTTCGATAGTAACTTACACGTGATGGTGATTAAGAGAATGATGTTAATGAAATAATCCCTTTAGTTGCGAGCAAGTAGCTCTTGATAGCCCATAGCTTGTTTAAAAAATATACAGGCCCTTCTCATTTGAGTAACTGAGGTGGTACTGGGACTCGTATGAGGTTGTTTCAAAAGTATGGTTGTGTTAGGGGAAGTTATGAATGCATTTTTAGTCCCCAAAGGAAAGTATTCTAGGATCATCATGTTACTCCTAGAGCACAGCACACATTTCTGACCTGACTAGCTCATCATTCTTCTGTCAGTTTGTTGACCCATCTGCAGTGGTGCCCATCTAGCTTTTTCCACCTTCTTGGAGTCTGCCACCTTCGAAGTGTCAAGTTGTACAGATATCACTAAGTATCAAGTTGTACAGATATCACTAAGTATCAAGTTGTACAGACACCGCTAAGTGTCGAGTTGTACAGACATTGCTAAGTGTCAAGTTGTACAGACATTGCTAAGTGTCAAGTTGTACAGACATTGCTAAGTGTCAAGTTGTACAGACATTGCTAAGTGTCAAGTTGTACATACATTGCTAAGTGTCGAGTTGTACAGACACCGCTAAGTGTCGAGTTGTACAGACATTGCTAAGTGTCAAGTTGTACAGACATTGCTAAGTGTCAAGTTGTACAGACACCACTAAGTGTCAAGTTGTACAGACACCACTAAGTGTCAAGTTGTACAGACACCACTAAGTGTCAAGTTGTACAGACATTGCTAAGTGTCAAGTTGTACAGACATTGCTAAGTGTCAAGTTGTACAGACATTGCTAAGTGTCAAGTTGTACAGACACCACTAAGTGTCTAGTTGTACAGACATTGCTAAGTGTCAAGTTGTACAGATACCACTAAGTGTCGAGTTGTACAGACACTGCTAAGTGTCAAGTTGTACAGCAATCATTAAGTGTGAAGTTGTACAGACATCGCTACGTGTCAAGTGGTACAGGAATCATTAAGTGTGAAGTTGTACAGAGATCGCAAAGTGTCAAGTTATATAGCAACCACTAAGTGTGAAGTGGTACAGACATCACAAATAGACATTCCTGTCACATCAATGTTAGACTTTGTGCGTTTGTGGACTGCTTAGTCTATTGTGTTCTGTCTTAAATGATGATAATTATTTAATTGTTGTTTGAATTTTAGTGGTTAGAGTCTTTAAGATCTGCAGTTTAGTGAGTCTGCTTCTTCTTTGGTAGTGGTCAGTCTCTTAATTATCTGTTGTACATACATTACTAAGTGTCAAACTTATTTAAAAATCACAAAATGTATAATTATTCTAACATCAAAAAATCTATAATTTATTCGAACATCACAAAATGTAGAATTTATTCGAACATCACAAAATGTAGAATTTATTCATACATTACAAAATGTCAAATTTATGCGGACATTACAAAATGTAGAATTTATTCGAACATCACAAAATGTAGAATTTATTCATACATTACAAAATGTCAAATTTATTCAGACCTTACAAAATGTAGAATTTATTCGGACATTACAAAATATATAATTTGTTCAGACATCACAAAATATAGAATTTATTCTAACATCAGAACATAGGCCTATGGAATTTATTCAGACATTACAAAATGAATAGTTTTCTCTAACATCACAAAATGTAGAATTTATTCAGACATCACAAAATGTAGAATTTATGAATGTGTACATTTGGACACAATTCGTCATCATATATCGCATTCATGAAAAAATTAACCTTATGACTCAAATTTGCCGACGGTTGCGACCTAAATGCTAACTCATCGGCACATTATCAGATCTCCAAAGTCTATACCCACTATGGGCTTATTTCCAATAGGCCTACAGCAAGTTTCTGCCATGGTATTACCTTTACCAATACAGAGAAAACATAAGTAATGTTCCATCCAGCAAATGGTATACGGCTGTGGTAAGGATTGGAAAGGGGAAAAATTAACTTTAAAGAAAAAATCATCTCGATGTTGAAAATTTCTTTTATTCGTCTTTTAGAAAACGGTTAGGATGGGAAGCTGAGGAGAGTTAGCCCTATAATAGGCCTATAGCATGTTCTATCTTCTTAGGGGTGGGGAAGAGTTGAACCCAAACTACCGGGTATCCAATTCCTCATCTTATTTACGAGTTTGAGCCTGAAACTGAAAAAGTATATAGTGGACATGCATCGTGACCAATCACAATATAAACATCTTGGCTAATGGGAAAACAGCCTTATAAAACTTTTCCCGATATTTTCGTTGGCTGTCGACATACAGTAGGCGTATACAGTGAGCAATCAAAACCACCGGAAAATTCAAAGGAGTCATTTTAGAAGGTTGTTTTCCCATTAGCCAACACGTCTTATAGCCCATATCCGACAGTCTGCTTTGCATAAATACAAAGACTTGATGCTGTCAGTTCTAGTCATTTTGTAGGTCATTCTCCTTGACACAAGAGTAAACTGTTTCATCTAGCGTATTAAATGGTACATTATGGGCAGAAGTGACAACTTTTTAACGTAACGAAATAGCATTAAATACGCATTTCACGGTAGCTGAAAGACTACGTGTTAAGTCATTCGTCTGGGCTGACTGACGATTCATGTGAACAGAAATAAAGTCTAATCTCTCGCGCTTTTGTCTATTTCTATTTCTCCACCTGCAGTGAAGATTCTAGTCTATTCGAAGTTTTTAATACCCGCACTGATGTGACCATCCCAGGCTTAACATAAGAACTGTGGTTTTCCCAGAACTAGAATCAATATAGCGAAGCTTTACAGTAGCCTTCAAGTGTTTTTCCCTCTGTTTGATATATATATATATATATATATATATATATATATATACACACATATACTTTTTATACCAACACTCTGCTACCAATGTCAAACATGGTCTGTAACACCCTCCCAGCAGAAGAAAATCGTTACATGTGAAATGAAGTTTCTGAGATAAGCTACAATGTTTTCGTGAAGAAATTAGGAAAAGTGTTGGTATCATGTATTGAGTACGTCGAAAGAGCAAGTAAAATGGTCCGGTCACCTTATGAGAATGAACCTAAACTAAATACCAATACGAGCATATAACTAAAGAATATCCGGACATAAGGCCAAAGGTGAACCAAGAAAATAGTGGATAAGAAACATCAAGATAGCCTTGAACAAACATGGACAATGCAACTAAGGCGACTCATCTGGCTTTGAAACGACAGCTGAAGCTCCCACCGCTACACTTAACGGCAAGTGTGAATACCATCAACCATCGTTCACCTGTGGACAAACAATAGGCCTATAAAATATAGGCCTATAAGAATAGGAAGATCTTCGTGTAAAGAGAAGAAAATAAACAAAGAGGTTCTGACAAATCTAATGTATGTAAACTGTACGATTAAATGAAATAAAATAGAAAAAATAAAATATTTCGGACACGTTAATAAACATGACAAATTGTTGAAGACCTTGATTGAAGGTACAGTTGAGGGGCGTCGAGCAAGAGGTATACACGTGGAAGGGAGACATCATGAGATTACAGGATAATTTAATAGATGTCTATCTCAAATGATGACAACAGTTTCTTTCTTGTGTTGGTGCAAATCTATGGCGCGTGCGGAGATTACTGAATAATTCAGTTATGGAATAAAATCACATGTCACATTTGGGACATGCGTGATTAGATTTGGGCGTCTGTACGCTTGTTGTTGTCTATTCGAGCAGCACTTTTTCTCTATGCTTCTGAGATTTGATGCTTCTCGGCAATGCAAGCCCATTTTCTAGTGTTGCTGTACCACGCTGGACGATTCTTATTGAAAGATTCTCAGAACGTTGCATCGATGTTGAAGCGCATTGATGACAAGATAGTTTATCAGAATGTACAATCACTGCAAGAGAATTTAGAAGATCCGTTGAAGCCAATCTTTAGCGCGGAGAAAGCACTTGATGATAGTGAATAATGTTTATTTTCATATACCTCTTGTGCAATCGTTCTCCAACTCCTGTAGATTAGCAGGACGCAGTCCGAAGACAGAACGTCATGAGTTATGTCATGATTTTGTAGGATCTGTCAGGAGAACGTCATGAGTTGTGTCATGATTTTGTAGGATGCTGTCAGGAGAACGTCATGAGTTGTGTCATGATTTTGTAGGATGCTGTCCGGAGAACGTCATGAGTTGTGTCATGATTTTGCAGGACGTAGTCCGGAGAACGTCATGAGTTGTGTCATGATTTTGCAGGATGTAGTCCGGAGAACGTCATGAGTTGTGTCATGATTTACAGTTTGGCGGAGGTGTCTACGCCTTTCGGCCTGACACGTCCTACTTCAGCATGGCTGTTGGATAGCGTTGCTCTATAATGGATAAAACAGCAATTTCACCTGCAATTTCTCTTAGTCACCTCGTACGACATGCATGACGGATAACAGTGTAGCTATTCTTTACATTTCTTCACTGTGCCAACAACACACGTGTAGCTTAGTATTTGATGTCATGTGAGCTCAGAGGCCAACGTTTAATAGTATTTAAAATTAGCACTACTGGTTAGTCGATAAGAAAGACAGAAACAATGATACTATCACGAAACAGTACCCCCACCAAATAGTCAAATAGTATTAAATGAGAAAAACGTAAAGCAGATGAATAGTTTCAAATATTTAGGAACATTAATAACTTCAGATGGTAAATGCAAGACCGAAATTATAAGCAGAATAGGACAATCAAAAGCAGCATTCCATAAAATGAAAAATATCCCATGTCCATATCGATGGATACTAGAAAGCGTGTCCTCAAATGCCACAATGCTACATTGAACCAGTGCTACTCTGTGGAAGTGAAGCATGGACAGTAAATAAAACATCGCAAAAATCATTAGAGGCAGCGGGAATGTGGTTTATTTGTAGAATGTTACGACTTCCTTGGACAGCAAAGATTACTAATGAATAATGTCTTAGAAGGATGGATGTGAAAACATACATTATTGATATAAGAAAAAGACAGTCAACATTTATTGGGCACATAATGAGAAGAGGAGGCAGTGAGAATATAGTGACAACAGGAAAGATAGAATAGAAAAGATCAAGGGGAAGACACAGAGAAAAGATATTGGAAAGTTTGACTAAATTGCTTCGATTGACGACACCAACAAAGATGATGACATGTATGAGAAATCGATGTACATGGAGAAATATGATCGCCAACGCCATTAGGCACGGCACTTGTTGATGATGGTTAGTCGAACTGGTTTAGCGGGTTTAGTGGTTTAGAACACAGGCCAGTGTTGTCCAGTGGACCGTAGGTTAACCATTGTGTTGTCAGATATACGCTAGCATGTGTGTTGTAAGGTATATACTATCATGTGTGTTGTGTAAACTTTTAACACAACACTTGTAACAGCTGAAATGGCGTGTTTACGCAGAATCCTAGGAATATCGCTAAGAGACAAAGTGAGGAATGAGGACATTCGACAAAAAACCGGCACCACCTCAATCTTAGAATATATTAAGAGAACAGATCAAATGGTTTGCACACATCAGCATATTACCATCAGACAGCATACCACAGCAAGCTATGCTAAACTGATACAGTGAAGGCAAAAATAGAGGCCGACCTCGAAAACGATGGACCACTGAAATAAAAAAAAGGCGACAAATTCCACAATATACTCAGGACACAAAAGATCCGTGTCCAGAAAACTCTTCTATCCCTGATGCTGAAAGGCAACAAAGGGTTTAGCGAATAGATAGATAGATGTGTGTTGTCAGATATACGCTAACACGTGTGTTGTCAGATATACGCTAACATGTGTGTTGTTAGATATACACTAACATGTGTGTTGTCAGATATACACTAACATGTGTATTGTCAGATATACGCTAACATGTGTGTTGTCAGATATACGCTAACATGTGTATTGTCAGATATACACTAACATGTGTATTGTCAGATATACACTAGCCCGTGTTTTGCCGGACCTCAAATGATATACACTAGCCCGTGTTTTGCCGGACCTCAAATGATATACACTAGCCCGTGTTTTACCGGACCTCAAATGATATACACTAGCCCGTGATTTGCCGGACCTCAAATGATATACACTAGCCCGTGTTTTGCCGGACCTCAAATGATATACACTAGCCCGTGTTTTGCCGGACCTCAAATGATATACACTAGCCCGTGTTTTGCCGGACCTCAAATGATATACACTAGCCCGTGATTTGCCGGACCTCAAATGATATACACTAGCCCGTGTTTTGCCGGACCTCAAAAGAAAAGTGATAGTCATAGTATAACCAGCCTCTCATGTCATATAGATGATTAAGGAAGTTTTGAGAGATGAAGTGGCTGTCACATCGCACAGGGGGTCAAAATTGCACAAAGGCAGTGCTTCAGTCAAATGTGTCAAGTTGAGAAGCGGAGATATCGCAGCTAAGCTTTATTTCAAGATATAAATGATTCCGTTCTCCCGACTACATCCTTGTAATCTGCAGGACATTGGGAACAAACGCAGAAGAAGAAGTGTTGAATGTCAACAATGACATCCATGATTGTGAGCTGAATACAATCTGATGTTTGAGAAGATATATGAGGTTTTTCTTGTGGAGGCTTCATCGAGGAGGCTGTGGGACAGCATAGACCTCATAAATCTGGGACAAGTTTCATGCATCAGATAATTTTATTGGGCTCGTGTTTGGTTTTATGTAGTCATTTCAAGTTAGTGTTGCACATCACGTGACCAGAGATACTGCGTCATAAATAATGGAAGGAATTGTCACCAAAAATGTATTGAGTTTTTAGTTGTAATTTGCTTTTTTTTGTATGCGCTTTTGTGACTGATTTATGGATTAAAGCAATGGAAGAGAAGGTACGCCTCTTTTTACGATATATTATATAATCTCTTGCGTTATATCAGAGCGATTGGAGACAGGAAAATTTATAGTTTTATTTATTTCGGATTTAATTAAGAATTTAAAAATATTCTTTCACATTCATTACTAACATTTCTTCCGACGAAGTTATTTAGATTAGGTTGGCCCGATTCTGTAATTTTTTTGCTATAATTTATTATTTCTGTAAAAACTTATATGTGCCCATGTTTGTGTATACGTAGCTTGTATTTAGTTATGAATTATTGCGTTCCTTTATCAGGTATATGTTTTAATATTAACAATGAGATTACTAATTCGCGCGGTTTTATTTGTGTGTGTTCAATTGTAGGAATCGTGTTACTGACAGTTTACATGGAAGACATTGTTTTTTTCCACTGCTATAATCGACTAGAGCCGCTGCACTGTCATCATATACCAATACAAAAATGCAGATGTTTTCTAATGGTTTCATTTCTCATTTGTCTGCTTAATTTGTTCTTTTTTATTATTTCCATTAAGACGAGATCATTGAATGATGTTCGTCTTCTATATTCCCTTGCAAAGCTCATACTCATATAATTCATTCTAGCCATAGCCAACCCAATACATTCTTACTTTATCATGTTCTACCCTAGATATTCTTCTGTTGTCCTGGTCTACACTAGATATTCTTCTGTTGTCCTGGTCTACACTAGATATTCTTCTGCTGTCTTGGTCTACACTAGATATTCTTCTGTTGTCCTGGTCTACACTAGATATTCGTCTGTTGTCCTGGTCTACACTAGATATTCTTCTGTTTCTTGGTCTACACTAGATATTCTTCTGTTGTCCTGGTCTACCCTAGATATTCTTCTGTTGTCTTGGTCTACACTAGATATTCTTCTGTTGTCTTGGTCTACACTAGATATTCTTCTGTTGTCTTGGTCTACACTAGATATGCTTCTGTTGTCTTGGTCTACACTAGATATTCTTCTGTTGTCTTGGTCTACACTAGATATTCTTCTGTTGTCCTGGTCTACACTAGATATTCTTCTGTTGTCCTGGTCTACACTAGATATTCTTCTGTTATCCTGGTCTACACTAGATATTCTTCTGCTGTCTTGGTCTACACTAGATATTCTTCTGTTGTCCTGGTCTACACTAGATATTCGTCTGTTGTCCTGGTCTACACTAGATATTCTTCTGTTTCTTGGTCTACACTAGATATTCTTCTGTTGTCTTGGTCTACACTAGATATGCTTCTGTTGTCTTGGTCTACACTAGATATTCTTCTGTTGTCTTGGTCTACACTAGATATTCTTCTGTTGTCCTGGTCTACACTAGATATTCTTCTGTTGTCTTGGTCTACACTAGATATTCTTCTGTTGTCCTGGTCTACACTAGATATTCTTCTGTTGTCTTAACTTATGCTAGATTGGTCCTATATTTTCTTCGACTGTCATTAATGGAGATAATTATCCATGAGTTATTGAAGAAAAATATCATTGAATTATTGGATAGGGATATCAAAGAATTATTAGAGATATAAATGAATGATTGGAGAGAGAAATCCGTGGTTAATTGGAGAGATCAATGGGTAGATTTTTTGAGAATTCAGTGATTGTTGGAGAGACGAATAAATAAATTATTGTAGAGAAATCAATGTGTTATTGAAGATATCAATGAATTATTGGAGTGAGAAATCAATGGGTTATTGAAGATATTAATGAATTATCGCAGAGAGCAATCTTAGGTTATTGAAGATATAAATGAACTATTGGAGAGAGAAATCAATAGATGATACATCAGGAAACCATGTCTGTTTTACGTTAGCGCACTGACCTACGTTTTACGGAGTTTCCCCAAAATGACGTCATATTGTTTACTTCCGATGTAATGAGAGAGCACATTGAACTGATTAATTGAGAGAAATCTCAAAGAATGAATCGAGAAATACAAGAAATAATTTAGAGAAATCTCAAAGAATTTTTAGAGAGATATAAAAGAATTATTGAATATACCAAAGAATATATGGATAGAGATATCAGCTAATTAATTGAGAGAAATATCAGAGAATTATTGGAGATATCAAAGAATTAATGGAGAGAAATATTAAAGAAGAAAGATACCAAAGAAATATTGGGGGAGAGTTATACAAACTGAATGGTGAGAGATATGACATAGTTAATAGAGGAAAATAGTAAAAACAAGCTAATAGAGAGATTTAAAGAAAACTAAAGGAGAGAGATATCAAATAACTAATGGATAGAGATATCAAAGAACTAATGAAAAGAGATATCACACAATAATTTGAAAAATATGAAAGAACAAATGGATATTGATGTTGCATAATTATTGGAGAGATATCAATGAACTAATAGAGAAAAATATCACCTAATTATCAACTTCTTCTTCAGCTTTCAATCTCAAACTCCCACTGGATCTCCCTTACAGCAGGACCACGGTCCTACTGGATTTCCAGCAGGAGGTATTCCAGAGAATGGAAATACGTTGTGTCGCCGTTTTATTTGCGTCAATGGCCCGACACATCCGTCTTCGGCGGATGACATAATTATTGGAGAGAGATATCAAAGAACTAATGAAGAGATTTATAACATAATTGCTGGAGAGATATATCACAGAAGTAATGGAGGGAGATATCAAGAACTCACGGGAGAGATATATCACAGAAGTAATGGAGGGAGATATCAAGAACTCACGGGAGAGATATATCACAGAAGTAATGGAGGGAGATATATCACAGAAGTAATGGAGGGAGATATCAAGAACTCACGGGAGAGATATATCACAGAAGTACTGGAGGGAGATATCAAGAACTCACGGGAGATATATATCACAGAAGTAATGGAGGGAGATATCAAGAACTCACGGGAGATATATATCACAGAAGTAATGGAGGGAGATATCAAGAACTCACGGGAGAGATATATCACAGAAGTAATGGAGGGAGATATCAAGAACTCACGGGAGAGATATATCACAGAAGTAATGGAGGGAGATATCAAGAACTCACGGGAGAGATATATCACAGAAGTAATGGAGGGAGATATCAAGAACTCACGGGAGAGATATCACATAACTACCGGAGAACGATATCAAATGTATCTTGGAGAGATCAATCACACCACTCTCATACACAAACGCTGTCAAACACACACGGACTCTACCTACACACACACATGCTAACAGACAACATACGCAGACACAAAAGAACTTGCTATTAAATTTGTAACTTTTAATTTTCCTGAAAATTACCACCAATGTCAAATATCATGTGTCATCAGTATAGTCAACAAAAGATCACACATGGCATTTGTGTAATGTCTCTTGTAACTTGTGGCAAAATCGCGAGAGTTTCATGGTGTATGACAGCGACACGTAATTAAATACCTCATTAATTTTCACAATCTACTAAGTATGCGTTCAATAATACAGCAATCAATGAGAGGTATTATCGATAACTAGGCAATTAATGTCTCACAGGCAGCTAGTTCATATGTGTCTCACAGGCAGCTAGTTCATATGTGTCTCACAATCAGCTAGTTCATGTGTGCCGCAGAGGCAGCTAGTTCATGTCTCACAGGCAGCTAGTTCATGTGTGTCTCACAGGCAGCTAGTTCATGTCTCACAGGCAACTAGTTCATGTCTCACAGGCAGCTAGTTCATATGTGTCTCACAGGCAGCTAGTTCACACGTATCTCACAGGCAGCTAGTTCATATGTGTCTCACAGGCAGCTAGTTCACATGTGTCTCAGAAGCCGTAATCCTAAAGCTGAATATATCATAACATGGTGCCATCTTTTGGTACCGCATAGGAAATTGTAGAATACAAACTTATCGTCGAAAAATAAAGGGTGCTCAAAATGACCAATATCTATGTAAAAACGGCCCCTGAGACTCCATAGCACATTTTGCAGGCATGTCCACTCTTTGGTGACTTGTGAAATAAAACATAGCCCCAAGAGGCAGAAGAACTGAAGGGTGAAGCTGTCAGGCAATGGTGAGGACTCGCTGTTGACGATTGAATTCATGAAGGCGTTTCTGCTTATGATCACAGAATAAATATCACATGAGGAAAAAGTAAACAGTAAGAACGTATGTCTCAGAGACAATAAGAACACGCAACTCATTGAAAACATATGTATCAGGGGCAGACAGAACACGCAACTTAGTGAGTGCTTTTTCAGAGGCAGTCAGAACACCAACTTAGGGAGAAATATTTCAGAGGCAGTCAGAACACCAACTTAGGGAGAAATATTTCAGAGGCAGTCAGAACACCAACTTAGGGAGAAATGTTTCAGAGGCAGTCAGAACACCAACTTAGGGGGAAATGTTTCAGAGGCAGTCAGAACACCAACTTAGGGAGAAATATTTCAGAGGCAGTCAGAACACCAACTTAAGGAGAAATGTTTCAGAGTCAGTCAAAACACCAGCTTAGAGAGAAATGTTTCAGAGGCGGTCAGAACACCAACTTAGGGAGAAATGTTTCAGAGGCAGTCAGAACACCAACTTAGGGAGAAATATTTCAGAGGCAGTCAGAACACCAACTTAAGGAGAAATGTTTCAGAGTCAGTCAAAACACCAGCTTAGAGAGAAATGTTTCAGAGGCGGTCAGAACACCAACTTAGGGAGAAATGTTTCAGAGTCAGTCAAAACACCAGCTTAGAGAGAAATGTTTCAGAGGCGGTCAGAACACCAACTTAGGGAGAAATGCTTCAGAGGCAGTCAGAACACGAACTTAGTGAGAACTTAATGAAAAATGTTTCAGAGGCAGTCAGAGCACGCAACTGAATGAGAAGATATATGCTTTAGAGACAGCCAGAACACGCAATTCAGTGAGAAATATATGTTTCAGAGACAACTAGAAAACGCAATTCAGAGAGAATATATATGTTTTAGAAACAGCCAGAACACGTAACTTAGTGAGAAGATATATATATCTCAAAGACAGCCAAAATATATATTCCAGGGACAGTTAGAATATATATCTGAGAGATAGCCAGCATATATCAGAGACAGTCAGAATATATATCTGAGAGACTGTTAGAATAGATGTGTCTCGGGGACAGTCAGAACAGTCTCAGAGAGAGCTAATACAACGACCGTATATCTCAGATAATGTCAGTTCATGGAGAGTTATTGATCATGTGTGCCCCAGAGACAGCCATATTCATTCAGTGTTATGTGTAACAGACTGTTAGATACAAGTTTGATTGTCACGTGAAAAAACATCATTAAGAGCCACATAATATAAGACACAAATGTGCATACATTATTCCGTGCGTTTATTGTGTAGTTAGTTGTGTGAGTGATTATGTGTTTAGTTGTGTGAGTGATTTTGTGTTTAATTGTAGTTTCTTAGCTCGTCATGCGACTGAATCTATATGTTACTGAGGATATAGTATGACATCTGTGTCCTGTCGCGAAATATTTCGGCCACGATATCTGCCGCGGTAAATAGTTTATCTTCTCTTCTCTATAAATAAGCATTATCATTTGTAGAAAAATACGATGCTCTGTAAAGATGAAAGCCACTTCCATTTTCCTTGTCCTTTTGACAATTGTCTTTTTCGCTTTTATCGTATTGAAACGAAGACCCGTTGTCCCTGCCAAAACTTGGTCTCTGGTTATTGTGTGGAAAACGATGGAGATGTAGAGACGGCGCTGAGAACACGATGGACTGAGAGTCTGTTCGTCTTCTGGAGAATTGTCGCCTAATTTCATTCCTGAACTTTCTTCCGCTTAAACAGTACAAATAGAAGTTGAAGGTGTTGTTACAATACATGATTAAGCTGACCAACGCCCATGCTAGTTCTACACGAGCGGCACCCACAGACGTTTTCACGGACAGTTTGGCAACTTCTCCTCGTTCCCACATATTGAAAACACATGTTGGTGACGTAGTCAACAAAAATAACGCACTAAGACACACCAGAATAACAGTCATGGATGATGCACGGCGTCTGCGCAGATTTGCATTTCTGTTAGATGTTAGATTCAACTCAGCAGCAGTTCTGAGTGACACAAACGTCTTCCATATAATAATTGTATTTCCAAATATAACCAAGATAAATGGAATGAGTGACAGAAGGACCAAATCAATCAAAGGATACACATTATGAACAAAGAAGTAATAGTCATCCGAAGCAGGTTTGCAGTTTAACGTTCCGTTAATGGAACTGAGTTCTAGTCCAAATAAAAAATGTGATTGCATGAAACACTGGAATATAAAAATGAACGCTATGAGAAAGCATGCCCGTCTCTTGGTGCAGAAACTATTGACGCGATGAGGGAGGCACGCTGAACATGTACGCTCTAAGGTCATGAAGACGAGCAGCCACGTAGATATGTAGAGAGCCACGTATACCATCCAGGTATGAACCTTACACAATATTGTGTGCTTATTACGAATGTCAATGTCGAAGGAGAAGACGATCCACCATCTAAGCATACCTGTATACAGGACACACAAGTCTGAAATAGCCAATGCTCTCAGGTAAACGTGCATGGATGTCCTGCAAAGCCTCAGTGTTCTCAACATCATTAGGATGAGAATATTTCCGACTGTGCCACAGAGAAACAGTATCACTGGACCCACCTGAAAAGAACGAGTAACAATGTTAACAAATGTAATGTTAGTTCAACAGTGTATAATAGCGTAACTGCGTAAAGTTATATTGACGTCAATGTACTAAAAACATCTCTTTCATGTGGTAGGTCTGAAGGTCTCACAAATAGCCCGTCTGATAAGACATCATACAATTCTGCTTGTAAATAACATGATTGATCAGTCATTATACAATTGTTAACTGCTAGTAAATAACATGATTAACCAGCCACCATACAACTGTTTTTGACTATTGTATTTCCCCAGGTGGTTTGTTATGCACCATGGCGTTAAGCATAGGGGTGATTGGAACTCGAGCTTGCGTTCTAAAACCAGATGTATGGCCTCGGCTGTGCTATGATTATTTCTGTTTAGGATGTCCCTGACGTTTTCTATCCATCTTTTCCGTGGTCTTCCTCTGGCTTTGTTCCCTGATTTCATTTGGTTATATGCCTGTACGGGAAACTTGTTGTGATGCATTCTCATAATGTGGCCAAACAACTTGATCTGTTGTCTTTCTATGTAATCTGTACAAGGTATTATACCTATTCTATTTCTGATGTCTCCATTTCGTAATCTATCGAGCCTGGTGACCCCGGCAGCTTTTCTTAAGCATTTAATTTCACCTGTCACTATCTTTCTATAATGTGAAGATGGGAAAGACCAGGTTTGAAACTGATAACACAGTGTTGGTAGGAATATACTGTAGATCATTTGTCTTTTAACTCCCATATCGATTTCATATAATTATTAACCGCTTGTAAATGACATGATGGACCAGCCATCATACAACTGTTAACCGCTAGTAAATGACATGATTAACCAGCAAATATACAATTGTTAACCACTGGTAAATGACATGATTGACTAGCCATCATACAATTGTTAACCTCTTGTAAATGACATGATTGACCAGCCATCATACAATTGTTAACCTCTAGTAAATGACATGATTGACTAGCCATCATACAATTGTTAACCTCTAGTAAATGACATGATTGACCAGCCATCATACAATTGTTAACCTCTAGTAAATGACATGATTGACCAGCCATCATACAATTGTTAACCTCTAGTAAATGACATGATTGACCAGCAATCATACAATTTTTAACCTCTAGTAAATGACATGATTGACCAGCCATCATACAATTGTTAACCTCTAGTAAATGACATGATTGACCAGCCATCATACAATTGTTAACCTCTAGTAAATGACATGATTGACCAGCCATCATACAATTGTTAACCTCTAGTAAATGACATGATTGACCAGCCATCATACAATTGTTAACCACTAGTAAATGATATGCTTTTTTAATCATGAGAATTTCCTCGTGTGGAAGCATCACAATACTTCATCCATGACCGTGTACAGTATAGAAAAACCTCTGTACATAAAGTAAACAAGCCTTCATTCGTTAATTTTTTTGTTATTGTCGAGTTTTCCTTTGGTCACTATTTATATACTTTGAATTAATATGTATATGCTAGTGTAGTGTGACACGTCGGGGACACTATTCATTTAGTAGGACACATCTGGGGCATCACTAGTGCAGTAGGACACATTTGGAGAACTACTAGTGCAGTAGGACACATTTGGAGAACTACTAGTGCAGTAGGATACATTTAGAGAACTACTAGTGCAGTAGGATACATTTGGAGAACTACTAGTGCAGTAGGATACATTTGGAGAACTACTAGTGCAGTAGGACACATTTGGAGAACTACTAGTGCAGTAGGACACATGTGGATAACTATTAGTGCAGTAGGACACATCTGGAGAACTACTAGTGCTGTAGGACACATTTAGAGAACTACTAGTGCAGTAGGACACATTTGGAGAACTACTAGTGCAGTAGGATACATTTGGAGAACTACTAGTGCAGTAGGACACATGTGGATAACTATTAGTGCAGTAGGACACATCTGGAGAACTACTAGTGCTGTAGGACACATTTAGAGAACTACTAGTGCAGTAGGACACATTTGGAGAACTACTAGTGCAGTAGGATACATTTGGAGAACTACTAGTGCAGTAGGACACATGTGGATAACTATTAGTGCAGTAGGACACATCTGGAGAACTACTAGTGCTGTAGGACACATTTAGAGAACTACTAGTGCTGTAGGACACATTTAGAGAACTACTAGTGCAGTAGGACACATTTGGAGAACTACTAGTGCAGTAGGACACATGTGGATAACTATTAGTGCAGTAGGACACATCTGGAGAACTACTAGTGCTGTAGGACACATTTGGAGAACTACTAGTGCAGTAGGACACATTTGGAGAACTACTAGTGCAGTAGGACACATTTGGAGAACTACTAGTGCACTAGAACACATTTGGAGAACTACTAGTGCAGTAGGACACATTTGGAGAACTACTAGTATAGTAGGAAACATCGGGGGGCACTACTAATACAGTAGGACACATCAGGGGCACTATTAGCTCAACAGGACACATCTGGGGTACTAATAAGGCAATAGGATTAATCTGGGGTACTAATAATGCAATTTGACACATCTGGGGTACTAATAATGCAATTTGACACATCTGGGGTACTAATAATGCAATTTGACACATCTGGGGTACTAATAATGCAATATGATACATCTGGGGTACTAATAATGCAATTTGACACATCTGGGGTACTAATAATGCAATTTGACACATCTGGGGTACTAATAATGCAATTTGACACATCTGGGTCATATCATGATGTCCACCTAACCATCCATATCTAATTCAAGGATATAAGACTCCAGTGTCGGGACACGGTCTGGAAATGAGTTTGGGAAATACAAGGTATGCAGTCGTGTGCATAATATTGAGAATACATTCTACGTATCTCCGTTTGTCTTCTCCTATGCTTTTATTAAAAATGTAAGCGATAATACATTTTATTTTTTAGAAAAGACACAAAAAATTAAACAAAAATATATTTATATTATGTATTTTTCCGCTGCATTTGAAAATTATATAAACTTTTGTTGTTTGCAAAGCCTTTGATCGACACTGAATCCTAGTATTATGTAACCCATCTGCTTCTATGATTAAGATCGATAATTCATCCAATCTGGCTTGCTGATTAGTTGATATTTTAATATTTTAAATATACTTCAAGTAAGAAAATGAACGCCCAGGTGAACAATTATGATCATTATTGTTAAAAATGTATCAAAGCAAATTACATTTTGAAAAGCGTACTTTAAATTGTCGTTCATAATTACTTTATAATGTTCAACATGATTACATCTTCATTTTATATTTGTGCTGCGTTGAATCTATGCACTAATGCAGTGCTTCTCAACCTTTCTGAGACTGCGGACCGGTTAAAAAATGTTTGAGACGAGGGCCAGGTCCAAACAAATTCTATATGCTCATAAATAATTGTACAATTCAAGGAGAAGCTCTCGCGGCCCGGTAAACATGTTGATGAGCATGTAGTTCCTTGGCCCTGTGGCCGAGAAGCGCTGAAATAAGGGGCCTCGTCTATTACGAAGATATTTTAGAAATGAATCGATCTTAAGATTGCGGGAAATTGGAGTACATGTTGGAACGGTACAGAAAAAGAAGCAAAATAGATATAATAGACTGATAAATCAATGCGAAACTGTGAGCTGCAACACTGTAACGGGTTTATTGAGAGATGGGTTCGGTGGTCAGTAAAATGTACTTGTCCAGTGTGCAATAATAGTAACCTTGCACTCATATATGAATACAATTGCTGCAGCAGATATGTAAAATTAGTGTTGAAGCCTTCTGTGTTAGTGCGTAGTTGACATCATTTAGAGAATCTTGGAAACATTGAAGTTGAATATCTACCCTCCCCTCCCCTCCCCCCTCTCTCTCTTTCTTTATCTCAGTCAGAGGGTCAAAGGTCAATCAATTGTCTCATTGGTCACATTTTGTCGGACACATGGAGATTAATTCGAAATTCTGCTAGTGCCATTAACATCTTCGTAGAATTTTCTGTTTCACAATTTTTACTGGTCTTCGTTACGAAATGGAGAAACGTATTCAACATGACAAAAAGAACTACTCAGCTTATCCGCTTATGCCCACAACATAATCATAGAACTAGCCAATAAGTCTACTTCTATGACTACTTCTAGGAGTATGTTTTGAAAACAATTCTGCCGTATCACTGGCACACATACGTATTCCGAAATAATACTTCTTCTTCTGCGTTCGTTCTCAAACTCCTACAGATTAGCAGGATGTAGTCCGGAGAACGGAATGCGTTGTGTCATGGTTTACAGCATTGCTGCGATATCTGCGCCTGTCGGCCTGACACATCCGACTTCAGCGAAATAATACTGATATGCATGGATATAACACAATACTTTATTGAATATAAAATGTTTCTAATACATTGGTGACATCACATTGATTATCATTATTCAGGTATTCGTAGCAATACGTCCCTAAGTGCATTATAAATAACAGCACGAAAAGATATAAGGATCACAAAAGATTTGGGTCCTTTAACCAGAGCTTCAAATAGAAGAAATTAAAGACAAAGCTAGTTTTTTTGGGTCACATTAGGAGACACGGTGGCACGGAGAGAGTGTTGTTGCAGGGGATGATAGAAGCAACAGGGGAAAAGGCCGCCCAAGACGCCTTTTCCGTTTCATTTCCGCTTCAACTGGGGAATGAATCCATGACCACTCACATGCGAAACCAGTGCGCTAACCACTGCTCTACACGACCCTGTATCCATGCCTCACATCACGTAGTTCGTATACTCCTATCTGAAGTCTCTGACGTCACAGTAGTTCACATTTCACATCTTACTAACACACATTTAACTGTCTTATATCTCCCAATTTCACACAACAACAACAACAACGGACAATGCCTACCTGCCACATAACTTTAGCTATTTTGTACTCGGTTTCGTTGGTCCCCCGTGAGTGTACATCTACCGATGAGAACGTCTGATCAATTGATTGAAAGTCAGAACTATCAGTGACGGGGTGTTGGAAGATACAAATATCGTCGGTAAAGTCATCAACGTGGCAGAAGCTACCATTAGTAATTCCGCTGACGTTTCCAGCTCCCACGGTGCCATACCACATCATGACATCGGTGAGTCTGAGATCTGAAACTTCATGTCCCTCGCTCACAGTATCAACAATCCACAGGCTAGTATATTAGTTTTCTTTCCTGTCAATTAACTCTTTCTAAGACAGTTATTGTATTTTGTAAGCAGTTTCTATGGTAGCTTACATCTTGCACGTAATGAAATACATGTGTGAGATATCTCCAAACAGGAGAGTTAGATAATTCACTGAATTATTGAGTTGCCTGTAGGCAATGATCTTTTTGCAGGAAGTAGGGACAGGATACTTTTAATTTGAGACTTTCAAGAATGAATTATTGTAACTCATCAATTACATTGTAATATTTGTCTTTATTTTTTTTTCCAGACTTACGTTAGTTCATTTAGACGTTAGCATTCTTCTTGAATCTGTGTACATTTTAGTTCATTTAGACGTTAACATTGGTACTTGAATCTGTGTACATTTTAGTTCATTTAGACGTTAACATTGGTACTTGAATCTGTGTACAACATGCTACTATCTTGACACCAAGTGTCTCAATCTTGATGTTATATTTACATGATTTTTATGCTGTATATGCTTCCATCTATAATCTTGACATAATATGTATGTTTCCAGTTATAATCTTGACATAATATGTATGTTTCCACTTATAATCTTGACATAATATGTATGTTTCCAGTTATAATCTTGACATAATATGTATGTTTCCACTTATAATCTTGACATAATATGTATGTTTCCACTTATAATCTTGACATAATATGTATGTTTCCAGTTATAATCTTGACATGATATGTATGTTTCTAGTTATAATCTTGACATAATATGTATGTTTCCAGCTATAATCTTGACATAATATGTATGTTTCCAGTTATAATCTTGACATAATATGTATGTTTTCAGTTATAATCTTGACATGCGGTGTGTGCTACCCGTTGCAATCTTCACATGCGGTGTATGCTTCCAGATATAATCTTGATATGATGTGTATGCTTCCATCTATACTCTTGACATGATGTGTATGCTACCAGATATAATCTTGACATGATATGTATGTTTTCATCTATAATTTTCAAATGATGTGTATTCTTCCATCTGTAATCTTGACAGGCTTTACCGTTTCTGAACTTCATGGTGGACAGGTCTTGATTATCTGTAGTAAAACAAATTTATACATGTTATAAACACAATAGTTTTAAACATTACAGTTATAAACTAAATAGTTATAAACATAACAGATATAAATAAGTTGACGATGTATTTCCATGTTAACTATGGTTCTTACTATTGTTACTGATCTGTGCTTGGTCATTGATTCAATAAAAGGAAACATTTCGTAGCAAGGAAACAGTTCTTGCGTAGAAATTGCGTAAAAACACGAAGTTCACATGTATGCAATTTTACTTTATTAGATATGGAGCCGTGTTAGAGTACACATAGTGTCAGGCTCGGGCTCTTGCGTTTGTAGCACGTTTTCGTTTTTGTGGGTTTTTAAAAAAGTTTTACATTTATTTAGGCGGCATTTGTTATGTGATGTATTCTTTCCAGAACGTAGTCTTCCTTATGAATCTCCTGACCCCCGGGGTCTCTAGCAAGTTGTCCCGCTTCCTCTAGTAACATGTGCATGAAATCCTGAATATCTCTTGTACAATGCCGTCTTGGTCGACCATTTCCTCTACTGCCTTCTAGCACCCCTCAAACAACACTCATTTCGTGCCATCGTGTCTCTTTACATGGCCAAAAATCCCAACTTTCATATCAATATGGTGTTTTAAAACCAGCCTTCTTTAACGTTATTTTTCTTAGGCGGCCTTTAGCTACGGGATGTTTTCAGTTAGGCCTATTCATATATAGGCCCCTGTATATATATATATATATATATATATATATATATATATATATATATATATATATATATATGACTGACCAGCCATCATACAATTGTTAACCGCTAGGAAATGACATAATTAACCAGCCATCATACAATTATTAACCGCTACTAAATGATATGATTGACCAGCCATGATACAATTGTTAACCTCTAGTAAATGACATGATTGACCAGCCATCATACAATTATTAACCTCTAGTAAATGACATGCTTGACCAGCCATCATACAATTATTAACCTCTATATATATATATATATATATATAGATATATTGGTTTGATTTCATTCACATGCAGAAAAATTTTCTCAATTGTATTCCAAAATTTATCTATTCTATTTTTTTTTCTTTTATTGTCAACCGGGAATCGCTGGGCTAAGCTTCTAGTATATAGATATTTCTGTCATCGCTAACAGTCCTCGCTATTATTTCATTCTTCCACTTACCTTGCTTTCATTTAATTTATGTCTATATTTATATTTTGCAGTTCATGCAAAAATCGTTCCAGAACGTGGTCTTCCTTATGGATTCTGTGAACACTTCGTGATTCTTGGCGAGATGACCTGTCGTAACTAGAGACGTATAAACAACCTGATAAATCACTGCACTATTGTCGTAGTGGGCGCACTATTCCACTGTTGCTATTAACTTCTATTAATATTGTCATAATATTGCCTATATCATTGCTTGATATAGATTGTTATTTGCTCAGCTATTTATTATTGTTTGTTTAGGTTGCTGAATCCAGAGTTTGGGCTGTCTCGTTGTTTTGTGGTGTTTCTACTTGTCTTTCTCTTATATTTGTGAAATATTAATTTATATTATTAACCCCGTACTATTAATTGGGGTTTTGTTGCCTACAGAAACAGCGTGAAGTTGGTTTAAAAATTCCTCAGCATATTCTACTGTCACATCGAGCATGAGGTTGGAGATAGAGGGAGTTACAGCAGCTCTTAATTGGTTGATAACTGATACATCAACACACGCGGTAATACTCACAGACTCTCAAAGCATGTTGCGCAAGATAGAAAAGTTCATGCTAAGAAAAGAATGGTGGGACTTATTGAACAACTCAGTTGTCCAGAGCATTACATGGATATGCTGCCCTGGCCATGCTGGGGTCAGAGGAAATGAGTGGGCCAACTTATTGGCAGGCAATGCCGCGATAGACGGCACATTGCTGAGAAGAGATAAAGCAGACTTAATAAACGTACACATACAGAAAATGTTAGAAATGGGAGTATCTAGAGGTGAGGGAAAGAAAAGTACATTTTTTGGAAAGTCTCGGAAATCACACAATCAACACCTGACCGGAACTCTGAGTCTACATACACTGGGGTGGCTGCTGGAGCGGATCACTTATGGGACTGTCCCGCGTGCTGTGAAGCCAGTTTCTAATCAAGAATCAAGAATATTAACTTATTAAATTATTATGTTAAAGTGTAATATGTGTTTGGATGTTTGTCATCTGTATGATTGGAGGTATCTGTTATCTATACAATAGGGCATACGCTGACTCCTGGTTTGTTGCGAAGTGTGTTATGTTTGATGTAGTGTTATTTGTTAAATGAAAGTATGTTATTTATATATGTTGTGTGTGAGTTTAATAACTGTTTACACGGTGTTTTCCTGTGATATGACAACATGTGCTTCAACAGACATGTCTTTCCGCAGAGTCACTGTTTTAGGTCACTCCATCTATTGGTGTGCTTTTCATTGGCTGGTTAAAGTATAAACAACAAAGTATAAATAGCAAAGTATAAATAGCAAAGTATAAAAAGCAAATTATAAACAACAAAGTATAAATAGCAAAGTATAAATAGCAAAGTATAAATAGCAAAGTATAAACAGCAAAGTATAAACAACAAAATATAAACAAAAAGTATAAACAGCAAAGTATAAAAATAGTAAAGTATCAACAGCAAAGTATAAACAGCAAAATATAAATAAATAACCAATGAAGATGGTGTCAATAGTGGGCGTGATGCAAGGGTAGTGACCGTGCTGCACACAGGCATGTCAAGGACACATGTAATCCGTCAATATTGTATAGTGTGTTCACTTAAGGGATGTCCATAAATTACGTCAGTAATTAGAGGGTTGCAAAAAAGGGGGTGAAAGGAAGGGGGGGGGTCTGAAAAGTTTTAACAATTATTGAAAAGGGGTGAATAACTAGTCTGACAAAACTTGCTGTCAGAATAAAAAGTTTTTACACAATTTATTACACCAATTAAATTATGGGATTATGAAAAAAATTTGTTTTGAAAATATGTCGCATTTTTTTTCGAAACTTTCTTTTACAGTTTTTGTTTTTTTTTTGGTTGGGGGGGGGGGGGGTAAACGATTGTTTGACATAAATAAATAGCAGGGGGTGGTCTCTGGATTCTGAACAAATTGTTGGCAAGGGGTGGGGTGGGTTTAGAAAATTGATACAAAAGTGCTGACGTAATTCATGGATGTCCCTTTATTGATTGATATCAAATTTTATCTGAACAATGTTTACATAACTTCACATATGTAAACTTCTAATTCATCTCGTTTGCATGAACTAATTTTGTTCATAAGAAATTAATCGCAGTCTCGCGAGAGCAATGTATGTATCGTTCAATGGATAAGCTGCAGGCGTATGTTGGCCGCTATGTTGAATTCACGCGATCGTCATCCTGTCCGACAGTTTGTTTGTAAATAAATTATCTGCCAGGACGTGACACTCTAACCTTTTGTGATTGGACATCAACATCCACAAAAACAAGCACACAATCCCATGAGGTGGAAATGTGAGCTTCGCATGTTACGCAAATGCACATCCATTTGTTATGCCCTTGTAAACAGATTTCTAATGAGGATATCTTTGTATACGTTCTGTCAGAATTAGCTCCCTTGCGACATGACGAATTTCTCTGCGACAAGACCAGGCAAGGTCAATTATTGCTTTACTGCACGGATACTTAGATGTAAGGATATAATACTAGATTTTTACACGCCAGAGAAACAGCTGTGTGTTAACTAATATGACCGGAGGTCCTTTACAGCACAATGCTTTTTGAGACACTTCTGATGAAAACTTGTCCAACTGGTGATAACTTTCTCGAGTTAATGTTCATCAGTTCAGCTAGAATGTGTATATCGTATTCTTCAGCGTTCATTCTCAAACTCCTGCTGGATCTCTCATGTAGTAGAACGATTCTAAATTTCCAGCAGGATGTAGAATTGTCAGAGAATTGACATGCGTTGTGTCGCCGTTTTATTTGCGCCAATGGCCTACACATCCGTCTTCGGCGGGGAATGTATATATACAGTAAGCAAACTCACAGCAATCTGTTTTATAATAAACACTTGGCGTGATGTGGCAATCGTGTAACATATCCCTGTATCTAGAAATCTCGTGGTTACAATATGCTTATATTCATATGTCTGTTAAAATGGAAATTTATTCCAGCCAAAATAGCGTAGAAATATAGGGTGTCTATAAAACTGACGTTCACTGAATTGTAAATGAAATATATTTGCTTAAATGACGTCATAGAAATTGTGTATTTTTATGGTCCAGCGTATAGAGTTACTTGTGCTGCAAGCCAGATAACCCAATACGAGATTGACATGAGCAGTAATGTTTCCTTTTCTTAAACGTAGATTTGAACTTAAATACTCACAATTCATGTGATGATATTGTCACCAGCAGTCTAAACAAGTGAACAGAGATTTTATAAACACATTATATTTCTCCATATGATTTGTATGCCATATTGGATAATTATTGCGTCAGGGTTCAGATAGTTTATATTGTATTGCGTCAAGGTTCAGATATTTTATATTGTACCATGTTTTCTGCACTGTATATTAAATTGATTTAGATATAATATAATTCAAATACAGGAAAATAACAAATATTTTCATTTTCCAGTTCAGTTGAAATGAAAGAAATATTTGTTTTTGATTTTATTTAAATGGTTGCCCACAACAAATGATTTTCATGGTTAGGTACGTTAATAAAGCAGAAACAGGTCTGAATTTATTCTTACAGTCTCACCAGATGTGATCAGTCCATGCATCAACAAACAACTAAAAAAATATTCATGTCTATCTGGTAAGAATTTCCCACTAGAGACACACACTTCTTCTTCTTCTTCTTCGGCGTTGGTTCTCAAACTCTTGCAGATTAGCATGATGTAGTCCGGAGAACATAATGCGTTGTATCATGGTTTACATCATTGCTGCGATATCTGCGCCTTTCGGCCTGACACATCCGACTTCAGCACGGCTTTGGGTCACTGACCCTATATGGGATGGGACAGCCAACTCATCCCATAACATCCTTAGTCGCCTTTTACGACATGCGTGGAAGGTAAACAGTTGTGCTATTCTCCATTCGGGCTCCGGCAACACACGGGCGAGACACACACTTAATTTGTACAATAAGTGTTTTTTTTATCCCCTCTAAGTAGTAGGCGCCACCTCAAAACACTGCTCATCGACGAGAGTTGGAGCTTTATCGGTATTAGATAGTTCTGAAGATACTTGTATTTTCCCTAAATAAATTTCCACGAAGGATACAATAACTCTACTGGTCGTAATTAATGATGTGGATCGAAAACACAAACAATAAAGCACATGATAGTACATAATTCTTAGGATGCAGCAATCACTTATAGTTTAAACAACCTCACTGATGTTTCGAAAGGATACGGTTTTTTTAATCTCTCACGGAAGGAGATATTTCAAGTATCATAATTGATTACATAGTGTAGGCAGTGAGAGTTACAGAACTGGTTACAGAATAGTGGAATTAGGAATTGCAGAGTGTGGAAAATGATCATTACAAATCTGGTTGCAGAGTGTGAGCAGGCAGTGATAGTTGCCGAGTGTGGACAGTACGCATTGCAGAGTTGGCTACAGAGCGTGGGCGGTGAGAGTTATAGAGATTAGACAGAGAAATTTACAGAGCTGAATCCGTAGTGTGGGCACAGAGAATTAGAGTGTGACAGTAAGTGATATAGAACTGATTACAGAGTGTGAGCATTATAGAACTGGTTACAGAGTGTGAGCATTATAGAACTGGTTACAGAGTGTGAGCATTATAGAACTGGTTACAGAGTGTGAGCATTGTAGAACTGGTTACAGAGTGTGAGCATTATAGAACTGGTTACAGAGTGTGAGCATTGTAGAACTGGTTACAGAGTGTGAGCATTATAGAACTGATTACAGAGTGTGAGCATTATAGAACTGGTTACAGAGTGTGAGCATTATAGAACTGGTTACAGAGTGTGAGCATTATAGAACTGGTTACAGAGTGTGAGCATTATAGAACTGGTTACAGAGTGTGAGCATTGTAGAACTGGTTACAGAGTGTGGACATTGTAAGAATAGTTATAGAGTGTGTGCATTAGATGTTACAGATTTATTTACAGAGTGTAGGAAGTGAGAGTTAAAAAGTTGATTACAGATTGTGAACCGTGAGTTAACTAGTTACAAACTGAGGCATTAAGAGTTACTGAACACGCTGCTAAGTGTAGGCAGTGATAGTTACTGAACACGTCGATAAGTGTAGGCAGTGAGAGTTACAGTGCTTGTTGAAAAGTGTATACAGTGGGAGTTTCAGAAATTGGTACAGAATGTGGGCGGTGGAGGTTGCAGAACTTGGTACAGAATGTGGGCGGTGGAGGTTGCAGAATGTGGTACAGAATGTTGGCGGTGGAGGTTGCAGAACTTGGTACAGAATGTGGGCGGTGGAGGTTGCAGAATGTGGGCGGTGGAGGTTGCAGAACTTGGTACAGAATGTGGGCGGTGGAGGTTGCAGAACTTGGTACAGAATGTGGGCGGTGGAGGTTGCAGAACGTGGTACAGAATGTGGGCGGTGGAGGTTGCAGAACGTGGTACAGAATGTGGGCGGTGGAGGTTGCAGAACGTGGTACAGAATGTGGGTGGTGGGGGCTGCAGAACTTGTACAGAATGTGGGCAATAAAATGTACAACATATGAGAGGAAAGTGAAAAATGAATAGGAAGTGAAAGAGAGGCAAGTAAATGATACAACATTGCCATACATCAGTTTGTGAAATACATCACACAAGATGGCTAACAATGAAATCACGTGATTATTTCCAAGAAGCCATTACTAACCCTCGCACTCGGTGTCACGTGACTGGTTGCTAGCTGTCTCCGGTAGATTTATTAGCTGCCATGCGTAAATCCGGACAGAACTCAGACCAACAGCTGACCGACCGACAAAATCGATGATGGTCGTTGATCAATCTTAGCGGATCTCCCGGACATACACTGGACGCACGATTAAACACGGTCGCATATTAATGAATAACTGAAATATTTGTTCAGTCACTGGAGACACAATCGTTAAATAGCAATTGGTACTGACGGTGGTGTACACATGTTTGAGATTTAAGCATAGATGATTAGGCAAGGGATTGGGATGTAGCTGGAGACATGGATGCCCTAGGGCAGTGGCCGGACATGGAAGATTTGATGATCTAATTGGAAGAGGAGAATTGATTTACAATACAATAATGTCATAATAATCTTTACGCAGATATTTTGAGGTTATGGGTAAGGTTAATTAGGTGAATGATAAGGTAAATGGCTGAAGTTGTAAAAAATAATCGCTTTCTGAATAATTCTGATTTATTAAATCTATTCTAGCGATATACTGTTAGATCACGATGAACATATTTTTGGCCCATGTTCTAGGGAATTCTTCTTCTTCTGCGTCCGTTCTCAAACTCCTGCAGATTAGCAAGATGCAGTCCACGGAATGCGTTGTGTCATGGTTTACATCACTGCTGCGATATCTTCACATTTCGGCCCAACACATCCGACTTCGGCATTGCTGTGGGTCACTGACCCTATATGGGATGGGACAGTCAACTCCATCCCATAACCTCCTTAGTCGCCTTTTACGACATGCATGGAAGGCAAAGAGTGTTGTTATTCTTTGCTCCCCTTTCGGGCCCCGGCAACACATGGGCGTTCTAGTGAATGAATGTGAGAGTGGGAATTGGTAACTTGAAAGTTTTGTGGACGATCTGACAAATGGGAGAATGCAAAGCAGCGTATATGATTACAGAAATATGCCATTAAAAGAAATGTCAAGTTAAAGAAATATTAGACAACCAGAAAGATGGACGATTGGGTATATGAATGATTGGAGTGATGGACGATTTAGGACATATGTGAATGATTGGAGGGATGTACGATTGATAGATAGATGATTGAACGCACCATTGATCAGATATATGTCTGATTGGAGTGATGGGTGGTTGAGAAGATATATGAATAATTGGAGGGATATGTGATTGAGAAGAGATAATTAATGGTAGGAATAATGGACAACTGAGAAAATACATGCATGATTGGAATGATGGATGATTGAGAAGAGTTAATGAATGGTTGGAATGATAGGCTATTGAGAAGATATATGAATGATTGAAATGATGGCTGATTGAGAAATTATTTGAATGACTGAAGTGATGTTTGACTGAGAAGAAATAATGAATGGTTTGAATGATTGACGATTGAGAAGATGTATAAATGATTGGAGGGATTGATGATTGAGAAGATATATAACATTGGAATACAGCCATTGGAAATCAGTGAAAAGTCAGAATATTTTCACACATGTTTAACATGTAAAATTATCAGAACATTTAACAATAAACTAGTTCAACATATGTTGTATGTTCTCGTGACTAATTCAACCAGTTCAACCTGTTTTTATATTCACGTGACGTAACAACTAGTTATACAAGTGTTCTATCTTCGACTGCCTTAACTAGGTAAAAATCTTCACTATGATTGAGAAGATATATGAATGATTGGAGTGATGGATGATTGAGAAGATATGTAAATGATTTTATTATAGACGATTGAGAAATATATGAACGGAGTAATGGATGTTTGAGAAGATGTATGAATGATTGGAGTGATTGGTGATTGAGAAAATATATGAAATATTGTACTGATGGGCGATTGAGAAGATGTATGAATGATTGTAGTGATACACGAATCCAGATATAGATATTTGACTTCTCCTGTGATTTTAATTGTCGACACAAAGTATACATAACCTGACCAATGAAAGTGACGGAAATGGCAATAATGTCATATTAGAAGGATGATTACCATGAGTTAACAGGTCTGTATAATTAGCAAGAGATACTGATAGAATATATATGAGATAAATCGACGATTTATGAGATAAATTGGCTATAAAGAGATATTGATGACGAGAGATGGTCGATTGGAGTGATATATGAATGAGTGGAAAGAAGTGTACGATTGAAGAAAAAGATGTACGATTGGAGAAAACGCTGTACGATTTGAGAAAAAGTGTACGATTGGGCAGAAGGATGTACGATTGGACAGAAAGATGTACGATTGGACAGAAAGATGTACGATTGGACAGGAAGATGTACGATTGAAGACAAAAATGTACGATTGGGCAGAAGGATGTACGATTGGACAGAAGGATGTACGATTGGACAGAAAGATGTACGATTGGACAGAGAGATGTACGATTGGAGACACAAATTTACGATTGGGCAGAAGGACGTACGATTGGACAGAAAGATGTACGATTGGACAGAAAGATGTACGATTGGACAGAAAGATGTACGATTGAACAGAAAGATGTACGATTGGACAGAAAGATGTACGATTGGACAGAAATATGTACGAGTGGACAGAAAGATGTACGATTGGGCGGAAGATATAGGATTTGACAAAAAGATGTACGATTATAGAAAAAGATGTACGATTGATCAGAAGATGTACGATTGATCAGAAGATGTACGATTGGACAGAAAGATGTACGATTGGATGCCTTCTGTTTGACATCAGACCCAGTAAACATTCATATCAGTCTTTCTGGCAGTGCGATCTGGATATAATTTAATCACAAACATTGTTATTACAATGTATATAACAGCGATCATGTTTGTTTACTCAGTAATGTCGACTAGTGGAGTAGATTTGACCAAGTCGCAAGTAAATTATACGTCCTGTGGACTCGTTGAAAATCATCATTTAAAAGGGACACAAATTCAAATTTCCCGTAACTTTCATTTGCTGTCGACACACTACGACCAATTAAAATTACAGAAAATATTAGAAAACAACAATTTTGAAGGATGATTGCCAATGGTTCCACTTGCATGTATTCTGACCAATGACAAATATAGGACATTCGCACCGAGGGGAATCATCCTTCTAAATTGACGTCATTTGACATTTCCTGTGATTTTTATTGGCTATCGACACAAAATGCAAAAAAATCATGACTGTCAATACACGTGTTAGATAAATAGTGACTGTCGTCAATACAAGTGTTAGATAAATCATGACTGTCTTCAATACACGTGTTAGATAAATCATGACTGTCTTCAATACAAGTGTTAGATAAACAGTGACTGTCGTCAATACACGTGCTGAATAAGTGGACAAAGGCCCTCTAAAATGACTAATCAACACTCACTTTCATAGACAGAAAATGACTAATCAACACTCACTTTCATATACAGAAAATGACTAATCAACACTCACTTTCATAGACAGAAAATGACTAATCAACACTCACTTTCATATACATAATGTGACTTCAAGAAAAATCTCCAGTAATAACAACAACAAAATCAATTTTGTAAACAACACGATAC
The DNA here is from genome assembly GCA_034231615.1 of Meghimatium bilineatum. Taxonomy (NCBI): domain Eukaryota; kingdom Metazoa; phylum Mollusca; class Gastropoda; order Stylommatophora; family Philomycidae; genus Meghimatium; species Meghimatium bilineatum. The sequence continues at coordinate 25,346,510 of CM067322.1, forward strand.
CAGATGGATTCGAATGTGGGACCTCCTGAGCACAGGAATGATCATAACAGTTTCACGATTATTCTATGGAGATTTTGATTCTTGATTAGGAACAAGCGTCACAGCGCCGGAAGGCATTCCCATATATGCTCTGATGGCCGTTCCGTCAACCATCTAAAAGTGTACAAGCTCAGTGTCCCAGTCAGTTGCTGATTACACGTTCTTCTGATCTTTCCGGATATGGAGCACTTTCTCCCATCGCCTCTAGTCACTCCCATTTCTAACATTCTCTGAATATGTAAATTGTCTCGTTCGACTTCTTCATCATCTTCTCGTAGAGTATAAATGACTGCTCTAATCAATTCAATCCTGTCTCTTTTTATCTCGGTGCCGTTCACCAAGGCTTTACCAGCCAACGCATCGGTTCTTTCGTTGTCCCTGACCCCAGCATGAACTGGACAGTAGATCCATGTAATGATCTTCGCGTTGTTGAGAAGAGAGACCCATTCAGTTCTGATCATACACTTTTCTATCTTGCGCAGCATACTTTGAGAGTCCAATAGAATCACTGAGTCTGTCGGTGGTTGCGTCGCCAACAAAGTGAGAGCTGCTGTCACCGCTTCTATTTTCATTCTCATACTCGATGTAGTAGTGGGGTACGCAGCTGATGTCTCAGCTAAATTCTTGCCATTTTGGTAGGCCACGAAACCCCAACCACACTTGTTTGTTTCTTGTATTACTGATCCATCTGTATAAATTATTGTGTGGCTTAGAATGCTGCAGTATGAGTTCTTGGATCATTCCCTCTGTTCTATTGGCAGCCCAGTCGCGGCACTCTCTTCCCATCTGTATCACAACTGTTGTCAATAACTTTCTCTCTATGCCAAATATCACCCATTCCCAGCCTCTTCCCACTTCCTCCAGCTCACAAACTCTAAGTAGGGTATCTTCTGCTTCTGCCATTCAGGACCTTCCTCTCTTGATACGCGTTCCTTTTGTGTTGTATAGAGATTGGTGTAAGATCATTATTGGCAACCTTGAAGTATTCTTTAACATGAGCTATTTTATGTCTTGATTTGATGCTCGGTAGGTCTAGGACAAACCTCATGGTCACGATAGGTGTATCTTTTGTACATCCTAAGATAGCTCTCATGGTCTCGTTTTGTACTGTCTCCAATCTATCCACCTGTGTTTGCGACAGTGTCAGTAAGCCTAAACCATAGTCCAACACAGATAATACCACTGCCTGCATCATCTGAAAAAGGATTCGCTGAGGTATGTCTGCAGATGCCATGATTTTGACTGCACTGACACCCTTCCCAGCTTTCTGAAAGACATTGTCCACATATTTTGCGAAAGATAGACAGAAAAAGTGATGCCTAGATATTTCATAGTCTGCTCCTTGTCAACGTTGATGTCCAAGCAGGTGGATGCTGGTAATTTGTCAGTGACTGTGTTGTTGTTTATCGAGAACCAGACGATTTTTGCCTTGTGGGATTGATGACGTCCTTGTAGTTAGTGCACCAGAGCGACAAATGTTCTAGATATAGAATGAGGCTAAAAACATCATCATCAAGTGCCGTCTCCGCAACGAAGGTTGGCTGCAACGTATCTCCAACATCTCCTGTCTCTTGTCTTGGTGGTGCACTCTGCTAGACTGTAACCTGTCCATCGTGTAATGTTACTCTCCCACTTGTATCTCTGCCTACCTCTTGCTCGCTTCCCTTTGACTTTACCCTCAAGTAAGGTCTTCAATAGGGTGTCATGTCTTTTAATGTGTCCAAAGTATTTTATTTGCCTGATCTTTATTTCTCTTAGTAGTTCTTTCTTCATATTAAGTGTTTTTAGCACCTCTTTATTTGTTTTCTTCTCTTTCCATGATGTTCTCCCTATTCTTCTATATACCCACATCTCAAAGGCATCAATTTTGTCTTCTAATTGTTTATTTAGTGTCCATGTTTCTGAGCCATACATTAATATGGAATAGATGTAGCATTTTATAATTCTCATTTTTAACTTGTTTGTAATTTGTTTAGATATTAATAATTTCCTCATGTCATTGAAGATACTTTTAGCCATTCCTATTCTCCTTTTAACTTCTGTTTCACATCTGCCATCATTTGTGACTATGTGTCCAAGATATTGATACTGTTTTACTTGTTGTAGTTTCTCTCCCTGTATGTTTATGTTTACCTCCTGTTCTTCTGTGTTTTTGCTGATTATCATGGTTTTTGTTTTTTGAATGTTTATATCCAGTCCATATTCATTACTTGATTTATTGACTTGATCTATTAGTCTTTGTAGTTCATGTTCACTTTCTGCTAAAAGAACAGTGCCATCTGCATATCTAATGTTGTTTATTATTTTCCCATTGATCTTGAGTCCTGGTATTTCTTCTATATTTTTAAAGATATTCTCTGTGTAGATATTAAATAGGCTTGGTGATAAAATGCATCCTTGTCTTACCCCTCTTCTTATTTCTATGTACGGTGAGTAGCTGTTTTCACACCTTATTGATGCAGTTTGTTCCCAATATATATTTCTAATCAGCCTGATGTCTTTTCCATCTATGCCTATTTCTTGAAGACATTTGATTAATTTTTCATGTTGGACTCTGTCAAAGGCCTTGCTGTAGTCAAATATGAAGCAAATATAGATACTTTTTTGGACTTCTATATATTTATCTATCACTAGCCGGATACTCAGTATAGCTTCTCTGGTTCCTTTGTTTTTCCTAAAACCGAATTGTTCTTCACCGACCTCCATGTCTATCTTGTTCTTAATTCTTTCATGTATTATCTTGAGAAGTATTTTAGTTAGATGGCTCATTAGACTTATGAGGCTAAAATAGTGATAGTCCAATAACCTACCTACACTTTGTAATAAATACTGCTAGTTCTATAATCTACTACAAGATGTAATAAATACTGCTAGTTCTATAATCTACTACAAGATGTAATAAATACTGCTAGTTCTATAACCTTCTACAAGATGTAATAAATACTGCTAGTTCTATAATCTACTACAAGATGTAATAAATACTGCTAGTTCAATAATCTACTGCAAGATGTAATAAATACTGCGAGTCCAATAGCCTACCTACAAGTTGAAGTAAATACTGCTAGTCCAATAACTTACCTACAAGTTGTAATGAATACTGCTAGTGCAATAACTTAGCTACACGTTGTAATAAATACTGATAGTTCTATAATCTACTACAAGATGTAATAAATACTGCTAGTTCTATAACCTACTACAAGATGTAATAAATACTGCTAGTCCAATAGCCTACCTACACGTTATAATAAATACTGCTAGTTCTATAACCAGTCACTGATATTTCTAATGTTTTCTTTGTCAATAAGCTGTTGACATCTTTTACACTCATAAATTAATGGCACACATAAATGAGCACACTGTATAGATGTAAGAATGATATTTGACTGAGCCTAAGTTACTCTTACTAGTTGGAGGACTTTGTGTGCTGACGCATCTAACGTGGTACCCCTACGACCATGACTGGTTCCGGTTTTATAGATAAATAGAAGTTGCTGTCATGGGATCTGAGAGGGAAATGGAGTATCAGACAAGATTACAACAATACAAGAAGGTAAAGAAATAAACAAGAAGGATGGACATGTATGGTGAATAGATAAGACCGATATTAAGATTTTTTTTCATCCTACTGCCACCATGTCTATCATGTATATGAGATCCTGCCTATCTCATATTGATTTGTGTGCTGCAGTCTCCAGATATTTTGTTCAGTTGATTGATATGGTGTAGGAATATTGTTAGAGCTGTGAAACACTTGTATACAGAAACGTTTCATTTGTAGTAGCAAGGTTGAGTTATTTGTTTAGCTTATAGAATATGAGTTGCTTTCAAAGAAATATGCAGATACGTAGACAGACATTGATTACATATTATATGGGAAGTGATGTGAGAAAAGAAATACATTTGATAGTTCAAGAACTTTCGATTGGGAGAGATGAAAAGAGGCAAACAATATCTCACTAATTGATACAAACAAACTATCAAGAAATCATGTATGCGTTTTATAAAGCCGTTTCCTTTTCATTATCAGTCAGGTCTCATTGAATACTTGGTAACATTAGAACTTTAATACTTCAGTCATTCAATGTGTAAAAGTGAATAGAAGTTTGATATTGAAATCATTTATAATATGGAAAGAGTTCATAGACTTACTTTACAATCAAATAAATTAATACATGTATTTAAATATTATAGCTGTAGAATTTTGTTCAACTTTACATCTATATAATATATCTGGAACATAGCAACCAATATTTATTCCTGTATAAAATCCTCTCAGACAGAATCCTCTCCAAAAGACTGGAAAGCTGGTGTAATCTTCAAATTACCAGAAGAAAGAGACCTGTCAGACTGCAATAACTGGCGTGGAATTACTTTACTATCAATCACAGGAAAACTGTTTTGTAGCATCATAATGGAAAGACTGAAAAAAGCTGTTGATTAAAGACTTAGAGAAGAACAAGTCGGCTTTAGATATAGCCATTTGTGTGTAGACCACATCTTCATTATTAGAAATGTTATAGAAAATTCAATTACGTTTCAAACCCCATTTAGTAATTAATTGTATATACTTCCAATAGGCATTAGACAGTATACATCGACCTGTATTATGGAGAATTCCTTAAAATCTATGGATTCCAAATAAAATATATAAACACCATAAAAGCCCTTTACCAAGCAGCAACATATTGCGTAAGAACAGAAACAGGAAATTCAGATTTGTTCAATGTCGACACAGGAGTGAAACAGGGCTGCGTATTATCGCCAATACTATTTGGAATAACCATCGATTGGATTAAAACTCTAAAAGAACACCATACTTAAAGAAGGGGAAATAACAGGGTGCAAGACCATACAAGAACTAAAACGACAGGCAGCGGACCACAACACATAGAGAATCAAAACCACCTCTGCCCTATGTGCAGCCTGCGGTACGAAAGGAACAAACTGTGGACTGAGCTCAGAGACTGCATAACACATATTTCATGTATATCAACTCTACCAAGCTGGTAAGCTGCGTGGTGACGAGATAAAAGAACTAGAATTTTTGTTTAACAGCAGCTTAAAGAATGGCTATAAATAACCCAAATATCGGAGGATGACCGACAAAAAGGAAGTGACGCAGTAACCATACAAATAGAGGTGAATGCACATAAAGTAAATAGGTTACTAGAAAACTATCAATATAAAATATAAAAAATAACAATAAAAAAAGAACAAATACAATAGTCAACGTGTCGGTCCAATTGGGACCTTTAAAGACAACAAAAACAGTTAAGAACAAAAAACCATAACGAATATAAGCAAAATGGATTTCTCCCACCAGGAAATCAACAAACAGCTACACCAGATCCAGTGCAATACAATTTCAACAAGTGCATATCGATGCGTTCAATATGTCTAAATTATGAAATACCCAAATATGAAAGATGCAGAACTAAAGATTAGGGGACACCAAATAGCACTGCCAAAGCCGGGGAGGGGGGGGCAAGTGGGCAACGGGAGACAAAAGGGGAAAGGACAGAGAGAGACAATGCACGTAGGAGCGGGGGGGGGGCACAAATAAACATATGATAAATACATAGATATAAGATAGATACCCACACAACATGCACAAGCATGTAAATGTATCCAAACACTAACAATGGCTCAAACAAGAACAAATGTGCATAATGACACAAAATAAGTATCAACATAATATATACACATGCATTCACATAAACATTTTCTCACATGAATAAATATAACATGAACATTCGTACACATAGAGATATATACATGTATTATTATACCCATTCGCTCACATGAAGATATTCACATGTATTACTCTAACACAAGAATATGCACACATGCAAATGCGAGACCCAAAGCAACTGTATGGATACACAAGACCATGTAAAACAATATGCATATACAAATTCATACATATGTGTGTATGGGTACCAATCTGTAATTTAAAAAAAAGGATTCGATTACACAAAAATAAGGTACATTAATTTAATTGACAGAATGGAATACGATATAAACAAGAAAAAACAGAAATAACAAAGACAAATTACAAATACACTGAAATCTAACAAAAACAAAGCTGATGAGCATGCACATAAAGAAACAATTTCAAAATACAGAGGGATATGGCTACCCAATAATTAGGAGTAGGCCCCTACAATATAATAAGAATAGGGGGTAGAGGCTGTTAAAAAGTATTAGGTAAATTAAACAAAACGGTGATTAATGTTAATACCGTGGGGTTGCAATACTACCATATGACAAATGAGCCGATACTCCAAAGACTGACGTTGTCTGTCACCGGAATAGCAACATAACAGACCAGTGACAGAAATACCATGTGAAGGACCTTGATGTGAAGGGCCATTAAAATGAATGGCCACCGGGGAGTCACGATGATTCGTGATATTTCTTAAATGTTCAGCGAATCTATCCGCCAAACGTCTACCTGTTTCGCCAATATACTTCATACCACGACGCTTACATATGATAGAGTATATTAAATTACGTGACAAGCATGAGAACGAGTCTTGAATCTCGAAATTTGACTTAGGGAACTGAAGCATGGGAGTATGGATAACAAAAGGGCAAGTCAAACAATTTCGGGGACAGGGAAAAGTGCCTAATTGACCTACAGGGGTGCGCAGACTGGAGTGAACCAAGAGATCACGAGGTTCCTATCTCTCCGAAAAGCAACAAGGGGAAGAGAGAGAAATGCAGGGCTAGAAATGGGATCTAATTGGAGGATAGAGAAATGTCTTAATAGGATACATAGTGCCGACATATTATGTGGGTGAAAAGTAATGGCCAATATAGGACGGTCAGATGTATGTTTAATAGATGGTGAAAGGGCATCAGAACGAGAAATAGGTAAAACGCGCTGCAAAGCTGAAGATAGGATATCTTCAGGATACAAGCGACGGCGAAAAAAATGCAACATTTTGTAAGACTGACACAAGAAATCTGCGTCATCTTGGCAGAGACGACGAAGACGGAGTAGATGAGAAAAAGGGAGGGAATGGCGACAAGACCTAGGGTGAGATGATGTGTAAAGAAGAAAACTATGAGAAGCAGTGGGCATGTAATGAACGGACGTGGTAAGGGATGAAGATCCTATAGAAACACAGATGTCGAGATAGTCAACAGAGGTGGAGGAAATAATAGAGGTGAATTTAATAGCAAGATGGAAACCACTAAAAAAATTAATGAAATTATTGAGGTCAAAGAATGTCATCGTCTGTTAAAAACTTGCTGCATAGTTATCTGATACCAATACATAAACCTGGCAAGGATCAAACACAGTTTCTGGGATATAAAATAATAAGAATAGATTATTGGAAAATTGCTAAAAAAGATAATTGTAAAAACTGACACGGCTGCTTCAGCAGTTGCATCTATTTCTGCCTACACTTGGAGGATGTCGTCCTAACAGAAATAAACAGTGTAATCACGTTGTCTTTGCTCGTGATGTTTTGTGAGGAATTCCATGCACGTATGGAGACGTGTGTGATTGTGATTGATTTAGAGGATGCTTTGATCAAGGTCCCTTTGCATCTTCTGCTGGATTGGCTGTTAGAACTTAACATAAACCCTTTTCTTGTGAAATGAATTTCCTCAGCCTTGTTTCAGAAGAGGATGATGCTGAGGTATAGAAGTTTGACATCTGACTCAACAACAATACATCCAGGCCTTTCGCAGGATTCACCGTTGTCCTGTGCTCTTATATATATATATATATATATATATATATCAGATATTCTTCCGTTACCTTCGTAGTATATATATATATAAAATTATGCAGAGTACTAAGACATTCATTGCTCAAACCCTCTCATATGTCATCATCATCAAGTGCCGTCTCCGCAACGAAGGTTGACTGCAACGTATCTCCAACATCTCCTGTCTCTTGTCTTGGTGGTGCACTCTGCTAGACTGTAACCTGTCCATCGTGTAATGTTACTCTCCCACTTGTATCTCTGCCTACCTCTTGCTCGCTTCCCTTTGACTTTACCCTCAAGTAAGGTCTTCAATAGGGTGTCATGTCTTTTAATGTGTCCAAAGTATTTGATTTGCCTGATCTTTATTTCTCTTACTAGTTCTTTCTTCATATTAAGTGTCTTTAGCACCTCTTATTTGTTTTCTTCTCTTTCCATGATGTTCTCCCTATTCTTCTATATACCCACATTTCAAAGGCATCAATTTTGTCTTCTAATTGTTTATTTAGTGTCCATGTTTCTGAGCCATACATTAATATGGAATAGATGTAGCATTTTATAATTCTCATTTTTAACTTGTTTGTAATTTGTTTAGATATTAATAATTTCCTCATGTCATTGAAGGTACTTTTAGCCATTCCTATTCTCCTTTTAACTTCTGTTTCACATCTGCCATCATTTGTGACTATGTGTCCAAGATATTGATACTGTTTTACTTGTTGTAGTTTCTCTCCCTGTATGTTTATGTTTACCTCCTGTTCTTCTGTGTTTTTGCTGATTATCATGGTTTTTGTTTTTTGAATGTTTATATCCAGTCCATATTCATTACTTGATTTATTGACTTGATCTATTAGTCTTTGTAGTTCATGTTCACTTTCTGCTAAAAGAACAGTGTCATCCGCATATCTAATGTTGTTTATTATTTTCCCATTGATCTTGAGTCCTGGTATTTCTTCTATATTTTTAAAGATATTCTCTGTGTAGATATTAAATAGGCTTGGTGATAAAATGCATCTCATATGTATATGACATTATAGTGTACCATCAGGGACTAGAAAGAAGACAAGCTGTTCAGATACTAAAAAGTGAACTAGATCGCATTAGCCAGTCGTGTAATGCATTTTGAGCTTTGGTGAACCCAAAGAGATTATCCATGGCATGGTTATCTCTGATCCACTACATAGTCACTGCAGTATTACCTACTACCAATATATTTGGAGAAATAGTACAGAGATAATAAATTTTAAAATTCTAGTAAGTGATATTTGACAGATGATTGTGTTTCAATGAGACTGTGAGCTGACAGTGATGAGGGTGTTGGGTTCTGTTTTTCTGTGAACAACGACTTCTTGTACTTCTATATCAATGTCTAGACTTACATATGGTAGAGTATGCCTTAGCTATTCTGACCTTTTGGTCAAACGTAGATTCATAAACTACATCCAATCCATCCATAAACCCGTAACCCTTCAGGATCGTAGGGGTACCACATTGGATGCTTCAGCACACAGAGTCCTCCAGCGAATTCTATCCTCAGAGATGTGAATGAGTGTGGAAATATCTTGCCCTGTCCATTCCTTGATGTTGTCTGTCCATGCCTTTATTTGGATTATCCATTGTAGTATCTCTAATTCAGTGGGCAAAAGGTTTAGCTAGTGGTGCCCATCTCCTCTCCAGCTGTCCTTAAACTACATGATACATAATGAACCGATGCGTATCATTCTTGGGTGCCCAGAGTTGAACAAATAGTGGAAATGCGCATCTTGCTGGATATTTGCTGTGCTCGTTTATACCTGCGCATCAGTGCTGACAAGTCGCCCGTGTGTTATCGGGGCCCGAAATGGGAGCAAAGAATAGCAACACTGTTTACCTTCCACGCATGTCGTAAAAGACGACTAAGGAGGTTATGGGATGGTGTTGACTGTCTCATCCCATATATGGTCAGTGACCCAAAGCCATGCTGAAGTCGGATGTGTCAGGCCGAAAGGCGCAGATATCGCAGCAATTCTGTAAACCATGACACAACGCATTCCGTTCTCCGGACTACATCCTGCTAATCTGCAGGAGTTTGAGAACGAACGCAGAAGAAGACGAAGAAGAAGTGCTGACAAGAGATATACATTACATGATGATATTAAAACGATGAAAGTAAACCGATTAAAGAGTGAGATATCATAGCCTAGCAGGGCAGATGAGGTTATTAAACATGTATGCACATTAAGGGACATAGAACCCGGAGAAGAGTAGAAAAGTAAGCTATCGTGTTTACAACTTCCATTGACGTGGTCATCACACTTTTCAGGAAATATGACAATGACATTCCAGTGTATACAGATTCAGAAGTATAGACTCTAATCCGTGCGAATTCCTCAAATGGGGATATTTACGTCTACCCTGATGTGTCTGTGGTTCAGCAAGTGCCTAGTACTAAGACATTCATTGCTCAAAACAAAATCGAAAATATGTACTCACTGCGCAAAGCTAAAATCAAAGGTGACGCTTCAAACAAGGTATTGAAGTTTTTCTAATTGTACGAAACACACATAGGCACACACACAAATCGACGTTTCGACCGAGAGGCATTTATCAAGGATCACAAACACATATAAATAAAAAAACAACAAGTAGGGACGACACAACTTGCGTTCAACATATAGTAGGTTGGTCATTGCTCAATACATAGGGAAGTGTATTATGGAAGAACGTGCTGCTTTTTTATACAACCATCAGTAGTATGTCGATGGAGATAGTGGCTGTGACGAAGGCAATGACATGGCTAGCCCCAGAGTGCTACATGTGTTTGTTTTCATTCCGTTTTTATAAGTATGCTTTATAAATATTTAGTAAGGCTATTTACGTCGTCAATGGTTTGAGTCGATGACGAAATGTGTGCTGAAGAGAATTCTTCTTCTTCTTCTTTCGTTCACTTGAAACATGTCTATATCTGTAATTCTGTCTCCTTAATAAAACTCACTGTCTTTTGTAGCTCATACAGTGTCCCATAGAGTTTTGATTCCAGTGTTGTTTCCTCTGGCCAATATGTCTGCCTCAGCGTTTCATGCTCAGAGCACTCTTGAAGTATATGTTTGACACTCTGTGCTGCCTGTCCTCATGTACACATGGCCGTGTTGCCAATCTTGAACTTTGTATAGATGTGACTGCGGAGTCGGTTGTGTCCTGTTCTGAGACGTAGAATTATAACTTGTTCTGATCTGTTCATAATGTGATAGCTGAAGAGAATTACCTTCACCTTTGTGCCTGTACAAGTAGATGTTAAAGGATATTAAAGAACAGATAGACTTGCCAGAGGGGTCACAGTGACTAGTGACAGTTTAATAGACTGTGTTGTTATTTTGAGTGCAATCATGGAGCTGGACCATATGAAAGATATGGGGCGTAATTTTTTTCCGTATCTGTAGCTAGACTGCACGACCTGGGAGTGAAACTTGGTGTTGCAGATACGAGCGACAAATCGGAATCAAGTTAAAATTTATCAATCAACACAAAACTGGAATAGTCAGTTACCACATGCTGAAGGATATCCTGAACATAAGACCGGAGCACCTTCGGACTTGTTCGGGGAGCCATGCTGATGATCTGAAGACTAACTAACTATTTAACTAACTCTATCAAGTAGAGAGGGAGAAATTATAATCTATTGAGACATCATTACTTCCAAACCTGAAGGGATCAATGGATGATCTGAACTAAATTAAACAGTTAGTTGAAGCTAGTGTCGATATAACCTGATATGAGGATGAGGAGCAATGAATAATAAATATGTATACGTTAAAATACCTTTTTTTGGACAGGGAATTCATTCAAGATGTAAACGTTAGAAAATATACCGCCGAAGTAAAATATATTGGGCCATTGGAGCAAGTAAGATGACAATACATTTACGTTCTGTGGACTACATATTGATGGAAATTTAGTATGGACCATTGACCTGCTATAAGAGAGACCTGGTGGGAGTTTGAGAACGAACGCAGAAAATACTTATTATGACAGTTGTCATTCCATACTTAAAAGTTAACAATATTGACAGCCAAAAGTTATTCAATTCTTAAAAGTAACAATATTGACAACCAAGTCATTCAGTACGTAGAAGTTAAAAATATTAACAGCCAAGTCATTCAGTACGTAAAAGTGAACAATATTGACAGTCAAGTCATTCAATACGTAGAAGTGAACAATATTGACAGCCAAGTCATTCAATACGTAAAAGTGAATAATATTGACAGTCAAGTCATTCAGTATGTAAAAGTGAACAATATTGACAGTCAAGTCATTCAATACGTAAAAGTGAATAATATTGACAGTCAAGTCATTCAGTACGTAAAAGTGAACAATATTGACAGTCAAGTCATTCAATACGTAAAAGTGAACAATATTGACAGTCAAGTCATTCAATACATAAAAGTGAACAATATTGACAGTCAAGTCATTCAATACGTAAAAGTGAACAATATTGACAGTCAAGTCATTCAATACGTAGAAGTGAACAATATTGACAGTCAAGTCATTCAATACGTAAAAGTGAATAATATTGACAGTCAAGTCATTCAGTACGTAATAGTGAACAATATTGACAGTCAAGTCATTCAATAAGTAAAAGTGAACAATATTGACAGTCAAGTCATTCACTACGTAAAAGTGAACAATATTGACAGTCAAGTCATTCAATACGTAGAAGTGAACAATATTGACAGCCAAGTAATTCAATACGTAGAAGTGAACAATATTGACAGCCAAGTAATTCAATACGTAGAAGTGAACAATATTGACAGCCAAGTCATTCAGTACGTAAAAGTGAACAATATTGACAACCAAGTCATTCAGTACGTAGAAGTTAACAATATTAACAGCCAAGTCATTCAGTACGTAAAAGTGAACAATATTGACAGCCAAGTCATTCGATACGTAAAAGTGAGCACAATATTAACAGTCAAATCAGTGCGTGGCGCATATCTGGGAGGTTAGAGCGTTTGTTAGCACCTGTGAGGTCTAGAGTTCGCCTCCCGGTAAGGACTGTTTTTGTGTGTCGGAGGGTAAATTAAAAGAAAACTACCACACTGTACATGACATGGCGAAAAAGAGGGTGTGCAGCTTCTATCACATATGTCACTCACAACCTTCCTAACGGGAAACAAGCAGCAGTGACAGTTTTTTCAAAATCTTTCAACATGTAATATTACCACAGCATGTAAAGGGAGCCGCATTGCAAATAACTCCAGCAAAAACCGCGTACCAAAACGGGAGCCGCGCAGCACAGAAGTTAGCGCACTGGCTTCGCATATAAAGTCTCCCTTGAAGAAAATACTGCGAGGGAGAGGAGATGGCTACCGCCCTCAAATGCAGAGCCTCTGAAATGTGAGATCGCTAACATCTCACATCCCTACGGCATTAATAAATGCTGTGGGTTACATTTTTTATTTATTACCAAAACTATGGCGGTCAAGTTATTAAATATTTCTAAGTGAATATGTTTTTGACAAGCAGGTCTGGGTCAAAGGGCATGAGCCCATGGACCGCTGGATCAGCAACCCGACAAGCAGGTCGTATTACATGATGTAATATTATTAGACCGTTGATACATTAGATTTACGTAAAGAAATAACAGCTTTAAACCATTCAATATCCAGGAGTTAATAGAATGTGGACAGTTAAGTCGTTTAATTGTGCACCAGAAAGTACTGTATGGTTTCAATAAAAGAAATGTTTCACTATATAAGCATGTTATCATTCTCACCATATAAGCATGTTATCATTCTCACCATATAAGCATGTTATCATTCTCACCATATAAGCATGTTATCATTCTCACTATATAGGCATGTTATCATTCTCACCATATAGGCATGTTATCATTCTCACTATATAAGCATGTTATCATTCTCACTATATGGGCATGTTATCATTCTCACCATATAGGTATGTTATCATTCTCACCATATAGGCATGTTATCATTCTCACTATATAGGCATGTTATCATTCTCACTATATAAGCATGTTATCATTCTCACTATATAGGCATGTTATCATTCTCACCATATAGGCATGTTATCATTCTCACTATATAGGCATGTTATCATTCTCACCATATAGGCATGTTATCATTCTCACCATATAGGCATGTTATCATTCTCACTATATAGGCATGTTATCATTCTCACTATATAGGCATGTTATCATTCTCACTATATAGGCATGTTATCATTCTCACTATATAGGCATGTTATCATCCCCACCATATAGGCATGTTATCATTCTCACTATATAGGCATGTTATCATTCTCACTATATAGGCATGTTATCATTCTCACTATATAGGCATGTTATCATCCCCACCATATAGGCATGTTATCATTCTCACTATATAGACATGTTATCATCCCCACCATATAGACATGTTATCATCTACTATAGAGTCCGTTCACATTCTCACCATATAGGCATGTTATAAGCATGTTATCATTCTCACTATATGGGCATGTTATCATTCTCACTATATGGGTATGTTATCATTCTCACTATATGGGCATGTTATCATTCTCACTATATGGGCATGTTATCATTCTCACTATATGGGCATGTTATCATTCTCACTATATGGGCATGTTATCATTCTCACTATATAGGCATGTTATCATCCCCACCATATAGGCATGTTATCATTCTCACTATATAGGCATGTTATCATCCCCACCATATAGACATGTTATCATCTACTATAGAGTCCGTTCACATTCTCACCATATAGGCATGTTATAAGCATGTTATCATTCTCACTATATGGGCATGTTATCATTCTCACTATATGGGCATGTTATCATTCTCACTATATGGGCATGTTATCATTCTCACTATATGGGCATGTTATCATTCTCACTATATGGGCATGTTATCTAATAAAGAGTTCGCTCTCACATACCACATGAACACGTTTTAAATCATTCTTCTTAAAATGTTACTAGAAAATTTATTGTGATATTTTGCATATAATATTATATTATCCATAACCTCAATAAACAATATTTTTTCCTTCGTAAAATGTACCTAGTTTGTTAGATTTCTACTTTAAGCTGCAGTCTAAAACATAGGCTATATCTGTACACAATTGTATAACGTTAGCAGTAAATGTGTTGCACAATATATACATGCTACTTTAATTGCAAGAATGTATTATTGGAGTATTCATAATCCCATGTACTGTTATTGTCTACTATTGAAACGACACCGTGAACAATATATAGAAGAACAGTTAGCTAATTCGAAATAACCCTTCTCAAATAACTCATTTGACTTTTACCGCGATTTTCATTGGTCACTTAGGTTACACTTTATGTTTACAGTTATTGGAGATCATGTAAAAAGTTGACATTTTTACACTCACGTTTAACATGTAAAATTATCAGAGCTTTTACCAATAAACTAGTTCAACATTTATTGTATCTTCTCGTGGCTAATTTACCAGCTCAACGTGCTTTTATCTTCACGTGACTAACTATTTAAACATGTGTTCTATCTTCACGTGACTTAACAACTATTTAAACATGTGTTCTATCTTCACTTGACTTAACAACTAGGTAAACATGTGTTATATCTTCACTTGATTTAACAACTAGGTAAACATGTGTTATATCTTCACTTGACTTAACAACTAGGTAAACATGTGTTCTATCTTCACTTGACTTAACAACTAGATAAACATGTGTTCTATCTTCACGTGACTTAACAACTAGGTAAACATGTGTTCTATCTTCACGTGACTTAACAACTAGGTAAACATGTGTTCTATCTTCACGTGACTTAACAACTAGATAAACATGTGTTCTATCTTCACGTGACTTAACAACTAGATAAACATGTGTTCTATCTTCACGTGACTTAACAACTAGGTAAACATGTATTCTATCTTCACGTGACTTAACAACTAGGTAAACATGTGTTCTATCTTCACGTGACTTAACAACTAGATAAACATGTGTTCTATCTTCACGTGACTTAACAACTAGGTAAACATGTGTTATATCTTCACGTGAATTAATAACTAGGTAAACATGTGTTCTATCTTCACGTGAATTAATAATAATACTCTGTTCTAAGAATGAAATAGGTCAGTGTTTCTGATTGGTTGTCGGACGCCGTTGGCATAAATGAAATGTTAAGTGCGGCATAATAGGCTCCATATAGTTCATTAGATCATATTATTCTTAACTTATAAATCTATTATTGCTAATTTAAAAATGTCTATCACAGTAGTAATATATGTTCTAATATAAGTTTTCATATAATATATCTTGTACATTACACGATACATTAATATACCTGCTGTTATACCGCTGCGCATGCGCAAATAGGTCCGGGGTAAACCATTATAGTTTCTGACACAATGTTAAAAGTTATAAATAATTAATTACGTTATTATTTTTTAAATGTCATCTACTGTATAAAAATCAACTGTTGTCACGGAGTAATATGTGGGTGTGTTTTACCCACGTCAATCTTATAATGAACAGATTATAGTTATACACGTGTTCTAACTTCATCTGGTTTAACTAGCTGAATATATGTTCTATCTTCACCTGTCTTAACTAGTTAAACATGTTTTATATCTTCAAGTGAATTAACAGCTAGTCAAACCTGCGTTAAAATTTCACGTAATTCTTGATTAGGAAAAGCGTCACAGCATTGGGGGGCATTCCCATATATGCCCCACTTGTCGTTCCGTCAGCCATCGAGAAGTGTATAGGTTACGCGTTCTTCTGATCGTTCAAGAGAAGGAGCACTTTCTGCCATCGCCTCTAGTCACCCCATTTCTACCATTCTTTGAATATGTACATTGTCTCGTTCGACCTCCTCCTCGTCTTCTCGTAGGGTATTCATGACTGTTCTAATCAATTCAAGCCTATCTCTTCTTATCTCGGTGCCGTTCACCAAGGCTTTACCAGCCAACTCATCAGCTCTTTGTTTCCTCTTACTCCAGCGTGACCTGGACAATAGATCCACGTAATGCTCTGCGCGTTGTTGAGAAGAGAGACCCATTGTGTTCTGATCATACACTTTTCTCTCTTTCGCAACATACTTTGAGAGTCCTATAGAATCACTGAGTCTGTTGGTGATTGTGTCGCCAGCCATGTGAGAGCTGCTGTCACCACTTCTATTTCCATTCTCATATTCGATGTTGCAGTGGGGTAACCAGCTGACTTCTCAGCTATTTTTTTTGCCATTTTGGTAGGCCACGAAACCCCAACCAAGCCTGTTTGTTTATTTTGTTACTGAGCCGTCTCTGTAAATTATTGTATCGTGTGGCTTCGAGTGCTGCAGTATGAATTCTTATACCTTTCCCTAAATATATATGACACAAATATGATTCAGAAGGCTAAAAGAGGGATCAGTGTTATCCAGGTTATGGCGACCCTCGACATGCAGCAGTGGGTACTTTTTCTGCTTCTGCAAGTGATGGTGATATATGTCATAGGTTATGGCCTCGGCCTACTAACACTGTCACAGACACACGTCAAAAGATTGGAAAAAAAGTCCAAAATGAGGCAATGGGAGCGGTACTGAGGTTTACTAGAGATACACCCATCTCTGCTATGTGATTTCTGCTTGATCTCCCCAGCATTAGAGTGCGAGATCAGGTAGCACAAGTTAGGTCGTACCTTAAAGTGACAATACAACCACCACCCATTACACCATCGTCTAGATGAGTCAAAGGGAAAACGAATCAAGCGTGGCAGATCATGGATGGCAGAGGCTGAAGACACACTGCGAAGAGTATGTGAATGTGAAGAAATAGAAAAGGGCAGTGAATGGGTGGAGGTAGCCACTGAGAGGAAATCACTGACTAAAGTAATAATACTACTAGATTAAGCGTGTCGAAAATGGACGGGTATCAAACTCAAAATACAGTGCATGAACTCGCCCAGCTACACTCGAAACCAAAAGACATAATTATATACACAGATAGCACCGTTAACAGATAGAAACATAAATAAAAACGGTTGGGGTTGTGTTGCCTACATAAACAACGAGAATTTGGTTGAGAAATCTTCAACACATTCTACTGTCACATCGAGCATGGGGATGGAGATAGAGGGAGTTACAACATTACTTAATTGGTTGATAACTGATACATCAACACACTCAATAATACTCACAGACTCTCAAAGCATGTTGCGCAAGATAGAAAAGTTCATGCTAAGAAAAGGATGGTGGGACTTATTGAATAACTCAGTTGTCCAAAGCATTACATGGATATTCTGCCCTGGTCATGCTGGGATCAGAGGAAACGAGAGAGCCGACTTGAGGGATAAAAGACTTAATAAAGGCAGTAATAAATGTATTTCAAGTTGAAGAGGATGGCTGAGAACGTACACATACAGGGAATTTTAGAAATGGGAGTGTCTAGAGGGGAGGGAAAGAAAAGTAAATTTTTTGTATAGTCCGAAGATCACACAATCAACACCTGACCGGGTCACTGAGTCTGCATAATCAGTGATGGCTGCTGGAACGGAGGGTGGAGCACCTATGGAAATACACTGCGTACTATGAAGCCAGTTTCAAGAATCAAGATATAATTCCCTCTGACCTGTTAGCAGCTTAGTCGCGACCCTTTGTTCCCATCTGTACCACAATTATTAGATACAATTTCACGTGACTTTACTCCGTAATATTCACATTTTTTGGGGTTAACTAGTTTAACATGTAATATATATTCAAGCGACATATACCATCAAATTCCTATCGTTTACTTAGGACTCCCCCAAGTTCCTATACATAGAAATCATGTAACTGATGACGTCGTTATGTATCTATTTTGTGGCTTATTCAGAACTCTCGAAGAATCAGCAGAAATCTGGCACTTCTAGACTTCTACAAACTAAGCTGTTTGTACTTCAAATTGTCAGAACTCAGCCAGCTCGTCCCTAAGTCTGACATATCTCAAAATCTTTTTACTAAAGTCAGGAAAGGAGAGAAAAAATGTATTGATGAGATAGCCCTCATTTCATCCCTATTATTCGAACAAGTTACTATAATATATAATAATATAATATACACTGATGTAATTAATTAATATATAAAAAAGGGTTTAAAAGCCGTAGAAGATTGACTTAACTGTACTCGGTTTCCCATATGTACTCCGTCACTGTCAACGAAGCGGCACGCTGCCTGCCAAGAGTACCACTCATAGCACGTAACTCCGTAGCTTCAAGTGATGTTTTGTTTGTTTGTTTTTCGTTCGTACCATTGTAACCATCACGGATATCCGTGCGATTTCCGCCGGGAGCGTGATTACGTTGTGCCACCGTTATGCGCCTTGTAGGCCTAGCACATCCGATTTCGGCATGCCTTGACAATTCGGGTGGGCTACCCTTAGCCTGTGACAGCCTCTATATCTGTCTCCAGGCACGCGTAGTGGAGACTCTTCGCCCAGACGATTTTTTGCTCTCGTCTGACTCGAACGAGGTGTTCCACTGTCTATGAACTTGCCTCGTGTAATTGGACGTGCTGTGCCTGTGCCCATTGGGTACTGAACCGTTTCTCATCAGTGAGCCTGGTTCCTTAAGGGGAAGAACTCAGCAGAGGAGTTGGACCCTGGCCGTTTCGCTGCTTCAAGTGATAATCCACAGAGATCTCTGAAAAAGTCCACCTTATAAACAAGACGATACGAGTCGGATTCGAACCATGACATTTTGAACACAAGGCGAACAGCTTAACCACTACGCCAGGGAGATTATAATTTATATATATATAAATGGCTAACTCAGTAACTATGTTCGTGTTGCCCGGTATATAAATCTTAACGGCTTCGCCGACTCCAATGAATGTTGGCACGGTGACTCATTGGTTAATAATCTCACCCGTAGTCGGTATGAGAGATCTTAAAGGTGCTCATATGGTTCGGTAAAGCTGACAATTGATGTGATTGGTTAACCTGTTTACCTCTGACCGATGCACAAAGGTAAAATAAATGTCAGCAAACATGGATAATGAATAGCTCTACTATCCATTAATTCGTTAAACCCTTTGTAGCATTTTAGCGTCAGGGATAGAAATTTTTTCGTTTTCCTGGTCTGCCTCTAGGTCTACCTTCACTGTGTCTGTATAGCATAGCTTGCTGTGGTATACTGTCTTATGTTAGTCTGCTGATGTGTGCAAACCATTTGATCTGTTGTCTCTTAATATATTCTAATATTGGGGTGCTGCCGGTATTTTTGTAGCTCTACTAAGCGGTAGAAATTAGTATTGTTACTTTTTAAACGGCGTTTACTCTGTTGCAATCGACGTTTACTGTGTATTAACAGCTTCACTGTTTCTTCTTGCGTTTCTGCTATTTTTATTTGGCAATAATTTCATCAATTGACACATGTTACATCTGTCTTACAATTCATAACTTCACACTGATAGCTTACTCTTCCCATTGCGTCAAGATTACCCAACATTTATACATATACACTTTAACGTACTGAACTATGTGGTCTTTGTAGCACAGTCGGTAGAATATCGAACATTGTGGCTGTTTGTTTGGTGTTCGTTCTCCAAAGACGTTAGTTAAAAATGTACTTTCTTCAATTTAAAAAATCTTCCTCAAATATACTGCCTACACACATATATTGATAGTTGGCGCATATGCATACTAATTCAGGTCTATTCTTTTGTTGTTGTTATTATTAAAGTAAATTTAAGCAGGAAGCCAGAGGACAATTTAAAAATTCTTGAGACTAACGGGAATTGAACCAGTCCGTTCAGCGGCACCAAATCGCCTAGCAACTATTGCTATATTCAAATAGTTGCTAGGCGATTTGGTGCAGTTGAACGGACTGGTTCAATTCCCGTTAGTCTCAAGAATTGTTATTATTATAAAGGTATTCATCCAAATAAAATACGCCTACTGTGGAGTGTAGGTGTTAACCCATATCGTAGCGCTAGAGACGTAGGAGAGTGGATTGACTGAGTTGACAATTTCTTAGATTTCTGAAAGGTGTTAATATCTAATTATTAATACATTAAATTCTACAAAGGTTATGTCATGGCGTGCCTTCAGTAACGGGATTCTATTATCTGTGTTCTATTAGGACTATTAATCATACACTGTTTTAAGTCTTGGGAAATATATGTTTGTTTCGCAAGAACACGCATGACGGTGCGTCTGTGGGTCTCACCAATGGCCCACTAGTCATGCCACCCATGCAACAGAAAACCTTAGTGGATGACATGCCGTTATATTGAGGTTAAATATAAAATCACAGGACTTATGCTTAATAATCATATACGGAGACCTGCAATGTGAAGAATAATGAAGAAACTATAGCTCTTTTATATATTAAATGTCGCCCGTGTGTTGCCGGGGCCCGAAAGGGGAGCAAAGAATAGCAACACTGTTTACTTTCCACGTATGTCGTAAAATGCGACTAAGGAGGTTATGGGATGGAGTTGGCTGTCCCACCCCCCATATAGGGCCAGTGACCCAAAGCCAAGCTAAAGTCGGATGTGTCAGACCGAAAGGCGCAGATATCGCATCACTGATGTAAACCATGATACAATGCATTCCGTTGTCCGGACTACATCCTGCTGATCTGCAGGAGTTTGAGAACGAACGCAGAAGAAGAAGAATCTGTTCAGTAATAATGTATCACAGACACTACAGTCTACACATCCTAATGTCGAAATAAAATCTCATGACTTATGCTTAATAATCATATACGGAGACCTGCAATGTGAAGAATAATGAAGAAACTATAGCTCATTTATGTATTGAATGTAATACCAAATATAAACGTCATGGAGTAGTCTCGATAGAAATTATCATAGACCTAACGGTAAATACAAAATGGTGTGCCTACCCATAGACTTAAACTTTCAGTAGTCATTATCGAATAACTTGTTCGCAGGATAACTTTTTTCAAGAGTAGCTATACATACACCTATTGATTTCATTTCGTTAAGGAGCTTTAGTTAATACTTTATTCAAGACAATAATATACAATAATAAATTTATCACATAAACAACACAAGGAGACCAATGAAAGTCACAGGAGAAATCATATAGCGTCACATTTGAAGGTTGACCATGTGAGTTCACATGGCGTGTAAATGACAAGAGTGTGAGTTCACATGGCGTGTAAATGACAAGAGTGTGAGTTCACATGGCGTGTAAATGACAAGAGTGTGAGTTCACATGGCGTGTAAATGACAAGAGTGTGAGTTCACATGGCGTGTAAATGACAAGAGTGTGAGTTCACATGGCGTGTAAATGAGAAGAGTGTGAGTTCACATGGCGTGTAAATGAGAAGAGTGTGAGTTCACATGGCGTGTAAATGAGAAGAGTGTGAGTTCACATGGCGTGTAAATGACAAGAGTGTGAGTTCACATGGCGTGTAAATGAGAAGAGTGTGAGTTCACATGGCGTGTAAATGAGAAGAGTGTGAGTTCACATGGCGTGTAAATGACAAGAGGCTAGCTCAACTAAAGGGAAACCTTTCTGATGAAATACATGCTATTTGTGTTTTAGCTAAACGTGGGTACATCACTGAAGCTTGAAAGGTTTAAGGTGGTTAATTGATCATTAGTCTCTGATGTCCTCATTTTGGGGCCTTATAATTCGGTCCGGTCGAATGTTGTGAAATATACAAACATGTCCGGATTTTTATTTTCTGCAATTTTATTCTAATTTTTCTCATTAGTATTATATAACGAAGGATACAGAAAAATTGATTGCCAGCAAAAATATATATTTGCTGAATACGATATGAGATGTCTATGAAAAACAATAAACAAACAAGAAAGGATCATGTGAGGATTTAAAGAGATTACAAGAACTGATGGAACAACGTCTGTGGTCAAATATATTGACACACAGAGGCTGAAATGTTTCGTCCACTTAATGAATTGGCCAGCAGCAAGAGCGTTTAACATGAATATGGAAATAGCAAGATGCAGAGAAAGACAAAGAAGAAGGTTGAGTGAGAAAGTTACCAACATTCTGAGAGGTCCCAATATTATTGCATATCAAGCGACCGAATTTGTCATAGCCCGAAAACCGATTGTCATTCGCCCCGTTACAACAAAAACAGAGAAAATACATAGATAAATAGATAAATTAACATGCATGGCAACATGATCCCTTTCTCTGCTTATCTTGCTAACATGCATGGCAACATGATCCCTTTCTCTGATTACCTTGCTAACATGCATGGCAACATGATCCCTTTCTCGGCTTACCTTGCTAACATGCATGGCAACATGATCCCTTTCTCTGCTTACCTTGCTAACATGCATGGCAACATGATCCCTTTCTCTGCTTACCTTGCTAACATGCATGGCAACATGATCCCTTTCTCTGATTACCTTGTTAACATGCATGACAACATGCTCTCTTTTTCTGATTACCTTGTTAACATACAAGGCAACATGATCCCTTTCTCTGATTACCTTGTTAACATGCATGACAACATGCTCTCTTTTTCTAATTACCTTGTTAACATACATGATCCCTTTCTCTGATTACCTTGTTAACTCCAACGGAAAGGTAATATCAATACATCTGGAACGAAGCAAATTGCAGGAGCTCATCCAGAAATCGTTAACACAACATGTGTGGATTATATACAATTTTGAACAACAAGTTTGATGAACTACACAACTAAAATACTACACAAGATAATACATGAAATAATGAAAAACAAGATAGACATTGAAGTCGGACAAGAACATTTTGGTTTTAAGAAAAACCAATAAACCTGATAAGCTATTCTTACTATTAAACTATTGAAAGATAAATACATAGAAGTTCGAAAAAGTATATATATATTTGCTTGATATATTAGAGTAAAGCCTTCGACATAGTCCAACATGAAATATTAATTGAATGCCTCCAAGTCATAGATTGGAACGACATCAGACTGATTAGAAATATATATTGGGAACAAATTGAATCAATAAGTTGTGAACACAGCTACATTGATAGCGCATACTATTCAGGACGTAGCCATCAAGCCAGCATTTTTTGGCTCATAAATAGAAATACAAAGAAGGATAAGACAATTAATATACTGTATCATATACTGTGTCATATACTGTACATAGGCCTATATATATATATATATTGTACAATTAATATACTGTATCATATATACATAAACTGTACATTTAATATACTATATCTAGCAGAGGCACTACCAATATAACTGATCATATTTTCTTATCCATGTAAGCTTGAACATCTTTAAAGTTATCTTCTGTAGAAACCATACATTACTAGGAGTGATGTAAATCAAAATACTGATGTAAGTCTGTCATTAAAACTTCTTCTTCTTCTGCGTTCGTTCTCAAACTCCTGCAGATTAGCAGGATGTAGTCCGGAGAACGGAATGCGTTGCGTCATGGTTTACAACATTGCTGCGATATCTGCGCCTTTCGGCCTGACAAATCCGACTTCAGCATGGCTTTGGGTCACTTACCCTATATGGGATGGGACAGCCAACTCCATCCCATAACCTCCTTAGTCGCCTTTTACGACATGCGTGGAAGGTAAACAGTGTTGCTATTCTTTGCTCCCCTTTTGGGGCCTCGACAACACACGGGCGGTCATTAATACTATAAGAGACATTGACATTAGTAGTGATTCTGTTCGACATACTGTATTTTATCAACAAGCCTAATGAACATCTACACATAAATAATTTTTAAACATACAGAAGAATTCAGTTCAGGACTCAAGATCAGTGGGAAAATAATAAACAATCTGCGATATGTAGATGAGATAGTTCTCTAAGCAAGAACTGAATAGGAGCTACAAAGACTAATAAGTGATCGATAAAAAGAAGATTATGTACTAAATATAATTAGCGACTGTTCCTTCCCGAAAGTAATTGCAACCTACGGGAATACTGTGTCTAGAAATTTCCAGTGGATTAATCTCACCAAAAACTGTAATCATTACCAGATACGATATGACGTCGACACCGAAAGAATACAACATCGAAATTCAAAATAAATTCGAAAAACTAATTGCAATACACGAAGAATACACAAAATTAACTTGAAAAGAAAATAAGTGACATTTTCAATAACTGTGCACAAAACATGCTACACAAAAAGAGCACGAAGAAGGAGTGTATATCAGAAGGAACTATGAACATTATCCAAGAAAGAAGACACATTAAAGCAGTAGTAAAATAGAACAAATTATATAAGCCTGTCAAGAGATATTGTATTGCAGATATAAGGAATTGGCAATGGCATACTATGAAATAACACAGTTGAAAAACATATGGAAAAACAACAAAATAGAAACGAAATTGCTAATGTTACGAACTTTTATTTTTCCGGTTGCAACATACGGCTGTGAAACTAAGTAAAATAGCAGCAAAGCAGGTCAATGCCTACGAGATGAAATGCTACAGAAATATACTTTAGAATATCATGGAAGGAAAAAAAAGAGAAATTCAGATATTATAAACAGATTGTAGATTCCAGATGTTGGTTACTAAACACAATAACAAAAAGAAAAAAATACACCTGTTTGGTCATGTAAAGATATACAAATAATGGAGGGCAGAGCACACGGAAAGAGGAGAAAGAGCAGACCAAGAAGACGATGGACTTACAACATTAAAGATTAACATGAATAAATACATCGTTGGAAAATGCAAGCCGCATCGCCCAATACATAAGGGGGTTCAGAAAGTTCATTGGGAAGACAACGTTCTGGAAAGAATACGCCACATGACACTAGATATAAACATCCAAAAGCCATGATAATCGGCAAAATCGCAGAATATCTGTTAAACATAAAATATATGGAGAGATACTATAACAAGTAGTCGATTCCTCATATCTAGGGCACATGATCACTAATGATGGCAGATGTGAAAAAGAAGTTAAAAAGGAGAATAGGAATGGCTAAAAGTACTTTCAATAACATAAGGACAATATTAATTAACATCTAAACAAATTGCAAACTGGAGCAAACCGCGAAAGAGGTTCTAACAACACTTCCTATGAAAAAAGAACTGTTAAAGGAAATAATGATCAAACAAATATAGTATTTTGGACATATTAAAAGGCATAACACCCGGTTGAAGATTTTACTTGAGGGTAGAGTCGAGAGTGGGGGGGGGGCGAGCAAGAGGTAGACAGAGATACAATTGTGAGGAAAACATCACACGATTTATAAGATACAGTGTAGCAGAGTGCACCACCAAAACAAGAGACAGGAAGTCAGACGCCAATTGCAGCCAGACTTCTTATGACGATGATCATGATGAACCAGAGTTCAATGAAGTCAGTTCTCTAAATAAGTGGTTCTCAACCTTTTTTGGCCCATGGCTACCTTTCTTCCGTGGTCCCCTGGTGTTCTCCCTGGCCACGGAAATAATTATCTTCTTTATAAGTCATCAATACATTTTATTCTTTATTTCTATAACTATTGTTGTTAATCTCTATAACTATTGTTGTTAATCTCTATAACTATTGTTGTTAATCTCTATAACTATTGTTGTTAATCTCTATAACTATTGCTGTTAATCTCTATAACTATTGCTGTTAATCTCTATAACTATTGCTGTTAATCTCTATAACTATTGCTGTTAATCTCTATAACTATTGCTGTTAATCTCTATAACTATTGCTGTTAATCTCTATAACTATTGCTGTTAATCTCTATAACTATTGCTGTTAATCTCTATAGCTATTGCTGTTAAACTCTATAACTATTGCTGTTAATCTCTATAACTATTGCTGTTAATCTCTATAACTATTGCTGTTAATCTCTATAACTATTGCTGTTAATCTCTATAGCTATTGCTGTTAAACTCTATAACTATTGCTGTTAATCTCTATAGCTATTGCTGTTAATCTCTATAGCTATTGCTGTTAATCTCTATAGCTATTGCTGTTAATCTCTATAATTATTGTTGTTTATCTCTATAATTATTGTTGCTCTCTAGGGGAGCGCGTAGTCTAGTTGATAGTGGGTTGATTACTATCATCGGATTACAGCATGTGAGGCTCGAAACCACGTATGGACAAAAAAATTTAGGTTGTGATTACTTGCTTGACATACCAATACCATTCATCCAGTCGACTCAGCTGTAAATGAGTACATGTTATGGGAGAGACAGCAAGGAAGGGAACTGGCCACCCACACCTAGTAGTTGTTGCGGCTTCGTACATTAAGCGTTATCACCATCCCCACCGGCAGGTTGCTGCCATGGAACTTACCTCTTTAATTCTTGTTGTTCATCGTTGCAGCAGTTTCTTTCGTTCGTGGGGGCTTACGTTGGAATATGACTTTTTTGATAATTTAAACGTTGGAGTGTGACTTTTTTGATAATTTACACGTTGGAGTGTGACTTTTTTGATAATTTACACGTTGCAATATGACTTTTGTTCATAATTTACACGTTGGAATATGACTTTTTTTATTACACGTTGGAATATGACTTTTTATAATTTATGCGTTGGAATATGACTTTTTTTGATAATATGCACGTTGGAATATGACTTTATTGAGAATATACACGTTGGAATAGGAATTTCTTGACTGAAATCACATCTTTTAAAGAGATACGATGTGGTCGAAGGCGGAAAACATGATGACTCAAGTTGTGAGACGAGTGGGTACCATCCGAGTGGAACTCGTTGAAATCCCGCATGCTACATGATTTTTCTTCTATATTATATTAGTCATTCATCTCGCTCGCAGTTTACGACATCCCTTTAATTCTGATGTACCCCCAGCAAGTCTCAGTAGTCCACAAGAGGGCCAAATGTCCCACGTTGAGAACCACTGTATCTAAACATTTCAACTAAAGTACAAAGTCGTACGACCAGAGATACACAAAGAAAGATTCAAGGAGGAGACTCAATGAACTCTTATGACGAGACAAGTAGAGTTGGTCTATCAATTATCGGAAACCACTCAAAATGTCGCAAGTTGGCACAAGTTTACCAAAGGAGAGCTTACAAGTCTCCTAGATTTGACAAGCAGGAAGATGGTCCTTAATACAGTTTTTGTTTACGCCGACAATGGGAAGACGGTACCAGAATTAACAAGCAGTCACGTGACGCAAACTTGAAATCTAATGTGCCGGATGTCCTGTCTCCGGGCTCACGAACAGAATTAATTGTCCGTGGGCGCCTACTTGCCATTTATGAAATCCAATATAGCAATTAATCCCGCGGAAACAAACACTGTCATACGGCAGCAAAATGGTACACTTTCTGAATCTGGAAAATCTGTGTCTACCAGAGTCATGAATTACTAGGAGTCAACATACAACTCAAGCGTTCTCTCCGGTAAAACCCAGTATAAAAGTTACAAATATAGTGATTCAAAAAACAACAACAAAAAACCAGAACAGCAGAATATCAGTTGAAAAGTTTCCTTTTTCCACGCCATTGAGAAGTATTGGGGCATATGGTGCTATTTTTATTTGACCAATGGTATAACTATGGATGATGTGGTCAGCATCAGGACAGCTGTCGCCGAATACGTGAAACCAGTTAAATTAATAGACAGAGAGAGTTATGCTAGGATCAAACAAACATGTGAACCTATTTTGGCTTGTACCCACTTCTCCATTGCTTCTTCCGTATTCCTTGTAAAACGTTTTCGTTAGCTGGATGCAATAAAAAATACGAAAAGAGCTGCAACATATTTTACAGCATGGCTGCGATAGTTGCTCATTTAGACTCGACAGCACGTCGAGAAGTATAGAAGATTTGACTCGCCGGCTCGCAAGGAGTGCATCACTGGACCTTCATCACGATTTCCTTAGTCACCCCTTGCGGCATACATGGCAAGCGGCAGTGTTATTTCTCTTTACTCCTCATCCTTGGGTCTCGATAACATACTGGCGTTTATATTGCTAATTGTTGCTACATCCATCAGTGATATTGGTCACATCGTCCTACTGTCTACGCACATTAAGATGGCTGGATTGAATTGTAGAATGTACTGGACATTGAATCTACCATATAACAAACTCAATACATTGTCAGTCTTCTCAATTAGATGTCCATTTGCGCTGATAAATTGTTTGCCTCACTGGTTTAACCTCTCTCTCTCTCTCTCTCTCTCTCTCTCTCTCTTTCTATCAGAACGAGACGCTACTATTCTTGTAGTCGTTCCCAGAAAATGTGTCTTATCTACATAGTTCTGTGTCTCTTCAATAAATTGCAGTACATAAATACTACAATGAGGAAACATAAGATATTCAATGAGGAAACATAAGATATTCAATGAGGAAACATAAGACATTCAATGATGTACATGATATACAATGAGGAAATGTAAGACATTCAACGAGGAAACATAAGATATTCAATGAGGAAACATAACACATTCAATGATGTACATGATATACAATGAGGAAATGTAAGACATTCAACGAGGAAACATAAGATATTCAATGAGGAAACATAAGACATTCAATGATGTACATGATATACAATGAGGAAATGTAAGACATTCAACGAGGAAACAGAAGAAAAACAACAACAAATAAACCGAAGTAAAACATCAACAATGCATCTCTATAATGTCAGTTGTAGACATAACTTAAGAACAAGAGAGAAAGCTTACTACGTGTGAAATAAGATGTCTATAAGAAAAACAGCAAACAGAACAAGAAGAGATTTTGTGAGGAAGGAAGAGATGACGAGCATTGTTGGAACAACTTCTGTGGTCAAGTATATTAAAACAGAGACTTACATGAAAAATAAGTACTCACTGCGCAAGACTGAAATCCAACATGTAAAGCGTGAAACGGGGTAATGAAAGGGGAATAATAAAATAGAGACTGAAATGGTTGGCACTAATGAAATTTATCCCATATTGGCCAGCGGCAAGAGCATATAACAAGAGAATGGAAATTGCAAGATTTAGAGGAAAATCAAGAGCAAAGTGGAGTGAAAGAGTTTAATATTGAGACGTCGTAATATTGGTAGCATATCCTATTCAGGACGTAGCTCTCTACCCAGTATTTTTTGGCTGTAGTGATTTTTTAGGCAATATAAATACGTTCAGTAGTTTGTCAGTGCTTTCTGAATGATCCGGATGCACAGTTGCCTGTGGCGGGGATCGGACTCGGTACCTTGGCAGTCACAGTCGGGCTTTATACCACCCGCCACAGAGCGGGACGTCGTAATATTACGACATATAAAGTGACCAAACACGCCATAGCCCGAAAACCGATCGTCATTTATTACGCGACGCCTTACATCAATAACAACGAAAAGACAATGTTATGTTATGTTATGTCCCTCCAGGGCCATAGGCGGCGCATAGGGCAGAAACCATAGCTTTCCATTTCTGTCTTTGTGTTGCAAGGTCTTTCAATTGTTGCGTGTTGTTTAGGTTCATTGACATGCCTTCTCTATTAATGGTTCTTCGTAGAGTTTCTCTAGGTCTCCCTCTTCCTCTTACTCCAGGTGGCACCCAATATATTGACTGCTGGGGAATTCTTAGGCTGTTCATTTTGAGAACATGGCCGATGTAAGTCCAACGCCTTTGTCTAATGAAGGAAGATATATAGGTTTGTTTGCTTTCTTCTCTTATAGTAGTGTTAGATTTAAAGTCACTCCACTTAACGTTCAGAATGGTACGTAGGCATTTGTTTTCAAAGGAGTCGAGTCTTTTATCTGTGGCTTTTGTGGCTTTCCAACTTTCGCACCCATATGATAGAATAGGGATGATGTTGGAGTTAAATAACTTGAGTTTTGTGGTGTTTCTTAGTGTGTTTGACGTCCATATGTTGCGTAGTTTATTGAAAGCACCCGCTGCAAGGGCAATACGGTGTAAAATTTCTTTTGATGAGTCTCCATCCAATGCTAGATTGAAAAGACAATAGACAGAATAAACTTCACTGTATTTTGTAGAGCGCACAAGGATCTATAGAGCTTTGATTCTCGCGTTGTTGCTATGGTTTTAATGTATTTACGTAAAACACAGGTTTGTATAGCAGTTCCACTCAGACACGACGGACTATCACTAAAATTAGTGGGTAATGAGGTGCACACAAGAAAACATACAAATCATTGCTTAATCACTGTTTAATCATTGCTTAATCACTGTTTAATCATTGCTTAATCATTGTTTAATCATTGCTTAATCACTGTTTAATCACTGCTTAATCATTGTTTAATCATTGCTTAATCACTGCTATCAAGCTAACATGATATCGCTAATAAAGCTAAGGGCGGTATTGTTAATAAAGCAAAAAATAGAATTGCTAACACAGGCAAAAACCACAAATTAATAAGGTGAAATACTTCATTATTAACGAAGTTAATGATACAATTGTGAAGAAAGAGAAAAGCGAAAATTAACAAAATGAAGGTCAACATTGTTAAAATGAAAGACAGCAGTGCTAAAATAGTGGAAGACATCATTGTTAATAATGTGAATGACATCATCATCATCAAGTGACATATTATTTCCAGAACATAGTCTTTCCTATGGATCTCTTGAATTCTCCGCGGTCTTGAGCAAGTTGCCCTGCATCTTCCAGTGACATGCGCAGGCATTCTTGAATGTCTTTTGTCCAACGGCGTCTTGTTCGGCCTTTGCCCCTGTTGCCTTCTATCATCCCCTCCATTAACACTCTCTCTATGTCATCGTGTCTCTTAATATGACCGAAAAAAACTAGCTTTTTCGTTAATATAGTGATCAGAAGCCAGCCTTCCTGGACGTTAATTATTCGTAACACTTCCTGGTTTGTTTTCTTCGCTGTCCATGGTGTTCTCAAAACTCTTCTATAACACATTAATTCAAATGATGATATTCTCTTGGCCACTGTTTTATTTAGTGTCCATGCTTCACATCCATATGTCGCCACAGGAAATACACATGTTCGTAGTAAACACAATTTGGTTCTTATGTTAGTACCTTGCCATAGTTTCTTTATTTGTTTTAATTTTGCCAGCGCCATTACCGTTATTCTCTTGATCTCAACTGCGCGGTCCCCCGCATTGTTTATATTAGTTCCTAAATAATCAAAGTGTGTCACTTCTTCCAAATTGCAGTTCTCAATATTAATTTTGGGTCTTGATTTAGTTTTGTCAGTTGCCATTATTTTTGTCTTTTTTATATTTAAGAACAAGTTTTGCTGTTCGCTGAACTTTTGGGTTGACTTAATTATATTCAGTAGGTCGTGTTCGTTTGTTGTTAATAGCACTGTGTTGTCTGCATATCTAATTTCTGGTATCTGCAGCCCTCCTATATTTATGGGTCTGAAATAAGGCTTCATTGTTTCTTGTCTCATGTTTCTCATTATATTTTCCGCATAGATGTTGAACAAGTATGGAGACAAGGTACAGCCTTGTCTTACTCCTTTCTGTACATTGAACCACTCCGATCTTGCACCTTCAACTTTTACCGCTGCTTCTTGATCTTTATACAGCTCTGCTATTAGTCATGTAATGTGTTTTGGGAAACCCATATCGTTCATTATTTCCCAAAATTAATGGTGATTGACAACAGTCGAATGCTTTGGTGTAGTCTATGAAGCATGCATGTAATTCTATGTTATACTCTCTACATTTCTATATGATCATCCTCATGTTAAATATATGATCTCTCGTGCCTCTACCAGTTCTGAAACCTGCTTGCGCTTCGTGGATCTCATCCTCCATCTTGTTATGTATTCTTTTCATTATAATGTGCAGAAGTATTTTACTGGCTTGGCTGATCAAGACGATTGTTCTATAATTTGAACATATTTGCATATCACCGCTTTTGGGTATTGGTATGTATACTGAACGTTTCCAGTCCCTTGGCCAAGTTTATGTTCTCCAGATCTTATTGCATAGCTGATAAAATATGTTTACGCTGCTTTCGCCCCCGGCTTGAATCATTTCAGCTCTTATGTCGTCACAACCTGCTGCTTTTCCTCTCTTCAAACTGTGGATTGCTGATCTAATTTCATCTATTGTAAGCTCTGGTTTTTGTGTATTTCTGTCTGTGTTTATTTGGCTCTCTGGGTCATTTTGGGGTGGCTCAATGTACATTTCTTTACAGTATTCTTTCCACCTTTCTAAAATATCGCATTGCTCTGTAAGGGTGTTTCCTGATTTGTCTTTGATGACTCGCATATATGCTTTATATGTTTTGCTCTTTATGGTATCTGCTGCGAGAAACATGTCTTTCATTTTCCCTCCAAGTGAATGACATCAGTGTTAAAATAGTGAAATATATCATTGTTAACAAAGTGAAAGACACAGCTGCTATCAAACTAGAAGCCAGCATTGTTAGCAGAGTGAAAGACAGTATTGTTAACATTTAATTGCCCATACATCACATCCTGTTCGTGAGGTCTTATTTACAAAGTGGATTTTTCAGACATTAAAAATCCCTCTGGATTATCGCTTGAGCTGCAGACATACGAGTTCTGTTTGATACTCGTGGCAGACTATGTCTGCTTCGTTCTGAGGGACAGAGTAGGTATTGAATAATCAGAGTACAATAAAGACAATCCTCTAGGCCTACTCAGTCAACGCATCCAACATAAATTAATTACAGACAGGAATGAATAAAAATTAGTGATGTGCCAAATACGACCCACAGGCCTAGTCTGGCCCTTTGAGGCAATTTTTTCCAAGCTAGGATAATATAAAATTACTATTTGCGATGTCACAGAGCTCAGGAAAGATTAATTACAGATTCCTCATAACTTGGGAAACACTAATTTAAGGATGAGTCACAGAGTTTAAGAAATACTAGTTTAAGGATGAGTCACAGAGTTTAAGAAACACTAATTTAAGGATTAGTCACAGAGTTTAAGAAACACTAATTTAAGGATGAGTCACAGAGTTTAACGAACACTAATTTAAGGATGAGTCACAGAGTTTAAGAAACACTAATTTAAGGATGAGTCACAGAGTTTGAGAAACACTAATTTAAGGATGAGTCACAGAGTTTAAGGAACACTAATTTAAGGATGAGTCACAGAGTTTAAGAAACACTAATTTAAGGATGAGTCACAGAGTTTAAGAAACACTAATTTAAGGATGAGTCACAGAGTTTAAGAAATACTAGTTTAAGGATGAATCACACCGAGTTTAAGAAACATTAATTTAAGGATTAGTCACAGAGTTTAAGAAACACTAATTTAAGGATGAGTCACAGAGTTTAAGAAACACTAATTTAAGGATGAGTCACAGAGTTTAATCAACACTAATTTAAGGATGAGTCACAGAGTTTAAGAAACACTAATTTAAGGATGAGTCACAGAGTTTAAGGAACACTAATTTAAGGATGAGTCACAGAGTTTAAGGAACACTAATTTAAGGATGAGTCACAGAGTTTGAGAAACACTAATTTAAGGATGAGTCACAGAGTTTGAGAAACACTAATTTAAGGATGAGTGACAGAGTTTGAGAAACACTAATTTAAGGATAGGTCACAGCGTTTAAGAAAAACTAATTTAAGGATGCAGAAGAGCTCAGAAAACACTAATTAAAGATGTCCTACAGCTCTGGACACACTAAAGATGTCACAGAGCTCAGTAAACATTATATAAAGATGTCACAGAGATCAGTAAACATTATGTAAAGATGTCACAGAGCTCAGTAAACATTATGTAAAGATGTCACAGAACTCAGTAAACATTATGTAAAGATGTCACAAAGATCAGTAAACATTATGTAAAGATGTCACAGAACTCAGTAAACATTATGTAAAGATGTCACAGAACTCAGTAAACATTATGTAAAGATGTCACAGAGCTCAGTAAACATTATGTAAAGATGTCACAAAGATCAGTAAACATTATGTAAAGATGTCACAGAACTCAGTAAACATTATGTAAAGATGTCACAGAACTCAGTAAACATTATGTAAAGATGTCACAGAGCTCAGTAAACATTATGTAAAGATGTCACAAAGATCAGTAAACATTATGTAAAGATGTCACAGAACTCAGTAAACATTATGTAAAGATGTCACAGAACTCAGTAAACATTATGTAAAGATGTCACAGAGCTCAGTAAACATTATGTAAAGATGTCACAAAGATCAGTAAACATTATGTAAAGATGTCACAAAGATCAGTAACCATTATGTAAAGATGTCACAGAACTCAGTAAACATTATGTAAAGATGCCACAGAACTCAGTAAACATTATGTAAAGTTGTCACAGAGCTCAGTAAACATTATGTAAAGATGTCACAAAGATCAGTAAACATTATGTAAAGATGTCACAGAACTCAGTAAACATTATGTAAAGATGTCACAGAACTCAGTAAACATTATGTAAAGATGTCACAGAGCTCAGTAAACATTATGTAAAGATGTCACAAAGATCAGTAAACATTATGTAAAGATGTCACAAAGATCAGTAAACATTATGTAAAGATGTCACAGAACTCAGTAAACATTATGTAAAGATGTCACAGAACTCAGTAAACATTATGTAAAGATGTCACAGAACTCAGTAAACATTATGTAAAGATGTCACAGAGCTCAGTAAACATTATGTAAAGATGTCACAAAGATCAGTAAACATTATGTAAAGATGTCACAAAGATCAGTAAACATTATGTAAAGATGTCACAGAGCTCAGTAAACATTATGTAAAGATGTCACAAAGATCAGTAAACATTATGTAAAGATGTCACAGAGCTCAGTAAACATTATGTAAAGATGTCACAGAGCTCAGTAAACATTATGTAAAGATGTCACAGAGCTCAGTAAACATTATGTAAAGATGTCACAGAGCTCAGTAAACATTATGTAAAGATGTCACAGAGCTCAGTAAACATTATGTAAAGATGTCACAGAGCTCAGTAAACATTATGTAAAGATGTCACAAAGATCAGGAAACACTTATTGAAGATGTCACAGTCTTCCCAGCAATATAATGCCATTTAATGGCATTGGGTCAAAGGGCATGAGCCCATAGACTGCTGGATCTGATCAGCAACCAACCAACCAAGATGTCACAGAGCTCAGAAAACATTCACTGAAGATGTCACAGAGCTCAGGAAACATTAACTGAAGATGTCACAGAGCTCAGAAAACATTCACTGAAGATGTCACAGAGCTCAGGAAACATTAATTGAAGATGTCACAGAGCTCAGAAAACATTCACTGAAGATGTCACAGAGCTCAGGAAACATTAATTGAAGATGTCACAGAGCTCAGGAAACATTATTAAAGATGCAAAGAACTAAAACAAAGAGCTAAAATACTCTATCCGGTCCATAAAAGTTTTACCACACTTAATATATGACCATGTTATATATAAGTTACTATCTTCAGGATAAGACGCGTCACCACTACCTGCATATATGATCATACTATATAGACGTGTGTATTAGCTTCATGATATGAGAGTTGCCACTACTTCCCGTATAAAAATATAGAATACCATCAGTGCTAAGAAATTAGCAAAAAATGTTTGTTCGTCCATTACAAGTTACCATTTGTTATACCCACTTGTGTTCGCCCATGTGTTGCCGGGGCCCAAAAGGGGAGCAACGAATAGCTGCACTGTTTACCTTCCATGAATGTCGTAAGAGGCGACTAAGGAAGTTATGGGATGGAGCTGGCTATCCCATCCCATATAGGGTCAGTGACCCAAATCCATGCTGAAGTCGGATGTGTCCGACCGAAAGGCGGAGATATCACAGCAATGCTGTAAACCATGACACAGCGCATTCCGGTCTCCGGACTACATCTTGCTACTCTGCATGATTTTGAGAACGAACGCAGAAGAAGAAGAAGAAAAAGATACCCACTTGTGTTAAATTCAGTTATGCCCTTGATTATGAGTTCGCAGATGTCTAGTAAGCGTTATTCTGGCTGCACATTTCCTTGGACAATGCGTTTATGGTATGACCACAGTATATGGTTTTTAGTCAACCCAGCAAATAATATATTCTCTCCGATGTTGGACTGCTGCATTTTCTCCTCTTTAACAAGATCTACTGTTTTGACTGTAGAGCGCCATGTAGCTCTATTTTGTTGCAAGCTCTTTCCGTGTATCTTCACCTATTTCAAAGGTTTTCAGGGATATCTTTAACAATTCCCTGTAGTACGATTTTGTTCACCTTGAGATCGTATGCCCTTTTGCAACTCATCATTGGGAAGTATCTTTGGTGAATGATGATCCACCGGATGATTTTCCAACGAATCTGTGTCTTCATCAGTATAGTGTCCATGTTATGGATGCCAGAGCTATCAAAGCCTTTGATATCCGGAGTCTTGTCTTGCCATCTGATGCTCATAACTTTTCTGAAACAAGTCATGTGAAAGTGATTGAGCTTCCTCAAATGTGGCCTATAAACAGTTCATGTTTCAACAGCGTATAAGAGCACTGGAAGTACCAGTCCTTTCAGCTCAACCTGTAGTGTCAAGATCAGTGTCTTGCGACAAATATGACAATATGGTTCAAATTATTTTTTCCACAAGAAACCTCACAAGTGAAGAAACCTTACCAGCGAAGAAACCCCACAAGCGATGAAATCTCACAAAAGTAGAAACCTCACAAGCGAAGAAACCTCACAAGCGAAAAAACCTCACAAGCACAGAAATCTCACAAGCGAAGAGACCTCACAAGCGAAGTTACAAAATTGTTTGCTATCCCCTATTCATTCCCTACCCCATCCAAGTCGTATCTACGGACTTGGCTTTATAGTAATGCAAACTTAGATAAACAGGTTACTGGGAATGCCTAAATATGAACAAATTTAGATGAAAAGGTGAATAAAAAACAAGCAATAAAACAAAACAGGACAATTCTCTACGTTGCGGTCCTATTGGGACCTTTTTCAAGAAACACAGAAAACACCAAACCGTAAATATATGAACCACTTGATCCTGTCTCTCTTACCGAAGAAACAATGTCAAGTGAAAATATGCAGAGCGTGTCTAATAAATATCGCAATCAGTTTTATATTATAATGATGGAGATGATACACTAAACATGTGTTAGAACATGGAAGTTCCGCCCGAGAAGTCTCTCCGCCCACACTAGATTGAGTATATTATCGCAAACAGGAGTATTACACACCAGGGACGCAAAATATTCTTGTAGAAATCCATGCAGCAGTGAGAGAACTTGACACAGACGGAATAACATAACTTCTGAACCAGGTATGCAACACGGTAGAGATACGAACAAACATAAAATGTCAAGTACATTAGAGTTCGATTCCTATTATACATCAATCATATATGGTTTGTGTTGGTACTCATTTAAAAACCGTCATTATGATGAAGTGTCATTCCCACATCGACCGTTAGATACAACGGACCTCCAACATTCCACGTGTCTTGCCTTGGTGGTAAAAAGTAAAGTAACCCATAGCGTTTATTAATGCCGTAGGGGTGTGAGATGTTAGCGATCTCACATTTCACAGGCTCTGCAAATGAGGGCGGTAGCCATCTCCTCTCCCTCGCAGTCTTTACTTCCCGGATTAATCCGGTACCCATTTAAGGCTGGGTCGACCTGGGAGCCGTTGCGATCTGAAAACATTTCCGCCTCAACTGGGGAATGAACCCAGGACCACTCATATGCGAAGCCAGTGCGCTAACCCTTGGTGGTGCACTCTGACAAATTTTATCTCCTATTTGTATCTCTGCCTACCTCCTTCTTTTTCATATCTGTGTATGCCTCTAGCTGCGCAGGTCAACTCGTCCAGAATCGCGGAGTGCAGAATCGAAGAGAATCCATAAGGTAGACCACGTTTTAGAAAGAATATGTCATATATATATATATATATATATATATCATCATCATGCGGAAGGTCTGTGAGTCTCCCGATTGGCATACTAGACTAACAATTATGTAACGTGAACTCTCATTAGATGACATGCTAATACATTGATGTGTTCCTCTTTATTGATGCATCAATGCTAACATTTCATCTGTATAATTACTCCGATGTTTCCCTTTGTAGTGTAATATTCAGAGGAGTCAGCATTGCAAATGACACTGGGAGAATCATGTGAACTTTTGTTCTGACCATGGTTAAATGCCAATGAGTGCGTGGTGCCACAGCTGTAAACAGGTGACATATTTGGTGCGGTGATAAACAATTTTGAGTGTGACGTGATACTTTCCTGGATGTGCTCAGAATCAAGCAAATACGTTAGCTCTGTTTAATTGGAGCAGCAAAAGTTGCACGAACAAATGACTACAATTGACGATAACTCTTGATCCATGACTAGAATAAAGGGATTTGATTTGAAATGTGGTGTCGCTAGAAATGAGCTGTTTCGTGGGAAGGAAAGAATGATGGTCTATCAACTGCGTACTAGGACCGCCAATCAACGTGTAATTTCGGCTACACTCAAGGAAAGATCTGAGCACCTATGGAAGTGTCCAGAGTGCAGTGACGATGATCCAACAATTAACTAACTAATTGGAGAACCACGTCAGATGACGGGAAAAGTATAAATGGTCGCCCCATCCGTCATAGACCATGACACAGAGCTAAATTGTAATGGACAACTGTGACAGGAATTGATGCCTGACATGGGGACTAAACTATGACCCCAACTACTCTGCTAGCCGTAGCAAGGTAGACATACCAAAAACTCTAGAATTTACTCTCTAAGTAGGATACTTCTTCTCAAAGTCGTGCAGGCGCTGAGAGTTCATCGTCTATCTGGGTTTGAAATAATCGAGATCTTTCAGCAGTAAATACCTCTGTACAGAAAGAAACCAAGCCTTCGTTCGTTAGGTTTTTTTAAATTATTTACGTGATTCTCGTTAATAACTATTTATATTCTTGGAGTCACATGTCAAAAATAGTCAAAGCTAATCAACGAAATGCGCAGAAATAATTATTAAAAATTCAGCATTTCAGGAAATGTTTACTTTCTATACACAGGTCTTTACAGAAACTCGATCATTGAAATAATGCTGCGGGGAAAAAATTCAAAAGGAGAATTTGAAGTAATAGCTAATCTCTCGTAAATCTTGGTGATCGAAGCAATGACAACAATCTCTCTCTCTCTCTATATATATATATATATATTATATATATATAACAAATCGACATGGCTACACAAAAATGGATTAACTGAAACATCTAATATATATGTTCAAGGAAGCCTAATTGCTCCGGGGATGCCGCAGAGAATTAACTAGAACCTTTTCTATTAAGAGCCAGATAATTGACTGTTCATCAGAAACCCTTCACATCAATTATACACCCCCTCGGTGCTACCTCACCCTGTGTTCTCTGTCAGAAACAATTGGATAGACAATTGCACAACAATCACGCTGCCAGATAATTCATCATTTATATATTCCATTTTGTTATTCATCATCTAAACACTCAATTATTCAAAGTCCATAATTGATGCATTCTATCACTTATAAAGTTCATCTATAGAATAAATATATCTAGTCTACTTTAAATACAATTATCATTTATATATTTAAAACATTCTTCTTCTTCTTTCTGTCCTCATGTACCTTTCGGTGTTGAGGGGAGAGTAAGTGTACGGTCTTTTGCCCTTCTATTTGCCTCTTCTGCTGTTTATTTCCGAGTGTCTCTAATACACTATCTATCCACCTTTTACGAGGGCGTCCAATAGGTCGCCTGTTTTCGTATCGTTTGTTAAATGTTTTTTGGATAATACTTTGCTCTTTCTGTCTGGTTATGTGGCCGTACCATTTAATTTGTTGTTTCATTTAAAACATTAAAAATATTTATCCTTTATAAGTTCTTCATGAATACAGTTGATACTTATACAGTACATCACGTTTATATAGTTAAAATATATAATCCATTGTTTATAAAGATCATAATTTATACAGTTCATCGTGTATACTGTTCTTCTTCTTCTTCTGCGACCAATGACTATTTATTCAGGACGATATCGGCTATCTAAAAAGCAGCTTGTTTTATGTCACTGAAGGTTCCTGATAGCTACACAGCTTCTGAGATCAACTGCACTCTGCACCCAGTCCGATATCGGTCATCGGAAACAAGATCTTATACTACCCGACTGCTCGTCACTGAGATAGGTTTGTGTGTGACGTGATAATTATCTGGACATGCCCAGAATCAAACAACAACAATTAGCCACTTCAGTTATTTAATTAGTAACTTGAGTTATAGTATAATTAGTCACTTCAGTTATAATTTAATTAGTAACTTGAGTTATAGTATAATTAGTCACTTCAGTTATAATTTAATTAGTAACTTGAGTTATAGTATAATTAATCACTTCAGTTATAATTTAATTAGTAACTTGAGTTATAGTATAATTAGTCACTTCAGTTATAATTTAATTAGTAACTTGAGTTATAGTATAATTAGTCACTTCAGTTATAATTTAATTAGTAATTTGAGTTATAGTTTAATTAGTAACTTCAGTTATAATTTAATTAGTAACTTGAGTTATAGTATAATTAGTCACTTCAGTTATAATTTAATTAGTAATATGAGTTATAGTTTAATTAGTAACTTCAGTTATAATTTAATTAGTAACTTCAGTTATAGAATAGCTAGTGATACTTTTTTCCACATATACATGCATACATATATATAATAACTATACGCATATCTATACGCGCAACTGATATCTTGTTTGCTTTGTTTGTTTCTATCCTAGGTTTTATGAGCAATATAGTTCTTGATTACTTTTGTGCAATGAGGTTTCTCCAGAACTCTATCGCATACCCAAAAGACCACAAGTCTCATCAGTGTGAAATCCCCTGATAAAATCCCCTAATTAAACTATAACTCAAGTTACTAATTAAATAACTGAAGTGACTAATTAAAGTATAACTCAAGTTACTTATTAAATTATAACTGAAGCGACTAATTGTTGTTGTTTGTCGGTCGATAACGAAAACCATTCAACAGGGATGATGATGAAGATGATGATGTTTGCGGTGTATCTAACTGTGATTAATGAATCCTGGAATTTTGAACCGCACTATGATTATTGTGGGAGGAGTCTGCGGGACATTGATCAGCACTTCCATTCTTCTAGCAGGTTTTTGTTGTGTAGCTGCGTGTCGGATGTTCTCTGCAGCTACTGAACCACTCTTAATTCGTCGACGCAGTCAGGTCTGTCTTGTGCAAGACTCTCTAATGAATTTGTCTCATCGTTCAAGTGATTCAATGATGTCTTAAGAGTATCTTTAGAATTATTCTTCTGTCCTTTGACCTAGCAGGAAATCTGGCCATATATAGCAGCTTTGCAGACGAAGACATTTCATTCGGACCATATGTCCTAATTAGCATGTATGACCTACATACCTAAAATGACTAACTAAATTATAATTCAAGTGACTAATTAAACAATAAGTGAAGTGACTAATTAAACAATAAGTGAAGTGACTAATTAAACAATAAGTGAAGTGACTAATTAAACAATAAGTGAAGTGACTAATTAAACAATAAGTGAAGTGACTAATTAAACAATAAGTGAAGTGACTAATTAAACAATAAGTGAAGTGACTAATTAAACCATAATTGAAGTGACTAATTAAACAATAAGTGAAGTGACCAAATCAACTATAATTAAAGTGTTTGATTAAACTTTAACTGAAGAGACTCATTAAACTATAATTTTGTGCGTCACTAGCTAAACTATAACTGTGTGCGTCACTAGCTAAACTATAACCATGTACGCCACAAATATATACTTTAACTAATAGCTAAAGTATAACTGTGGTCAATAGCCAAGATATAACTGACGGCACTGGATACACCATAACTGACGCCAGTAACTAACTATAACAAACGACATTGACTTATTTATAACTGACCTGTGATTAAATTATGATCTATGCATATATTATAATTTTTGTCACTAACTAAACTATAACTGATGTCACGTTACAGAATACATTTTATCACTAACCAGAATATAAATGAAGTTACTAGCTAAACTATAACTGACGCCACGTTACTGTATACATTTTATTATTAACCAGACTATAAATGAAGTTACTAGCTAAACTATAATCGTAGTCACGAACAGGTGTCATCAGTCAAACTAATTGACGTAACTGTATAATTGTATGTGTGTGTATTTATTCTCAAACTCTCATTGAATGAATCGTGTAGCAGGATGTTCTTACTGCTAGATTTCCAACAGGAAGTATTCCAGAACAGGAAATGCACCGTGTCCCCGTTTTATTTGCGCCAATGGAGCAATGCACCCGACTTCGGTGTACTAGCTAAATTATAACTGGCATTGCTGGCTAAATTATATAAGACGTCACTAGTTAAACGATAACTGAAGTCATTACCTAAACTCTAACGGGTGTCACTAGCTCAACTATAAGTGACGTCTGACGTCACTAGGTCAATTATAACTAACGACCGACGTCATTAATTGAACTATAACTGACGTGAAACTAACCTTCTTGTATGCCAAATAAGCTTGCTGATGTTATTGATTACTAAGTACTCATTCCAATTCAGGTAACAACATCAATATAATATATCAAAACTAGAGGAGCAGATACTCAACTTTATTGACATAGTCCTTGAGGTGAGTGCGAGTACGTCAAGCGGACGATGAACATCGGACCACTCACGTGTGCGCACTCTTCACGTGCTGGCGAAGGTTTATTTTGTAATGAGAAGCTAGTAGAGGAACAAGATGCACTTATTGGCGGGAACTTGTGTACCGTGTCTTCCAGTGCTGATTGAGTATGGACATCATCAGACGAGAGAAACATGTCTCGGAATAGGCATGAGACAGTACATATGCAAAACAACAGATCATAATGATGCTAGAAGGAGCATGCAAACATGCATAATTTTCAGACAGAAAAGAAATAGGAAACCTATACAAGCCCTTATAAATTGTAGAAATAAAATATGCGAAAACGTAGACATACAGACAAATGAATAAGCAGACATGAAAATAGACAGACAGACAAGCAAATAGACAGACATAAAATAAAATAAATGGACGGGCAAGTAATTAGAATGACAGACACTTCTTCTGCTTCTGCGCTCGTTCTCAAACTCCTGCAGATTAGCAGGATGTAGTCCGGAGAA
This sequence comes from Meghimatium bilineatum, assembly GCA_034231615.1. NCBI lineage: Eukaryota > Metazoa > Mollusca > Gastropoda > Stylommatophora > Philomycidae > Meghimatium > Meghimatium bilineatum. The sequence goes on from CM067322.1 coordinate 25,390,269, forward strand.
CGAAATGCATTGTTTCATGGTTTACAGCATTGCTGCGCTGTCTGCGCCTTTTAGCCTGACACATCCGGCTTCAGCATGGCTTTGGGTCCACTAACCCTATATGGGATGTGACAGCCAACTCCATCCCATAACCTCCTTAGTCGCCTCTTACGACATGCATGGAAGGCAAACAGTGTTGCTATTCTTTGCTCCCCTTTCGGGCCACGGCAACACACGGGAGGAGACACGAAATTAGACAGAATTCTTGTTCAGTGTTCATTCTCAAAATTCCACTGGATCTATCTTGCATCAGGACAATGGTTCTACTAGATTTCCAGCAAAATGTAGCCCAGAGGATGGAAATGCGTTGTGTCGCCGTTTTATTTGCGCATACGGCCCGACACATCCGTCTTCGACGGAGACAGACTTAAACTTCAAGACAATAGACTTGAGGGTGGAATTGGTAGGGGGGGGATCTGTATATAAAATATGTCAGTAATTTTATCAAAATTTGTTGAGACTGTTAGTTGGGTACATTGCCAGAACGTCACTGTTCACCGAATGATAATTTTACCTAAAAGAGCAAATCCGCAAACTAAATCGTGGGAGATTTACAATGACTTAAAATAAACCAACTTTTATCGTGACGTGACAAACCTCATAGCGTATGCTTGTATCTAGAGACGTATGCTACAGTTCAAGACATGCAGACATTATGTCAAACGTATTATGTTTTGTTGAGGTGAGCACCCTCTAATTAATAAATTCCTTCCTGGTTGGAAGGGCACCCACATATCATTACTGGCTTATCAAACGTTGATAGTGTTTATTTTCTATGATAGGGTATTCGTAGCCCAGACCATATAGCATATATGATTTGTCAGCGCTTGTTATTAACCTCAACATATGAGAAGAAATGCTTACAGCAATGGTTGATATTTCATGTCAGCTTGAAAAATCATAGCTTTTCTGCATACAACAATATTCCGTGATCTTGGCTTTTCTACACACAACAATATTCCGAGATCTTGACTCTATATACATACAACATTCCGGAATTTTGAATCTGTTTTCTTAATACAACAATATTCCGGTATCCTGGCTGTTTTCTGCTTACAACAGCATTCTGAGAACTTGACTCTGTTTTGAGAATAAAATAATTTTTTTCAACGCGCAATTATTATTTCTACTTGTAACCAACACATCAGTGCAGGATTTTCTTTTTTATTACCCTCTCCCCCTAAAAATATTATAGACGTAATTAATCAGAAAGGAAGCATCAATTAATTCATAACAGGAGAGGAAAAGGATTAAAAAAATGACATCGAAAAATTGCTAACTCAATTTATGGACAGCCCCCACATTCTCTAGTTTGATCATTTGTTTGTTTATTTATTTACGTGCTGATTCAAAAATTGGTTTATACAAGAGAAGCTGATGGCTGCTTCACACGATCATGAGATGATTGATTCGCTGAATGGATGTCTAATCTTAAGTGATCAACTTATCGCTTACGTGGGATTGTTTACCCAATTCCAATATATTTATCTTAATTACTATTTGAACATAATGAACTTAACTCGCTCGCTCAACTGTAGAAATTGTGCAATTAGCAATATCAAATATGTCTTATTAGAGTGTATAGGACTACATCAAGCTAGATAAAACATCTCCTAAAACAGGACCTCTAAACAAAATACTGCGTATGGAAGAAGCAGGGCCGTATGTATGTCCTCAGAGAGAAAAGGGATGGGGTTAGATAAATATTAACAAGAAATATTTCGTTGGTCTATCATTGTACGTTTCCCTCGTTTTCATGAGAAATATGATGCCATTTCTTTCAAAAATCGTTAGGGGAAGAGTTGAACTTTCACCCGTATCTACGGGCTTATATGGAAGTCTATGTCGACTGCAGAAAACCTGCTTATTTGAAAGACAGTCATGTAATATAATGCGTTGTTTAGTTAGCAGGCTATGTTTTCAGTTACATAATTTATCTTCCGTAGCCGGATTATTTTGTGAAAATTTGTGTTATTGTTGGTGGCTGTTTTTAAAACGCGATAACGTTTTTGTTATTAGAGATATTTAAATAATATGTGTACATATAAATAAAGAATTGAATTATGTAAATATTGAAGTAAGTTTTGTTTGTGTGTGATATACGAGCCATGTGAGAAAGTGGTAAAGACGTTTTCTCACACACACAAAAACAAATAACAAAGGGGAAAAAAATATAAATATATATTTAAAAATTCTTACTTATTTTTGTTGTTGAATTTCCTGGAGTGGCAGCACTGTGATACAGACTTAATTCTACAGTCTATCTGTTCTATTGTAAAATTATCATTTCATTGGGGAAAATGAATAAACATTATAGATTTGTCGTAAAATCGTTTACTGAATCTAGAACTAGTTCAAAATTGAATTGCTCAAAAACAGTTGATGTTTGGCTTCAAAATATAGAAACCAGCGTGACATTCTGTATATTCGAGTGTGAAAGCTAACTACTCGGTACCTCACAAGAATTCATCATCCTAATCACAATCCATTATTATTTTACTGGAAATACGATAAAACAAAAGTCTATAAAAAGCCAATTCACTTTCATGGCGCTGCACCGGTTTAAAAATGTCGACAGATGTCGGAATTTCGATATTTCAAGGACATACGATGCTGCCATCATCACTAAAATAACAGGGATAGGAAGTCAAATAGAATAGCTAGCCAAATTTCTCTAATCTGTTAACCAAAATTTTAAATATTTGGCTTCTTTTATTGATTACAGTGTGAATAGCAACGTGGTTTTATGGGCGAGTACTGTCTTATACAGTGTCTTATAGTGTGTATTGTCGAACGCACTGGACATCAGCGCGCTTAAGGTTAGGAGAAGTTTTTCTTGCCGCAAAGAATATATAACGATATAACCTAAATTTATAGCGAAAAGTCATAAGAAGGATTAATTCCAAGGAACTCAGTTGTTAGCTGATAGTTTCTGATTGTTTTCATGGGTTTCTGGAGGTTCTTATTTTTTTTAAATTTCAAATTTTGTAGTATTTTTAGATTTTACATTGTTTTATGGTTATTTTTTGTTTATTTTTCTAGATGTTTCTTGTTGGTTGTTTATATTTTGTTGTTTATTTTTTCCTAGTTCTTTTCGTTTTCTTCCCTTTTTTCCACATAATTAGCTGTCCGTGTTGTGTTGTATCTAGTTATTGTTCTCTAAGGGGTGTTAGAACCTGTCTGGACTTGTTCAGTGACTTCACTGACCTTAGTGCTGTTATAAAACATGTAGGAATTGCTGATTCGTTGACAGCGAGGTGAACATTCCCCGAAATGGAACTATTTTTTGGAGTGGTTTTACTTCATAGGATATCACTACGCCAGCTAAGAATATATACAGAACACATTTTCTAAAATAGTCATTAATAGAAACGGACACGCTGGGGGAATATCTTTATTAAACAAGTCACTCTACTATAAGAAACGGGGTTAAGCTAGATTTCTCAGTATTAAAAATCACACAGAATACGTTACAGAAAAAAAATACATCCACACTTCACAACAAGACTTATTACATCCACACTTCACAACAAGACTTATTACATCCACACTTCACAACAAGACTTATTACATCCACACTTCACAACAAGACTTATTACATCCACACTTCACAACAAGACTTATTACATCCACACTTCACAACAAGACTTATTACATCCACACTTCACAACAAGACTTATTACATCCACACTTCACAACAAGACTTATTACATCCACACTTCACAACAAGACTTATTACATCCACACTTCACAACAAGACTTATTACACGCACACTTCACAACAAGACTTATTACATGCACACTTCACAACAAGACTTATTACATCCACACTTCACAACAAGACTTATTACATGCACACTTCACAACAAGATTTATTACATCCACACTTCACAACAAGACTTATTATAACTTGTGTTCGCGAGTACCCTGAACGTTTTATGGTAGAATCATATTATCTGCTACTAATTAAATTCACCATTCATGACATTTGATTAGAAACACTTACCTCGATAATCTGTGTTTCTTTCGTTACATAGACTTTCTAATAAATGTATTTATATGTTGACTTATGTTTCCATATAAATTTGTTAATGTGTTGACTAGAATAGTATGGACAGGTTACATACTATACTTTATAAGACTATATACTATATTATAACATATATGGACAGGTTACAGTCTAGCAGAGTGCACCACCAAGACAAGAGACAGGAGATGTTGGAGATACGTTGCAGCCAACCTTCGTTGCGGAGACGGCACTTAATGATGATGATGAATGTGTTGACTTGTTATGTCTCTATATACATTTGTATTTGTTTACTTGTTATTTTTCCAAATAGATTAATTATCTGTTGATTTGTTATGTTCCTATAAATATTTACGCTGTTGATTTGTTCTGTTTCTATAAATATTTACGCTGTTGATTTGTTATGTTCCTATAAATATTTACGCAGTTTATTTGTTATGTTCCTATAAATATTTACGCTGTTGATTTGTTATGTCCCTATAAATATTTACGCTGTTGATTTGTTATGTTACTATAAATATTTACGCTGTTTATTTGTTATGTTCCTATAAATATTTATGCTTCTTGAAGTACATAGGCAGAATCTAATCCCTGATGGAAAGCATCTACACCCCTGTTGAAAAAGTGTCAACTTTATTATACTTGCTCTGTTGTTTTCCTTTTTAATCTATCCTCTGCTTTCTCCACTTTTTCTTTCTCTCATCTCCCTTGCAATATTTTTCCTCCTCTCTTATATTATGGACTGTTTGTAATATTGATTTCTTGCTGTTTTTTCGTGTCCTAATGAGGACATTTTAATCGAAACGTCGTTTATTTCTGTTGATGCTGTTAGTGTGTTTTGTATTTTGCTGCAACACTCCTTACGTATCTTTTTTCCCCTCCAAATGTCGTTGGGCCATCTACATCGCCCATATACTAGTCGAACGTCTTCCAAAGAGACTATTTTATGTCGAACTATGTGCAGGTAAGCGTTCAAGCGGAGACCAGAAGAAAGGCTTTAAAGACTACACGAAGACATCTTTCACGCACTGCAGGATTGACCCAAGCTTTTGGGAAATTATAGATCTTGACCATCTAGCCTGGAAAAGTGAGATCAGAGCGAGTATTAAAAGCTTTGGACAGGGTAGAATATTACAGATGATTGAAAAGAAATTATAATGAATAGATAGATCTGACTCAAGATCTTAAACTCATCTCAAGATCTACTACATTACTGCTGACATTTGCAACAAGTCTTTCAGAGTTCCGATTTTACTCAACAGCCATATGAGGACTCCTATCGAAGCCATATGGACTCATATCGAAACTCATCAGCCATATGAGGACTCATATCGAAAGGACTCATATCGAAACTCATCAGCCATATAAGGACTCCTTAAATATCACACCAAACTTAACCCTTCTAAATATCATGCTCAACTTCGCTTGAGAAGAAGAAATCATTATCTATATATATTATATATATTATAGTATCCATGATATAAGCATGCTGTTCTTATATATATATATATATATATATATATATATATATATATATATATATATATATATATATATATATATATATATATATATATATATATATATATATATATACATATATATATATATATATATATATATATATATATATATATATATATATATATATATACGGTATATATATATAAATCCATAACAAATCAATACATAGATCAACTTATATACAATTGAAATAGAACAACGAAATCAAACATTAAAAAATGTATATAGAAACATAACATAACACATATATATATATATATATATATTCATTCATTCATTTTCCTTTTGCGCTGAAGTTATCGCATAAGGCAGAGGTCAGATCTCTCCAATTCTGTCTGTTCAAAGCTATTCTGTGCAGTTCTTGAATATTATGAATATTGGTTGTTTTACTTTCTCTAAGTATTGTTCTTCTGAGTGTTTCTTTTGGTCTACCCATTGCTATTTTGCCTGTAGGTATCCATTTATATATATATATATATATATATATAAAGTTGATATATATATATCTTGATTTGTTATGGTTTTATATAAATAGTAACTGCAGCAGATTTGACATCAAACAGACGAAACTACGAAACAAAGTGGTGAAGGTTTGCTAATGATTAATTTTATATGATAACATATAAGAATCGGAGTTTCGACTGAAACGTCTTTATAAAAAACACATTCACAGCATAACAAACGACGAGTAAGTGTTATATATATACATTTATTTATGTGCTGACGTGTTCGTTTCTATATACGTTTATTTATGTGATGTCTTGTTATGTTTCTATGTCAATTTACATTATTTATGATGATCAAAGAGCCCACCTATGCAGATGACTGCGCACTGTATGCCGATTCTGCAGGCAGTATGCTATTCACGGTAAATCAATTTGCAGACAACTTTATCTTTACCGTCAACAGAAGGAAAACAGATGTCATGTTTCATCCCACACCAGCCAATCCACATTTAAATCCGCATAAACAGTCAAAGAAGAAGAAATTAAAACAGTTAATAGTATCACCTGCCTGGGTAGCATTTTCTCACAAGATGTATACATCAACGCTGAGGTAAAGAAAAGAATACAAAAACTATTGTCACATTTCGAAGACTACGAAATACTGCATGGGACAGAAGTGGAATAACGACTTCCACCAAACTCATAGTTTACTAGGAAAAATAATTTATGGGACAGAACGAGATAGCGACTACAATCAAACTCACAGTTTACTACAAATAAATTATAATTTATGGGACAGAAGGGGAATAACGACTACCACCAAACTCATAGTTTACTAGGAAAAATAATTTATGGGACAGGAGGGGTATAACGATTACCACCAAACTCATACTTTACCAGGGAAAATCACAATGTATGGGATAGAATGGGGATAACGACTAACATAAAACTCATATTTTGCCAGGGAGAATCATAATACAGCTTCAAATCCTATTTGCCGCATTATGATTTTTCTTTAATAATAAATCCTCTATGCTTCTATATTTTATTACTCGTTATTTGTTATTTACCAGAAAGCATAGAACAGGTAGTAACTGCAGAAAAACGGAATCCTTCTTTATGCACGTGAAACATGGACAGTATATACTAGATACGCTAGAATATTTAACCATTTTCACATAAGCTGCCTTTGTAAGATAATTAACATGCATTGGTGGAATAATGTACCAGACAGTTAAGTACTGGTACAATTTGAATCTATTAGTATCTCGTACACACAATGTTGATGAAGGCACGGACACGCTGGGCAGGACACATGGTCTGCATGAAAGACTATTGTCTTCCTCTTCCAGAAAAGCTGTTACATGTGTAATTATGCTGACTAGATCCCAACTCCGCTGGACTGGTCACATTGTCCGTATGCCAGATAAGCGCCTTCCAAAGAGATTATTCTATGGGGAGCTGTGTGAAGGTAAACGTTCAAGTGTAGGGCAGAAAAAGCGCTTCAAGGATCACCTAAAAAGCTCTCTCAAGAACTGCAGCATCGATCCTAGCTCCTGGGAGACTACAGCACTTGATCGCTCAGCATGGTACACCCAGATCACTGCTGGCATCACGAAATTTGAAGCAGAAAGAACACTGCGGGCAATCCACAAGCGCAAGAAGCGGAAGGACAAATCCGTAAATTCTCCTACCCCGAGCCTTCAGCACTCCTCCATGCAATGCAAAAGAACTTTTAGTGCACGAATCGGACTCATCGGGCATCTACGAACTCACAAACAAAATTAGTTAATTACCAATTTTAATTATTATATAATTTTTTCATCGCATTTAATGTTTTTCATGCCATGCTCATCTTCGCTTGCGAAGGAGGAACATCATCATCATCATCATCATCACATGTGTAATTTCAGATTGTCTCACGCAAGACCGGAGGGCATAAGACACGTTCGAAGTACTCTTAAGACATCACTAACTCACTTCAACATAGAAACAAATTCATGAAAGAATTATGCACAAGACAAATCCGATTGACGTCGCAAAATCAAGAATGGTGCTATAGCTACAGATAAACTGAGTTATGATACTGTGCAACAAAAAAGCTCACTAGAAGAAAAGCAAGTTCTGCCCAATGTCCCATATACACCTCCCACACATGCTCAGAGTCCAGTAGACAATTCCTGGCACGAATACGACTCATTAGTCACTGCCGGACACACCGCATACACCATCATCCTAGTTGAGCTAAATGATCTTCCTCGATTACGACGGATAAACAACGTATACATTTGTATGAATGTGTTACTTTGATAGTTATATTTATATATACATTTATTATGGGCTGACTTGTTATATGTATATATGTATTTATGTGTTGATTTGTTATATTTCTATATAATTTAGTTATGTGTAGTCTTGGTTGTTATATTTCAGTATAAATGTATTTTTATGTGTTTACTTGTTATGTTTATATATAAATATATTTGTTTTGTCTTGGTTGTTATATTTTTGTATGTTCTGCTTAGTGGGCTTCTTGTTAATTCGTTGTCAAGGTCATGGTCAACAGTAGATTAGCGTGATGTATTACGGAGAACAACAGATTAGCGTGACACATTACGGAGAACAACAGATTAGCGTGACACATTACGGAGAACAACAGATTAGCGTGATGTATTACGGAGAACAGCAGATTAGCGAGATGTATTACGGAGAACAACAGATTAGCATGATGTATTCCGGAGAACAGAATACGTTGTGGCACGGTGGTAGCTTGGCTGTAATATCTGTGTCTGACATATCCGACTTCTGCACGACTTTTTGGTCCTATCACCCTGTATAGAATGGGACAGTCACCTCCATTCCTAAACTTCCTTAGTCACTTCGAACGACATGCATGGCAGGAAACAGTATTCATATTCTTTATTTCCCTATCGTGCCCCGACAACACACGTCGTATGTTTCTGCACATATATCTGCTATGTTTGCAGCAAAACTACTTGTTGATTGCATTGGTAATTTATTTTTGTGTTTTTGTGTTTATTGTATTTTGTTTTATTATTTGTTTATTTTTGTGTTTGTTGTTTATTTGTTTGAAAGGATCTCATTTCTGTAGTTGTTAAGACAATTGTCTTGTGCTTAGTAGGTCGAGGGTTGGGTGCCGAACTTTGCGCCTTGTTTATACGTGTATTAGGTTCGAAGATTCACTAGAAGTAATTGAGTTACTTGATATGAACCGTAATCTCAGCAGGCGGCGAGTTGCTATCTTGTGATGTGCATAGCGCATGCGGTGAAATCCTAGTACAATTTAGTCAATCCTCTACACTTACTCCTACGTTTTCAGTCCTTTTTTGAGTTATGCTTCATTGAACTTATTAAACTTGTGCTTCTGAGTACCCTCAACGTTTTATGACGGTATCATATTATCCGCTACTAATTAAACTCATCATTCTTGACATTTGATTTGTCTTGAATTCTTAGTATTTTTCATCCTTGACTGGATCAAATTTCCAGGTAACCTTCTTCAGTTTACAATGACGCGGAGACAAAAAACCACATTTCATATTTCAAAGAAAATCAATCCAAGTTGAAATAACTCATTCCGTACACACAATACATTCATGTTTCTCTTCTCCTGACCGGTACAGTCTGACAAACTGGCGCTATGTCATTCTTGATGTATTTTTAAATAAACAAAATCAAAATGCTACATAATCAACAATTTTCCTGTCTTGATAATCCTGAAAAAGTAGCAAATGATGTCATATAAAAATAACATCAATGGAGCTGTATCAGGCAAGCTGCTGGGATATCATTACCAATGATAACTTGAGATAACATGGTAATGATAAGAAAAATAAAACTCGATAGAGTGTGATAAGATAACATTAGAAACGTCGACTTGTTCATGACGTTAGAATAATGAGAAATGTCAAATTTAATGATAAGTTGGCAGCAGTCACGGAGACATGAATTGTGGATATGAAATTGCCAACTTCAGATGATAATGTTACCACTAGAGTTGCTGATTTGTGTTTTATAGATGATAATGTTACCACTAGAGTTGCTGATTTGTGTATTATAGATGATAGTGTTACCACTAGAGTTGCCGATTTGTGTATTATAGATGATAATGTTACCACTAGAGTTGCTGATTTGTGTATTATAGATGATAATGTTACCACTAGAGTTGCCGATTTGTGTATTATAGATGATAATGTTACCACTAGAGTTGCTGATTTGTGTATTATACCCACTACATGTGGATCAACCGCAATGAATTCACTAAATCTGACATTATCTCACACTGACATTTACCATGAAATTTTCCTAACCCTGATATCTCTTACCTTGACACCACTAACCCTGATATCTGTCACCCTGACACCACTAACCCTGACACCACTAACCCTGACATCTCTCACCCTGACATCTCTCACCCTGATATCACTAACCCTGATATCTCTCACCTTGGCATCTCTCACTATGACATCACTAACCCTGACATCTCTCACCCTGACATCTCTCACCCTGATATCACTAACCCTGATATCTCTCACCCTGACATCTCTCACCCTGACATCTCTCACCCTGATATCACTAACACTGATATCTCTCACCTTGGCATCTCTCACTATGACATCACTAACCCTGACATCTCTCAGTCTGACATCTCTCACCCTGATATCACTAACCCTGATATCTCTCATCCTGACATCTCTCACCCTGATATCACTAACCCTGATATCACTATCCCTGATATCTCTCACCTTGGCATCTCTCACTATGACATCACTAACCCTGATATCTCTCACCTTGGCATCTCTCACTATGACATCGCTAACCCTGACATCTCTCACCCTGACATCTCTCACCCTGACATCTCTCACCCTGACTTCACTAACCCTGACTTCATTAACCCTGACATCTCTCACCCTGACATCTCTCACCCTGACATCTCTCACCCTGACATCTCTCACCCTGATATCACTAACACTGATATCTCTCACCTTGGCATCTCTCACTATGACATCACTAACCCTGACATCTCTCACTCTGACATCTCTCACCCTGATATCACTAACCCTGATATCTCTCATCCTGACATCTCTCACCCTGATATCACTAACCCTGATATCACTATCCCTGATATCTCTCACCTTGGCATCTCTCACTATGACATCACTAACCCTGATATCTCTCACCTTGGCATCTCTCACTATGACATCGCTAACCCTGACATCTCTCACCCTGACATCTCTCACCCTGACTTCACTAACCCTGACTTCATTAACCCTGACATCTCTCACCCTGACATCTCTCACTATGAAATCACTAACCCTGACATCTCTCACCCTGACACCACAAACCCTGACATCTCTCACCCTGCCATCTCTCACCCAGATATCACTAACCCTGATATCTCTCACCTTGGCATCTCTCACTATGACATCACTAACCCTGACACCACAAACCCTGACATCTCTCACCCTGACATCTCTCACCCTGACACCACAAACCATGACAAAACTAACCCTAACATCGTTCATTCTGATAACACTTAGAAACCAATGAAACTGTTATTACTTCATCTAGACATTAACTGCCACCATCTAACTCGCACTTATAGCTCGCCCTCACAAAAAGCCGTTTTATATTACTCAAACTTTTATCGCCCAAACTTACTTCACTCACGCTTACATTCCTGACCCTTATATAAAACTCACCCTTACATAGCTCAACCTTATATAGCTCACCTTTACATCACCTACTCTCCTTATATAACTCACTCTTATATAACTTTCCCTTATATAATTCATTTTTATATTGTTCGCTCTCATATCACTCGCTCTTATATCACTCGCTCTTATATCACTCGCTCTTATATCACTCGCTCTTATATCCCTCGCTCTTATATCCCTCGCTCTTATATCCCTCGCTCTTATATCCCTCGCTCTTATATCCCTCACTCTTATATCCCTCACTCTTATATCCCTCACTCTTAAATCCTTCACTCTTAAATCCTTCACTCTCATATCCCTCACTCTTATATCCCTCACTCTTATATCCATCACTCTTATATCCCTCACTCTTAAATCCTTCACTTTTGTATCCTTCACTCCTGTATCATTTACTCTTATATCCCTCACTCTTATATCACTCACTCATATATCCCTCACTCTTACATCACTTACTTACTTATATCACCCATATATCACTTACCCTAATATCGCTTACGCTTATGCCATTCACCCACATATCACTTACCCTAATATCGCTTACGCTTATGTCATTCACCCACATATCACTTACCTACCCTAATGCTACTCCCCTTTCCTTCACTCATCATAACATACGCCATTCTAACATTTCTTTGATATCAGTCACATGACCTTACTAGTTTGACAATTTTAGTTCTGATGATGGTGTTCCTCCTTCGCAAACGAAGATGAGCATGACATGAAAAAAAAAATTAATGTGATGAAAAAGTAGAAAAAAACCATTTGTGATTGTTTAATTTGGTTTGTGAGTTCGTAGATGTCCGATGAGTTCGATTCGTGCCAGGAAAGTTCTATTGCAGTGCATGCAGGAGTGGGGAGGGTTCGGGGTAGGAGAGATTTCGGATTTGCCCTTCCGCTTCCGTCGTTTGTAAATTGCCCGCAGTTTTCTTTTTTTTTTCAACTTTAGTGATGACGCAGTGATCTGGGTGTGCCAAACAGAGCGAGAAAGGGATTAGTCTCCGAGGAACTAGGATCGATTCTGTTCTGATAGCACTCACCATGACATCACTCACCCTGAAATCACTCAGTGGCATCATTAATTTAGAGAAATATACTACCATAACAGCACTTACTGAAACATCATTGCTTTCACATTATTTACTCATCATTCTGATAGCACTCGTTCTGATGTCACACAGTGACAACATAAGTTCTGATAGCATTCGCCCTGGCATCACTCACAATGACAACACAAGTTCTGATAGCATTCGCCCTGGCATCACTCACAATGACAACATAAGTTCTGATAGCATTCGCCCTGGCATCACTCACAATGACAACATAAGTTCTGATAGCATTCGCCCTGACATCACTCACAATGACAACATAAGTTCTGATAGCATTCGCCCTGACATCACTCACAATGACAACATAAGTTCTGATAACGTTCACCCTGACATCATTGACGATATCCTACGCTCTGATAGCACTCGCCTTGAAATCACTGACATTATATGTTCTGACAGCATCCGACTTTATATCACTGAAAACATCATACGCTATGATGGCATTCGCCCTGACATCACTCATAATGGCGACATACGCTTCGATAGCATTCGTCCTGATAGCATAATCAATAGCCGGATATCATGATACACTTCTGGTAGACGTATATATTCTCATTAAATGTTACATTGTATCCCCCATGATAGTTTCATTGTTTTTCAGACATTATACTCGGCACATGTACTTTTGTAAATTTACTTTACATTCGGCATATGTACTTTTGTAAATTTACATTACACTCGCCACATGTACTTATGTAAATTTACTTTACACTCGGTACAAGTATTTTTTTGTATATTTACTTTACACTCGGTACAAGTATTTTTGTATATTTACTTTACACTCGTCACATGCACTTTTGCATATTTACTGAACACTTGGTATTTGCACGTATGAAAGTTTGTTTTACAATTTGATGTTATATTTTGTAAATTTACTTTACAGTCTTCTGTTATATTGTGTATATTTACTTTAGATTTTGCTCTGACACTTTTAAAATTTACTTTACGGCATATTTTATACTTTTCAAATTTACTTTACAACCTGTTCTATACTTTAGAAATTTACATGTTCTATTGTCTTTCCCCAGGTGGTTTTTCCTCCACTCTTGCCGTTATGCGTAGGAGTGATTGGAGCTAGAGCTTGCGTTCTAAAGCCAGATGTGTGGCCTCGGCTGTGCAATGACCGTGTCTGTTCAGGGTGTCCCAGATGTTTTCTATCCATCTTTTCCGTGGTCTTCCTCTGGCTTTGTACCTTAATCTCATTTGGTTGTATGCCTGTATGGGAAACATGTCGTGATGCATTATCATACTGTGGCCAAATCACTTGATCTGCTGTCTTTCTATGTGATCATTTGTATATACATTTACATATTCTAAACTTTTAAAATTTAACTTGGCAACCTGTTCTATACTTTTCAAATTTAACTTGGCAACATGTTCTAAACTTTTCAAATTTAACTTGGCAACCTGTTCTATACTTTTCAAATTTAACTTGGCAACCTGTTCTAAACTTTTCAAATTTAACTTGGCAACCTGTTCTAAACTTTTCAAATTTAACGTGGCAACCTGTTCTATACTTTTCAAATTTAATTTGGCAACCTGTCCTATACTTTTCAAATTTAACTTGGCAACCTGTTCTATACTTTTCAAATTTAACGTGGCAACCTGTTCTAAACTTTTCAAATTTAACTTGGCAACCTATTCTAAACTTTTCAAATTTAACTTGGCAACCTGTTCTAAACTTTTCAAATTTAACTTGGCAACCTGTTCTAAACTTTTCAAATTTAACTTGGCAACCTGTTCTATACTTTTCAAATTTAACTTGGCAACCTGTTCTATACTTTTCAAATTTAACTTGGCAACATGTTCTATACTTTTCAAATTTAACTTGGCAACCTGTTCTATACTTTTCAAATTTAACTTGGCAACCTGTTCTATACTTTTCAAATTTAACTTGGCAACCTGTTCTATACTTTTCAAATTTAACTTGGCAATCTGTTCTATACTTTTCAAATTCACTTTACACTGCGGTTATACATTTGAAATGTACGTTATAGTCTTCCCTTATACTTTGTATATTATTTTACAATAAGCGCTTATATTTTGTACATTTGCTTTACAATAAATTATTATTGTATAATTATTATTAAAATTATTATTCTTATTATTGTTCATTATTGTATTATGTGATTAGAGGTTTATAAATGCACTTTTACATTCAGAGTTGTACATCTGTATATTTCAACACCGTCCACACACAACCTATATCTGGTGTACTTGTCTGCTTACTGTCAGAGCTACAACCCAAACTTGCACTCAAGTCTGCAATTGTCTAGCATATTCACCCTTTCTATTAAATCTATCAGACAACTTAAAAATATATAATAGGCACGAAACAAATAATAACGTCGGCTGCATGAAAACAAATGCTTCAAGTTGATAAACTTGAGGTCTGTTTACAAGCAAAATGAACTGCCTTGAGTCCGTGTGACAATTCTCGTATACTGAACAGTTATTTGCAGTTATTTTACTAATAGAACTCGACTAGTCCCCATTAATTTTAGTATTTTAGTCAAACTAATTTGATTTTAAAACTTATACAGGACAAGAAACATTAACACAAATTTTTTTAAATATTGAATAAGCAACAGTGTTATTCTTTGCTCTGTCCGTGTGCATAACAATACCAAAATTGAGCCTCTTTAGGTGAGGCACCTTTTTACCATTCATAGACGAGATCTATGGTGAGTTATATCAAGGTCATAACAAATAAAGGAGGCTGCATTTCACTTAATACTGTCCAAAAAAACCTAGAATATTTCTGCTCCAACCACATAGACCTTAATACATTAATTTTACCCCCATTGAGAAAAATATCAGCATGTCACTAATACTGTCATTTACAAAATTATAGTAGTGTTGTTTAATACGATCAATTGACATTGTGCGTTAAGACTTGGATTAGCAATTAATGAACAGATCAGTTCACATGGGTTAAATTTTATTCGTCCTTGCATTAGATTATTATTATTATTATTGTTCATTATTGAATTATGTGATTAGAGGTTTATAAATGCACTTTTACATTCAGAGTTGTACATCTGTATATTGCAACACCGTCTACACACAACCTATATCTGGTGTACTTGTCTGCTTACTGTCAGAGCTACAACCCAAACTTGCACTCAAGTCTGCAATTGTCTAGCATATTCACCCTTTCTATTAAAGCTATCAGACAACTTAAAAATATGTAATAGGCACAACAATTAGGTTGTCGTAAGGATACAACATAACATATAAACATACACTACATAACTGTGACATCCACAACATAACTGTGACATCCACAACATAACTGTGACATCCACAACATAACTGTGACAAATAGTACTTTACTGTGCTCTTAGATATTTATAAATGCACTTTTAAATTAAAAGTTGTGCATCTTAACATTTCATCAATGTCTAAATATAACATATACCTTGTGTACTTGTCTGTTTGTGTCAGAACTATATACCTTGTGTACTTGTCTGTTTGTGTCAGAACTATATACCTTGTGTACTTGTCTGTTTGTGTCAGAACTATATACCTTGTGTACTTGTCTGTTTACTGTCAGAACTATATACCTTGTGTACTTGTCTGTTTACTGTCAGAACTATATACCTTGTGTACTTGTCTGTTTAGTGTCAGAACTATATACCTTGTGTACTTGTCTGTTTACTGTCAGAACTATATACCTTGTGTACTTGTCTGTTTACTGTCAGAACTATATACCTTGTGTACTTGTCTGTTTACTGTCAGAACTATATACCTTGTGTACTTGTCTGTTTACTGTCAGAACTATATACCTTGTGTACTTGTCTGTTTACTGTCAGAACTATATACCTTGTGTGTTACACAATGATTGATCCTGTTTAAAATTCTGTAATTTAGCAACCATTTGACTAAAATTCTGTAAGTTTGCAACCATTTGACTAAAATTCTGTAAGTTTGCAACCATTTGACTAAAATTCTGTAAGTTTGCAACCATTTGACTAAAATTCTGTAAGTTTGCAACCATTTGACTAAAATTCTGTAATTTAGCAACCATGTGACTAAAATTCTGTAAGTTTGCAACCATTTGACTAAAATTCTGTAAGTTTGCAACCATTTGACTAAAATTCTGTAATTTAGCAACCATTTGACTAGCATTCTGTAATTTTTGCAACCATTTGACTAAACTTCTTTAAGTTTGCAACCATTAGACTAGCATTCTGTAATTTTTGCAACCATTTGACTAAAATTCTTTAAGTTTGCAACCATTTGACTAGCATTCTGTAATTTTTGCAACCATTTAACAAAAATTCTGTAATTTTGCAACCATTTGACTAACATTCTGTAATTTTGCAACAATTTGACTAAAATTCTGTAATTTTGCAACCATTTGACTAACATTCTGTAATTTTGCAACAATTTGACTAAAATTCTGTAATTTTGCAACAATTTGACTAAAATTCTGTAATTTTGCAACCATTTGACTAACATTCTGTAATTTTTCTACCATTCATGAAATATGCAGTACTGCTTATTAGTTCCAGTGATCAAACACACATTTGTATCCAATTAAAACGAACAATATATTTTCATAATGTTTTACACGAGCTATATATGATCTCTCTATACAGTGAAAACATTTTGCGTGCAATAGCAGATATCCCAGGAATATCAGTGGGAGGACATAACATAAATAATTTGAGATATGCGGATGACACTGTTCTGATTGCAAAAAGTGAGGAAGACCTTCAAAACTTAATTAAAGTAGTAGTCACAGAAAGCAAAGAGAAAGGCCTCTTCCTAAATATCAAGAAAACAGAAGTAATGGTTATTTCAAAGAAAGAAAATAACACACCTTGCAAGATCATAGTGAATGATATAGTATTAAAACAGGTACACCAATTCAAATATCTAGGTACAATTATAACAGAAGATGGAAGAAGTTCAACAGAAATAAGATGCAGAATAGGACAGGCAAAAACAACATTCAGAAAAATGAAAAATATACTGTGTAATATGACTTTGTCATTAGAGGTGAGAATGAGAGTTCTGCAGTGCTATATAACCCCTACACTAACATATGGGTGCGAGTCTTGGACAATAAACAAACTGGAAAGTGGGAGATTGGAGGCAACAGAGATGTGGTTCTACAGAAGAATGCTGAGAATACCATGGACTGCCTGAAAAACTAATGTAGAGGTGTTAAAAGAGTTAAATGCGAAACGGACCTTAATCAACAGTATAAGAAAAATGCAATCTTCTTTTTGTGGCCACTTCATGAGACAGGCAGGTTTAGAGAACATAATCACAACAGGCAAGATTGAAGGCACCAGAGACAGAGGGCGACAACGTGAGAAAATATTAGACAGTTTGACAACCTGGCACGGCAAAGAAACAACAACGACTTTAATACATAATACTGTGGACAGAGAGCTGTGGAGAGCCATGACCGCCTACTCCACCCAGCATGGCACCTGATGATGATATATGACCAAGACGGAAACAATCGTACTAAAGATGTTAATAATATGTACTCATTGCAGCAAAGCTTAAATCCAACAGGAAAAACGTGGAACACGATAATGAAGTTTTGCTAGTTGTCGGAAACACGTATAACCCCAAACACAAATCGACGTTTCGATCAATAGGCTTTTATCAAAACTACATGCACAACAAAAACGACAAGTAAGAACGGCACTGTTGATGTGTGTATGTGTAACAGACGTTAATATCACTTGTGTTCAAGCGTATTCATCATTCCTTCTGTATTTGCAGTGAACGTTAAGCTCTCATATTTATATTAAGGAATAGATTGATTGTACTAGTCATTTGTGTAGTTTGATCGTGACTAATATACTGAGTTTACTTTTCTATATCACGGTCACCCTTGCATGATATATATCATCATCATCAAGTGCCGTCTCCGCAACGAAGGTTGGCTGCAACGAATCTCCAACATCTCCTGTCTCTTGTCTTGGTGGTGCACTCTGCTAGACTGTAACCTGTCCATCGTGTGATGTTACTCTCCCACTTGTATCTCTGCCTACCTCTTGCTCGCTTCCCTTTGACTTTACCCTCAAGTAAGGTCTTCAATAAGGTGTCATGTCTTTTAATGTGTCCAAAGTATTTTATTTGCCTGATCTTTATTTCTCTTAGTAGTTCTTTTTTCATATTAAGTGTCTTTAGCACCTCTTTATTTGTTTTCTTCTCTTTCCATGATGATCTCCCTATTCTTCTATATACCCACATCTCAAAGGCATCAATTTTGTCTTCTAATTGTTTATTTAGTGTCCATGTTTCTGAGCCATACATTAATATGGAATAGATTTAGCATTTTATAATTCTCATTTTTAACTTGTTTAGATAGTAATAATTTCCTCATGTCATTAAAGGTACTTTTAGCCATTCATATTCTCCTTTTAACTTCTGTTTCACATCTGCCATCATTTGTGACTATGTGTCCAAGATATTGATACTGTTTTACTTGTTGTAGTTTTTCTCCCTGTATGTTTATGTTTACCTCCTGCTGTTCTGTGTCTTTGATGATTATCATGGTTTTTGTTTTTTGAATATTTATATCCAGTCCATATTCATTACTTGATTTATTGACTGTTGGTTCTTGTGGTTCTTGGATGATATATATAAATATTTTCTATTTGTTTTTTCCCCTTAATTTCCACACTACAGCATCGGTTATTGTTTGTCTTGGATTTGAGGTATTTAAAGATGGAAACTTCTAAGAAGTCAGTTTTCGTAAGTTCATGAACAGCTGATAAATTGTGACGCATGTGTGCAATATTTTGTTACCTCTACCTAACTAAATTAGTTTCGATTTTGGCGCATGCGTTATGCCACCGCCCCAGTGTAATACCTATTTTCGTCGCTGGATAGTATTCCGTATTTCCGGCATTTATTTACCAGTATTATTTATTTACCAGTATTATTTTCGCCCGCATGGCCTCTATGTTACTTTGATCTTCTATAATATGGGACAGCCAACTCCATCTTCCAAAAAAAACAGCATTAGGCCCTCCTACAGACATGTCATATTGTTGATTTTCTATTCTTCGGTCATAATATTTATATTTGTCCGTGAATTCAGCAAATCGAGTGAAACGTCATCTTCTTCTTCTTCGTTCGTTCTCAAACCCCTGCAGATTAGCAGGATGTAGTCCGGAGAACGGAATGCTTTGTGTCATGGTTTACAGCAATGCTGTGATATCTGCGCCTTTCGGTCTGACACATCCAACTTCAGCATGGCTTTGGGTCACGGACCCTATATGGGATGGGACAGCCAACTCCATCCCATAACCTCCTTAGTCACCTTTTACAACATGCGTGGAAGGTAGCTATTCTTTGCTCCCCTTTCGGGCCTCGGAAAAACACGGGCGAAATTGAGTTTAGAACCAAGCATTTTGCAACATACGATACAACCTAAACTTGTACTCTCAAGTCTGTAATTCTCTAACATATTCATGACTTCTATAACGGCTATTAGATAACTTAAAAATATATAACAGGCACTGAACAAATTATAACGTCCGCTACAAAAACAAAATAATGAATTCTTCATCTGATAAACATGATATTCATAAATAACACATTCACTAACTATGACATGTGCTAGAGAACTATGAAATACACTGTATGATTATGACATACACAATACGACTGCGACATAATGTAACCGCTGTCATCGAATAATGTGGTATATAAGCACCCGGTATCTCTATTTGCTTGTCTTTGTAGAGATCCGTAAGGATTATCACTGAAGCTACGGAGATAGTCACGTGCTATAAGTGGTACACAAGAGAAAGCCCTTTTAAAGACGAACAGAATACATATCAGGTAACCATAAGAAACGCTGAGGCAGACATATTGGCCAGAGGAAACAACACTGGAATCAAAACTCTATGGGACACTGTATGAACTACAAAAGACAGTGAGTTTTATTAAGGAGACAGAATTACAGATATAGACATGTTTCAAGTGAACGAAAGAAGAAGAAGAAGAAGAAGAAGGAAACCATAATACTTTGAAGTCTACTTTGCGTCTTTAGAGCATACTTTCTCTCCTTCCATGTGTCATTGTGTGTGGGTTTTAGTTATACATTTATATTTCCTAATTAAGGAAGATATTTGTAAATTGACAACGTGAGAAAATATTAGACAGTTTGACAACCTGGCACGGCAAGGAAACAACAATGAATTTGATACATAATACTGTGGATAGAGAGCTGTGGAGATGCATGACCGCCTACGCCAGCAGGCATGGCATCTGCTGCTGATGATGATTTGTAAATTTCGTTGCTATCAGGTTTAGACTACCAGGTTTTGGTTAACATGTTACCATTCAATGGAAATTCACTGCTCTGCAGAAAACGTCCACAATAACATATCACATTAGATATGTAAAATGAGACAACAAAACGTAGGTAAGCTTTTAGCGTACCCTGTCTGGTATACACGTCGTCATTAAGAAGTTTAACTAAGCTTACATAACAAGCTTCTCGTAAATAAGTCATTGGCATCATTCAGAAGTTTAGCTAAGCTTACAACGTACGTTTTCTGGTACATACGTCAATACGTTTAGCTAAGAGTATAGTGTACGTATTCTGGTATACACATGAAAAGGTTATTTAGCTAAGAGTACAGTGTACGTATTCTGGTATACACATGAATAGGTTATTTAGCTAAGAGTACAGTGTACGTATTCTGGTATACACATGAATAGGTTATTTAGCTAAGAGTACAGTGTACGTATTCTGGTATACACATGAATAGATTATTATCTAAGCTTACAGCGTACGGTTTCTGGTATATTCTTCATGAAGATGTTTATCTAAGATTTTAGTACGCATTTTTTGGTATACATATCAATACGTAGTTTAAGCTCATAACGTACGTCTTCTGGTAAATACAAGTAAATTTAAGTAGGAAGCCAGAGGATAATATTTTAAAAATTCTTGAGACTAACGGGAATTGAACCAGTCCGTTCTACGGCACCAAATCGCCTAGCAACAATTGCACACGCGTTTTTCAGTACTTGACTAACCGCATCTCCAAAAAAAGATGCGATTTCATCAAGCCATTCAAATCGTGCACACAAAGTCACCAGAACGGACCAATCGAGACAAGGACTATTACAACAACAACCAACAAACATCCCGTACAGGTATTGAAATATCTTCAGTAACAACAAACACATAACAAAATTGGTCCGTTCGGGTGACTTTGTGTGCACGAGTTGAATGGCTTGATGAAATCGCATCTTTTTTTGGAGATGCGGTTAGTCAAGTACTGAAAAACGCGTGTGCAATTGTTGCTAGGCGATTTGGTGCCGTAGAACGGACTGGTTCAATTCCCGTTAGTCTCAAGAAGTCTTCTGGTAAAGTAAATGTTAGTCTCAAGGCAGTAACCTGCCGTCGGGGATGAGGTTAACACTCATGTACTAAACCTCAGCAACTATACCAGTTCCCTTACTTTATATCTTTACCACCCTTAACTCATGCGTTTACAGGTACTCATTTACAGCTGAGTCGACTGGAGGAGTCAAGTGAGAAATTCTGCCGAAGACGGATGTGTCGGGCCATTGGCGCAAATAAAACGGCGACACAACGCATTTCCATTCTCTGGACTGCATCCTGCTGGAGAGCTAGTAGTACTGCTACAGGAGAGATCCAGCAGGAGTTTGAGAATGAACACTGAAGAAGAAGAAGTGAGAAATCATCTACAGGACTTTTTTTGTTCGGACGTGGTTTCGAACCTGGCACGCTGTAACCCCGTTACAGCAAGCAAGTTCACTATCAATTAGTCTACCACACGCACGTGTTCTAGTATGTACTTGGAAAGTTTAGCTAAACTTATAGCAAAAATATACACATCAATAATTAGTCTGCTGAAGAAAATATTCTACCGAAATATTTAAAAAAAATATTCCTAAATATATTTTACGAATTAATTCTAGTTACAGCATCATTATTCAAGCTCTCGTCTACATTATTCACTTTATTTTACTAATAATGTCCACATTCAGCTCAACGTGTGTGAGAATGTCCCATGGCGAACGTTAATGAAAAATCGCTCCAAAAGCACAAGCCTTCAGGAAAGATAAATTAATGTCCGGTTTCAGTGACTAAGGTCGACTTCAAGAGCGATAAGTTCAGATTCTGTGAATAACTGTACAATGGATGCAATCTGGAATTGGGGTGAATATTGCACATTTATGAAATCTTGAATTGTGGTGAGTGCTTGCACATTTGTGAAATCTTGAATTGTGGTGAATGCTTTCATATTTATGAAATCTTGAATTGTGGTGTGTGCTTGCACATTTGTGAAATCTTGAATTGTGGTGAATGCTTTCATATTTATGAAATCTTGAATTGTGGTGAATGCCGACATATTTATGAAATCTTGAATTGTGGTGAATGTCTGCACATTTATGAAATCTTGAATTGTGGTGAATGCCTACACATTTGTGAAATCTGGAATTGTGGTGAATGTCTGCACATTTATGAAATCTTGAATTATGGTTAGAACATGCTATATACCTACATATAGAACACGGTGAAAAAAATACAACCCACGTACCACATTCGGCCCGCAACGTTATTTTTACTAGTACACTAACTTAATTGAACATTACTAAACGCACTGTTCACTGTGAGCAGAAAATAAATCATCCACCAAAAATACTTTTAAATATCTTTCTTACTCCGGAAATTTTGGTGGCTGCATTACTAGAAATGCAACCTCCGCTATATTTCTTTATGGTTGTAATGCTCTGATATAATCAAACTGGATTAACTTTCGTGGTTGAAAAGTGCATACCTCATAAGAGGTGTATATTATTTAACTAATATCCAAATATAAAATCATATACCCGCGATATAACTAACAGACTCCTAACTTAGGTTGAAAGGGTCGTGCCTTGGCAAGATTCCTTAATCCCATTTCACAAACAAAACATATCACATCATAGCATTCATAAAATGACATTACGGAGGTGGTGGTGACTGGACTATCAGAACCGCGACATCCACTATTTTTATTAAAGTTGTAAATTGCTGATACAACCAAATTGGACTAAAGTTCGCTGTTGCAATGAGTGTTCTTCACTATAAAAGATACATGTTACTTAACCAATATCAAATTATGAGCTATCTGAGCTAAACTGTAAAGTACGATGTCACACTGTGATAACAACAATATTATTACGTGAAGCCTTTGATATTAATAGCTAGGAACAGTGTTTCGGCTGCCACCATTTGATGTTACTAGCTGAGAACAGTGTTTTCGGCTGCCAGCATTTGATGTTACTAGCTGAGAACAGTGTTTTCTGCTGCCACCATTTGATGTTACTAGCTGAGAACAGTGTTTTCGGCTGCCAGCATTTGATGTTACTAGCTGAGAACAGTGTTTTCTGCTGCCACGATTTGATGTTACTAGCTGAGAACAGTGTTTTCGGCTGCCACCATTTGATGTTACTAGCTGAGAACAGTGTTTTCGGCTGCCAGCATTTGATGTTACTAGCTGAGAACAGTGTTTTCTGCTGCCACCATTTGATATTACTAGCTGAGAACAGTGTTGTCGCTGACGAAATTTGATGTTACTAGCTGAGAACAGTGGTGTCGCTGCCGAAATTTGATGTTACTAGCTTATATTAGTGTTGTCCACTGTCAACATTTGGTGTTTTATATTCAAGACCTCAATTTTAAAAGATAAACCACATCCTACACATACTGTTAGATCTATCAAGCATTTCCCCCAAAATGGTTATGCACATCTGACACACACGATGGAAGAAAACCCGCAGAAAGGGGAAAAGATTTGTTTGAACATTACTCTTAATGAGGATGTAGGATCTCGACGCTATAAATCAATAATTAACATTACGTATACCGATGCGTAAGATCTCTACGTGATCAGGAACATTAATCTTACCGAGGACATAAGATTTCGAAGTGATAAAGCAATCATAAACATTACTAATACCGAGGAAATATGATTTCGAAGTGATAAAGCAATCATAAACATTACTCTTACCGAGGAAATAAGATTTCGAAGGGATAAAGCAATCATAAACATTACTCTTACCGAGGAAATAAGATTTCGAAGGGATAAAGCAATCATAAACATTACTCTTACCGCAGACCGTTGTGTTTTAGCATACTCTCCAAATAGTCATTTATCCAGCATTATGTTTGATATAAAAATGAATTTAGAGTTTTTAAATTTCCATGAAGACTGTTTTACTCATTGTGAATGTAAGGGAAGAAACTTTGCCTTACTGTCTTTGAAACCAACAATGCTGCGGATAGAAGGATTGACTCTTCCAAAAAAACACCAGACATACAACTTTAGCAGAATTGATCACAAGAGAGATCATGGTTTGGGCAGCAAACCGTAGCCCAACTTTCTTAGTTCCTTCTCACATTATGCATGACAGTTTGCAGAACTCAATATTCTGTGCTACATCTTCGAACTCCATAATCAATCAATCAAGTGCCATGCCGACTGGTGTAGGCGATCATGTTTCTCCACGACTCTCTGTCTCTTGTGTTGTCAATAAGCTCGGTTGGTGAGATTATACTGTGCCACGATACAAGTCCATCTAGTAACTTTTCTCTTTGTCGACCGCTATCTCTTCTCCCTTTGATCTTTCCAGTGGTTATTAAGTGTTCAAGCTGTGTTCTTCCCCAGCACATGCCCTAGAAACCTTGACTGTCTGCCTCTAATGTTTGATATGATTGATCTTTTTACGCCAGCATCAATGAGAACCTCTGCATTAGTTTTCTTGGTTGTCCATGGTATTTTCATCATTCTTCTCAGAAACCAGATTTCTGTAGCCTCCAATTCACTTTATAATATAAAACTCCATAATACATGGTTTAAAATAAATCATTTGGACAATGAACTACTGACACTTGGTCTTGATTCTCATTTCTATTTTCTTCCTGATTACTTTCATATCTTCTGTTTCATCGTGGCTTTCGACATTACTATACCTCCGACGGTCGCGATTTTATATATACATGTATACATATATATATATATATACATACATATACATACATACATACATACATACATACATACATACAAACATACATACATACATATACATACATTATATATATATATATATATATATATATACATGTATGGCTGCGGTAATTAACGATTAATTAATCGATTAATCGTTAAATATTTTTAACCATTAATTTTTGGATTAACGATTAATCGAATTATAATTTTCCGCCCATCACTAAGAAATGTACCGGAAATCAGGAGGCAATAGTGACAGTAAAAAATGTAAGATGACGGCTGAGAGTAATCGAGGTATTCGATATAAACATATAGCTGGACGATTACATGTACATTTTGGATTTAAGTTGTCAGTTGACCGAAATATAGAAAATTCTGATAAATTTTTGCTGCATTCATTGCGATAAACCATTCGAATATCATGGATCTAACATACCGCTTTCCTATCGTCTTCAAAACAAACACCCGCTACAGTACCAGAAACTTCAGCTTGCAAGGTCATCTTCATCTAGTAAGTTGATAGCGACATTGTCATTTAGTTTTGTATCAGTTTTGTATTCAGTCTGATCGTCCGGTGAGTGTTACCGTACAGCGTGACATTAAAATATCGCTTGCAAATTGGATAGCTTGCAGTGGCAGACCAATATCGATAATAGAAGATGACGGCCTTCAGCAAGTATTACGCATAGCGCTTCAAAATCCAGACTATAAACTAGCATGTAGGCAAACTATTGATAAATTGGTGAATGAGATGTATGACGACAAAAGTGCAAGTGTTAAAGAAGCAGTGAAAAGTGCAAGTGTTAAAGAAGCAGTGAAAAGTGCAAGTGTTAAAGAAGCAGTGAAAAGTGCAAGTGTTAAAGAAGCAGTGAAAAGTGCAAGTGTTAAAGAAGCAGTGAAAAGTGCAAGTGTTAAAGAAGCAGTGAAAAGTGCAAGTGTTAAAGAAGCAGTGAAAAGTGCAAGTGTTAAAGAAGCAGTGAAAAGTGCAAGTGTTAAAGAAGCAGTGAAAAGTGCAAGTGTTAAAGAAACAGTGAAAAGTGCAAGTGTTAAAGAAGCAGTGAAAAGTGCAAGTGTTAAAGAAGCAGTGACAAGTGCAAGTGTTAAAGAAGCAGTGAAAAACTGAATTGCAATTGCGCTGACGTCCGATTTTTGGATATCTCTTGGGAGTGAAAGTTACTGTGGTATCACTGGTCACTGGATTACTGATGACTGGTCTCAGTAGGAGGTGTTGTGCTATTTCGTTATATAAATCTCAAATATTTGTCCATATCTAAACAAATTACAAACAAGTTAAAAAATGAGAATTATAAAATTCTACATCTATTCTATATTAATATATGGCTCAGAAACATGGACACTAAATAAACAATTAGAAAACAGAATTGATGCCTTTGAGATGTGGGTATATAGAAGAATAGGGAGAACATCATGGAAAGAGAAGAATACAAATAAAGAGGTGCTAAAGACACTTAATATGAAGAAAGAACTACTAAGAGAAATAAAGATCAGGCAAATAAAAAACTATGGACACATTAAAAGACATGACACCTTATTGAAGATCTTACTTGAGGGTAAAGTCAAAGGGAGGCGAGCAAGAGGTATGCAGAGCTACAAGTGGGAGAGAAACATCATACGATGGACAGGTTACAGTCTAGCAAAGTGCACCACCAAGACAAGAGACGGGGATGTTGGATATCCATTGCAGCCAACCTTCGTTGTGGAGACGGCACTTGGTGATGATGATGCAACTATACTTTTTTGGTAGTAGGTAGTTAATGAGTTTGCCTCTCTTTTGGAGAGGCGTGGCCCTTTCAACCAGCGGACAAAGTCCAATTAGGTTATATCAGGATACACTACCATAAAATATTAGAGGTAACAAAGACCCCATCAATTTATGCAATATATCGACATTAACTATTAAGTAATCGTTAATGTTAGAAAAGCTAACTTTTAAAATTACATTAATCGTTACCATCCCTAATATATATATATATATATATATAGTGTAGCGAATACTTGTATATATGTTGTAAATACTTGTATATATGTTGTAAATACTTGTATATATGTTGTAAATACTTGTATATATGTTGTAAATACTTGTATATATGTTGTAAATACTTGTATATATGTTGTAAATACGTGTATATATGTTGTAAATACGTGTATATAGGTTGTTGTAAACTAGCTTATAGGATATAAAATTGACGTATCTGTTTCAATCAATAATAGTGGCGTATCGTGAATTTTGACACAGGGTATGAATTTATAAATACTGGTAATGAGGGTCGTAGATTCGTCTTCGGTGGGGTTGGGGAGTACCTAATGACCTAAGGAAAGTGTCATTTTCATATATTCCTGGCTAAATCCGTTTTCGTTAGGTTTATTTTGAAATAACCATTAATATTTTTTTGGCAAGCGTGGGGGGGGGGGTGGTATCTCCATTTTTTGGTTTGTTTCCTAGTACTAAATGTCAGGTTGTGATTTCCTTGAGAAGGGGGGGGGGGGTGGATGGCCATTATTCCTCTTTCTGTCTCCAGAAAATAGTTGTCACAAGTGAAGGGCAAGGGAAGTCACAAATTTCATTGAAGTTTGTCCCCAATTATTTCAAATATAGACTTCAATCCTCTACGCCAGACGTATTTCAAGCTGGATATAATCCATTTCAACTAGAAGTAATCCAGACCGGCTTTAGTTGAAGCCGTGCAATAATATGAATACTGATTACGTCTGCAACAAATAGAAATGACGCATATCTCAGCAGTGGTTCTCATGAGGCATTAGTACAGGTAGACACCGCATCAAAGGTTCTCACGAGACATTAGTACAGGTAGATACCGCATCAAAGGTTCTCATGAGACATTAGTACAGGTAGACACCGCATCAAAGGTTCTCACGAAACATTAGTACAGGTAGATACCGCATTAAAGGTTCTCATGAGACATTAGTACAGGTAGACACCGCATCAAAGGTTCTCACGAAACATTAGTACAGGTAGACACCGTATCAGAGGTTCTCACGAAACATTAGTACAGGTAGACACCGCATCAAAGGTTCTCACGAAACATTAGTACAGGTAGATACCGCATCAAAGGTTCTCATGAGACATTAGTACAGGTAGACACCGCATCAAAGGTTCTCACGAGACATTAGTACACGTAGATACCGCATCAAAGGTTCTCATGAGGCATTAGTACAGGTAGACATCTCATCAGAGTTTCTAATGAAACAGTACAGGCAGATATAACATCAGAGGTTCACATCACAGTTAGAAACGACATCAGAGGTGTTCATGAGATATTAGCAGTACAAGCAGAAATGAGATCAGTGGTTCTCATTAGACATTAGTATAAGTAGACATCACCTAAGAGGTTCTCATTAAACAATGCATATGCAGACTTGACATCACGTGTTCTATTGGTTAATCACTACAGAAATGACCATACAGAGATCTTGCTGGACACTGACTACGAATTCACTTTAAAGAGAAATCAAACATGACTTGCAGAAAACAATGTTAGTACTGCCTGTGCGTCACAGAAAAGTTACCCAGTAATTTGTAACTAGGATAATATAGTTATACCGTGTCACACATGATGTCTTTATGACGCCTCTGACATTTTTTTAAGCTGTAAGACATTCAATTACAAACATAACGTTTCTAAAAGGTTTGTCAGCTGTAAGACATTGAATTACAAACATGACGTTTCTAAAAGGTTTGTCAGCTGTAAGACATTAAGGAACAAAAAAAAATACATTTCTGAAAGATATGCCTATGTTAATTGATTTTCAGGAACAAACGTTGTTTCGGACAATTTTCTAAAGATGTAAGACTATCAGGAACGCACGTGATATTTCTGACGGGTTTGTCAGCTCTACGACTGTGAGGAGCAAACACTTTTCGGAAACATTTCTTAGTTGAAAAAAATATGAACAAACATAATGTTTCTGACTGCCATGACGGTGTATAGTTTTTGCAAGGTTTGTCAGTTGTAAAATTTCCAGTACTAAAGATGATGTTTCTGGCAGATTTGTAAGTTGTAAGACGTCCAGAACACGGATGATGTTGCAAGACTTCCAGCAACAATGATGATGTTATAAGACTTCCAGAACAAGAATTATGTTGTAAGGCTTACAGGAACAAGAATGATGTTGTAAGGCTTAAAGGAACAAGGATAATGTTGTAAGGCTTACAGGAACAAGAATGATGTTGTAAGGCTTAAAGGAACAAGGATAATGTTGTAAGGCTTACAGGAACAAGGATGGTGTTGTAAGACTTACAGGAACAAGGATGATGTTGTAAGACTTACGGGAACAAGGATCATATTGTAAGGCTTACAGGAACAAGGATTTCATTATAAAGAACTTTTTTTCAATTACTTTTACCGAATTCTTTCTATATAAAAGATAGAATGGAATCTCTATCTATTGTATTTTCTCAGCTTAAGCTGTGAGGCGTCGCATGATAGAATGACGATCGGTTTTCTCAGATTATGTTGTGAGGCGTCGCATGATTGAATAACGATCGATTTTCGGGCTATTGCACGTTAGGGATAGGGATAGGGATAGGGATAGGGATAGGGTTAGGGATAGGGTTAGGGATAGGGTTAGGGATAGGGTTAGGGATAGGGTTAGGGATAGGGTTAGGGATAGGGTTAGGGATAGGGTTAGGGATAGGGTTAGGGATAGGGTTAGGGATAGGGTTAGGGATAGGGTTAGGGATAGGGTTAGGGATAGGGTTAGGGATAGGGTTAGGGATAGGGTTAGGGATAGGGTTAGGGATAGGGTTAGGGATAGGGTTAGGGATAGGGTTAGGGATAGGGTTAGGGATAGGGTTAGGGATAGGGTTAGGGATAGGGTTAGGGATAGGGTTAGGGATAGGGTTAGGGATAGGGTTAGGGATAGGGTTAGGGATAGGGTTAGGGATAGGGTTAGGGATAGGGTTAGGGATAGGGTTAGGGATAGGGTTAGGGATAGGGTTAGGGATAGGGTTAGGGATAGGGTTAGGGATAGGGTTAGGGATAGGGTTAGGGATAGGGTTAGGGATAGGGTTAGGGATAGGGTTAGGGATAGGGTTAGGGATAGGGTTAGGGATAGGGTTAGGGATAGGGTTAGGGATAGGGTTAGGGATAGGGTTAGGGATAGGGTTAGGGATAGGGTTAGGGATAGGGTTAGGGATAGGGTTAGGGATAGGGTTAGGGATAGGGTTAGGGATAGGGTTAGGGATAGGGTTAGGGATAGGGTTAGGGATAGGGTTAGGGATAGGGTTAGGGATAGGGTTAGGGATAGGGTTAGGGATAGGGTTAGGGATAGGGTTAGGGATAGGGTTAGGGATAGGGTTAGGGATAGGGTTAGGGATAGGGTTAGGGATAGGGTTAGGGATAGGGTTAGGGATAGGGTTAGGGATAGGGTTAGGGATAGGGTTAGGGATAGGGTTAGGGATAGGGTTAGGGATA